>CM051238.1:388656659-389886659 GCA_027917425.1 Gastrophryne carolinensis | reverse complement strand
TTACAGTTTAGTTGTATAGCTGCATCCAATTGCATTGACAGGAAAAATGTTACTGTATGATCCTTGAGAAAGCACCTTCACACTTATGCTGCTGCTAAAAGCAGACCAACACAACAGTGCTCATATGCATCCCTCCCCAGGGCAATAAATATTGCTGCACATAAATTTACCTTTTATGCCTACTGGGATAAATTTTAAAAACAAGATGGCCGCTCATGGCCTTGCAAGCCACCTGCCAACAGGAAGTCGTGCTGGGCTTCCTGTTGTTGTGCATTTCAGTTATGTCAGTTGGGAGAGGAGGTTCCAAAATGGCTGCTACCTTTTCTTTCCCAACTGTGCCAGGCTTTGTCTTGTGTTGGTCCGGTTTAAGCCTGTTAAGTACCCCTTAATCACTGCTTCCTACCAGCTGTGCATAAGTTACATGCAACATGGCGCCAATAGAATTAGTCAACACAAACGGTCAAAACCAACCAATAAATCCAGAATAGTTTTCATATTGGGACTATAACAAACACTTGTGCTCAATTGTATCAGGCCAAAAACATCAATGTTGAATCAAAACCCACAGCCTGCTCAAACAATCGGCACAACTACACAAATCCATATAAAATATACATTTTATTTGAGCTCCTGCCTGGCATATCAAGATGTGTACTTAACAATTGTGCAAGCCTTACACTGCAAACAATTTCCAATTTGATATATAAGGCTTCCTAACGGATCAAATTAACGTGCTTTAAGTAGACCACAACCCAGGATTTTGACTATTTGTCCTTTTCCCCCCGGAACCCGCTGTGTGAAACTCCCCAGATCGCAGAAGCCAACTCTCCTCTTCCCGGTCCATGGAAATGTCTTTTTCAGTATGCTGTAGCCCTCAATCTTATGTTGTATGTGGAGCTTGCCATATTTATCCTTAGTGCTTTGGGAGACCTTGAGCTGGATATTAAATGCTTGAATAGAAGACTAGCTGGTGGTTGGTGCTAGACACTTGCATTTAGCTGTGGTTAAGAATGGTACATTGTGGTGGCCACTTTGTCCTGCAAAGGGTCCGACTCGCATTTCCAGCAGTCAGTAAACTACAATTTTAAGATGTGTTCACTAAAGGCCAATCTCTCTCATTCACTGCTGTTTACCGAAGAAAAGATGCCAGCTTTCCTTGTGGGCTATTGCCACTGTTGGCTTGTATTCTGGGTTCTGTATGCAATATTTGGTATTCTGGTATTGAGGTTTGAGCCACAGTGAGGGCCTTTTCAGACCACATACAATATAGGTTTTAGATCAAACACTGTACACCTGCAATGGGGCTACAAGCATGCAATTTTTTTGTGGTAGATGTTTTTAAACATTTCTCAGCCGAAACATATTTAACCAGCTACTATATACTGTATTTAGTGGAAGCGGACCTCTCTTGGGCAGAGGAAGAAGGTGATGAGGAAGAGGATGTGGAAGAGGAAGAAGAGGAGGAAGACCCAGAATCTCCTCCAAAAGCTGTGAAACGACCAGCAGCTTCCAAGAAGGCAGGCCAGGCAAAGGTACGATCTGCAACATGGATATGCTGTTGACCCAGGTGCACCTAGCAAAGTAAAGCTGGTCAGTCGCTCCAGCATAAGGAAGTGTTTAATAAGCAATAGTGTCTGCTGCATCTAACACTCCATACCTCACCTGGAAAACTGCCTTGTGCTTGATGAGATGAACATGGACGTTCAAACCATTTTAAATTTAGGAGCTTCCCTTATGTAAACAATTGGAATAAATGTTAACATGCTAATCTACAACCTCTCAATCTAGCTTAACATGTAAATGGCTTCTAGTATTCCAGCAGAGGTTACAATCGAATACACAAATATAACTGTAGCGTGGAGCCGGAAATTGGTAAGACACTGTGAGAACAATCTGTTTCTAAATGCAGGTATGCAGATATTTTCATCAAATATTCTTTATGCAAGTACCGACGCATTTCGTGCATATAGCATTTCTACCACCCCAGAGTAGTCTGGGAAAATGCTTTATGCACAAAATGCATCAGTGCTACAAGGGTTCAGATGGAAGGCCTATCCAAACATCTTGGTCAAACTTCTTAAGGTCAAACTTCTTAAACCTAACAGCCACAGGACTAGTAGGATGTTGTCATTTGGAATTTGTAAATGCTGAAGCCATAGTGGTGTCTGATGCTAATACACAATCTTAATTCAGGCTGGGCTGAGCTATGTGTGGGGTTTTTTTTTTTTTTTTTTTTTTTTTTAACTCTAGTCTGTCTTTCATCCTTGTATATTGAGATTGGATGGAGTTTTCATATTTAGATGCCTTTCACTTTGGGTGAAACTGCGAGCATATCGTTTGTAGTGAGAAAACAAGGACTGCAAGAACGGGTTTGAGAGCTGAAAACCAAGGTTTTTAGGAACAAAATTGCATACTTGCATTTAGAACCCGAGATTTAAATGAGGACTTTGTACAGACATTTGCTAATTTCTGGTTCTGTGCTATAGTTTGGAACAACTTGAGCATTTTCTGACATTTTATAACTGATCCAATGTGTAGCATTGGGTTAACACCTAGAAGTTCAGCCTAACGAAGGCAGTAACTGCATCACTCCCATATAGGGCCCAGCTAAAAATCTACTGGAATTAAAATGGTCTCAGACCACATTGGTATTGGTCTAGCTCTGACAAGATAGAAATGGGGGAAAGCCTAATAGTTTGCAGATGCATATAGATAATCGGAGACCTGTTGCAAAATCTGGGTGTTGAATCAATATCTTTGTTTTTTTTATATTTTTCTTAACATTTTATTTTCTAGAAAAAGAAAATGGAAAAGGAGGAAAAGGAGGAAGAGGAGTAAGTATCTACTATATAGGGTAGCTTTGTTTAATCAATCTCCCATAGTCTAGTGTAAAAGTAGGATAAAGACTTCTGGATGGCTTACTAAAGGTAACTTGTATCAACTTGTTGGTTGTATAACCTATTTTGAGCTTTACAAAGTGTCTTTGCCACATCCAATCATCCCCCCCCCCCCCCTCCCCTGCAAGAGTTCTGCCCCATCTATTCCTGTTGTCCCAGTTTTGCCCATCCAATCACTGGCCTCCTGGCTTTGCCATTTCTTCCAGCTCTGGCCATCTATTCCCCCCAGCTCTGCACATTCATTCCTGTCCTAGTACTGCCCATCCATTCCTCCCTGTTCAGCCTATCCATCCCTCTTCCATACAGCTTCTCTCCCCGAGCCAATCTATCCATCCTGGGCCCTAGGCCACCCCTGTACATGGCCTGCACGGAATGCAACTGGGGGGAGTTAAAGCAATGTGCTGCGGACCACAGTTGTAGGTTTTGTGGGGCCCCAAAAATCTTTTTCCAGTGGGAAATAGGATTTTTGGGGTGGTGGGGGGCAAGCAGGCTTTGTCTGGGGATCTATAGCCCCTCTCCCAGTGTACTTATTTAACTATCCACCCCCTACGACAGCCCTCCACCAGGACCCTTGCCTTTTTAAAATAAACCTATGATATGGTCATATGACAGAACTTCTAGTCGGTGTACTGGCACAATAAAAAAGCATGACCCGCACTGTTTGCTGCAGCATTTATGGTATTGTAGCTTTATTTCTATGTATTGACAAGCTGGTACTTGAGGGATCTGGCAAATACCTAATATACATTACTATACTAGAAGAAACCAACAATAAATTGTCCCTGCACCACTCTTGATTAAAAAGAAGTAAGATTGGTGTGCAAGAAATTGGTGTGACAAAAGCAATGAAATTGCAACAGAAGTAATGTGGGGCCCAGTACCCCACGTAGTACAGACACCAAAGATCTGCACCACCAATCTAAATAGCTGGAATTCAATCAGGGCATGCAACAATAAAGTATGTTTCTAATTATAAATTTATTATTTACATCACATTAAAAATAGAGCTCATCCGACAATTGTTAAAAACCATAATAACTCAACGGGAAAAATCTCAAGCCATAAGAAAGTGTCATTGTACATAAATAATACAATAACAAAGTATACATATGTGAATCAGTGAATAATCAATAAAAAACAACCTGTATTCAAAAGGTGTAAAAAAGCTATACAATATTGATTGAAATAGTAACAAATCCCACACTTAACATGTGAAAAGAAGTGTGCATCTAACCTAATCCAATAACCAATACCAAAAGTAATCCTAAAAAGAAATTTATATGTGTATAAAAGAATCCTATCACCCAATGGTCTGGCTGGAGATCCCGCTGAGTCCTGGTGCCTCTTTACCCACGCGCTCCGTGGAAACTACCACTTTGCAAGGTGGCAGGAAAGAACAAAGGGTACCTGTGTTGCTTGCCTTAAGTAAGCCGCCTGAGTGATCAATCCACAGGTGTAACACATGAGCGTCATCCGCCTCCACCCGCACATAGCGTCCCCGGCCGGCAGACGCCCCGCGCAGAAGAAACAATCACGTCACATGTGTGGGCCCCGTGCGTCCAACCGCCGCCCCCCCCCCCCAAACCACCCGGCAATCAGCGCCACTCCACCCCGCCGCACAGCGGCGCGTGGTCATGGCAACAGACGCCGCCGTGGAGGGGGTGATCGGCAGCAGAACACCGCGGCCAAACAGGATATATACACCGCACAGTCAGGAAAAGACCGGCTCGCAAACACAGGTATCGTTTGTATATATACAAAGATAATCTAAAAACATCTCTAACTTTATTACTACTATTTAAATTTTACAAGAAATATTATATACAAATGTCCCATTATTTGCATGCCACTATATTATGCTAACTATACAATACAGAAGTAGATTTAATCTATATATGATTATAAATCATTGGCTTATCATATCTACAGTGAACAAACGAGGAAGAGCAATATATACATATGTACACAATCAAGATGTATATTTAAATTTTGCAAGCAACATTACTGCACATAAAGATTTTGCAGTGTTGATATGAAATATATTTATATGTGCAAGGGTTTACAATGTAATTGTCCAAGTGAGGAAACATATCACAATGAAAATAGATAGAAATGTAGATATGAGTGCGGGCATAATAAGAACAAATGGAAGCGGAAATGGACACACCAATATTCCTATTCCAATCCATCTCCACTTACATTCATCCATCCACATCCACAATCCAAGCAAATCTAGGTGAGAGGAAAAATATATACATATACGCATCAAGGAAAATATATACATATACATATACATATACATATACACACACACACATCAGGGACCAGGTGATGGTTATGAGCAAGGGGAGAAAAATAGATGTAAAACATGTTTTTTATATGTATTTTTTATATATGTGTATATATATATATATATATATATATATATATATATATATATATATATATATATATATATATATATATATATATATATATATATATATATATATATATATATATAATCACATGCCTACCCTACACTTTAACTCTTACAATCCATATATTAATATTAGCAGCAATGCTGTAATTTGCTAATTAATTATTTATTATTTTCCCAACTGTATGTATTAAGAAGGCAGTCCCTATCAATATCATACACTCTAAAAGAGGCGATGCTAGCCAATAGATATATGAGCAAATACAGGGACCGCCAGAATTTACACATACAGAGGAAACATATAGGATTATATAGAGAGTAAAAAGTATATATGAAGAGGGTATATATACATACATAAAGACAACAATAATAATAATATGAATAATAATAATATGCAGGTGGAAAAGCCACATTATCGCTTTGAAAATAACCACACACATACAAGTGCAAACCAACACCATTAAATAAATAACTAAATAACTAAAATAGAATAAATTAAATAAAATAAATTAAATAAATTAAAATTAAATAAAAAAAAAAAAAAAAAAAATATATATATTAATTGATTATTATTAAATGTTCATAACACCGATGACGATGAGGAAAACCTCCCTTGTATATACAAGGGCTTGATGTTCCAGAGACCATATTCTCCCAGATCAATTTCATCATTCTTCTGGGGCTCCTGCTTCAACACTCCTCCAGCCCCTCATATACACAACATTCGGATAATGGCCTCGATTCCAAAGGAGAGGTTATTCCTCTTGATGATCAAGCTCAAAGAAAAACGAAAAGCAGACACCCGTGTCACAGCAAATCACAACCTACACAAATAACAAACAAGTGCATGAGTAATGAAAATTAGGGAAAAAAAAAAACACACACTTTTTATATATTTAACCAAACATTTTATGTGTTTAATCACTACACACATACCCACCCATGTGATAATCCCCACCCCATCTATAAAAACATACACATATTATCCACCTACAAAAAGATTCAGATGTCCCCATTCTATTTCTGCATGCACACTGTTTACCTGCCCAAAAAGGGTTCAAATGACACCTCCTCATTAAGACCCAAAGGCGAGATGGTATTCAATTTGTGCATCCATCTTAATTCCTGCTGCAACAATCTCTTTTTTAAGTTTCCTCCCCTGATTCCCAAGTGTATTTTCTCCAGGGGCACCACCTGTAGACCGGCACTCTTGCCTTGGTGTTCCCTTAGGAAGTGTTCAGCTACAGATGTAATGATTTTGTTCTGACCCTTGTCTCTCTCAGCCAACCGGATGTTGGATAAGTGGGCCTGCACACGTGTTTTCAGGGAGTTTTTTGTCTCCCCCACGTAGCCTAACCCACAACTGCATCTGAGGAGATATATTACCCCTTCTGTTCTGCAATTGAGAAACTGTTGGATGTAATGTTTCTCTTTGGTGTATTGATTATATACAACATCAGTCCTGACTATATGTCGGCAGATGTTACACCGACCGCAAGGGTAGGCACCCTTTGAGTGAAGCCACGTAGGAGATCTAACAAAGTGGCTTCTACTCAATCTGTCCCTCAAATTGGGCGCCCTTCTAGCTGTCATACGCACACCATCCTTAACCATGTCTTTCAGGTCCGGGTCTGTGAGTAGTAAATCCCAATGTCCCTCAAGGATGGAGCGGATATTCCCCCAACTACTGTTATATTTTGTGATGAATCTAACATTTTCACCTCGTGATCTCATTTTGGGGATCAACATAGTTTTCCTATCCATGGTAGCTACCTGTCTGCATGTGTTCTTAATCAACTTCCGTGGATAGCCTCTGTCTTGGAATCTTTCCACCAAGTCCTCAGCATGCTTGTGAAATTCCTCTTCACTTGAGCAGTTCCTCCTGATTCTAGCAAACTGTCCTTTGGGTATACTCTTTTTCTGATGCGGGGGATGAAAGCTCCCATAATGCAGCAATCCATTGACTGCAGTTTCCTTCCTATATAAAGTTGTTGAGATTGTACCGTTTTCCTCAAGCTTCAATCTAAGATCCAAAAAGTCCACCTGTTCATTAGACATAGTATACGTTAGAAATATATTCATATTGTTTTGATTTAATCTATCCAGAAATTCATGACACTTGTCTTGTGGTCCCTGCCATAGGATAAGGAGATCGTCTATAAATCGAAACCAGCCCATAATAAAGGGCTGGTATTCGCCCAGATGTTCTCCAAAGACGATCTCCCTTTCCCACCATCCCAAGAAGAGGTTCGCTATGGAAGGCGCACAGCGCGCCCCCATAGCGATCCCCCTCCTCTGTCGATAATGATGTTCATCGAATACAAAGTGATTGTGGGTTAGTACAAAGTCCACCAATTCAAGGATAAATTTGTGTTTATCCCTACGCATTTCTGTTTCCATATCTAAGAAATATTTGGTGGTCTTAAGAGCCCAATCGTGAGAAATATTGGAATATAGGGACTCAACATCCGCTGTAATAAGGATTGTCTCCTGAGTCCAACATGTATCCTCCAACTTTTTCATAAGATCCAATGAATCCCGAATATATGAGGTTAACGATTGTACGAATCCCTGGAGGTATAAATCTATATAAAGGCTTGCTTGTTCCGTCAAGCTACCTATTCCAGAAATGATTGGCCGGCCAGGAGGATTGTCAAGATTTTTATGCACCTTTGGTAAAAGGTAAAATGTAGGAACAACTGGATGATCTACTTTTAGAAAATCATATACAGTTCCATCAATTGTTCCTTGAAGTAACGCTCTATCCAGAATATCCATAAAGTCATTCTTATAGGACTCCAGGGGGTTCTGTGGTAATTTTTCATAACTAATATTGTCGCCCAATTGTCTCTGGGCTTCTTGGATGTACAAATCAGTACCCCAAATTACCACATTACCCCCCTTGTCCGCTTCCCGAATAACTATATTCGGGTTCTCTTTAAGATCTCTAATGGCCTTAAATTCATTTGGGGTTAAGTTTCTTCTCCCTTTTACCTGAGGTAATCGTTCAATAGCCTCACTCACCGTTCTAAAGAACATCAGGACTGCCGGTGATGATCCAATTGGTGGGGTAAAGGTAGATGGTTTTTTGCATTTCATCATCAGATCCATCCATTTACACGTGATGTCATCATCGTCCCCAGACGGACAACTCATGGGGGATGCCGCTGTAGCCCCCTGTGAGGGAGTGGGCGGGGTCTGTATACTGTTGGCCGCATGAGTTATTGGTGAGAAGTGTTTCTTTAGTAATAGTTTCCTACAAAACATAAAAAGATCTTTAATGACCTCAAATTTATCAAGATCATTAGTAGGGGAGAAGTTCAAACCCTTACTAAGTACTGACCTCTCCATAGATGTCAACTCATGTGTGGAAAGATTAATTACTTCCAGTGTTCCCGAGTTGTTAGACAAATGGTTGGCTCCTCCATCTGTTACTCTTGCAGGTACTGAAACACCACTCTCACCAAACATGTGATCCTGTTCTATACTCGCCGACGTTTCGGGCGCTGAGGCACCAGTCTCAGCGGATCCCATGTTATCCTCTCTCTCTCTCTCTCTCTCTCTGCTCCTCTGCCTGTTTCTTCTTTCTAAACTTTCTGCCCCCCCTCCTCCTCCTCCTCTTCTCCCTCCTATATCCGCCTCCCTCTCGCTGTCTGAAGATAAAAAAAGGTCTTCCTGGGTGCGGTTAGGTGTCCAATTAGTCACTGAAGAGCCCCTACTTCTCACTTGTGAGGTGGAGCGTCTCCAATGTTCTCCTCTTATTTCCTGAGTGTCTCCATCTATATATTCTTTGTTCATCTTTATCCTTCTTATCCCTCGCCATCTTAGATCGTTTATTAGAAATGATGTTATCCTCATACCGGTCTAGATCCCTTTTCAAGGTGTCCTGGAAGGACTCTTGTGCCGTGCAATCTGCCAATTTATGATATAATTTTTGCAAATCCGCCTTTACTTTCGCCAGGAGATCCTTATCAAACTCAATGAGCATATCAATCAACGCTAGTGAACAGACCTGTAAATGGGACTCCCAAGTTTGTCTAAAGGAGTCACCCACTTCCCATGCAGGGAAGATTTGAATTCTCAAACCCCTTGGAATTAAGCGTTGCTCTTTATACCATTCAAGTGTGTTAATATTCCACCATAATTTAATGTATTGTTTGCGTGCAAATTTAAGCTGTGAAAAAACAGCTTTAACATCTCTCTGCAATCCAATCCTCTCATCTCCATCCACATCCAATAGATTCCTAAACCTGTTCTGCCACATCTCCTCCTCCTCCTCCTCAAAGTTCAGATTAAATTGTGAAGCCATAATACAAGTGTGCAGGTACGCCCCACACTCCTCCAAAGGGGTGTGGATAACTGGGACACAAGTAGAAACCAACAATAAATTGTCCCTGCACCACTCTTGATTAAAAAGAAGTAAGATTGGTGTGCAAGAAATTGGTGTGACAAAAGCAATGAAATTGCAACAGAAGTAATGTGGGGCCCAGTACCCCACGTAGTACAGACACCAAAGATCTGCACCACCAATCTAAATAGCTGGAATTCAATCAGGGCATGCAACAATAAAGTGTGTTTCTAATTATAAATTTATTATTTACATCACATTAAAAATAGAGCTCATCCGACAATTGTTAAAAACCATAATAACTCAACGGGAAAAATCTCAAGCCATAAGAAAGTGTCATTGTACATAAATAATACAATATCAAAGTATACATATGTGAATCAGTGAATAATCAATAATTTACTATACTATGCATTTAATTTTAAGAACGGTCTAGTTTGAAAGGAACCCTCCAGACAATCTAAAGGATTAAATTAGTCTGATTTCTCCACACTGAAGGCTGGATGAAAGTTGCCATCCCTGACAGCCAGTCTACTTTATATTTTTCAATCCATCCCAGAGCATTTCTGTAGGGACTCTTCAGTAGCGGATTACTTTATCAATGCGTTTTTCAATGTGCAGGTCCCTTCAGATGTCGACTCATTTCAGGGACCATAAAAGTCGGCAGAGGGAAGCAAGTTCTATAAAGTTTATAAAGTGCTGGTGAGAGACTCGGACAGCCAGCATGGGGAGAGCAGAAATCAAAGCCAATGTAATGCTTGGCATGAAATGTCCCTTTTCTTAAAACATCCTCCGGGCAGCATACTCCTGAGACCTTATGGCCCTGTCCCTAGGTAGTAATACATGACTGCCAAAAATGAACAAAGCTTTGGCTCCTCCTCTCTTCCTCACTTTGTGCTCCTGCCTTGGGTATGAGCCAGACTACCAGCTCCTGAACCTAGGTTAGGAAAGTACCAGAGATGGGCCAGATGCTCCTTTCCCTCATCCTTAGCTTGGATGGGGGGGGTAAGCATTTATAACATTTTTTTTTTTTTTCTCCTAGAAGATTGGGATGGCTGGGTACCCCCTCCTCCCATCTTCACCATTCACCCCACCTGGCATACTTTCAATCTGGACAGCCAGGCAGAGGTGTCAGTAAAACGGTGACAGATGCTATGAGTGTGCCGACAATTTCTAAAACCTACATATATACTTGTTCAGCAATAGGATGCAATTCATTGGGCAGGTTATAGATGCAGATCAGGTGGGGTACAGATTAGTCTACAGTCCTGTTAAGCACCACCTTGGAGGCCCTTGGGTACCAGCAGTGTTACCACTGGTTGGGACCCCCTGATCTAGGGCATTACCTATGGTAATGCTGGTAGTTCACTTTTCGATCATTACAGTCTGGATGACAATCTGGTTTAGCCTGCACCTGACTAAGTGTGGCTGGCCGTGTGCACTTGACTTGAGGTGAATGCTTTCTGTTTTTAGCCCTTAGGAGGAAACATAACTTGTGTTACCCTGTCGGTTGCTTTTTTTCATCAGCCATTCATCTTAAGGGATGCAAAAATCACGTGGCTAAGTCGCTTCCTGCTGTTGGAGGCAGAATGGTCTTTGAACTAGGTATTTGAATTTGTCTTGAGGGTAACTCCAGAGGGGGATGTTTTTTTTTTTTTTTTGTTTTTTTTTTTTTTGTTTTTTTTTCTGGAAAGAACCACAAGCTGAAGCTTGAGCCAGGTCGGGGGGATTTAGACACCTTGGCACATGATTGGCCCTTGGTTTAGTCTGCACATTTCCTCCAGCCCGATTACTGCCTAGTTCTTAACAAGCTATCCATTCAACCAGCTACCTTGGTTCTTATCACTGAAATCTCTGTCCTTACAGGAACCCTGGGAGTTTCTGGGGAGACTGGACCTGCTATCCCAGGGACCGATGCTTTGTAAAGATTCCCAAAGGTGGCGTTTCACTCGGTGGACCCTGAAGTCGCCATGCTCCTAAGTCTTTCCAGACAAAGAGCTCAAGACCCTACTCTCCAGTAGGAAGGAGGTTACTAAGATTTGAAAGACTCAGAATGGTAAACCTGCTTCCAACCTTCCAGTTATACTGGACTCTCCGGGAAGCGGTTAATTTGGGTCTTGGTGTCAGTACTCTGCTTATCCAAAATATGGAGAGAGCTGCCAGTTGGTCCTTTTTGGTCCAATGGTCCAATTTATCATCTTCGCTGGGCACATTTTCTTGGCTCCTCCCTTTGAACCAATATGAATTTGCCTAGTAAACTTCTTACAGGCCAGGTAGTGGCATTACCTCTGCCACCAAATTAGTGATATACAAGCATTATCCTGCCATGACCCCTTTTCTTCAGATTTTCCAGGATCTGGTGGATCAATGCTACCTACCAAAGATATCGTCTGAGTTTCATCAAGCACAGATTGTTCTTTCATCAGCAGATGGTAAAGATTCTTCTGTGAATAAATCTTTGGATGTCAGAGCATGTCTTCTGGAATACCTTCACCAAACCAAGGATTTGAGAGGCAGATGGCTTAATTTCATTTGCAGGTCATAGGAAGAGCCATCAGGTGTCCCAAGTCGACTTTTTGCCTATTGGATGGATGAAAAGTGCAATCAGTTTTGCCTATAATGGATCTCCGCTTCCAAGAATTACAGCTCACGTCACAAGTCTCTACAACTTGGGCAGAGCAAGCTGGGGCCTCTTAATAGATTTGTAAAGCTGCCACCTGGTCTTCAGCCAAGACATTTGTTAGACCTTACCGTTTGGACTTGCTGATCAGTCCTTTGGCAGGAGTGTGCTTCAGTCAGCCTTTCCCACCCAGTAAAGGTAGATCTTAAGAGTGCTGCCCAGAGGATGTTTTGAGAAAACTTAGTTACCTGGTAGCTTCTTTTCTAAGCATCTGAAGGGGCAGAATACAGGTTTCCCTCCCTCGTGCTATCATTGAATACCTTTTTTTTTTTTTTTTTTTTTTTTTTTTTTTGGGGGGGGGGGGGGGGGGTTTATCTACCAGTATTCTGGTCTGTCCTTATGCTTTGCAGATCTAACTGAAGGCCGAGAGGAGGAGTCAAAGCTTTATTCATTTCTGGTGGTCATGTGTTCCTACCTAGGGACTGGGCCATAAAGTCTCATGAGTATGCTGCCAGTTTGCATGTTTAGAGAAAAATTGCCAGGTAACTTGGTTAAAAGTATCTAAAATTAAATCTTGCTTGTTCCCATTATGTAACGTGCTCCTACCAAAAATGTTTTATGACTGACCAATGCTGCTTAGTAAGTATTTTTTTGTTTTTAATATAAAGGAGTTCAGAGGAAGAGGACAGTCCTGCTAAAAAGGTATGAAGCAATGGTTTAGCATGCAATGAACAAAGTATCACTCCATGTTTTTAAACGGGACTGTAAACCAAATACAATAAAGACAGTTTCTTTGTCTCATATCCCCCCCCCCTTTCCTGCAGTGTAGGGTAGCAGAACTCCAATGATTGCCTTTTTTTCTCAAAGGTCCTACAGAAGCTCTGCTGAGGTCTGACATAGCTGAACTTGAAGGTCACTTTATATGTTCTGAATATAACTCAGAAAATGAAGCTAGAAAATCTGCTTCGCTTAGATTACATGCTGTATTTACTTATCCAATTTTGAGATGCTTTGAAATGGCTGAATTTACACTGTTCCCAAGGGGGATAAGGTGAGGGGAAGTTGGGAGTGTGCCTGGAAAAGGGATTTAAGGGCTGGTCTAGAAGAAATCTGCCTTTTCAGGCTACCAGGAGGGAAACCAGTCTAGAATATCTAAATACTCAGTTGATACAGTGCTGAAAGTCCAATCTTGAGAAATCCAAAAACAGATGGAAGGAGCCCAGTTCAGGCCTCAATTAAGGGTTTAAGGTCTAACTTGATTGGTTGTACATCATTTCTGTTTGACCAGAAGTGAGGAAATGCCACAGAACAGTGTAGTCTACCTTTATTAGGACAGAAATGAGCTGGGTGAAAGGCTTGAGCTAACTGGAGCTTGTAATTTGTTTTCTACTCTAACAAAACAGTAGGGGTATGAATTAATAGGGTAGTGCTCGGCTGGTTCCAAAGCAGTGCTACTTAAACACAGTAAACTCTAATCCGTATAGTCACTCTGTGGGTCATGGCTTCCCAAAAATTATGTCTAACACACCGGTTTTCACTTTTCGGGTGTTGCCCCTCAGTGGGGGCAACAAATAAGTTGGGAGGCAGGTGAAAACTGTAAATAACACACCTGATGACTAAACCTGCCCAACTTCAAGTTAAACACCACTTCATAAGGCTTAACGGTCCTAAAATGCAAAGGTGGTGGGAGTCGGGAGTAAAAATAAAATCATTTAGCACACTGGGCAGCAGATGAAGTTTCATGGGGCCTGCAGAGGCCGTTTGGCGTAGCTCCAGGTACGTTAAGCAATTTGCTGAGAGGTATCATGAGGTGGCAGTTATTGTAGAACGGTCTGCCTTGAGCAAGCTTGATAGCTCAGTTGGTAAAGTGGTGGACTCTTAAAGTGGACCAACACCCAGGATTTTCACTATCCTGGGTGTTGGTCCACTTCTGCGGGGCACCGCCGACGGACAAGCTGAGGCCGCCTCTCGCACATCCCTCTTACAGGGAGCGCGCGCCCGCGCTGTCCATTCAGCTTTGTGTGTTTAAGGAGAACAAAACCCAGGATTTTCACTACCCAACGTTGTTTCTTGCCCCGCTATGTGAACCCCCATTCCAGTAAACATTTCCCTGTCCATAGCTCATGCACAGGCTCTCATCCAATCCATGCTGTTTGCTTGGCAAATTGCTGTTTGCATGCAGAGCTTGACAATGGGTTGCTGGAGTGGCTGCATCCCTGGGCACCCAGCCTATCTGAATGCTTTCCATGGTAGCACATATCAGCCCAGAGATGCTGAGGATGCAGCCATGGGAGCCATGAAAAGTGGGTTTTGTGGCAACCTTGGTGGGATTTGGGAAGGCCAGTGGCCACACTGGAGTCTTGGACTCCAGGGTCGGCCACTGAGTTTTGTTTAGCTTTAATTTGCAGTCATTCTGTTTTTGTTATTTTTTTCAGCTGTCTAATTTTGTAGAGATTATGTCACCTGGTGGTCGCATCACAGAAGCAGCACTTCACACACAGAGCTGTTACTGCCATGTACAGCACCTTCCTGTGAAAAAAGCTGGAGCAAGTTCACTGCTAGACCAGTGAGCTAAATGCTGCAGCGGTCTATCGCCTCACTGAATAAAATTTCAAATGAAAATGGCTCAGACCATTTGCTGAATGGGGGGGGGCTGCTGGGCTTTAAACTAAGGAATCTGGTCTTCTGTTCTGAAAAATTAGATTGATTTCCTCTAAATTTGGTGTTGGTTAGTTGAAAAATGCCTTGAGGGTAAGGACTATAACTGGAATGTTTTATTTTTTGCCTTCTAGGGGAAAGGAGCAGGAAGAGGAAGGAAGCCGGCCAAGAAATGAACCCCTAGTAAGTAATGGCATACTTTTCATGGGAAATGGTTACAAACTCAACTTTTTTTATATTATATACAATATTTTATGAAAATGTGAGGAGCTAGCTGCACGTTGGTGTGCAATAAAGTCCAATCAAAACAAAGGGAGGTATCTGCTGCAACTCGATAAAACTTGCCTCTTTATCAGTTTTAAAATGCAGCTGGGGTCCACAGAAGATCAATGCTAATAAAAGCACACAACCGGTTTAAAGAGGACAATTGTCAAAATGAAGAAAAGTGCTCATATGTATCCCTCCCCAGGGCAATTTAGCTTGCAGCACATAGAAAAGGGTACATTTTTAACTCCTGCTCTAGTAATATTTAGAAACAAATGGCAACTCGTGCATCTGCAGGCCACCTGCAAACAGGAAGTGCTGCTGGGCTTCCTGTTACTGTGCATTGTCAATTGAATTCAAACAGCATGGCTGAGATGCTGGGAGAGGAAGCTCCAAAATGGCCAGTACCTTTCTTTTAAACTGGACCAACAGCCTGGCACAGTTGGAAGTTTCCTGGGTGTTTTTAGGAAGATCTATTGGCCTAATCAAATGCTGCACCTTTTTAAATGCTCTGGTATTAACAATATAAATAGCTAAGTCTAGTTTTAGGTCCATGGAATAAAGTATGGGCACAGATGTGGGGGGGGGGGGGGGGGGTGGCTGCATTTGTCTATTGCTGTTTTTTTTTTTTTTTTTTTTTTTTCAATGATTGCAGCCTGAAGTTTTTTTTTTTGTAGATTTGCTGCTGTAGGTTAGTCTCCAACATTGTAACATCCAAAATAGGATGATGCCCTGTTGTGTGGTTAGGTCACTTTCAACATGTGTAATGGAAAAATTGCTTTATAATTGGCAACAAATGCACAGCCACAACAAAAGGTTACACAGGATGGAATTAGACTGTGGCCTCCAGGTTGCTACTGCTTCTGTTATGAGCAGGCTGAAAGGAAAGACATGGACAATAGAGTGACTATTTACTGCTCTATACCGCTCATAACCCTTCCTATTTCTGAAGGGGGTCAATTCCCTTAACCTAAATTTGCAAGTCTGGACCCGTAAAAGGAATTGCATAGTGCCTGTGTGCATGAGGATTACATTGTGGTAGAATGTTGATGGCTCACTAAACCCTAAAAGGATTGTATCCTGTTATATTTGCTATAAATGTGAAATCACTTATGTGACCTGTGTACACTCAAGTTTATGCCTGATGGGGGCTATTGGCTAGTATTAAGCATCTATATAAATATGGATGGTGAGGTTACTTATGCACTCTGCATCAAAACTATCCTTCACTAGGCTTCAGCTTATCTTCTACTGGTTGGAATAAAATCTAGGAGTGACAGAGGTGAGCCATTTTCCCCTGTAAGAGTGGAATATGCCAAAATCTTAACTGCTTGCCTTCTGAGCCAGCATGTATAATGGTAGCATTAGCCAGTCAGCACATTACATGATGGGTAAGCAAGAAGCAGTTATTGCAGCACAGGCTTGCTCAAGAGACGTACAAGTTGCCCAGCAGAATGGTACACTCAAATCCCTAATTTTGCCTTCCAGGCCAAACCAACTTGCACTGAATTTTGGAGCAGGGCGTATAAGCGCTTTTTTTTTTTTTTTTTTTTTTTTTTTTTTTTTTTTTTTTTTTTTTTTGTTATAAACCAGGCCTTGGCAGCATGGCCCAATGTACTTGGATGGGTTTTTTATTTAAGGTGAGGAAGACTTGTGATGGATCGGTATTGGTTCCAGATGAGGATTCATCTTCCTGTCAGATTTGGTCATGCTTTCCTGTGTTGGCAGTTGTGCTTATGTGGGGTATTCCTAGAATGAAGAATGAATTGCCCAAGGCTGTAATTTAGTATTTTTTTTCTCTCTAGACTTGGATGTCTCATATCTTTACCAATCTGCATCTTAACAACTTTTCACTAAGTTGAGCTTTTTTTTTCTCTACACAGGCACGGACTTATCCAACCCCCACTGTGGATTTAAATATTCAGATCATTCCTCCTTGCCTCCAATTTTCTATTTGACCTGTACCATCATTTGTACTGCCAATCTGGGTCCATGGAAGAGAATGTGGCTTAGTTTGTCACCTTTGTATATTGGTCCTGTTTTTGCAAACTCCTTCTGTGCCCTGTAAAATAAACTAATCCAATGTAAGTTTTGTTCCAGTACTTTTTTTTTTATTTAAAATTCTGTGTATCTAGTTCTGTGTAAGCTGACAGACTGTACAACAAGCTTGGCACAATCAGAATGGAAGTTGTATACATGGGGATGGGAGTACACTGCTCTATTCTCAGATAAAGGACCGCCCAATATGGAAGGGACTTGGGGGGCCACTTCACCAATGCTTACACTGCAGCTGAGGTGGTTCCTAAATGCTTCTGCTTTCCTATACTACCACAACATTGGTCATGGAATTGTGTGATAAACGTAATAAGGGGACTTGCTGCAATAGTGGCATAATATAATGGTACACTGCCAGAATTTAGGGAGCCCTTTAGAGCAACCTACTAGTCAAAGGCAGCCCGCATTAGGTGATTTATTACATATAGTGGATGTACACTGCTTCACCTTGCTTTTGAAAGTCTAACCCTGTCATAGTTGGCAACAGCAAGACCCTTTTTTGATTTTGCAGGTTGAAGGTATTCCGGTGGTTCACACGTATTTCCTTTTTAAAAAGAGCAATAACTGGTATTTTCACACTGCTGGGTGTTCATTTACATCAGGGCCTCACAATCTGAAGCCCCCGGCTGTATCCCTGTGGATTGCCACATTTTCTGATCTCACAGTGCATGCACATGTGGGCAGACATGAGTGGCAAGCTAAATGCAAAACTGACTGCTCCCTATGCATCCACTCTATTTGGAAATGCCTGGCATGGCTAAACAAACTCTAGTGGGGTAGCAGTCTGTGCACGTGCCTTGGGATTACAGGTTAGAGTTTGCCCCACTGGTGTGAAACCTCCACCGAGGGCACACAATCTTGCCTTTCCTGCAAGCCCAAGGCACATGCATGGTCTGCATTATTAGTCTCCCTTAGCTGTATGGCCCTGCCTACCATAAATGAATGGCTCCAAAAGGGAGCAGAGTGACGCTGCTCACTAGTATGGTTAGGATTCCATTCAGCTTCTCTAGCCACACATTAATATGCACAATGCAAGAAGCTGATTGGACGAGTCCCTGCACTGTGGGTTTTAAGAGGGAAGTTAATTCAGCCTTCTGGTGGGTTTCACACAGCAGGGTGCCCCTGGGGGGGGGGCAAAATTTTTATGAACCCTAGGTTTTGGTCCACTTAACCCTTTAAATGCCAGCCACGTAAAATTCACGTGGTTGCCTCTCTGTCACTTAAGTGCCAGCCACGTAAATTTTACGTTGCTGGCATTTTCTTACCTCAGGGCCATGTTGGAGCTCAGCGCCGGTCAGCTTCTGTGGATCCTTCGAGAAGACAAGTCAGAGGTTCATCTGGAGGTCATTTCTTCCTGACCTCGATTACCCGATCGCCTGTGGACCAATTAGAAGGCGGCGCACGGCTACTGTCATCAGCCGGCGCCGCCTCTATATAAATCCGCCCTGCGCTCAGCACCTCCTCTTTCTACGTTGATCGGAGGTAGGTGGGTGTGTCAGAAGGGTGTGTGGCCGTAGGCAACCCCCCCCCCGTCGGGTCCCCAACCCCCTCAATTGTACCGGGCCCTGAGGTTGCCCCCCAACCATCCCGATCAGCTTACCCGGTGCCCGCAGCCCCCTCCCCGCCGCCGCGATCAGCTTACCCGGTGCCCGCAGCCCCCTCCCCGCCGCCGCAATCATCTTCCCCGGTGCCCGCAGCCCCCTCCCCGCCGCCGATCAGCTGTTCCCTTGCCTGCAGCCCCCGCCGATCACCTGCTTCCATGGCCGCCGCCGCCGATCAGCTTGCCGCCGATCACCTGCTTCCATGCCCGCCGCCGCCGATCAGCTTCCCCGGTGCCCGCAGCCCCCTCCCCGCCGCCGCCGCCGCCGCCGATCAGCTGTTCCCTTGCCTGCAGCCCCCTCCCCGCCGCCGCCGCCGATCACCTGCTTCCTTGCCCGCCGCCGCCGATCAGCTTCAGCACCTCCTCTTTCTACGTTGATCAGGTAGGTGGGTGTGTCAGAAGGGTGTGTGGCCGTAGGCAACCCCCCCCGTCGGGTCCCCAACCCCCTCAATTGTACCGGGCCCTGAGGTTGCCCCCCAACCATCCCGATCAGCAGCTCAGTTGGTTCCGGTGCCCGCAGCCCCCTCCCTGCCTCAGCACAGTAAAAAATAAAACATTCACTGTGGCTCTGTAATGTGCCACTAGGTATTAGTTTCCACATTGGTGACTACATCTGATACAGCACGGTCCAACCCACTTAAGTAGATACCTGGACCATTGGCTCCGTCCACAGATTCCTGGTGAAGGCCACCTGGTCTAGTTCTGGTTCTCCTCAGCCTTTCACTGTTTTCTCCTCTAATCCCCTTTTGCATAGAGCTTCATCCTTTTCCCTTTGAGACTTTCTCAAACAGTCCTTTCTAGTTTATATCATCACATATATCTGCCATGTGACTGGAATTTTTATGTACATATTTAGCTACTTAACGCTTTCTGGCATTGCTACACTACTACCAGAGGTAATCCTACTAACTTACTACAGCTGCCTATGGCTCCAAAACTTTATAAGGCAGCAAAACCTTATAAAGCACCTCCTCTTTCTACGTTGATCGGTAGGTGGGTGTGTCAGAAGGGTGTGTGGCCGTAGGCAACCCCCCCCCCCCCCGTCGGGTCCCCAACCCCCTAAATTGTACCGGGCCCTGAGGTTGCCCCCCAACCATCCCGATCAGCTGGTTGGTTGGTTCCGGTTCCCGCAGCCCCCTCCCTGCCTCCGCCTCTGACCATCAGCTTCCCCGGTGCCCGCAGCCCCCTCCCCGCCGCCGCGATCAGCTTCCCCGGTGCCCGCAGCCCCCTCCCCGCCGCCGCAATCAGCTTCCCCGGTGCCCGCAGCCCCCTCCCCGCCGCCGCCGATCAGCTGCTTCCGTGCCCGCAGCCCCCTCCCCGCCGCCGCCGATCAACTGCTCCGGTGCGGCAGCCCACTCCCGCCGCCGCCGATCAGCTGCTCCGGCTCCTGCACCCGCCCTCCCCGCTGATCAGCTTCCCCGGTGCCCGCAGCCCCCTCCCTGCTGCCGCCGATCAGCTGCTCCCGTGCCCGCAGCCCCCTCCCCGCCGCCGCCGATCAACTGCTCCGGTGCCGGCAGCCCAATCCCGCCGCCGCTGATCAGCTGCTCCTGCACCCGCCCTCCCCGCCGATCAGCTTCCCCGGTGCCCACCGCAGCCGATCAGCTGCCCCTGTGTCCCCCTCGAACCCACCTGCCCGTCGATCAGCTGCTCCGGCGACCGCACGCCCCCCCCCTTGCGTTTTTCTATAGACTGGGGAACGCTCCCGCCCACATCTAAATGGCTAGATGCTGAAGAGCACCACAGCTGCAGGCAGGCCGAGGATGCTGCCACAGCTTATAGGTGCGTTGTAGAAGCTGTTGGTAAAGATGAGTTTACAGGCAACCCTGGGAGAATCGGAAGCCCCATGGCAGGCTAGCAGCCAGCTATGGAGTATTTTAGATTCCAGGACAGTGTGGCACTGCTTTTGAGCATTAAAGTGGACCAACACCCAGGATTTTGACTATCCTGGGTTTTGGTCCACTTCGCCCCGCTGTGTAAAACCCCCCAGAAAGCCCCCAAAACTCACCTCACCACGCTCCCAAGTAGCCACGGACTAGCGGGTGACATCGGCGGACAAGACAGTGCGTCCGCCGCCGCCTCCCGCGCGCCCCTTATATATATATACACCTACCATTCAGAAGTGGCCAGCTGATTACTGTCTCTGGAATATATACTGTCCACATGTCAGCTGTGCCGCTGTTGTGTATGCATGCACTGTTATTTTGGGGATCAGGTAATTATGTGAGAATGTTTTTTTTTTTTTTCTAATGTTTTCCTTTAGGTTTGTCGTTGAACTTTGGTTTTGCCCGAAGACTTCACCGCTCCAGCCTCGGTTGTTCACCGTAGCGCCTGCCTTCCCCCCTTCCTTGGGACCGTAGCGCCTGCCTTCCCCCCCTTCCTTGGGACCGTAGCGCCTGCCTTCCCCCCCTTCCTTGGGACCGTAGCGCCTGCCTTCCCCCCCTTCCTTGGGACCGTAGCGCCTGCCTTCCCCCCCTTCCTTGGGACCGTAGCGCCTGCCTTCCCCCCCTTCCTTGGGACCGTAGCGCCTGCCTTCCCCCCCTTCCTTGGGACCGTAGCGCCTGCCTTCCCCCCCTTCCTTGGGACCGTAGCGCCTGCCTTCCCCCCCTTCCTTGGGACCGTAGCGCCTGCCTTCCCCCCCTTCCTTGGGACCGTAGCGCCTGCCTTCCCCCCCCCCCCTTCGGACTGTAGCGCCTGCCTTCCCCCCCCCCCTTCCTTGGGACCGTAGCGCCTGCCTTCCCCCCCCCCCTTCCTTGGGACCGTAGCGCCTGCCTCCCCCTTCCTTGGGACCGTAGCGCCTGCCTCCCCCTTCCTTGGGACCGTAGCGCCTGCCTCCCCCTTCCTTGGGACCGTAGCGCCTGCCTCCCCCTTCCTTGGGACCGTAGCGCCTGCCTCCCCCTTCCTTGGGACCGTAGCGCCTGCCTCCCCCTTCCTTGGGACCGTAGCGCCTACCTTCCCCCCCCTTTCTTGGGACCGTAGCGCCTGCCCTCCCCCTTGTTGGGACCGTAGCGCCTGCCCTCCCTCCTTCCTTGGGACTGTAGCGCCCCCTCTTTTAGCACCCTTGCTTTTAGGAAGCCTCCTGCTGCCCCAGGAAATCGTTTTCATCCGCCAGATCTGCTGAAGGGATGGACTGAATCTTCTGTGATCTGCTGCTCCTGACTTCACCACTTCCCATCAGGTCGTAGCTAACAATTTATTTCTTTTGATTTGACTGTATTTTTGCATTTCTGTTTAATGTAATCTTAGTTTTTGTATTTTGCATTTAGTTCTAGCTTTTTAGTTCTAGCTTTTTAGTTCTAGCTTTTTAGTTCTAGCTTTTTAGTTCTAGCTTTTTAGTTCTAGCTTTTTAGTTCTAGCTTTTTAGTTCTAGCTTTTTAGTTCTAGCTTTTTAGTTCTAGCTTTTTAGTTCTAGCTTTTTAGTTCTAGCTTTTCAGTTCTAGCTTTTTAGTTCTAGCTTTTAGTTAGACACTTATTTTGTATTTTTTAGTTGTAGATTTTTTTTCTTCATTTGGGTATGGCTGGGAGAAGGTTCACTGCAGAGGAAGCTGCGGCTTACCTGATGGAGTCTGACTCGGAAGAGTGTAGTCAGTCAGGATCTGAGTATTTACCGTCAGACAGCGAGTCAGACAGTGTCTTCTCTACTGAGGAGGCACAACCGAGCAGTGGTACCAGTAGAAGCCACCATAGAAGGGGTGGTACCGCACAAGAGGAGGCCACGCTTGAGGATAGAGTAGAGCAGGACGAAGCACCGAATGCTGCAGCTGGTGGAGAGCCTACGTGGAGGCCTCCTAATAACTATTCCCCCGAAATTCCTCCCTTTGATTCGGTCCCCGGGGTCAATGTCGACGTAGCAAACTTCAGCGTCATTGACTTCTTCAAATTGTTTATTTCTGAAGCCATCCTACTGGATATGGTCTTCTATACTAATCTCTATGCCGAGCAGGTCTTAGCGCAAAACCCCCAGCAGAGGCACGCCCGAGCTCAGGCATGGCACCCAACAAATTTGAGTGAGATAACAAAATTTTGGGGGCTCACTCTAGCAATGGGTATTCTAAAAAAATTTAGTATTGCATCCTATTGGGATACCCAATCCATATTGGCAACACCATTATTTCCGGCCATAATGTCGAGAAACCGCTACCAAATTTTACTGCGGTTTCTGCATTTTAACGATAATTCCACTGCTATTCCCCGTGATCAGCCCGGTCACGACAGACTTCATAAAATACGGCCCCTTATTAATAGTCTGTCGGAGCGCTTCGCAGAAGTGTACACCCCCGGCCAACAATTATCTATTGACGAATCACTTCTGCTATTTAAAGGGCGCATTACTTTTCGTCAATATATCCCTAGCAAGCGTGCCCGCTATGGGATAAAATTTTACAAATTGTGCGATAGTATTACCGGGTATATCAAATTTTTTCGCCTTTATGAAGGCAGGGACACACATCTGGACCCCCCTGGTTGTCCCCTTGATTTATCAGTCAGTGGAAAAATCGTTTGGGAGCTCATGACTCCTCTACTGGGCAGGGGGTACCACTTATACGTGGATAATTTTTATACCTCCATCCCCTTATTTCGTGCCCTTTACTCCTTAGATACCCTGGCCTGCGGCACCATCAACCGCAATCGAAAAGGGTTGCCCAGGTCCATGCTTGAGAAAAATCTAAAACGTGGAGAGTCTTATGCTTTAAGAAGCAATGAGCTCCTGGCCGTGAAATTTATGGACAAAAAAAATGTATTCCTACTGACAACACTCCACGATGAGTCGGTGGTGAATGTAAGGCATCGTGGTCCCCGAGCCCCTTCCCAAAAGCCACGATGCATAACCGATTATAACAAATTCATGGGTGGCGTTGATAGGACGGACCAGATATTAACTTACTACAATGCCACCCGCAAAACCAGAGCCTGGTACACAAAAGTTGCTATCCATTTGGTCCAAATGGCGACTTATAACAGCTTTGTTGTCTTTAAGGCAGCAGTACCAGGCTCTAATCTTTCGTTTGTAAATTACCAGCAGCAGTTAATCTCTGCTTTGTTGTTTGGGGATACTGAGGATTTACCAGAGGAGGTGGCTATAAATGACAATCAGGCCAGGTTGCTTGGGAAGCACTTTATAAAGTGCCTTCCCGATGTAGGTGGTAAGAAGTATCCCCAAAAGGCTTGTAGGGTGTGTAGGAAGCGTGGCATCAGAAAGGATGTGCGGTACTACTGCCCGAAATGTCCCAGCCAACCCGGTTTATGTTTTGACAATTGTTTTGAGGTGTATCACACCCAATTAGATTTTTGATTTTTCAATGTGTTTTTTCATGTTTTTTTATGTTTTTTCTTTTTTTTTTTTTGTTTTGCTGTGGTCATTTTTTTTTCTTTAGTTTCTTTTCATGCTGATGTGATGGGAAGTGCTGAAGCAGGAGCAGCTGGATATGTGGCATGTGATGATAAAAACATGGGCATGGGCCCTTTTTCAGGGTCCTGATCTTATCTGATGCCACAGCTACAGTATCCTAACTGCACCTCACCAGTCCCTACCCTTGGAAGTACCTATGCATGTTGGGTATTGTTCTGTTCAGGGGACCTTGCCATTTCAGATTTGGGGTGTTTTTTCTTGTAAGCTCATTTTTTTTTCAGAAAAATGTGTTTGGATTCTGCATTATTGCATTTTTTTTAGGAAAATCCTGTGCAACCAGTGAGTTTTTGGAAGGTTTGTCTTCAGAAATCTGGACCCAGGACAAGAAGCCGGGTACGCCTAGAATGCTTGAAGTGTGTACTTTCAGGGAATATATGGTTTGTGGGGGGTATTTTAAGTGTAAAGTGGTGTTCTGGTTGAAAAAGTGCAAGGTGCGCACTTTGTCTGTAGAGCAGGAATTTTACAGTGAAATGACCGTTATGCGTATGCTTTCCTTTGGGATGTTTGGCAACCCTACCCTTGGGGGTAGCTATGCATGTTGGGTATTGTTCTGTTCAGGGGACCTTGCCGTTTCAGATTTTGGGTGTTTTTTCTTGTAAGCTCATTTTTTTTCAGAAAAATATGTTTGGATTCTGCATTTTTGCAATTTTTTTTTGGAAAATCCTGTGCAACCAGTGATTTCCTGGAAGGTTTGTGTCCAGAAATCTGGACCCAGGACAAGAAGCCGGGTACGTCTAGAATGCTTGAAGTGTGTACTTTCAGGGAATATATGGTTTGTGGGGGGTATTTTAAGTGTAAAGTGGTGTTCTGGTTGAAAAAGTGCAAGGTGCGCACTTTGTCTGTAGAGCAGGAATTTTACAGTGAAATGACCGTTATGCGTATGCTTTCCTTTGGGATGTTTGGCAACCCTACCCTTGGGGGTAGCTATGCATGTTGGGTATTGTTCTGTTCAGGGGACCTTGCCGTTTCAGATTTTGGGTGTTTTTTCTTGTAAGCTCATTTTTTTTCAGAAAAATATGTTTGGATTCTGCATTTTTGCAATTTTTTTTTGGAAAATCCTGTGCAACCAGTGATTTCCTGGAAGGTTTGTGTCCAGAAATCTGGACCCAGGACAAGAAGCCGGGTACGCCTAGAATGCTTGAAGTGTGTACTTTCAGGGAATATATGGTTTGTGGGGGGTATTTTAAGTGTAAAGTGGTGTTCTGGTTGAAAAAGTGCAAGGTGCGCACTTTGTCTGTAGAGCAGGAATTTTACAGTGAAATGACCGTTATGCGTATGCTTTCCTTTGGGATGTTTGGCAACCCTACCCTTGGGGGTAGCTATGCATGTTGGGTATTGTTCTGTTCAGGGGACCTTGCCGTTTCAGATTTTGGGTGTTTTTTCTTGTAAGCTCATTTTTTTTCAGAAAAATATGTTTGGATTCTGCATTTTTGCAATTTTTTTTTTGGAAAATCCTGTGCAACCAGTGATTTCCTGGAAGGTTTGTGTCCAGAAATCTGGACCCAGGACAAGAAGCCGGGTACGTCTAGAATGCTTGAAGTGTGTACTTTCAGGGAATATATGGTTTGTGGGGGGTATTTTAAGTGTAAAGTGGTGTTCTGGTTGAAAAAGTGCAAGGTGCGCACTTTGTCTGTAGAGCAGGAATTTTACAGTGAAATGACCGTTATGCGTATGCTTTCCTTTGGGATGTTTGGCAACCCTACCCTTGGGGGTAGCTATGCATGTTGGGTATTGTTCTGTTCAGGGGACCTTGCCGTTTCAGATTTTGCGTGTTTTTTCTTGTAAGCTCATTTTTTTTCAGAAAAATATGTTTGGATTCTGCATTTTTGCAATTTTTTTTTGGAAAATCCTGTGCAACCAGTGATTTCCTGGAAGGTTTGTGTCCAGAAATCTGGACCCAGGACAAGAAGCCGGGTACGTCTAGAATGCTTGAAGTGTGTACTTTCAGGGAATATATGGTTTGTGGGGGGTATTTTAAGTGTAAAGTGGTGTTCTGGTTGAAAAAGTGCAAGGTGCGCACTTTGTCTGTAGAGCAGGAATTTTACAGTGAAATGACCGTTATGCGTATGCTTTCCTTTGGGATGTTTGGCAACCCTACCCTTGGGGGTAGCTATGCATGTTGGGTATTGTTCTGTTCAGGGGACCCTGCCGTTTCAGATTTGGGGTGTTTTTTCATGTAAGCTCATTTTTTTTTCAGAAAAATGTGTTTGGATTCTGCATTTTTGCAATTTTTTTTTAGAAAATCCTGTGCAACCAGTGAGTTCCTGGAAGGTTTGTGTCCAGAAATCTGGACCCAGGACAAGAAGCCTGGTATGCCTAGAATGCTTGAAGTGTGTACTTTCAGGGAATATATGGTTTGTGGGGGGTATTTTATGTGTAAAGTGGTGTTCTGGTTGAAAAAGTGCAAGGTGCGCACTTTGTCTGTAGAGCGGGAATTTTACAGTGAAATGACCGTTATGCATATGCTTTCCTTTGGGAGGTTTGGCAACCCTACCCTTGGGGGTAGCTATGCATGTTGGGTATTGTTCTGTTCAGGGGACCCTGCTATTTCAGATTTTCCATGTTTTTATGGCTAGCTTATTATTGTTTTAGGAAAATGTGGTTTTGATTCTGTGTTTTTATTCTTTTTTTAAAAAAACCATATGAAATGGCTGATTTCGCTGATGGGATTCCACCTGGACATCTGTGGCCACAACAACAAGTCTGGTACGACTAGAAAGCTTGAGGTATGTACTTTCAATAAATATATGGTTTAGGGGGGTATTGCAAATGTAAAGGGGTGTTTTTGTTGTAAAACTGCAAGTAGCGCAAAATAGTTGGATTTTCTTTAAAAATCTCCTCAAGCGCTCCCTTCAGTTTGGGGCGTCTTCTGGACAGGAAAGGGTGTCTAGCAATACATACATGGTACCATTGTAATCGGGAGGAATAGGGTTTTTACACACAATATAATTTTCTTAAAAAACTTGCATGTTTCATTAAGAAAAAACACCACAAAATGTAAAAAAAATATGTTTTCCATTTTTTTTATTATATATTACACAAAAATATAAAAAAAACACTGACATGCTTACAAAAAAAACATTTCATATTAAAGCCCAGACTGTGCTGAAAAAAACAATACATAATTTTTCTGGGAAAACCCTGGAAATCCTTTCAAAAATTACAAGTAAACATGCATAGCAGAAAATGGCAAAAATTGTCTGGCAACAGAGTGTGACAAAATCTCCAGGAAGGCTGGCACTTAAAGGGTTAAAGTATGTTAGCTTTCAAGAGGACTGACATGGCTGTTAGAATCCCACAGCTGTCCATCAGGAGGCACTGTTCCATGCTCTGCCAAAGACTACAGCATGAAGGGCAGCTCTTAACTCCACCAGCCCCTGCAAAACCTCAGCCAAAGTGTTAGTGGAAAATGATATATAGGTGATCCTAGTTTCTTAAAAAAATACTACTGGTCTGCTTTGGTTCCTGAAGAGGTGGGCACACACCCAGAAGCATGCCAGTGCAGCTGGCCACTGGTTTGTCGGCCCATGCAATTGCCAGTCCAATTCTACAATGCTCATGTGGAACTTGCAGCAAGGCAATGCATGTAGGTATATACAAAGGTCCATTTAGGGTGGAGGTTCACTCTAAAAGTTTTGAGAAGTCTGTTTTACATTATGCTCCCCCCCCCCCCCCCCCCCCAGAACATTAAAAGGATCCTACTACATGTACTACACACAAACTCCTCTCCCATAAACCCTAATTGGTGGTACATTTTACGTTTGGTCTGCCTATGGATACAATGCAAAGCTACAGGTTCTGCATGGCAGCCCCTTAATGGGCCAGAGATCCTCCTTGCTGTATCTAGAGGCATGTAAAGGATTCATACACCATTTTCCCATGTCTTCTGGTAGTTATCCTTAATGGTGGCAAGCTCCATCTCGGTGGGAAAATACAATGAAAATTAAATGCATGTATGTACTCAACCCTTCAATCATAGGGGCTGGGGTCTCCTTGGCTCAAACTGTAAAGCCTGTCTATCCTGGGGCTTTATTACCTGCAACATCGGTCTGTTATTCCTACAAGGGGTGGTGCCTGCACCAATCAGCCTACTTTGATAAGTAGTGGGCAATTGCACACAGGCACTGGGTCCTTCCACACCCTGGTGAGGAAAAGGATATGGAAAACCATGTGGCCCCTTTTGGTGAGTGTCTTGCAACACCCTACCCTTGGTGCTGTAACCCCCCCCCCTCAGCCTGTTGTGGTAAGTGCTTAGACTATGGGGGGCACCCCTGGACCCTATGACCTGATGACCGGGGAAAATGTGAACACGCAGAACAATTCTGGAGCCAGATAATCATAGAAACTACACCAAGAGGACGGGTTAAAGGATGACTGGAGAAGAATTTTCAAGAAAATACAAAAGCATGCCCAGATGGCATGAAAAAGAGGGCTCAAGATGAAAATCTATAGAACATTGTCCATTTGAAAACTAGTGAACATCACAATGGTTTCCTTGAATGGATGGGGTGACAATCTACACCAAAATACTAATCGTAGCAGTGTCCAGCCAAAGTGCATCAAGAAGCAGCCAGGAGTCTAACGGCCAAAGAATGAGCCTGGGAAATTCACCCCCCTTTTTTATTTTTTTCCCCTCCGCAAAACCCTTTCAGGTGGTACACTGACCACTCACTGCCATCTATACTCAGGCCTAATTTCCATTATAAGCACATGCACTAACCAGGTGGTACTTTAAATAATTAGAAAATGGAAAGTGGCACTTGATGATAAAAGGTTGGGAACCCCTGATCTAGACAAAACATTAAAACCAGAATAACATGGATATCTAGAATCCTGCCAAAAACATTTGTCTAATCTTTTTTTTTTTTTTATGGTTGAAAAATTCATGTCAACGCTGGTAATTGCGGCTCCTGGGACCCATGTGGCCACATAACCAGAAACCTATGCTGGCAAAGCAGAAGGCCAGCTATGCTCCCGAGTGTGGCGCACTCCTGCTGCCTCTGTAAGCTTGTGGGGTAGAATTGATAAGGAATAAAACACATCGGATAAATAAGAACCAATTTAGAATTTACTAATTGAATATTATGGAATGTATTGAATACAATAGTTTGTGGATAATAAATGTAGCCACTGGCTACATTAATGAATGTAGAAGAATCTAATGGATTTTTTACTTTTAAAGAATGGGGAGGGGGATGGGATATCTGAACAACAAAGGTTAAACTTGTGCCTAGGTTACGTTAATATATGTGGACACCTTTAAAACATGCTGTATTCTCTGTGTAATTCAAACTAATTATTAATACACACACAATCTGTTTAAAATGTAAAATGAACTCTTAATAATAAACTTCGGGTAGATGGTGCTCTAAATTTGTAATTATGCTGTAAATAGGGAGGAGAACTGAGAAGAGTTCACTTATCCTTAGACCAAACTATCCTGGTGGAAAATAACAGTCCTGTTATTGCTGAATAAAACGGTGCTGTTTCTTTAAATATTTTCTGGATATTCCTTTCTTCAACTGGTCACGGGTCTCAAAAACTCTCCTAAATAAAAGTTTAGCCATGAGGTAAATAATTAGAGTGTTAGTTTCAACCATTAACGTCACTGTGGCCCTATAATTTATTAGGACTCAGAAACACATACAAACACAGAAGTGCTTCCTATGACCCACCTCACGGATGCTGCCCCCTCAGATCTGTGCTGTGCCTTTTATAGCCTGCAGGAATGATGTCACCAGCCTCTCTCTCATGGCTGGCCCCGCCCACCCACACAGAGGAATTTTCCAGAACCCTCCCAGCCAGCAGGGCCCCCTCCCTCCCCGAAGATGGTGTGTTATTGCACCGGTGCATTGAGTTGCCGTACCTCTGGCGCCCACACAAACCACCTCAGCAGGCGGAGAAGACCCTGCCAGCCGGAAGAGTCCCGGAACCCGGCCAACAAAGGTTTGTGGGTTACATGCTGGCCCCCCTTCCTACAAGCCAGCACTTACAGAGGCTGCGGGAGTGCGTCGCTTGGGAGCATAGCTGTGCTTCTGCTTTTCTTGCATAGGAGGTTTCTAGTCCCAGGGACCGCCATTATCAGCTTTAACATCGATTTTTCAACAAAGATAAAAAGGTTAGAAATGTTTTTGTCAGCAATCTGGATAGTGAGGGGGAGCTCTATCCAGATGCAGAATATTTACTTTGAGGGTGTTATTCCGGTTTAAATTGCTCCTATACTCAACTACTTTCGCATTCCCTAGTGGCTGACGATCACGTGACTGCAAGTGACCTATCTGGATTTACTAGTCGGCTTGCACATCAAATCTGAATGGTTTCCGTTGGTCACCTGATAAACTTCCATTTGGTGCCATACACCATGAATGAGGAAGTGCTGACTTGAGTATAGGGCTGCTTTAAAGCGAACCAACAGTCAAAAATGACTTGAACCAGACCAATCTAACAAACAGTGCTCATATGCATCCCTCCTCGGGGCAATTTAGATTGATGTGCATAAAAATGATTTGACCTTTTTCCAAACCCTGCTGTGGTAAATTTTAGAAACAAAATGGCGGCTCATGCATTTGCAGGCCACCTGCAAACAGGAAGTACTGCTGGGCTTCCTGTTACTGTGCATTGTCAGTTGAATTCAGACAGCAACATGGCTGAGATGCTGGGAGAGGAAGCTTCAAAATGGCCGCTAACTTTCTTTTCCAACTGTGCCAGGCTGTTCGTCTGGTTTAAGTGCTGCAAAAGAGAGAGCCATGTAAAATGTAATAAGCAGTATTGGATTAAAGTATGGAAGTACTTCAAAAAAAAGAAATTTAGTCTCCGGAGGCGACAATCGTTTTTTACCATAAGAACTATAAATCTATGAAATAGCCTCCCCCAGAAGATTATTACAGTATCAACCGCTGACAGCTTCAAAAAAGGATTAGATGCTTATTTAGAGGAAAATAACATTAACAGTTACTATTAGCGGTTATCAGAAATAATGCGGTAATCAAAATAAAACAAAAAATAAAATAAATAGCTTCCCCTATAAAATACAAAATAACTTCTCCTACCCCAACACCCTTGGTTGAACTTGATGGACATATGTCTTTTTTCAACCGTTGTAACTATGTATTGATATTCACCAGTTTATGATGGCTTGGTAATAATGTCTTCTAGGAGGTGCAGGGAAATGTTGGCTCTATCAGGGTTTTGGGTTTCCTCGGCCTGTTGTGGTAGATGTCTTCTACTGAGGATGGTGTTTGTATAATGGCAACATGTTTCTCGTGTACGCAATCAAGGTGTAGAATATTCTGGTACACGTGGAGGATGCGTGTCCGGACTATTCCGAAACAGTGGGGTTTGATGTGACACTTGTCTTGTATTTTATTTTGACTGCAAGCTCCTCAAAGCCCTCACAGCCACCTGAAGCAGTTCTGACTAGTATCCTGAGGAGAATGGACATGGGCAGGAGTCTCTACACCTCTTTATTCTTCTTTTTTTTTTTCCAGATATTTTGCTAATTTTATCTTCAAAGATGTGGAATGATTTTGGGCCTAGTGCCAAAGAAGTCCATGTCCATGTCTGTTGAGAAGGGCAAAACCAGTTGCTATGCTCTCAGGTGGTTTTGGGTTATCCCAGCATTCATGGATTAGGCTAATTATGATATTGATATTGATAATTTTTAATTATCTGCTAATCAGACCTCTCGCAGAGCAGACTTCTAGTAATAATTTCCATTATTGTGTGCCAAAATTATGTCTTCAATAATGTTTTAATTTTTTGTTTTCAACTCTGTGTTCCATAGCAACAATGTGTTTACCTTAGCTATGTACACCGAAGTGGTTATTTCAAGTACATATCATTGACTTGTTCACTCTACCTTGCTAATCATCTGATTGGCTAAGGCATAGGTGACTGGTTTATCTCTTGTTTTTCCAAGCCATTCTGAGTTTGATTCCATTGCTAGTACAGAATGGGCAAAACCTGATAAAATGACAAAGGTGCTGGAAGTCTCGGTACCCCCTTTTTTCTCAAGATTTCTCCAACACTCGATTAGAATATTTGTTAAAACATCAACATTCTATTTTTGGAGCTACTGTAAGGCTTAATTATTCTTGGGTTTGCTCAGCTTTGGATCAGGTATCAGACACCTGGGTTAGAGAAATTGTTCTATCAGGATACAAGATAGAATTCTGATACAATCTGCCACAAGATCCACACCCAACAGCACAACTCCATCAAGCTGTGCAAGAACACCTCCGGGCCAGTTTTATAGTTCTGGTGCCCCTTCAAGCTGTACTTTGGGGTTTTATTTCAACATATTCTTAGTCTCTAAAAGGATGGCCTGTCACACTAATACTTGACCTCAAATGCCTGAATTTCAGCTAAGTTTGTGGCCTTAACATTTGGCCTGACCACAACACCCAAAGGCGTTTACCAAAGGGTTAGCTTCCCTCATGTCAGTTCTTAGGCGTCAAAGAGTTTAGGCAATATTTTACTTGGATGATTTGCTGATTAAAGGTTTGCCTATCTTAGAAACATCCAACAGCCTGCCTGTCTTAGAAACATTAGACATTAGAAACCTTCAGTTGGCTAATCAATTACAAGAGGTCTTGCTTGCTACCTGTCACGTCAATAAACGCTTTATGCATGCAGATAAACACAAAGGAATCAAGAATCAGTGATAGAACAGATTCACAATCTGCTTGTTAAATAGAGGTCGACCTTTCGCAAGTGTATGAACGTACTGCGACTGTTGGTATCGGCTAGGAAGGCAGTTGTTTGCGCGTAGTTTTCTAACTAGTGCATTGCAACTTTTCATTTTGGAAAATCAGGACAAGGCTCCTTGGTCCCTAGATCACACCTGCGTCCTGCCACCAGATGTGCAGATGGAGCTGAGTTGGTGACTTTAAATGTCGAAATTGATGATCAGTCCTTTTCTTCGCACTTTATGGTGGATTTAAACAACCAGCACCAGTCTCTTGGGCTGGGGAGGTATTATGGAGCGCTAGAAAGAGAATGCTTCAATTGGTCAAAGCCACAGGCCACAAATATTGCATTATCACATATTTTTCATCATTAGAGATACTTTTAAATGTGTGATGTACAATATTTATGGGGATTTATGTATTTAAAGTGGGGGTTTTGAAAAAAATAATTTATTTGCATTAAAGGCCTGTGGCTTTGATCAATTGGTTATAAAAATTGTATGCTGAAGCTATCCGCCGCATGGAGGAGTTAGTCTCTGAATCGGAGGGTACGCAGGAGAGGTATTTGGTGACATGGGCTGGATGGATTGACTATAAGGACACTCTCCTACCGACGGTGGGAGGGTTGTGCGCGTGCGTGCCCCCGCTCCTATCTGTGTCTGTACCCGTATCCCTGCTCCTAATTCTATGTTCTCTCTCTCCTTTTTTTTTTTGGTTATTCTTGTATCCTTATTCCCTTACCCTATTGTCTGCATGTCTCTGGAGTCCTAGGCCTATCAGACTTCCCTGGTCTCTCCCCTCCTGCTTCCTGTGGGCGCCCCCCTCCCTTTCTGAGCAGGGGTCCTTGGTGGCTCTGTCGCCTTTCTGACGCTCAGCCCCCCCCATGGTCCGGACCCTATGTACCTCAGTTTATGGGTTGCTTCGTGTTGGTGATCCGGCTGGGGTGGGTTCGGGGTGGGGAGTGTGTATTGAATTTTGCAGAGACTGAATAGCATAACAATCTCTTGCATAGCTTGGTTCCCCGTTGGGGGGGCAGGAGGTGGACAGGGTATGTTTACTGTTCTTGGTGTGTTATTAACATGTATGTGCCTGTGAATTCAAAGAATGACATGTTTCCTTTTCTTTCCATTTCTATATTGGTGTTTCGTTTGTTTCACCATATGATGCAAAACCTTAGTAACACATATTGAACTAAAAATTGTATGCTGTAGGTTCTCGTCAGCCCCAATGAGAATATTGGGATTTAGGCTTAAACTGTGAAAGTGTGTCCTGAATGGTAGTTATGAAACAGCATATAGGGTATATGTATGTTTTCTTTTCATTTTTTTTTTTTTATGGAGAACCTCTCTGGACCATCTCAGACAAGAAGTTTACCAATGTTCAGAAATTGAAAGGTGGTTCTTCTCCCTCTTTACCATCTGTCAAAGATTTTGACAGGCAGTCCTGTTCGAATATAGTCAGACAATATCACAACTGTCGCTTACAAAAATTGAACTAGACCAAACAATATTTAACACCATCTGTCACTGCTGAGGGACCCTAGATGTGGACTCCCACATTTCCCAAGTTTCAACAGGTTTCCAGGTTTCTGGGACATACAAGGGATTCTCTGGTGGTGGAAGTAGATGTGTTTGTTCATCCTTAGACAGGGCTCAACATGGTCTACGCTTTTCTACCGCTTCTGCTCATGCTTTGGTTGTTTCGCTCATTCCATCTAGAATGTTTTAATAGCCTCAGATTGGCAGAGAAGAGCGTGGTAGTTAGTGAATCTTTCTGTGGTCAACCCTTTTAAGTTTCCTCTCCAACCGGACCTTTTTTCACAGGGGCCAATTCACCATCGCAGCATACAGACTCTTCTTTGACGGCCTGACTAATGAAACGTTTTAGAAGGCCAGGGGTTCTCTTCTGTTGTGATTTCTACTTGATTAACAATATTTTCTTGCCTTTATTAAAGTGCTACTGCAGGCAAAGGTAATTGCTACATGATTGCAAAAAGTGTTTTCCATTTTTAAATTGCCGCCCTTTTCTGTTATTTACATTACGTTTATTTTCTTCTTTATAGTTTTGTAATGCTTTCAAGGTACCTTCTTGTTTCGAACATTTAAATGCCTTTTTTTTTGTTTATTTCCCCCCCAACCCTTTTATTTAGCCACATGGGGTTACTCTTGTTACTAACCTATTTATTCCTGTAAGGAATGATTATTAAGGTTTTTTTTTTTAAGTATCTCATTTAGTGTCCATGCTTTTGTTTTTGAGGACATTTTGCCTTTCTGAAGTTCTGCCTTTTTGTGGCTCCTTGATAAGAAATCCTAGTGACTGCTAAGTGGAAATAAATAATATTAGGTTCACTGAAACATTGTTATTTTGTCTGGTACATTGGTTAGTATTAAATCCAGGATGGCACTCCCCCTTGTTGGGGCTTGCACTTGTTGGGAAAGGTAGCCATCTTTTGTTTTGATCCTCGATCGAGGTGCCCCAGGGGCAAGGACCAAAGCCCAGGATAGTCAAAATCCTGGGTATTGGTCCCCTTCTAAATTATGCTACTACTACTTTAGGGGCTTGTAAAACATTTCTCTTAAAACCTTTTATTTCTGAAGATCCGCCTTAACCATTTTCTGGATAATGTGTCACGTTTTTATTACTTTCTATAAAGCTGTTCGGCTGTGTATCAAGATTTCATAATTTGCAATGTCTTTTAGACCCTTTTAGCATCTTTGTAGATATATTCTGGCATACCTTACATAAATCATAAAACTGAAAAAGGATTTGTGGCTGGCAATTCAGCAGCCAAGTCTGCGTTTCTCTGCAACACGTGAACCTCTAAGTGCTGCATTGGCTCAGCTCAAATAAAATACAATACTTGATAATGCATATTAGTGAACAGACGATAGTCTACTAAAGTCTCCTGCTCTTCTGCCTTTCTTCAGGTTCCTTAGGTTTTGTTTTCTTCTGCTTGTCCTGTACGTATTGCCAGTTTCAATTAGCACAAAATAAGTTGAAGTTTTCAAATAGACTTCTGCAACTTTCCATCACATTGCAATTGATTACAAGGATAGGAGTATATTACTTTGTATACTAGTGGTGACTAAATTACTCACATCAAATAGCAATGTAGGAGAGCAAAACTGCAAAATCTAAAAGAAGAATGAAACATTCAGGTGGGTATTAGGTTTTCTTCGTAATAAGTGATCATTTAAAGTGAGATCAAATGGGGACGCGTCTGACTGCAGATTGTCTACAGAAAGCATACTGTACTGAAAACTACTTCCGAATTTAGGTGTACTAATGCTTCTGGAGCATCCCGATTTGGGATACCACACAGTGTACATTTGTACACAGACGCAGGGAGCTAAGGGAATATACTGACCTTCTTCTGTTAAGATAACAATGAAATGGAAATGAAGTAATGACAGCCCGACAGGCATCAGTAGGAATGTAATGTGTGAGTATTTCACCCGCCTTCCTATAAGACTTTCATCTGTGCCTTGTTTGTCACAGACATGGTTAGTGATGTCTGTTATTGTTTCATCCATTGTAGGTTGTTATTGTTATGATACGAGTGGGGGTTATTTTATTTTAGGTGTATCTACATTGCTGGGGATGGTTACATGTTCGTATGTCACCAAAAATGTCTGCCCCCCTTACCATCATCATGACCCCTGCCAGTCGCTCCTACCAAGGAATGACAGAGTTTGAGGATCAGAAAAATACCATTTTGTGAAATACTCACCTGTAAAATGGGTATTATAAGTATGTCACACACCCCGCTTCAAGATATCCATAACATGTGGGTAATACCGACCTGAAGAGGGCGTTCCTGCAGAGATGATAGCAAAAAGAAAGCCCCTCCCTGATCCATAAATACCTGGGACCTCCCACTCATCACCCAGTATATAGAAGCAGTAAGGTAAGGGACCAGGAAGAGGCAAATATAAGTTATAACAACGCAAAGTTCACAAAATAAAGGATCCAGAATACAAGAAGGGCGGGTGAAGCGGGGTGTGTGACATACTTATAATACCCATTTTACAGGTGAGTATTTCACAAAATGGTATTATTCTAAGTATGTCACACACCCCGCTTCAAGATATCCATAACATGTGGGACATCCAATAGCAGTGTCCATAAAAAGGGCGGGGATCCAAACAAGGCAACAATGCACAACTTAAACCACAACAGCTTGCAGAACTTTGCGGCCAAAAACAGCATCCGCTGAGGCCCGAACATCAACCTTGTAAAACTTGGAAAAAGTGTGAACAGAGGACCAAGTAGCAGCCCTACAAACTTGCTCAACAGAGGCCTGGTGCTGGAAAGCCCAGGACGCTCCAACCGCACGAGTAGAATGAGCTGTAACACGAAAAGGGGGACTCCTCCCCTTGGCAGAATAGGCCCCAATGATGGCCTGACGAATCCATTTACTAATGGAAGATTTGGCAGGAGCCAAACCTTTCCTAGGCCCAAAGGGCACCACAAAAAAGGCATCAGTCTTACGAAAGGAAGACGTAACCACCAGATAATATTTCACAACACGAACTACATCCAAGGAATGCAGCGCCCTTTCCTTGTCGTTGCTGGGATTAGGACATAGAGAAGGCAGAACAATGTCCTGATTCAGATGAAAGGCAGAGACCACCTTAGGAAGAAAATCCGGCTTGAAACGAAAGACAACCTTGTCTTAATGACCGCTTTGATTTATTATTGTGTACTAATAGATAACCATTGGCTTCTATATTTCCTCTAGCTAATAGTAACTAAATATTTTTGACTCCGGTTGTATAGAGTGTATTAGGGCACCACCAATTATTTTTATTGGGATTTTGTTTTTAACCATCACAATAAATTTTATCACATTGCTCCTTTTAGTAGAAAGAGGGTTTATCATTAAACAATCTGAACCTAGAGGGAAGATACAGTAGTCCAATTTTACCATCCCCAATGATCTGTTTGGTTATATTCTATTATTTTTTATGACTCTAATTTTTGATCTTCATGCTGTTTAATATTGGTATAACCTTTTTGATCTATGCCGTAAATTGGCTTCCAGTCCATAGCTCAGTTTTGTCAACTTTATTAATATAGTTTTGCCCTATACATATAGTCTAAATATTAGACAACTATATTTCTATATGAATATGATAAAGATAATTCAAACACTTTATAGTACTAATTCATTAATGTGCAACTATATTATATTACAGTTTACAACAGAAAAACCTGCATTAAGTATATCTAGTGACTGTGCGGGATAGGGTTAAATTTTTGCCATTAGCTATCCTTTCCCTCTCCCTCTCTCTCTCTTTTTATTTCTCCACCCTCCATCCAATCATCAGACAGGGGGCGGGGTTTCTTCGTTTCCAGCATCTAAGCAGGAAGTGTCATTATTTCACCACCTGCTCAGTATGCTGATATCTTTCTTAAAAGGAGCAATGGATCCCCATCTGTTTTAAGGTAGGATTAAGGGGTGAGGTAACCCCGAAACGCGTTACCTTTGAATGGGGAGCCCAGGATATTCACTCCACACAGGTCATGCTATATTTTAAAATGTTACATTAAATGTTATGTTTTATCACACTTGGTGAGCTGGACCTGCAGCACATTACTACAATTGGGACTTACAGAGGTCTGTCCGTGCTCCCAGGTGAAATATCTCAGGGGATTTCTGAGCTGTCTATCTTCTTGGGACAACCTTGTCCTGATGCCTTTCGAAGTATGGAGCTTTAATGGATAAAGCTGCCAACTCAGAAACACGCCTAACCGAAGTGATAGCCACCAAAAAGGCCACCTTTTGAGTAAGCGAAGACAAAGCAACCTCATTCAAGGGCTCAAACGGAGGACCCTGAAGAGCAGAGAGAACCAGGTTCAAATCCCAAACTGGAACAAAGGGCTTCCTAGGAGGCCGTACATGCGTAACTCCTTGGAAAAAGCTCTTGACTAAGGGATGAAGTGCAAAAGACCTCTGAAAGAACACCGCCAGAGCAGAAACCTGCCCCTTCAAGGTACTAAGTTGAAGCCCCAGATCCAGACCATGTTGAAGAAACTCCAGGATTCTGGAGATGGAGAACTCCCGACAAGAGAAAGACCTACTTTCACACCTGTCAGGAACCGCTTACCTGATCCCCGTTCCAGCGACGTCTCCAGGCGGCCAGCTGCAGCTGTCACTGTGCGGCGGCCGCGCCGAGCGGCGTCGGCTCGAGCAGCGTCGGCTCGAGCGGCGCCCAGCTCAGCCACGCCCCCCGCTTCCTCCTCCAGGAGACGTGCTCACGCGCGGCCGCGAGCACGTGTCTGTTATGCCCTCCGGCGGCGCTGTGCTGCGCGTACCCGCCGGAGGATCAATTAAAGGGTTAATGAATCCTAGGGGATTGAGGGCTTCGCCCTCTTCTGCTCTGCAGCCAATTACCCTTAGAATCCTATGTGCTCCAATCAGTACACTGCTTCCCTCAGACCTGTCCCTATAAAGGCAATTCCCTCTCAGTTGTGAATTGCCTGTGATAGCGCTCAGAACCCTGTGTTACCTACTCCTGTGAAGTCTAGCCTGTTGCCGATTTGATTGTACGACCACTCTCGATCCTGAATCCTTGTTGCCGACCTCTGCCTGAATTGACGCCTCTCGATCCTGAATCCTTGTTGCCGACCTTTGCCTGAACTGACGCTTCTAGATCCTGATCCCCAGTTGCTGACCTCTGCCTGAACCCCGACTACGTCTTGCCTGACCCCTGGTGCCGCTACTATCTCTGCCTTCCCGTTATCGACCTATTGCCTGTCTCTGGACTTCCGTCACTCACGCTCTTGCTTCTCCAGTCCTCCCACATATAAGCTTGCATCCTTTGAGCCATTAAGTCCTGGGGGCAACCGATCCCGGGTAGGCGTATCTTGCGTCCCGGCAAGCGGGGGCTCCTACAGGTGAAGCTGGCTGTGGAGATTGGGGGTTGTGAGCTTATTAAGAGGGCTGGAGTTACCCCGAGCGTGACAACACCAGTCAATATAGGACCTCCAAGTTCTATAGTAAATAGTAGAGGAAGAGCGCTTCCTGGCGCTAATAAGAGTCTGAACCACCGCGTCAGAAAGACCTTCCTCCTTCAAGATGGCGGTTTCAGCAGCCACGCCGTCAAAGCCAGCGAAGGTAAATTGGGATAGCGCAGCCGACCCTGGGTGAGCAGGTCCGGTAGAGGAGGCAGAACGAACTGATCCTCTGCCAGTCTTACCAGGTCTGCGAACCAAACCTGCCTTGGCCACCTTGGTGCCACCAGAATCGCCGACGCGCCCTCCAGGGCCAGCTTGCGCACCACTCTGGCTACCATTGGAAACGGAGGGAACAGGTAAAGAAACCCCAGATCCCTCCAGTTCAGAGACATGGCATCCACCGCCAGAGCCAGAGGATCCTGCGAGAGAGACACAAAGACCGGAAGCTTGTGATTGTGACGAGAGGCAAAGAGGTCCACCGCTGGGAACCCCCACCTGAGACAGATCGAATGGAACACCTTGGGACTGAGAGACCACTCCCCCTGACGAGAGGAGGCCCTGCTCAGAGAGTCCGCCTCCGTGTTCTCCACTCCCGGAATGTAGACTGCTGAGATACACGGGACGTGGCTCTCCGCCCAGTCCAGAATCAAAGACACTTCCCTGAGGGCACTCCGGCTGCGAGTCCCCCCCTGGTGATTGATGTAAGCAACCGCCGTCCGGTTGTCCGACCGGACCTGAACCGGCAGGCCCCGCAATTGATGAGTCAAGCGAAACAGAACCAACCTGATGGCTCTCAATTCCAGAACATTGATGGGCTCGTGAGCCTCCTGCGGGCCCCACAGACCCTGAAACTGGAGGTCCTTCCAAACACCCCCCCAACCTGACAGACTGGCATCCGTGGTGACTGTTTCCCAACACGGAGCCAGAAAAGATCTGCCCTTCAACAGATTGACAGACCCCAGCCACCATTGCAGGGATCGACGAACTCGGGGAGTCATCAGGAAGGACTGATCCAACGATAGAGGAGACTTGTCCCAAACCTTCAACAGATGAAGCTGAAGTGACCTTGTATGAAACTGTGCAAAGGGAACCGCCTCGAATGAGGCCACCATTAACCCCACCAGCCTCATCCCTAGACGGATAACTGGACGGGGGGCCGACAAGAGAAGCCGAACTAACTCCTGAATCAAAAGAATTTTGGTCTGGGGCAGAAACACCCTGGCCTGTGAAGTGTCCAGAGACATTCCCAGAAAGGTCACTACTCTGGACGGAGAAAGAGAAGACTTGGGGTGATTGATCACCCATCCGAACCTCTCCAGAGTGGACACCACCACTCTGGTGTCCAGCTCCGCTTGGTTGAAAGAAGGAGCCATGATTAGAAGATCGTCCAAATAGGGCACAATGCGGATACCCTGAACCCTTAGCAGAACCATCACCCCCGCTAGTACCTTGGTGAACACCCGAGGACTGAGGTGAGACCGAAAGGGAGTGCCACAAACTGAAAATGCCGATCCTCCACCACGAACCTGAGAAACCTCTGGTGTGCTGGAAAAATTGGAACGTGTAGGTAAGCATCCTTGATGTCTATGGACGTCAGAAAGTCTCCCTGGCGAAGAGAATGAATGGCTGAACGCAGCGTTTCCATGCGGAATTTCCGTGGCCGGATGAATCTGTTGAGAAACTTCAGATCCAAGATGGGTCGGACCGATCCGTCCTTCTTGGGTACCGTGAACAGATTGGAATAAAAACCCCTGCCCTGATCCGAAGGGGGCACTGGGCAAATGACAGCCATGTCCAGAAGATTCTGTACTGCCAACAGGAGCCCCTGCGCCGCTAGAGGTTCCGAAGGCATCCGAGACCTGAAAAATCTGGAAGGGGGGCGGAGCTCGAACTCCAGCTTGTAACCGGAAGACACCACTTCCCGGATCCATCTGTCCGAGACCTCTTGATCCCAGATCTGGGAGAAGTGTCGCAGCCGTCCCCCCACCCGCATGGGTGAGGGCGCCCCCTCATTGCTGAGCCGGCTTAGTAGCCGGCTTGGGCTTAGAGCCCCAACTGTATCCTGGACGGGCACGTCCTCTGCCCCTGCTCCCAGAATCTCCTCTGGAAGAGGGGAATGCAAATCCCCTGCCAGATCTGGCCCCACGAAAGGAGGGGGTAAAGGAAGGCGCCCCCCGAAAGGGACGGCGTTGTTTCTTGCGTTGAGGTAACCTACCACCCTTGGTAACAGAGTCCAATGTCTCTCCAAAAAGCCGTAATCCAACAAAAGGTAGAGCCGTCAGTGACTTCTTGGACATAAAATCTGCCGCCCACTGGCGCAGCCACACCGACCGCCGAATAGTGACCAGCAGCGCTGATGTCCTACCACACATCATCAAAGTGTCATCCAAGGCTGTCAACACAAAGGATAAAAACAACTCACACCGTTTAAGGCTAAGGAACTCAGCACTACCAGGACGCAGCCCGGAAGAAGTCAGCAGGTCCCTGACCACGGACCTGGCAGCCAACACCATTAGTGCCGAAGCGCAAACGGGCCGCATGGCTGACCCAACGCTAGCAAAACCATGACAAGCCATCTGGTCAATACGTTTATCCTCTCCATCCTTGAGAGTGGAACAATCAGGTCTATTTAAAACCGAGGAATTGGACAACCCCAAAACCGGTGCATCCACCTCGGGGGGAGATGCCCAGCGCTTAATCGCCTCCGAAGGGAAGGGATATTTCCTATCCCACCCCTGAGGGATGCCAGGGAGCCGAGCCGGCCTGTCCCATTCCTTAGCAATAATTTTGTCAAAATGCCTTTGTGTAGGGAATTCCAAGCGCGGCCTGGATTCCTCAAACAATTCACCCTTCTGCTGTGACACCTCCTCAGGAGGGGAAATATTCAGAACCTCTAACATCAGAGCCAGAGCGTGAGGAGTATCGGAGGATCTCCCCAAGTCACCAAGCTCAGCATCAGCGCCAAAGGACTGCTCATCGTCCGAAATATCAGAATCCTCATAAACTTCCCCTTCCTCTAGCGGGGAATAATCAGACCAATCCAGATTATTAACATCCTCCTGGTCCTCCACCAGCGGAGCCGGCGACAAATGCTTCCTCTTAGTCGGGGCCTTACGGGCGACCGAGCTGGAGATAATTTTTTAAAGGTTAGCCAATCTGGCGCACATCTCAGATTGCAGCTCCCGGCCCATGACAACGTCACACGGGGCGCGTGTCAAGGTGGGAGGAGGAGATGAAGCGACTGGCGGTGCTGACCCAGACGCCAGGGGTTCGGACTGCCGCGAGATAGTTTGCTGTGCACATGGTATACACAGAAGTACATCGTCCCCAGAAATGGATACCCCACACAACATACACTTCCGGGGATGCCCCGAAGGGGCCCCGAGCCCAGTATCCGGGGATGCCTCCATAAGGTGAACTTTTAAGAATAGTCACTATGACCCAGGGAATTACGCCACTAGACAACCCGGGATGCCCCTTTAATGTCCCGAGTGGGAGGATTTATGAGCAATAATGAACCCAGTGATCAAGGATCGGGAGAGACCCCCTAAATGCTACTGGAGATCCTCCTGAAACCACCACCTGGAAGACACAGAAAAGGACTAATAAGGCTATGAAGACAAAGACACCCATACAGCACAAGGATAGGGAAGAAGGAGGGGGGCCATAGGCCACTCACGGAACCGCGGAGCACGAAATGGCGACCAAGAAGAATATCCTCCTGAGGCTGCTGACAGAAGAGGAGAAGGGGGCGTGGTCAGCGCGGGACGCGCGCGACGCCGAGCAACGCCCCCCCCCGCCTCCTACGCAATGCTGAGCTCCGCAGCGGCGCCAGGGAAAGATGGGGGCGGGCAGCGGTGACGCGCGCAACACCGGCCCCGCCCCCAGGTACATCGTGAGGAGAAGTCTCCTCAGTAAAAAAGGCGCCAGAACCGGCCGGCGCCGCAGCAAGAAGTGCAGCCGCTGTGCCCGGTCGGGAGACAAAGTGAAACACACACACACACAGTGCCTCAATCAGCTAAACAGCAGGGACGGGTCCCGGCCCTGCGCCGACGGTCCGGCCCCGCCCCCCCCCCCACTAAATGTACAGTATGACATGGCGTGAGGTAACTGCCGCCGCCATTGATGACAGAGACAAGATGGGGGGGGAGATAAGGACAGGTCCAGCACCGCACAAGGTTCTCCTGTGAAAAGGCTGCAGCGCTCGAGTAAAAACATTTAAAGAGACACTAACATGAGAAAGACACACACCCGAAAAGAGATAGGGACTAATAAAGAAGGGGCCCACACTCCCCAACCCCACTGAGGAAAAGGGATCCTGGGAGGGCCAATGAATATTAAATCAAGGGACAGGGCATCCCAAACCGGGGTCACCAACCCGGTGTAACCGCCTACCCTCTCATATAGGGTCTCACGGTGGAGCATAGCTCCTGAGCACCTAAGGTGCGGATATACCCTCGCCTGGACCCTCAGCCGAGGCTGGGAGGCATATGGATTTCTGGGAAAAAAGGGGTCCAAACGGAAATAAATAAGTAGCGTTCCGGGAGTCATCCCGGCTACCTGAAATCCCCCTGTGCAAGGAGGAGCCATCATCTTCTGACTTGCTCGCCGTCTGCAGAGATGGAAAACTGGGTGATGAGTGGGAGGTCCCAGGTATTTATGGATCAGGGAGGGGCTTTCTTTTTGCTATCATCTCTGCAGGAACGCCCTCTTCAGGTCGGTATTACCCACATGTTATGGATATCTTGAAGCGGGGTGTGTGACATACTTAGAATAATACTCACCTTGTCACCATGATTCTCCTCTGATCCCTGAAACAGCCCGATTTAGGATGGCCCTGTTTATGAACCCCCAATTACCTTGAACCAATGATCCAACAGCACATGCACAGGCCTCTGCTGCACCCCTAAATGGTTAGTACTGTGTGCAAACAGAGGGAGTGACCTTTTGAGGCAATTGGTTCATTGCCATTACTGGAGGAGGCTTGCGTATGGAATATGGGATCACTGGTTCGAAACCGGGGTAATTCAGAAACAGGGTCATCCCAAATTGTGTGATGCGGACCAAAACCCAAGTCACTCCCTGGGTTTTAAATAGTAGCAGACAGGACGGTATGCAGAGATCCTAAGGTAAAAGACTCCCTCTCCACCTCCGTCCCCTGTCGCTCAGCAATGTTATTGGTTAAAAAGAAAAAAGATCATTCATCCGGTCTCTGCAGTGATCTCATTCTCATGTCTCAGGGGCGGCATCTCTGCTTCCTTTACTCTTTGCACTACACCTGTACTTGGCGGGCAGCGGGGATGTGGAACCTGTGCCTAACATTACTGAGTGCAGAGGAGGGGGACAAGAACTTTGCAGACCAAAAGAATTTTGAACACCTGGGATTTCCTTATTCCATCCCTATGCAACAAGTCCAAATCAAGATGTCCCAGGGGACAGGCCAAAACCTGGGATATTGAAATCCTGGGTTTTGGTCCACTTAAACTGGATCATGGGGGGGCATGAGGGGGTGGCTTTGGATCTGCACTGTCATACTGAAAATTATGTAGGGCTCATGGTGATCCACGGTTTTCCTCCACTAGCTGATAAGTGTGACTGGCAGCTCCCTAAGTCACCCAACCAAAGCCATGGCCCACACTCGGCACTGCCAACCTTCGAACTCCTTTGGAAGTCCCGTCTACATCTTTACGGTGACGTTGTTCTGGCTGTCAGCCCTGGGTTGGGCCACCTCGCTATGCCCACCCCACCTCAAACAGCTTTGCTGGCTCCAGACATGAACTGTGGCGTTGTATGTGGTGGTTCTGCTGCTTTGCTTTAAGGTGGAGGCGTTGCCTAACTGGCTTGAGAAGGACCCTCTTTCTGGCCATGGGGCCCAGGATTCTGACCCCCACTTCCCCGATGGCAGCCCTGTCACCATTTATTATTCCTCCCACTTCCAACTTGTTGTTCCTGTACTGATTGCTTGTTATGGATCTTTGGGCCATCAAGGCTGTTATTAAGTGGTTTTAATTGTTTGATGTGTGTTAATCCCTCGTGATTAAATACAATATTCAGTTTTAGTTATTGTTTATTCCTTTTCTTTTTGGTGTGCAGTGGTGTTTCACCTGGTGTTTTATTCAGCTTTGACTTGCACCAATTTATAATTAAAGATAATTAATTTAGTTCTCTCTAGTGTACAATATCTCATCTTGAGATTGGGAGATTCAGACACATAAAATCTCCCGCCAACCAGTGGCATAAGGTAAATGTGGCAAAACCCTCCAAAGAATCCCCCAACTGGTGGCACTAGCTGTTCTTTCTATATGACATCTTTGTTTTGGAAGTGCTAGTCTAATGGTGATCCTGGGGCTCCTATCCTTACTCCTCATCAGAAATGTTAGTCCTTGGGTGGTGTCAGCAGGAATAAAGCAATGATGGTCACTGAACAGAAGAACCTTGGAGATAATATAACAAAGAGATGCTGTTGTAGACAAATTGATGGTTCTGCCTGGATCAACTGGGTCAAGGTTGTTGCCAGCACAGCCAGTTCTAATTTAGTTTGTGTAAATCAGTGTTCCCCATCCCCCTCTCCTCAGGTCATGTTTTATGGATCTTCGCATTGCAGCTCAATAGTTCTGTCTGAGCACTAATTATTCCACCTGTGCTTAGATCTGCGAAACTTGAATTGTTGGTGGCTCTCAGGGAAAGGGTTGGGGAACAGCAGTATAGAGGCTGACAAATCAATATTTATGTTCTTCTCATTATTACGATATTAGCAATTTTTGCTGCTAGTATTTATTTTTGATTAATTTTTAAAGTGGATGTCCAGTCCTCTTTTAACCCCCTCGCCCTGCCCCCACTATAGCCACAGCAGGACAGATTTGGGATGCTGCTCCGTGCAGTCTCTCCAAGATGGCCGAGTCCAGGACTTGAGACACCGAGGAGAAGAAGGTGCCCCTGTCCACAAGTACCCCGAACTGTAGTTTTACCGAAGCACTAAGTGCTCAGCCAGAGCTATAGAGCAGCTTTGTGGAGATCTGAAAAACATGACCTGGGCCTTGAGAAGAGGGTTGGGGAAAAATGCTGTAGGACAGTGATTAGTATTTCAGAAAAACTACAGTTGGGGTACTTGATGACTGGGTTGAGAAACACTGCTCTAGGGGACATTTTACCTTCCAGCCAAGAACATGGTATATTGCTATACTTGATGACATTTTTCCATAGTTGTCTTTCACTTTCCAGGTTAGTCCACCAGCAGGGATGTGCAGTGCCATAGGGAATGAAGATGCTGCTGCTCACATTTCTGCTACTATATTAGATAATCACTGGATCCTGGAGATGTGATTGCGTTGTTCAGGCGGGGGGGGGGGGGGGGGGTTAAGTAGTGGTCCCAACTGTGGGGTATCCCAAATCATGCCCCAATAGACCAAAAGTCTATTTCTATATTTGGTTTGGTTTAAGACTCGACAAAGCAGCTGAATTGCTAGACTTTCACAAAACCTGATCTATTGAATGTAAACCCCTCCATCCTTCTCATCAGGATGTCATCGGGATGCCCAAAGCTTTGTCTCCTGATAGCCCTCCTTCTCTGGTGGAGCCGTGTTTTATGCGGAATTTGCTAGGCAATATGGATAGAACACAAGGTATTATGGCACCTTTGAGGCTTTGGAGGGAGGGGAAACAAATGGTATGAGTGGGCTGCAGTGTTGTATAAGAGGGCCCTTGAGTATGGGTAGGTGTTAGGGGGGTATGGAGGGATCCTTAAAGGAGAATTATAGCAAAATTGTGTAATATTAAAAATCCATATAAACATGTCGGCTGATGAGAGGAGTAGGTTGGTAGGTAAGTAGGAATTGCAGTCCTACTAACAACAGCATAGCATATGCTGCCTTACAAGACCCAGGGTACCATGTCCAGCTTTGTCTCTTGCACTTCCTGTCACTTTCAACCACTTGGTAATTGTATAGTACAAGAACCAACATGACAGCCTCTGACATTGGATTTGCCAGGCTCTGGCTAACCTGGCACAAGAAGCCCAGAAGCACTGGCCCACAGTTGTTACAACAGATTGTTCGTAGTGACAAGTTCCGCAAACACACACATCAGCTATGGAAGCTATATGAAACACCTTAACTCCATGCAGATGTTGTAGAGAAACAGGCAGATTTTATGCTCCTGAAATGCATGTGAGCAGCCATCTTGTCACAATTTTGGCAGGCCTGCTCCTGAAAAAGCCAGTTCTACTGTCAGAATTACTGCAAATCTCATTGAGATAATGTTTTTGCTCTGACCAGAAAAACCATCAGCTGTTATGTCTCATCACTGCTCAGAATACTCTTAAACTTTAAAACATCAACTTTGCAATGCTATTTTGCAGCCGAGGCCATTGACTTACATTGATACCTATTCTAGTTACAGTCATCCCCTCCAGCAGCTGTTGATTCAGCGTGTGACATTACAGACATGCTGATCTCTTTAGTGCGGGATGTTTACAGCAAAATCCCAAGCTGCTGACGGCCTGCCCTGTGTGCAGAAAAAATATCACACAGGCACACAGCAGCCATGCTGTTCTTTAGACCAATGCAGCCAACAAGAGAAGGATTTTATCACCCAACATTCTGTGTGGAAACAGATAAAGTCTCTCTCTCTGGCTGGTTGGGCTGATCATGAGGAAGCTTCCAGCTCAACTGCAATGTGTCTGTGCACTAGCAAAGGCTCTCCCCCATCCCTCCTCTCATGTTCATGTGAGGCAGGGCTCTAAGGCGTGATCCAAAATTTGACTTGGCTGGTGGTCCACTTATGTATGACAAACTTTGAGCTAACGATGTATTCAGTTGTCACAATCTCAATCTGTCCTACTTTGATCACTTTAAAGTGATTGGCAAGTCAAAAGTAACTAAAAAATATTCAGTAGCTTACCTTTCATTGAGTGGCTCCAGCACTGTCCTTCCTCTCCTGTCTGCCTCCTTAGTGAGGAAAATCACGTCCTCATTCTAGTTTCCTTCCCCACCCCGCCGATGTGGTCCACAAATCAACCTTGGGGGGACTAAGTAAGGAAACACCCCCTGTGTCCAGAGTGACTGCCTCTCTCTGCAGCTATGAGACCCCGCTCTCTTCTCTGATCTCCTGCAGCATCTCTCACTTCCCTTATCTGATCACACTATGTGCTGGCAATAATAACTAGAGGCACAACAATGCACTTATTTTTATTTTTACTATGATATAGAGCAGTCTCAGGCACACGCGTTAGAGACTGCCCATTATGAATATGTGAAGCACACAGTGTGCTTACATCATATTGCTGTTGCCACACCCACTGTTTCTCTGCATCTCCAATGCTCTAATACTTTTACAAATAACTTGGGAACTACAGGGTCTTTTTGAAAACGGATTCGAGTTTGGGACAATAATCAGGCTTGCCTTTAGTATAACTTTAAGCTAAGTGTCCCTTTGAGGCCCTGAAAATATATAAAAAAATAGTTTACATATTACACAAGTGCTTAGGAGATTACTATGCCAATAAATCTGTTTAATTTAAACACCAGTAAACAGTGGGAAAACATTTCCTTATATATATTGACCCAGGCAATACATTGTTTATGGTTAAACGTAAGGTCCTTAAGTTTTTAACGTCAGCACTTCTAGCTGTTTATCCTGTTTGCCTCCATGTCATAGATCATGTAATTGCAGAGTTCCTGTCCCACCTACACTTAGGCGCTGTATTCTCACAGCTTTACATTTTCACTTGGATTGTTCATATACCATAGAGGAAGGTAAGAACCTCACTGATGGTATGTGGGTCATGTTGCCTTCTATAAAGAAAATAAAGATACTGTATCAGATAATGTGGGTCATATTTATTTAGCATATGGTGGCTGTGAACCTCTTATTCATCCAGACCGTGGTGTCTAGCAATAAATCAAGGCAACTGCACTGTTTTTTACCGGACTTTTAATGACTAGTGAAATGTTTAAACAAATATACTGTAGCAAGTTCTTGATTTATTACTATAGATGTAATATGGTGACATCCAGTGGTTAAAATGGGTAATGCAAATAGGTATATTTTAAAGCAGCTCAAAACCCAACCAGGCCTGTACTGTACTGTACTGGGATTCCCCACTGTGTGAACCCCCCCCCCCCCACAGAGTCGCCAGTAAACTCACCTTTACCAGCAGCTCCCACAACGCTGTGTTTGCTGGCAGCTGTATCCCCAGCTTCCCTGTAGCTTTGCGCGCTCCCGCAGCCAGCCATTCAAATAGAACAGGTGCATGAGAGTGTGTACTCCACAGGGAAAGCAGCAAGCTGGGACACATCACCCGGCAGGCTTGACATCAGCCGGTAGCATCTCCCGAGGTGCTCGGGGCAGGGGAGTGGGGGATAAAGGGTCTTGATCAGCTTTAATGTCAAACCGTGTCCTAAGATTAAACAAGCTTAAAGTGACAAGTGACAAAAGTATATAAATCTATCTCTCCTGTGTTATTAACAAGCCAGAGTGAACGAACAATATGCATAGCCAGTCGGGACTAAATTATATTAAGGTACATCACCGAGTATGCAGAGCTGTCCACTAGGGGTCCGGACGGACAGAAACAACGACGCGTTGCGTGATCACCGCTGGATCACTTCCTCAGGCCATGGTAATCCAGCGGTGATCACGCAACGCGTCGTTGTTTCTGTCCGTCCGGACCCCTAGTGGACAGCTCTGCATACTCGGTGATGTACCTTAAAGTGGACCAACACCCAGGATTTTGACTATCCTGGGTTTTGGTCCACTTCGGCGGGGCACCCCGATCGGGGGTGCCCCGCTGTGTGAAACCCCCCAGAAAGCCCCAAATCCTTACCTGTCCCCGCTCCCACGTGACTGGACGGTCCAATCCCCGCCAACGTCCAGGCGGGGATCAGGAACGTCCAAGCGGCTGCCGCCGCCGCCGCCTCCCTCGCGTCACTTTCGGCGCCCCGCGCGCCCGCGCCGGCCATTCACAGACGGCCGGCGCGGGCGCGCACACGCGCCGGCCATTCACAGACGGCCGGCGCGGGCGCGCACACGCGCCGGCCATTCACAGACGGCCGGCGCGGGCGCGCGCACGCGCACGCCTACAGGGGCGCGAGGGAGGCGGCGGCGGCCGGCCGCCGCCGAAGACCAGGTAAGCGATTTGGGGTGTCTGGGGGGGTTTCACCCCGCGGGACATCCCGATCTCGGATGTCCCGCGGGGTGGGAGGTGATCGGCCCGAGAATCTTATAGATTTCCAGGCCGATCACCTCTCGGTGTTGGTCCACTTTAATATAATTTAGTCCCGACTGGCTATGCATATTGTTCGTTCACTCTGGCTTGTTAATAACACAGGAGAGATAGATTTATATACTTTTGGCACTTGTCACTTTAAGCTTGTTTTGCACAGGTATATAGGCCTTAGACACTTCAACAGCATCTTTTGCACATAATTATATATGGAATTTAGATTAACTGCTTAATCATCACACCTCACAATCACGCTGCGTAATTGAATGCATGTTTTTTAGAGGGACTTTATATTCAATGTTAATACTTTAGAGCTTGTCATGATAACCCATGGGGTCTGGTGCTTTTAATTTTAGATTTTAATTTTACAGTGTGGCCTAGAAAGAATTGTTGTAAACACCCATACATAATAAAGGGTTATTATCAATCTTTACTTTTTGTTGTGCGGATATTTTGATACAGGTATATTGTGGGGTTAGTCTGGATTACCCCACCTCTGTGCAATTTATCAGACATTTGTGAATGGCTGGCACAGGCACACATGCTATTGAAGGGTAAAAGGGATGCGGCCACTGACGCGCTCGGCCTTTAACCGAGACTAAGGGGTTTATTCATCAAAGGATAGCGGCAGGTAGTGCCTTGTAAGCTGGGCGCTGTATGTAATACCAATTACAGCAATTCCGGTGAGCAACTCTAACAGCGCCATGTAGCGTCCGATTCATCATTACAGGCGGCATTACCTGTCGCTCTCCCATACATTTCAATGGACGTTACTTTTCCTCTCTTTAAACAGGGTTTTCTTTTATTTTTATTTATTTTTATCAAATAATTGTGTCACCTCTCCTGGCCTATTAAAAGTCATTTTTGAAAACTTTTTATATTTTTTTATATTTTTAATTAGTCAGTCGCTGCCATTCGCTCCCTGCAACACTGTACTGGTGTGAAAACACTCAACATACATCTCATTCATCAATGCCAGCCAGGTTACTACAGTGACTGAGGTGCTCTTTAACAGCGCCCGATAGCCGATCACAGCGCCTACTAGCGGTCACTCTAAGCGCCGATAACTGGTGCTAGTCATGAATCAGCCTGTTAGCCGATATTGACGAGCGCAGCTAAGCTTGCTGATTGGAGGATGTGCCTTAGTACTTGGCGAGCTAGGGGGTTTCACACAGTGGGCCATAAGGAATCAGGGTACCCTGGGGCAAAGACCAAAACCCAGCATAGTCAAAATCCCAAGTTTTGTTCCATTTTATTGATCAATGACAAAAAATGATTTAATATTAAAAATCTACCAAAATATGCTAAGGGCCTTATTCATAAATGTATAGCGCCAGGAAGTGTCTTATAAGCGTCAGGTAGCGTCAGGTGAATGCCGGACATGGCACGCAATAACACATTTATGAAGGAAATTCTGGTGAGCGACTGGAACAACGGCATGTATCGTCCGATTCATCATTATCCCAAGCTCTGCGTACAGCGCCGGCGTTCAGCCTTGCAGAGCGCCACGTATTACCTCTCGCTACCTGGCGCTCTCCCATACATTTCTATGGATGATCTTTAAATCCCTTTCCTGATCTGAATTTTTTTTTTTTTAAATAAAAACTCAAATCTTTCAAACATGTATTCTGGAAAAGAAAATTACATTTTTGAAAACTTTTTAAATATTTTTATGCAGAATTGTCCTTACATGTCTGGTATTAAAGTTTTCATGTTACAATGTAATAACAATGTAATTCCATATGTTTTCGCTTTGCTACTAGTGGATACATGTTCAAAAACAGACTTTAATCACACAGCTTCAGGCGCTGTGGGCTACATTGACCCGATTTTGAGCGCCGGAACTGTTTGAGGCTGTTTTTTTGATGAATGTGGTGTGAGTCAGCCGCACTGAGCTGGCGCTACCATTCACTCCCATACAGCGTAGTACTGCGAATCACATAACGTATTCAACAATGCCATCCAGCGACTGAGGCGCTCTGAAACAACAAACCATGGCCGAGCACAGCGACTACTAGCGTTCATTCTGAAATCCTCGCTACAGACGCTCATCTGTCGCTACCTGGCGCTAGTCATGAATCAGCCTGCCAGTGGCAAAACAGGGGCCTGCATTAATAATTCAATTATACAATAATAATTCTCCTGACTTCTATTCTTCTTTTACTGGAAGGAAGACAGCGGTGATGACAGATATAATTATTATTAATAAACATATAATTCTTTTAAAAGGGAGGAGCGCTGTACTTGGAATGTCCCAAGATCCAGCCTGTGCTGGACTAATGGCTTATTATTGGAAATTCTGATATTTATAGATGCTTTTAATCAACAAAAAGAAATGGACGCACCAAATAATCAGCGTTATAATACCCAGGTACCCTGCTCTGGTATAGCCCAAAGAGGGTACTACAAATAGAAAAAAGGGGGGATGCCCCAAATCCCCTAAAGAGGGGTGAAACCAGAGACTAACACTGGCACTCTGTTATATATAAATCATGTTAAGTTTATTTGATAATCTAAATCACATACTAAGACACATTAAAAAAGGGGTTTACTTTTAAAAAACATATACAATAACACTTATATATATATATATACTGCCATCAAAGAATTGGGGGGGGGGGGGTAAAGTACAGTCAGTTAGTCTCTGGTTTCACCCCTCTTTAGGGGATTTGGGGCATCCCCCCCTTTTTTCTATTTATAGATGTTTTTACTTAGCATTTACTGCTTTTCACTGAAATTAAAGCTTTTTATTACACAGAGCAATGGACTGGTTCTAGAAACAGGTAGTTCAGCAGTTATACCCTGTAAATAGTACGTGGTAAACGAAAAAACTTGCCCAATGTGTGTTATACTGCTATGCTGTTTTTTGAAATTTGAAATAAAACCTAGATTTTACTTTACACTCAGTATTGAGTCCTTGCCTTGCACCATTGATTGAATACAGGGTGAGAAAACGTCTCTACTGTAAGCCAAACTGCACCAAAAGTCAAAATCGACTTTTGGCCCAGACAAGAGGGTCAATTTATCACGGCGTGAGAATGTATTCTCGCACAGGTTTAGGCAAGAAAAAGTTTTTTTTTTCTTCTCTCATTCGGCAGACCCTTTTATTGTTGCAAGAATTTGTACACAAGCTTTCTTATGCAGGAACTCTCGTAAATGTGGGAATTTCTCACATGAAAATTTTGCAAAAGTTTAAACTCGATTGCGTGATCTTGCATGTGTCCCCTGCATCTAGTGACAAAGCAAGAATTATCTCATGCCCTTGCACAGATCAGAGATTTTCTCGACCTATACTTAATCGATCCTCAGATCTTTCTGATCACTTCCAAGATCCCATGTTAATCAAATATGTCACTGTTAAGAGCAGCTTCACTCTGCATCCCCTTCTTTAAAGAGGACCAACACCCGATGCTGATCGGCCCCCTGACAGCGGGGCACCCCGATCCCCCCAGAAACCCCTAAATCCCTACCTGATCCTCGATCCAGCGGCGCCCGCCGCTGCCTCCCGCTCGACCTTCTAGCAGGACGCGCACCCGCGCCGGCCGTTTGTGAATGGCCGGCGCGAGCACGCCCTGTAGGAGTGACGCGCGGGAGGCGGCGGCGGGCGCGCTCTCTTGTCCATCGCTGCCTCCCGCTTGTCCGTCGGCGGGGATTGGCAGCAGCGGTCACGTGGGAGCGAGGAGAGGTGAGTTTTTCGGGGTTTCACACAGCGGGGCACCCCCGATCGGGGTGCCCCGCCGAAGTGGACCAAAACCCAGGATAGTCAAAATCCTGGGTGTTGGTCCACTTTAAAGTTTAACAACCACCGTTTTGACCTTGAGGCATTCTGATTTAGGGTGCCCCGCTGTGTGAGCCCCTACATTCCCCGGAATCCATTCACCCTTCCGGAGCTCCCACACCACTCCTCTATCTTCGAGGCCGTCAAATCGTTTTATCTACTGTCTTCATGTTTGGTTCCAAGACAACTGTAATCTGGATCACATGATCCCCTATTCCCCCTTGGGATCTGCTTTAAAGCGGACCAAAACCCACATTTTTATCTAGCATCCCCTAATTTGCTCCCCCCATAAGAAGCACCTTTTAACAATTTTCATTGCACCTACTTCAATCTAATCCCAGATAATGGCGTGTGTTTTAGTTGTAAAACTCTGGCTCCTCTATTTATTACTACTGTTGTGTGTGGCAATGATGTCATTGCGACACCTATGCAATGACTGATCGCCTGCCATTATACAGAGGACCGCAACAAAACAGGATTATTCAAAAATGTAAACTAGCTATTTTTAGTATTCGCAGTGGCTTTGGCCATATGTATTTCACAAATTTGGTGGGTTTTGGTCCACTTTAAATACTATCCTCATAGTAACAGGGTTGTTAACTCGTTTACCCTCCACAATTCTACTCCAATCACTTGAGCTCACTGTTGTTACTCAACTATTTTCCAATGCCAGTCTCCCGGGTGTTCCATTCTTGGAAATTGGGAGGTTTCCGAGCAGCGGACAGAGCTGCAGCTGCTGCGTGGGAGTGAAGGTGAGTGTCTGTTTATTGATTTAAAGGGTTACTAAACCCAAAAAAACAAAGTGATACAGCAGGCAAAGGTAAATGTTACACCAATGTTTGTCACTGTCCTAAACTGTTTCTAAATTGAAGAAATGGTCGAGATATCAGGGTTTACAGTTTCACCCCGTGAATTCTCAGCAGACGTGGCTCTTGGATCTGTGATGCTGCATAATAATCAGCAATAGTGGGCGGGGTCTGTAAGATTCCCAGAAATTGAGACACCCTGGCTGTGCAATGTGAATCTGGAGGACGAGGGAGGGGCCAGCAATCCTGTCCCACTCTGCAGAGCTGATTGGGGGACGGAATAAAAAATAAAATGTCATTGGCTGAACCTGTAAACTCCGATATCTCGGCCATTTCTGCTTCAATTTAAAAATGGAAGCGCTAAATGTAGCCAAATGAAATGGTGTAATACTTTTTTTGCCTAGTCCTATGTTGTCTATTTGTTCTGGTCACAAAAAGGAAGAGGAATTTCTACCTTTTCCTCTGTTCAATCTAATGCAATGCACACAGTGTGCTTGTATGGCTTAGCCCTGCCACTCCCATGACAGAGAACAAGAATACAATGAGGTACAACTTTAATCATGTAACCCCACACAATGGGAATACTTCTGGACATTGACTCTAATTGTGAACTAGGTGGCTAATGATAGGATACAGTGCATGAGCTATCAGTCAGACGGTTTAAAACATTCAAAAAGTTGGGCTATTCAAGAAAGCTACACAGAAGGTTTATAATGTACTTATTGCTGTTTTATAGGGTCAGATTCAGTAACTACAGGTGGTAATTTGTGATCATGCAATAAACAAAAAAAACCTAAAAATATTCTGTGCCAGCAATGGTCAGCATTCTCCTGACTTCTGGAGCAATTGATGATGTGGTTTTTGCTGATATAATGGAACTTTTCTGGCTTGTGCCTCAGTTTAGCATTTCTCGGTATACCCCCCTCCCCTCCTTTTTTTCTCGTTCTCTCTTTCTGGTATTTGCTGACATTGTATATTCCAACCAATCCGTTTGACACATCCAAATAATGTTTTTGTACTTGTCAGGTCAGGTCTCTCGCAGTGGGCAGCGCTGCAGGGACAATGGAAAAGATGTTCCACCGAGGCATCACATTGATGCTGAGAAATAAAAATAATGTCAACCTGTAGATTTGGACAATATATCAGGTTAATAAAACATTTATTATATGCTCATAAAGATTGTAGCTCTTTAGAATAAAGTCTTAGTACATTTCTATGTGGTATAGTTATACAGCTAATTATGGTACGTTGCAATAAGTCACTTTAAAAAAACCTGGAGGGTCCTTGGGATGCCCCAGGGGCAAGAATCAAAACCTAGGATCTTGACTTTCTGTGGTTTGTGATTTTTTTGCACTTTAAAGTGAACTAAAGTCATTCAACCCCCCACCCCCAGGAATCCTGATTTGGGAGACCCATCTGCTTTAAGTTCCCAGAATATACACTTACGTTCCATGAATGCCCTTAAAGTGGACCAAAACCCAGGATTTTGACTTTCCTGGGTTTTGGTCCCCTGGGCACCACGATCGGAGGGTCCCCTGCTAGGTAAAACCCCCAGGTAGCCCAATCTCACTTACCCTTCCCCAGTCCTACAGCGCATGCGCAGCCCCTCGTCCAATCAGTGTATCCGTATCTGCTCCATTGTCCAGGAGGGCGTCTAATGCGAGCAGATCCAAGCACGCTGGCGGGCGCATCCCCCTCTACCATTTAACAGGGAGCCTCGGCCATTCACAAATGGCTCGCGCGGGCACGCACCCTGCTAAAGGGATAGCGGGGATACGGCCGCTGCTCACACATGCGCCATTGGACTGGGAATGAAGGTGAGTTTTCGGGTGACCTGGGGGGTTTTGACACATCCCAAATCTAGATGCCCCGGGGGCTGTTGGTCTCATGGAGTATGGGAGCAGTGAGAGAGCATGGGGTAAGTAGGTGAATACTAATTGGTGGTTTCTATGGACATATTTCAACGGAGTGAGGGATGCAGCAGGTTTTTTATCATGGGTCCACTTCAAAGGAGAATTCTTCTTGTAATCTAAAAAAAAAAAAGATGTTGTTGAAGGAGGAATAATATATATACCCATACACACCGTATTTTCACCCTATAAGACGCACCCTGGATTTGGAGCAGAAAAATTTGAAAAAAAATATTGTGGACCAAATGGTGTGCTAAAATACCCCCTACCAATCCCCCCATTATAGACAGTGTGCAGAATTCCCCCCGATCACACCATTACAGACCCCACATTACAGGCAGTAAGCAGAATTCCACATTAAACGCAGTGATGGGCATCCCAAATTACAGGCAGTGTGCGGGCATCCCCAATACAGGCAGTGTACAGGCATCCCCAATACAGGCAGTATGCGGGCATCACCAATACAGGCAGTGTGCTGGCATCCCCAATACAGGCAGTGTGCTGGCATCCCAAATACAGGCAGTGTGCGAGCATCCCAAATACAGGCAGTGTGCGGGCATCCCCAATACAGGCAGTGAGCTGGCATCCCAAATACAGGCAGTGTGCGGGCATCCCCAATACAGGCAGTGAGCTGGCATCCCAAATACAGGCAGTGTGCGGGCATCCCCAATACAGGCAGTGTGCGTGGCATCTCCAATACAGGCAGTGTGTGAGGCATCCCCAATACAGGCAGTGAGCTGGCATCCCAAATACAGGCAGTGTGCGGGCATCCCCAATACAGGCAGTGTGCGTGGCATCTCCAATACAGGCAGTGTGCGTGGCATCCCCAATACAGGCAGTGTGCGGGCATCTCCAATACAGGCAGTGTGCGTGGCATCCCCAATAGAGGCAGTGTGCAGGCATCCCAAATACAGGCAGTGTGCTGGCATCTCCAATACAGGCAATGTGCGGGCATCCCAAATACAGGCAGTGTGTGGGCATCCCAAATACAGGCAGTGTGAGGGCATCTCCAATACAGGCAGTGTGCAGGCATCCCAAATACAGGCAGTGTGTGGGCATCTCCAATACAGGCAGTGTGCGGGCATCCCAAATACAGGCAGTGTGCGGGCATCCCAAATACAGGCAGTGTGTGGGCATCCCAAATACAGGCAGTGTGAGGGCATCTCCAATACAGGCAGTGTGCAGGCATCCCAAATACAGGCAGTGTGTGGGCATCTCCAATACAGGCAGTGTGCGGGCATCCCAAATACAGGCAGTGTGCGGGCATCCCAAATACAGGCAGTGTGAGGGCATCTCCAATACTGGCAGTGTGCTGTCATCCCCAATACAGGCAGTGTGCGGGCATCCCCAATACAGGCAGTGTGCGGGCATCCCAAATACAAGCAGTGTGCGGGCATCCCCAATTCAGGCAGTGAGCTGGCATCCCCAATACAGGCAGTGTGCGGGCATCCCAAATACAGGCAGTGTGTGGGCATCCCCAATACAGGCAGTGTGCGGGTATCCCCAATACAGGCAGTGTGCTGGCATCTCCAATACAGGCAGTGTGCTGGCATCCCCAATACAGGCAGTGTGCTGGCATCCCCAATACAGGCAGTGTGCGGGCATTCCCAATACAGGCAGTGTGCGGGCATCCCCAATACAGGCAGTGTGCGGGCATCCCAAATACAGGCAGTGTGTGGGCATCCCCAATACAGGCAGTGTGCGGGTATCCCCAATACAGGCAGTGTGCTGGCATCTCCAATACAGGCAGTGTGCTGGCATCCCCAATACAGGCAGTGTGCTGGCATCTCCAAAACAGGCAGTGTGCGGCCATCCCCAATACAGGCAGTGTGCGGGCATTCCCAATACAGGCAGTGTGCGGGCATCCCCAATACAGGCAGTGTGCGGGCATCCCAAATACAGGCAGTGTGTGGGCATCCCCAATACAGGCAGTGTGCGGGTATCCCCAATACAGGCAGTGTGCTGGCATCTCCAATACAGGCAGTGTGCTGGCATCCCCAATACAGGCAGTGTGCTGGCATCTCCAATACAGGCAGTGTGCTGGCATCCCCAATACAGGCAGTGTGCTGGCATCCCCAATATAGGCAGTGTGCGGGCATTCCCAATACAGGCAGTGTGCGGGCATCCCCAATACAGGCAGTGTGCGGGCATTCCCAATGCAGGCAGTGTGCGGGCATCCCCAATACAGGCAGTGTGTGGGCATCCCAAATACAGGCAGTGTGTGGGCATCCCCAATACAGGCAGTGTGCGGGTATCCCCAATACAGGCAGTGTGCTGGCATCCCCAATACAGGCAGTGAGCTGGCATCCCAAATACAGGCAGTGTGCGGGCATCCCCAATAGAGGCAGTGTGCAGGCATCCCAAATACAGGCAGTGTGCGGGCATCCCAAATACAGGCAGTGTGAGGGCATCTCCAATACTGGCAGTGTGCTGTCATCCCCAATACAGGCAGTGTGCAGGCATCCCCAATACAGGCAGTGTGCGGGCATCCCAAATACAAGCAGTGTGCGGGCATCCCCAATTCAGGCAGTGAGCTGGCATCCCCAATACAGGCAGTGTGCGGGCATCCCAAATACAGGCAGTGTGTGGGCATCCCCAATACAGGCAGTGTGCGGGTATCCCCAATACAGGCAGTGTGCTGGCATCTCCAATACAGGCAGTGTGCGGGCATCCCCAATACAGGCAGTGTGCGGGCATTCCCAAATACAGGCAGTGTGCGGGCATTCCCAAATACAGGCAGTATGCGGGCATCACCAATACAGGCAGTGTGCGGGCATCCCAAATACAGGCAGTGAGCTGGAATCCCAAATACAGGCAGTGTGCGGGCATCCCAAATACAAGCAGTGTGTGGGCATCCCCAATTCAGGCAGTGAGCTGGCATCCCAAATACAGGCAGTGTGCGGGCATCCCCAATACAGGCAGTGTGCGGGCATCCCCAATACAGACAGTGTGCGGGCATCCCAAATACAGGCAGTGTGTGGGCATCCCCAATACAGGCAGTGTGCGAGCATCCCAAATACAGGCAGTGTGCAGGCATTCCAAATACAGGCAGTGTGCGGGCATCCCCAATACAGGCAGTGTGCGTGGCATCCCCAATACAGGCAGTGTGCGTGGCATCCCCAATACAGGCAGTGTGCGGGCATCCCAAATACAGGCAGTGTGCGGGCATCCCAAATACAGGCAGTGTGCGGGCATCCCAAATACAGGCAGTGTGCGTGCATCCCCAATACAGGCAGTGTGCGGGCATCTCGAATACTGGCAGTGTGCGGGCATCCCAAATACAGGCAGTGTGCGGGCATCCCAAATACAGGCAGTGTGCGGGCATCCCCAATACAGGCAGTGAGCTGGCATCCCAAATACAGGCAGTGTGCAGGCATCCCCAATACAGGCAGTGTGCGGGCATCCCCAATACAGGCACTGAGCTGGCATCCCAAATACAGGCAGTGTGCGGGCATCCCCAATACAGGCAGTGTGCGTGGCTTCCCCAATACAGGCAGTGTGCGTGGCATCCCCAATACAGGCAGTGTGCGTGGCATCCCCAATACAGGCAGTGTGTGGGCATCCCCAATACAGGCAGTGTGCGTGGCATCCCCAATACAGGCAGTGTGTGGGCATCCCCAATACAGGCAGTGTGCGTGGCATCTCCAATACAGGCAGTGTGTGAGGCATCCCCAATACAGGCAGTGTGCGGGCATCCCCAATACAGGCAGTGAGCTGGCATCCCAAATACAGGCAGTGTGCGGGCATCCCCAATACAGGCAGTGTGCGTGGCTTCCCCAATACAGGCAGTGTGCGGGCATCCCCAATACAGGCAGTGTGCGTGGCATCCCCAATACAGGCAGTGTGTGGGCATCCCCAATACAGGCAGTGTACGTGGCATCCCCAATACAGGCAGTGTGTGGGCATCCCCAATACAGGCAGTGTGCGTGGCATCCCCAATACAGGCAGTGTGTGGGCATCCCAAATACAGGCAGTGTGCAGGCATCCCCAATACAGGCAGTGTGCGGGCATCCCCAATACAGGCAGTGTGTGGGCATCCCAAATACAGGCAGTGTGCAGGCATCCCCAATACAGGCAGTGTGCAGGCATCCCCAATACAGGCAGTGTGCTGGCATCCCCAATACAGGCAGTGTGTGGGCATCTCCAATACAGGCAGTGTGCAGGCATCCCCAATACAGGCATTGTGCTGGCATCCCCAATACAGGCAGTGTGCAGGCATCCCCAATACAGGCAGTGTGCTGGCATCCCCAATACAGGCAGTGTGCTGGCATCCCCAATACAGGCAGTGTGCAGGCATCCCCAATACAGGCAGTGTGCAGGCATCCCCAATACAGGCAGTGTGCTGGCATCCCCAATACAGGCAGTGTGTGGGCATCTCCAATACAGGCAGTGTGCAGGCATCCCCAATACAGGCAGTGTGCTGGCATCCCCAATACAGGCAGTGTGCGGGCATCCCCAATACAGGCAGTGTGCGGGCATCCCCAATACAGGTAGTGTGCGGGCATCCCAAATACAGGGAGTGTGCGGGCATCTCCAATACAGGCAGTGTGCGGGCATCTCCAATACAGGCAGTGTGCTGGCATCCCCAATACAGGCAGTGTGCGGGCATCCCCAATACAGGGAGTGTGCGGGCATCCCAAATACAGGGAGTGTGCGGGCATCTCCAATACAGGCAGTGTGCGGGCATCTCCAATACAGGCAGTGTGCGGGCATCTCCAATACAGGCAGTGTGCGAGCATCTCCAATACAGGCAGTGTGCGGGCATCTCCAGTACAGGCAGTGTGCGGGCATCCCAAATACAGGCAGTGTGCGAGCATCCCAAATACAGGCAGTGTGCGGGCATCCCCAATACAGGCAGTGTGCAGGCATCCCAAATACAGGCAGTGTGCAGGCATCTCCAATACAGGCAGTGTGCGGGCATCTCCAATACAGGCAGTGTGCGTGGCATCCCCAATACAGGCAGTGTGCGGGCATCCCAAATACAGGCAGTGTGCGGGCATCCTCAATACAGACAGTGTGCGGGCATCCCAAATACAGGCAGTGTGTGGGCATCTCCAGTACAGGCAGTGTGCGGGCATCCCAAATACAGGCAGTTTGGGGGCATCTCCAATACAGGCAGTGTGCGGGCATCTCCAGTACAGGCAGTGTGCGGGCATCCCAAATACAGGCAGTGTGCAGGCATCTCCAATACAGGCAGTGTGCGGGCATCCCAAATACAGGCAGTGTGTGGGCATCCCAAATACAGGCAGTGTGTGGGCATCCCCAATACAGGCAGTGTGCGGGTATCCCCAATACAGGCAGTGTGCGGGCATCTCCAATACAGGCAGTGTGCGGGCATCCCAAATACAGGCAGTGTGTGGGCATCTCCAATACAGGCAGTGTGCTGGCATCCCCAATACAGGCAGTGTGCTGGCATCCCCAATACAGGCAGTGTGCGGGCATTCCCAATACAGGCAGTGTGCGGGCATCCCCAATACAGGCAGTGTGCGGGCATCCCAAATACAGGCAGTATGTGGGCATCCCCAATACAGGCAGTGTGCGGGTATCCCCAATACAGGCAGTGTGCTGGCATCTCCAATACAGGCAGTGTGCTGGCATCCCCAATACAGGCAGTGTGCTGGCATCCCCAATACAGGCAGTGTGCTGGTATCCCCAATACAGGCAGTGAGCTGGCATCCCAAATACAGGCAGTGTGCGGGCATCCCCAATACAGGCAGTGTGCGTGGCATCCCCAATAGAGGCAGTGTGCAGGCATCCCAAATACAGGCAGTGTGCGGGCATCCCAAATACAGGCAGTGTGCGGGCATCCCAAATACAGGCAGTGTGAGGGCATCTCCAATACTGGCAGTGTGCTGTCATCCCCAATACAGGCAGTGTGCAGGCATCCCCAATACAGGCAGTGTGCGGGCATCCCAAATACAAGCAGTGTGCGGGCATCCCCAATTCAGGCAGTGAGCTGGCATCCCCAATACAGGCAGTGTGCGGGCATCCCAAATACAGGCAGTGTGCGGGTATCCCCAATACAGGCAGTGTGCTGGCATCTCCAATACAGGCAGTGTGCTGGCATCCCCAATACAGGCAGTGTGCTAGCATCCCCAATACAGGCAGTGTGCGGGCATTCCCAATACAGGCAGTGTGCGGGCATCCCCAATACAGGCAGTGTGCGGGCATCCCAAATACAGGCAGTGTGTGGGCATCCCCAATACAGGCAGTGTGCGGGTATCCCCAATACAGGCAGTGTGCTGGCATCTCCAATACAGGCAGTGTGCTGGCATCCCCAATACAGGCAGTGTGCGGGCATTCCCAAATACAGGCAGTGTGCGGGCATTCCCAAATACAGGCAGTGTGCGAGCATCCCAAATACAGGCAGTGTGCGGGCATCACCAATACAGGCAGTGTGCGGGCATCCCAAATACAGGCAGTGAGCTGGAATCCCAAATACAGGCAGTGTGCGGGCATCCCCAATACAGGCAGTATGCGGGCATCCCAAATACAAGCAGTGTGTGGGCATCCCCAATTCAGGCAGTGAGCTGGCATCCCAAATACAGGCAGTGTGCGGGCATCCCCAATACAGGCAGTGTGCGGGCATCCCCAATACAGACAGTGTGCGGGCATCCCCAATACAGGCAGTGTGCGAGCATCCCAAATACAGGCAGTGTGCGGGCATCTCCAATACAGGCAGTGTGCAGGCATCCCCAATACAGGCAGTGTGCTGGCATCCCCAATACAGGCAGTGTGCGGGCATCACCAATACAGGCAGTGTGCGGGCATTCCCAATACAGGCAGTGAGCTGGCATCCCAAATACAGGCAGTGTGCTGGCATCCCAAATACAGGCAGTGTGCGGGCATCCCCAATACAGGCAGTGTGCCGGCATCCCCAATACAGGCAGTGTGCGGGCATTCCCAATACAGGCAGTGAGCTGGCATCTCCAATACAGGCAGTGTGCAGGCATCTCCAATACAGGCAGTGTGCAGGCATCCCAAATACAGGCAGTGTGCGAGCATCCCAAATACAGGCAGTGTGCGGGCATCTCCAATACAGGCAGTGTGTGGGCATCCCAAATACAGGCAGTGTGCTGGCATCCCAAATACAGGCAGTGTGCTGGCATCCCAAATACAGGCAGTGTGCAGGCATCCCCAATACAGGCAGTGTGCAGGCATCCCCAATACAGGCAGTGTGCAGGCATCCCCAATACAGGCAGTGTGCAGGCATCCCCAATACAGGCAGTGTGCTGGCATCCCCAATACAGGCAGTGTGCAGGCATCCCAAATACAGGCAGTGTGCAGGCATCCCCAATACAGGCAGTGTGCTGGCATCCCCAATACAGGCAGTGTGCAGGCATCCCAAATACAGGCAGTGTGCAGGCATCCCCAATACAGGCAGTGTGCAGGCATCCCAAATACAGGCAGTGTGTGGGCATCCCAAATACAGGCAGTGTGCAGGCATCTCCAATACAGGCAGTGTGCAGGCATCCCAAATACAGGCAGTGTGCGAGCATCCCAAATACAGGCAGTGTGCGGGCATCTCCAATACAGGCAGTGTGTGGGCATCCCAAATACAGGCAGTGTGCTGGCATCCCAAATACAGGCAGTGTGCTGGCATCCCAAATACAGGCAGTGTGCAGGCATCCCCAATACAGGCAGTGTGCAGGCATCCCCAATACAGGCAGTGTGCAGGCATCCCCAATACAGGCAGTGTGCAGGCATCCCCAATACAGGCAGTGTGCTGGCATCCCCAATACAGGCAGTGTGCAGGCATCCCAAATACAGGCAGTGTGCAGGCATCCCCAATACAGGCAGTGTGCTGGCATCCCCAATACAGGCAGTGTGCAGGCATCCCAAATACAGGCAGTGTGTGGGCATCCCAAATACAGGCAGTGTGCAGGCATCCCCAATACAGGCAGTGTGCAGGCATCCCAAATACAGGCAGTGTGTGGGCATCCCAAATACAGGCAGTGTGCAGGCATCCCAAATACAGGCAGTGTGTGCGCATCCCAAATACAGGCAGTGTGCAGGCATCCCAAATACAGGCAGTGTGTGGGCATCCCAAATACAGGCAGTGTGTGGGCATCCCAAATACAGGCAGTGTGCAGGCATCCCAAATATAGGCAGTGTGCAGGGAAATCTTATAGATTCCCGGGCCGATCCCCCCTGGGTGTTGGTCCACTTTAAATTACACATATAAAGCCACCACACTCATAAAAAACATGTAAAGACAATATACAAAGGACAAAGTTAAAACCACAAAATATCTGTCTACCCCGGACCCAATATAATGATTCAACGATTAATTTACACCTAGTATCTTTTGGCGTACCTATCACACAAATAACTTGTTGCTATATGTCCCTTTTATGAATCCACAATCCCTCCTTTTTGCCCCTTATAATAGATGTATACCAGTAATTGGTTAAATCTATATATATTTTATTGCAAAAGCTCCCTTAAAGTGGACCAACACCCTGAGGTGATCGGCCCGGGAATCTATAAGATTCCCGGGCCGATCACCTCACACACCGCGGGACATCCGAGATCGGGATGTCCCGCGGGGTATAAACCCCCCAAAACCTCCGAAAAACCTTACCTCTCCAGCCGCTGCTTCCGCCGCCTCACTCGCGCTCCTCTAGACGTGCGCGCGCCCGCGCCGGCCGTCTCTGAATGGCCGGCGCGGGCGCGCACACGTCAAGAGTGACGTGCGGGAGGTGCCGACGGGCAAGCTGCTTGTCCGTCGCTGTCAATCAGCTTGTCCGTGGCGGGGAGAGGTGAGTTTTGGGGGCTTTCTGGGGGGTTTCACACAGCGGGGCACCCCCGATCGGGGTGCCCCGGGGAAGTGGACCAATACCCAGGATAGTCAAAATCCTGGGTGTTGGTCCACTTTAAAGTGCAGAAAAAGATAAAGTACTAGAGATGCCTAATTTCAACTAGCTTTATATCAAAACAAGTGCCATGTGCAGCAATACTAATCACACAAAAATGTAAGTGCTTTAGAAAGACCTCCCAAATCTTAGAGCTTTATAACTTTATAGCAAAGAAATATAAAATATACAATTAAATACCTCTCATGTGCAAATGCCGCATTCATATGTTCCTCTTATGAATCCACAATCCCTCCTTTTTGCCCCTTATAATAAATGTATACCAGTAATTGGTTAAATCTATATATATCTCATTGCAAAAGCCCCCTTAAAGTGCAGAAAAAGATAATATATTAGAAAAAATACTAATCACACAAAGATCTAAAGTGATTTAAAAAAAACTCCCAAATCTTAAAGTTTATAATTTTATAACTGAGAAATATAAAATGAAATACCTCTCATGTGCAGATGCCACAAAAAAGAAAAATGGGGAGGGAATGATATACCATTCATTGGTCTTTGGCCTTTATTTAACAAGGGATAGCGCCAGGTAGCGAATGGTGAGCGAACGGTACGAGAACGCCAGCTCCCCTCCGCAATCACACATTTATCAAGCCGATCCTGCTTAGCGACTGACAGAGCGCCAGATAGCGAATCATTCATCATTATTCCAGCCTCACCCCACAGCACCAGCGAGCGACCTTGAACAGCGACAGGTATGACCTCTCGCTACCTGGCGCTCTCCAATGCATTTCAATGGAGCAATCTTTAAATATTAATAATTAATTGTTAATAATGTTTTTTTTTTGTTTTTTTTTTTAAATGTCAAAAATTCTGTGACCACTTCTGCAATGTTAGATATTTTTTTTTAAGGTTAAAAAAAAAAAAAAAAATTTGTGCAGAATTGATATTACAGGTCGGATATTAATGTATTCATATTACAAAATGTTTTGAAAAACTTGTTTTTTTTTTTTCCAAAAAATATGGTTGTTTGGGGGTTAAAAAACTACTTTTAACCCATCGCCGCCAGCGCTCTGGGGTTTAAACAAGCATTTCACTGCGTGAGAATTTTTGGAGCGTGATATGTTAATGAATATGGTGGGAGCCGGTCGCTATGGCCATTCACTGTCATGCGCTCCCATACAGCGCGGAAACTGTCAAATAGCGACTCCTCACCCAATATTCAACATTATTAGTCGCTATCAACTACAGAACAACGGCCAAGCACAGCGACTACTAGCGGGCGCTCTGAAAATGCCGCTACTGTCGCTCATCTGTCGCTACCTGGCGCTATTAATGAATCGGCCTCCCCGTGTGGCTCCAAAGCTATACACACCATATAGCCATGACTTACAGCCTTGAGCTGACCAGGGGCACTAGCCCGAAACACATGTCCAAGTATGTGTAAAGTTTAAAAGATATACTTAAAGTGGACCAAAATCCACGGCAATCGGCCTGGGAATCTAGAAATGTCACAAAAAAAGCCCCAATTATGCTTCACTCATTCTTGCCTTTAAAAACCAGACCAGCTTATGGTGACCTAACTAGCCTTTGGTGTTGGCAGCTGCACAGTAATCTGCAATTAAGAGCAATTGCTTTGTACAGCAAGTAGGCGTCTGTGAATCACTGGTGTGATACTGAGTATTTACTGTTTATAGTCTTTTCGATCCCTGTATATATATGGTGATTCAGGGTGAACTGGGCTGTGGGGGGGGGGGGATTATTAAAGTGATTTAATGACATGGAAGGTCAACATGCCCTTAGATTAGGCTGCATATCACTATCAGCTATAGGTTTTCTGCTGTAGATATTTTATATATGAAGCTGTCTCTTTTTCCTGTTAGTACTTCTGACGAGATAACCACATAGAGCAGCTAGGTAAATCCATTGTGCTGAGCAAAAATAAATTTTGTGGTGATGCTCTGCTGGCTAAAAGGAACAGTAAGGATTCGCTGCAGGGAGGGGCTGCTGCTGTTCTGCAGGCAGGGAGGGGACCAGCAATCTCCCTGGTGATGCTGAGGATTAGCCGTTGCCATAGTGATGGGAGTCAGGAGCAGCAGATGATGCTGACACGTTCATCTTTACAGCACAAGGACCCACGGTACCACCATGGTGGGAGGGGTCTGACTGGAATGGAGGGGGCTGGGAGGTGGGCAGGGTAAATTGGAAACTGCACGTGAAGAGTTCAGGGTGTGTAGTGGGGGGAACCTGGGGAGGGAGGAGAAACTGTGACTATGCATCTTGTGACTGCGTAACATTGAGCTGGGCCTGGTCATTGTGTACGTATACATAACCATATATTCAGGTGTGCCTGTGTGTGTGTATATTATAAGTGCGTTGTATAGCCATGCTGCCTTGTATCTACAGTATATATTGATTGCTTCTGTTGATGGGTAAAGATAAATTGTTATATTTGTACAGATGAACAGCGTGTATTCCTTACTGCTATATGCGTGTGGCGTGACAATTTATATATGGCTAACTAGCGTCAGCCTGTGAATTAGACGTTGCTGCAAAGGGTATTGCAGCATACTGGACCATGTAGTTCATCCATAGCTGGAGAGCTAATGCTTGTCTATATTGAGGAATTATCTGTTTTTTTATCATGTCCATGCTTTAATTATGTAAACAGGGAACCATGTGCATTTTAAGTTTTTCCTTTTTTTTAATTCTTTTTTCTCATACTTTTTGGCTGAGGTACCCATGTGAGTATAGGTCCTAAGCCCAGAAATATCCCCATACATAGAAGGATGGATAAATAGAAGACAGCTGTGTGCATATACAGAGATAGATAGATAGATAGATAGATAGATAGATAGATAGATAGATAGTATACTAAGACATATAGTTGTGTCTAGAGAGATAGAGAGCAAATGTGTTTACATTTATTTATACAGGAGAACTATGTGTACTTGGTCGTTTTTTTCATACTTTATTGGGAGGTGTCTTTCTAGATTAATACTATACACTGACAGATAGAAGATAGATTAATACTATACATTGGCAGATAGAAGATGGATAGATAGATACAGACAGATAGATAGATAGATAGATAGATAGATAGACTGTGTGTATGTATACTAAGACATATAGTTGTGTCTAGATAGATAGAGCGCAAATGTGTTTACATTATTTATACAGGAAAACGATGTGCACTTGGTCGCTTTTTCTCATACTTTATGGGGAGGTGTCTTTCTAATGTAGATGCCAAGCTCAGCAATCACTTAGGTAGGTAGATTAATACTATACACTGACAGATAGAAGATAGATTAATACTATACACTGACAGATAGAAGATAGATTAATACTATACACTGACGGATAGAAGATAGATTAATACTATACACTGACGGATAGAAGATGGGTGGATAGATAGATAGATAGATAGATAGATAGATAGATAGATAGATAGATAGCAGACATGTGTGTGTGTATACATACATGGTCAGAACATAGATAGAATCAGGATGGCGCTGATCTTCAACTCTTCTCTGATCTGTTTATGGTGGCCTTGGACCAGCCTGTCGTACTCGCACGCCCAATGGGAGCACAGTAATGTGCAAGGCCACCGACAAGACAGATAGGCTGATCAAGTGAGTATCGACAGCCCATTATTTATGTTAATTTTGATAGGACTTCCTCTTTAAATGGAGGTCCCATGCTCAGAGAACATCCATGTAGGTAGGTAAGTCGATGCTAGAGAAATAGTGTGTATACATAGATGTATAGTTGTGTCTAGACAGAGTAATTGTGTTTACATTATTTATACAGGAGGATTGTGCACTCATTCTTTATGGCTTACCCCTTAAAGCAGAACAAAACTCGACTAACCCTGGGTTTTGTTCAGTGCCCTGACGCAATCACGAAATGGGATGCCCCACTGTGTGAAACCCCCCCCCAGAACACCTATACAAACTTACCTTTCTCCAGCCCTACGGCGCATGAGCATCGCCCAATTAGAGACGTTTGCCATGCAAATGTAATGTTTGGCAAACGGCTGTTTACATGTATCAGGAGCGCAGCGCCTGTCTTAAAAGCTGGGGGAAGGAGCGCGCTTACACCCCGGGGATGCGGCGGACAGATGATTACTTCAGCAAGAGCATCAGGAAAAAGGTGAGTTTTGTGGCACCGCAGGGGGTTCACACAGAGCTGGGAATCCCGTTCAATCCAGTGGGTTTAGTTCTGCTTTGAATGTAGGTCTCAAGCTCAGAGAAGACCCAAATAGGCAGGTAGGTTGATACTTGTGGGTATGTGTAGGTAGGTAGAACAATAGAAAGACAGTATTGTGTTTGTATTGATAAATAGTTGAATACCTACTGTGTATGTATACAGGTAGAAAGATAGACAGTCATTACTGGTTGAATAAAGGAAACTATATTTCTTTGCGAGTTTGGGTTCCTGAACCCAAACACAGACTGCTGAGGGGTGATGGGGGGGCTCTGTCACACAGTCTGCTATGCTATTGGGGTGATGGGGGGATTCTGTCACAGTCTGCTATGGGGTGATGGGGGGGGGGGCTCTGTCACACACTCTATGGGACTGATGGAGGGCTTTGTCACACACTCTATGGGACTGATGGGGGGTTCTGTCACACAGTCTGCTATGTAGTGATTGGGAGCTCTGTCACATAGTCTGCTATGGGGTGATTGGGAGCTCTGTCACACAGTCTGCTATGTAGTGATTGGGAGATCTGTCACATAATCTGCTATGGGGTGATGGAGGGGCTCTGTCACATAGTCTGCTATGGGGTGATGGAGGGGCTCTGTCACATAGTCTGCTATGGGGTGATGGAGGGGCTCTGTCACATAGTCTGCTATGGGGTGATGGGGGGGGGCTCTGTCACACACTCTATGGGACTGATGGGGGGTTCTGTCACACAGTCTGCTATGTAGTGATTGGGAGCTCTGTCACATAATCTGCTATGGGGTGATAGAGGGGCTCTGTCACATAGTCTGCTATGGGGTGATGGGGGGGGGGGGCTCTGTCACACACTCTATGGGACTGATGGGGGGTTCTGTCACACAGTCTGCTATGTAGTGATTGGGAGCTCTGTCACACAGTCTGCTATGTAGTGATTGGGAGCTCTGTCACACAGTCTGCTATGTAGTGATGGGGGGCTCTGTCACAAAGTCTACTATGGTTTGATGGGGCGTTCTGTCACACAGTCTGCTATGGGGTGATGGGGGTCTCTGTAACAGTCTGCTACAGGGGTTATGGAGGCCGTGGGCTCTGTCACACAGTCTGCTATGTAGTGATGGGGGGCTCTGTCACACAGTCTACTATGGTTTGATGGGGGGGCTCTGTCACACAGTCTGCTATGGGGTGATGGGGGGCTCTGTAACAGTCTGCTATGGGGTGATGGGGGGCTCTGTCACACAACCTGCTATGGGGTGATGATGGGGTTTTGTCACACAGTCTGCTACAGGGGTTATGGGAGCATGTCAGAGTGTGAGCACAAGTTGGAGGATGCCAGGGACTGAAAGCAGGGTAAAGGACGTCAGGGACTGGACACACAATGAAGCATGTCAGGTATTGGACACATCGTGAAGAATGTCAGGGACTGGACACATGAGGGGGGCCATCAGGAACTGGACACAAATTTGAGGATGTCAGGGACTTGACATGTGATGGAGGATGTCAGGGCCTGCGCACATTTTGAAGGACATCAAGGACTAGACGAATGGTGGAGGAGTTAAGGGACTGGACACATGTTGAAGAATGTCACGAACTGGACACACAGTAATTGATGTAAGGGACTGGACACACGGCGAAGGATGTCAAGAACTGGAAACACAAGGGTCAATTCATGGTCATGTCTCATGTGCCAAGTATTTCTCCTTCCTCCCGATTTATGAGACACTTTTTTGTGCACCTATTTTTGCGTGGAAACTTGCACATGGAGTAAGATTTCATGTGCAAATTCAGTCACAAAAGTAAATTTGTATGTCATTTAGGGTTTGGTTTGAGGGGTGAGAAGTGTGAGTGTGCAGATGTGTTTATTTCATACGCCATTTTCCTCCAGCAAAAAGCAGGAGAAAAATGCAGACATCACTAACTGGCATACTTAATTCATTTATTAAACACATGCTGGCAATAAGCGGGGCGGGGGGGGGGGGGGGAGCATGGGGGCCAGTGAATGGCTTAGCCTAGCAAAATGACCATGGAGCTGAATTTCATGTGGAATGCACAAATTTGCACGAGTTGGAAACTTGCACTTGCACTTTTCGCATGCCATTTTGTGTGATGTGCACATGTGCCATTCCTGCGCATGGTGCCATGAATTGTGTGCCAAGGCACAGGTTTACGCATGCAGAAACACAGGTTTTGAGGTTTTTGGCACACCATGAATTGGACCCTATAGGGAAGGATGTCAAGGATTCCACGAATGGTGGAGGATGTCGGGAAATGGACACACGTTGAATAATATCAGGAAATGGACAGACAGTGATGGATATCAGGGAATGGACAAACGGTGAAGGATACAGGGACTGGACACATGGTGAAGGATGTCAGGGATTGGATACACAATTGTTTATGTGAGGGACTGGCCACATGGTGGAGGACATCAGGGACAGGACACAAGTTAGAGGATGTCAGGGACAGGAAACATATAGAAGATTGTCAAGGACTGAAGGAATGGTGGAGGATGTCAGGGACTATACAGTATATAAAGGGATAGTGAGGACTAAGCATAAGGTTTTTGAATATGCATTTACTGATTGAGACAATGTTGTTGATAAGGTATTTTAGAATTTTGGGGGGGGGGGGGGGGACTTTTAACTTTTCCTAGGTCACACTTTATCTAGAACTAGCCCTGTGTGTGGTACCCCTCAATCCAGTAAACAAGGTATTCCACTTGCCCGTTGGGCTTCAGGTAAATACAGACTTATTTTTACACCGATACGTGGCGGCCGGTAGAGTCTAAGGCTGACTGAAAGTGTCTTCTTATTATGCCGCTCTGCATTCTGTGATTGCTGTCCTTTTCCTTACCCCAGCTTTGCTCTGTTTGTGCAAAGCAAAGCTATAACCCGCCCCCCTGCACTTTTCCCCCTCTCCTTTTCTCAATATGTGATGCTTCTGAGACAAGATGGCATCAGCCGTATCCTGCAGTCATGAACAGAGTTGCAGAATAAGTAGTTGGTGGCACACTCTTATTAAAGCATTAAACATCAAGCTCTAGCTAATAAATATCTGGGTGCTGCCTGATGGGATAATTCCTCATATCCCATAGACCATATATTGTTAGAAATTCAGGAGCACACCAATTATGCTAAAAAGGTTTTTTTTACTTTTTGGTTATGCAATTAAATTCATATAGGCAGATACAAAATAGTACATTATCACAAGGCAATATATTTACAAAGGTATACATATAGCTATATTATACAACCTTGGGTAATATGCTTCTTTCTTTGCTATGTACATTGTTTTGCACCTATTTTGTAAATACACATTGATAAATTTATGTTAAAGTTTATCTTGATGCTTATCCATTGTTTGAACTTGTACATGTAAGCTGTAGTACTAACTACATGTCACGCTGACTATATATTTACCGCAGACTGCAGCAAGGAGCGCTCTTATGAGCTAATGGAATATATGTTTAAGATACTATGTACTTGGCGTTTCTCTGTATGAACTCATAGTTTGTAAAGAATTATGTTGTTTATCCCATTATCATCCTATGCTTGATTATATGATACAGCTGACATACCAGAGAGCACAGATTGAGTTCATACAAGAGACTGCCTATAGTAAATGCATGTATACCTTTGTAAATATATTGCCTTGTGATAATGTACTATTTTGTATCTGCCTATATGAATTTAATTGCATAACCAAAAAGTAAAAAAAACCTTTTTAGCATAATTGGTGTGCGCCTGAATTTCTAACAATATATGAACAGAGTTGCAGCCCAGCTGGGGATAGAATAATAGGCAAGCGACTAAAAGCCTAAAATATATTAATTTTAGATGCTGGAGAATACTTTTTTATAGGTATGGGCTTTTCATTAGACAATGCTGAAGGTCCAGTTTTTAAAGGAAGCAAATCAAACATGAAACTGTTCAGAGGAGGCTTTTCATTGGTGGCTTGATCCCATGTTGTGTGTCATTTTGGGCGTACTAATGCTTGTGTGGGTTGTTTTTAGCCTTGGACTATTTGTTATTTCTCATAGTAACCTTACTGTTGGAGATTGTTTTTGTGCTAAGCTGTAACATTCAAGGCTTGGTGTCTAGCATCCACATACTATCCACCACACCTGTGTAATAGAGTCATGTGTGCTGCCACAGTTTTGGGTGATAAAATACAGGATCCTTGTTTAGTCGGGTTGGTAGTTCGTCCATACAGTGAAGATACGCACGCTGTCCTGTGAGTCCCAGTCAATGGATTGGCTGGATGTAGAAGCCAGTAAATGTATGTTCCCAGTGCTTACTTCTCGCCTGGCTGTTGTAGCAGAATAAGAATGTTGCTATGGCTTTTCTTGTATACATGTATACTTAACAAAAATATATACAACTATATGGAAGGGTGGCACCAACCTAAACTAAATATCCATGATTCGTGGTGCACTGCCCCGTGGACCCTTTCTTACCAATTATGTAAAACCACACCAGAGGTTGCCTATTCCATCGGCCCACAGAGTCTGACAATTGCACTCACCATATCACTGGGATTAGATTAATAGCCAATTTTTATTGAAGCCATTAAAAACAACTAAAAACAATATGCCATGCCAATCACGTTAAATGCCACAAGGGGGTGCTGTCCTTAATTCATTCTCTACAATATATACCCATATATATAAAAAATAGTAATCCAAAAATATCTGCAATCCTTAATAATAAAAGTGCTGGTGCATTCATTTCAAGTATATCATGTGCAAAGAATATGTCCAAAAACAGCGTATAAAGTGCAATTCTGAGCCAAACAAAGATCATATAATGTTCTCCAATGTACCTTACAAGTGACAGTATGTGCAGCAGCCCCCCCCCCCCCCCCCGCAGCAAAGCCCACGCGTTCCGAGGCCTGAGTCTCTTTCTCAAGGCAGGGTAGCTTAACAAAAATATAAACACTCATTATAAACACTAATACTATATAAGGCACCCCTGTGCAATAATGTTATCTAATTAGCATCTTGATATGCCACAACTGCGATGTGCTTTTTTCTCATGAAATGAAATTTTTACTACAGTGAGAATTTTTTTCAACTCTTAATATATCAAGGCTAATGCGCACTCATTAGTTTGTGGTATTAGTCTAGGCTACTAAGGGGGTTATTCATCAAAGGCTAGCTGCAGGTAGTGCTTCGTAGCGTCTGGTGAACGTAGGGAGCTGTACGCAATACCACATTTATGAAAGCGAATCTGGTGAGCGACTCTAACAGCGCCATGTAGCGTCTGATTCATAATTACAGGCGGCTCAGCGTATAGCTTCCAGAGTGCCAGGTATTACCTGTCAATCTCCCATACATTTCAATGTGTTTTTTTTTCTGCTTAAAACAGGGTTTTTTTTTATTTTGTTTTTTTTTTCTAAAAAAATTGTGTGACCTCTCCTGGCCTAGAAAATTTTTTTTGATTTTTATATATTTTTATACAGAATTGTCATTACAGGTCTGGCATGGCAAGTGTTAATGTCACAATGTTAAAACAATGTAATTCCATGTGTTTCTTTGCTTTGTTACTGGTGGATATGTGTTCAGATACAGACTTTAATCACACAGTGTCTGGTGCTCTATGCTATAGTGACCAGATCCAGAGCGCTGACGCTGTTTTTGTTAATTATGGTGTGAGTCGCTGAGAGTCGGTCGCACTGAGCTGGCGCTACCTTTTGCTCCCTGCAACACTGTACTGGTGTTAAAGCGTGCAACATATATCACATTCATCAATGCCGGCCAGGTTACTACAGCGACTGATGCGCTTTGTTACAGCGCCCCGACACGCACACCAGCATCTACTAGCGGTTGCTCTAAGTGCTGCTATACAGATGCTCATCTGCCGATACCTGGCGTTAGTAATAAATCAGCCTCCCCTTCAGTGTGGGGTATAAATTAGGGGCCCAGTTTTTGTTCTGCGTTGGTGGTAGGCAGGGCCGTATTTGATGTTCATGCTGCCCTAGGCACTTCCAATTGCTGGCACCCCATTTTGTTAAGTAACATTGTGCAGGACCAGCTCTAGGTTTATGGGGGCCCCTTGGGCAATAGAATCTCAATGGTCCCCTTGCAGTGTGTTATGACAAAGAATAAAAGGAAATACAGGAAAAAGTAAGAAAGAAAGAGAAGGAATTAGAGAAAAAAGGAGAGCTGGAAGGAGATAAAAAATAGGACTGACAGAAAAAAGAAAGAGAATGAAAGACAGAAAGAAAAGAAGCAAAGAAGAAAATGAATTGCATAATAGGTTAAAGAAAGAAACAAACAACTGATGGAAAGAAAGAAAAAGACTAGAAGGAAAGAAAAGGATAGAACGAAAGAAACAAAGAATAGAAGGACTGACAGAAATAATAGAAGGAAAGCCGAATGAAAGAAAATGAATGGTAGAAAGAACAGATTAAAGAAAAAACAAGAATAAAAAAGAAAGTAAGAAAAAAAATAAAAGGAAAGAAACAAAGAATAGAGGGACTGATAAAAAGAAAGGCTCTCCTAATGGCCAATTTGCCCCTGGCTGACAATTCTAACAATCCTTAGTCCTGGTTACTGTATGGCCTTGCATAGGGGCTGCCCAGGGTAGGGGGATTGAGGTGGGCCCTCCCAAGGTGCAGGGGTCCCAGAACCTGACCAGAACGCCCAGTGACGCTTGCCTTGATGTTGTGGCTCTCCAATAGAAAAAAATAAATGTGTAAAGGGGGGGGAGAGGTTTCAAAGAATGAAAGGCAGAGAAGCCTTCCAGCTCCTGACACATGGCCTAACCTTCAGTTAGGTGTGCAGAATGGTATGGTGGGACCATGAATTGTAAAGCAGAATGGCACTATTATGAGCAGGCTGATTCATTACTAACGCCAGGTAGCGACAGATGAGCGTCTGTAGAGCGGATTTCAGAGCGCCCGCTAGTAGTCGTTGTGCTCGTCCATGGATCACTGTTTCAGAGCGCCTCACTCGCTGTCTGGCATTGATGAATATATGTGAGTCGCTATACTACACTGTATGTAAGCGAACCGTACCGACAGCTCAGTGCAACTGACTCACACCACATTCATCAAAAAAACAGCCACAAACATCGCCGGCGCTCAAAATCATGTAGTTGTAGAGGCTGTGTGATTAAAGTCTGTTTTTGAACATGTATCCACTAGTAACAAAGCGAAAACATTTGGAATTACATTGTTATAACATTGTAACATGAACACTTTAATACCAGACATGTAAGGACAATTCTGCATAAAAATATTAATTTATTTTTTTTTTTTTTTTTTTTATATATTTTTATTGGGAAGAAACAGAGCACAGGACAACATGACATAGGACATCACCATCATAAAGCATATGACATGAGGAACATAACAAGGTGTAAACAGCATGTGAAGCAAGTAACCCACAAGGAACCCCCCCCCCCCCCAAACACCATGCCCTCGGCCAATGTTGGTACCACTGACCGGGTTCGCCCCGCGAGACCTCATTCGAGCCCCTTAAAAAGATTCCTTCACCCACGTCCAAGAGATCCGGCCGACTGGGCCCCCCGAAGGGGTCAGCCCCCGGTCCGGAAAAGCATGTGTCCGAAAAAGGGGGGGCACTCCCGGGCCAGAAGCATACACAATCACGACATTGCAAAAGCCCTGCGCTCTTCCCTCCCATTATAACTATTTTATAAGTATAGCAAAGAACAAAGTAGGGATAGCGAAAAAGGGGAGGGGGGGGAGGGAAAGGGAAAAAGAGAGACAAATAAAACAGAAAACACACACCAAGAAGAAAAGGAAGGAGAAAGAAAGAGAAAAAGAAGAGAGAAGGGAAGGGGAACCAGGCGGGCGCGAAAACAGAAAAAGTGAGCTCCGTATCTGAGCCGAGACGGCCTCCGATAGGGGGGACAATCCAGGGGGAGAGGGAGAGGTCAGCCAGGAGTGGGAGGGGCACAAACGTAAGTCTACAGGGGGGAGGGCCTGGCGGCATCGGGCTCCCCACTAGATCCGTACATTCCTCCCCATCGTACCAGCAAACAATATCCACCAGGCGACTATAGGGAGGAGAGTAGAGACGCAAATTCCGGCGTATCTCGCGCCGTGATCCAGACCAGCCATGTCTTATTAAACTTCTCTCTCCCACCCTCCGTCCCGTCCAAAACCAACTCCTCCATTCGTTTGATAGCCTCCACCTCTCTCACCCACTCCCAAATGTCCGGTGTATGTTGAGAGCGCCAATGCCGGGGTATCACTGATCTGGCTGCAGTCAAAAGATGCCTGAAAATTCCCCTCTTTGCTGCGGAAACAGAACCAGGCACCATAGATAGCAAGGCTATTTGCGGTTCCTTAGGCATGCTTTCCAGGGTCAAGAATTCATACACCGCGAATACCTGATCCCATAACTTTTTGATCAAGGGGCAGCTCCACCATATATGAAGCATTGAACCCTCCGCCCCCCTACACCGCCAGCACGTATCTGAGTCCGCTCCCCCAAATCTGGCCAGGTCCACAGGACACTTGTACCACCGGGACAAAATTTTTAGTTTTTTTCCTGGGCCCTACATGCCAAAGAGAGTTTGTGGGTCAGGGCAAAAGACTTTTCCCAATCCTCGGCGTCGAACTCCCGACCCAGCTCCCGCTCCCATCTCCCAACATACCCGAGGCCGTCCGAGGGATCCCTCTCCGCCATCACAACCTGATACAGGAGTGAGAGGGCGTGTGGTGGACCACTGTCGGCCCTTAAAATGTTCTCAAAGGAAGTCAGAGGCCCAACGAGTGAAGGACCCCGAGCATGAGAGGAGATAAAAGCCACCAACTGCCTGTGAAGAAGCCAGGACATCCTTTCCCCCTGTCCCTGAATCTGGAGATCCCGAAGGCTTGGAGGATGGTCGTTTTGAAGCGTATCAGCCAGCCTCACCCCTTGCGCTTTTTCCCAAATCAGGAACTTACTTACCCCTACACCCGGGGGAAAGGCGGGGTTGTCGAACAGAGGGGTAAATGGTCCAGGTCTACTCGATAGGGCCTTCTTCTTAAGGATCACATCCCACACATATAGCAAATAGCGGGTCAACAATGAGAGACTGTGTGACTTGGGCCTCAAATGAGGTTCCACCCAAGGGAGTGCGGTAAGGTCAAGAGGAGAAGTTTCCCCCTCGACACTCACCCACAGTTTGTCTTCCTGATGATGGAACCAGTCTACCAACCTGACCAACAGGGCTGCAGTGTGGTAACTCTTAAGATCCGGCAAACCCAACCCCCCCTTACTTTTGGGCCTGGTCAAGACTGAGTAACGGATCCGTGGCCTCCTATCATTCCATACGAACCTAATCCACTCCTTCTTCAAGACCCTGAAGAATCCCTGCTCAGGCACAATTGGGATGGTCTGAAACACATAGAGAAAGCGGGGTAAGATATCCATCTTTAAAATGTTTATGCGCCCCATCCACGAGTATTGCGCCTTATTGTATGCCTTAAGATTCTCCTGAGTCCTAGAGAGGAGGGGGGCGTAATTGAGCCTATAAAGGCTGTCTAGATTAGTAGGCAATTGTACCCCCAGGTAAGTAATGGACTCCCTCTGCCATTTAAACGGGAAGTTCGCTTGCGTAAGTTGTAGGGCGTCACTAGGTAGGGAGACATTGAGGGCTTCCGTTTTAGAGAGGTTAACTTTAAAAGTACTAAGGCAGCCAAATCTATCAAATTCCCGGAGTATGGATGGCAACGAGATATGGGGAGAAGTGATGTACAACAAAAGATCGTCTGCGAACAAGGAAAGCTTATGTTCCCTCCCCCCACAGGAGATCCCTTTAATTGCAGAGTTTGCTCTCAGGGCCTGAGCGAGGTGTTCCATAACTATCACATATAACAGTGGCGACAATGGGCAACCCTGTCTCGTCCCATTATTGATACTAAATGGGGACGATAGAATCCCATTCACCCTGACCCTTGCTGTAGGTCCGTTATAGAGCGACATTATCTTCCCTAGCATATCAGGTCCGATCCCTATCTGCACCAGGGCAGCCCGCAGGAAACGCCAATGGACCCTATCAAATGCCTTCTCGGCGTCCACGGAAAGCAGGCATGAAGGGGTCCCCCGGGTTTGGGCGTGATGCATGAGGGTGATTGTCTTCAGGGTGTTATCCCTGGCTTCTCTGCCCAAGATAAAACCCACCTGGTCCCTGTCTATAATCTCTGCCAGAGGCTTCTGTAATCTATGAGCTATTACCTTGGCAAAGAGCTTTACATCTACATTTATTAGCGATATCGGCCTGTAATTACCAATCAAGGTCTTATCTTTATTGGGTTTCGGCAAAACCGAGATATGCGCTTCCAAGGACTGTCTGGGGAAAGGGCAGGAGTCAGAGACACTATTAAACACCTTAGTTAGGAAGGGAGTGAGCCTTTCCCCCAGAATTTTATAAAATCGTGGTGTGAATCCATCCGGGCCCGGGCTTTTCCCCAAAGGGGTCCCTTTAATGGCCCTCCCTATCTCAGTCTCCTCAAAGGGCGTTTCCAATAAGGCTCCCGCCTCCTCTGATAAAGAAGGAACCGCTGTTTCTTCTATGTATTTTGCAATGTGGGCGTCCAGTTCTTCTGTGGGCAAGGAGTCCTGAGCACCCCTTATATTGTATAGTCTGGTGTAGTACCCCTGAAATTCTTCAACAATCTGATTCGGTTTGTGGATTTCCCGCCCCCCCTCTCCCTTGATGACCGGGATATATGTCAAATCTTGCCTAGGGTGCAAGGACCTGGCCAACAACCTCCCGCACTTATCAGAGAATTCATAGAACCTGGCCTTACATCTATCCCTATATTTCAGGAAACTCTGGTCATACAGTTTCGTAAGTGTCTCTCTAGCTGCAATAAGTTCCATCAAATCAGTATTAGAGGGTGCCTTTTTATGAGCCTGTTCTAACTCCCGAATCCGTTCTAAAGTAGACCGGATCTGATGCGTCCTCTCCCTCTTTAACCGAGACCCGTGCTTGATGAATATCCCCCGAAGGACGCACTTCATCGCCTCCCACTGCGTTGGTAATGGGGTATCGTCATTGGCATGATCAGTGATAAAGTGCGTGACAGCGCCCTGCACCTCTGCAAGGCAGACAGGATCCTTGAGGAGGTTATCATTAAGTTTCCAACCACAATTTCTCCGGGCTACACCCACAACCGGCAGGTTGAGATATACAGGGGAGTGGTCTGACCAAACAATCGGGCCAATCGAGGCACTCACATCTCTAGACAGAGCATAATGACTCACAAAAATGTAGTCCAGTCTGCTGTAGGATGTATGGGTATGCGAGTAAAATGTATAGTCTCTCGCCCCCTGGTTCAGAATCCTCCATACATCCACCACCTGCAGGTCGGTCAGGGCTTTTCTGAAGGAAACCAATTTAGATTGTGGAATTGCCGATTTACCCTGTGACGTGTCCAGCCTTGGGTCCAGCGCCATGTTGAGGTCCCCCCCCAGAATCAAAACCCCCTCAGCAAATTTCTCTAAGAGACGAAGATACCGCACTCCCACCCCCGACTGGTCTTGATTAGGCAGGTATATGTTCGCCACTGTATAGGTCTCCCCTCCAGCCAAAAATTTTAAGAAAACATATCGCCCTTGAGGGTCGATCACGGAGTCCAGCGTTTCCAGTGGCACACCTCTATGTAGCGCAATTGATACTCCCTTGGACTTAGCCTCTGGATTCGGGGAGTGATACCATTTTGTAAAGTACTTATTTCTAATTTCTGGGATTCGTCCACTGCCAAAATGGGTCTCCTGAAAAAGTATCACATCCACCCTTTCTTTATGTAACCCATAAAGTATCTTAGATCTTTTTTCAGGGACATTTAGACCCTTGGCATTAAGGGAGCAAAACTTTATAGTAGCCATGCCGCCCGACCCCCCCCCCCCCCCCCGGCAAGGACAGGGCAGGAGGACAGGAAGGGGGAAGGATGAAGCCCGTCGACCCCAACAACCTCCAGGAATTGGGAAGCGGGAGCAAAGTAGTAGGTAAAGAAGGAAGAGAAGAAGAGAAAGAGAGAACCAAAAGATATAAATCCCTCTAACAGGAGAGAGGGTAGGTTCTAGAACCGGAACTGACGTTCCTAATTCTGCTCAGTCCCACCAGGCAGTCGCTTGGTGTGAGAGAGCAGAAACTATTGGGGGAAAAAAGGCAACCACGCATCCCAGGGTGGGGCCCCAGAAAACCTATGAGAAAACAGCACATCTAAGAGGCAAAATCGTTAATCAAACTGCAGCGCTAACCTATAAATGCGTGAGGTATAATGCAAACAACATAACTTTAAACCACTAAGAAGAGCAGGCAATAACATAAAACAGGGAACAATTAAACGGCATATTTAAACATAGTCACAATCTTTGTCTTCATGAGAGAGCAGCTCCTCAAGAGGGAGCGGCCGTCACCGAAAGGATATCAAAGCGGTCAACAGGAGAGCACCCCAGCAGGGAGCCCGCAACTCAAGGTCCAGTGACCTATCTCCGGAGGCCCCGACGAACGGGACCCCCGCCGCCACGTCCCCGACGACGCTCCCCTCCAATTCTTTGTTCGCCTCGCGGGGGCAGGTCCACGCTAAAGTCCAGCCAATCCGGTACTGCAATGGGATCAATGTCTAGAAATCGGAACAAATCAGGCAGGTCCTCTCTCCGCCGCAAGGCAAATACACCGTTGTCCCTACGGACAATGAGGTGGAAGGGGTGGCCCCACTTATACGAAGCATTGACCTCCCGGATTTTCTCCAAGAGGGGGCGCATCACTCTCCGCATGCGCAGCGTGTGGCGGGAGAAGTCCGGGAGGACCTGGATCCCACGACCCTTCCATTCCACCCGTCGCAGTTCCCAGGCCCTGCGCAGAATTTCCTCTTTGGTTGTGAAGAAGTGTATGCGACATAGCACATCCCGCGGCGCATCAGGGTCACCTGCGGGTCGGCTAGTCACCCTGTGGATACGATCTATGATTATCTCCGAATCCTTCGGTTTCCCGAGCAAGCTGTTGAAGATGTCCGTAGCCGCAGACCTCAGTTGATCGGGGGGTACCGATTCCGGGATGCCCCTCAGCTTCAGATTGTTGCGCCGATTGCGATTTTCCAAATCATCGGCCTGCAAAATGACATCCGTGAGTTGGCGCTTCTGGCTACGGGATGCCCTCTCCAGCTCAACAATTCTATCTTCATGGCCGGCGTAGGTGCTCTCCAAGGAAGCGACCCTGGTATCTAAGGCCGACATTTGCTGATGAAGATCCTCCAAATCCTTCCGGACCGCCCGCTCAATTCTCAGTGCAACTGCATCCAGATCATCTTTCAGGTCTGCTTTAGTGGGAAGAAATTGGAGAAGAAGTTTGATGCTAGGGTCCAGCTCGGCAGGAATACCCCCTGACTGTTGAATAAGGCACGGGCTGGGGCAGGATTTGCTTTCCAGGGTCTTAGGGGGGGCCCCCTCAGGGTCACTCCAACGGTCCTCCCGTGCTGCAGATCCCTCCCGCGGATCCCCCTCAGAGCCCGAGTACCAGGCTAATGGCGGTGTGCAGCTGGCGGGGAGTACAGGGCTGTGCATCCGGGGCCACCCCAATGCTTCACATCCAACCAGGGGGTCCCCATCAGCAGATGTTACGTCCAAGGGAGGCGAGGGGCAGGCCAGGGAGCCGCCTGAGGGAGGTGGCTGGTGCACCTCACAGACTGTGACTACTGTGTGGGGAGACATCTTTGAATATGGGGGAGCAGCTCCCCTCTTCTCTGGCCCTGGTGGGGGTGTCAGATTTATGTTCGCCGTCTGAGCAGCAGGGCTGGGTGCAGGGCTTAACATTGCCGGGGAGATCTCCTCAGGTTCACGTGGCAGCAAGGGCTCTGGCTGCCCAACCGCCGGATTCACTCCTCCCTCCCCTCTGCCTTCCGCGGCTGGGGCATGATGCTGCGAGGGGCCGCTCCCGCCTACCTCCACCGCCGCCGCCGCCCGAGTGTCAGTCGAGCGGCTCCTCACCGCCGCCTGCGAGCTCCCCCCGCCATCAACAGACCGCCGCCTCTGGGAGTCGCGCTGCGGGAGGCTCGTTCCCCTGCGCTCCCGCGCCATCTTGGACGCCGCCTCCTCCTCTCCGGCCGGGCCCCTAGGGGCCAGAAAACGGGCGATGCCGCCGCCAGAATGTCCGCCGCCTCCCCTCTGCTCCTTCTTCTTTCTACCGCCGCCCATAGTAGGGTATACACTCCGCGCTCAGTGCCCAGGATCAGCTGCAATAGAGGTTAGTCTCTGGAGCCCCACGGTCGAGCTCCCTTACTCCGCCATGCGTCGGCCACGCCCCCTAAAATATTAATTTTCCAAAAGGTTTTCAAAAATGTAATTTTCTTGTCCAGAATACATGTCAGAAGGTTTGTGTTTTTTTTAGGGTAAAAAAATGGGATCAGGAAAAGGATTTAAGGATCGTCCATTGAAATGTATGGAAGAGCGACAGGTTAGACATGGCGCTCTGCAAGGATGAACGCCGGCGCTGTACGCTGAGGCTGGGATAATGATGAACTGGACGCTACATGGCGCTCACCAGATTCGGCTTCATAAATGTGGAATTGCGTGCCATCTCCGGCGTTCACCTGACGCTACCTGCCGCTGTACAGGCACTACCTGGCGCTATACCTTCATGGATAAGGCCCCATGTCATGCAATGAGAGAAGGGGCCCAGAAGCTCTTAAACCGGACCTTCACCATGATTTATTGAAAAGCCCAAACCCTTAAAAAACGATTCACCAGCATCTAAAATTAATATATTTTAAGTTTTTAATCACTTACTGATTATTCTTTTCCCCACTGGGCTGTTAAGGACTTTAGGATATGGGCGCCGCCATCTTGCCTCAGAAGCATTACACTTACTGAGGAGAGGAGAATGGGATAAAGTACAGGGGGTTATAGTTGTGCTCTGCTCAGACAGAGTAGAGCTGGGGTCAGGAAAAGGTCAGCAATCCCAGAGTCAGAAGGCACTTCCTGTTTGCAGGCTGCCTGTTGTTCCATAAGCCGCCATCTTGGATGTTTAAAGGCTCATAACATGCAGTAGATGCAGGTAGGATGATTTTTAATGTGGACAATCTGTATGGACAGGGTGTAGGAAACATATAAGATATGCTCTTATTCAGGGTGAAGGACCGCTTTAAAGGCAGCCAGTATCTCTGTATACACCATTTGGGTCAGTATATAGGAGTTCTCATTGGAAAGTCTGTGTTTATGTCCAGCATAGTTACAGGTTTATAGGAATTATTTAATTTAATCTGACTGGCTGCTGCAGGTAATTACTATGAAGAAGAATCGGATAAGTGGGGTCCAGGGTCACTTGTTCTAATCCCACATGAATATAACTGTAGCTGGATACAGATATGTGACCTGGCTTGGAGGTCGTGTCCCGCTGAGCTGACGCTCGGGGTGTTGGGCAGGGAAGCAGCAAACTCACCCTATCCAGGAATTCACTGCTCCACATTCCAGGCAGCGTCTGACAGAGCCATAGATCTGGAGATTTATGGACCTCATTATATGTCCCTGTAATCCCAGACACCTGCAGGGCTTTTTAAAGTCAGGTTCTTTTCTAATGAATCACAAAACAGGATAATGTTGATGGAATAATGAATAAGGCCCATAGTTATGCAGCACACAATACATAGACATTGGGGTTGATTCAGAGCCTGGTAAGAAAACTGCCATTCGCTTTCATTGTCTATCTTGGGACTGATTCAGCCAGGTGAAAATTTACACCCAGTAGACAATGGAAGTGAATGGCAGTTTTCTATCCTAAAAAAAGAAGCAAGTTTTCTCACCAGGCTCTGAATCGACCCTATGAAGTAAAGTTAAAGGAGCAGTATCGCGAAATTTGCATTAAAAAGATAAATAATTAAATAGCCACACAATAGCTTCTAACATGTGTATAAATAATCTGGCGATAGAAAAAGGAAAAAATATATGCCTCTCTTTTAAATTGTATAATGACAATGGCTCAGTCCATTTGCTGAATAGGGGGATCTACTGGGTTGTATTTAGTGAGCTGCTTCATTTAGCCCACTGGTCTCCTAGCAACACTTTACCTCAGAGGCTGACACTGTAATCAGTGGTAACGGCTGTGTGTGTGTGAGATGCTGCTTTTGTTATGAGACCAGGTGACTCAAATGTGTAAAATCTATACAAAATAAACTAAACTGACTGAAAACAACTGAAATTCTTCTTTGAATAACTGTGCAGGAAAATCTAAAGGTATTAAAGTGGAACAAAGCCGTGATTCACGATCTAAATAAGCGATTGGCAACACTGAGAGAAATTGTTATCATGCAAAAGAGTCTGGATCTCACTGATCTGGCACTACATGGCTCAGGGTCAGGGGAGGGTGGTAGTATGGGGGGAGAGGAAAAGCAGGAAAATGAGGCAGCTAGCTGGATAACAGTTAGAAGGCGGGGTAGGGGTAAAAGTTACAGGGAGGCTAGCCCTGAACAGGCACCTCCAAACAAGTTTGCCCGGTTGGCAGATGAGGAGGATGTTAGCTGAGAAATGGCAGAGCTGCAGCAAGACACATCTGTCGGCTCCAGTAAGAAAGGGAGGAGAAATGGGAGAACAGGGCAGGCAAGACAGGTGCTGGTAGTGGGTGACTCTATTATTAGGGGAACAGACAGGGCAATCTGTCACAAAGACCGGGATTGCCGAACAGTGTGTTGCCTTCCTGGGGCAAGAGTACGGCATGTAGTGGAGCGGGCTGACAGATTGCTGGGAGGGGCTGGCGTGAGCCCAGCGGTCATGGTGCATATTGGCACTAATGACATAGGAAGAAGTAGGTGGAAGGTCCTAAAAAATGATTTCAGGGACTTAGGCCGTAAGCTTAAGGCAAGGACCTCAACTGTAGTATTCTCAGAAATACTACCAGTACCAAGCGCCACACCAGAGAGGCAGCGGGAGATTAGAGATGTAAACAGGTGGCTCAAAAATTGGAGTAAAAACTCCAGATAGTGAAAATCCTGGGTTGGCCTTTGTTTAAAACACACAAAGCTGAAAGAAAGATCATATGGAAAAATGAAAAATAAGAATATGAAAGAGAAAATGGTAAACTGAAAGATTCTGCAGCAGAGCCAACATGAAGGGAAAACTGTCAAAATCAGCTAAATGACTTCTAGAGCTTTTCTCTCTGTTTTAGATATATAAGTTCTGGCCAAGCAATGTTGCAATGTTGTTATCTTATGCTGACGGCTGCCAGCACTGAACAGCTGATACTTTGATACATTGTTCTCCCCCTCTCCTCAGCATGGAACTGATACATTGAGGCCGATTCATTAATAGCGCCAGGTAGCGACAGATGAGCGACAGTAGCGGCATTTTCAGAGCGCCCGCTAGTAGTCGCTGTGCTTGGCCGTTGTTCGGTAGTTGATAGCGACTCAGTCGGTTTGCCGTAATGTTGAATATTGGGTGAGGAGTCGCTATTTGACAGGTTCCGCACTGTATGGGATCGCATGACAGCGAATGGCCATAGCGAACGGCTCCCAGCATATTCATTAACAAATCACGCTCAAAAAATTCTCGCGCAGTGAAATGCATGTTTAAACCCCAGAGCGCTGGCGGCGATGGGTTAAAAGTAGTTTTTTAACCCCCAAACAACCATATTTTTGGGAGAAAAAAAAAACAAGTTTTTCAAGACATTTTGTAATATGAATACATTAATATCAGACCTGTAATATCAATTCTGCACAATTTTTTTTTTTTTACCTTAAAAAAAATATCTAACATTGCAGAAGTGGTCTTTTTGACATTTAAAAAAAAATAAAAAAAAAAATAAAAAAAAACATTAATAGCAATTAATTAAGAATATTTAGAGATTGCTCCATTGAAATGCATTGGAGAGCGCCAGGTAGTGAGAGGTCATACCTGTCGCTGTTCAAGGTCGCTCGCTGGCGCTGTGGGGTGAGGCTGGAATAATGATGAATGCTTCGCTATCTGGCGCTCTGTCAGTCGCTAAGCAGGATTGGCTTGATAAATGTGTGATTGCGGAGGGGAGCCGGCGTACTCGTGGCGGTGACCATCATTACCGGACGCTCACCATTCGCTACCTGCTGCTATCCCTTGTTAAATAAGGGCCATTGTTTCACCCCTCTCCTCAGCGTGGAACAGGCCAGCGTGTCGGGCCCCGACACTCAGCAGACATAAACATGAGCTATTAGTCTCCAGCTGCACAACACAGACATCATTTTTTTCTAAATTTGTAATTCTTACTCCAACACTTACCTACATTCAAATTACCGTTTAAATATAAGTCACCAAGAAAAATTTGCGATACTGCTCCTTTAACTTTAGTCAAAAACTATACTTACATTATATATACTGTACTACAAACATCCGGATCTGGATCTTCTGTACTTACTGTAAGTGAGGAAACATTTCCAACCCTGGATCTATGTGCACCTCAAAGCTGGCTGAACATGCACACAAACCATGTCGGCCTGGGATTCCTGGGGCCCACCAGTAGAACTGACTCTGGGGGCCCACACCACAATCACTGGCTTATATCCAGGGCCCTCTGTCTCTGTGTGTGAACTTGGGATGCCACAAACATGCTATACATAGTTCAGGTTTGGTGACAAAGGCCATCAAAGGAGCCACATGAGGGGGGGGGTTCCTGGTAACCCTGTGGGCCAGTCTGAGTCTAGGCCCATTAGAGCCATGGCCAGAGCACCACCCGCTGCTGAAATCACAGTAAATGAAGCACACAGCTCCATTACTTGATGCACTGCATAGGTCAGCCCGGAATCCAGATGTGAGTGAGATGTCATGAGTATTGCGGAGCAGCAGGCGTGTAACTACTGGGGCCCAGAATGTCAGGGGGCCCATCATTGTTGATCCTCTACCTTATTTATCAGACTGGTGGTCACTTGAAATCATGTAATAGAAAAAGAAACACCATTTGTCTATTTGATTTCAGTCTTCGGTTGTCTAGTTGTATCCAAAATAAATGTTAAAATAACAGTTTGGGCCATGACAGGACCTAATTTAAAGCGGACCTTCACCCTGAATAAGAGCCTATCTTATATGTTTCCCACATCCTGTACATACAGATTGCTCACATTAATCCGGACCTTCACTCTGAATATAAGTCTATCTTATATGTTTTCCACACCCTGTACATACAGATTGCTCACATTAAAAATCATCCTACATGCATCTACTGCATGTTATGAACCTTCAAACATTCAAGATGGCGGCTCATGGGACATCAGGCAGCCTGCAAACAGGAAGTGCCTCCTGACTGTGCTGCTCTGCATTCTGGGATTGCTGACCTTTTCCTGACCCCAGCTCTGCTTTGTCTGAGCAAAGCACAGCTATAACCCGCCCCCCTGTACTTTATCCCACTCTACTCTCCTCAGTATGTGTGATGCTTCTGAGTCAAGATGGCGGCGCCCGTATCCTAAAGTCCTGAACACAGTTGCAGCCCAGCGCGGGAAAGAATAATAAGTAAGTGACTAAAAACTTAAAATATATTAATTTTAGATGCTGGGGAATCGTTTTTTAAGGGTTTGGGCTTTTCAATAAATCATGGTGAAGGTCCGGTTTAATGTTTGCAGGCGGGGCCCCGTCACATTTAGTTACGCCACTGGGGGGGCAGCAAGAGAAAGTCTTTAAAGTGATATTTCAGGCAAAGGTAATTGTTACATCATTGTATCAGGCTACGTCTGGCACTGTCCTAAACTATTTTCAGTTTTTAATTTGAAAAAGAAATGGCTAAGATATCAAGGTTTACAGTTTTACCTCATGATTTCTCTTCTGAAGCATGTGGGTGTGGCCCTTGGAGCTGTAATGCTGCATAATAATTGGCATAATGGGTGGGGCAGAGCTAGGAGGATGCTAGGAGGTAGGAAGGGTTTAGCTGGGCTTGAACCGCAGCTGTGAAGGTGCCATTCACGCCATCAATACAGTGGGGGCGTGGTCTGGACTTGCTCCCCGAGCTAGTAATGATGGCCCACATCTGGGGGAAGTGTCAGGGCGCCGGGCTGAGAGGAAGCACAGCACTGGAGGAATGCTTCGCAAGGTAACATGATGTTTATTTTTTTAACCTTTTGCCTGGAAAATCCCTTTAATCTTGTGCATTGATGGACAAGATGCAACTACATATAATTTAGTGGCAGGGAGTGGGTGTGGCTTGACATGAGGGATGTAGAATGAATTTCTTGCCCAAACCCAGGGGCAGACTTGGGTCACAAATAAGCCCAGTATTCTACAGCCCCAGACAGCCCATGACCACCTCAGTGTGCTGATTCATTACTAGCGCCAGCTATCGGCAGAGGCGCTAAGACCGATCGCTAGTATATGCTGTGAACGACTATCGGGCGCTGTAACAGAATGTCTCATTCACTGTAGTAACCTGGCCGGCATTGATGAATGAGATGTATGTTGGGCGCTTTTACACCAGTACAGCGTTGCAGGGAGCGAAAGGTAGCACCAGCTCAGTGCGACCGACTCTCAGCGACTCACACCATAGTCAACAAAAACACACACACAGCGTCGGCGCTCTGGATATGGGCGCTATAGCACAGAGCGCCAGACGCTGTGTGATTAAAGTCTGTTTTATCCACCAGTAACAAAGCGAAAACACTTGGAATGACAATGTTGTAACATTGTGACATTAACACTTTAGTGCCAGACCTGATGAATCGGACGCTACATGGCACTGTTAGAGTCGCTCACCAGAATCGCCTTCATAAATGTGGTATTGCGCCCACCGTTCACCAGACGCTGTCTGCCGCTACGAGACTCTACCTGGCGCTATCCCTTGATGAATAAACCCCTTAGTTGGTCAGCATGTGCGTTCCTCAGCTAAGGCTATAGCATTGCAGGAACAGATCATGGGAAGCGATGGATATGGCCACTCCTTAAGGCAATAGTACTCTATGTTTAGTATTGTTGGGGCAGATACTGTGGTGAGGCAAAGCAAAGCAGTGTGGCCCATCGGGAATTCTTCCTGAGATCCCTATGGTCAGTCCTTTCTCAAATCTATTATATTGATTGATTTATGATGTAACAAGGAGCAGTAATGATTTCCTTGAGGTGGCAAACTTGAATAATAGTCTAAATTTATCCCATTTTGTTGCGGTTTAGCGGCCCTAGAAAGTATGGAAAGAGGAAGATAAAATATACAGATCACATTGGCCACACACTGTCCATAGACAGAGGTGTGGGGTCTCCCAAAGCACAGACTTAAAGCGGACCTTCACCCTGAATAAGAGCCTATCTTGTATGTTTCCCCCATCCTGTACATACAGATTGCTCACATTAGAAATCATCCTGCCTGTACCCATTGCGTTTTCTGAGCCTTGTAACATCCAAGATGGCGTCCCATGGAGTCTAAGTCTGCCTGCAGACAGGAAGTGTCTTCTAACAATGCCGCTCTGCATTCTGTGATTGCTGTTGTTTTCCTGACCTCAGCTCTGCTCTGTCTGTGCAAAGCACAGCTATAACCCGCCCCCCTGCACTTCCACCCCTTTTCTCTCCTCAGTATGTGATGCTTCTGAGGCAAGATGGCAGCGCCTAACTCCTAGAGTCCTGAACAGAGTTTCAGCCCAGTGGGGTAAAGAATAATAAGTAACTAAAAACATAAAACGTATTAATTTTAGATGCTGGGGAATAGTTTTTTAAGGGTCTGGGCTTTTCATAAATTGATGCTGAAGGTCCGGTTTAAATGGGCAGTCAGTTCACCAGTGAACAGGATTCTGGGTTGCTGTGTAGGGAATATATAGGAACAGATGAAATAATCTAATACTGTCCAAGGGGAGTCATACAATATTGAAGGGTTAGGTCTCCCCAGGTCCAGCCCCTGATACATATGGGCCCTTGGGAAATAAAATCTCACTGGACACCTTTGTGGTGTATCATGAACTTGGCAGTAGAGATTTATGGTTTTCCAAGCTTGACGCTGCCCAGAGCCTCCATCACTGAACAACGTCAGCAACCCCCTCTCCCTAGTCACTGAGCACTGAAAAAATACATTTGTCAACTGAAGTGAGCCCCCAAAAGAACAGTGGGACCCAACATCTACCTGGGTATGCCAGGTAATGGCACAAGGGTGGCGCCTTCTGCGACCACACAGTCTGTACACCCCAAAGCTCTGCCATGGGCGCAAGCTTACGGTAGATTAAACACCAGGTACGGCCCCCTGGATAGGCCCCCCAAACTCCCCGATACTTTAGGGGAGTCCCAAGCATGTCCTGCTGTGACATTGGACCCGTGTCTCCTCACTATCTCTTTCCACCTGCATGACTCCCACTGCATTGTGAAACCCAAGGGAGTGCCCAGGGGGTTGGTCCTGGAGTCTGGACCCCTCCCCCCCCCGACCCTGGCGGAGCACCCAGAAATGCATGCAAGTACCCATGTATGCATCAGTCACATCCTCATGTTCATCAGCTGGGAAATGTGGAAGCCATGCCCCGCATGCCCACTCCTCTACTGAAGAATTCTGGGTTCTTGTCTGCTTAACAGGGGCATCCAGATTCAACAGGGGCATCCAGATTCAACAGGGGCATCCAGATTCAACATGCCCCTGTTGCGCCTGCTATAAAGCCGAACAAAGTGACCAGCCATGGAATCTGAAAGATTTCAGAGCTGACCACTGGCCTTCCCCTGGGGCACCCCCCTCCCCTTGGGCCACCAGAAAAAAATCACCTTTGCCATGGTTCTCTAGCCAATGTAAAAATTGGCGGCCACATCCCCAGGTTCTCTGGCCACCTTTGCTCCGGATTTCCCAGAGCAGAGCCGTTTCCTATTGAGCATTAATATGCAAGGCAAACGTCTCTGATTGGATGAGAACCCACACACGCTCCATAGGACCAGGACATTTGAGGTTTTTTATGGGTGTTCTGAAGGTTTCACACAGTGGGGCATCTCAAATTGGGATACCCCCGGGGCACAGAACAAAACCCAGGATAGTCAAAATCTCGAGTTTTGTTCAGCACCCCTCACTCTGTGCTCACACTCTTGGACTCATTTGTTTCAATATGGGCTGGCAGTGCACACAAAGCAGAGGGACTTTAAAGTGGAGCAAAACCCAGGTTTTGGTCCTTGCCCCCAGGGCACCACAATTAGAAATGCCCCACTATGTTAACCCCCCTAGATTGCCATTAAAACTTACCTGACTGCCGATCCAACAGCGCATGACCAGCGCTGGAGGTCTAGAAGTCCAACTGGTGCCAGGGATGGGACCAGGAACGGGGCGGGCAGAGAGGCTGAGACCATGTATAACGTGGTATATTTAATTTCTAAGCGGACGAGTAAAAATATTTTATCCTCAAAAGTCTGCAAGTAAACCATACCCCCACCACGCCCATGACCCTAAAAACTGGTCTCCAAGGTTGGCATCTCTTAGCTAGGCTTTTTGGCACCCAGGGCAAAGATTTGAAATGGCACCCCACCTGAGCTCAGGCCTACCTTTGGCACCCCCTTGACCTGCTGCACCCGGGACACGTGCCCCCTGCCCCCCCCTCCCCCCTCTAGCTACGCCCCTGTCCTATCCAATACAACTATTAAGAAATCCAAAAGCTTTTTTGAAAAATATGAAGGGGACCCCTGTCTTTCATACCTTGTTCTGTTAGAATTTCGAGAGACCAGCCCAGCTGAAAGGGTTAAACAGTTATAAGGTGTGTTACAGACAGAAGCCCTGCACATGTTTCCGAACCTCCAGGGAAGATGAGATCTATCATATGTCAGCACAGGTGCCTCATTCTCGTGGTCTAGTCAGTGGCTAATGCATTATATGCTATCAGTGTCTGCCCGCAGAGACACATCGCCCATTAGTAAATATATATATATAAATGTATACCTTCCAACATTTCCCCAGGTTGTCTCCCCCCTCCCTGTCTCTGGCCACCTACCTCACCTCCTGTAATCTGATGAGAGCGCTGCAACCCTTCCTTGTCCCCCCTCTGGCCACCTACCCTTGCCCCCTGTAATGTTGTGCGACCCCTCCTCGCCCACCCTTTGTCCCTGGCCACCTACCTAGCCCCATGTAATGTGATGAGAACCCTGCGACCCTTCCTCAACCACCCCCTATCCTTGTCCCTGGCCACCTACCTCGCCCCCTGTAATGTGATGAGACCCCAGGGAAGATGAGATCTATCATATGTCAGCACAGGTGCCTCCATCCTCATGGTCTAGTCAGTGGCTAATGCATTATATGCTATCAGTGTCTGTCGGCAGAGAGACATCGCCCATTAGTGTGTGTATATATATAATGTATCACTTTTATCATTTTCCCAGGTTGTCTCCTCCTCCCTGTCTCTGGCCACCTACCTCACCTCCTATAATCTGATGAGAGCGCTGCAACCCTTCCTTGCCCCCCCTCTGGCCACCTACCCTTGCCCCCTGTAATGTTATGCGACCCCTCCTCGTCCACCCTTTGTCCCTGGCCACCTACCTCGCCCCCTGTAATTTGATGAGACCCCAGCGACCCTTCCCCCCCCCGGCCACCTACCTCGCCCCCTGTAATGTGATGAGACCCCAGCGACCCTTCCTCCCCCCACCTACCTCGCCCCCTTGTAATGTGATGGGACCACAGCGACCTTTCCACTCTCCCCCGGCCACCTACCTTACCCCCTGTAATGTGATGAGACCCCAGCGACCCTTCTTCCCCCCCGGCCACCTACCTTGCCCCCTGTAATGTGATGAGACCCCAGCGACCCTTCCTCTCCCCCCCCCCGGCCACCTACCTCGCCCCCTGTAATGTAATGAGACCCCAGCGACCCTTGCCCCCTGTAATGTGATGAGACCCCAGCGACCCTTCCTCCCCCCCCACCTACCTCGCCCCCTTGTAATGTGATGAGACCCCAGCGACCCTTCTTCCCCCCCCCCCCGGGCCACCTACCTTGCCCCCTGTAATGTGATGAGACCCCAGCGACCCTTCCTCCCCCCCCCCCCCGGCCACCTACCTCGCCCCCTGAAATGTGATGAGACCCTTCCTCGCCCACCCCTTGTCCCTGGCCACCTACCTTGCCCCCTGTAATGTGATGAGACCCTTCCTCCTCCCCCCCCCCCCCCCCCCCCGGCCACCTACCTTGCCCCCTGTAATGTGATGAGACCCCAGCGACCCTTCTCCCCCCCCCCCCCCCGGCCACCTACCTCGCCCCCTGAAATGTGATGAGACCCTTCCTCGCCCACCCCTTGTCCCTGGCCACCTACCTTGCCCCCTGTAATGTGATGAGACCCTTCCTCCTCCCCCCCCCCCCCCCCCCGGCCACCTACCTCGCCCCCTGTAATGTGATGAGACCCTTCCTCGCCCACCCCTTGTCCCTGGCCACCTACCTCGCCCCCTGTAATGTGATGAGATCCTTCCTCCCCCCCCCCCCCCCCGGCCACCTACCTCGCCCCCTGTAATGTGATGAGTCGCCCATCCCCTCCTTCGCGCGGGTCCCGAGTACAGGGAGGGGCCGCCCGACACCGCCCGCATCTGCCAGCGCGCACCAGACCAGAGCGTACCACGCCACTGCTCCTGCAGGAGACATCCGACCACTTCAACAAGGTGCACTGTACTAGCTAAGGGGGGACTCGGGGTCTGGATGAGGGTGACAGGACTGTGTGTGTGAATAGAGGAGGGGGGCACTAACCCAATCCGCTTATAGCTGCCGTAGCGCTGGCATTAGATTGCATAGATTGCATTGCATTGCGGTGCAGCCAGTGACCCGTCCGGGTGACAATTTAGCCATCAGACTGGTTGGCACAAGATGATATATTGGATGTATAATGTGTCACAAGATGAATGGATATCCAGATCTCTGGGGTCTGCAGACATGAAGCTGGAAGGAAATCATTATGATTTATAATGAGGAAATACTGATGATGATGATCCAGTGCTTGGTGTTGCCTGCTCGTTTATTTAATAATTCATGTCTTTATCTTACTTTTACTTCTGTAACTCTTACTAAGTGCCTTGTACTGCTGGAATAATAGCTGTGGGCTCTGTGCCATGTGCCATAGGCTTACCTTAGAGAATTATCCAGGAGGATGTTATCCAGCATACTGGCAAATGTTTCTAAAAGTCCAGTGTCCAACCTGCCCACCGGAACAACAGAGGATCCTCTGGTGGACCCCAGACACTCACCATGAGTGTGGTGCAAGAGATCAGTGTTTCTTCCTTGCCGGAGTGCTGTGTGAGTTTGTTATTTAGTCAGTAAGTTACTTTTGTAATTTGGTTAATGTGGACCACAGGCCTTGAGCCGGCCGTTTGGGTTGCCACCTTACTATGCTGGCTGTGCTGGTATTTGTTTTTTTTTTTTACTAGTAATCTTAATTGCAGGTTTACTTTTCTCATCCTCAACTACCACTAAAAAACAAAGACTGGTACCACCAGGCCAGTAAAGTAAAAAAGGAATACCGGCCAGGTGGCAACCTATCAGCCAGGGACTTCAGAGCCAGCCTCTCTCCCACTCCCTCGGGTACCCCAAATCTTTTAGTGGAAAATCGGCCAGCCCTGTGTGACATTCAAGTTCGTCCCACGACACATGCAGCAAGGGTTTCCATGGAATTCCTGCATCTCGCTGGTTGCCGTGGCATTCCCACACCCCGCTGGTTGCCGTGGCATCCCCACACCACGCTGGTTGCCATGGCATTCCCGCACCACGCTGGTTTCCGTGGCATTCCCGCACCCCGCTGGTTGCCATGGCATTGCCGCACCCTGCTGGTTGCCGTGACATTCCTGCCGGTTGCTGTGGCATTCCCGCATCCCGCTGGTTCTTCACGGCCACGTTAGCCATTAAGATTCTCAGTATCCATTCTGCTGCCCTCGCACTATGTGCAGGGCTCTGTTTTATGTGTAGCATAGAACCCTGATTGGATGAGAGCCCCACTGTGTGAAACCCGCCAGGGAAAGGGGCCAAAACCTCGGATGATTAAAATCCATGGACCAAAACCCAGGATACTTACTATCCCAAGTGTTGGGCTGTACCCCTGAGGCATCCCGCCTATGAGATGCCCCCTTGTGTGAAGTTCCAGAATTCCCGCAGCACATGTGCAGCTCTCCTCCAATCAGCTTTTTTGGCCATGAATATTAATGAGCTTTGCCGCAGTTGCGATTGGCACACAGAACTCCTCCATCCCTCTTCCCATGGGAAAAGGAGGGGTGAATATATTGTGTGGGAGTAGAAGTCATAGCGCCGGTGTGGGTCTGCTTTAAATATTTCACCAGAATGATCTTTAGTTCTTTGTATGATGATATTATAAAGGTGTAATCTTCAATACTGACTGCTTCCTGCAGGAGAGAGCATGTCTTATCACAGACATCTCTCTTCCTAGCTCAGAGCTTTGCAACGTATTGCTTAAAGCACATGCGTCAAGCTCAAGGCCTGGGGGCCGGTTGCAGCCCTCCAAGTCTTTTTATGTGGCCCTCTGATTCAGCCCCCTCCTCACCCATCCCATGATGCGTCTGTGTCCCAGATGGGTACTGGTATGTGGCATGATGTGCCTCTACCATAGCTGTAGGCAGTGCTCCCCCCCCCAACTGAGACCAGTATGGGATGAGGGCACTGTCTTTTGGTCTGCACCGCTAACAGTGGCTCTGACTCCTCTGCAGAAAACAGGGTGGAAGCAATAAAGGTGCCCCAATGGCCTTGGGCACTCGCCCTGCTTGCCCTCCCCCTGCCCTGGGCAAAATAATTCTGCATCTGCCCTGGGCAAAATAATTCTGCATCTGTCCCGGGCAAAATAATTCTGCATCTGTCCCGGGCAAAATAATTCTACATCTGTCCCGGGCAAAATAATTCTGCATCTGTCCTGAGCAAAATAATTCTGCATCTGTCCTGAGCAAAATAATTCTGCATCTGTCCTGGGCAAAATAATTCTGCATCTGTCCTGAGCAAAATAATTCTGCATCTGTCCTGGGCAAAATAATTCTGCATCTGTCCCGTGTAAAATAATTCTGCATCTGTCCCGGGCAAAATAATTCTGCATCTGTCCCGGGCAAAATAATTCTGCATCTGTCCTGGGCAAAATAATTCTGCATATGTCCTGGGCAAAATAATTCTGCATCTGTCCTGGGCAAAATAATTCTGCATCTGTCCCGTGTAAAATAATTCTGCATCTGTCCCGGGCAAAATAATTCTGCATCTGTCCCGGGCAAAATAATTCTGCATCTGTCCTGAGCAAAATAATTCTGCATCTGTCCTGGGCAAAATAATTCTGCATATGTCCTGGGCAAAATAATTCTGCATCTGTCCTGAGCAAAATAATTCTGCATCTGTCCCGGGCAAAATAATTCTGCATCTGTCCTGGGCAGAATAATTCTGCATATGTCCTGGGCAAAATAATTCTGCATCTGTCCTGAGCAAAATAATTCTGCATCTGTCCTGGGCAAAATAATTCTGCATCTGTCCTGAGCAAAATAATTCTGCATCTGTCCCGGGCAAAATAATTCTGCATCTGTCCCGGGCAAAATAATTCTGCATCTGTCCTGAGCAAAATAATTCTGCATCTGTCCTGGGCAAAATAATTCTGTATCTGTCCTGAGCAAAATAATTCTGCATCTGTCCTGAGCAAAATAATTCTGCATCTGTCCTGGGCAAAATAATTCTGTATCTGTCCTGAGCAAAATAATTCTGCATCTGTCCTGGGCAAAATAATTCTGCATCTGTCCCAGGCAAAATAATTCTGCATCTGTCCCAGGCAAAATAATTCTGCATCTGTCCTGAGCAAAATAATTCTGTATCTGTCCTGGGCAAAAATAATTCTGTATCTGTCCTGAGCAAAATAATTCTGCATCTGTCCTGGGCAAAATAATTCTGCATCTGTCCCGGGCAAAATAATTCTGCATCTGTCCCGGGCAAAATAATTCTGCATCTGTCCTGAGCAAAATAATTCTGCATCTGTCCTGGGCAAAATAATTCTGCATCTGTCCCGGGCAAAATAATTCTGCATCTGTCCTGAGCAAAATAATTCTACATCTGTCCCGGACAAAATAAGCAGTGTTCTGTGTGTGCAGGGCTCACTACTCTCTTCCTTTAGATCTTGGTGTATGGTTGTCAATGGCAACTTCTTTTGACATCCATTTGGTAGCAAAATAATTTACTGAATGCCAACCAGATGAGAGTGGGCCTCTCTGAATCCTTGTACCCAGAGACCTCGCAACAAGGTTAAATTGAAAAACAGTATTTTATTATTCTTCAGAAGGCTCCGGCCACAATTTAAAGACATTGATTCGCAGTACATAGGTTAACACCCCCCCCGATTGGGGGTGCCCCGCTGCGTGAAACCCCCCCGATCGCCCTAAATAACTCACCTCACCCTGCTCCTACGCGTGTGCTCGTCCGATCAGAGCTCTCAGAGCCTCTGTGGTATGTACGGACAAGCGACGGACAACCACAGCGGCTCTGAGCACGCTGGAGGCCACGTCTTGCGCTTCCTTCAAACAGAGAGCGTGCCCGCGCCGGCTATTCACAAACGGCCGGCGCAGGTGCGCGCCCTGCTAGAGGGAAGCGCAAGATGTGGCCGTGGGCCACGCATGCGCCGTTGGAACGGGGATAAGGTAAGGTTTCTGGGCGTCCTGGGGGGGTTTCACCCCGCGGGACATCCCGATTTCGGATGCCCCACGGGGAGGGATCTAATCGGCCCGGGAATCTTATAGATTCCCGGGCCGATCCCCCCTGGGTGTTGGTCCACTTTAAGTTAGCAATGTCCCTATAGATACAATGTGTCCCATCTGGTTCAGAACCTGAAGAACCTGCCACATATTATCTATGTTCATTAGTGGTGGCCTGTCATTTCCTGTCCAGAGGAAAAACCAGGAATTCCATCAACAAATAAAAATATACACTTAGAGTGGACCAAAACCCAGGATTTTGACTATCCTTGGTTTTGGTCCTTGCCTCCGGGTCACCCTGATCGGGGATGCCCCGCTGTGTGAAACCCCCCAGGTTGCCCGAACCAACTCTTTCCAGTGCTGCAACGCATGCGCAGCCTTTCGTCCAATTAGCGCACTCAGGTCCACTCCTGCCCTTTCGTCTAAGCCTTTATCTAAGGCGGATGGACCCAAGCACGCTGGCAGTTGCATCCCCAGCTACACTCTAACAGGGAGCGTGCCCACATCAGCCATTCACAAATGCCTGGGACGGGCACACTCCCTGCTAGAGGGTTAGCAGGGATGCGGCTGCTGCTCGTGCCTGCAGTATGGACCGGGAAAAAAGGTGAGTGTATGGGCGACCTGGGAGGTTTCACACAGCGGGGCATCCCCATTTTGGATGCCCCAGGGGGAGGGAATCAAGCTGCCCTGGAATCTCAAAGATTCCTGAGTCGATCTCTGTGGGGTTTGGTCAAATTCCATTGAAAGTAGACTTAAAGCAGAAAAAAGCTCTGGATTTTGACATCTCAATTTGGGATGCCTCTCTGTGTGAAACTCGCCAGATCGCCCAGACTAACTCAATTCTTTACATGCGCTGGCTCTCGTCCAATCAGAACTGTTTGTCGTGCATATTAAGTGTTCGACAAAGGTCCTTGTTTAGGGTAATTGGGATCTTGCGCGGGCGCATCTCCAGCGCTCACAGGCCAAAGATGCCGCTCGATCGTGGAGGGAACCAGGAAGCAGGCGAGTTTGCGGTGCCCTGAGGAGGGAGAAAATCCTGGGTCTTGTTCCTCCTTAATGTGATCACGAGTCATGACTGGGATCATGACTGGGTCATTCTGATTTAGCATGGCCCACTGTGTGAAAACCCCCAGATTGCCCAGAAAAACTCACCTTTTCCAGTCCTACGGTAAATGCGCGGGTGTGCAGCCAATCAGCGTGTTCAGTTCTATCCGGCTAAAAAACAGCTAAGGGCTGAATGAAGCCGAATCCAGCGGAGCGCACCTGTGGCCACATCGCCGCTAGCCTAGCCGGGGGCGTGCCCGCACCAATCACAAATGCCTGGCTAAAAGTATAGTGTAGTGTGGCCGCGACCTGCGCATGTGCTGTTGGATCGGGGATCAGGTAGGTTTTACTGGGGATTCCAAATGGGGATGCCCCGGGGAGAGAGAATCAGTCTTATAGATCAAGATGGGTTTTGGTCCAATTTAAAGGAGCTTTTAAAAAAAAATCGAGTAATATGTTAAATGATTAAATCTGCTTTAACATGCTAAATAGCAAGAGGAGGGCTCACATATATATCACATATATATCCCACTTCAAACTGGAAGGAAGGTGAATCGGGGGCGACAGCTTTGTGACTGTACCATTCTGCTTTTGCAGGGGAGAACTGCTCAACTGTAACATGTCTTAAAGGGGGGAAGCCTGTGCTGAAATAATAGCTTATTGCAGCTCTGCTGATGTGTGTAGATGCTTTTACCCATCATGCAGTGCTTTGGACAGGAGTGTTTTTTGCTAAATGTTTCACAGTCTAGCTCAAGGGACAGGCTGTTTAAGTTGAACAATTTTTCTTTGTAGATGCAAACTGGACCAGTCACAAACCTGTCACCCCTGGTGTTTATTATGGATTCCTAAGACTGGAATATTTTCAAATAGACCTCCTTTACTGAACTGGACCATTTGGAACAATGAGGATGTAGGGGCTGAACTTCAGTTCCAAGAGCTTAAAGTGGACCAAAACCCATGCCCCAATGGCCCTGGAATATACAAGATTCCAGGGCCGCTAGATTCGTTCCACCTCGGGCATTCAGAATTGGGATGTCCCGCTGTGTGAAACCTCCCAGGTCGCCCAAAAACCCACCTTCTTTCCTGGTCCAACGGCGCATGCGTGAGCAGCCGCATCCCCGCTATACCTTTAGCGAGACACGTGCCCGCACCAGGCATTTGTGAATAGCTGGTGCAGGCACGCTCCTTGTTAGAGGGTAGTGGGGGATGCGGCTGCCAACAAGCTCGGCCGGCGGAAGTGGATCCAAGCATGCTGGGGTTGCGCATGAGTCGTAGAACCGGGTAAGGGTGAGTCAGTAAGGGCGGGCGACCTCTGGGGTTTCATACAGCCGATCAGTGTGCCCCAGGGGGCAAGGAACAAAACCCAGGAGTGTCAAAATCCTGGGTTTTGGTCCACTTTAAAGCGCCTCAAAAACCATTGCGACCGGCCCTGGAATCTAATAGTGTCCAGGACCGGCCGCTAGCAGGCATCGGGCATCAAAATTGGGATGCCCCGCTGTGTAAAATCCCTGGGGTCGCCATTAAACTCACCTTTCCTTGCGGCTCCCGCCATGCTGCCTTCACCGACAGCCGCATCCCCGCGGCCAGCCATGCAGGTGGGGGGGGGGGGGGGGGTTGTGCTGCTTTTAGCCATAATGATGGACGGGTACTAATCACACATAATTCAGTTACTGCTAAAGAAAAACACCAATGAACCATGTTGGAAGTGCTTGATGAGCCGAGATGTGGTACATGCATGTGTGTAACCGCATTATTTATAAAGCGCCATCATCATCCGTAGTGCTGTACAAAGAAATGATTACAGCCAGGGTAGAACATACAGTACATAGACTATTATAAATATGGTATAATGCAGAGTGACATATACCACCTCTAAGATATATTGTATTCTCTGGGGAACACTTAGTTGTCTCTTCCCACACGCCCCCGTTCTTGTATATTTCCCAAAATAACACGGCACAGCCCCTCACCCATGTGACACCTCAGTTTCCTGAATGTTTTTATGAAAAGCTGACCATCTTTCTCATCTTGGAATGATAACAGTTATATCTTTCCACTGATGCCCAACTTCTTCCTGTATCTCTGACCCAGGAGAGACATGACCAGGAAGTAAAACTGGGCAACAGAAGGGGCCACCTGTGTCTGTCATGTGTTTGCTGCCCAGGCTGTTATGGAATCCATGATATCATTCCACATTTATTATTGATAGCTGATCCAGGGACAAATGAATAACTTGGTTATTACTACGTTATTTCCTATTGCTTTTTATTGTGGGTACATGCATGCTCCGCCAGAGGATGACTATCCCGAGTTTTGGTCCTTGCGCCGGGGCACCGCGATTTGGGATGCCCCCAGGTCGCATAGTAAAACTTTCCTGGTCCTACAGCGCATGTGAGGGCTCTCGTCCAATCAGCGCGCTTGGCTGCGCTACTCAATATGGGCTAAGACTCGTCCAAGTCTAGCTGAAAGGAGCTGAGCACGCCGCCGGCCCTCTAGCAGGATGCGTGCTTGCGCTGGCCATTCACAAATGCCTAGCTCAAGCTCACGCCCCGCTAAAGTTCGCACATGCACAATTGGAATGGCGAGAAGGCAGGTTTTTTAGGAGACTCACAGTGGGGCATCTTGGTTTGGGATGCCCCAGAGGGAGGGAATCAGACATCTTGTAGATTCCAGGGCCGTTGGGCATGGCTTTTGGTCCACTTTAAGAGAAGTAATAATGTTGAGGTTTGTTTTCTGATTTGATTTGTTTGATGATTTGATGAAAAACAAGGGATAAATATTGACATAAAGATCCCGTTTGGGATGGCCAGCAGTAGGACGCTGCAGGGACGCCATAAAGAATATTTGGGCTTCATACAACCACAATGTCTGGGCCCCCTGTAAGCTATATGTGATGACTGAACCCCTAGTTTGAAATGAGTTTTAAAGTGGACCAGCAGTCAAAAATGACTTAAAGTGGACCAAAAAACCCAGCTCGATCAATTCCCCTCCCAAGCATCCAAAATCGGGATACCCCGCTGTGTGAAACCCCCCAGGTCGCCCCATTCACTTACCTCGTTTCCAGGTCCAACGGCGTGTCTAAGAGCAGCAGCCACATCCCTGTTATCCCTCTAGCAGGGCGCATACCCGCGCCAGGCATTTGTGAATGGCCGGCTCCCTGTTAGAGGCAAGCGGAGGATGCGGTCACCAGTGCGCTCCGAGGCGCTGCTCTTAGACGTGCCGTGAACCCGGGAAGAGGTGACCTGGTCTCGGCTCCCTGGGGGGTTTCACACAGCGGGGCACCCCGACCGGGGAAAGGATCAAAACCCAGGATAGTCAACAGCCTGGCACAGTTGTAAAAGAAAGGTAGTGGCAATTTTGGAGCTTCCTCCCCCAGCATCTCAGTCATGCTGCTGCCTGGATTCAACTGACATAACTGACAATGCACAGTAACAGGAAGCCCAGCAGCACTTCCTGCTTGCAGGTGGCCCGCACATCCATGAACCACCATTTTGGTATTAAAATTTACTACAGCAAGAGTTAGAAAAAGGTAAATTAATTTTTATGCGCTTTAAACCAGACCAACACAAAAAATAGGGCTCATATGCATCCCTCCCCAGGGCAATTTAGATTGCAGCACATAACAAGTCAATTACCATTTTCAACCTTCTGCTGTAGTAAATTTTAGAAACAAAATGGCGGCTAATGCATTTGCAGGCCACCTGCAAACCAGAAGTGCTGCTAGGCTTCCTGTTACTGTGCATTGTCAGCTGAATCCAGTATGCAAGGCTGAGATCCTGGGAGAGAAAGCTCCAAAATGGCTGCTGTTGGTCCGGTTTAAGGTAACCAACCCAGTAATCCCCTATTAGGTATGGTGGGGCCCAGGTTATATACAGCCTATACTGTTTCTGCCCCCCCCCATTATTTATAATGTGGTAGCTGGGCCCCTAGTTTGACCTTAAACCGGTCCAACAGCCTGGCACGGTTGGAAAAGAAAGGTAGCGGCCATTTTGGAGCTTCCTCTCCCAACTGACATAACTGACAATGCACAGTAACAGGAAACCCAGCAGCACTTCCTGTTTGCAGGTGGCAAGTCTATTAACCGCCATTTGCGCTCCTTCATAATCCAGCCCTGACTGGACATTAGCCTTCCCCAGGGGTCACCCGTAAACTCGCCTTTACCCGTGGCTGTGTTTGTCGGGAGACGCATCCCCTGCATCCCTGTAGCTGTGCCACGCTCCTGTGCCCAGCCATTCACATAGGATGAGCATGGGAGCACTCCAAATTGAACGGGGAGCCTCTCAAAACGATTTCTTTTTTTAAACGGGGCCACCGCTGAGCTGGATGTATCGTACAAACCGATGGGACGAGTGGTATTCACAGGGGGTTTTTAGGAAAGGTTTTGTTCTGCTTTAAAAGGCATAGTATCTTTGATACCTGCTTTTGCCACAAGCTGTGTGTTTTTCATTAAAGTGGACCAAAACCCAGCTGCATTATAGATTCCCGGGCCGATCTATTCCCTCCCCGCGGAGCATCCAAAATCAGGATGCCCCGCTGTGTGAAACCCCCCAGGTCGCCCGCTACACTTATCTTAATCCTGGTCCAACGGCACCTGCGCGGGCCGCGGCCCCATTCCTGCTATCCCTCTAGCAGGGCGCGTGCCCGCGTCGGCCATTCACCTGTTAGAGGGAAGCGCGAGATGCGGCCGCCAGCGTGCTCGGAGCTGCTGAACTAAGATGTCGCTCAGATGTGCATAGCTCAGCGGCTCCAAGCGCGCTGATTGGACAAGCGGCTGCGCATGCGCCGTAGGACCGCGGTGAGGTGAGTTGATGCGGGTGATCTGGGGGGTTTCACATAGCGGGGCACCCCCAATTGGGGTGCCCCCGGGGAGTGGACCAACACCCAGGATAGTCAAAATCCTGGGTTTTGGTCCACTTTAATGCTACTTCTCTGCCTCTCATCTGATAAATACATTACTTCTAGTGCAGGAGAAACTTGTTACAGTTAGATACAGTTGGCAGTTAGTTTCTGTTACATATGTATCTGAATGTAACAAGCTTCCCCTGCACTAGGAGAAGTAACTATTTATCAGCTGAGAGACAGAGAAGTGTGAGGCTCTGCTTGAGTGCTCCGCATCTGCCTTCACCAAAGCAGTTGGCAAACAATACTTGTCCTTTAAAGCCGAATAAAACCTGATATTTTCACTATCATGACTTTAGGTCCTTGCCTGTGACCATCTCGATTTGGGATACCCCACTGTGTGAAACCCCTGAATCCCCCCTAAAAATGCATCTTTCCTGTCATGCACTGCGTTCCTGCCCAGCCACTGCTGTAACCTCTATTTGCCAATGCATCCCTCCTACAATCACCCATTCTTACTGTACTCCTATTTAACCCTCCCACTTTCCCCACAGCAGGTCAGGGGCCACATCAGATGGCTCTGAGGGCCGCATGTGGCCCTCAGACCGCAGGTTAAAATGGACCAAAACCCAGGATTTTGACTATGCTGGCTTTTGGTCCTTGCCCCCCGGGCACCCCAATCGGGGTTCTCCTACTGTGTGAAACCGCCCCAGGTCGCCCGATCCCACTTACCCTTCCCTGGTCCTATGGCGCATGTGCAGCCTCTCGTCCAATCATTGTGCTTGGATCCACTGTAGCCCCTTCGTCCAGGAGCTCGTCTAATGCGAGTGGATCTGCGTGCTCTGCCGGCTGCATCCCCCACTACCCTTTAACAGGGAGCATGCCAACGACGGCCATTCACAAATGTCTAGCACAGGCACGTGCCCTGCTAAAGGATAGCAGGGATGCAGCCACTGCTTGCGCATGTGCCGTTGAACGAAGGTGAGTTTTCGGGGGCCCTGGGGAGGGGGGGGGTTTCACACACCCTGATCAGGGTGCCCCAGGGGGAGCAAGTATGCCTGCCCTGGAGTCTCACAGACTCCAGGGTGGGTTTTGGTCCACTTTAAGCATGTGTGCTCTTAAATATAGACTGTACAAATGGCTGCCACGGTGCTGATAGGATTACAAATGACTCAAATGACAAATCTACATGATGATGCTTCTGGCCAAGTTAAAGGACATGTGAGTATATTGCTAAGAGACTGCATGGCTAATAAGTAGCCAAGGTCACTCATTGGATGGGCTGTTAACATACGTTTGTCCTTGTTGTGGTCTGAAATTATGGAAATGGCGTCCGGGGAGCGGGGAGGCGGCATGAGATCTCATCATCGTATTTCTTCATTTACTACTGTTTTCTATGGCTTCCATGTAACAGCACAGCACTGTAACATTCTATGTAGGATAATATAAGGACGTCTGGACAGTAGCAGGCCTTGCGCGTTTTCACTGTTATTGACTTACATTGTAATTGTGAGCCGTGTATTTGCTGTGTCCTGAAGAGCCATCATCACTTTATCATCTCTCCTCACCGCTCCCCTACAGATGGGATGGGCTGATAGTTCCCATGGCTGTGTAATGTGCTGGGTGTGGTATACCATGTTGTGTTGGTGATAAGAGACAGTGATGATGTGTTTTTACCATGGGTGACCCATCACTCACTCCGCCGCCATTGTGTTTCAGTGGATGTATCTGTTTTGCTGTTTATTAATATACTATACTTTTACATTAGAATTGAATATACTTTAGATTCCTGCCAGTGAAGTAGAACAGGAAATGCTAAAGGAAACCACGTTTTTACTTTATATGGAAATATGATTATTTCTTATTTTTAATAGCAAAACCAAGGCAACAAACTTGCTGTACAATATATATTATTTTCTTTATATACATATATATATTATGCTGTTTGTTACCGTACACAGCTAATGTATACTGAGTTTAGGCAATGGACAATATATAACTCAGAAACAGGAACAACAGTTCCTACAAATATCGTGCTACAATATTTTATTATAAATATTAATATACCGTATATAGAGGAATGGGAGGGGGGTAGGCCACATTGCCTATGGGAATGGGATGGGGGAAGGTCACACTGCCTATGGGAATGGGATGGGGTAGGTCACACTGCCTATGGGAATGGGATGGGGGGAATGGCACTCTGCCTATGGGAATGGGATGGGGGAATGTCACACTGCCTATGGGAATGGGATGGGGGAAGGTCACACTGCCTATGGGAATGGGATGGGGGAAGGTCACACTGCCTATGGGAATGGGATGGGGGGAATGGCACTCTGCCTATGGGAATGGGATGGGGGAATGTCACACTGCCTATGGGAATGGGATGGGGGAAGGTCACACTGCCTATGGGAATGGGATGGGGGAATGCCACACTGCCTATGGGAATGGGATGGGGGAAGGTCACACTGCCTATGGGAATGGGATGGGGGAAGGTCACACTGCCTATGGGAATGGGATGGGGGGAATGGCACTCTGCCTATGGGAATGGGATGGGGGAATGTCACACTGCCTATGAGAATGGGATGGGGGAATGCCACACTGCCTATGGGAATGGGATGGGGGGAAGGCCACACTGCCTATGGGAATGGGATGGGGGAATGCCACACTGCCTATGGGAATGGGATGGGGGGAATGAAACACTGCCTATGGGAATGGGATGGGGTAATGCCACACTGCCTATGGGAATGGGATGGGGGAATGCCACACTGCCTATGGGAATGGGATGGGGGAATGCCACACTGCCTATGGGAATGGGATGGGGGAAGGTCACACTGCCTATGGGAATGGGATGGGGGAATGCCACACTGCCTATGGGAATGGGATGGGGGGAAGGCCACACTGCCTATGGGAATGGGATGGGGGAATGCCACACTGCCTATGGGAATGGGATGGGGGGAAGGCCACACTGCCTATGGGAATGGGATGGGGGAATGAAACACTGCCTATGGGAATGGGATGGGGTAATGCCACACTGCCTATGGGAATGGGATGGGGGAATGTCACACTGCCTATGGGAATGGGATGGGGGGAAGGCCACACTGCCTATGGGAATGGGATGGGGGGAAGGCCACACTGCCTATGGGAATAGGATGGGGGAATGCCACACTGTCTATGGGAATGGGATGGGGGAATGCCGCACTGCCTATGGGAATGGGATGAGGGAATGCCACACTGCCTATGGGAATGGGAGAGGAGAATGCGACACCATATTATTTCGTTCATAATATTATTTTTCTTATTTTCCTGCCCAAAATCCTAGGTGCGTCTTATGGGCAGCTGCGTCTTATATGGTGAAAAATACAGTATTATTATATTTAACCACATTTTAATTTGTGCTCAAATTAATCAAATAAACACAATGCGTATATAACCTTAGTCACATCAGTTCATCAATTAACAATCAAAAAATATAGAATAGTCTATATAGAATATAGAAATAGAAAAGTCTATAAGATCATACTCTAAGATGACACTTTAATTCAGTGTATAATCCTTCACCCAGTGAGATAAGTCACGTACCAGGTCACAATGCTAAGATAGGCGTGTCTCAACCATTTAGTTTAGGTCCTCTTTAATCAGCTTCTTTCATCAGTCCTCTTTAATCAGCTTGTTTTTAATCCCGAGGTTTAAAACAGACGCTCTCAACCATATAATCGGTTATTTTCTGTTTTTTTTATTTGATATCCAACCATAGAGAGGAAATAAAACCAGCAATAGTGTAATACCGCTAAAAACGCACTCAGCTCAGCCCTTCGTTTTTACTGGCATTTAACTAAGACATAATCCAGTAAGCTCAGTGAGAAGAGATTGGGCTCAGCCTTTCATCCTCTGATCTCTGTTTAGGCCAACTATATATCACCTTCCTCCATGTCCCCGGCCATGGGATGGACAATATGTATCCTTTTTTTTTAATTAAAATGCCGAACTTAAAGTGGACCAAAACCCAGGATTTTCATTATCCTGGGTTTTGGTTTGTCCCCCTGGAGTACCCCGGTTTGGGGTGCCCCACTGTGTGAAACCAGCCAGGTCGCTGAGTCCACTTACCTCTCCTCTGGCCTATGCTGTGGGCAGCCATATTGAATCCTAGCCGCATGGCACCACTCGGCTCCTTTCGGCTGTGCACTCAGTTGCAGCGGGCGGTCCCGTCGAGGAGGGAAGCCAGTGAAGCCGACCGCGCATGTGCTGGGGGCTCGGGGGAAAGGTGAGTTTACTGTGTGCCCTGGATTCGGGGTGCCCCTGGGGGAGGAAGTAAGCCCTCATAAGGTTTTGGTCCAATTTTAAGAGATCTTTTAATTATTAGTGGGAAAGGTTGAACCCATTTTGCTGTATAGTATGTGGCTTTGAAGATATATCCTGATTGCCTGTCCCAAGGACCAGAGGGACGTCACTGTCACAGGGAGCACTTAATTTCCATGGCTCTCTGTTTTCGGTCTTTATGACAGATATTGACTTTCTGTTAAAGTAGCTTCCTGTCCCCAGTGACCAAACAGTGATTTTAAATCATTGTCCAGACACATAATAAAAAAGAAATCTATACTCACTATTTCTCCTCCTGCATCTCCTACATCTGGCTTTGATGTTGTCAAACTTACCGATACAGGATAATGAGCCCCACAGCTGATGATCAGACATGGCGGCCTCCATCAGGAGGCAAACATGCCCCTCCACATTGGCGGGACGTAATTTCTGCGATGCACGTTCTCTGGTGTCAGTAATTCTTACAGTGGGATGGAGGAGATGCGAGGGAGAAAAGGCGAGTATAGATTTTTTTTTTTACTTTGTGTCTGGACTTTCTTTGTCCAGGCTCATATTTATATCACATTATTGAAAGTATAAAATAAAAAAGCTTGGCCTACACTAGCAAAAGTTGGTATGAAGAGGAGGTAAGGCAAAAAAAAGCCTGTATCATCTGAGCCTGAAGCATGGGGGCATCCCAATTAAAAATGCCCTACAGAGCATCCCCGCCCAGCAAGCTCAGAGGCCGAGTAATTACTACTTATATTTCAATTACAATTACTGCTAATATTTATCACTCATGCATTCCCTTGCAGGCTGCCATTAAAGTGGACCAAACTCCAGGCTCGACGGCCCTGGAATCTATATGATTCCAGGGCCGCTTGATTCCTACCCCGGAGCATCCAGATTCGGAAATCCCTGCTGTGTGAAGGCCCAGGTTGCCTAGTAAACTCACTTCTCCCCAGCTCCAGTAGCGCATGCGCAAGCAGTGGACACTCCCTGCTATACCTTAAGCAAGGCGCACACCAGTGCCAGGCATAGGTGAATGGCTGGCGTGGGCAGGGACGTAGCTAGGGGGAGCAGGGGGGCACTTGCCCCGGGTGCAGCAGGTCAGTGGGGGGGCTAAAGGGAGGCCTGAGAAGAGGTGGGGGTTGCCATTTCGAATCTTTGCCCTAGGTGCCAGAAAGCCTAGCTACTCCTCTGGGCGTGGGCATGTTCCCTGTTAGAGGGTAGGGTCCGCTTGGCTTAGATGATATTTAGACGAATGGTGCGGGAGCAGATCCGAGTGTGCTGATTGGATGAAAGGCCACACATGTGCCGGAGCACTGGGAAAAGATACAGCGGGGCATGCTCAATCTAGGTGCCCCAGGGGCAAGGACCAGAACCCAGGATAGTCAAAATCCTGGGTTTTTGTCCCCATTAAAGAGACTGTCCAGTCCCATGTAGCTGATTGGGCCTATTCCGGTCGGAAACTTACCTCCACCAAAGATCGAGACCACCCAACCTCCCCTCCCCCTTGCTAACACCTCACAGTCCCCTCACATCAGATTTTTCTCCCTCCAATGTGGCGACACCCCCGCCATCAGTCACGGCGAGCTACCTTGCCCCCCTCTATTCACTGCAATGGGGGGGGGGGGGTGGTAGCTCACCGTGACTAATGGCGGGGACTTCGCCACTACGGAGGGAAACGGGAAGAGAAGCCTGACGGGAGAGAGGCACTGCGCAATGTGGCGGTGCAGCGAAGGACCTGGATGAAGACTTTCAGGTAAGTGCTGCAGTGCATAGGAGAAAAGGTGAGTATAGATTTTTTTTTTAATGTTTTGACAAAAAAAAAAAGAAAAAAGAAAATGTTTGTTAATTTTTCCCCCTAGAATCACCTGTATGAAGCATTTGTACAGGTGAACTATATATCTGTATATTTTGGAAACCACACCCTATGGGCTATGCAGAATAAAATTCTTTAGCATAGCCCATAGGGTGCAGTTATTGCCCAAAAATATCCTTACCTCATTGAATATATGATTCTCATCTGTAAAAATGACCCATCGTAGGTACATGTGATTTTTTGGGTGTTAATGCTAAAAAGCTCACCAGGATGCAGGTTGCAATCCACACCACAATGCATAACAAAAGTCACCCTGGCTTCACCAAATAATTACCATGATCCTTCTAAAAGACTAATGGCCTGTTTAGATAGAGTGACAATTGAGCGCGAAGCGACCGCAGATAATCTCTCCATGGAAATGATGGCCGCGATGAACGAGAATCGGTCGGGTGACGTATCGTCTTGGCTGACCAAAAATTTCACATTCACCGCTTGATGGTTGGAGCGTGTAAACTGAACTCGCCCTCAAAAAATGGTGTCTAGCTATGGGAACGAGCTATTGCCCTAGTGACCGACTGATCACCAAATCTTCAGCGTCTCAATCACAGAAGATTAGTATGGCCGCTTAGCGAACAGCAAATTCATCTGCTTGTGTGTACCCTGCAATAGCTCTGTGCCATTCTGGCAAGATGGCGGCGCCCAGGATCCAGATCGGCGCTGGCCCGTGGGTCGGGTAAGGGTTTTTTCTCTTTGTAACCCCCTGTCCTGCCTCAGTGCCAGGGTAGGGTGGGGTGGCGGGAGAGGGGGTCAACTTTTGACTAAAGTTCCGCTTTAATTGGATGCATTGAATGAAGCTTCCTGTCTCTAAATACCAAGTGAGTGCAAATATGATAAATATAGTAAAAAAAAGCAACAATGATGGACCTGGGTCGCATTATAAAAACTGTGTCAGCAGCAGCGCTGTAAATTGACATTATTCTGCTTTTCGATTCATGAGTTTTATATCTGTAATTAGAACACAATTTATATATTAAACCAGACCAACAGCCTGGCACAGTTGGAAAAGAAAGGTAGCGGCCATTTTGGAGCTTCCTCTCCCACCATCTCAGTCATGCTGCTGCCTGGATTCAACTGACATAACTGACAAGGCAAAGTAACAGGAAGCCCAGCAGCACTTCCTGATTGGCGGTGGCCTACAAATGCATGAGCCGCCATTTTGTTTCTAAAATTTACCACAGAAAGAGTTAGAAAAAGGTAAAATTACTTTTTCTGTGCAGCAATCTAATGTGCCCTGGGGAGGGAGGCATATGAGCACTGTTTGTTGTGTTGGTCTGGTTTAAGTCATTTTTGACTGTTGATTTGCTTTAATATTTTTAATTGCATAGTACTGGTGAAAAATAGAGCCAGGATTTTTGAACAATAGTGATTAGAAGTATTAATAATTCCTTTGAATACCCATTTCTAATGGTAGTGTGCCTTTAATAACTTGTATGTGTTACTACTTCCTGTTGGCCTGGCTCAGCTCTTTCCACAATGACAGTTTATCACTTTATAGCCATAAGTCCATTAACCGGAGTCTCCAGGGAGCGCAGGCCGATCATGATGAAACAATGGGTGGTGTAAAGGGTGGCATAATGCTTTGTTATTATTATGCAGCAAGGCAAAAGGCGACAATGACAGCAACCAAACAACTTTATAAATAGGCCACATAAAACCCTTAGAGGTGTGAATATTAATTCTATGCAGTATGTAGTTGTTTTTGCTTAATAGCAGTGTTTAATGTAGAACCAAACTGAGGATTTTGACAATCCCTGGTTATGTTCTTTGCCCCAGGAGCATCCCGATTTAAAGTGGACCAAAACCTGGGAATCTATAAGATTTCCGGGCCAATCAATTTCCTTCCCCCCCAGGGCATCCAAAATCGGGATGCCCCGCTGTGTGAAACCCCCCAGGAAGCCCCATACACTTACCTTGCTTCCCGGTCCAATGGCGCATGCGCGAGCCGCGGCCACATCCCCGTTATCCCCCTAGCAGGGCATGCGCCTGTGAATGGCTGGCGCGGGCACGCTTCCTGTTAGAGGGAAGAACGGGATGCGGCCGCCAGCGTGCGCAGACCTGCTTGCCTTAGGCGTCAGCTTAGATGTCCATAGCTCAGCGTCTCCAAGTATGCTGATTGGACGAGCGACTGCGCATGCGCCGTAGGACCGGGATGAGGTGAGTTGATGTGGGAGATCTGGGGGGTTTCATGTAGCGGGGCACCCCCGATCGGGGGAAAGGACCAAAACCCAGGATAGTAAAAATCCTGGGTTTTGGTCCACTTTAAAGCAGAACAAACCGAGGACAATCCCTGATTATGTTCTTTGCCCCAGGAGCATCCCGATTTAAAGTGGACCAAAACCCAGCGCAGTCGGCCAGGAATCTATAAGATTCCCGGGCCGATCGATTGTGAAACCCCTCAGGAAGCCCCATACACTTACCTTGCTTCCCAGTCCAATGGTGCATGCGCGAGCCGTGGCCATATCCCCGTTATACCACTAGCAGGGCATGTTCCCACGCCAGCCATTTGTGAATGGCCATGCGCGTCGGCGCCATAGGACTGGGAAGAGGGGATCTAAGGGGTTTCACACAGCGAGGCACCCCCAATCGGGGTCTCCTGCGGGAAAGGACCAAAACCCAGTAAAGTCAAATACCTGGGTTTTGCCCACTTTAAGATTCCCCGCTGTGTGGAACACCCCCAGATCGCATTGCATTTTATTGGTTGGCATTTCTGGGGCGCGGGTTCGGATCCATCAATCAGGAGAGTTGCTGATCATCAGACTCGGACTGATCAGCTACATGGGACAAAAGGTAAGTACCCTTTTGTTTGATTGTTTTTTTAGGTGGTCAATCATTTTAACTGTAAGTCGAGGTAGATTGGCTTACATGCTGCCTGTTCATTTTGGAGCCTGTGTTGGGAAAATCGCACCTGCCACCCGGCCGCAGCTCAGCCCCTCACCCCGAGAGGACAAAAGGTATGTATCGCTGTTTCTGTTATTTTTCCCCTGGACAAACCCTTTAACAGTAAATCATGATTCTGCCATTGGTCAGCTCTTTGGGGGGGGGCTGCTTCTAGTCACTAGGGGGTACTTGGCATAAAACCACCGTTTTAGAGTACCAGGCTCTTAAACCGGACCTTCACCCTGAATAAAAGCCTATTTTATAAGCTTCCCCCACCCTGTACATACAGATTGCTCACATTACAATTCATCCTACCTGCATCCACTGCATGTTATGAGGCTTTAAACATCCAAGATGGTGACCAATGGAGTTTCAGGCTGCCTGCAAACAGGAAGCGTCTTCTGACTGTGCTGCTCTGCTTTCTGGGATTGCTAACCCCGCCCCTGTACTTATGACCCCTCTCCTCAGTATGTGATGCTACTGATCCAAGATGGCGGTGCCTGTATCCTAGAGTCCTGAACAGAGTTGCAGCCCAGTGGGGGAAAGTTGGGGGGTTTGGGCTTTTCATAAAATGATGCTGAAGGTCCAGTTTAACAGTATTAAAGGGACTGAAAACCCAAATGCAAAAAACAAAACAAAAAACATGCATTCTCTCCCCCGCCGCATCTCCCAGGCAGTCCGCCGCTCCTGGTTTCCAAGATCGAGGGGAGCTGCGAACAAGCATCCCAGAATTCTCTGGTTCAGTTGTGGCCATGATGCTCCCTGCTAGTCATTCAGCCTGTGCACAGCCCCCTCCATTCATTGCAATGGAGGGGGTGTGTCAGGCAGTAGCTCAGCACGCCCCCTCCATTGCAATGGGTTGAGGGGGCTGTGCACAGGCACAGTGACTGACATAAACAGTACGTGAGAACACTGTTCTCTGAAACTGGGAGGTTTCTGAGCAGTGGACTGGCCGGGACCTGCTGCAGGAGAGAGAAGATAATTGCCCGTTTGTTTTTTATTGGGTTTACAGACCCTTTAAGTTTGCATTAATAGGTATTAATGCAAACAGGTATTAAACTGGGCCTTCACCCTGAATAAGAGCCTATCTTGTATGTTTCCCCCACCATATACATACAGATTGCTCACATTAAAAATCATCCTACCTGTATCTACTGCATGTTATGAGCCTTTAAACATCCAAGATGACAGCACATGGAGTTTCAGGCTGCCTGCAAACAGGAACAGGAAGTTCTGACTGTGCCACTCTGCTTTCTGGGATTGCTGCGCTTTCCTGACCCCAGCTCTGCTCTGTCTGTGCAAAGCACAGCTATAACCCACCCCCTGCACTTTTGCCCCCCTGTCCTCTCCTCCAAGATGGTGGCACCCTTATCCTAGAGTCCTGAACAGAGTTGCAGCCCAGTGGGGGAAATAGTAAAAAGTAAGTGACTAAAAACGTAAAATATATTAATTTTAGATGCTGGTGAATAGTTTTTGAGGGGTTTGGATTATTCATTAAATGATGATGAAGGTCCGGTTTAATAGATATTCCCTCCGTGATTAATGAATTGCCGACGCGCTTCACACTTGTTTATACAAATGCCTTCCCTCTTGTCAGTAATCTCCCTATTGACGCCATTGTCCTTTAGGCTGGGAGAGGAAGCAAAGGGTGGCCTGTCCAGTCTGGGCTCTGGGAAGGGAAGTGACTGTATTGCAGAGGGAAGGGATGGAGTAATTTATACATGGAAAATGGACGAGAGGCGAGCCAGGAACACAGGTGCTGCATTCTTACATTCCTACCACCATTTCTGCTTCTGTCATTCCTTTTAGAATTAAAGGGAACGGACAAAAGAGGTGAATCGCTGTGCTTTCTTTTTGCCCCATGCTGGCTGTTAGGGGCTGCATTTTCCATTCACCAGCACTTTGCATTTCCTGATAAACCCTTTTAAACTTCCTTCTGCTTTTTTCAGTCCCCTCATTGAATACACTTCTGAGGGCACTGAGAAATTCATGGATGAGTCATGCTCTGCTGCTGAAGACGCTCAGCAGAAGAAAAACAGACTTGGAACATTTATGTAGATCTTTTATACTGTATGTAATTATTCCTTACTGATAAAAAAAGAAATCAGTTCGGCTCCACTGGGGTTACTGGCTGCCAACTCCACTGAGTACGTTGCCTCCACTGCCCAGCAACTACCACCTCCGCCGTGTATGCTGCCTCCCCCACCCATCCACTGCCATATCCGCCGAGTATGTTGCCTCCCCCGCCAATCCACTGCCATATCCGCCGAATATGTTGCCTCCCCCGCTCAGCCACTGCCACCTCCGCTGAGTTTGTTGCCTCCACTACCCTGCCACTGCCACCTCTGCTGATGTTCCCCCCCCCCCCCCCGTCCGGCCACTGACACTTCTGCTGAGTATGTTGCCTCCCCCCGCCCAGCCACTGCCACCTCTGCTGAGTATGTTGCCTCCACTACCCTGCCACTGCCACCTCTGCTGAGTTTGTTGCCTCCCCTGCCACTGCCACCTCTGCTGATGTTGCCCCCCCCCGTCCGGCCACTGCCACCTCTGCTGAGTATGTTGCCTCCACTACCCTGCCACTGCCACCTCTGCTGAGTTTGTTGCCTCCACTACCCTGCCACTGCCACCTCTGCTGATGTTCCCCCCCCCCCCCCCCGTCCGGCCACTGACACTTCTGCTGAGTATGTTGCCTCCCCCTGCCCAGCCACTGCCACCTCTGCTGAGTATGTTGCCTCCACTACCCTGCCACTGCCACCTCTGCTGAGTTTGTTGCCTCCCCTGCCACTGCCACCTCTGCTGATGTTGCCCCCCCCCCCCCCGTCCGGCCACTGCCACCTCTACTGAGTATGTTGCCTCCACTACCCTGCCACTGCCACCTCTGCTGAGTTTGTTGCCTCCACTACCCTGCCACTGCCACCTCTGCTGATGTTGCCCCCCCCCCGTCCGGCCACTGACACTTCTGCTGAGTATGTTGCCTCCTCCGCCCAGCCACTGCCACCTCTGCTGAGTATGTTGCCTCCACTACCCTGCCACTGCCACCTCTGCTGATGTTGCCCCCCCCCCCCCCCGTCCGGCCACTGCCACCTCTGCTGAGTATGTTGCCTCCACTACCCTGCCACTGCCACCTCTGCTGATGTTGCCCCCCCCCCCGTCCGGCCACTGCCACCTCTGCTGAGTATGTTGCCTCCACTACCCTGCCACTGCCACCTGCTACCTCTGCCACTCAGCCACTACCACCTCTGCCAAGTAATCCCCCCCCCCCTGCCACCTAGCCACTGTTATCTCCTCCAAGTATGTTGCCTCTGCCAGGCTGCCGTCTCCACTACCACCTCCACTAGGTTAATTCCTACTCTGCTGGTTTGTTTTCGCCGCTGGCTCTTTGCTTCACTGTATCCCCCGCAGGTCCACCAGCATCTCCGCAGAGTTTTCTGCCAGATAGGTACCACCTCCACCAGGTGCAGCCTGGCCTCTGATAAAGACCTGTAAACAACAGTCCAGAAAAGGTATCTACTTCAGAAAAGTGCCATATCACAGTCAAGGTGCTTCTGATTTTAGTTGGATTCTACTCTTTCTATGGTCACTATTATGCATCCAAAGGGATTTTTAAGCGTGTACAGCAAATATGCTAAATCAGCTTGAAGGTGTTGTTAGGTTAAGTTAGCCAATTAACAATGCAATGCAATTAACTTGTAATAAATTGACATTGAACAGCAGCTGCACAATATATGAATAACACTGACATCTGACAACTAATTGTTTCCTATTCCTGCAGAGCAAGAGCAGAACATAGGGGGTCACGTGATGCAGAGGAACGCACATACTGGTGAGACCCACAAGGCATTCTTTTTGACATAATAGTTAAAAACCCAATCTGAGTAGAACCCTAAACATTGAGAAGGTTTCTTTAATTCGTTTTTTAGTTTGATTTGTTTTAGGGTGGTCAAAAATATATAAACATATAAAATAATGGTTACTTAAAGTGCTGCTACAGGTAAAGCTAATTGTTACTCCATTGTGTGGGCTATGTGTGGGCGTTGTCCTGAACTGTTTTCTGTTCTTAAATTGAAGAAATGATATTGAAGTTTACAGGCTTATGATTTCTCGTCTGAAAAATGTGGGCGTGGCCTATGGATCTGTGATGCTGCATAATCTGTGATGAATCTGGAGGAGGAGGTGGAGAAAGGAGCGGGAATAGGGAGGGACCCGAAGGCATATGTCAACCCTGTGAAGTGGATGGATAATTTTGGAAAAAGGAGAGGTGCTCGCTGACACAGATGGATCCAAATCAATATTTAAGAAAAAGAGACCTTATTTGTTAAAGTGGACCAAAACCCACAATGACTGGCCCGGGAATCTATAAGATTCCCAGGCCAACGGATTCCATCCTCCCCCCCGGGACTTTAAAGTGGACCAAAAGCTGGGTTTTGATCCTTTCGCCTGGGGCAACCGGATCGTGCCCCGCTGTGTGACCACTCATCCAATCAGCGTGCTTGGGGCTGCTGACGTCACGCCATTTAAGACGGCGTCTAAGTCCAGCGGCTCCAAGCGCGCTGGCGCCCCCATCCCCTGCTTCACAAATGGCTGGTGTGGGCACGCGCCCTGCTAGAGGGAACAACGCATGAACCGAACAAAGGTGAGTAAACAGGGCGACCTGGGGTGTTTCATACAGTGGCCATCCCAATTTTGGATGCCCTGGGGGGAGGGAATCAATCCCCGGGCCGATCGAGCTGGGTTTTGAGCCACTTTAAGTATATACAGGCTTCTGAAAATTTTTTACTAATGTTTTTCTGTGAAAAAATGCTTTTTCTAATTTTTTTCTTATTTTTTCCCTCGGTGCAATTCAGCAACATATTTTAGCTGTGAAAATTAAAATAAAACACAGCTATATATGTTGTTGAATTGCACCGAGGAAATAAAATAGTGAGTAAAAAAAATACGATCCTGAATCAGCCCTACAGTGATGGGGATCATTATCCCATAAAGGATATACACCCAGCCTTATCTTGATTCGACTTGAAATATAGAACATGTGTATTTACAAGGTAATCCCAGTGTACATCAATATATGTAATATATGGATTGCTGTCTCTCACAGATCTCTGGTATACACACAGGACACCAAAACACCAAAGCTGAATGGAAAAGCTTCCAAAGGTAAGATATACAAGATTGCAGCCATTCTATCACGGAGCCCTTTATGGTACATTGAAGAGAGCAGTGCCACCTTTTCTTTAGTGAATTTATTGTTAACTTCTGGAACCATTTAAATTAGCTAAGTAGTTGCCTTGAGTGGTGTTTTCACCATGAATAATATTAAATCGAAGCCATTAGGGCATTACAAGCATAGCCCCAGCCAAGTATCTGATGTTACACAGCTGGTGTTCCTTTAATTTTATTTGTAATTAATTGTATGTTAATTGGCACTGGACCTCTATAGATTTTGCCACATTTGTTTCCCAAGATCATTATATAACCAGGGTATCTGTAGGGGCTACTAGTATAAGAGCTCTTGGAATTCATGGGGCTAATAGAATTTTATTGTAAAATGGACAAAGGTGATGAGTAGTGTTGGGTGAACTGGTAGAATCGAAACCTGAACTCGGTCCCCATTGAAATCACTGGGGACCTGAACTTTAGGACCCAAAAATGACAGGGTGCCCCCTTCCCCACCTGGCAGTCGTGTTCTTTCCGCTGTCAAAATGGGTGGGCCGGGGCGTTAGAATAACGGCTGCCCCCATGAGTGAGGACACCTTACAAGTGTCTTCACTCATGGAGATGGCCATCTTTCTGAAACCCCAGCTGTAGACATTTTGACAGAAAGAACGCTGACCCCCTCCGGAAACCACAGGGCTCTTCCTGCTGCTGCACACTGTATGTTAAAGTGGACCAACACCCAGGATTTTGACTATCCTGGGTCTTGGTCCACTTTGGTGGGGCACCCCCGATCGGGGTGCCCCGCTGTGTGAAACCCCCCCGATCACCCCAAAAACTCACCTCTCCCCGCTCCCAGCTTCGATGGACAAGAGATTTGACAGGCGCGGACAAGCGGGTCCCCCGCCGCCGCCTCCCGCGCATCACTCTTGACGCGCGCGCGCCCGCGCCGGCCATTCACAGACGGCTGGCGCGGGCGCGCGCACGTCTAGAGGGGCGCAAGAGAGGCGGCGGCCGGCAAGGAAGACAAGGTAAGGGGATTTGGGGTGTTTGGGGGGGTTTCACCCCGTGGGACATCCCCATCTCGGATGTCCCGCGGGGAGGGAGGTGAGATTCCCGGGCCGATCACCGGAGGGTGATGGTCCACTTTAAAGTGATACTGCAGGCAAAGGTAATTGTTACACCATTCTTTCATGTACTCTGATTGGACGAGTGCATGCACATTCGCCGTTGGGATGGAGAAAGGTTAGTTTTAGTGAGCGAACGGGGAGGTTTTAGACTCCAGGCCAGCCACCACAGTGATCGGTCCATTTCAAAGCCCAACTCCAGTAAAATCCTTTTGTAAACTTTGATGGAAATGTAAAAGTATTAGTCCCATTGTAGATTTCTTGTTTTCATTTGACGGCTCTGTTAGGAAACTCTACCAAATTACTTCTTTGTCCATGAAAAAAAAAATGTATTTAAAGCGGACCTTCACTCTGAATAAGAGCATATCTTATATGTTTCCCACACCCTGTACCAGGGGCGGACTGGTGTTAAAAAGCGGCCCCAGACTTTTATGGTCTCACCTGCCCTTCTGCAGCATACCTGGCCCAGTATAGTACCGTATATACTCGAGTATAGGCCGACCCGAGTATAAGCCGAGGCACCTAATTTTACCCCAAAAACCTGGAAAAAGTTATTGACCCGAGTATAAGCCGAGGCACACAACACAGCACACAATACAGCACACATACACACACAAGGCACACACAGCACACAACACAGCACACAATACAGCACACAATACAGCACACAATACAGCACACATACACACACAAGGCACACACAGCACACAACACAGCACACATACACACACAGCACACATACAATGCACACAACACACACACTCACCAGTTCAGCTCCTGCAGGATCTTCAGCGACTTCCAGCGACGGTGCGGGAGAGAGGACGGCGCGGGACGACGGCATGGGTCCGCAGGGCAGAAGAGCCGCCTCAGAGGCTTCAGAACTCGGCGGGGAGATCAGTACACCCAGCGCGAGGTGGGTGTACCAAGATGGCGGCCGGCGCGCTCCGCGCCGCCACGTCACGTCGCGTCACTGAGGCCCGGGCCGCCATCTTGGTACACCCACCTCGCGCTGGGTGTACTGATCTCCCCGCCGAGTTCTGAAGCCTCGGCGTCTCGTCTGCCGCATCGGAGGCTCTTCTGCCCTCGCTCAGGTAAGTCTGACTCGAGTATAAGCCGAGGCTGCTTTTTTCAGCCCAAAAAGTGGGCTGAAAAACTCGGCTTATACTCGAGTATATACGGTATATTACACCACATATATATATATATATATATATATATATATATATATTACACACATCATATTTGCTTAGCCCAAATAACTCCTAGTACAGGGAGGGGCATCAAGCGGGCAGAACAAAACCTGGTAATTCAACTTTTCCATGTTTTGCTCCAACCCCCCCCAGTTTGCACCGTCAAACATACCTTCCGTCGGTCCATTGGTGCATGGGTGGTCTCTCGTCCAATTAGAGCCCTTTGTCGTGTTTACAGTCTCACAAAGGGCTCTGATTGGCTTGAATTGGTAGCATGTACTGCAGAAAAACTCTAGTGCTATGAAACCAGACATAAAGTTGTGTCCATTGAATGGGCCCTATTTGCTGCAGGAACACGCGCCGCGCAGGTATAGTGCATGGAAACAGTTCTGTAACGGTTTAGTACTCACCATTGCTGGTCCCGCTTTTATCACAGGTCCCTTCAGAAGTCTCTAGGTCATTATTTCTGCTGTCCTCCGGTTCCCTCTGGCTTCTCCCTGGTCCTGCCACACCCTGCACATCCATGCTGCTCACTGCAGGACTACCTAGGAGGCTACTGCCCCAGTAATGATGCAAATGTACACAAATGTGACTGCACTGCACTACTGCAAGGTGTGGTGATGGATAGAGTTGGGCATAGATGCGATAGGTAGAGGAATTAAGGAGGCAAGGAGGAAAGAAAGTAAATATGATAAAAGGAGGGAAATAAAGATTAAAGAAAGAAAGGCCGTAGGGAAAGAAAGGAAGATGGGAGGAGAAAAGGCATTAGAAAAAAGAAAGATGGAAGAAAGGAAAGAATTAGGAAAAATGGAGGAAAGAAAATAATGGAATAAAGGAAAGACAAGGAAGAAAAAAAAGATGGAAAGAAAGAGAAAAAATTATGGTAGCAATGAAAGGAAGATGGAAGTAAGAAAATAGTGAAAGGAAAAAAAAAAAAGAAAAGGGTAGAGGAAGGAAAGAAATATGTGAGGAACAAAGGCGGTATAAAAAGAAAGGGAAGAAAGAAAGAAATGGAGAAAAGATGGATGAAAATAAGGAAAGAAAAAAAAGAAGTAGAGGAAATAAAGAAAGATGTGGGGAACAAAGACAATATTAAAAGGGGAAAAGAAAGAAAAAGAAAAATGTAGGAAGAAAATAATGAAGCAGGAAGGGAGGACAAGAAAAAAGAAAGATGAAAGGAAAGAAAAGAAAGAAAGATGATAGAAATGAAAGAAAGATGAAAGGAATAAAAGATGGAAACAAAGAAATAGAGGCAGGGCTAGGAAACAGGCAAAAATAAGGAGATAGAGAGAGGCAGGAAAAAATGCAGGCAAAAAAAAGATGTAAAGAGAGAAAGAAACAGAGAAGACAGTTTCCTGGAGTGTGAAAGTATTAGGTGGCTGAGACAGGAGCTGTGCCACCAGCTGCGGCGGCAGCCCAGCCAGGCAAGTATGGTTCTGCTGCGACCTTCACCTGGGACACTAGGATGCCGGGCAAGCCCGCTACCCACCATCTGTGCCCGCTATTGACTGCTCGGGCCTCGCTGCTGCCGACTGGGTGCCACCATTGATCCAGGCCCTGTTGCTGCCTGGTGGCCCACCAGAGGATCCAGCATACCATGCAGCCGGCAGGCTACAACAGCTCCCTTTCTCCAGCCACGCTTCCAAGATGCATTTCAGGGGCCGACTCTCAAGCCCACCAGACTGGCTGCCAGGGAGGAGGCTGCGGCCTACCGGGATTTGTCCCGGTGCGCCCTATGGCCAGTCCGCCCCTGCCCTGTACGTACAGATTGCTCACATTAAAACTCATCCTACCTGCATCTACTGCATGTTATGAGCCTTTAAACATCAAAGATGACGGCTCAGGGGGCTTCAGGCAGCCTGCAAACAGGAAGTGTCTTCTGAATGTGTCGATCTGCATTCTGGGATTGCTGTCCTCTCCCTGACCCCAGCTCTGCTCTGTCTGAGCAAAGCACAGCTATAACCCGCCCCCCTGCACTTTAGCCCACTCTCCTCTCCTCAGTAAGTGTGATGCTTCTGAGTCAAGATGGCAGCACCCGTATCCTAGTCCGAGTCTTGAACAGAGTTGCAGCCCAGTGGGGGAAAGAATAATAAGTCACTAAAAACGTAAAATATATTCATTTTAGATGCTGGGGAATAGTTTATTAAGGGTTTGGGCTTTTCATGAAATCATGGTTTAACAAAGAGTCAACAATTTTTGGGGGGAACTGAAAGGTGGTGACTAGCACAAAATCCAGGGTTCATGGGCCAGTTTCACTTCTTTGGTCTTATTGGCACTAACGGCTATCTTGTTATATGAGCATTGACTTTGACAAATAGGATTTGAGATGAAGGCCTCGATTCAATAAAGGTAGAAAAAAATTCTCATGGTAGTAAAAAATTCAATTCATGAGAAAAAAGCCTGAGAATGTCACTGTTACTGAATCACTAGATAAAAAGACAATGAAAGTCAATGGCAGCTTTTACTACAGTGTAGAAAGGAGTAAACAGTTCTCTACTTAGGAGTAAAAAAGCGCCATTGACTTTCGTTGTTTTCTTAGCTGGTGATTCAGTAACAGTGACATTCTCAGGCTTTTTTCTCATGAATTGAATCTTTTACTACCATGAGAATTTTTTTCTACCTTTATTGAATCGAGGCCGAAATGTCTATAATGGCCACAAAGACAGCAACAGCAAAATGAAGGAAGTTCTCACCTAAGCATATTTTAGGCTGCAGTCATGATTTAAAATACTGGTCTTGCTCTCAGCAGCCAAAGCAAATCCAAACTTGCAGTGAAAGGATCACCACTTCATTTGCATACATTTTCATAAATGATTCCTATTGTGATCAGCAGTGGCTATGTATTACATGTCTGTATGTATGTCAGTATTGTTCTGTCTTTTCAGACTCCACTTACGTCTCCTGGCAGTGTCACCTCCTCCAGAGGCTCTAGTGTTCCGGGCTCCCCCTCTGCTATCACTGTGAGTCACTTCTGCCTTCTGTGCTTTTCTTTATACTTTCAGCAGGATGTATTTGGAGCTTTATTGGCACCAGGTTCTGCTCTTCTACTTGGGTAAAAAGTTTATTTTGAAATGCACATACACTGTAAATTAGATTAGAATGGATTTCCTGTCCAACTGTTGTTTGGGATTCAGCATTGCATTGAAGTGGACAAAAATCCACAGAGATAGATTCCCATGTCGACACCCTGATCGTGGGTGCCAACTGCGCATGCGCAAACAGCGGCCACAACCCCGCTATCCCTCTAGCAAGGCGCGAGCCAGGCATTTGTGAATGGCCATCGCGGGCACGCTCCCTTTTAGATGGTAGCGGGGGATGCAGGCGCAAGTGCTCTCAGATCTTACCTTAGACAAAGGGTAGACGAGCTGATGTGAGCGGATCCAAGCACGCTGATTGGACAAGCGGTCGCGCATGCGTCATCGGACAGGAAAGGAGGGAGTTTGTTTCAGTGACCTGGGGGCACGGACCAAAACCCAGGATAGTCATAATCCTGGGTTTTGGTCCACTTTAACCTCTACACTACACTGGGCCTGAAGTCTTAATTAGAACCCTCCCAAATTCAACCCAACAAATTCTGTTGGCCAGAAAGGAAATAGTTTTTTTTGGGTAACATTAGCTAACAGTATTACTAAAGAATAGTAGTAGGTATCCACAGTAACAGTTCATCTGTTTAGTTCATCACTATAAAGAGCACCTGTACTTGGAGCAGCAGAAAGCCAGGGTTGGCACAATGTAAAACTGTAATATTTCTTTTTGTTCCCCAGTTGTAATGGGTACCTTCCTCTCATTTACATTACTGAACAGTGATACAGTCAATGGCTAGAGATGAGAATTATTAGGGAGGGTTGCAAAGGTTGGTGGACAGATGCAGAGCCATAGTGGACCCTCTCATTAAAAGTAATCTTCCCTTTAAGACTCCCTTTTCTTCTCAGTCTGTACCAGTCTCTGTTTGGCTCATAATCTCTGTAGTTGTGTACGGTTTATGATTTACCAGTTTCCATTTTTTAGTAGTATCCCTGGTGGGTGGGAGTAAGAGCATGTTTGAGCATGTAGGGGCACCATTGTTGATGTACCTAGGTTGGTATAAACCATAAATTTATATACCCTGACATTTCACAAACATAGAATGGTGAGACAGTGACACTGTAATAATTCTATAGGAATACCATATTTTCGCTCCCAATCACCCCATTAGAGACAGTGTGCATAATTCCCCCGATTACACCATTACAGACCCCACATTACAGGCACTGAGCAGTATCCCACATCAAAGGCAGTGAAGGGCATTATACCCATGCCTTTGCCCAATATCCATTAAAACAACAGGAAAAAACAGCAGGAAGTAGTATTATGGTGAATGGCCTGCCATATGCTAATTAATTCAGTTACAACCAAACTGTCACATAATGGAAATTAGGTTGAAGTGCTCCCCATTACTGAGTTGTAACTGATTGTACTCTAACTGATTGCATCATCGCTGGGGGCGGTGCTGCTCAGCCAGGAAACAATATGGCCGACTGCATCCAATTTGTGTTGTTATAGTTATTGGGCAAAGGCTGAGGTAAAAAAAAGTGCAGGCTGTTTTGAGGCACTGGGCTGGAGATAGACAATCCCCTCGATTCAAAGAGCAAAAGTTAAGTGATTTCGTATCGAGAATCGTAAGTTTGGGTGGGTGTTTGTCATTTTTTCTGTTTTTTTTGGCCATTTCGTATTCGCACGATCGTTCGCGCATAGACGTATATGAACATACGCATTTCGTACGAGAATCGTATAATTTGCGTTAGTTCGTGTGTTTTTCCCGTCCAAATCGTATTATTTGCGTCCGATCCTATTTTTTACGTCCTTCACATGGGCTTGCGCCCAATTCAGAGAGGTGATTGCTAATTGTTTTGAAGCCCATTAAAGAGCTGCTTTACGAAATGTTTGCCGGCAGCTATTTGGCCTCGGGAGTAGGATGGAGCGGAGCGAGTTTGTGGCACATCAAGGGCTTATGCTTTTTGGCATTGAGTTGATCGAGATGTCTGAGAGCAGATTGCCCCTGCGTCGTCGCATGAACATCGATAGCATGAATGATGTTGAGCTGTTCGAGCTGACCAGGCTTAATCGCGCTTCCCTCCATAAATTATATAGTGAGCTGCGGCCATGGTTAGCCCGCACCACAAGGAAGGGGCATGCAATTTCAGGTATGACCAAGATGCTTGGCTGCCTGCAATTTTTGGCGAACGGCTCGTTCCAGAGGCTGGGTGCCCTCTCTGTGGGGATGTCACAGCCTACGCTGAGCCGCGCACTGTCTAAATTTTTGGAAGGCATGGCTGCCATAACTCAAAAATATATTTATTTTCCTGATGATATGGCAGCCAGAAACGCCATTAAGCTTGGGTTTTATAATGTGGCCGACATGCCCAACGTTATTGGTGCAATTGACTGCACACATGTGGCACTCGTACCTAGGGCAGCCGACGAGTATATATATAGGTATTGAGATTGGTTATTATGTTGCCCAACGTGTCATGTAACCTGTTTTCCTTTGCGGCAGCATATTTGTTTATCCCTCATTTGTGTAGCTGCTTTATCTCGGCTTTTCATTAGTCTTTCCCAATAGAGTGCAGACATGTTTTGTGGTTAATTTATTAGTTTGGGTCAAATATCAATTACCCTTTTTGTATGTTTTTGCCTTAAGGAATCGTAAAATGGGACACTCACTTAATGTCCAGGCCGTGGTTGGTCCGGATATGCGGTTTATGAGTGTCCTTGCCGGCTACCCCGGATCGTCCCACGACTCCTATATCCTCCGGCGATCTGGGTTGTTTCGGAGATTTGAGGCAGGCGAATTTTCGGGGGCATGGCTGCTTGGTAAGTGTGTCCTATTTGTGTGTTATTAAATGTGGCATTAATCTTGTATTTGTTGATATGTTTTTTAAGGATAAATTTACAGAAGCGTACAACTGCCTTTTTCTTGGCTCATATATTAGGAACTTACCCTAAAAATCCTTGTCTCGCTGTGGCCTTCAGAATGTTTTCCCTTTAGTTAGGATGTCTGTAAGTTCCTTGTGCCTAAATATATTGGTTTGGAGTTTATACCCAAGGATCTTTTGACCTTTGGCTCCTTTGGGACTATTGGTCTTTAAATGTCAAAGTGGACTTAAACTGCATACATTGTAGTTTCCAGTGAAATGTGGATAGGGATCTTTGACCTTTGGCTCCTTTGGGACTATTGGTCTTTAAATGTCAAAGTGGACTTAAACTGCATACATTGTAGTTTCCAGTGAAATGTGGATAGGGATCTTTGACCTTTGGCTCCTTTGGGACTATTGGTCTTTAAATGTCAAAGTGGACTTAAACTGCATACATTGTAGTTTCCAGAGAAATGTGGATAGGCCCTCCGCAGCATCCTAATTGTAACATGTCTGAAAACTACAAATATATGTAAAATACAAATACCCTTGGCCGTGCAGATGTTTGTTAATTAATTGGTATATAGAATTGCCATTTTTATTTAGGTGATACCTTAGTGCAATTTTTGTGGGCCCTAATGTGCCCTGTATTTTTTTGGGAACACTTTACCTTACATCATTATGATATCTGTGAAATTTTGGGTGTTGTTTGTGTTGCCTTTTTAATTTTGATTACATTTAATTCTCTGTTTAAGGTGATTCCGGGTACCCACTTCTACCCTGGCTCATGACGCCTGTGCTGCGGCCCCAGGATGCCTCTCAGGAAGCGTATAACCGTGCGCATCGCAAGACCCGGGCTGTTGTGGAGAGGGCCTTTGGTCTGCTGAAGACACGTTTTCGTTGCCTTGACCATACTGGGGGGGCCCTGCAATATGATCCCAAGAAAGTGATCGACATTATAATGGCATGTGCTGTTTTGCACAATTTTGCCATCATGGAACGTGTCCCACGTTATGTGGACAGCCTGCCCTCTTCAGCCGTCGAGGATGAAGCCGAGAATTTTGAGGGGCCCCCCAGTGAGTCTGGCCAATCTGTTCGAGCCAACCTGATCAGCCAGCATTTTAGTTAACTTTTTTCCCTGTCTCACCATTCTGTATGTCTGTGTTATCCTTTTTGAAACATATGTTGTTTTGCCCTAATGTGGCATTACCTCTAAGTAAAACATTTCGACCTTAATTGTTGCCTAATGTATTTCATGTAGTTTCCTTAGCTTTCGCTTTGCATTGTTACACCTCTTCCAACCAAAATTATCTGGTTTAGCCCAAGCTGTTAAAAATGTCTTCCCACTAAAAACGCCACAAGTATTGGAAGTGAAATTTTTGTTTTACTTAGCAAATGAAAAATTATAGTGGTTAACAGAAATCAGTCCACATACATCTGTGGTAACAAATGGATAACATTAAAAAAAACATCGAGCACATCTACACCTGGAAGTGAGTGGCACAACCAAACAAGGACACCCAGTCCAAAGGCCAGCCTAGTCCAGTCATTAATATTGCCTGTGCCCAGGGATATTTGGGCATGGCCATAATGTCACACAAACATGTCTGCAAACAGGAGGAGCACCAACCAAATACATAGGTAAAGCCATAAGTGGCCAGATAAACTCCACATAGACCTATGGCATTGGCTAGTGGCCTTAAGCATTACTCTAAGGAGCTATATGGGAGCAAATACAAAACACAACCTGCCAGAGCAACACAAAATGGATTGTTTGAAACCTCAAAGGACAAGTAAATACAGTGGGGGTTTTGAGAAAAGATGTCCCACACACCCATGGCTTAATAGGGTGGCTGCCCATAATACCCAGGTGGAGGTCCAGGTGGAGGTCCATGGGAATGGGACCTAGCCTGGGCCATGGCAGCATTGTGAATTTGAAACTGCTCCACAATGTTTCTCTGCATATTGGTCATCTCAGCCATGGCTGACTGGATGCCATTACTTGCATTGGCCACGTTGCTGTTGAGGGTACGCAACTCCGCGAGGATGCCCTGTAGACTGGTATGGATGTTCACCATGTCGGCATGCCTTTGCTCACGCTCTGTAACGAGCTGGGCGTCATAAGAGTCCCTTTGTTGGGTCCATAATTGAAGCAGGGCACTCTGCCTCCCCTGGGAAATTGTGGGGCGGCGTAATGGCGTCCGCCGCACAATTACCCTGGCTCTTGGGCGTGCCCTGCCGCGTGGTGTCGTACCCTCAACAGCAACCGGCCTGCTTTGCAAATCCTCAGCAGCAGAGTGAACACTGGGGACTGTAGTGTCAGTCTCCCCATGTGCAAGCACAATGGATGGAGATTCACTCTGCTGCTGAGGATTGGCCAGAGAAACATTATCGAGCAGTTCCAAATTGGGACCCAGGGGGAGTTCATCCGACGTGCCCTGTACGGAGACATCATCATCTTCCTCCATGTCCTGGATCTCTTCCATGAGTGTGCGGGTCTGTAGGGACATATCAAAAAAAAAAAGGCTAAGTTTGCGTCCAAATTTAGGATTTCAACAGTTTAACACATTCTTAAGCACTTGTTAGTATTTATGCTACTAAATTAACTTACCGAAAATCTCTGATCTGGGCTCCGATGCTGTACGGACCTGGCAGGCATAACCAAACTGGGGGGTGAGTTTACCCTTGCTGAGGGATCATGCTGGGCTGAAGAAGAGAAAAAAATACCACGTAAACACACACACATAACCTTTTTTTGGATAGGTAATCAAATATAGCTCTATTTGTAATATTATTCAACTCTAGAGCAATGGTGACCTTTGTTCAAACCCACGCAAGTTTACATAGGTGCAATGGCTCGGACAAACTGCTAAGTGACCTCAGTTCTAAGTCATGAAGTGTACCCAGTCAGCATCCAACTTTCAAGGCACATTTTTGGATTTAGCCTACCATTCGCTAGGTCCGGGGTACTCAAACAATTGTTTGAAACGCCCATTTAAAGGTATGTGGTGAGAGGTGAATGTCTGGCCATGGTGCTGACGCAGGGGGTGTCTAGTTAAAAATAAAGACACTGGTGGAGGGGCTGGAGATTTCTAAGTGCCAACTAATAAAGGCTGCTTGCCCTTGCTGGGCTGGATGGGCCAGAGCTGAGGGGACAGGGATTGGATGGCTAAAGGGGGGAGTTAACGTATTGATGGTGATGGGATGGATGGAGCCAATCTGTTACAAATGTATGGGGCTTATGTGGGGGGGGGCATGGGGGGACTGTGGCACATGGGCCAGAGCAGGGGCAGCGGGACACGATTGTGGCCAGTGAAAATTTAAATAAGTTACTGTGTACCTTGCAATGCCACTTCCTGGGCAGTACTTCATATTGCAATGCTATGTTTCACGGAGCCATGACATTGGGCAGGAGACCAACCACTACATGGCCGATCAAGGGGGCAGCTCTGAGCACGTCAACACAGAAGTAACTGAGTGCAGGGCTGTCTGGGCAGGGGTCCTTGAATGTGGTGGCAAGGTCCGCATTGGGACCCCGGGCCGCCATTTGAGTCTCGCTGCTCTTGGTCACATATGTTTGTGGGTGGCTAATTAAATTGTTAACTCAAACACAACTCACACAAGCAAAAGGCAACCCATACATAATGATGTGTGTTTTGTGATTGTTTCAAAATGTCTCACTTATCTTGCGAAACTTCATGACTTTAACAATACAATTGGACATTTGAACTTTGCCATAATGGCTGTGGGCCTAAATGTGTGATTCCCAGGGCCAAAAAGAGGACACAAACAGCCACAGTAGTGCGAGGCCAAGCAAGGCAAACCATAGGGGCATCCCGTTAGCTTGTTACTAGTGAACTGTAGATTATTTAGCAAACAGGCAAACATGCAGATTTAAGAGTACTCACCGTGGGTACGGGTCGGTGAGTCTGTGTCCCTTAGACCAGCATGTCCACCGACCGCGACCGGATGGAGAAGTCCAAGCACAATCTCCTCAGCAGGGGTAAACTCCAATTTAGATGGAAAGCCACCGCCAGTTTTCATGCTGAAAAGAGAAAAGCGTTTGGTACTCAGAAAAGGTGCATACAGTACATCCCAAACATTAGATTTAGCGTAAACATTTAGTTACCTGTAATTATGCCTTTTAATTTCTTTTTGCCGTACAGCATACTTCAGATCAGAGATTTTCTTCTGAATTTGGGACACATCTTTCCTCTCTTCCCCCGCTGCATTTACTTGTCGGAGGATGGTTTCAAACAATTCCATCTTGCGCTGCTTGGTGGTGTGTTTGGATTTGCTCCCATATAGCTCGTCATAGTATAATGTAAGGCCACTAGCCAATGCCATATTTTGGTCATGGGAGAATCTCCCACTCAACTGGCCGCGGCGCAATGTGCGGCCAGATGGTTGGCTTGGCTGCTCCTCCATGTGTGCAGACACATGTGGTGACATTATGGCCTGGGGCTGGGTAGGGGAATGGCCGGATTGGTGGCTTCCCAATGACTGGACTGGACTGGCCAAGGGACTGGGTGTTCTTGCGTGGCTGGCCACCGAACTTCCAGGTGTAGATGTGGTCATGGGGGCAATTCGGGGCCCTCTTGGGGGGCTAGGTTCCCGGCTGGTGCCAGGTCGGGGGCTTCTGGCCCTGGATTGGGTTCTTCTGGGCCTGTAGGGGCTTCTGGCCCTGGATTGGGTTCTTCTGGGCCTGTCGGGGCTTCTGGCCCTGGTTTGGGAGCTGCGGGCCCTGTAGGGGCTTCTGGCCCTGGTTTGGGAGCTGCGGGCCCTGTAGGGGCTTCTGGCCCTGGATTGGGAGCTGCGGGCCCTGTCGGGGCTTCTGGCCCTGGATTGGGTTCTTCTGGGCCTGTCGGGGCTTCTGGCCCTGGATTGGGTTCTTCTGGCCCTGTAGGGGCTTCTGGCCCTGGATTGGGAGCTGCGGGCCCTGTCGGGGCTTCTGGCCCTGGATTGGGTTCTTCTGGGCCTGTCGGGGCTTCTGGCCCTGGTTTGGGAGCTGCGGGCCCTGTAGGGGCTTCTGGCCCTGGATTGGGAGCTGCGGGCCCTGTCGGGGCTTCTGGCCCTGGATTGGGTTCTTCTGGGCCTGTAGGGGCTTCTGGCCCTGGATTGGGAGCTGCAGGCCCTGTAGGGGCTTCTGGCCCTGGATTGGGAGCTGCGGGCCCTGTAGGGGCTTCTGGCCCTGGATTGGGTTCTTCTGGGCCTGTCGGGGCTTCTGGCCCTGGTTTGGGAGCTGCGGGCCCTGTAGGGGCTTCTGGCCCTGGATTGGGAGCTGCGGGCCCTGTAGGGGCTTCTGGCCCTGGATTGGGAGCTGCGGGCCCTGTAGGGGCTTCTGGCCCTGGATTGGGTTCTTCTGGGCCTGTAGGGGCTTCTGGCCCTGGTTTTGGATCTGCGGCCTCTGGATGTGCTTCGGGGCCTGGATGGGGTTCGGGCCCTGGATGGGGTTCGGGCCCTGTCTGGGCTTCGTGCCCTGGATTGTGTTCTTCGCCCTCTGGCTGTACTTCGGGCCCTGGATGGGGTTCGGGCCCTGCTGCGGGGCATGGGTTTCCGAACTGCCCTACTTGAAGGCATGGCCGGTGTGGGCTCACTGGTGCTGCCTGTTCTGGGGGCAGAGGTGGTGGGTGCTGCAGTTGCCAGCTTTTTGGCTGCAGGAGGGGCACGAGGCTTGGGGCCCCTTTTTTGGGTACCTGAGGGTCCAGGGTCCCTTGGTGGGGCCGAGGTGGGAGTCTTGGATCTCAGTTTTCGGCCAGCTTGCTGGGACCTTGTGGTGGGGCCCTCCGCGGTCTTGCTTGCCTGGGGTCGCTTGCTCATCGCCTTTTTTGGTGCCATCGTACAGAAATGCTCAAAGAGAATGAGCTTGGGGGGAAGGGACCTTTAAATAATGAGCCCAGCGTGTGACGCCTATGCGCACGACTACGCGCTCGTACGAACGTACGTTCGAGCGGAACCAGGAAACCGCTGGGGTTTCACTTATCTGCTGCCTGGAAGAAGACTAAAGATGGCGCCCACTATCTTCACCCGTCAACAGGAAGAGATCCTCATGCTGGTAAGTGGCTGCCTGTGCATTTTAATAGAATAGTCAATGATGGCCTAAATGTAAATGATGCGTTGGGAACTAGTTTGGGGTCTCTTAATGTTTAATCACTGGCTCCTCACACTTCATCCTCAAGGGCCGAGCCTGGCCACGTTTTCACCTGTCTATGCTGATGTCCTAATTCGGCCAATTGCTCCGGCTTAGCAACAGTTAATTAACCTGTGGAGTAGCGGGGCGAGCTGTCAAACCTGGCCTGTCTCGGACCTTGATGCGGATGTTTGCGGAACACTGTTGTCCTAAGCCATAAAAACACAACGGGAAGCCACACACGTGGTCCAAAAGCCTAAGCATTAGGCTACATCTTGGATGTTTAAACCATCCTAACATGCCATAGATGCAGGTGGCCTGATTCTTGATGTTGGCTATTATCTGTATGTACATGGTGTGTGATACATATAACATAAGACCAGACTGTCAATCACAGTCAACGTCCTCTTTAAGGCACTCCCCAAAAATGGCGGCCATTCGAAATGTGTGTGTTAATGACATTAAATACTCAACTTGTGATGCAACACATATGGGTCTGTGTGTAAAAGTAAAAGCTCTGGGTCCATTATGTTTTTCAGATCATGCTTCAGCGCCGGTATGACTTCGCGCCCAATGTGTGCGAGAAAAGGGACATCGCCCGGGAGATCATCGCCGAGATCCACCGTGTGACCAGCACCACCTTCACTCACACCCAGATAATGCAGCATTGGTCGGACCTGAAGCGTCTGCACATGCCCCGGGTGCGGAGGTTTTTTGGGATCCATTTCCCAAGTAAGTACAAAGCAATTGCATGGTATATGTTCCAAATGTCTAAGTTATGCCTTTATTTATAATGACTTTTCTTTGGTAGTGTTGGAAATGGATTTCAGAATTCGCCGCACCCGGAGACGTACAGGCCGACCAGTGCTGCATGACTCTGCATCTGTGAGTGAAGGTGGTGGATCTCCCGGGCGACGGACCTACCCCTCCTCTGTGGCCTCCTCAGACCAGCCCCTGGACCTTACCACAGAGGAGGGGCCAAGGCGCGTGGGCGTGGAGTCATACCTGGCCACGCATGGGGAAGGCTCTGGTATGTCACTCTTCATGTATAGGCACAAAGATATACATGGCAGGCCAAAAACTAAGTTCTCCTTTATTATGTATTTGTAGAAGCTTCTGGAGCGGGTGAGATAGTGGAGGAGGAGGCAGCAGAGATGCTGGAAGGAGATCCTGGCGAAGGTGAGTGATGTCAGCCAGACTGGGAGCCAGATATGTTGGGGATAGTGACTCTCTACAAATACTAACCAAATGTCACATGTTTCTCCAGGGACTTCTTCACAGCAGAGCCAGGACCAAGGGCAGCCTGTTGGCCCCAACCAGCCATCTGTCGGCCACCAACTCCGTAAGTCTCCATGCCATTATTCATATTAATGTTTGCTTAGCTAATAACACACACATAACTAAAGGCGTAGCCAATGTGTAGTTCACACTTTCATGTGGGCACTTCGTTAGCTTAAAGAGGACCCAAACTAGTATTAAGAACCAAAGACTTAGCCATCACACTGTACCTACAGATTAGAAACATGGAAAAACACCCTTCAGCCATCTAATGCATGTTATTAGACAGAACAAAACCAATATTGGGGAATATGGAATGCACAATATTTACAGGCAGCATGGGATACAGATTGAAAAAAGGAAGGTGCTGCCATGCATTGTGTGAGTGATGACCTTTCCCTCAACCCAGCTATGCTCTGGATTCCCAACGCACCACTGTAACCTACTCCCCTGTACTTTATCCAACTCTCCACTCCTCATTAAGTGTTATGCTTCAGAGTCCAGATGGCGGCGCTGTAATCCTAAAAAATTCCAAATTTACTTTGATCTGGTGCAGAATCAGTTGGGAATAGTTAGTGGTTTTCATTAAATAATGTAGAAGGTCCGGTTTAAGGAGTTTAAAGACTTACCTGTGGGAAATGCATTAACTGTATCCCTTGGAAGAATGACATATGTCATGCATTTACATGTATTTGATTAACCCCAAATCTATTTCCAGCATACAAACCGGTCTGGGACTCCGATTTATGTTTCTTTCTCTATTGGTTACAGGGATGATCCCCAAAACATTGGCGGAGAAAAAAAAAAGAATGAAGGAGTTGGTGGCCGAGCTGCTGGCCATACAGGCGACGTTGGGGCCAACAGATGAAGAAGACGAGGAGGATTAGTGCCCTTGGTCCTGGCTACTTTGGTTAAAAGTTTTACAAACTTTGTTCTTGTTTTAAATGTTTTAAAGTTTTGGCTTTTTGAAAAAAAACATAAAATGTTACTCTGTTTTTAAGGCAAGGCCAAAAAATTTTTAATATCTTTGTATTAAAACCAATTTTACCAAAAAAAAAAGGGGTTGGAAACCAAACACCCCAATAAAAACAAAAAATTGACAGACAAAAATATACCAAATCCCCCAAAAAATTTTAAATAAATTATATTTTAATACTTCATAAATGTGTCTTTTCTAATATGCGCAAACACAAACAATTACACAAACAAGAAAAAACACGGTTAGAAACATCTAGACATATGTACATTATGAGGTTTAGGTAAGTTTTAGGGACCGAGAAATGAAGAAGGATGCAAGCGCTAAGAGGTTTAGGTAAGTTTTAGGGACCGAGAAATGAAGTTGGATGCAGCCGCTAAAGGGTTTAGGTAAGTTTGAGGGACCGAGAAATGAAGTTGGATGCAAGCGCTAAAGGGTTTAGGTAAGTTTCAGGGACCGAGAAATGAAGTTGGATGCAAGCGCTAAGGGGTTTAGGTAAGTTTGAGGGACCGAGAAATGAAGTTGGATGCAAGCGCTAAGGGGTTTAGGTAAGTTTCAGGGACCGAGAAATGAAGAAGGATGCAAGCGCTAAGAGGTTTAGGTAAGTTTTAGGGACCGAGAAATGAAGTTGGATGCAGCCGCTAAAGGGTTTAGGTAAGTTTGAGGGACCGAGAAATGAAGTTGGATGCAAGCGCTAAAGGGTTTAGGTAAGTTTGAGGGACCGAGAAATGAAGTTGGATGCAAGCGCTAAGGGGTTTAGGTAAGTTTGAGGGACCGAGAAATGAAGTTGGATGCAAGCGCTAAGGGGTTTAGGTAAGTTTGAGGGACCGAGAAAGGAAGTTGGATGCAAGCGCTAAGGGGTTTAGGTAAGTTTCAGGGACCGAGAAATGAAGTTGGATGCAAGCGCTAAGGGGTTTAGGTAAGTTTCAGGGACCGAGAAATGAAGTTGGATGCAAGCGCTAAGGGGTTTAGGTAAGTTTGAGGGACCGAGAAATGAAGTTGGATGCAAGCGCTAAGGGGTTTAGGTAAGTTTCAGGGACCGAGAAATGAAGTTGGATGCAAGCGCTAAGGGGTTTAGGTAAGTTTGAGGGACCGAGAAATGAAGTTGGATGCAAGCGCGAAAGGGTTTCGGTAAGTTTGAGGGACCGAGAAATGAAGTTGGATGCAAGCGCTAAAGGGTTTAGGTAAGTTTGAGGGACCGAGAAATGAAGTTGGATGCAAGCGCTAAGGGGTTTCGGTAAGTTTGAGGGACCGAGAAATGAAGTTGGATGCAAGCGCTAAGGGGTTTAGGTAAGTTTGAGGGACCGAGAAATGAAGTTGGATGCAAGCGCTAAAGGGTTTAGGTAAGTTTGAGGGACCGAGAAATGAAGTTGGATGCAAGCGCTAAAGGGTTTAGGTAAGTTTGAGGGACCGAGAAATGAAGTTGGATGCAGCCGCTACGGGGTTTATGTAAGTTTCTGGTTGAGGGTGCGCATGCGCAAGATCTTATAAAAATACGAACGGACGAATCTAAGAGGCCAAAAACCAATGAAAACTAGAGGCAAACGCAAGTAATTGGAAGAGCTGGACGATGGAAGCAGCCGAAAAAACAGGCTGCCGCCGCAACAGGTGAGCACATGAACGTGATTTTTACGATTGGCAACTGACTGAGGCAAGTTCGGGAGATATCATACGAACGGACGTATCTTTTAGGATAGAAACGTATTTGCTTATTGAATCACTCGCAAGTTCATACGAACGCACGAGCGGACGTAAAAAATAGGATGATCGTGAGCCAAATCCAAGCTGTTACATGTTTCTTTGAATCAACCCAAATGACTACATACATTTCCCTCTGAGTTCACTTTAAATGTTACTCTATTACCAAAGTCCTATCAGTGTGTGCCTATGCAAGTTAGAACATGGCTCTTAAACCGGACCTTTAGCTTCATTTAATGAAAAGCTCAAACTCAAAAAATATTCCCCAGAATCTAAAATTAATATATTTTACGTTTTTAGTCATTTACCTTTTATTCTATCCCCTGCTGGGCTGCAACTCTGTTCAGGACTCTAGGATATGGGCGCCGCCATCTTGCTTTAGAAGCACCACAGACTAAGGAGAGGAGAGGGGGCAAAAGTGCAGGGGGGTGGTTTATAGCTGTTCTTTGCACAGATAGAGCAGAGCTAGGACAGCAATCCTAGAATGCAGAGAAGTACAGTCAGAAGACACTTCCTGTTTGCAGGTAGTCTGAGACTCCACCTTGGATGTTTAAAGGCTCAGAAAATGCAGTAGATGCAGTTAGAATGATGATTTTTAATGTGATAAATCTGTATGTACAAGGTGGGGAAGACATATAAGATAGACTCTTATTCAGGGTGAAGGTCCGGTTTAAATATGTGATGCCATTTGTGATATTTTATTCATGAAAGTTATGTTCCTTGGTCCCTTGGTTTTATTCTGAACAATCTACTTTGCTAAACCAAACCTCTATTTCTATACACTGACCAATGATTGGAGGTCATGCTAATTATTTGGCGACACAATTTTAATGTTGAGTGTAATTTGGAATCTGTTCCTGAGTGAGCTTTTTTATTTGAACACACAAGAAAGTTCAAAAAATGTTTTTGTTTGAGTTTTCCTCAAAAACTCACATGCACCTGTGATGAGGTGCAGAATATTTCCAATGAGGATACTTTATTAAAGCGGACCTTCACCCTGAATAAGAGCATATCTTATATGTTTCCCACACCCTGTACATACAGATTGCTCACATTAAAAATCATCCTACCTGCATCTGCTGCATGTTAAGAGCCTTTAAAGTGGACCAACACCCTGAGGTGATCGGGCCGGGAATCTATAAGATTCCCGGGCCGATCACCTCACACACCGCGGGACATCCGAGATCGGGATGTCCCGCGGTGAGGGCCCCCCCCAAAACCCCAAATAAACTCACCTCATCGGCGGCGGCGGTAGCCGGCGCCTCCCGCGCGCTCCTCTAGACGTGCGCGTGCCCGCGCCGGCCGTTTGTGAATGGCCGGCGCGGGCACGCTCCCTGTCGGAGCGACGTGCGGGAGGCGGCGGCGGGTGCACTGTCTTGTCCGCCGCTGTCACCCGCTTGTCCGTGGCCACGTGGGAGCGTATTGAGGTGAGTATTGGGGGCTTTCTGGGGGGTTTTACACAGCGGGGCACCCCAAATCGGGGTGCCCCCCTGAAGTGGACCAAAACCCAGGATAGTCAAAATCCTGGGTGTTGGTCCACTTTAAACATCCAAGATGGCGGCTCATGGCGCCTCAGGCTACCTGCAAACAGGAGGTGTCCTCTAACTGTGCTGCTCTGCATTTCGGGATTGCTGCCCCTTTCCTGGCCCCAGCTTAGCTGTGTCTATGCAAAGCACAGCTATAACCCCAACCTCCTGCACTTTATCTTGCTCTCCTCTTCTCAGTATATGATGTTTCTAAGTCAAAATGGCGGTGCCCGAATCCTAGAGTCCTGAACAGAGTTGCAGTCCGTTGGGGGAAGAATAATAAGTAAGTGTCTAAAAACTTAAAATATATTAATTTTAGATGCTGGGGAATAGTTTTTTAATGGTTTGGGCTTTTCATTAAATCATGGTGAAGGACCGGTTTAAGAATTTTGAAATAACAGCAGGTTATGGGGTATACAGATCTCCGAATTCTGATTAGCCCACAGAGTGTTGTTATTTCCAGCTGTTTTATCATATATTCTTACCTATTGGAACCTCATCTGTAAAAATGCTCCTTTGCAGGCACCAATGATTTTTGGGGAAAATTTAAAAAACTACTTTTTTCAGTTTCTTGTTTAAGGAATATAGCTCACCCAAAGGTAAACTTGCTTCACCAGATTATTAGCATGACTCCCATTGTTTTGGTGCACCACACTGCTCTCTTGTCGTCCTAATAAGCTCTCTTACACGTCCCATGCTAGTTTTCTATTGTGTATGGCAGCCATGGTACATTCAAAGTAAGGAGCTACAAATGAAAAGATATAAATAATAGAAAACATGGTAACAAGGTAATCTTTTCAAACCTGAAGTGTATTTACAAATGTTACCGTCAGTTGTATGTTACTTGCTATTTTACCTGAAACGAGGTTCGAAGCAGCAGCTTCATTTAGAATTCCTTTAATTTCTACCATTTACCACCTTCCACCACTTACCACCTCTGTTTTTCCCATTCTGTTAAGGCCCGTATGGACAGTCGCATCATTGGGTATAAGGATTTGGCTGCCCTCCCTCGTGATAAAGCCATATTGGATATTGAACGCCCCGACCTGATGATTTATGAGCCACATTTCACATATACCGTTTTGGAGAACACAGAGACTCTGCGCAGTCGAGAGGTAAGTCCTCGTTCACCTTTGCAGTAAGAACAAATATCTTCATTTGATTTGAATATTTTTATTAGTTATATTTCAGGCATAGCCAATTGTTACACCATTGAAGCATGTGGTCATAGCCCATGGAGCTGTGATGCTGCATAATAATAAGCAAAATGGGTGGGGAGTGCTGGGAGCGGCTGGGTGGGGAAGAATGAGGGAGGGGTTAGCTGGTCTTGAATGGAAGCTCTGAGAGTGGCATTCAAGCCATCAATACAGAGGGGGCGTGGTCTGGACTAGCACCTCAGGCTAGTATTGATGGCCCACATCAGCAGGGCGGTGTTGGAGGGGCAGATAAGGAAGTATATTTTCTCATCCCGGTGCAGAGCTGAGAAGAGGCACGGCAGTGGAGGATTGCTTGGCATGGTAACATGCTGTTTATTTTTTTAACCTTTTGCATGAAAAATCCCTTTAAATCAAACTTACACACATACTTAGCTTTTGGCAATCATCCTAAAATACGTAATGATGTAATGCAACCCCAGGAAGATTATTTTTGTACTAGCTAAACATATCCAGAAATGCACGTAAGTGCAGTCCGAAGGGAACTGGTCCCGGTGTTTTTCCTAGTGTACATCACAGCCTGTTTCATTTCAATCATTACTTCTGGGTATTCCACCACAAGGTGGTGCAGTTGACTGCAGAAGACTTGTGGCTCCTCCCGGCCTTAAAAATAGCCAGAAATCACCTATAGTCCCCCAGTATTTCTCTGCAGTCATACTGCGAAGACCAGAAGATGGCTCTCTGTTTTCGCAGGCGAGCGGGGCAACCAAGCCTGCGGCCCTGCAAGCCTCTTTTCACCCGCTTCCGGACCCTCCTGCCTCCCAGCCTCGGCTGTCGGATCGGGTGACGGTAGGGGAGCACCTGGGTCGGGTGCTCGGTGAGCGTTGCTCCAGGCTGCAGACCCTATACACCAAAGGGTAGCCGGCCATAGGCTTTTTATGGTGAGCCTGCTGAGGGATGGAAGAACTCCACTGCTGCCTGTTTAGTGTAGGGGGTGAGTTGTGTTTACTTAGGGATGGTTATGTGCTTTGCCAGTCTTTTCCCTTTCCTCTTACGCCTCCCTACCTCCCCTCTGGTCCCTCTGAGCCGGTGCGGTTCCTGCCTCTGCCTTCCCTCTCCTCCGCTCCCCCTCTCCCCGGCGTGGCGTTGTTGGGGGGGTGACGGCCGGTGATGGCTTGTGCTCCGTTGCTGCTCCTCGCCACCGCCGCGGGCTTGCTGCGCTCTGCGGCGGGAGGCGCTATTATTCTGCGTAGGGTGAGCGACTCTGTCATGGCGCTGGGCGCCTTGTCACGTGGTGCGGGCGGTTTTCGCGCTTTTCGTGGGGGCGGCGCAGCGGGATGACGCGTAACGCGTCATCCTCCCGCGGCCCGCCCCTCGAGGTGCTCTGCTGCGGCGCCATCTTGCTGGCACGCTGCGTTGGAGGAGAAGTGAGCTCCTGCGGACCCCTTACGCGTGGTGGCTGCGGCGGTGATACCTGCCCTCACCGGGCTCTCTCTTCTCTCTGCGGATCCTTAGCCTGTGCTGCCTGTCGCTTGTGCGTGCTGCGCTCGCCTGCGCTCTTGGTTGATACCGATAGCCTCTTGTCGGCGGTTTTAGATACATTACACATCGCCCCCCCTAGGGCGGCGAACAGGAAGCAGGGTGAGCTCTTCCGCCCTGGCAAGTAACGCTTGGAGTTCCCGGAACAGGTCCATTTCTCAAATGTGATTCTGAAGGAGTGGGAACGTCCTAATAGGTTACCCTCAGTGCCCAAGGGGTTGGATAGCAGGTATCCTTTTTCGGCAGATTTGGTTAAGTGCTGGTCGTGTCCTCCTGAGGTGGACGCTCCATTCCTGGGACTGTCTAACACTTCGGTCTTGCCATCCCTCGTCACTACCACGCTGCGTGATAGCGCAGACCGGCGTATGGGTCAGTTGGCTTGTCATGCCTTTACCTTTGTGGGGGCCGGTTTGCGCCCGGTCTTCTGCGCGGCTGTCACGGGGACCGCGCACTCACCCGGCCTTCGGTCCCGCGCCGGCTGCAGTCGGTCGGCCGGAGCGCTGGCTGGGCGGCATCTTCGGCAGGCGGCGGCTCGACGGCTTCCGTCCCTGGCCGCCGCTCGGCTGTTTCTACCGCGAGCAGCCGCTCGGCTGTTTCCGTCGCGAGCGGCGGCTCGGGCGGCTCCGTCACCAGCAGCGTCTGGAGCGGCCGCGTCCCCGGCATCGCGGCGCGCTCCTGACGCTCAGGATCGTGCTCGCGCGCGCGAGCACTCAGGGTTTATGCCCTCCGGCGGCGCTGCACACAGCGTGCCCGCCGGAGGTAATCAGTTCTGGGCCAATGAGCCCAAGGCTGCTTTTGGGCGGAACGCCCTGTGGTTTGAATGGGGCAATCAGCCCCAGGTTCCTAAGTTTGCACCAATCATGTCCCTCAATCTGGTCGGCCACTTCCTATAAAGGTGTTCCTATTGCATTTGATCCTTGCCCGTGATAGCATGCTGCTGGGTGTGAATTGGTGTCTGTTCCGTCTACGTATCTTGCCGTGTATGACCATCCTTGATTGCTGCCTGGACCGACCTTAGCCTGTTTTCCTGACCACGATTTCTGCCTGCTCCTCTGTACTGCGTATCTGTGATTCCCCGGTGTGACCTTTGGCTCGACTCGACTATTCTTCTGTCTCATCCTCCTGTACCGAGCTTTATTGGACTGATCTGCCGTGTATGACCCCTGCCCGTTTGACCTTACCCAGTCTCGTTCCTGGTTCGTTTGCCTTCCCCTGCATAAGTCTGCGTCCTTTGTGCTAAGAAGTCCTGGGGGCAACCGTGTCCGGTGAGGCGTGTCCAGCGTCCCGGCAAACGGGGGCTTGTCTATAGGCGAAGCTAGCAGTGGAGATTGGGGGTTGCAGACTTAATTGGAAGGTGGGCGTCCCACGGGACCTGACAGCGGCCATTGTGGCTATCGCCATTAAAAAGAAGGTCAGACGTCTTGCTGAGGCCGCCCTGTCTGGTAGGAATAGGGAGGATTATGAGGACCTCCTGCCTTGCTCTGATTCTATTGCGTTTGTGCTGGCTGCCATGGACGATGCCCTTCGGCTTGGTGGTAGGGCCTCGGCCCTGTTGGTGGCTATGCGTCGGTCAGTTTGGTTGCGTCAGTGGGCTGCTGACACTGCCGCTAAGAAGGCTCTCACTGGGCTCCCTTTCACTGGTCTTCGTCTCTTCAGTGAGCGTCTTGACACTCTGACCAAGGATGGTAGGCTCCCCCAGCGTAGAAAGCAGGCTCGGCCATTTCGGGGCTCCTCCTCTTTTCGTCCTTCAAGGGGAGGTCGTGGTTCTTGGGGCCGAGGCAGATCACGCGGTCGCCCCGGTCTCTCCTGGGGGACCAAGCCCGAACCCCCTCCCAAGGCCCCTCAGGCATGAGGAGGCGCCCTCACCCGACTGGGTGGGGGGACGACTTCGGCTTTTTGCTCACGTCTGAAGGCTTTGCGTCTCAGACCGGTGGATTCAGGAGGTGGTGTCTTCCGGTTACAAGATAGAGTTTACAGCCTGGCCGCACCCAAGATTCCTCCGATTCCGGATATCCCAAAACCCTGTGTCGGCTCAGGGACAGCGTCTGGCCGTCCAACGTCTTCTGGCGTCAGGAGTCATTTGTCAGGTACCACTTCAGGAACAGGGTTGGGGGTACTACTCCAACCTGTTCACGGTGCCCAAGAAGGATGGCTCCCTGAGGCCCATCCTGGACTTAAAGGTTCTCAACAAGTTTGTCAGGTTCAAGCACTTTCGCATGGAGACATTACGCTCGGCCGTAAGTTCTCTTCGGCCGGGCGACTTACTGACCACGGTGGACATCAAGGATGCCTATTTTCACATGCCAATCTTCCCAGGTCACCAGAGGTTCCTGAGGTTCGCTCTGGGGGATCAATCTTACCAGTTTGTGGCTTTGCCGTTCGGTATCACCTCGGCTCCTCGGGTTTTCACCAAAGTGCTGGCTGGCGTCGTGGCTCTCCTGAGGAACCAGGGCATTCACATCCTTCCTTACCTGGACGACATTCCGATTGCTGCTCGGTCTCTTCATCAGGCCGAGAGGGATACTCAGGTGGTGACGTCCACTCTCGAGTCCTTCGGCTGGGTGATCAACTATCCCAAGTCTTCACTATCTCCGTCTTTGGCGAGGTCCTTCCTGGGCATGACGCTGGATACTTATCAGGTCAAGGTATTTCTCCCCCAGCAGAAAGTGGAGGGCATTCAGATGCAGGCGCGGGCGCTGCTGCTGTGCCCTCATCCCTCCATCCGTCTGGGGATGCAGTTGGTGGGTCTCATGGTGTCTTGCTTCGAGGAGGTTCCCTTTGCTCAGTTCCACATGAGACCTCTTCAGTTACATCTCTTGTCAGTTTGGGAACGGAATCAGGAGTCCCGGGATCAGGAGTTTGCTCTGTCCCCTCTGGTCAGGCAGTCCCTCTCCTGGTGGCTGGACTCGAGGAATCTTCTAGTGGGCAGGTCCTTTCTGCCTCCACGCTGGGAGATTGTCACCACGGATGCCAGTCTGACCGGCTGGGGGGGAGTGTGGCAGTCTCTGAAGTTCCAGGGTCAGTGGGGTCCCCAGGAGGCCCACGCGCCCATCAATATCCTAGAGCTGCGGGCGATCAGGTTGGTTCTCTCCCAGTTGACCTCCCACCTTGGGGGTCGTGCTGTACAGGTTCGCTCAGACAATCAGACGGCGGTTGCCTACATCAATCATCAGGGAGGGACTCGGAGCAAGCGAGCCCTCAAGGAAGTGTCTCTGATTTTGTCTTGGGCAGAGGAGACTGTTCCCTGCATCTCGGCGGTTTACATCCCAGGGGTGGAGAATCAGGAGGCGGACTCCCTGAGCAGGGGGACGTCTGGCCTTGGGGAATGGTCCCTCAGCAACCAGATATTTCACGCCCTGTGCCGCCGCTAGGGTCAGCCGGACGTGGACCTGTTTGCGTCCCGTCACAATCACAAGCTTCCAAGATTTGTCAAAGGACCCTCTGGTCTTCGCCATAGACGCGCTAGCAATTCCTTGGACGGAGTTTTGGCTCCTCTTTGTATTTCCTCCCTTCCCTCTGCTGGGTCGGGTGCTGCGCAAGATAGCCCAGGAGGGGTTACCGGCCATTCTGGTGGCCCCCCGCTGGCCGAGGAGGGTATGGTTCGCAGACGTCGTACAGATGGCAGTAGATCGGTTCGTCCTGCCCAACGATCCAGAGCTTCTCACGCAGGGACAGCTGCGCCATCCCAATTTAAAAACGCTGGCTTTAACGGCTTGGCTGCTGAAACCTCCATCTTGATGGGCAAGGGTTTGCCGGCCTCTGTTGTCGATACCTTGATTCAGGCTTGGAAGAAATCCTCGTATTTTATCTACTACAGGGTCTGGCATGCTTACATTGCTTGGTGCGAGTCCAAGTCTCTTTTTGGTCTGGAATTTTCCATTCCCAGGATTCTGGAGTTTTAACAGCATGGTCTGGATTTGGGCCTTCAACTTAGTACTCTCAAGGGACAGGTTTCGGCTCTGGCAATTTTTTTCCAAAGATCCTTTGCCAATCACAGGCTTGTTAAGACCTTCTTCCAGGGAGTTACTCATGTGCGTCCGCTGCGTAAGCCTCTGCTACCGGTTTGGAACTTGAACTTGGTGTTGTCTGCTCCTTTTGAGCCCTTGTTGGTCGCTATTACTTCGGTGCGTCGCTGGCGGCGCTTTCTAATAAAACCTCCGTATTTTGAGCGGCATCAGGAAAAGGTGTTGTTCCGTCTTAACCCGGAATTTTTGCCCAAGGTTGTATCTGCCTTTCATCTCAATGAGGACATTGTCTTACCTTCCTATTGTCCTGCCCCTGCTAATTCCAAGGAACGGAACCTTCCTTCTCTGGATGTGGTCAGGGCGCTAGAGTATTATTTGGTTGCCACTGAGCCCTTTAGGAAGTCTGATTCTCTTTTTGTTCTTCCCTCCGGACCTAGGAAGGGCTTGCCTCCAGTCAAATCTACTATCAGCAAGTGGATTAGACTGGCGGTGGTGCGAGCTTATTCTGCCAAAGGAAAGGAACCTCCATTCCGTGTTACTGCTCACTCTACTAGGCTATTGTTGCCTCCTGGGTCTTTCAGCACCAGGCTTCTGTTGAACAAATTTGTAAGGCCACTACGTGGTCTTCTGTTCATACTTTTCTAAGTTTTACAAGGTTGATGTTAGGCCGCAAGGTGCTTCAGGCGGTAGTGGTCTGAACTGCCTGCCGTTACTCAATGGGGATCCCACCCTACTTTAAGGACACTGCTATTGGATGTCCCAGAAGTAATGACTGAAATAAAACAGGCCGTGCTGTACACTAGGAAAGCGCAGGTGCGGTGAGTTGAAATAGAGGTGCCAGCCATATAAATAGAGGTGGCAGGAATATATGCATCATTCACCTTGACAAAGTGACGCGGTGACATCACGAAACGCGTTGGTGGAGAGGTAGTGAGGGCAGGTAAGGAGAAAGGGGGGGGGGGTTTGTCTATTGAGCTCGCTGCATTCACTGGTTGTTTATTGTTTGTTTTGGGTTCTTGCCCATTCGGCGGGTCCTCATTATATATTTAGGTAGGTAGGTGGGTTTTATTTTGTTGATTGCACATACTTTTGATATGTTACTGACAGGATTGTGCGCATATACTTTTTAGGCTTAATACTCATTGTAGCTATCTGAGGTTTAGCACTTGTACACACTTCTATGATAGGTTGATTATGCACATTATTTTATAGTGGGGTTAAGGTGTCATCCCCTGGTAGTAGATAGGTTTAATATTAGTTTGTCGTTGGCCTGTTGGTCCTTGTTTCCCTCCCCTCCCCCCCCCCCCCCCCCTTTTCCCTCCTTTTCATATTGTGCCCCTTCCTCGGTGCTAGTTGTCATATATGTTTTTTAAATAGTGTATGTTTTTTAACATTGTCCAGTAGAATATTGATCATGTGTTATAATAAAATTGGTTCTATTGTCATTATCGCCTAGTGGTGCTTCTGTGTTAGGGTTGGGTGGGTGTGTGGGACCCCCCCTCTTGCATGTATATAGGTAGAAACAGGCTTTCTGTTCAACCCTGCACTGTTTAGCACACCATTTTATAATTTTCGGTGCGGTCTGGTTTTTTCTTTTTTCTTTCTGTACACTAGGAAAAATACAATTCTGTGATTACTCACCTGTAGAATTGATTTTACTGTGTACAGCATGGCCTGTTTCATCCCTCCCTTGTTATCTTTGCCCTTGGTTGCCTCTTTATGGTGATTGGTTTAAAGGTTAGCCTTTTTTGAGGCTGTGTATTCTTTTATCATGGTTTATCTCCCGGCTTCTTGCATAACTGATGTTCAACACTGGGGGTCTATGGGTGATTCCTGGCTATTTATAGGGCCGGGAGGAGCCACAAGTCTTCTGCAGTCAACTTCGCCACCTTGTGGCGGAATACCCAGAAGTAATGATTGAAATGAAACAGGCCGTGCTGTAGACAGTAAAATCAATTCTACAGGTGAGTAATCACAGAATTGTATTTTTTTTATGTTGCCAGGTGACAAGCTTTTGGGCATAATCCTTTGTCAGGTCAAATTATTTTTGTAAAGTCACATCCCTCACTCCAGATTCAAAATGAAAATTACTCACCTTTCTTAATCCCATGGAGTTACATATTGCCACCTCCCCAGCTCCATTAAAGGACTCTCCAGGAAAATGATAATAACCTACAGGCAAGGAAGTGAGCTTTATTTTTCTAAATGGCCTGAGACATAAACAGGAGCATAGGATCAGTCATGTGATATGTGACCCTCCCCCAATTGGAAAGAGCAGGACATCTGTAATAAAAGAAAGCAATGACCACCATCGCCAGTTAAACGCTGCTCATAGAAATCTATTAAATCTATAGGCACTTTCACATACTGGCGGGGAGTTTACGGGGCGATTCCACTCACCCTGCAAAAGCTCTGGCAACAGCATTTTTGCAGCGATGGTGATTGCGATCGCTGTATAGCAAATAGTGACTAAAATGCCTGTCAGTCAACAGTACACAGGACCAGCCACTACACCTCGTCCCAGTCTTTTTGGTCCTCTGAGCCCTGTAGCCCGATCCCTGGCACTTCTACTCCAGCTATACGACTATATATCTATACAGAGCTTTGCAGCCCCACCTGACCACTAGCAGCCAATTACATTTATGGGAAGGGCTTGCACAGTGCCTTGTGTGCGCCTACCCGGCCAGCAAACTATGCTGATCATCAGCCATCATGTGGATTCGCAATCTAGCTGTTACAATAGCTTGAAAAAGTCAGTCAGTAATGGGGCTTGGGTTCAGGCTTCCCCTGCCCCTATGTATAGCATCCAGGACTCTGAAGACCATTTTTTAATGTTGGTCCTCCTTAAGCGAATTAGATATCCACGGGATACAGTAGGTAAGTGTATTTGTATTCATTTTTACAGATGTCCTTTTAACATACAATTCTTATATTTTCAGAAATATTATTTGATTTGCGTGATCCTCACCCTTGTGATTTTTGTTGCAGCGATCTATGTCTCCGAAGTCAATATCACCTCCTCCGTCACCTGAAGTAAGTTAATGCTAACATACTGTGCAAAATAAAATGGGGTTAAATGGGACTGTCAGCCCTGCCATGTGTGCAAAGCCAGATTAATTTAGTGAGGCAAAGTGCTCTCCTTGTTGCCATGACCCTCCTCTGATCACAGGGGCAGAATCACACACTAACAAGGTAGCCGTACGGCTAAGACATGCCATGACCCCTATATCAGCCAATAAGTGTAGAAGCGGTGTGGATACTGTTGTGACTGGCTAAGGGCACACCACAGAAGAGTGCCAGGCTCTTGCTCAGATCAGATGCAGATAAGGTGACTGGCTCGCCTTCTCATGCTGGCAGCTCTCCACACCCTACTAGGTGGTAGTTATTTGCTAGTTTGTGGAAATAATATCTAACTCATTTAAAAACCTCTGTACAGCAAAGGGCCACCAATTTAACTTCTCCTTTAGTGAAGCGAGTGAGTGTTGGACAGCTGAGATGCTGACAATGTCACATAATTCAAGTTCTTCAATACCCTATAAAAAATCTTCTGTTCTCTCCTGTATGGGAGATCCATGTCCCTGGCATTAGACTGGTAAAGGAAAATTATATGGCAGGGTTTCCCAACCAGTCGTACTAGTACTGGTAGTGGTGGTATTCGAACTCTATTCTGGTGGTGCTCAAAACCACAGGAGTTTAGAGTAAGGGAACATAAAGCACAACAGACAAGCTACTGCTCTCATAGGATGTGCCAGGTGGTCAAGTCAACAAGCTGCAAGAGTGCAAGAGTAGAGCACCTAGAGATGACTGCAGAGAAGACCTCCAACCTCCCTGGGAAGTCTGTATTAGTGGTGGCACTGGTGGTACTCGAGATAATTGCAAAATCGGAAGTGGTACACTATTAAAAAAGGTTGGGAACCCCTGTTATATGATTTTATTTTGATTTGTTTCCCTTAACAGGTCTCTGCAATTTGGGCAGATAACAAGTCTATAGTAAGCAGCTCCACTCTTCAAGGCCCCCGTGCTGGAAGCAATTCACCAAGAGGAGGAGTACAACATTTCCACTGCCCAGGTAAACCTTTTAGTGGGACAGTCCAGGCAATAATAAGGCAGCAAGTTCACCTGAAGCCTGTCCCATTTCCTGCACTGTGCTATAAATGATGTAATAGGTCTTCAAAGTGTTCACCTCCTTTCCATTTTTCCATGACCACACTCCAAATGTGGTTACACAGTTGCCCTTGTTCCTCAGCGCTCCCAGCTCTTCTCAGTGCAGACACTGGCCATTAAGCAAATTAAATACCTTGAAATGGAGTTTGTCTGACCAAAACCTTATGAGGTGACCAATCTTATTTTCAAATGAAGCTTGAAAAAATCTGACCATCACTGCACATGCAGAAGACTCATCATCTAAATCCATATGATTTCCTGAAACCTTATATTAATTGCAGAGAGAGAGTGGACTGGCCACAGGGAAGCTTGAGAGAATCCCACTGCTTTGGGGCTGGATGAGCTGCTGCTTCTAACACTCACATCAAATTCCTGCTTCCCTAGTGCCCACTTTACCCCCTCCTCAGCCCATGTTCTGCTCCCTATTCTAAAGCCTCAGTGTCATGGCCTCCTTACCTGCCCTATAATACTAAAGCTTTAATACCATCAATTTAGGAGTGCTCATATTCCCCTACCCAAGATCTCTTCATGCAGTACTATAACCTCAGCAGTGGAGATCACTCATTGGATATGTGTGGGCATGCAGTGGGCAGGTCATGGCCTGGCAAAGAGGGCAGTAGAATCCCAGGCTAATTTTTGGCTCCAGTCTGCCATTGTCAGAGAACATGGTTTACAAAGAGAACAACTGGTTTAGCTCAAATTTAAAGCTTAAATTTGGTTTTGCATAGCAAAACAACTGTGTTATATATGTTATGCATATTTATCATTAATTAGGTCTCAGAGTTTTCTGTAATTTATGCTTGCAGAGCTTTCCCAAAAGGAGCCTAACCTTTATAAGAAGCCTCCAATCTACAAACAACGAGGTAAATAAGTTATAAATATTTGTGTCTAATTGTGATTGTCTGATCCTGTTGTGAATGTCCCTTTACAAGGAGATTACCTCAAGCTTAATCAAGCTTTTGTTGAGCGAGCAAACGAACGTACCGTATTTTCCGCCCTATAAGATGCACCTGTCCATAAGACGCACCTAGGATTTGGAGGAGGAAAATAGGAAAAAAAATATTCTAAGCCAAATGTTGTTCTAAAACACCCCATTACAGGCATTGTGGCATTCCCCCATCCCATTCCCCATGGGCAGTGTGGCGACCCCCCCTCCAATTCCACATAGGCAGTGTGGCATTCCCCATATAGGCAAAGGTAAAAAAAAAAAAGAAGTAAACTCACCCTTTTATCTTTCTCGCTGTCCCCGCCGTCTTCACACACAGACACATGGCTTAGTATAGTGGTGGGCTGTATAAGTCCGGGTGTCTCTGTCTGCTGCTTGTGCCGTGGAGAAGCGGCAGGGACAGTGTGAGCTGCGGAGGCAGCTGTATCTGCCACTCTCACTGTCCCTGGCACTTCTCCACAGCCCCAGCAGACAGAGACACCCGGACTTACGGGGGGCGTGGGCAATGCTTGAGCGATGGCCACGCCCTCCAATGTATAAGGCTGGGTGTGCATGCTGTGTGCTTGCACCACAGAGAGGAAGCGATGGGGGCAGCTGTATCTGCCGCCTTCTTTGCAGCGCCTGCACGTACAGGCCGAGTGTCTGAGTGTGCTGGCGCCGCGGAGAAGGCGGCAGATACCAGCTGCCTCCGCCGCTTCCAGGACAGCGGGAGCAATGGAGAGGTGAGTTAACTTTTTCCTTTTTATTTATTTTTTCACACATTCGCCCGATAATGCGCACTGACATTTTCCTCCCACTTTTGGGGTAAAATAAGTGCGTCTTATAGGGTGAAAAATATGGTTTATCTCGCATACAAGTGGATGACTTGCATTTGGATGCGGACGATTTGTCGGCTAATATTCGTTATTGTAATTTAACTTGCCCAGGCCTGGAATCTAAAAAGCTCTGTCTTCCTCTGAAACATCCCAGATGTCCCACTGTGTGACCTCCCCCCCCCCCTTGTCACAGCAAAACTAACATTTGCCCCTGCTGCCTTACTAAAACATCCAGTGCCCAGCCACTCCTGATTGTTGCGCATAGAGCCTTTTGCTGAGCATTAATATGCACAGCAAACTGCTCTGATTGGATGAGAGCCTGCTCATGCACCGCAGGACCGGACGATCGGGGGGGGGGGGTTCACACAACGGTGCAAGGAACAAAACCTGGCATAGTCAAAATCCCAAGTTTTGCTTCGCTTTAAGAGTAATTGCCATTAGATTGTTCCGAATAAGATATTTGTATAGTCCAATTTGCCGACAGTAATGCTCCAAATGAGAAAATGTCAGCCAAAACGATATGACACTTGGCCAATGAACCAATTCTAGTTGATCACTTAATCGCTGCAGCCATTTTTGTGGACCAATTATTGCCTGATCGCGTTGGCTTTAGTGATTTTTCATTTGCGAATTGTTCTGTGGAAATGGGCCATAAGGCTTAATACATCATTATGATGATTATTGTCCCTATATTACTGTCTCCCAGAGTCAACAGTCCATCACAGGCTACTGGATGACCCTATAGTTGAGTCTTCGAAATTTCCAGCTGCCAAACCTCCTGATCCCAACCAACCAGCAAAGATCGAGACTGATTACTGGCCATGTCCTCCTTCCTTGGCAGTAGTAGGTAAGAACGGCTCTAAGCTCTGCATCTGCAACACAAAAAAGCAAAGCAAAGGACCCAGTGCTAACACTTGGTTGTTGATCTGCAGAATCGGAAAGAAGATATCGTAGACTATCGAAACCTGAAGATGAAAGTGAAGAAAATGAAGATGTGAAAGAACTACGGCAACTCCAAATAAAAGAGCTGAATAAGGTGGCTATATCTCTATAACCTGGACATTATTATAGGTTTCCTATGCTCAACCTGTCCATCTTCTTAGGGGGCACTGATGGGGCAACACAGCAAACCGGGTGACAGTAGCAGAAGATACTAGGGAGTGAATAATATGTGTGTGTTATTTTGTGTAATGCCCAGGGTATGTTTTGGTGGTGAGGGCTGTGTGTGTGTGGGGGAGGGGGGATTCTATTGTCGGTTTGGGGTGAATTTTATTAGTCCCCAAGGCTAAGTGTGTGTATGTGGGGGGTGTATTTAATTCTTTGCTTTGTGTTTTTTTTATTGTGCAGGGGGATTTTTTTTTAACTCTGTGGAGTGGAGGGGGTATTTTAATAAGGGCTGGTTGTGGGGGCTATTTATGCCTGTGGCTATTCAATAATGCTGAGGCTCAGGCTAGGTGAGATTGGTATTTTGTGTAATGCCCAGGGTATGTTTTGGTGGTGAGGGCTGTGTGTGTGGGGGGGGGGGGATTTAATTATGTCAGTTTGGGGTGAATTTTATTAGTCCCCAAGGCTAAGTGTGTGTATGTGGGGGTATGTATTTAATTCTGTGCTTTTTTTTTTATTGTGCAGGGGAAATTGTTTTAATTCTGTGGGTTGGAGGGGGTATGTTGTGGGGGGTATTTATGTCTGTGGCTATTTAATAATGCTGAGGCTCAAGCTAGATGGGTGTTTGTTATTGCTGTGGTCTGGGGTGGTACCTAATTGTTTCTGAAGGCTGGCCTGTGTTGTGTTTCAGAAGTATTTATTTTATGTTGTGCTAAGGGGACTTATGTAATGGCTGTGGACTGGGGGGGTAATTTATTATCATTTATTTCACTATCCCGGGTTTTGGTCCGCCCGCTCCGGGGCGTCTGGATTTTTGATGCCCTGCCCTGCTGCGTGGAACCCTGCCATTCGCCCGCTTTTCTTACCTTCCCATGAACCCACAGTGCATATGCGGCTCTCTTCCAATCAGTTTACAAATGCTGAATGATATCCTAGTTGCACTAGCGATTGGCACATGGCACCCCCTGCATCCCTAGGCTGTGCGCGGCCTGCCAGCCATTCATTTAGGGCGGACGTGGCCGTGAACAGCCCAAGAAAGATGCAAGAGACGTCTGCTTGTAAAGAACTCAGCCTTAGCAGGAGCACCAGGAGAGTCATGCAAAACTGCAACAATGCAGCAGCAGTCATTTGCACTTACACAGCAGCTGGAGAATGCAGAAGTCACGCCCCATCTGTGACTGTCCCCTACCGGACCCCTCCCCCATTGTCTTTCTGTGCAGCAGCCGCATGGGCCTGACAAACTGGCTCTGGACCCCCCTGTGACATCCAATGTCCTAATTTATGTCATGCTTCCCCCTCTGCCCTATCCCCAGCATTCCTACAATATCCTATAACAAAATAAACAGGGTTCTTCCTGAGCACATGGGCAATAAATCCTTATCTAGAAACAGAAAACACCACTGATAAGGAAATGTGGGAGAGCAACTTGGAGTACTAAAAGGGTGACTACGAATAATTTGCTCCCAAGCTAATAAAATATCAGCCTGGCCCCAGCACCCACCCAGGGGGGATGGCATCTGTCTTCCAGCCCCTTGGAATCTAGGATAAATCCAGGGGGAACGATGGTTTTCTTGGTCACATATAGAGGGTCCGATCCTTGATTGTAGTGTGTCTGACCCCCTGCTCCTCCAGCCCTCGGAAGCTGAAGACTTTGTATCCCTTTATGAGGTATAGGATTTTTCCCCTTTTATTTTCTGTTTTTCTGCACATTTGTATATTGTCTTTATTCTTAGTATACAGTACGTCCTGCTCCAGATATAATACTTACTATCGGGTATTACTCCGCCAGATGGCGCTGGACTGCAGAGAAATGAGAAATGGCTCTCTCTACTCGCAGGTGAGCGGGGCTATTAGCCTGCGGCCCTGTAGGACTATTCCCACCCGTTCCTTTATTAATGTGCCTTCCAGCCTTGGCTGCGCTGGTCGGGTGATGGTAGGCAGCACCACTGTTAGGTGCTTAGGAGCGCTGCTCCACCGCAATCCCCCACCAAAGGGTAGGCGGTTCAGGCTTATGGTGAGCCTCTTGGGATGCCCCTCCCGCACTATTTCCCCTTGCCCCTGTCTATCAGTGGGCCCTATGTTAAGTGGCCGCTATCCTCCCTCACTCTCCTTGTAGCCTTCGGTGGGAAAGAGGGGGGGGTGTATGTATGTATTTACGGGTATTGGCCTTGTGCTTTATTTCATTATGTTTTGTGTCAGCCGCCATGCTGACTTGCTTTACTTTTTCAGTACTTAAAATTGCGGCGTTACCTCAGGCGCCGGCGCGCCGTCATTGGCTGCTTGTCACGTGTTGGCTTCGCGCTCTTCAGGGGGCGGGACCCGTCTCTGGCGCGTTCCGCGTCATTGCTTGTGTGGGCCCGCCCCTCGAGGTATACCGATGCCATTTTGTCTGCTTGGTCGGCTTATGCGTGACGGACCTCTACCTACCGCGGTCCGTAAGTGCCCTCACGGGCGGCTTTATTTCCACCTTTTTATTACTGTATGCTTACGGGTCATTTGATTGTGTCTTTCAGACGGGCGAATCCATTGGCTTCTCCCGGCCCCCTATTAGTTGGTTAACTTGTGAGGCCTAGTGTAATTACTCCCACTTCCCTAGCAGGTTATTGGGGCATTCAGGGCTACTGTATAGCGTTAATCCCTATCGGTCTATAGTGCCGCTATAATCACCATATGGAGGCATCTCAGGATAATGTGACCGAGGTTCCTTCGGGACAAGCCCGGCTGTGTGTAGCGTGTGGGGAGTCTCATGTTGACGCTGACAAGGCGCGGGTCTGCGTACCCTGTGCTGAGCAGGTGCTTGCGCTGCAATCTGGCCTTCCAGTGGCTGGGCCTGCACCTCGTTTCACTTCACCTACCCCCCAAGCTTAAATCTCACTCCTACTAAGTTGCATACAAGTGGGGATTCTCAGCCTGATGTGTCTTCTAGGCTACTGTTGAGAAATTAATTGCTAATACCTTGGCGCGTAAGGCCCCTGCTTAAAAGCGGCACTTAATGCCTAATGTCACTCTTTTTTTTCCCTATGGAAACTGATGAGTTTTGGCATCTTTGTGGCTATACCCCTTCGGACAAAGGGGAGCTATTATCCGACTCAGGGTCATCTGATGAGAGGCCCAGGGGTCATGACGATTCTGGCTTTGACCCCTGGGCCCCGGATGATACTGATAGATTGCTGACCCAGATTTTTGAGGTTCTGTCCATTTCTCCCCCTGTTGCGGCTCCCAGGCAAAGGGAGGAACTTTTCCATACCGCTAAGTCACGTTTGGAATTTCCTGAGCAAGCACATTTCAATAACCTTGTGCTCAAGGAATGGGAACACCCCAGTAGACTTCCCGGTGTACCTAAGAGTTGGGATAGGAAGTATCCCTTTCCTGCTGATGTGGTAAAGTGTTGGTCATCCCCTCCCAAAGTGGATGTCCCGGTCCTAGGGTTATCTAACACCTCTGTCATGCACTCCCCTGACTCTACTACCCTGCGGGATGCTGAGGACAGGCTCATTGACCAGCTGGCGTCCCATGCCTTTGCATGTGTGGGGACGGCGCTGCGCCCGGTCTGTGCCTCGGCCATTACCGCTGTGACCATTAGGACCCTGATCAGAAGCATACTTGATAGTACACCTGATGATTTGCCTTGTGAGGTGTTTAATGCACTCTCCAGTTGTGATGTTTTTGTACATTTTCTCCTCTCTGCCTTGGATGACACCATTAGAATGTGTGCCAGGACATCTGCCCTTGTGGTGGCTATACGCCGCTCGGTTTGGCTACGCCAGTGGGCTGCTGACAACTCTGCCAAGAAGGCCCTCACTGGTTTTCCCTTCAAAGGACTACGGCTGTTTGGGGACCGCCTGGACCTTTTTGCTAAGGGAGGCAGGTTACCCCAGCGCAGGCGGCAGTCTCGGCCCTTTTGGGGTCAGGGCTCCTTCTCCTCCCCCTACCGTGGTGCTAGACAAGGGAGGGGGGTTTCCTTTACTGGGGCCCCGGGAAACTTCTGGGGTAGGGGCAGAGGACGTGGACGTCCTGGCTCCTCCTGGGGCTCCAAGCCTAAGTCCTCTCCTAAGCCCCCTCAGGCAAGATGGGGCGCCCTCACCCATCCGGGTGGGGGGACGGCTTCAGCAATTTGCTCACGTCTGGAGGCTTCATGTCTCAGACCGGTGGATTCAGGAGGTAGTGTCCTCCGGTTACAAGATAGAGTTTGCTGCCTGGCCGCCCCAAGATTCATCAGATCCTGGATTCCTCAGGACCCTGTGTTAGCTCAGGAGCTAGTGCAGGCAGTGCAAGGCCTCCTGGAGCCAGGGGTCATCTGCAAGGTCCCTTTAAGAGAAAAAGGCAAGGGGTTCTATTCCAACCTATTCACAGTACCCAAAAAAGATGGGTCACTCAGGCCCATCCTAGAGTTGAAGATCCTCAACAAATTTGTCAGGAGCATGCGCTTTCGCATTGAACCTCTGCGCTTTGCCATCAGTTCCCTGCGCCCAGGGGATTTCATGACTTCTGTGGACATCAAGGATGCTTACCTTCATATTCCTGTATTTCCAGGTCATCAAAGGTTCCTCAGGTTCGCTCTGGAGGATCAACGCTACCAGTTTGTGGCATTGCCCTTTGGTCTCACCTCAGCTCCCAGGGTGTTCACCAAGGTGCTGGCTGGCGTGATGTCTCTGCTCAGGTATCAGGGCGTCCGCGTGCTGTCTTATCTGGACGACATTCTCATCACCTCCCAATCTCTACATCAGGCAGAATTGGATACTCAGCTGGTGGTGTCCTCCCTGGAGTCATTTGGATGGGTGATCAACGACAAGTCCTCACTGTCCCCCTCCTTGGTGACTCCATTCCTAGGAATGACTCTGGATACAGTTCAGGCAAGGATTTTCCTTCCTCAACAGAAGGTGGACAGTCTGATTGTACAGGTCCAGTTCCTGCTATCTTGTCATCATCCCTCCATCAGGCAGGGAATGCAGCTGGTGGGCCTGATGGTGGCATGCTTCGAGGCAGTCCCTTATGCTCAGTTTCACATGAGGCCTCTGCAACTCCACCTCTTGTCAGTGTGGGACAAGGATCCAGCGTCCTTGGACAGGGTCTGTGTGCTTTCCCCCCTGGTCAGGAGGTCCCTCTCGTGGTGGATGGACTCAAGGAACATGTTGGGGGACAGATCCTTTCTGACCCCTTCCTGGGAGACGGTCACCACGGATGCCAGTCTGTCAGGTTGGGGGGGTTTCTGGAAGTCCCTGCGGTTCCAGGGGAGGTGGGGCCCTCAGGAGGCCCACACACCTATCAACATCTTGGAACTGCGGGTGATCAGGTTAGTTCTGGCTCATTTGTCTCCTCACCTTCGGGGGCCTGCCTGTTCAGGTGCGCTCAGACAACCAGACGGCAGTTGCCTACATCAATCATCAGGGAGGGACCCGGAGCAAGAGGGCCCTCCAGGAAGTGTCTCTGATCCTGACCTGGGCGGAGACCAATGTTTCCTGCATATCAGCCGTGTACATCCTGGGGGTGGAAAATCTCCTGGCAGACTCTCTCTGAGCAGGGGGACCTCTCGCCAGGGAGAATGGTCCGTATGCAGCAGGGTGTTCCAATCTCTGTTTCACCGTTGGGGCCAACCAGATGTGGATCTGTTTGCGTCCTGTCACAATCACAAGCTCCCGGCCTTTGTCTCCCTGTCCCAGGATCCTCTGGCCTTGACCATGGATGCTCTAGCAATGTCATGGCAGGACTTTCAGTTTCTTAATGTCTTCCCTCCATTCCCCCTGCTGGGCAGGGTTCTGCGCAAGATTGCTCTGGAGGGGGTGCCAGCAATTCTGGTGGCCCCCAGGTGGCCAAGAAGAGTGTGGTTCGCAGACGTGGTGCAGCTGGCAGTAGATCAGTACACTCTGCCCATGGTGCCAGATCTGCTCACTCAGGGCTCCCTACGCCATCCCAATTTACAAACTCTGGCTTTGACGACCTGGCTGCTGAAACCTCCATCTTGATGGAGAAGGGGCTGTCTACCTCGGTTGTTGATACCTTGATAAAGGCTAGAAAGAGGTCTTCTTCTTCTATTTATTACAGGGTTTGGCATGCCTACATTGACTGGTGTGAGTCTAAGTCTCTTCCCTGTCGTGTGTTCTCTATTCCCAGGATTCTGGAGTTCCTACAGCATGGGTTGGAGATGGGGCACCAACTTAGTACTCTAAAAGGTCAGGTTTCTGCCCTGGCTGTTTTCTTCCAGAAGTCCTTTGCTCAGCATTCTCTGATAAGGACTTTTTTCCAGGGGGTGACTCATGTGCGTCCCCTACGTAAGCCTATGGTGCCTGTTTGGGATTTGAACTTGGTTTTGTCAGCCTTGCAGGGTGCTCCCTTTGAACCTGTGCAGGATGCTTCCCTGGCCATTCTTACTCTCAAAGTTATCTTTCTGGTGGCTATCACCTCTGTTAGGCGTGTGTCTGAGTTTGTGGCTCTTTCCATTCAGCCCCCCTACTATGAGAGACACCAGGACAAGGTGGTGTTTCGCTTCAAGCCAGATTTTCTGCCTAAGGTGGTGTCTGCCTGTAATTTGAATCAGGACATTGTTCTCCCTTCATTGTGCCCTAATCCTAGTAATGCTAAGGAGAGGGTCTTGCATTCTTTGGATGTGGTTGGGTGTCTGAAGTACTATCTGGTGGCTACTGCACCTTTCAGAAGAACTGATGCTCTTTTTGTGGTCCCTTCTGGTCCTAGGAAGGGTTTGGCTCCTGCCAAGTCTACTATCAGCAAATGGATCCGTCAGGCTGTGATTCAGGCCTATTCTGCTAAGGAGAAGAATCCTCCCTTCCGCCTTACTGCTCATTCTACTCGTGCTATTGGGGCCTCTTGGGCTTTTCAACACCAGGCTTCTGTTGAACAAGTTTGCAAGGCCGCTACTTGGTCTTCTGTTCATACCTTTTCAAAGTTTTACAAGGTTGATGTTAGGGCCTCAGCTGATGCTTATTTTGGCCGCAAGGTTCTGCAGGCGGCAGTGGTTTAAACTGTCTGCCGTTAACTTTGGGGATCCCACCCAATTTTATGGACACTGCTATTGGATGTCCGATAGTAAATATTATATCTGGAGCAGGACGTACTGTATACTAAGAATAATACAATTCTGTGATTACTCACCTGTAGATTTGGTATTATGAGTATACAGTACGTCCTGCTCCACCCCACCCTTGGTTTTGCATTATCTTGGATCCCCTGTATGGTGATTGTTATCATTGTTATAGTTACTAGTTTGGGTTGTTTTAATTCTCCCGGCTTCTCGTTAACTGCTTTTCAATGCTGGGGATTTGTGGGAGGTCCCTGGGTATTTGAGGGGCCGGGAGGAGCCTATTTTCGATGTCTCTGCAGTCCAGCGCCATCTGGCAGAGTAATACCCGAAAGTATTATATCTGGAGCAGGACGTACTGTATACTCATAATACCAATTCTACAGGTGAGTAATCACAGAATTGTATTTTTTTGTTTATTATTTGTATTGTTGTCTTTTTATTTTTTATTAAAATTTTAAAATTTCCATTTTGCACGGGCCTACCTTTTTGGCAATTAGAAATCCTCTAACCTGGTTTACTTGGAGCTCTAAAAATTACCCTGGTTTCTGAAGATTGTATGACCGCTCGTAAATGTGTATTAACCCATAGACTAGACTGTAAGATTGATTGTAACTAATCCATTGTATGATTGGGAAAGCTTAACCAATCATATAGTGTTATAAGGTTGAATGACTTGAAGTGCTGCATGGTGACTGTGTGTGAGCCAGCAGATTGCAAGCTGATTGTATCTAATCATTCGACAGCAGAACTGATCAGACTCTCCACAGGGTAAGTGTGGGACAGCATTGGTGTGTATTGCCTGTGTCCTGCTTGTATGTGAGGGGTGTGTAGGTGTGTGTGGTGACTGTCTCGATTACTCAGCAGAGTTTGATCAGATGGTGATTGAGGAGGGTTCCTCCGTCCCGATTGAATTGTTTAAGGTTTAGTTACGGTGGTGGTGGCAGCTTGTTGTAATTGGTGTGTGGGTGTTTCTGGTGGGATTGCTACAGCCCACACCGACGTTGCAGATTGCTCGATCAAACAGACGTTGAACGATCGATTTTGTGACACCCCCATCCTGCCTCAGCACCAGGGGAAGCTGGCAGGGCAGGGAGGTTACCCCAAAACTGGACTTCCACTTTAAATAATGCCCATTCTATTCATTCATCTTTGTTTTCTATGTCATTTGTATGACCCTGATCTTTCATATACAGATCCAATCTAATTTGGGAAAAATCATTTTAAAAGAGGAAATGATGAAAGGTGGCACCCCTAAAAGAAAAACCCGTTCCCTACCTGACCGGACCGCAATATATACACGTAAGTTCTTTCTTAGAATGAATCAGCACTAAGGTAAACAATGATAGTGAATGACTTCTCTCCTAAAAAAAGTAGTCACAATTCTCACCTGGCCCTGAATCAACCCCATTATGGGGAAGACTGTCCCACTGAAAGCAGGATGCAGGAACTCGAAGGACCATATGTCTTTTTCAACCGCATTAACTATTTTAATATAAATGTCTGGTCAGTTTACAGCTTTTTTTATGGACTGAAGATCTTGAGCAGCGCTACACCTTCTAGCACACATCCTCAAAAGTCGTAAAGAAACCCCACAACCCTAAACCACACCCCAGCCCCACCTATCACCCACAAACTGTTTTAAACTGTCTCACTTTGAGACCCAGAAAAAATGGTCAGTTTAATGTTGTAGGACCTGCTGAACAAGCAGTATGGGGCCTTCAAATTAATTTAACCCCACTGCTGATTATAATCTATGTATGAAGGGCCCCGGGGCTTCTAGGAATACAGGAAAAAAAATAGTCATCATTACATCCTTCTTTAATAAGGATTGCTGTACTTTTTTTGTATACACTATGCAAAGCATAGACTACTTGGAGATCTGCCATAAATTGTAGGATATTCCGGAGCCCCACTGAGAGGATCAGACCTGATGTGTCAACATTGCAAGCCTACGTTTGTTTAAGGAGTCAGATGAATAAATTAAGCTGGCCCTTCACCCTGAATAAGAGTCTATCTATGTTTCCCCTACCCTGTACATACAGATTGCTCACATTAAGATAATCCTACCTGCATCTACTGCATTTTCTGAGCCTTTAAACATCCAAGATGGCGGCACATGGAGTCTTAGGCTGTCTGCAAACAGGTAGTGTCTTCTGACTGTGTCGCTCTGCATTCTGGGATTACTGTCCTTTTGCTGACCCCAGCTCTGCTCTGTCTTAGCAAAGCACAGCTGAAATCCACCCCCCCTTGTACTCCCCCCCCCCCTTCCTCTCCTCAATATGTGATGGCGGCGCCCGTATCTTAGAGTCCTGACCAGAGTTGCAGCCCAGTGGGGGAAATAATAATAAGTAAGTGACTGAAAATGTAAAATATATTAATTTTAGATGCTGGGGAATAGTTTTTTAAAGGGTTTGGGCTTTTCATTAAATGATGCTGAAGGTCTGGTTTAACTTCACTATAGGCTTTACTTAGGTGAGCCCATACCCTGTGAAATCAATCTATTAAAGTAAGATCCCACAAAGGAGCTTATGGAAACGTGTATAGGCTCCTTCCAACAAATAAAACAGCCAGGCTCTATAGCAGCAGATTTCCAAGCTATCCTTCTGAAAGCATAATTTGGATTTAAATAGCCATTATTCTCATATCTCCCAGATCTGGACTTTTAATATTCTCTGCTATTTTAAATTAGTTAATGTTCTGTATTTAGTTTCTTTACTATGCTTTCCTCAGTGTTTGATACACTACACAATAGCCTTGATTCAAAGACACATTCGTCCGGACTTCCGTAGCTGTCTGTGAAAGTTTGGGAGGGTGTTAGTCTTTTTTATTTTTTTCGTTCATTTTTCATTCGTACGAACGTTCGGGAAAATATGTATATGCGCTTTCGATGAACGGAAGCAAATCGGATCATTTCCGTTAGTTCGGATCATTTTCCAAACAAAATCTGATATTTTTCGTTCGTTCAGATTACTTACGTTGTTGGGATGGGCTTACGTCTGATTCAGAGAGCTGATTTCCGACGGATCACCACCCTATAAATCCGTTTCATTTCCGATCCACTTACGGGACCTTTGAAGACTCGGATTGCTATTGTTGAACATGTTTTGTGGCTATGTGGAGGAGTCTGCTTGCCTTTAGCACCAAGGCATTGCATGTATCAGCATGACCGAGGCCATAAATTGTATAGCAATGCATACCTGAATCAATACATTTCATGTATGCCTTATAGATGCATTTTAATACTGACCTTAATTAGTCCTTAGCATGTAAACCTTTATTTTCCCACACATCCATATAATTGCTATATTTTTTTAGACTTATGTCCTTTGTGAATTATATTTGGATTGTTGAACTTGAATCTTAATTTGTTGTAGGAGTTATTGTTTTAGTCGGTTACCTTTGCTTTGTGTAATTATTTTATATTTGGTGCAGGAACCGCAAGATGTGCGACTCACACAACATACAAGCAGTGTTTGGTCCAGCTATCCTCAGTGTTCTTGCAGGGCATCCAGGGTCATGCCATGATGCTTATATATTGCGGAGCTCCAGCTTTTTTCGTCAGTTTGAGTCAGGAGAATTATTTGGTGGATGGCTCCTGGGCAAGTTTGCTCACATTCCATCAATCCATTTTCACTGTATGGCAATGAATATAGTTGATGACTCATGTCTTAACCTACGGCTGTTTTAGCCCTTGATGACATGTTAAACAATATTGTAGCCTAGAATGTGTATTTTATGTTAGTATTTTTAAATTCTTTCAGGGGATTCTGGATATCCACTTCTGCCCTTGCTCCTGATGCCCGTTCTTTGCCTGCAGAATGCGGGCCAGGGGTTCTCTAATCGGGCACTATGCAAAACCCGGGCCGTGGTGGCGAGGGCCCTCTGGCTTTTAAAGTGGACCAACACCCAGGATTTTGACTATCCGGGTGTTGGTCCACTTAGGTGGGGCACCCCGATCGGGGGTGCCCCGCTGTGTGAAACCCCCCCGATCGCCGCAAAAACTCACCTCTCCCCGCTCCCACGTGACCTCGTCCGGCCAATGACAGCGCTCAGAGCCGCTCTGGTATGCGCGTCCAAAGCCGCTTGGACGCGCATACCAGAGCGCTGTCATTGGCTGCGTCTCTCGCTTCCCTCTAACAGGGAGCGCGCCTGCGCCGGCCATTCACAAAACGGCCGGCGCGGGAGCGCGCCCTGCTAGAGGGAAGCGAGAGACGCGGCCGCGTCTCGCGCATGCGCCGTTGGATCGCCGGTAAGGTAAGGATTGTGGGCCTCCTGGGGGGTTCCTCCCCGCGGGACATCCCGATTTCGGATGCCCCGCGGGGAGGGATCTGATCGGTCCAGGAATCTTATAGATTCCCGGGCCGATCCCCCCTGGATGTTGGTCCACTTTAAAGTCCAGATTTAGGTGTTTGGACCATACAGGTGGGGGCACTGCAGTATGACCCCCAACAAGGTTATACCAATATTTTAATTTACGTTTTTTAACAGGGACCACACGTGCCAGAGTGGCACAACTGAGTTTCAGGGACCTTCAGTTGGTGGGCGAGATGCAGAAGCTGCGCAATTCGTTGGGGACCACAGATGAAGAATAATGTTATGTGGCCTGCCATTGCTATGTATTTTGTTTTTTATAGTTGTTAAAATTTGAAATTTTCAAAATGTTTTAAAATTTTATATTTTATGATGGAATAAAAAAAAAAATTTTACAGTGTCATTTCATTTACAAAATACATTAACACAAAACTATGGGGCCCAGAAATATTTAAAGATGAATATTCACATGACCGAGAAGTGATTTGGGTAAGTTTTAGGGGGCTAAAATGGAAGAAGAACCTAACCGCAAAGTGGTTTGGGTGAGCTTTAAGGGTCCAAAAGGGAAGATGGAGGATAGTGCTAAGTGATTTAGCTAAACATTGTAGTAGAAGTGAGGGTGACAAATATGTAGGTGAGCACTTTAATGATTTAAGTTTGTAGTGCGCAGGCGCAAGATCGTAAGGATTTTGGTCTGGACGAATATTTATTGAAAAAGGGAAACAGAATCTAACGGGAAACGTAAAGGATTCATGGGAGGATACGATGGGAAAAGGGCAAAAACGAAAGCCTACGTTGTAACATGTGAAAATGAAACGGAAAAGTCACGCTGGAAAATGACATACTCGTATTCGTAATCTGCCGTACGAACGGACGGAAACGTTACAGAAGGATTGCAATGCATGCATAGAATCGCTCGTACACTCATACGAGAGCGGAAACATTTCACACAAAAAAACAGATCGGCACTAAAACTGAAGGTTTTTTTTGTCTCTCTGAATTGAGCCTATTGTCCCTCCCAGAGCGGCTAAGAGGAAGCAGGGAGATTTGTTTAGGCCTGAGAGGCAAAGGTGGGTCTTCCCGAAGCAGGCCCACTTTTCTAACATGAACCTTAAGGAATGGGAAAGGCCTAACAAGTTACTGTCGGTTCCTAAGGGCCTAGATAGGCGGTATTCCTTCCCTGATGAGTTAGTTCGACAATGGTCTCACCCTCCCGAGGTGGATCCTCCCGTGTCGGGTTTGTCCAACACTACTGTTATGCCGTCACCTGACAATGCTTCCTTACGTGACCCTGCAGACAAGCGCATGGCTCAGCTGGTCTGCCATGCGTTCACCTTTGCTGGTGCCCTCTTTCGGCCTGTGCGCCTTGGCGATTGTCTCACTAGCCAACAGGAGGAAGGTGAGACACCTTGTGGATAGAGCTAAGGCTCGCAGGCAGGCTGAGGAGTATAAGGACCTCAAAGCCTGCTTGGATTTCATTGGTTTTGTTGTTACTGCCATGGATGATGTGGTCCGGCTCGGTGCCAGGATCTTGGCTTTGTTTGTTGCTCTCCGCCGTTCGCTCTGGCTGCGGCAGTGGTCGGCTGATGCGGCTGCCAAGAAGTCCCTTACGAGTATCCCTTTTGTGGGGACCAGGCTGTTTGGGGAGGGCCTGGACCTTTTGGTCAAGGATGGTAGACTCCCTCAGAGAAGGAAGCCTGCTCTGTCCTTTCGGAACTCCTCTTCCTATCCTTCCTTTCGGGAGGAAGAGGTTCTTCATTTTTAGGTGGCCACAGAGATACCTGGGGCAGAGGTAGGTCCCACGGCCGACCCAACCCCTCCTGGGGAGCTAAATCCAAGCCCCCCGCCAAGCCCTCTCAGGCATGAGGGGGCGCCCTCACCCATCCGGGTGGGGGGACGGCTTCTGCTGTTTGCTCAGATCCGGCACGTCTCGGATTGGTGGATTCAGGAGGTAGTGTCCTCCGGTTACAAGATAGAGCTGGCAGCCAGGCCGCCCACAAAATTCCTCCGTTCAAGGATATCCCGAAACCCGCTAAAGGCTCAAGCCTTGAGAGCGGCTGTGCAACACCTCCTGCGGATAGGTGTGATTTGCCCTGTTCCTCGGCAGGAACAGGGTCAGGAATTTTACTTCAACCTGTTCACGGTTCCCAGGAAGGACGGAACGCTAAGGCCATCCTGGACCTGAAGGGTCTCAACAGGTTTGTAAGAGTCAGACATTTCCGCATGGAAACATCTCTTCGGCCTGGCGACTTCATGACCACGGTGGACATCAGGAATGCTTATCTGCACATCCCGATCTTCCAGGGACATCAGAAGTTCCTGAGGTTTGCTCTGGAGGATCAGCATTACCAGTTTGTAGCACTTCCATTCGGGATATCCTTACCCCCCCGTGTGTTCACCAAGGTGCTGGCGGGCATCATGGCTATCCTGAGGAGCCAGGGTATTCGTGTGTTACCCTATCTGGACGACTTGCTGATTGCGGCCCAGTCCCTTCAGCAAGCCGAGAGAGATACTCGGACGATGTTGTCAACCCTGGAGGCCTTCGGCTGGATAATCAATTACCCCAAGTCCTTTGTCACTCCCGCAACAGTGAGATTCTTCCTGGGAATGACGATAGACACCGCTCAGGTCAAGGTTTTCCTGCCACAGCAGAAGGTTTTGGGTCTCCAGACGCAAGTGCAGGCCTTGCTGTCTTGTCAGCAGCAGTCGGTACGTCTGGGGATGAGATTGGTGGGCCTAATGGTGTCCTGCTTCGAGGCAGTGCCCTTCGCCCAGTTTCACATGAGACCTCTTCAGTTGAACCTGCTGAAAGGCTGGAATCGGACTCAGGAGTCCCTGGAACACGGTTTTTCGCTGTCCCCCCTGGTCAGGCAGTCCCTCTTGTGGTGGTTGGACTCCCGGAATCTGCTGGTGGGCAAGTCCTTTCGGACTCCCCATTGGGAGATAGTTACCACTGGTCTGACGGGCTGGGGAGGCGTTTGGCAGACCCAGAAGATCCAGGGTCAGTGGGGCCCTCAGGAGAACCACTTACCCATAAATCTCTTGGAGCTGAGAGCGATCCGGTTGGTGCTTCTACACTTGACTCCCCATTTAAGGGTTCGTGCAATCCAGGTTCGCTTGGACAATCGGACGGCTGTCGCCTACATCAATCACCAGGGCGGGACTCAGAGCAAGAGATCCCTCAAGGAGGTAACCCAGATTCTGACTTGGGCAGAGGAGAATGTTCCCTGCATCTCGGCGGTCTACATCCCCGTGGGTGGAAAACCAGGAGGCAGACTCGCTGAGCAGGAGCGCCTCGCGTCTGGGGGAATGGTCTCTCAGCAGCAAGACCTTTCACGCTCTGTGTCTCGGCTGGGGCCAGCCAGACGTGGATCTGTTTGTGTCCAGACACAATCACAAGCTTCCAAGGTTCGTCTCCCTCTCAAGCGATTGCAACAGATGCTCTGGCGATTCCTTGGATGGAGTTCAAATTTCTGTATGCATTCCCTCCGTTTCCACTCCTTGGCAGAGTGCTGCGCAAGATAGCCCAGGAAGGGGTACCAGCCATCCTGGTGGCTCCTCGCTGGCCGAGAAGGAGTTGGTTTGCAGACATAGTTCGCTGGCTGGCTTTGATGGCCTGGCTATTGAAACCTCAATCCTGATGGAGAAGAGGCTGTCGGCCACAGTTGTGCAGACAATTATTCAGGCACGGAGGAGATCTTTTTCCATGATATACTACAGAGTTTGGCACGCCTATATTGCTTGGTGCGAGACCAAGAGTCTTCCTTGCCGCATATTTTCTATTTCTAGGATTCTGGAGTTTTTACAACATGGCTTAGACTTGGGTCTTCAGCTGAACACCCTCAAGGGTCAGGTCTCGGCCTTAGACATTTTTTTTTCAGAGATCCATTGCCAACTATAGGTTGATCAAGACTTTTTTCCAGGGAGTTAGCCATTTCCGGCCACCACGTAAGTCTGTACTACCGGTGTGGGACTTGAATTTAGTACTATCTGCTCTTCAGGGTCCTCCCTTCAAGCCATTGTGCGATTTGTCTAATTTGACTCTCAAAGTGGCCTTTTTGGTAGCGATCACCTCGGTGTGTCGTGTATCAGAGCTTGCCGCGCTTTGTATGAAGCCACCTTACTTTGAGCTGCACAGGGATAAGGTGGTTTTTCGCTTTAAACCTGATTTTTTGCCTAAGGTCGTTTCTCCCTTTCACCTTAATGAGGAAGTTGTTTTACCTTCCTTGTGTCCAGCACCGGCTAATTCCAAAGAAAGGACCCTCCATGCCTTGGATGTGGTCAGAGCCATAAAGTATTACCTGGCTGCGACTGAATCCTTCAGGGAGTCGGATTTACTCTTTGTCCTAACAGAAGGTTCTAGGAAAGGTTTGCCACCAGCCAAGTCCACTCTCAGTAAGTGGATCAGGCAGGCGGTGGTGCAAGCATATTCTGCCAGGGGGAAGGAACCCCCATTTTGGATCACAGCTCATTCTACCAGGGGTATTGGTGCCTCTTGGGCTTTTCAGCACCAGGCATCGGTTGAACAAGTTTGTAAGGCCGCAACTTGGGCAAGGTGGATGTCAGGGCCTCAGCTGATGCCGTTTTTTGGGTGAAAGGTGCTTCAGGCTGTAGTGAAATGAACTACATGCTGTTCCGCACTGGGGATCCCGCCCATATGGACACTGCTTTTGGATGTCCCATCTGTAAGGATATTGGGACGACCTGGACTGGATGTAGTGAAAAATACAATTCTGTGAAACTCATCTGTAGAATTGTTTTTGGATACATCCAGTCCAGGTCGTCCCACCCCGCCCTTGTGTTTCATTATGTCCTGCTTGCCTCTTATGGTAATCAACCATTTTTTCCTTCATTGGACATTGTTTGTTCTAATCTTTTGCTTAGAGAGAGTACAAGCTGAAGCTATGTGAAGTAACATTGTTTCTTAAGGCCTCCCGGCCTGTCCTCTTTTTGATTACTGCTTTTTAACCACTGGGGAATGATAGAGGGACAGCTGCCTTTATAGGGGGCCGAGCGCCCCTAGGGGCAAACACCCATCTGTAAGGATATTGGGACGACCTGGACTGGATGTATCCAAAAACAATTCTACAGGTGAGTTTCACAGAATTGTATTTTTATTAACCCTCCAAGACCTGTAATGTTCCTTTTTATTATTACACAATTTCTCAATACACCTCTTTTAATATCATGTCCAGTGCTCCTTTTGATTCTTTATCTATCCCTTTTTTTCATAAATGATATGATAAATATATGACCTTATATATATTCCTAAATATCTGTCTAGTATACTTACTGAATACATATGTTTACCGCCTCCCTTTTAGCTGTACACTCTGGATATGGAAGGAGCAGCTTATCAAGGGTGAGTGCAAATAAAGCCGTGCCTAGTTTTACGTGGCAGAATCTTTTGAGCACATATCTTTAATGTGTCTGTATCTAAATAAGTAATTATATTTTTCTATATTCAGCTTCAGTCTGCAGAGTTTCATTCTCAATTCCGGCAGAGGGAGAGCGCTGGTAAGGAGGTCTTGATTTTTAATGTTTAATCTAGTAGATTAATACCACTTTACATTATCTCGAGGACTGCTTGGCTGGTAGACAGGGGGTTGTCATTTACCAAATGTGGTGTTAGAATAAAGCAATTGAAACAGCATGAAAATTCACACACAGTAAATAGGTTTATCAGCTTTGGAGCAGGCTTGGTAAGTATAGATGGCGGCAGATTGGTTTAGGGTATAAGTTTGTCTGCAACTGTGTACCACCAGACAGGATCTAATGTACACATACTGTACATGTTGGGAAATAATTATCTAGTACAGTATGCAGCAAATACATGATCCAGTATTGTAAAATAATATATGTGCCATAGCTCCAGTCTAAGTCCCGGTCTTTCATGTAAATTATCTGTAGCATATACTATATCAGTAGTATATTCAAATTGCATTTTCCCAGTATTTGGCAGCCAAAGCTTGAAAAATAATAATAAGAAATAACATCACAGACAAGGTCTATTTCCAAATACTTTTTGGCCATAAACAGAAACATCCCCCCACTCCCTCCCCAGATGTCCTTTTTGGCTGCCTTTCTCTTAAACCCTGTCCTCCTCTCTGTTCTTCCTCATGAAAGTGCACAGCTATAAGTGTCTGTCTCCAGTATTTGATCAGGCTGCCATCAAGCAACAGCCTGCCACACTGTATTCCAGCCTTGCCACAGGTCAGAGATCAAGCAACCCTCCCCCCCTTACTTGCTAACAGGTTGGAGTAAATATATCTGCCTGAAACATGTCTCTTACTGTCATGAGCTGACAAGATGCAATCTCTGCCTGCAACATGTCACTCACTATCATGATCTGGTCACACCGAGCTGACAGGCTGCAATCTCTGCCTGCAACATGTCTCCCACTGTCATGGTCTGGTCACACTGAGCTGACGGGCTGCAATCTCTGCCTGCAACATGTCTCTCACTGTCATGATCTGGTCACACTGAGCTGACAGGCTGCAATCTCTGCCTGCAACATGTCTCTCACTGTCATGATCTGGTCACACTGAGCTGACAGGCTGCAATCTCTGCCTGCAACATGTCTCTCGTTGTTGTGATCTGGTCACACTGAACTGACAGGCTGCAATTTCTGCCTGCAACATGTCTCTCACTGTCACGATCTGGTCACACTGAGCTGACAGGCTGTAACATGAATAACAAGCACAGTGTGCTTACATCGTATCACTGTTGCCAAACCCACTGTTTCTCTTCATTTTTGCTGTGAAACGCCTATTCTCTAATACTTTTAAAGATAACTTCAGGACTACATGGTCTTTTTGAAAACGGATTGAAGTTTAGGACAGTGCAACGTGTAGCCATAGACAATGGGACAACAATTGGTCTTGCCGTTAGTAAAACTTTAAACTGGACCAAAAGTCATATTTGACTTGGTTTGGGGGGTTAGATAGCAATTTCAGCTGTTGACCATTGTAAACATAATTACCATTTTTTTGCTTGAGTTGAGCCTTGAATTTTATGTCTGAAGTCTAACTGATATAATGCTTTTGTCATTACAGGGTTCCAGGTAAGCATCCATAACGAGTAGATTAGGAGGAGTGAGCACCAGGGTAGAGAACTGCTATACATTGTGTCTTTGTGTCCCACAGAATGGGGAAGAACAGAGGTCCAGAATGGACAGAGGAAACTCACTACCCAGCATGCTGGAACAGAAGGTAAGAACAGTACATGTATATTGTAATTATTAGTATATTTAAAAGAGCTCACTAAAAAACTGAATGAATCTTGTTTCCATATGGAAGATAAAGAAAATACACTGGTAAGGTCGAACTACTTGGAAGCACTCCTTTATTGTTTTTGTGTTTTTTTAAGTCCATGCTGATGGCTATCAGCCTTCTTTGCACCCGCCGATGCCAAGGGGGGGTGCGGGTAATCAGGCAATGGTATTGGCAATTCACTGTTGCATGCTGGACAGACAGCCTGCTAACCCCCACCAGTGGCAGGCTGGAGCCAGTCAGTTTAGGGTATGTACAGTCGCAGGACATGACCAGAACACATTCTTGCTTAGCCCTCTCCTTCCCCCAATCTACTCTGTAGCCAGTCTATAGGCTGTGGCTATAGCATTGCATGTATGGGTTATGGCCAGGGTGGATATAACTTACTTGATACTGAAGCTTTAGTATTATATAGATAAACAATGTTGCAGGGGTGGGTATGCCCCTCCCTCCTCCGCAGCTGTGATGCTGAGGCTATAGCAGTGGGAGGCAGAACATTGGCTGGGGTTTCTTGGCGGGGGGATGGGGGGCACGTTTGGACCAGGACTTGGAGGGAGACTAGGGAGGTAGGAATTGGAAAAAGCAGCCCAACCAACCCCAAAGCAGTGTGGCCCTGGTCTCCCAAACTTCTTTCAACATTTTAACTGGTATAAGTGTCCTTAAGAGTCTTAACGCACATAACACGCACCCCCTTCTGTGGATCAGAAGAATGTGCTAAGAATCTCAGTGGCAATCGGCATCACCTTTAAAGAACAAAGATACAGGTAGTCCCCAGACATTGGAAGTCGCAGGTAGTGCCCACGCTGATGGAGTGGGTTCAAGAGCTTGAGTGGATTCGTCACATGGAGGAGTTGACATCAAACATGAAGGGCATCCAAGAACTCTTCATAGAGTCTTGGTCCAGTTGGATCATGTTTCGGGACTCCCAACTCCCATCCCTGCTCTAAATAGTTAATTCAAAGGTATGCTCACTGCTTAGGCATCCGACCCCTGTAAGGGTACACTCTAGGGTGAAGGTTGGGGAAATAGATCGCTCCCAACTTCTCCTTGTATTTACCTGTTCTCCCCCCCCCCCTCCCTTCCCAGTCCTGTACCTCGTCCTCCGCTTCAGGGTGCCAATTTGTACGCAACAAAACTTGGCCACCGGGTCATAACCAGTTATGAGGGGCCTGCTTTTGTGCATCACCTATGTAGGACAGGGAATCCGTCCCACAGGGAGCAGGAAGCCCTGTGCGGCTGATTACTGCTAACTCAGGGACCCCGTTGGTGACAAATACATGTTGATCAGGACCTAGGGTTTGAAGTCTCAGTTTTGGGATTTACTGTACTAAGTGATGTAATGACTTTGTTCCCCCTTCCTTCCCCCTCCCTTCTATTCTGTACCCACCCTCCTTCCTCCCCTTACTTGTTTCTTTCTTTTTGAAAATTAATAAAGGCCGATTATACTAAAAAACAAATATACAATAAAGAGGATAACAGGTCAAATCGATGATTTTAGGCCCCATAAACCTTAATGGTGTTTGGCTTCAAATGTAAAATAACCCTAAATGGTTTCAGACCTTCAGCCGAATCCCATTCTTGACGTTTTTCTTCACTTGATTTTATGAATACACCTTTTTTCTGTTTTTATACACGAAATATTTTTATTTACATCTTTTTATATGTCACGTTCCACAACATTTTTCCGTATGCCACATTTGATAAATCTGCATCAAAATTAATTTGGGTATAAAAGAATACAATGGTAATGCCAAAAAACTGCATCTGGTGTAACCTGTGTTATAAATATGGCCACAAATAGATCACTTGCAATCCATATCATCCTGTCAGCTGCATTTTATCACTTATTTTACGAAAAATGTATATTCCACAGGTTTTACCATATGAGGCCCTAATAGTGACAAACAGAGGACGTCAAAAACTACCACCTGGTGTAGACAGAACTCAATTGGAGGTAAGAGACAGCGATTAAATGTATTTTGTAACTTGTATAAAACCTTATATGTAATATAATATGTAAGTATGTAACACCGGAAACTTCCTTGGCATATATAAGGCTTCCTAGCACTTTAGTATGTTATTCCTCAGTTGCTCTCTCTCTGGCACCAATAGCAGTTTAGCAGCTCGAAGGCAATTTATGGCAGCTAGAAGGCAATTTAGAAAGCACCCACAGTCCTAACTATTAAAAAGGAGGTCAAGGCTGCAGATCAGGACCCATGCAAAAGCAGCAAGGATAGAAGGCCCAAGATGGCAACAGTTGGGTAAGGGCAGCAGTAAAATGGAGACCCAGGGTGACGACAGCTGTGACCAGAGACCCCACAGTGACCCGAAAAGACTTGTACTGAAGCCCCTGCCCCCACCTCCCAATTACGAGGGGTGCATCCTGCAGGGTGCTTCTCGCAGCCCCCCTCAGGTTCCATGCCACCCCATTCTCCAAGTACCTTGCAGATGTGCTTCTTGAGCCCCCAAGTCCCTTTCCACACCATCCCCTTCTGCATCTTGCAGGGTGACCTCTGCCGCCACCCCCCCCAGGATTTCTACCACCCCCTCCCTAACTAACTTAAAAAAACATGGTGACTCAACAGCTCCCCCATCCCCACCCTGCCTCCAACAAAGCTTGGCAGAGGGTCCACTGCAGCCCTCCCCATAGTTCCTTCTGCCCTCCTAGAACATAATGCAGGAGCTCCATGCAGCCCCCTACATGTTACCTGCTCCCCTACCACATGTAACTTCTGGGTTCATGTACCCCCTCCCCCTTATTCCTTGATTCAACCACAACCTTATAACAATTCAACATCTCTGTCACTCTATCCCTGGGTCTAATGCTTTCTATTACCGTTCATACCCAGACATTGAAACTGTGTAAGTCCACAAACATTTACCCCTATTCTTCATTATTTGCCCTTTCTCAGCCAGTGCAGCACCACAAACATACCATGTGTGTGTATATATATATAGTGATTTTATGTACTATGGCAAACAAATCTTAATCTACTGCAACACCACTGTGATAAAGAGGATGGTATTCCTAGAATGTGCTTAACATGGAACAAAACCTGAGATTTGGCCTGGGAGAGGGGGTTCACACAGTGGGCCATCCAACTTTGGATGCCCCAGGAAAGGGCCAGCGGCTGGCCCTGGAAACTCTTAGGTTCCAGGGTTGACCACGTTGGGTTTTGTTCCGTTTTAAGGTACTTTTCAAATCGAATCACTTAATTTCACCAAGTACAGATTCTGAGATTGCACAAAAAATTAGCTAGGACTGGTTATAGGGAAGTATAGACAAACAATATTTTATGTGTGCACCCTCTCCTTATCCACCTATGCAATATTAGCGTCCAAGCATTTTGTGGAAGATGGTGCAGCATCATAGTTGTTCAGCTCTAGGTTATCTAGGATAGCTTTGATTTGTTTAGAAAAAGAGACTTGAGGGGTCTCGAAACGCGTAGGTTCTTCCGGGGAGGGTGCCGTCCTCACTTACTGACATGTTATTTGGTGTCATTATATGAACTGTGTTTTGTCTTGCACTTTACCTTATTTAAATCTTGGATTTTTGCACATGATGTACAGCGAACAGATGCACCTTATTGCACTAGCGCTTTGATATATTATATTCATATTTGCACATTTATATTTATTTATTATTATTAAGCATATAGATGATAGAGATATTCTAATTGTGAGTGAATTTGAGACACAGCATCCCTGTAAGGGACTTACCTCTGCCAGGGGGCCGGCGGCGAGCGTCCGCGCGGCGACGCGGCACTCCTGCTGCTGGGAGCGCGGCACGTCACTCTGGCGGCCTCCCTCGCCCCTCTCTGGCTGTGCGGGCGCGCGTCCCGCAGTCTGTGGATTTCGCCACTGGGAGGCGCTGTGCTGCGAGTGGCAGGCGGCACAGAGTGCTCCACACCTGATGGGAATCGGGGGCTGATCAGTTAATGGATTTGGTTGTAGCACACTGTACTCTGATAACATCAAAGATGATGAAAAGGTAAGGAGCAGAGAGAAAAGGTTAAGGGTTCAAACACCTCAGAGGTGTCCCTGCTTATCAGACATCAAACTATATGGAATGTATTGGAACAGTGAGGTAATGAACACCAGGAAAAAAGTTATGCATGAAAATTCATGATTTTTAATGCTCATAAATTGTGGTATACATGCGTGCAGGCTATATACAGTGAGATTTCTATGATATTCTATGATACACTAGAGAAAGTACATATGTAGCATTAAGAAGGAATCATACATTCAGAATAACAGATAACATGCCAGATCAAGAGGCAAATAAGCAAAAAAATAGGCAATAAGTAATATGCCTGATAATGATATCCTTCAGGCACAAACAATTAAGCGCATAACATGGCAAATAAGCAAAACCAGACAAAAAGAGCTTACAGGCTGACCGCAGGTCGTGTAACCCCTCAACGTTTCGGTCTGCAATAAGACCATTGTGTGAAAAAAGAGTACCTTTATAGTTGAAAATTACGATCTCCAGCTGTGGGCAGATGGCGCCAGGCGCGGCGCACGTGCTGGCGCCGAGTTCTGACGTCATCATCACATGCCGAGTTGTGTCCCAGTCACATCGATGGATGCAGACCAAATTGCTGCCTCTCCATCTGTGACGCACGGGGCGCACTCGGATGTGTAGAATGTGTCATTAAATGAAAAAAGAAACCGGGATTGTGGTGATTGGTCCCGATGTAATGTTAAAGTGCCACAACAAAGATGGACGGCGACATTATATGGAGGAGCTTGCAAGTCCGAAAAATGCCCCCACCAAGATGGTGGCGTAAAATCCCAATATTAAGGCAGCAGCGTGCCACATCCAAGATGGCCGACGGAGTCAGAACAGGTCTCCGAGCGTCAGCTATGCCACAACCAAGATGGCGGCTATATGTGCGCCTATTTAAAGCCATAACAACGTCGTATGCCGGTGACGGTTCAGGGCATAGTGTATGACAGGTATCTGTAGGCGTGTCCTTGTAGGTGAAGCGAAATGTCCAGTAAAGCCAGAGAAGCCACATAACAGCTGGAGATCAAGCTGGAGATCGCGCAAGTTAGAAATGACAAGCATAGCAGTATAATGCTGTTGTAGGACAAAAAAATAAAACATATTAAAAATAGAATCGTAAAAGGTGAAAGCTAAAAACAAATGGATACTATAGGGAGGTTGTGATGCACTAATTAATTATTGCACAATAATCTAAAAAGAAGAGGAATAAGGTGCGCCCTAAATTCAATGGCTAGAGCCAGGGAGATGGGGTAGATATTTAGAAATATACAGAAAAATCTATATCTTCATTAAGTCCGTAAGGACTCTTGGTGCCCAATTGAAAAATCCAAGCCAATTCACGTTGAAGGAGTTTTCTTTCTAGATCACCCCCTCTGTAGGGTAGCCTAACAATCTCTATTCCCACAAATCTTAGCTGACTTATATTATGTCCCAATTCAAGAAAGTGTCTAGCAACAGAGGATTCTATGCGGCCATTCCGACACACATACTCCTGCCATGGAGGAGGTCTGTGTGTCAAATCCTGCTCGCAGATCCTCTGTCGGAGTTCCCTTTTGGTTTTGCTTATATAACCTTTTCCACATGGGCATTTCAACAAGTATATGACGTTTTTGGTGGAACAGTTTATAAAATCCCGTATAGGGTATCTCCTTCCCGAGCTAGGATGGGTAAAGTAATCTGTCTTAAAGGTATAGCCGCACTGGGCAGAGTGCCCACATGGGAACATTGGTTTTTCCATATCGGTGAACCAGTTGGATCTTACTGGTGGCCTAGGTGAATGAAATTCAGCTTTGACCAAAGTACTTTTGATATTCCTCGCTTTTTTATAAACCGTTAAAGGAGGGTCCCGAAAGGCTTCTGCAAGTTTGTCATCGGACCTCAGGATAGGCCAATGTTTTTGAATGACTTTTTGAGCCTGGGTAGAAAGTTGAGAAAAGGTAAGGATACAGGGAATTCGTTGGTTAGTTCGTTTAGGACGGAACATACGTAATGTAGTATGATTGAGGGATCTGGCTTTGATCTGGGCTGCCTGTAGATCCTTGAGGTTGTAACCCCGCTGTAATAGGCTGTGTATAAGTTCATTGGAACGTAGATCATATAGTGTATCAGAGGTGGTTATACGTCGTATTCTAACAAACTGGCCAAAGGGCAAACCTTTTATGAGGGATGACGGGTGGAAACTAGTGGCATGAAGTTATGTGTTGCGATCTGTTGGTTTTTTGTACACATCTGTGATAAGACAATCAGGGGCTGATCAGCCTTGCAGCCAGGACTGACCAGCCCCTGGATAGTGCCTCCAATCACTCACAGTGTTTTAAGTTGCACCAATCAGCACAAATATGAAAGGTAAGTTCAAGGTTATGAATGCACACCAAAAATATCAGATAAGGAAGAGATAAACATGTTAATGTAGGAACGGGGTTCAAAGTTATAGCCAAGTGTGCCCACTCATCTGCACACTGAGTATCATCTGCAAAATCCAATCGTGCTATATATATGAACACCCAGACTACGTTGTTTATGCCAAAAAAGTGAACAATATTTAATAAAGTGTACACAGATGAAACAATGAACATACAAGAGACAGTATTATACAATTCAGCCACTAGGTGGCCCTACGGAGACATGCCCCCATTGAAACCTGTGAAATGCATTAAATAGTATACAAAGTAATATATGGTAAAGGTAGATGAAGTAGTGCGAGCAAATATTAAGGTTTCATAGTGCATGCCTACCAGTTCCACTTTAAAGCATAACAACAATGCATAGTAAACAAGAGTAAGCCAATCTAACATGGCATAGCGACATATCAGTATGAGCAGAGTACCTAGTGGAAAAATGACATCCAAATACCCCTCAACGTTTCGGTATGGAAACCTTCGTCAGGAGGGTCGGGTGTATCCATGAGTGTGCAAATGCAGTTTAAATAGTGTGGCAATGTTCCAGGATGGCGCCCAGCAGCAGCGCGCGTCATGGCGCCGAATGCTGACGTCATCAGCGGTCGCCGCACGCGATCCCGACCCGCTGCCTATCGGGCAAAAGAAGCCCATAATATGACAGCCAGGCGCACGGGGTCGTGTGGGTGCCATCAAAGTGCAGCGGGGTGCCGGAAAGTCAGTTATGATATTCTAGTATAGATATAACTTCCGTACTTCAGGCGGCGTCAGAATGTCCCTGAAGATGGGCCACTGTAAAATGGCTGCCAGTTGCGCGTCCCAATGTCTGAATAAGTTCATGGTGTTAAATGTTGGGCAAATTAACTTTGTGCCGTCCGCATGAGGCGCAGTCAAGGTCCACTCCGGAGATGATGAACGAAGGAAAGTACATGATGTTGTAATATGCTACGTTGCGGCGATAGGTAGGTATCAAACCAAGAAGATGGCCGCCGACCTAGGCGGCGACGGAAGTGTTGGAGGCCATCTGACCGGAAGTGGCGTAGCGCTCGTAGAAAACTGCGTCTCCCGTTACCCTGGGAACTGATACGGAGGGATGTGTACAGTGGTCGGCACGTATCCCCTGTGCACGTTCTGTGCGGCGGGCCCGGTCTCGATTGCCTACATATAGGTACTGGAACATTGCGGGAACATTGCACTGCAACCCTAGTCGCTGTATGGAATATTAAAAATACAAATTAAAAACATGATGTGATATTGTGATGTAATCAACGTGCCAAAAACACATATTTTACCAAAGTTATAGAAGTGAAATAAGGTGACCGTGATGGATACTAAAAACGACACACATACTCCTGCCATGGAGGAGGTCTGTGTGTCAAATCCTAAGCACAATATCCAAGGGGAAGAATTATGGGTTAAGTCTATATCCCATATAGTGGGGAGAGATATCAAGGGGTAAGATCTACCTATGCTGGACCAAGGTCAGTAAAAGACTGAGTAATCTAGGTCCTCATTGAGGCCAAGGGGTTGTTTGGTTCGGAGTTCAAAGATCCAAAACAATTCGCGTTGCAACAGTTTTCTATTTAAGTCCCCACCCCTCGGTGATCCCTTCACAACCTCAATGACTAAGAATCTCAATTGACTGATGTGATGGCCTTGTTCTAAAAAATGCCTGGTTATTGAAGACTCTAGTCTGGAATTTCTGATGTCAGATCGGTGTTCGCTTATACGATTTCTTATTGCCCTAGAGGTCTTGCCAACGTACGCCTTCCCGCAAGGACATTTAAGTAGATATATAACATTAGATGTAGAACAGTTGGCAAAGTCCCTGAGAGAATAAGATTTTCCCGTCATGGGGTGGGAAAAGGTGGTAGTTTTGAGTGCGAAACTGCACTGCGCACAGTGACCACAGGGATACATACCCACTGGTTTAGGTAGGTCAGTGAGCCAGTTGGAACGAGTCATGGTGGTCTGTTGTTCGAAGTTTGTGCTGACCAGGGTGTCCCTAAGATTGCGTGCCCTTCGATGTGCAAACACCGGTGGTTCCTTAAATAGGTCAGACAATTGTGTATCACTACTAAGTACAGACCAGTGTTTACGTACAATAGATTTGACCCGATTGGACAAGCTAGAGTAAGTAAGTACTAAGGGGATCCTGTTACTCTGCGATTTACCTTTGAAGCGTAAAAGTGACTGTCTGTCCAGTGAGCGAGCCTTGGCTTGTGCAGCCTGGAGGTCTGTAAAGTTGTATCCTCTCGTCAGTAAATTGCTTATGAGATTGGAGGATTCTTTCTCGTATTGGGCGTCTGTAGAGGTGATGCGTCTGATGCGTACAAACTGGCTGTACGGAAGGGATTTGATGAGATTGGGGGGGTGAAAGCTGTTGGCATGTAGAAAAGTGATGCGGTCAGTTGGTTTGTGGTAGACATCAGTGCTAATTATACCCCCTTCCAGATGTACACTCACATCCAGGAAATGTATTGTGTCGGTACTGTGTTCAAGTGTGAAAGAAATAGTAGGTAGGCACTGATTCAAGTATGCATGAAAAGATATCAAGGATGCTTCCGTGCCCTGCCAGATCATAAAGACATCGTCAATGTATCGCATCCAAATCAGAATGTCTGTGCAGAATGCTGTTGTGGTATAGACATAGTTGGACTCGAAATTTGCCATATACAGATTGGCATAGCTTGGTGCCATGTTGGAGCCCATGGCAGTGCCCTGAATTTGTAAATAGAATTGTTTGTTGAAAGAAAAGTAATTCTTGTGTAGAATAATATGAAGTAACTGTAGGAGAAAATCCTGCATCTGTGGCGAGATGTCAGTTTTGGAGAGAGCCTCACTAATCACAGACATCCCGGCTGTGTGGGGGATGGATGTGTATAAGCTCGAAACATCCATGGTGACCAATATACACCCCTGTGGAATAGTCCCTAAGGACATGAGACGATTAAGAAAATCTGTCGTGTCTTGGAGGTATGACTTAGTGTTAATGACCAATGGTTGTAAAACCTTATCTATGAAGATGGCGAGGGATTGAAATATAGAGTCAGATCCTGACACAATTGGACGTCCTGGTGGATTCGGTAGTCGCTTGTGTACCTTTGGAAGGATGTAGAAGAGTGGAACAAGAGGAAAATCAGTGATCAAGAATTTTTTGATCTTGTCATCTATTAAGGAGGACTCAAAGGCTGTTTGTATTATGGTATCTATGCATGCTTTGGTGTGTGTAGTTGTGTCCCGTGGGATAGGCATGTATACATTTGTGTCACTTAATTGTGACATAATTTCATTGTAATAATCCAAGGAATTCATGACCACAATTGCCCCTCCCTTGTCTGCAGGTTTTATCTCAATATCAGGGTTGCTTTTGAGAGCCTCCAATGCCTGTTTTTCTTTGATAGTCAAGTTATAATGGCATCTGGAGCTTGGTAACTTGAGTTTTTCAAAGTCCTTGTGTACCAGATTAATAAAGGTTTCAACAGCATGTGAGGAAGGAGGAGGTTGCCAATTACTCCTAGGTTTACACATGGTTAAATCAACACCAGGTAGGCTGGCGATAGTATTCGTTTTCTGACTAGGATGCTGTGCAAAGAATGACTTAATCCTGATATTCCGAAAAAAACGTTGCAGACTCACCTCTTGTTCAAACAGATTCCCTCTATACGTTGGGACGAAGGAAAGACCCCGGGATAATACCTTGAGTTCAATTGGAGACAAAGTGTGGCTGGAAATGTTGATCACCGTGCTTTCCCGCTGCGGGTGTTGTATCGGTTGGTTGCTGGTGGTTGTCGTTCCTTTGTTCGCAAGAAAACAAGGAGGGGACTCAAGACAGCGTCCACAAAGGAACGACAACCACCAGGTTGATGGCAATCAGGTAAAAACGCTTCTTGAAATGGGGTGCAGGCCTAGTCATTTACCAGATTTCGGTGGGATGAAAAGAGAAAGACGAGGGTGATTTTGGTCAGAGAGGATTCTGTTAGCACGGGAGAACGTTCTCCTCTCAAACAGGGATTGAGCTGGCGGGATTGGGCGATTTACCAATCAATAATGACCCTACTGAACCTTGATGAGGGATGTACTTTATACATTTATATGAAAATTTTGAAAAGTATGTGAAGGTGTATAAAGTAACACTGCTTCATTTTCTATCTCCAGAGGTATCTCTCCCCTGCGGAGTTTCAACGTCTTTTCGCCATGCCCATGGAAGAGTTTGTGAGGTTGCCTTTGTGGAAGAAAAATGAGATGAAACGAAAGCTGCTTCTCTTTTAACTCATCTGTATACAAAACTGCCCTTTTATCTGTGGGGAGAGTGGGGTCATTTGGGTTCCATAATGGGTGACCTCACAAGGCTGGGCTAAACAATACAAGCACGTGTCTAATGCCAATAGTGGACCCCCAGATCAAACACCACGATAAAGCCCAGATTCGTATTTAGGACCAAATAAATATACACAAGCCCTTATTATAGAAGTTCAGTTTTTAAGGTAACACACACAGGTCAGTAGTATGACTTACATATACACTCCAGATGCTATATAGAACTAAATAAAGACAGATCACTTTGATGCAGCAAATACTTATGCGATACTAGTGGCAACATTAGTACTTTACACAGATGTACATAACTTCTGTAGATAAGATACACAGTAATCACAGTGGCATATCTGATCACCTATAGCTGGTAGGATCTCTACACACATATTTCCATGAAAGTAGCCTGTAATCTCTCCATGGATTCCTATACACACGCAGGTTTTAAACTCCCAACTTTATAATATTATTAGGTGCTACCACCCTATTGTTATATGCTGCCAGTGTTGTGAGTGTTTATGGGTGAATGCTTTCTGTTTCACGCATCTCTTTTAGTGAGCAACATGGCAGAAATTTCCAAAATACGGGCAGTTTATTACATCGGTGTGGTTTGTGACATGCTGGATTTTTTGGTACATGTTTCTCCTCCCTTGCCAAAACTGTTCCAATGTATTGCCCACATACATGTTTCACCCCCCTACCCTATCCATGTTATAATGTATATACACACCGACTTCACTTATTCAGATTGGAGGCAGCGTTCTATAGAATAAAGCATTCACAAATCCCCAAATGGCCAGTACACAAGATTTGTGAGCTGACAGTTTTGGGTTTCACCGGTGAACAATTAGGGATAAAAGCCTTGTGATTTAAAGGGGACCAAAACCCGGGTTTTGACTAGCCCAGGTTTTGGTTCTTGCCTCCGGGGCACTCAGATTTGGTATGTCCTGCTGTGTGAAACCCCCGAGGTGGCTCAGTAAACTCACCTTTCCATATCCTACGGCACATACGCAGGCTCTTGTCCAATCGGCACACTCAGCAAAATCTTGGATCAGGGAGAAAATGAGTTTTACAGGGGACTCAGAGGTTTTCACACAGTGAGGCTTCCTGAATCAGGTGACCCTGGAATCTCATATACTCCATGGCTGCATTTTGTCTACATTAAGAAAATGTATACTTATACTGCCCAGACTATAATGGTCCTAGCAAAAGGTAAGGCATCAGGAGGGAGTGTTCTGCATTGGAAAAGAGTAGAGGAAGAAGTAGGAAGAGTAGAGAAAAAAAGCGGAGGAACGTTATTCCCAAACTCAGGGTTGCAGAGGTGAACCTCTCTTTTCCATTGAAAATCTGAAAACTACTGGAATTGGGCAGATCTGGCCGAAAAGGAATACTGTGCTTTCAAAACTGAGTGCAGCATAGATTGGCCAGAATGTGGACATTAAAGAATAAGTCCACTTTCAATGGAAGTGTAGATTTTTAGTGCCAAAAGGAAATCCCCGAGGTGCTGAGATAATGTAGTATTTTTTTATATTTTCCTTTGTGTCCGCTGCAGAGGTGAGGGAGCGCTCTCAACCTTACACATGCCCAGCAACAGTGTTTAGTGTGTGCAGGACTCGCTTTTCTCTTCTTGGTGCACAGACTTGGCGTACATTGCCAATGGCAAACGATTGCAGATCGAAAATGTGTGTTTTATGGAAGCAGATTTAACTTACAAAACATAACAAAAAAAAAAATCAGCTCAGCACCTCGAGGACATCATTTTGGCAAACAAAAACGTTCAAAAATTCAGTCGAAAGTGATCGTCCATGCTCTAGGCCGCCTTTAAAGGAGTGCGATTTTCCAGAATCATAAGCCCCACCCTTAGACACAATGGCCACGATTCAATAAGAATTTAAAAAAATCTCATGGTAGTAAAAAATTTACTTTATGAGAAGAGCCTGAGAATATCACTGTTGCTGAATCACTGGATAAAAAGACAATGAAAGTCAATAGAACTTTTTTCTACAGTGTAAAAAGTTCTCTGCTTTTCTTAGGAGTAAAAGAGTGCAATTGACTGTCATTGTCTTTCTAGCTGGTGATTCAGCAACAATGACATTTTCAGGCTTTTTACTCATAAAGTGAATTGTTTACTATCATGAGAATTTTTTTCAACTCTTATTGAATCAAGGCCATTGTGTCTGAATCAAGGCCATTGTGTCTTATGATATACTTAATACAGTTTGATGGACTGTAGCAATCCGCAGCTTATTGTACAATTTATAGCCATTTGAACAACTGATTGTGTCTCCAGCTTGTGTGTGCTGTTTAATAATAAAGCTAAATAAATAGCATTTTTTTGGTTGACTGATAAGGCACATAGGAGGAAGGATTGTTGTGACCCGGAGGTCTGCATAAATGCATTAGCATGAGTTCCATAGCACGACTGGATCAGTTCCAATCAAATTTACTAAAAAAAAAAGACTGGATATAGAGGGAAAAAAGGTCTGTTCCATTTTTTTAGTCCTCTTCTAAAAATCAATATACACCTAAATCTATACAAATGAAAGAATGTACAGACCAAAACTGATTAGTGTTAAACATATAAAAGAAAATTGTTAAATATATAACAAAATATGGATGTCTGGGGCAGCAGTCCCCTAATGTTGTATAAACTGGATTATTACCCTTTCCCTTCAGATCTATATCTAATTTAAAACAAGCACTTACTTGTGTTAGAAGTACTAGTGATCTGATTGGCTGCCTGCACTATGTATAAGTGACGGTTCCATTTTGTCTCCACTCATAACATACATATCTCATCTTAGTCAAGCCTGGTTTTTTTTTTATATATGTCCCTCTTGTACCAATCATATAATCGCCTGTCTGTTGTCTTGTTGTGCATTCCATATGTTCCCCCACCTGTCCTCATGTGTCCTATGTCTAATTTGTACGTTAAAGCTTTTTTTCATTCTTTTTAGCTTCTGATGTATAATTATTAATATAATTATTAAAGTTAATTGAATATTCTGATCTGCTGTGTAGACTATTGGTGTTATAAACGAAAACGTACATCATGGCCTCATCTGACGTCCCTGCCACTGAGACTATGCGGTACAATCCCATGATACCAGTCGTTCAAGACCCTGACAGGCAGCGCAGCCCTTTCACTAACACCAGTGAAGACAGCCCTGGAACATTACATAATAATGCCACCAGCTCTGTTTCATATGGCCCCAGACTGTAAGTGGGATTACATTATATCGGGCCAGAAGCCAGCCCGGTATTGTGTAATATAAGTGAGAAGCCCGGACAAGTGAGAGTTCATGGACCCAGATAACAGAGCAGGTCAGAATTAAAGCGGTCCTTCACTCTGAATAAGAGCATATCTTATATGTTTCCCACACCCTGTACATACAGATTGCTCACATTAAAAATCATCCTACCTGCATTTACTTCATGTTATGAGCCTTTAAGCATCCAAGATGGCAGTTCATGGAACATCAGGCAGCCTGCAAACAGGAAGTACCCCCTGTACTTTATCCCACTCTCCTCTCCTCAGTAAGTGTGATGCTTCTGAGTCAAGATGGCTGCGCCCGTATACTAAAGTCCTGAACAGAGTTGGAGCCATGTGGGGGAAAGAAAAATAAGTAAGTGACTAAAAACTTAAAATATATTAATTTTATTAATTTATGCTGGGGAATCATTTTTTAAGGGTTTGGGCTTTTCAATAAATTATGGTGAAGGTCCGGTTTAAGTTTGATCGCTTTAAAGTGCACCAAAAGTGGCCCTGTCTATAAGACTCTAGGGCTCCCTGAATCCCTTCCCCCAGGGCATTCAGATTTGGGATGCCCCCCTATGTGAATCGCCCCGAGTCCCCTGTAAAACGTACCTTCTCCCCGATCCAATGGCACATGTGGCAGCCGCAGTTGCCGTCAGCTTTTACTTTAGTAGGCCATGCTCCCGCACCTGGTATTTGTGTATGGCCTGCGCAGGCATGCACCCTGTCAGAGGGCAGCGAGGATGCGGCCGCTGGCATGCTAGACTTGGCCCTTAGCTGAATCTTAGCTGATTTTGCCTGTTGATGAGCAAACGAGAGCTCGCGCATGGGACCAGGGAAAGGTGAGTTTACTATTTCACACAGCTGGGCATCCTAAGTTGTAGTCAAAATCCTGGGCTTTGGTCCACTTTAAAGCAGAACAAAACCCCAGTGGCATGGCCCTGGAACATAAATCCAGATTAGAATGCCCCATGTTGCAACCTCCCCAGGCCCCCTCCCCCCCCCCAGGGCTCTGCAACACTCACCTGCTTCCGGGGCTTGTGCCCTGCATGTAAATGGAGCCGTTTGCTGAGCATTACATATGCACGACAAACAGCTTTGATTGGACAAGGGCCCATGCAGCCACAGGAGGTATGTAGAGTCTTTGTTCCTGGTCCCCTCCTTCATACCCAGACAGAAAGGGTCTTGGGTACATTGGAATGAGCCCCGGGCCCTCCCTCTGGCATCTCCCAGCTAAAACTACTAAAGGCTAATATATGTCATAAAGTTGGTGCTGGAGTCAATGGGTCCAGCAGGGTTCTGGACAAACTGTGAGTCCAAACACCGCTGTTATATATGGTTCCTAAACTTAGTGCTGTGAATCTCAAACCCTAAGCACCTGGGAATGATTTCAGACGCACATGTTATGATTTCCACAATCTAATGATGGTGTCCGTTTATGATTAATGCGCACAACGGGCCCTTATGAACTCCTGGCCCTGGCATGTCTGGACTCTGAAATACTCCAATTAGTGCAGGCACACGGCAGGGGGTGTGTCCTATTCTAGATCTTCTGTTTATTCTAAGTATGTCACACACCCCGCTTCAAGATATCCATAACATGTGGGTAATACCGACCTGTAGAGGGCGATCTGCAGAGATGATAGGAAAAAGAAAGCCTCTCCCAGTCCATAAATACCTGGGACCTCCCACTCATTCCCCAGTCTTTCATCTCTGCAGACGGCAAGCAAGTCAGAAGATGATGCCTCCTCCTTGCACAGGGGGATTTCAGGTAGCCGGGATGACTCCCGGCCCGCTTTTTTATCTATTTCCGCCCGGATCCCTTGATGATTCCCTGCCTCCCAGCCTAGGCTGCGGTCCGGGTGAGGGTAGAATAGCACCTTAGGTGCTCAGGAGCTAATGCTCCACCGTGAGACCCTGTACCACAGGGTAGGCGGTTATCCGGGCTGGTGACCCCGGTTTGGGATGCCCTGTCCCTCGGCCATTTCACCCTAGGTGGTGTTCCCCTCTCCGGATGCCCTTCTCCTCAGAGGGGGGGGGGGGGAGTCGGGGGCCTTTATTCATGTGTTAGGCTTTACTCTTAGTGTGTGTGTTTGGTGCATTTCACTTTAAATCACAGGTGGAGGAGCTTCTCCCGGCGGCATGGCTGAGGGGAACTTCTCCCCTCAGATATTGTGATTAGGGGGCGGGGCCGGGCGGTGGCACGTCGCCGCGGCCCGCCCCCCTGACCTTGCTTCTCCTTTACCGGCGCCGCGGCGCCGGTCTCTGTCATGGCGGCAGTGCGGTGGTGAGGGGAGATCTCCCCTCACGCGCTGGGAACAGGGGGCGGGGCCGGGCTTTCGGCGGAACGGCACGGCCCGCCCCCGTGCGGCAAGCGCCACTGCGGAGCCTGGTCTCCGACCTGGAAGGGGGCGGAGCTATGGACATCACGCGCTCCGCGCTGGCCATGCCCCCCTTCTCCTCTCTGCCTCCATCTGCTGCTGCTGCTACTGCGCTGCGTGTGGTGTGGACGCCATTTCCCCTGCTGAGGAAGACACAGTGAGTGGCCCTATGGGCCCCCTCTATATTTTTTCCTTATTATGCCTGTCATTTCCTTAATGCTTATACTGTGTTTCTGTTATGTCTTCCAGGTAGACCTACATTAGGTTTTAGGGGGTTTCTCCCGGTCCTAGGGTCCCTGGGTTAAAATTTACTGATTACAAATCCTCCCACTTGGGACATTAAAGGGGCATCCCGGGTTGCTTATATGCGTAATTCCCTTGGTCATAGCGACTACCTATAAGTTCACCGTATGGAGGCATCCCCGGATACTGGGCTCGGGCTCCCCTCGGGGCAATCCCGGAAGTGTATGGGGTGTGGGGCATCCCTTACTGGGGATGATGTACTTATGTGTATACCATGTGCACAGCAGACTATTACGCGGCAGTCCGGACCCCAGGCGTCTGGGTCAGCACCGCCAGTCGCTTCCCCTCTCCCTCCCAGCTTGATACGTACCCCGTGTGACGTTGTCATGGGTGGGGAGCTGCAATCTGAGATGTGCGCCAGATTGGCCAACCTCGAAAAATTATTCTCCAGCGCGGTTCCCCGAAAGGCTCCGGCTAAGAGAAAGCACTTGTCACCGGCCTCGCCGGTGGTTGACTTTGATGATGTTGATAACCTGGATTGGTCCGATTACTCCCCACTGGAGGAAGGGGAGGTATATGAGGAATCGGATGATTCAGACGATCAGCAGTTTGTTGGCGCTGATACCGAGCGGGACTTGGGGAGATCTTCGGACACTCCTAACGTTCTGGCTCAGATGTTTGAGGTTTTGGCTATTTCTCCTCCTGAGGTGGCTCCACAGCAAAAGGGGGAGTTTTTTGAAGAATCCAGGCCGCGCTTGGAATTTCCTAATCAAAAGAATTTTGATGAAATTATTGTTAAGAAATGGGAGAGGCCTGCTCGGCTCCCAGGTATTCCTCAGGGTTGGGACAAAAAATATCCCTTCCCTTCGGATACGGTTAAGCGTTGGGTGTCCCTTCCCGAGGTGGATGCACCGATTCTGGGGTTGTCCAACACTGCTGTTTTAAATACCCCTGATTGTTCCACTCTTAAAGATGGTGAGGATAAACGCATTGACCAGATGGCTTGTCATGGTTTTGCCAGTGTTGGGTCAGCCATGCGGCCTGATGTGCTTCGGCGCTGATGGTGGTGGCTACCAGGTCGGTGGTCAGGGACCTGTTGACTTCTTCCGGGCTTGATCCTTGTAGTGACGAGTTCCTTGGCCTTAAAGTGGACCAACACCCAGGATTTTGACTATCCTGGGTTTTGGTCCACTTCGGTGGGGCACCCCGATCGGGGGTGCCCCGCTGTGTGAAACCCCCCAGAAACCCCAAAAAACTCACCTCTCCCCGCTCCCACGTGAACGCCGCAGCCAATCCCCACCAACGTCTAGGCTGGGGACAGGAACGTACAAGCCTCTTCCGCCGCCGCTGCCGCCTCCCGTGCGTCACTCTCGGCGCGCGCGCCCCCGCCGGCCATTCACAGAGGGCCGGCGCGGGCGCGCGCACGTCTGGAGGGGCGCACGGGAGGCGGCGGCGGCGGAAGTGGCGGCGGATCAGGTAAGATCTTTTTGGGGTTTCTGGGGGGTTTCACCCCGCGGGACATCCCGATCTCGGATGTCCCGCGGGGTGGGAGGTGATCGGCCCGGGAATCTTATAGATTTCCGGGCCGATCACCCCTGGGTGTTGGTCCACTTTAAAAGGTGTGAATTGTTTTTGTCATTTGTACTAGCCGCCTTGGATGACACTCTGATGATGTGTGGCAGGACGTCGGCTCTGCTAGTGACTATTCGGCGTTCGGTTTGGTTGCGCCAGTGGGCGGCCAATTTTGTGTCAAAAAAGTTGCTGACCGCTCTCCCTTTTGTAGGATTACGGCTCTTTGGAGAGAAATTGGATTCCATCCCCAAAGGCGGTAAGTTACCTCAACGCAAGAAACAATGCCGTCCCTTTCGGGGGCGGTTTCCTTTGCTCCTTCCTTTCATGGGGCCAGAGCTGTCAGAGGATTTGCTTTCCCCTCATCCAGACGAGATTCCGGGAACAGGGGCAGAGGACGTGCCCGTCCAGGATACACTTGGGGCTCTAAGCCCAAACCCGCTGCTAAGCCAGCTCAGCAATGAGGGGGCGCCCTCACCCATGTGGGTGGGGGGACGGCTGCAACACTTCTCCCAGGTCTGGGATCGGGAGGTCTTGGACAGATGGATCCGGGAAGTGGTGACTTCCGGCTACAAGCTGGAGTTCAAGCTCCGGCCCCCTCCCAGATTCTTCAGGTCTCAGGTGCCTTCGGACCCTCTGGCCGCGCAGGGGCTCCAGGCGGCAGTAAAGAGTCTTCTGAATATGGCTGTCATTTGCCCAGTGCCCACCTCAGACCAGGGCTGGGGCTTTTATTCCAATCTGTTCACGGTACCCAAGAAGGACGGCTCGGTTCGACCCATCCTGGATCTGAAGATACTCAACAGGTTCGTCCGGCCGCGGAAATTCCGCATGGAAACGCTGCATTCAGCTATCTACTCTCTTCGTCAGGGGGACTTTCTGACGTCCATAGACACCAAGGACGCTTACCTGCATGTTCCGATTTTTCCAGCGCACCAGAGGTTTCTCAGGTTCGTGGTGGAGGATCGACATTTTCAGTTTGTGGCACTCCCTTTCGGTCTTACCTCGGCTCCACAGGTTTTCACCAAAGTGCTGGCTGGGGTAATGGCTCTACTCAGAGCCCAGGGTATACGCATTGTGCCTTATCTGGACGATCTTCTCATTATGGCGTCTTCCTTCAGCCAAGCAGAGTTGGACACCAGGACGGTGGTATCCACTCTGGAGAGATTCGGTTGGGTGATCAACTACCCCAAGTCCTCCTTTTCTCCGTCCAGGGTAGTGACCTTTCTGGGAATGTCTCTGGATACTTCCCAGGCCAAGGTGTTTCTTCCTCAGTCCAAGGTTCTTTTGATTCATGAGTTGGTTCGGCTTCTCTTGTCCATCCCTCGTTCGGCCATCCGGCTAGGGATGAGACTGGTGGGATTGATGGTGGCCTCATTCGAGGCAGTTCCCTTTGCTCAGTTTCACACAAGGACGCTCCAGCTCCATCTGTTGGCGGTTTGGGACAGGTCTCCGCTGTCGTTGGATCAGTCCTTCCTGATGACCCCCCGGGTTCGGCGCTCCCTTCACTGGTGGCTGAATTCAGTCAATCTGTTGAAGGGCAGATCCTTTCTGGCCCCTTGTTTAGAGACGGTCACCACGGATGCCAGTCTATCAGGATGGGGGGGTTTCTGGAAGGATCTTCAGTTTCAGGGTCTGTGGGGGCCTTAGGAGGCTCACGAGCCCATCAATGTACTGGAATTGAGAGCCATCAGGTTGGTTCTGTTTCGCTTGACTCAGTTGCAGGGCTTGCCAGTTCAGGTTCGGTCGGACAATCGGACTGCAGTTGCATACATCAATCACCAGGGAGGGACTCACAGCAGGAGTGCCCTCAGGGAAGTGTCTTTGATTCTGGACTGGGCGGAGAGCCACGTCCCGTGCAGCTCGGCAGTTTACATTCCGGGAGTGGAGAACACGGAGGTGGACTCTCTGAGCAGGTCCTTATCTCGCCAGGGAAAGTGGTCTCTCAGTCCCAAGGTGTTTCGCTTGATTTGTCTCAGGTGGGGGTTTCCGGTGGTGGACCTCTTTGCCTCTCGTCACAATCACAAACTTCCGGTATTTGTGTCTCTCTCGAAGGATCCACTGGCTCTAGCAGTGGATGCCATGTCCCTGAACTGGAGGGATCTGGGGTTTCTGTACCTGTTCCCTCCGTTTCCAGTGGTAGCCAGAGTGGTGCGCAAGCTGGCCCTGGAGGGCGCGTCAGCAATTCTGATGGCCCCAAGGTGGCCAAGACAGGTTTGGTTCGCAGACGTGGTAAGATTGGCAGAGGATCAGTTCGTTCTGCCCCTGCTGCTGGACCTGCTCACCCAGGGTCAACTACGTTATCCCAATTTACCATCGCTGGCTTTGACGGCGTGGCTGCTGAAACCTCCATCTTGAAGGAGGAAGGTCTTTCTGATGCGGTGATTCGAACTCTTATTAGCGCTAGGAAGCGGTCTTCCTCTACCGTTTACTATAGAACCTGGAGGTCTTATATTGATTGGTGTGAGGTCAGGGCTTTCCCTTGTAGGGAATTTTCTATTTCCAGAATCCTGGAGTTTCTTCAACATGGTCTGGATCTGGGGCTCCAGCTTAGTACTCTGAAGGGGCAGGTTTCTGCCCTGGCGGTGTTCTTTCAAAGGTCCTTTGCGCTTCATCCTTTGGTCAAGACTTTTTTCCAGGGGGTTACGCATGTTCGGCCTCCTAGGAAGCCTTTGGTTCCAGTTTGGGATTTGAACTTGGTTCTTTCTGCTCTTCAGGGTCCTCCGTTTGAGCCCTTGCATGATGTTGCCTTGTCTTCGCTTACGCAGAAGGTGGCTTTTTTGGTAGCTATCACTTCTGTTCGGCATGTCTCTGAGTTGGAGGCTTTGTCCATTCAAGCTCCGTACTTCGAGAGGCATCAGGACAAGGTGGTTTTTCGTTGTAAGCCGGATTTCCTTCCTAAGGTGGTTTCTGCTTTTCATCTAAACCAGGACATTGTTCTGCCCTCTCTGTGTCCTAATCCCAGCAACTACAAGGAGAGGGCTCTACATTATTTGGATGTGGTTCGCGTTGTGAAGTACTATTTGGTGGTAACGTCTTCCTTTCGTAAGACTGATGCCTTTTTTGTGGTGCCCTCTGGGCCTAGGAAGGGTTTGGCGCCCGCCAAGTCTTCCATTAGTAAATGGATTCGTCAGGCCATTGTTGGGGCCTATTCTGCTAAGGGGAGGAGTCCCTCTTTTCGTGTTACTGCTCATTCTACTCGTGTGGTTGGGGCGTCCTGGGCCTTCCAGCACCAGGCCTCTGTTGAGCAAGTTTGTAAGGCCGCTAATTGGTCTTCTGGTCACACTTTTTCCAAGTTTTACAAGGTTGATGTTCGGGCCTCAGCGGATGCTGTTTTTGGCCGCAAAGTTATGCAGGCTGCAGTGGTTTAAGTTGTGCCTTATTACCTTGTTTTGGATCTCCGCCCTTTATGGACACTGCTATTGGATGTCCCACATGTTATGGATATCTTGAAGCGGTGTGACATACTTAGAATAATACCATTTTGTGAATATTCACCTGTGAAATGGGTATTATAAGTATGTCACACACCCCGCTTCACCCCGCCCTCTTTTTGTATTCTGGATCCTTCATATTGTGAACTTTGCGTTGTTATGACTTATATTTGGCTCTTCCTGGTCCCTTTCCTTACTGCTATATTTATACTGGGGAATGAGTGGGAGGTCCCAGGTATTTTTGGCCCGGAGGGGCTTTCTTTTTCCTATCATCTCTGCAGATCGCCCTCTACAGGTCGGTATTACCCACATGTTATGGATATCTTGAAGCGGGGTGTGTGACATACTTATAATACCCATTTTACAGGTGAGTATTCACAAAATGGTATTTTTTCCTGCTTATCAGTGGAGGGAGGGGTATTTAAAGCCACCCCCCCCCCCTATTGCGGGGCACTGGCGGGCGTGAGCTTTGCATTATAAAAAAAGGTCTTTTTTTTGCAGATATGAGCAGGTCATAACTAGACATTTATATCTTTTTTTTTCCTTCCCAACAACTTTTTGTCTGGAAACCAGGAACAGTTCTATGAGTTATATTATCTTCTAGAATGGTCATAAACAAGGGTCTGAGAAAGGCTCAGTCTGACATTTTGACTGAGGAGACCACACCTTAAAGTGGACCAAACCCAGCTGGATTGGCCCGGGAATCTATAACATTCCCGAGCCGATCCATTCCCTCCCCGCGGGGTATCCAAAATCGGGATGCCCCGCTGTGTGAAACCCCCCAGGATGCCTGTTACACTTACCTTAATCCCGGTCCAACGACGCATGCAGGGGCCACGGCCACATTTCGCGCTTCTCTCTAGCAGGGCGCGTCCCTGATAGAGGGAAGCGCGAGATGCGGCGGCCAGCGCGCTCAGAGTCGCTGAGCTAAGACGCCGCTAAGACGCGCATAGCTCAGCGGCTCCGAGTGCGCTGATTGGCCGAGCGGCCGCACATGCGCCGTAGGACCGCGGTGAGGTGAGTTGATCCGGGTGATCTGGAGGGTTTCACATATTGGGGAACCCCGGGGCAGCGGGGGTTTGGTCCACTTTAAAGTAGATGGAAACCCATTTCTGGGTCGCGGCTTCCCTGCTAGAGCAGCCGACACTGCTGTTGGCTCAGCGGTGGCCCGGCTTCCAAAGAAAAACGTGTTTTTCCACTGCCGAAGCCACACCCAGCGGCACTTCTGAGATCGCAGATTGGCTGATCTCAAAGGTGCCGCACCCTCGGCACGCTGTTGGGCCAGCTATTCAGAAAGGCTGGGTGCGGGAGCGCGCAAGGCCGCAGAGATTGCGACGTTAGGCCTGCCAGGATCAGGTAAGATTACCGGCACCCCGGGGAGTTTCACACAGCGGGGTATCTAGTGTAGGATGTCCCGGGGGGCAAGCTAGGGTCCAGGCCTGGAATCTTTTAGATTCCTGGGCCTAGCCATGTAGGTTTCGACCTGCTTTAAGCTCCCCAGGTCCACAGGTTAAGCATGTGTGGCCTAGGTCATCTTTATGTAGAGCAACAAATCTTTTTTTCAGATGCACAGAGAGTTTGTTGCTATCAGGTGCTGAACTTGTGACCAGTATAAGAGACTGTGAGGGCAATAACACACCTTGTAACACTGATGGCTACTGACTACTTTACATTGTATTCTTTACAAGTGTACAGTGTACAATATACATAATATATATATATTATAACATAATAACATATTAACTAAAATGTGAGGTGTGTACTCACTTGTGAGAACTGTATATCTCATTTATGGCACAGATGGGCACACCCCTGCCCTGATCAAGGTAGGTATGTGAGCTTTAGTAGCCAAAGACTCCGCGGGGCATGACTTTTGGTCCTCTTTTAAGGAACTATACGGCTGTTAAAAAACTCCAAGCCAAACTCTGATAGGTCCAGCCATGAGCTTACTGGATTTTGAGACTATGGGGTTCATTCATCAAGGGATAGCAACAGGTAGTGCCTTGTAAGCGGCAGGCAGCGTCTGGTGAAAGCCGGGACTGTACGCAATACCACATTTATGAAGGCAATTCTGATGAGCGACTCTAACAGCGCCATGTAGCGTCCAATTCATCATCACAGACGGCTCAGCGGATCCCGGCGGCGCTCTGGCTTTTTAGAGCGCCTGGTATTACCTGTGGCTACCTGTCGCTCTCCAATACATTTCAATGGACAATACTTCTCTTCACTTTAAAGTGGACCATCACCCTCGGGTGATCGGCCCGGGAATCTATAAGATTCCCGGGCCGATCACCTCCCTCCCCGCGGGACATCCGAGATCGGGATGTCCCGCGGGGTGAAACCCCCCCAAAACCCCCAAACCCCCTCACCTTAGTTTCGGCGGCGGCCGGCCGCCGCCGCCTCCCTCGCGCCCCTCTAGGCGTGCGCGCCCCCGCGCCGGCCGTCTGTGAATGGCCGGCGCGGGGGCGCGCGCGTCAAGAGGGACGCGCGGGAGGAGGCGGCGGAGGAGCCACGGACAAGCGGCTGTCAAATCGCTTGTCCGTCGGTGCTGGGAGCGGGGAGAGGTGAGTTTTTAGGGTGATCGGGGGGGTTTCACACAGCGGGGCACCCCGATCGGGGGTGCCCCACCGAAGTGGACCAAGACCCAGGATAGTCAGAATCCTGGGTGTTGGTCCACTTTAAACAGGGTTTTTTATTTTTTTTTGTATTAAATCATTGTGTGACCTCTCCTGGCCTATTAAATGTCATTTTTTAAAACTTTTTAGATTTGTTATATTTTTACAATGACTATGGGGGCGTGGCTCGCCTCCGCATCTGGTAATCTGATGTTAGCCGGCTGCGCATGCTCTGTGGGATCACTGCTGATATAAGTTTTCACAATCCAAGAAGGGTTTCACACAGCAGGGCTTCGTGATTTAGGGGTAAAGAATCAGCCAGCCCGGCCTCAGCTCCGAGAAAAGAGGAGTTCTAGGTTTCGGCGGTGATGGTTATGGGGCTGAGCGCTATTTTTTGGCCTGTTTTGCTGACGCCTTGTGGAACAATGACAGTATATGTTTCCTGCACCGGCCATCTTACAATCACGCGGGTTGATGCTAACCCACCATACTAGATCTATCTGTTTCTGCTCGTAAGGCGGTTTACTCATGTTGCACGCGGGTGCGACCCTTCCCTCCCCCTTCCCATTACCTTATTCTCAGTGTTATTACCGTTAAGTAATTTTTAGCTGATGTTTGCCTGATTTAGGTACGCTACAAGATTTTTAGGTTTAGATGCTTTGTAGTACTAAGCTTCCTATAATGTCTATGGGTATGCAGAGCTGGGGGGTCTTGTCTCCCCCCCCCCTTCCCTCCATGGGACGGATTCCGCGGGTTTCGTGTGGGTCCTCCTCGTGGGGGGGCTGAGCTGACCCGCCGGTAATCTGGTTTGATCCTTTAGTTATGGGATCCTCTTTGGTCGCATATGCTGTGAGTTTCTGTTTATTATTTCCTCTCTAGGCCTCCTGTCCTCCCTTTTCTCCGGGGTGGGCCATGCGAGTTTGAGCGGGGCCTTCTCCGGAGGGGATTGGGGGGACGGGGGGTTGTTTGCAGGTTGGGGGATGGGTTGGGGTGAGTTGCACTGCTCTAACTGTGGTCTGTGACTCTTGTGGGGTTCTGTGAATGAAGGGGTAAAGTTCAAAAAGTGGAAAGTTCTCTTCTTTTGGGAAGGAGATTGGGTGTACGGCTTTGCTCCGCGGCTGACATTATGCTATTAAGGGGTGGTCAGGGGGTGTTAAGCGGGCGATGCACGGGGATGGTTGCGTAAAGTATATCTGCTTGACGTATATTTGCTCTTCTTTATTATATAGCCGGGGTGTTTTGGTACTGCTGCTTGACTGGCCTTCCATGGTCCCCACGTTTTCTGTGCTCTTTTTTGTACGGTAAGTGGGTTATTTAGGGACTCGGTGTAGGTCCCTATTTCCTGAAGAGATCTGGGGTTTGCCCCCGGACGTAGCTTCAGGTGAGGTTGGGAGGTGGCTGGGTTTTATATATCTGGCGCCACTCTATCTTAATTTCCCATCCGTGCTTATCTACCCCGTTGGGGTGATTTCGTTGGGATTCCTTTGTTTTTTTTCTTTTTTTTTGTTTTGGTGTCTCTCTTTTTCTTGCCGTGTTCCTCTCCTTTTGGTCTTCCCTTACTCTGTCATTACTTCTCCTTTCATCCTTTTCCTGTTAATTTTACCTTGCTTTTCTCTTTTCTTTGGCCTTCTTCTTATTCCTTTTCACTCTCTCCCCCACTTTCTCCCTGTGGGCTTTTATTCAGATTTTCTTGCTTGGCCCTGGGGGCTGCGGGGGGGGGGGGGGTTGTTGGGGTCCCCAACAAGGGAGTACAACAAGGGATGGCTTCAGCGGGGGAAGTGGAGGTGAATATAATGTCCATAAATGTGAAGGGTCTTAATTCACCAGCAAAACGACACTCTCTTATGAGAGAATTGAGGAAACATAAGGTGCATATTGCATTAATTCAGGAAATACACTTTCAGAGGGGTAAGGTACCTTACTTGGGGAACAGGACATTTCCTTTCCATTGGACAGCACCCTCTCCGTCCTCTAAGACCAAGGGGGTTTCTATATTGGTACACAGAGCCCTGGCGTTTTCTGTGATCTCAGAGGTTATTGATGACGAGGGGCGCTATGTTTTTCTTAAGGGCAGGCTCCCGTCCGGGAGGGTTCTTACACTGACTAATATGTATGCTCCCAATAGGTTACAACACCAATTTATTGTCTCCACTATTAACAAAGTGCAAGCCTTCCGGGAGGGTTCTCTGGTTGTAGGGGGGGACCTGAACTGCACACTGAATCCTTTGGTGGACACCTCTAATGCAAGTTCTACCATTGCCTACAGGTCTTTGAAGCAGATTAGAACTGCTTTACAAAGTGTACAGGTGGTTGACACATGGAGGTTTGTGCACCCTGATGGCAGGGATTATACTTACTTTTCCCCCATTCACTCAAAATATTCGAGGATTGACTACCTGTTCTTATCCCAAAGAGACCTGGAATGGATAGCAGCGGTGGAGATTGGGACCATTACGTTTGCAGACCATGCCTCGGTGGTCCTTAGGCTTCTGCTGCCGGGAAGGTCTCACAAGGAATGGAATTGGAGAATGAACACTAGCATCCTGAAGGACGCTGCTGGGGCGGAAAGGGTTAAGCAACAGATTACTCAGTATTTTCGGGAAAATGTGGTGGAGGACATGGATCCTCTCACAATTTGGGAGGCGCACAAGTGCACAGTGCGAGGATTTCTCATACAAGAGGGGGCAAGATTAAAGAGGGAGAGGTTGGCTAAAGTGGAGGGGCTTACTGTTCTGGAATTTCAACATAAGAAGACGCTGTTAGAAAAGCATTTGAAGGAGCTTGTGGAGAAAAGGAAGGAGCTAAGAGCTGCCCTGTTAGGGGCTGCCAAGAGGGCGTTTACATTTCGCAATGGACTTTATTATGAACAAGGCAATAAACCTGGTCGGCTCCTGGCTGGAGCCCTTAACCCGAAGGGCCTTAAGGCCCGGGTTCATGGGATTAGGGATTCAGCGGGAACCTTTTACCAGACAGAGACAGATATTGCTGAGCAGTTTAGGAGGTACTATTCAGCATTGTACAATCTCCCAGGCCAACCCTTGGGGGGAGGACGCAAAATTCAGATGGAGGAGTACTGTAGACTGGCCAAGATGCCCCAACTTACTAAGGATGCAATTGATCACCTGGAGGGCCCGATTTCTGTTGAGGAGTGTCTATTAGCACTCAAAGAGACTAGGAAAAGCCCCGGGACCTGATGGTTTTCCCAGTCAATACTATAGGGCATTTGCTCCCCAGCTGCTCCCACATATGGTACGGGCTTTTGAAGGTGCAGCTAAGACTGGGGTACTCCCTTCGGACTCCCTGGAGGCTGTATAGTGGTTATCCCGAAGGCAGGAAAGGATGACACCCAGTGCCAGAATTACAGGCCTATATCCCTGTTAAATGTGGATATTAAATTGTATACCAAGGTGTTAGCGAGAAGGTTGGCGGGGTTCTTACCAGAGCTGGTTCAACAAGATCAGGTAGGCTTTATTGGTGGTAGGGAAGCGCGTGACAACACGGTGAAAGCCTTAAATGTTCATTGGTGGGCCACCTCCCACAGGCTGAAGGTTATGATGCTATCCACGGACGCCGAAAAGGCATTTGATAGGGTTGACTGGGAGTGGATTGGCGCAGTCTTAGAGCATATCGGCCTGGGGGAGATGGCTCGGAACAGGATTCTGGCCTTGTACTCTAATCCACACGCTAGGGTTAGGGTTAACAATGTGACTTCGGATGGGTTCTTGATTCATAACGGGACGAGGCAGGGCTGCCCCCTGTCTCCGTTGATTTTTGCTCTTACGCTGGAGCCTTTCCTGAGGAGGGTGGGTTTGAACCCGGATGTTAGGGGGGTTCAGATAGGGGGGAAGGAACAAAAAGTGGCTGCTTACGTGGACGATATGTTGTTTTTTCTCTCGTCCCCATGGGTTTCGGTTCCCTGCCTGCTGAAGGAGCTGGAGAATTTTGGGAGAATGTCTAATTTGAAAATAAACTACTCGAAATCGGTGAATGTCTCGCTCCCTGAGCGGGAGATGGAGAACCTGGAGAAGTCTTTCTCGTTCAGGTGGGAGAAGAGCAGTATCACGTATCTGGGGATCCAATTACCTAAGGAGCTGTCGCAGTTATATCGGCTGAATTTTGCCCCTCTTGTCAACAAGTTAAAAGCGGACCTGAATAGGTGGAAATGTCTGAAGTTATCATGGTTCGGGAAGCTAGCTGTTTTGAAGATGAATGTTCTTCCAAGGTTATTGTACTTGATCCAAGGCATTCCAAAAAAACTTCCTAGTTCGTTCGTCCTGGATGTCAGGAGAACTTTCACGGGGTTCCTTTGGGCGGGCAAGCCTCCAAGAGCAAAAAGGACCACTCTTATTTTGCAGAGGACCAGAGGTGGTTTGGGTCTACCCTGCATCGATACTTATGTGAAAGCATCACACTTGGCAAGGATTATTGACTGGCAGGTGAATGGTTCCCAAAAGGAGTGGGTCTCCATTGAAGAGGAGGCCTGTGGAGGTAGTTTGGGACAGCTGTGGACCTTTAGCAGGAGTGTCATTCCGGAAAGGGTTAGATCCCATCCTCTCATTGGCACTACGTTGGAGGTGTTTTGGCAGATCTGTAAAGGCTATGCCGGGATTTCGTCGGTTCCTGGACCTCTCTTATCGATCCATAACAATCCGGACTTTCCTCCTGGCCAGGAGAGATCCTTTTTGAGCCACTGTAGGAGTCTGTATCCGCTGAGAGCTGCCCACTTGTTTTCGCAAGGAGTATTTAGGCGGAAGCAGGAACTGCAAGATGAACTTGGAGGGCAACTGTCTCATTTGGAGTATCTGCAGGTGAGGCATTTCGTTCAGGCTAAGAACTTGAAGGGAAAAGTGGATAGGGAACTCTCAGTGTTTGAAAAAGCGTGTTTGGGGGAGGGCCCTAGGAACCACCTTTTGTCATGGGCTTATGGTTGGTTGCTGGAAGGGGGACCTGCTCCGGGGGGGCCCTTGGGAAGGTAAATGGGAGAAAGATTTGAACCTGGAGTTGACAGAGGAAGAATGGGGGAGGATATACCAGAGGGCATATAAGGGATTGGCTAATTCCTCTACTCAGGAGACAAATTATAAGCTAATTACTAGGTGGTACAGAACTCCGAAAGTGCTACATAAAATGTTTCCTGCTGTGTCTGATACCTGCTGGAGGTGTAACCATAGGGGAGCGGATGTGTTCCATATTTGGTGGTCGTGCGCTTGTATAGTCCCTTTTTGGAAGGAAATTCATAGTATGATTGAGAAAATTGTGGGCTTCTCTCCGGACTGGGATCCTGCCTTTTACCTGTTGAACTGGCAAAGGGGAGGGAGGGTCCTCTGGGTATTCATTTCACTAATGCTGCTCGTAGGATAATACCTGGGAGATGGAGATCGTCAGCCGTCCCAACAGTTAAAGATTGGTTTCTCCAATTGAATCAGGTCGAGGAAATGGAAGAAATCTTGCATCTCAGGCAGGATAGGGCTGAAGCTTACAGAAAGACTTGGACAGTTTGGTCTGTTTTCAAGTCCTCTCCTGAGTATAGGGCGGTAATGGGTCTTACCTAAACATGGAATCGCACCCGCGGGACTCCTCTCTGTTTTGGGCAGCATGGGGCGGGCTGGGCTCTCGTGGGGTCCCATCCTGGCCCCCCCCCCCCCCCCGCTCCCCTGGGGGCCCATCTTTGGTTCGCTTGCTCTAGTCATTTTCCCTTTCACCTCTCTTTACTGTTTTCTTTCCCTTTCTGTTGCTTTTACTTTCCCTCTGTAATAATGCTAGGATTGCTCTCTCTATTAGTTTCTAGGGGTTTGTAGGGTTCTTTTCCTTATCCCCTCTCTGTTTCTGTTATTCTTGCCTTCTTCTCCCATCTGTTTGGGTTTTAAAGTGGGATGGATGGATAAAACGTTGAGGCCATGGTAGCGAGACATTGAAGGCGCGGGGGTCTTAGGCTGGAGCCAACTTTTGCAATTGGTTCAGGGAACCCATGGCTGGAGCTCCAGAAAGGCAGCAGTATTGCTCTTAGAGGTGGACTGTGAAGAGTTGGGGTATGGGAGAGGAGCGGAGTATTCTGTAGTGGGGCACCTACAGGGTGAGCGCTGGGGAAAATGTATACTCATAATGATAATGGTCAGGTTGCATCCTGGACCTAGTAGGTTGCTGACTTGATTGCATGAACAAATGTCTGTACACCATGTATTGTGCCTCTGAAAATTTCTCAATAAAGATCAGTGTGATTAAAAAAAAAAAAAAAAAAAAAAAGAATCAGCCAGCACTGGAGTTTTTAAGACTCCAGGGCCGGCTCTAAAGGGTTTCGGTCCTCTTTAAAGTGTTGTGCAGCATGTTGTATTGGAATTCCCCGCTGTTTGCCATAATAACTTGCCTTTCCAATGGGTCCATGGCGCATTCGCTGGCTGCATCTCAGGCATCTTACATCCTAGGCACGCTCCTGCACCCAACCATTAAGATAGGCAGAGAGGGCGCAGCAGAACACAGGGAGACAGGGAATGCAGCCGATCCCTTTTTGATCAGCCGTACTTATCAATGTTTTTTACTCACCTTTCCGGCAATCTCACATCAGGCATTCACATGCGCCATCCCTGGCATCTCATGGCTGAGGCTCGCTCCTACACCCAGCCAATTAGGCTGAGGACAGGAGCTCGCTGCAGATAAGAGGGAGGCCCGGGGAAGTGGCTGCTCCCCTTTCCCTATGCTTATCTCTTGTGTATACAGAGCACTGATTGGAGGATAGCCCGCAAATGCGTCATGGGACCAGTGGAAAGGTAATTTTGAGGGTGCTCTAAAGGGCTACACAAATCGGGATGCCACAGGGCCAGGACCTATCACCAGTACAATACAAAATCCTGGTAATAAGTGGACCTGTTACCAGAATTTTGTACTGTCCTGGTGATAGGTTCTTGTCCCTGGGGCATCCCAATTTGGGATGTCCCACTGTGTGAAAGCCCTCAGTTTGCCCACACAACTCACCTTTCCTACGGTGCATGCTAATGGCACGGCAGGAAACGTTGTTTGAACTGAGTACCTGCATAGTATGCGGCCCATGCCCGGTCTCCCTGTGCTTTATGGCGTACTACCCCACCCAGCCTACATGAATAAATGGGTGAGATTATTATTATTATTGTTTATATAGCGCCATCATCTTCCTTTACAAAGTAGTAATTACAGACAGGGTAGAAACATACGGTACATATACTATTTCAAATGCACTTTTACAGATGCCCCGGAGTCTTTTAGTCTGATAGGTCCACTTTAACCCTTATTACTTTAAAGGGTGTTGGTCCCTCTTTCTGCTGATAGGAAGAACCTCGGGGGGGGGGGGGGGCACCCAGAAGGCTGGAGCCCCCTCGCACCTAACTGCACAGATCGCTCGTAATACTCACCTTCATTACGAGCCAGTGTCGGGAAAGGAGTACCGCGATTGGCCGCCGGGCGGTCACGTGGGCCGTAGTCGCGTCCTTTGTGCCGCCCGCTGGCAGGACCTGCCCATATGACCACCCGGTGGCCAATTGTGGGCCTCCTTTCCCGGGACTGGCTAGTAATGAAGGTGAGTATTACGAGCGATCTGTGCAGTTAGGTGCGAGGGGGCTCCAGCGTGCTGGATGCCCCCCAAGGTTCTTCCTATCAGCAGAAAGAGGGACCAACACTCATTAAAGTAATAACGGGTGTAGGTCTGGTTTAAGTGCCAAGCATGTACAATTTACTGGGCTGCTTCTCAGCCTGTTAAACCGGACCAACAGCCTGGCACCGCTGGAAAAGAGAGGTAGCGACCATTTCCCAACTGACAATGCACAGTAACAGGAATCCCAGAAGCACTTGCTGTTTGCAGGTGGACTGCAAATACATGAGCCGCCATTTAATTTCTAATATTCACTACAGAAGTTAGAAAAAAGGTAAATTAATTTTTATGGGCAGCAATCGAAATTGCCCCGGGGAGGGGGGCATATGAGCACTGTTTGTTGTGTTGGTCTGGTTTGTAATTTTTGACTGTTGGCCCACTTTAAGTACCAGCCCCGTATATACTATGCAGCTCTCATTTCCCCAAGTTTACAGAAATAAAACCCTCACCTTCATCCAGGATCAAGGACAAGGGGGTCTCCTCTTCCCCCTGCAGGCCTCCAATTCTCAGCAGCTTCTGACAGCTCCCTCCCCACCATCCAGAGGGGCCTTTTATACCAGCGAGTGTGGCGATGTCAGCTCACTCTGCCAGTGCCGGAGTATAAAAGGCCCCTCCCTGCGGCAGAGGCAAGGAACCGGGCAAAGGGCACCAAACTGCTCACTTCCAGCTGTCAGAAGCAACAATGGACGGTGCGGGACAGCATCCCGTGATGGAAGGAAGGAGGGAAGAAGTAAAAATAAAATATATATGTTATCGGCTTTTTAAAGTGTTATTTTACACTTAACCCTTTGTGAACTGGTAAGAGGTCCTTGCAACTCCTATATCAGCTCAAGGGGCACGGGATGGGCTGACAAGTGAGTGACTTGCCAAAACGCACTGCCCCATTACCTGCATTCCCAAAACCCAGGGGGGAGCAGAAGGGCCCACAGCCGACCACTCAGCCTCTGCTACCTGGTTTGACAGCCCCCATCGCTTGTGCCCTGCCTGGTTTTGCTGCAGAGGAGGGACCCTATGCTGTTTTTTAAAAATATTTTTAATGGTTTAAACTTTGAATGTGCACACTGTATTTTTTTCGGAAATCTCATTAAAGTGGACCAACACCCAGGATTTTGACTATCCTGGGTCTTGGTCCACTTCCCCGGGGCACCCCGATCGTGATAGCGCTCCTTTAAAGTGGACCATCACCCTCCCGTGATCGGCCCGGGAATCTATAAGATTCCCGGGCCGATCACCTCCCTCCCCGCGGGACAACCCCCCCAAATCCCCTTACCTTGTCTTCGGCGGCGGCCGGCCGGCGCCGCCTCCCCCGCGCCCCTCTAGACCTGCGTGCGCGCCGTCTGTGAATGAGTCAAGAGTGACGCGCGGGAGGGGGCGACGGAGCCGCTTGTCCGTCGGCGCTGGGAGCGGGGAGAGGTGAGTTTTTCGGGTGATCGGGGGGGGGGTTTCACACAGCGGGGCACCCCGATCGGGGGTGCCCCACCGAAGTGGACCAAGACCCAGGATAGTCAAAATCCTGGGTGTTGGTCCACTTTAAGCGCTTTATTCAGTTTGGGGGGTGGCCAGTCTCCTGGGCAGGAACCGGTGTCTACTGATACATATGTCGTACCGTTCTAATCATGAGGAACTGGGCTTTTACACGCAATATGATCTCCTTAAAAAAAAAACTAACATTTTTTTAATTTTTTTTTTTTTTAAAACAGCGACATTTTAAAGACACTTTTAATTTTTGTTTTCACATATTTCATCAAAAAATATTGAGAAAGCACAAAGAAAAAATCACAAACAAGATATTTCACGTGAAAGCAAAAAAAAAAAGTACATTTTTCCCTGGAAATTTCTGCAAAAAAAATCTAGGTAAGCTGGCACTGAAAGGGTTAAAGCGTACCAAGCTTTTCGGTCACTAGGGGGCGCTACAGCCAAGATTATCAGAAAATCCAAAGGAAAACTATATAACTTTTCCACACTACGATGAGAAGTTTAAAGGGGGGGGGGGAGTAAGGTTTCCTACTGGGAACTCATGTTTTATGTATTTATTCATATGTGATCACTGAACTTTCTATCCTGTTCTGTAAAGAAAAAAAAAGTGGCGCACGTCAGCACAGCCAGTCCTCATAGGGGGCAGCAATGGAGGACAATGGGGCAGGAGGATGGCGCCCCCCTCCGCCTGGCTGAGGAGACGTCATGGCGGGGCCCCGGTGTGGCTGTGTGGTTGCGGCGGGGCGGAGCGGAGAGGGCGGGCCGGGAGCCATCCAGGAAATGCCGGGACCGAGCGGCTGCAGCGATTCCCTGTCCCCCCGGTGTGAGCTGTGAGGAGGATGTGGGGCCGGTTGGGCGCCTTCCTGCAGCAGGCCGTGGAGTCGGTGAGTGAGGCCCCGGGCGCGGCCGCCACGTCGTTATAGTAACCGTCCCCCGGCCTCAGTGTGTAAACATGGCGCCCTGCACCCTCCTGCATTGGCTCGCACTGCTGGTAGGACTGACGCCACTTTATAGGGGAAGCCAGTCACGTGGCAGCTTTCGGGTGCTGGAAAGCTGATAGCTAATTGGCTGCTGTGAGGGCCACCTACACTTCCTAAGCCTTCATGGCTGCCCCATAGCTTATATTATGGGGGGGGGCTTACTAGTGTGACCCCACAGCCAGGAAATGAGGTGTGGATGAACTTCCTGTTCCTGCAGCGCAGGTGGGAGCTTATAATAGGGGACCAAAACCCCTGGTGGGTGTATCCAGATTTGGGATGCCTCACAGCATTAAACCGTGCACTATATACTCTGCAACAGCCTGAAAGTGGACCAACACCCAGGATTTTGACTATCCTGGGTTTTGGTCCCTATGTGAAACCCCCCAGATCTCCCGATAAAACTCGCCTCACCCCGCTCCTACGGCGCATGTGCGGCCGCTCGTCCAATCAGTGCACTCAGAGCCGCTGAGGTATGTGAGTCAAAGCGACGTCTTACCTCAGCGGCTCCGAGCACGCTGGCGGCCGCATCTTGCGCTTCCCTCTAACAGGGAATGCGCCCTGCTAGCGCGAGATGCGGCCCGCACATGCGCCGTTGGACCGGGATTCAGGTAAGGTTTGTGGGCGTCCTGAATTGCCCGCATGGGAACCAGGAACAGGTGAGTTCTTGAGCAATCATGGAGGATACACACAGCAGGGCATCCCAAATTGAGATATACCGCCAGAGAGGAACAAAACCCAAGAAATTGAAACTCTTGGGTTTTGTTCCTTATTAAAGCCGACCAAAACCGGCACTGGAGACTCTAGGGCCCACGGATTCCCTCTCCCTGGGGCATCCCAAACTTGGATGCCTCATTCTGTGACCCCCCCCCTCCCCATTCACCCAATAAGCTTAACTATCCAACAAGCACAGGGCGCATGCGTTCCTGGATGGCAGCGGCGTCACTCGCGCCCTATTTTGGCTGTGCAAGGCCACACCCCCTGCAACTGAATGGCTGTGCATGGCCGCGCACAGCTGAAGGATGCGAGTGATGCCATGTGCCGCTTGTGTGTGCCGCTGGGATTCCATTCAGCTTTTCCAGCAGCACATTAATATGCATAGCCACAGAAACTGATTGGAGGAGACCTGTGCCTGTGCTGTGGACTCATGGAAAGGTAAGAAAGACGGACGAACGGCGGGTTTTCACACAGCTGATTCTAATTTGGGATGCCCCTTAGGACCAAAACCTGGTATAATGAAAGTCCACTTTAAAGAAAAAGTCAGCTTTCAGTGTCATTTATTGTGTGCCAGAATGATGTCATCAAAATGCTGAGCTTATCAGTTTTGTTTTTCTTTTTTATTTGTTTGCAATGTGTTTATGTTAGCAACTGTACACAAGCTGGTGTGTTTGGTGTACAGAGGAGAGACTTTCTGGCTCTGGCTTACTAATCATCAGATTGGCCAAGAGGAAGAGATGACAATTCCTCAGCTCACAGGTTTAACCCCTTCTGCTCTAATTCGGGCGGGGGGAATCACGCTCCCGTGTTTAAGTAGCTAAAGGGTTATTGGTAGTGTGTTCTCACCTGTGGAGGGATGTCTCTCATTACTGCTGCCTGATATTTCTGTGCTGTGCTTTGGGGGGGGGGGGGGGGGGGGGGGGGCGGCTCATCCTTGTCAGTGGAAGGATTCTGTGAATTGTAGGCCACAGTTACTGAAGGCAAGAAAACCACCGATTCACGGGAATATAATAAACAGCATGCTGCTAAATGATGTATGAGGGAACAATCTTAATAAATGTTTAAATGATGTATGAGGGAACAATCTTAATAAATGTTTAAATCCGGATGCCACAGAGATAGGCAAAGTGGACCAAGCCCCTAATAGACTCCAGAAAGTAGACTCAGGGGTAACAGGTTTGGAGCGCTCTGTTCTGCTTCTACAGGTGAGCACTGCTCAGATATAATGACCTGCCTTCTGAGCCAGCTGGTGCTGGAATAACATCTTATTGCCATTGTAGTTCATTTGATTTGTGTGGGAGCTTTTACCCATCATGCAATGCTTTGGGCAGATGTTCACAAGGAGCAACCACCAGGGATTGCGCTCCATAGTTACATAGTTAATACGGTTGAAAAAAGACATATGTCCATAAAGGGTGTTGGGGTAGGGGGAAGTTATTTTTATTTTACAGGGGAAGCCTATTTTTTGTCTTTATTTTTATTATTTTTTATTGATAACCACTAATAGTAACTGTTAATGTTATTTTCTTCTAAATAAGCATCTAATCCTTTTTTGAAGCTGTCAGCGGTTGATGCTGTAACAAGCTTCTGTGGAAGGCTATTTCATAGATTTATAGTTCTTATGGTAAAAAACGATTGTCGCCTCCGGAGACTAAATGTCTTTTTTTCCAATCGAAGGCAGTGCCCCCTTGTCAGATTTTACCTGAAATAGTGTTCCCCCATATTTTTTGTATGGTCCATTTATATATTTATACAAGTTAATCATGTCCCACCTCAGCCGTCTCCTCTCAAGACTAAACAGATTTAATTCTCGTAATCTTTCCTCATAACTAAGATCTTTTATTCCCTTTATTAGCTTGGTGGCTCTCCTCTGCACCCTTTCCAGAGTCAGGGCGTCCTTTCTATGAATGGGCGCCCAGAACTGGACGGCATATTCCAGGTGAGGGTGCACCAGTGCCTTGTAAAGAGGCAAAATGACATCCCTATCCTGTGATTCCATGTCTCTTTTAATGCATGATAGTATCTTGGTGGCCTTGGAAGCAGCTGCTTGGCATTGCATGCTGTTATTTAGTCTGTGATCTACCAGTGCCCCCAGATCCTTCTCAACAAGTGACTCTCCCAGTAAGTTTCACTGAGCCACTCTGGTGTCAGTAGCTAGTATAGCTTCATGTAGCACGAGCCGCTCCAATTTGGCTGCATGTACCAGTGGCAGCCATTCAGAAATGTCATCAGCTGATGAGCAGCCTGGGATGTCTTTGTGGCATCACCGTCAAGGTGAGAATACACAGTGATCTGGCCATCTCACACATCAAGTTATTTGGAGAGGTTGACCACAAACATGTCCACCACTGGCCCTATAAGACTGGGGCGTCTATGCACCGAGGAACAGTCGCTGTAACTGCTCTGAGCGGCAAAGCAAAAGCTGAATGGAATGCACGCCGGTGATTGGCTGGTGACATGTGCTGTGGGAAAGAAGGAAAAGTGAGTTAATGGCCAATCTAGGGGCATACACACAGTGGGGCATCCCAAATCAGGATGTTCCAAAAAGGAGGAACAAAAGCCTCAGTATTCCTTTTTAAAGCAGAGCAAACCATCCCAGGGGGTGCTCGCTCAACATTGTCGTATCACCCAAACCTCAGATAAAGGCTGAAGTGGGGGGGGGGGGGGCTGCTGACATCACAAGCTAAGTCTGTGCAATATGCACAGGTTAAAGTGGAGCAAAACATAGGATTTTGACTATCCGGGGTTTTGGTCCTTTTCCCCAGGTTGTGTGAAACCCCCCAGGTCGAACGAACTCACCTCTTCCCAGTCCTACGACGTATGCGCGGCCGCTCGTCCAATCAGTACCCTCGGATCCACTCAAGCCTGTTCATCCTGGAGCTTGTCTAATACGAGCGGCTTGCGCTTGCGCCATTGGGCAGTAAAAAAAGATGAGTTTATGGGCGACCTGGGGGGTTTCACACAGAGGGGCATCCCGATTTTGGATCCCCCGGGGGGGAAGGGAATTAATCAGCCCTGTCATCTTCTAGATTCCTGGGCCGATTTCCATGGGTTTTGGTTCACTTTAACTCCTGCCTCAGCACTGCTTTAAACCGGAACAAAACCTGAGAATTTTGACTATCCCAGGTTTTGTTTCTTGCACCCCAGGCATCCCAATTTGGAGTGCACCTTTCCCCCCGCTTCTACAGGGCATGTGGGAGCTCTTGTCTAATCAGAGCCGGCTCAGTTTACAATCGGGATCTCGAGTGGCCGCATCCCGAGCAGCGGAAGCAGGTGAGTTCTGACTTTACGCCTGGGGAGGGGGTCTCAGAGCAGGGCATCCTGATTTGGGATTTCCCTGGGGAAGGCCAGTGGCAGGTCTTGGAATCTTTTACATTCCACGGCCGGATGCACTGGGTTTTGTTCCGCTTTGAATCTCTAAGTCTGGACAAGATTTTTAGAAGAAATTCCCCTCTGCCACGAACTAGGAAATTTATACTATAACACATATATATATATATAATACCTAACAGCAATCTGCCTGGAGTCAGATGAATGTAAATGAACGTGGCCAGGACAACCTCTGCAAGCTTCAGCTGTGAATGAGTTTATCTGACCCTGATCCCTTTTAGATTAAAAAAAGCAAAGTGACAGATGTACTTTATGACGTGGTCACATTCATGTCTCTGGAGAAGAAACAGGTGCAGAGCCATTTGTCGGGGTGGCTGCATGTCGGGGCCTGGTTCCGCATATTCCTGCTTAGCACTTACTGGCGCTTCATGTGTCACCTTATTCTTCCTCAATGTAGGAGGAGGAGAGAGTTTTCTAGTTAGCAGGGTTTCCCTAGGTGGAACCACAATTAGATACTACTTGGGCTTCCCTAGGTTGTCACAATAGTCTTGCTCTGGCCTTCCTGTGTGTCCTACACCAGAGTATGCCAACCTTTTTTTTGCAATGATGTCATGTACCACCCTACTACCACTAATACATGTTTCTCTGAAAGGGTGCAGGTCCTATACTGGGCTAGCAATGGACTCCTCCCATGATGCTCCACCTCTGCAGCTTGTTGATTTGGAGCAGTAACTTGTCTGCAATGCCTTTATGCCCCCCCCCCCCATTCTCTATCAGTAGTCTTGAGTACCTCCACATTGTAGAACTTAAAGTGGACCCAAGCTCACTGAACTTGTAAAATATATTTGGCCAAAACCCCTGCCGTTACTCCCTTCTTAGGGTGTAGAACTAGAAATTAATATTTTCGCTTTTTGACCTGTCCTGGAACACTGATATTTTTGCTGTCCCTTGGTGCATACCTCCCAACTTTTCAAAGCCGTAAAGAGGGACACATTTAAGCCACGCCTGGCCACACCCCTGAACATGCCCCCAGCCACACACTTAAAGGGAAACGGCACCTAAGAATTAAATAAAAATAAATAATAATAATAATACAGTGAGGGGCATCCCTTGTTACAGCCAGTTAGGGGCATCCCTCGTTACAGCCAGTTAGGTGTGACACAGCACACACACAACACAGCACACACACCACACTCCACACACATAACACAGAGCACACACACACACAACACAGCACAGCACACACACCACACTCCACACACAGCACACACACAACACAGCACACACACCACACTCCACACACAGCACACACACCACACTCCACACACAGCACACACACAACACAGCACACACACCACACACACAACACAGCACACACACCACACTCCACACACAACACAGCACACACACCACACTCCACACACAGCACACACACCACACTCCACACACAGCACACACACAACACAGCACACACACCACACACACAACACAGCACACACACACCACACTCCACACACAACACAGCACACACACCACACTCCACACACACAACACACACAGCACAGCACACACACAGCACAGCACACACACCACACTCCACACACAGCACACACACAACACAGCACACACACAACACAGCACAGCACACACACCACACTCCACACACAGCACACACACAACACAGCACACACAACACAGCACACACACCACACTCCACACACACACACAGCACACACAACACAGCACACACACACAGCACACACACCACACTCCACACACAGCACACACACCACACTCCACACACACACAACACAGCACACACAACACAGCACACACACACACCACACTCCACACACACACAGCACACACACAACACAGCACACACACCACACTCCACACACACACAGCACACACACAACACAGCACACACACCACACTCCACACACACACAGCACACACACAACACAGCACACACACACAGCACACACACCACACAGCACACACACCACACTCCACACACACACAGCACACACACAACACAGCACACACTCCACACTCCACACTCCACACACACACAGCACACACACCACACACAGCACACACAGCACACACACCACACACACCACACACACCACACACACCACACACACCACACACACCACACACACCACACACCACACACAGCACACACAGCACACACACACAGCACACACAGCACACACACCACACACACCACACAGCACACACACCACACTCCACACACACACAGCACACACAGCACACACACACAGCACACACAGCACACACAGCACACACAGCACACACACACAGCACACACAGCACACACAGCACACACAGCACACACACCACACAGCACACACACCACACTCCACACACACACAGCACACACACAACACAGCACACACACCACACTCCACACACACACAGCACACACACCACACTCCACACACACACAGCACAACACACACACACAGCACACACACCACACTCCACACACACACAGCACACACACCACACTCCACACACACACAGCACACACAACACAGAGCACACACACACACACTCACCAGTTCAGCTCCTGCACGATCCTTCCTGGAGCCCCGCCCCCACCCACTGAACCACCAATGAGATTTAACAAGAGAAAAAAAAAACCTGCCTCTCTGACGCCCCCTGCCACCGGCCCCAAGTATGCAGCTCAGCGCTCACACCCAGGGCCGGCGGAGGTGGGCAACCTCGAGAGGTCGAGGCAACCTCTGGCCAGCAACAGGCGACTGCGCGGGACAGAGTGAGGGCGGTGCGGGAGTGAGCGAGGACGGCGCGGGACCACCGCCAAAAAATCGGGACGGTTGGGGGATATGCTTGGTGTGAGATGTCAGCCATTGCATAGGTGTGGCAATGACATCGTTGCCACACACAGCAGTGGCAATAAATGGAGGAGGTGGAGCTTTACAGCTAAAACAAGCACCATTATCTATGATTAGAGTGAAGCAAGAGCATTGAAAATTGTCAAAAGGTAATACTCATGAGGGGAGCAATGCAGGAGATGCTAGTTAAAAATGTGAGTTTTGGTCTGCTTTAAAGAGGAACATCAGACCTAAAAGAAAAGGGGGCCGATCCCCCCCCCCATCGGCCCCTACTTACCTTCTGGATGTCGCCACTGCCTACTGCAGTGACATTTGGCTGCTTCTGGGCCCGATCCTCACCCCGCCACCCGTTTACCGCCACTGACTGTCTTAGCTGTGCTCTTCAATGCCCCACATCGATCGCACAGCTCCGCAAAGTCTCGCAGGATTTTAGGCTGGCTCCATTGCATCCCATTCATGGGCACTGAGCAGGCGCGAGATTGGGGTGCGCGCGCAGTGCCTGATGGGATGTAAAATGGTGCCGCCCATCAGAAGGTTGCCCGGAATCCGAGGTACCCAGAAGAGGGATCCCCCGGTAAGGGGAGTAAACACTACCCAATTGTGAAACCACGGGGGGACAGTCCTGTGAGGTTTTAACCTCCTTCTGTGTTCCTCTTTAAAGGAAAAAAACCCTTTTGACAGTTTTTTGGTGTTCTTCCTTATTGTTTTCCTCTTCTGGAATGTAAAATAAACATTTTTGTTAGGATTGTGCCCCTAGACCTGTGATATTTGTAAAAAAGGTGAGTTTTGGTCCGCTTTAAGTGTATCATAGAAGCCTGATATCAGGCAAACTTACTTACTAGGTCTCCTCTTCCACATCTGTCTCACGGTCCACGTGGCTGCCCTTGGCCAATCAGGTTCCTTATTGGTTACCCTTGGCGTGGAGAGAAAAGCTGTGAATCCACACTCTCCAAACCACACCACACACACTCCGGAAAAGTGAGTATTTTTTCTCATTTCGTGCTTTTATGCTATAAATATGTGGCTCATCCCAAATGATGTGACTTTCGGTCAGGTCTTTAGTGTTCTGCCTTATAGTTTTCCTCTTCATGGATGTAAAATACACGCGTGTTAGGATGGTTCCCCCAGACCTGTGATTTACTTATCAGCATGCTGTTTACATCCCTGTGGCTCTGGTGGGTAGTAGAAGTAGGAGTGGTTTTCCTGCCCTTTGATAAAGCTCTTAGTAAACTTTCTGATTACAAATCCCAGAATCTATCCACTGTAACAGGTGAGCTAATCAGCAGCTTTGGCTAAACAAAGAAGCAGTAATCACCTCCCCAGGTGATAACTTTGCCAGTAACCTTTTAGCTACTGGATCACAAGGCTGTGATCTGAAGAGGTTAAATTCATGCAGATGGGGTTTAAACCCCATCAAACCTCATCTCAGCCAATCAAATGATTAGCAAGAGACAGGGAATTTCTGAAATGTACATCAGAACACCACTTTGATGTACATTGCTACGGTTAACACATTGCTGCTAGGGAACAGTTTTATGTTATAACACAGTTGCAAACAAATAGAAAAGAAAAAAAACTGCTAAGATCATCACTTTGACGATAATGGAAACTTTTAAAGAGGAACATAGTAGGCCCTGGAGTCTTTTAGTCTAAAGTCTAAAAGACTCCAGGGCCTTACATGCTCCACTCCTTGGGGCATCCCGAATTGGGATGCCCATCTGTGTAAAAACCCCCAGAAGCCCCTTTTCACTCACCTTGTTCCATCCCGGCTCGCCTCTAGTCCCCTGGCCTTTCAGAATGGGCAGCACGGGCACGCAACGGCTAGCAGGCAAGCATGGGATGCGGTCGGTGGGACACTCATCTCCCTTCGACGCTGGGCCGCTCAGCCAATCAGTGCCCTCCTTCTCACCCCCGGGTCTGCACCATGGGAGCGACAGGAAGGTGAAGGAATGGGGTGACCTGGGAGTATACACACTTCGGGCATTATTATTATTATTGTTTTTTTTTATATAGCGCCATCAACTTCCGTAGCGCTTTACAAGTTAAGAATACAGACAAGGTAAAACGTATTCAGGATGTCCCCACTGAGAGGAACCCCCCCCCCCCCCCCCCCGAAAAGTGAAAATCGGGTGCATTGGTCCTTTTCAAAAGTGCTATTAAAAGTGGGATTTCCCTTTAAAGTCTTTATTATCTGTATATCCTCTTTCACCACCAACACCATATAAACCATGTTGTCACTTTGCAATGTTGTTGTGTAAGTTACTGACCAATTACCTGCATGCTGCTAATGTTCTACAATATTTGGACCTCCTGGTTGTGAAGTGTTATGGTCCGGATGATAAAATCATTTCACAGGGGAGACCGTTTGACTTACCCTCTGTGACAGACATTTGGATCGGGGCATGTGCATAAGAACAGAGTAAATGGCTAACTTACATACCATGTGCTCTGTCCATACAGCATGAGCCCGCTCAGGACCTGCTGCAGTCCTTTGTACAGCACTGGAAGGGAGTGACCCAATACTACCTAGAAACCACAGGTAAGTACGTGTGATCTACTTTCTCTATTGGCCATATGCAGGCAACGGAGGGCCTTAGACTTCTAAGAATGGGAAGAAATGAACACCCATAATAACTGCTATGCAAGAGAAATAGTGATTTAATACTGTGACACAAAAGGACAGCACATTAACAATATGTAAATACAGAAACAAAAATATATACAGTAGAATGACACAAGAAGAAAAAAGTAAAAAAAATGCAGTAAGTCATATGCAGTAAAGGCAACCTTTAAAGTGGACCATCACCCTCCCGTGATCGGCCCGGGAATCTTATAGATTCCCGGGCCGATCACCTCCCTTCCCGCGGGACATCCGAGATCGGGATGTCCCACGGGGTGAAACCCCCCAAACACCCCAAATCCCCTTACCTTGTCTTCGGCGGCGGCCGCCCGCCGCCACCTCCCTCGGGCCCCTCTAGACGTCCGCGCGTCCGCCGTCTGTGAATGGCCGGCGCGGGCGCGCGCACGTCAAGAGTGACGCGCGGGAGGGGGCGGCGGAGGAGCCACTTGTCCGCTGCTGTCAGACTGCTTGTCCGTCCGCGCTGATTGGACGGCACGGCCACGTGGGAGCGGGGAGAGGTGAGTTTTCCGGGTGTTTGGGGGGGGTTTCACACAGCGGGGCACCCCGATCGGGGGTGCCCCACCGAAGTGGACCAAGACCCAGGATAGTCAAAATCCTGGGTGTTGGTCCACTTTAAATGGGCAAACAGCCCATTTGTCAAGAGATGCCGCATCTCCCCCCTTCCCAGAAAGAAAGTTTGACACCTTCTATACCCAGGCCAGTGCCCCAAATCGGCCTGTGTTTCTGTTTTTACTAAAGGCTTTCCCCAATATTGATAAAAACACTAACAGGATGCAGTTTGATGTTCAAATGGCGTACAAATGGCTCCCTGGCCATGCAGCATGCATTTAGGTACAAAACCTGGTATTTTCATGAGATGCATGTGACAGTTTAGCTTTTAATGCCTTTAGAATTAGTGCAGTTATTATAACTAATAAGGCTGACCCTTAATGCTGTGTAACTGAATGATTCATCGCTGGAGAGCATCGGGGAGCACTGTTGCATGGCCAGGGAGCCATACAGCAGCTGTTCCAACAAATCAGACTGCATCCGGCTAGTGTTAGTGAATATGTCCATCATTTATAGAATAGAAATCACCTAATTTGCCCCTCTGACAAAACTGCATGTTTATGAACTTTGTAACACACATTTATCATTTATTTCAAATGAGGCCCCTCCCCTTTGTATGAATGTCTTAGAGTAATAGAACAGTCAAAGCCGATTGTTACACCATTGTGTGGGGCTACATTTGGCACTATCCTGAACTGTTTTACATTTTTAAATTGAAGCAGAGATAGCCGAGATATCGGGGTTTACAGTTTTTCCTTATGATTTATTTTTGGGGAGTGGCTCTTGGAGCTGGCTGGCTTTAGTCCAGGGTGGGCAGCTGTTGGTGCTGGGAGTGAGAGGTCTTTCTAGGCAGAGCCTGGGGGGCAGAGGAGGAGGAAGGGTTTAGCGAGGGACACAAGAGCTGACAATCAGAGGTGGGTAAAGAAGACATTTTTTCTCATGTGTGGTGTTTTTTTTTTTTTACTGTTAACCCTTTGGGAAATGGTAACGGGTCCATGAGACCCCAATAGCAGTTCACAGGGCTGGGGGCTGGCAAGTCACCTGCGGCTAGCGGGTGACTTGCCATTAACCCCCGGCTCCCCAATTACTGGGCAGAAGGCCTGGGCCCACAGAGGCTATGCGGGCTTGTTTCCGGCAGGGCGGGGGCCACCAAAGCTGGCCCCTGCTCCCCCTGTTCTTCAAGCCCTGCATAGCTGGTTATGCTGGGTAGGGTGGACCCCCATGTCATTTTTGTGGGGATTTTTAAAGGTTTTTAACCCTTAAAATTCCAATAAAAAATGCCCCCGGGAAGGGGGACCCTAGGTCAAATTTTTTTTTTCATTAAAAAAAAAATGTAATAAAAAGAAAATGCGATATATCGTCTTTGAGACAGAATCAGGATATATCATATTGTCATACGTATCACAATACGTATCGTATTGCCAGATTCTTGCCAATTCACACAGTGTTCTTGGTTTTGTGCTTTTTGGCAAAGTTGCTATGAGGTTCCCCAAGCCATTGACTATAGAGCCATGGATCTCCATGCATTGCCCTGGTGAGGGTATAAATGCCAGAAACATATGCCTCCTTAAAGCTAAAGCCAAGAATCATAGGTTACCACTCCCGCTTTTGTAAAGCCATGATGACCACCCCACTCCATACTAACAACTTTGAAGCTCCTGTCACACTGCTGTGCTGCGTAGCATTTTACTTGTGTTTGGGTTGCTTTACCATAGACCTCTATGGAGATGCGTTGCATTGGAAACGCAGCATGCAGGACATGGCTAGGTGTGAGAGTTGCCTCACTTTCTAAGGTCCCACATGGGTCTACCTGAATTTTTACTCACCACAGGCCTAGACAGCCTTGTCTACACTTCCCAGCCAGGCATGCAGGCACTCATTCTATATAAATAAACAGGGTACTGGTAACCGAGGAGCAGTCATATTTGATCCCTGCCGTGCCTTTGTGTATTACACTTTATAGAGGTATGTATGTGTTCACTTTTTACATTTTTTTTCTTTGGTCATAAAGATGAATCCTGCCAAGCACGTAATACAGACATCCCCTGGCGGCTCCGTCAGCTCTTGGACATCCTTGTGTATGAAGAAGGGGCAAGACAGAACAGTGGGGGCGGGGATCAGAATGGACCTGCTGACAATACCGGACCCTGCATGGAATACCTGCTACAACACAAGATATTGGAGACTCTCTGTACACTAGCGAAAGCTGAGGTATTACCTGCTAATGATTAATAATAAGCATAAAAACATGCTGTGCATTACTCCCGGGGGGTGGGTAAGTAAGCCTTTGTTCAAGAAGGACTTAAAGGAGCACTGTCGCGGAAAAATGCCTAATGATAGAAATCCATATAACTATGCTGGATGGTGGGAGGATGGGTCAATTATACAGCCAGCATCAAGAAATATCTAACCAGGCTTGTTTTTCTTACTTTTAATGAAAAGAAAAGGACATCCGGGGTGACGGGCTTTGTCACCCCTGATAGAATAAACCTGTCACCCCTGGATTTTATTCCTACCATGAGAGAATAAACCAAAAGCTTGGCAGGAGATGTATTGTACTGTACTGTACAGATGGCCAGACAGGCGCCCCACGGCGTAGCCTACGCGTTTCGAGCCTCCAGGGCTCTTTTTCAAGGCTGTAAGGTGCTCAGCTCTGGCTATCTGTACAGTAAGCTTTATTGAGTATTTGTTGGTATTGCTTGATGTTTTCACTTTGCACTTTGTTCCTCGCTGGGCCTTCCTTTGTTCGGGGTCCTGCTAGGTTTTAATTGATGTACATAGTATGATTTTTTCTATGCACTTAGCACTTTATTAGATCAGTATACTAGATGAGTATATAGCACATAGGGTTTCACCATATAGGTTAGCACAGTATTATTGTTGGTTGGCCGACGGGCTCCCCCTTGTGGACATTTACAGTACGGCACTATGAATTGCTGTTGTTTTTTAAATATGCTTTTAAATTGTTATTCACAATAAAAAATTCTTGATGATTTAACATTGTAGTACCATTTATATATTTAGGAGTGCGAGTGTTAGGCCCCAGGGGCTCCTGGAGGAATGATCAGGAGGACATTCCATTAGGAGTACATATAGTATGCTTTTTTTAAAGAGGAACAACACACCCGATTTTCACTTTTCGGGGTGATGTTCCTCTCAGTGGGGGCATCCTGAATTGGGATGCCCCTAGGTCACTCACCTTTCCTGTCGCTCCCACAATGCAGACTGGCTTTGTGGGCCGTTCAACCAATCAGCCTGCCGCAACCCCCGCTCACCTCCTAGCCGTCGCTTGCGCCCGCGCTGCTGGGACATGGTGAGTGAAACGGGGATTCTGGGGGCTTTTACACAGCGGGGCATCCCAATTCATGAGTGGAACTCGGGTGGCCCTGGGGTCTTTTAGACAGATCAATACAGTGACACTGCTGCACAGGATTGGGTGACTGACCTGCCACTCAAGGCCCCTACTCCAGATTGCCCGCTTCCTCACTAAATTCTTTTTATGTTATTGCCTGAATTGGTATTGGCACAGGTGGGTATATCAGTGGTGTTACAAAATGCTTGGAATTCTACTTAAAACTAAGCAGAGGGAGGTTGAAAAGAAACAAACAGTTCAGCATGACAAAAAAAAGCTTAAACCGGACCTTCAGCATGATTTATTAAAAAATAAGCCCAAACCCTTAAAAGAACTATTAACCAGCATCTAAAATGAATATATTTTAAGTTTTTAGTCCCTTTCTCCCACTGGGCTGCCGCCATCTTGACTTGAAGCATCACACATACTGGGGAGAGGAGAGCGGGATAAAGTACAGGGGGGTGGGGTTATAGCTGTGCTTTGCACAGACAGAGCAGAGCTGGGGTCAGGGAAAGGTCAGCAATCACATAATGCAATGCAGCACAGTCAGAAGACACTTCCTGTTTGCAGGCAGCGATGCTCCATGAGCCATCATCTTGGATGTTTAAAGGCTCATAACATGCAGTAGATGCAGGTAGGATGAGTTTTAATGTGAGCAATCTGTATGTACAGGGTGTGGGAAACATATAAGATAGACTCTTATTCAGGGTGAAGGTCTGGTTTAATGGGCACTATGAGCTCCTGTGCCGACACCTTCATGCACGCCCATCTTCCATTCAGGAGGAAGCAGGCTCTCTCTTTGGCTGCCATCCGGGGCATCCCGCATGAGCTCAGATGCACGGAGGGGGGCGGTTGTTAGGTAGGTAATGATATATCTATAATGATTAGTAAAAAGCAGCCAAGCTTGCTGTTCTTTTTTTTTTTAAAAAGAAACAAAGGGGGGATGGCAGCCGCTCAGACCATTTTATAACTAACCTGGGAGGTGCACGTTAGCAGGGCAATTAGGATACAAAAGTCTTAAAGGAGCCACAGCACTCAACCCTGTTAGCTTGAATTTGTGCAAGCACATGGTGTGTGGGGTCTAGGCTGTATTGCAAGGTTTTTGACCCTTCCACCCCATGGCTTGCACTTGAGAGGTTTAGGGCAACCTCAGGTAAGCCTGCTCCCAATGTATCTATTGCACTGTATGTCCCAAATGGTGCTCTTAGAGATTAGAGTTAGGACTGCACCTCACAGGGGCACTTTGGCGTAGTGGTGCAGCTTAAGCATACTTCTGCAGATGTGTGTGACCGAGCCCTCTGTTTTTAACCAAGTTTAGAGACAGATTATAGGCTGGCCTGCAAGCTAACAGGGTTGAGTGCTGTGGCTCCTTTAAGACTTTTGTTCTTTTTTTTTAAGACATTTACAATTTGATCAAATTTGGATTTCAGTCTCTGCACTTATTATCGCCTTGATCCATTTTCATGCTGATTGCACAATAGACTTAATTCTCTTTTCTCTATCACAGTACCCCCCCGGCATGAGGCAGCAGGTTCTCCTCTTCTTCAGTCGCCTCTTAGAAAAGGTGCAAAGACCATTGCTACACTATATTAATGTCCACCGCCCGGTGCAGGTGAGTAGTACAAGCTTCCAATCTTCTTTCCGCATTAATAGCCAAATATTGTTAGGGTGTAATTCCCATCAATGTGGCTGCAGGCCCAGTCCCAGGTGCCTCATGAATCTGGTCCTTCTACACTGCAGCATGGCTGGAGGCCTCTCCAAAACCCATCCAGAGTCAGTCAGCCTCTTTTTAGGAACAGGTCTGGACTGGGCTACTAGGCTTCCCTTAACAGCCAGACTCCTGGACCCTATGGAGCACCTTAGGCCAGTAACTCAAGACACAGTGCTCTCTCCTGGAGCCTTTGTGTAGCCCAATTTCTAGTTTTGCCACCCATAAGTGCCTATTTATTTTACCATTTTGGCAAACAACCTATTACTTACCAAACAGGTGAGGCTGAATCATCCCACGGGGGCAATAGGATTCATTAACATGGCCAAACTAAACCAATATTTTCTCCAGACTGTATTACTGATATTTATTGTTTTTAGTCCAACACTGTATATTAAAGTGGACCAAAACCCAATGAACTTGTGAAATACATTTGTCTAAAGCCCCTGCTGATTATTCCCTTCTTAGGGTGTAGAACTAGAAATGGATATTTTCGCTTTTCGAATAGTTCTGAAACACAGGGCCTTATTTATCAAGGGATAGCACCAGGTAGTGTCTCACTAGCGCCAGGTAGCGGCAGCTATCGGCGGCTACCGACTCCAGAACGCCAGGCGGCGGACACAATCACGCATTTATCACGCTAAATGAGGCTAGCGCCGGCGAGAGCGTCACCTAGCGCGGGATTCATCATGTAGCGGACTGCAACGAACAGCGCCGCTGCTAATTCCATCACAGCGCCAGGTATGACCTCTCGCTACCTGGCGCTCTCCAATGCATTTCAATGGAGCAATCTTTAAATATTCCGAATTAATTGATATGACTGTTTGTTTGTTTTTTTTTTTTAACTGTCAAAAATTCTGTGACCACTGCGGCAATGTAAGAAATATTTTTTTTAAGGTAAAAAAAAAAAAATTTGTGCAGAATTGATATTACAGGTCTGATATTAATGTATTCATATTTCAAAATGTTTAGAAAAACTTGTTTCATTTTTTAATCAAAAAATATGGTTGTTTGGGGGTTAAAAACTACTTTTAAGCCATCGCCGCCAGCGCTCTGGGGTTTAAACAAGCATTTCACAGCGCGAGAATTTTTTGAGCGTGATTTGTTAATGAATATGCTGGGAGCCGTTCGCTATGGCCATTCGCTGTCAGGCGCACCCATACAGCACGGAACCTGTGAAACAGCGACTCCTAACCCCGTATTCAACATTACCGCACACCGACTGAGTCGCTGTCAACAAGCGAACAACGGCCAAGCACAGCGAATACTAGCGGGCGCTGTGAAAATCACGCTACTGGCGCTCATCTGTCGCTACCTGGCGCTATTAATGAATCGGCCTCCCCGTTTTTTTTTTGTTCTCCCTCTCTGTAAGATGGCAGGTGATCAGTCGTTGCATAGGGGTGGCAATGACATCATTGCCACACACAACAGTTGCAATGAATGGAGGAGGCGGAGCTTTACAGCTAAAACAGGCAACTTTATCTGGGATTAGATTGAAATCGGGGGATGCTAGTTAAAAATGTGGGTTTTGGTCCGCTTTAGGAGTTCTTGTGGTGCACTGTATGAAGACAGTAAGTTAATTTAGCACAACATCATAGCCGGCGACCAGCTCAAAATGTGCCAGTAACACCCATTATGGCCCTGTTTTGCCAACTGATCAAATATCCGCAGGTTCTGATACCTTAGGTTAATAAGCTTTAATTGAACAATACCCTGAATTAAACACTTAATTGAATAATGAACAATTAGCTGCAAATAAATATTAATTAATATGTGATTTGAAATAATCAAAGATTAAATGCTCCGATACAATGAGTATTAATACAACTCAACATTTTAATACTCTGTCATGACTTCACGTCGAGTGAACGCCGGGCGCTGTACGCAAAACCACATTTAAAAAAGCGAATCTGGTGAGCACCTCTAACGGCATCATGTAGCGTCACATGTATTACAGGCGGCTCTAGCGTATAGCGCTGGCGCTCTAGGTTCAAGAGCGCCATGTAGTGCCTGTCGCACAGTGTCGCTCTCCCATACATTTCAATGGGGTTTCATTACTTGTGTATAAATAGCGAGTTTCCTTTTTTTTTTGCTCAAATCATTGTGTGACCTTTGTGTGACGATTTGGGGTGCCCCGCTACCTGAAACCCCCCCAAACACCCCGAAAACTCACCTCTCCACGCTCCCGCGTGAGTGCGCTGTCCAATGCCCGCCGACGGACAAGTGACGTCCGTCGACGGACAAGGGATCGCGCCCGCCGCCTCCTCCCGCGCGTCACTCTTGACGTGTGCGCGCCCGCGCCGGCCATTCAGAGACGGCCGGCGCGGGCGCGCGCACGTCTAGAGGAGCGCGAGAGAGGCGGCGGCGGCGGAAGCAGCGGCTGGAGAGGTAAGGATTTTTCGGGTTTTGGGGGGGTTACACCCCGCGGGACATCCCGATCTCGGATGTCCCGCGGTGTGTGAGGTGATCGGCCCGGGAATCTTATAGATTCCCGGGCCGATCACCCCTGGGTGTTGGCCCACTTTAATGTCACAATGTTACAACAATGTCATTCCATGTGATTTTGCTTTGTTACTGGTGGATATGTGTTCAAAAAACAGACTTTAATGACACAGCATCTGGCGCTCTATGCTACAGCGACCAGATTTAGAGCGCCGACGCTGTGTGTGTGTAGTTTTTTCCTGAATATCGTGTTGAGCGCCGATTGCCGGACACACTGAGCTGGCGCTACCTCTCGCTCGCTGCAGCGCTGTACTGGTGTTAGAGTGCTTAACACACATTACGTTCATCAATGCCGGCCAGGTTACTAGAGTTCTGTTACAGCGCCCTATACCCGCTTACAGTGTCTACTAGCGGTCGCTCTAAGCGCTCATCTGGCAATACGTGCCGCTAGTAGTAAATCAGCCTCCACGTCTAATTATGCTAATTATGGTTCGGGGTAGCCAATAACCTTAGCCACTAACTATTTTATATACCTGGACTATCTAACCTCTGTTTGTACCACAGCCCCCAGAGGTTCTTATGGCTTCTTTTCAATTTGTTGGCTTTCCCATAGAAAAATAGAAGGTTGACGGCAGAAGGAGACCATACGGTCCATCTAGTCTGCCCTTATGTGTATACTGTATGTACTCTTTATCTTAGGATAGATGTGTGCTTATCCCAGGCATGTTTAAATTCAGTGACTGTTGATTTTTCAACTACCTCTGCTGGAAGTTTGTTCCAAGCATCTACTACTCTTTCTGTAAAATAATATTTTCTAACATTGCTCCTGATCTTCCCCCCGACTAGCTTCAGGTTGTGCCCCCTTGTTCTGTCATTAAGCTTCTTCTTAAAAACACTTCCCTCCTGAACCTTATTCAATCCTTTCACATATTTAAAGGTCTCAATCATGTCCCCCCTCTCCCTTCTTTCCTCCAGACTGTACAAATTAAGTTCTTTAAGTCCTTCTACCCAAGTGCAGGATTTTACATTTAGAGACATTAAACTCTAGTTTCCACAGTTTTGACCATCTATCCAGTAAAGCTAAATCATTTTCCATGTTGCAGACACCTCCAGGAATATCCACCCTATTACTAACCTCTGTTCAAAACTAAAATTAAGTCTGATAATTAACTTTGTGCGAAGTTATCATGTTATTCACTTATTATGTCTCTTCAGAAATTGATTGCCCTTGGCGGAGATACTGTTGGGGCCACAGCACACAAGGAGGAGGTGCAGTTCCTGTCATCTGTCTGCAGTAAACTAGAGAAGGACCCCTCGCTTCTCATCCATATTCTAGAGGTATGTGTGGAATATGATCAGCGACAAACAGGAGAGGAGATAGTTGACCTTTCTATAGTATTTTTATTTTTGTTCCCCAAATTATCAGATACCTGAGATTTAATTATTTCATCTTTGGCCTGAAAAGACAGTGTCAGGGTTACTCACGTTTGCTGCCAACATGGCATTTAGTCTTTAGTCATTCAGAAAATGCTAGGAGGTGGACATGCTAGCATTCTGAGGACTATAGCTCTTACATTAGCGTAGGGGAGGGCTTTGAGCCTGGCCATATACTAATTGTGTGTGTTTTCCTATCATACCTGCAATAGCAGGAAGATAACATTGTGTGTACACTAACTTTGAGACAGAGGTGAAGTCTGCATGTTTCTCTGCCTCCTCTCAGAGACCAGCAAGGGGAATAGGAAAATGAGCAGAAGGGAGGGGGAGAGAAGACTCGGAGAATGTCCAGCAGCATTTGTTTCCTTTAGTGGACAGATGCTTCTTCGTGCCAGGAAAGGGGCAGATTTCTGCAGCCAGAAAACCGGTACGGAACAATGCCTGGAAACAAAGGAACTGCTTCTTTACATTAACCACCAGGTAAGAAACAGACTGGGACTATAGAAAACTGTTTGGGTGGTCAAGTCCTTTAAAGAGGAGCAACTCCCCTCTTTCAAGTCTGTAAGAATTTTGGGGTGAGTTGGTGTGCCTCATTTTGGGGCATTCCAATTTGATTCCGATCCACTCACCTCTTTCACAACCCTGCAGTGCATCTCCAACTAGACTTGCAACAGTGCCAGGCCTGTCTGAATGGCTGGAGTGGGCCTTTTCGCAGCTAGAGGCAGAGGCGGGGGGGGGGGGGAGGGGTGGATGTCGGTGCTCACTCATGAATAGAAATCTGAATAGAGCAAGCACAGCTGTTTGGCTGAGAAGCCTGCACATGCATCACAGAAATGAGAGAAAGGTGAGTATACAGATGGGGAATACACAAAGCAGGCATCCCAAATCAGGATGGCCTGGCAGAGAGGAAAAACACACACAAAAAAGTGTTGCTCCTCTTTAAACATACGAGTCCCACTCCTTGTGGCATCCCCAATTGGGATGTGGCACTATGTGTAATTCCCCAGGTCGCACGTTCCACTTACATGCTGGAGCCCTCGCACGTCTCAGCGCCGCAGCTGCATCCCCACTCCCCTCTAGCTGTGCGCCTGGCCTTTGTGAATGGGCTGCACAGGTAAGCTCAAAGCTAAAAAAAAGTGCAGGGAATGTGGCCGGTGGCGCACTCGGCCTTGCTCTGCTCCCTTTGGATCAGCTAGCGGGCTAAGCTGTCTGAGCCGCTTGGCAGCCAAAGGGAGCCGAGCAAGGCCGAGTGCACCATTGGCCACATTCCCTGCACTGTTTTTAGCTGTGAGTGTGCCTTTGCTGACCATTTACAAAGACTGGACGCGGGTACGCGCACAGCTAGAGGTGAGTGGGGAAACAGGCGCAGCGCCGAGACTAAATCTAGCATGCTGATTTACTCTGTTTCGGTCGCGCCTTTGCCAGCCGTCTGAGAGGAACAATACCCAGGAGAGTGAAATTCTCTGACGTCGTTCCTCTTTAAGGCTGTTTTTAAGGCTATAGTATTGCATTTGCATTGCACAAAAGGTTGCCATTTTGTAAAGGAAATTTAGCTGCGCTAAAGAGCCACTATATCTAAATTAATGCTTGTAAAATCTAAAAAACTATATTAAAAATCCTCTCTCTTTTTCTTCTCCAGTTTTCTGAAATTAATACACGCATGCGCAACCATCCACCCCCCACCCCCATACACATGCAGGCCTTTCCAAGCCCTGTGTATTTCCTCCTGGGAATGCGCATACAGTTATGTGCGGCTTATTGTATACAATTGTGCTGTGATTACATTGGCCACTTGGAAGCTTGCAGCTTACTTTTCTGCAGTCATATATCTTGACATGCCATACAGCCCCACTGTCACTCTTATAACTCTCTTTCAGCTGGGGGGGGGGGGGAGTAGAAATTCACAGGTGCCACTCTGCTCGCATAGACTGGACATTGCACACAGTTGCGTGCATTATATTGCACTTTATATGCCCCCAACGATGATGGACAGACTGTTGATGGATAGAGGTATGTCTTATTAAAGAGATTTTTCAGGCAAAAGGTTAAGAAAAATAAACAGCATCTTACGCCAATCGTTCCTTCAGCGCTGTGCCTTCTCTCAGCTCTGTGCCCTGAAATATATTACCTTATTTGCCCCTCCAGCCAATGTGGGCCACCAATACTAGCTCAAGGAGCTAGTGCAGACCACATCCCCTTCTTTTTTGGTGTCACTCTCAGAGCTGCCATTCACACCCAGCTAACCCCTCCCTTCTTCCTCACCCAGCCTCGTCCTAGCAAGCGTTCTCGTTCCAAGCACTGCCCCATTTATTATGCTGATTATTATGCAGCATCACAGCTCCTAGGGCCACGTCCACATGCTTCAGAAGAGAAATCGTGATGTAAAACTGTAAACCTCTTCTTTAATTTAAAAACAGAAAACAGTTTAAAACAGTGGCAAACATGGCCCCACACAATGGTCTAACATTTGGCTATGGCTGAAATATCCCTTTAATCACTGCTATGTCTGAGAATCTGAGAGGACGGGGGATATATCAAGCAGATCCCACAACACTGTGTATTTTATTATAATCGTTTCTTATTGGTTTTCAGACAAAAACAAAAATACAACAGTTATACAATTACGGGTTAATAACAAAACGTAGGGAAAGGGGGGTAGGGAAGGAACAAAAGGAAAGAGGGGTGGGGGGGGGTAACGGGATACAGGGGTCGCGCTAAGGTTCTAAACATAGTGTATAAAGTAAAAGCATTCACATTCGCCGACGATTCCACCTTAGGACAGGAGATTGTGCTAGCTACCTGGGCGCCTCCTGTATGTTGCGGCCTGCGTTTAGGTAAGAGGAGCGGGATGTGTGGGTGCGAAAAGCGGTCTCGTTGCTTTAGCTTTAAAGTGGACCAACACCCACCCGTGATCGGCCTGGGAATCTATAAGATTCCCGGACCGATCACCTCCCTCCCCGCGGGACATCCGAGATCGGGATGTCCCGCGGGGTGAAACCCCCCCAAACTCCTTACCTTAGTTTCGGCGGCGGCCGGCCGCCGCCGCCTCCCTCACGCCCCTCTAGTCGTGCGCGCGCCCGCGCCGGCCGTCTGTGAATGGCCGGCGCGGGCACGCGCGCGTCAACAGGGACGCGCGGGAGGCGGCGGCGGAGGAGCCGCTTGTCCGCGGCTTGTCCGTCGCCGCTGACAGAGGTGAGTTCGGGGGGTTCGGGGGGGTTTCACACAGCGGGGCACCCCGATCGGGGGTGCCCCACCGAAGTGGACCAAGACCCAGGATAGTCAAAATCCTGGGTGTTGGTCCACTTTAAGGGCTGGGACGAGGCCAGCTCCCAGGGAGCAGTGCCGGCCGAGAGGGGGAACTATGCCCCTTCCGGCCAACCCCCCCCGCCAAGCCCAGCCCCTGAGAGAGGGTTGATAGGCCGCACACCCCTGTCTCCGACTTGCTAAAGCAATGCTAGGAGGTGCGTGTCCCGGTAGAACAGCCAGCTCATCCAGGCGGATGCACACTGGTCTGTAGTGCCTCTGCTTTTTGCTACTAGTTCTTCCATACAGCGAATTCCCTCCAACTCCACCACCCACTCCGTCAAGGTAGGGGGGGTTGGGGTCCTCCAGTGCTTAGGAATAATGGCTCTCATAGCCGTTAGGAAGTGGCCCAGGATCCCCTTTCGGATCCTCGACACCGGGCCCGGGATCAACGACAGGAGTGCGGCCTGAGGTGTGTTGTCTATCTTGGTCCCAGATACCCCGTCATAGATTGCAAAGATTTGTTCCCACAGGGCCTTGATCGTTGGGCAGCTCCACCAGATGTGGGTCATGGTGCCCACTTCCTTCTGGCATCTCCAACATTTGTCCGATTGTGCGGCTGCAAATCGGTGCAAGTCAACCGGGCATCTGTACCATTTGGCGAGTACTTTATAGTTTCTTTCTTGTGAGGCACTCGCCAGTGATATCCCGCAGGTGTTCGAAAACACTTTCGTCAGATCGGTGTCTGAAATTTGTATACTTAGTTCTCTCTCCCACTTGTCTATGAACTTGGGTGGGCCTGAGTAGTGTGTTCTGTGTAGCAGGGCATAACACTGTGTATTTTATTTATTACAGAGTGAGAATGTGAAGAGGAGCCTGTCCATCGATGGGGGCGATGAGTCAGCTCCTGGAACCTCAAGTCATAAACCTCAACAGACCATATTCAAAGCTTTATTAAGACTGTGCATGTGCCAGGTAGGAGACATTTGAAAGGGAAGGCCTTTTGGTTTATTTTTTTTTTACTAAAGGAAATTACTTTTACCCAGTAATTCAATTCCTCTGACCTATTTTAGTTGTTGGTAAGATCATACAGTTTAAGCTGCAGAATGAATCACCACCTTACTATTCTAAATCCTACAGCAATAATAGTACAGAATTATTTTGTTCCAAAGATAATTGAATTAAAGTATTCAGTCTGGTCCTTGAATTATTGCAATACGGATGTATTGAAGTCTCTATATATTATATATACTATACTATGTGGGAAAGTAAATAAGATATTGTACATTTCGAAACTTTTCTCATATGTTTCCTTCTGTTCTTTAGTGACATGACTGATGGTGATACTGCAGGGATGCACAACCTGTGGCCAAGGGGCTACATGCAGCCTGCACTGCCATCAGTTGCGGCCCCAGGGGCATCTGTCTCTCTCAACCTATCTGCTTACCTCAAGCCACCACAACTCTGCCCACTTCACCTCACCTCTACTCATCTCACCTCCTACCATCACTCCTCAGCCCACCTTACCTCTGCCCTCTTTTCCCCACCTCACCTTGGCTCACTTCATCATTACTCATCTCGCTTCTTACCACCACAGCGTATTCTCCACTTCTTTACACCTTACCTCTTCTTATCTCACCTCTTTCCTCCTCACCTCTTCCTGCCTCAACTCTGCTCTCTTCACCTCTGCCCACCTCCCTTTGCATATAAAGTATATATTAGGCACGGCCCTAGAATCTAAAAGACTCCAGGGCTGGTGGCTATCTTTCCCCCCAGGGCATCCTATTCTGGGATGCCCGCTGTGTAAGACCCCCCAGGTCGCCAGTAAACTCATTTTTCCTGGTGGGTCCCATGACGCAGTGATCGTCCTCCGACGCATCCCCAGCTTCTCTGTGCCGTGAGCTTTCCAGTGCCCTTTTGAATGGCTGGGTTCGGGAGCGAGCACACCTGAGCTGAGAGCCGGGTGTGCAGCCAGTCAGCTGGAACGCATCGCTGCGGCACCTCAAAAGTGTGGCTTAGGTGGTGGAAGAACCCTAAGAAAACCCGGGCCACCAGTGAGCCAATAGCAGTGCCCGTCTCCTCTGGGGGTGGGGGGAGGGTGAGCAGAGGAATCACAAATGGGTTTCCATCCACTTTAAGGGACTATGAAATGGAAAATTAAGACGGAACTTAGAACAAAAAAGGTTGTGTCCCCCTGGCTTAGACCTTAAAGGAGCACTATCGAGAGAAATGAACCAATAATAAAAATCCAAAACCATATGGATGGCAGGATGATGGGTCACTTATACACCCAGCATCGAGAAATATCCAGCCAGGCTTGTTTTTTTTTTTTACTTTAATGGAAGGACAAGGAAATCAGATGTGACAGGCTCTGTCCCCCCCGATACACTAAACATGTCACCCCTGGATTTTATTCCTACCAGAAGAAGCAAACTACAAGCTTGGCTGGAGTTGTATGCAGTTCGGGTGTAAAAGTGACCCCTCCTTTCATTAGCCGACGCATTTATATGGATTTTGAATGTTATACAGTTTTCCGATAGTGCTCCTTTAAGATAAAACTGTAGATGGGGAATTTGGAGGTTGTAATTTCTCCTTATAATGAGTCCTATTTATTTGGTTGTTAGCAGTAAGGCAGATGTTCAGTAAGACAGAGGCCCTTCCCTGGTTTCAGATTTAGCCAGTGGGAACATAAAAAGTATTTCTACCTGTTCCAAGTCCGTGATCCCTTAAGTACAAAAGGCAAGTAGCAAATGAAAGTAATACTAACTATGACAGCAGGTAGGCTTTTGTAAGAACTTTTGAAAGAACTCTCCTAACCAAAACGTGTGCTGCCATGTCAGGGCCCTGCAGCCCTGGGTTTTGTGGGGCTTCTTCTAGGCCAGGGATACTCAACCACTTCTTGTAAAGGTCCATTTAAAGGCATTCGGTGAGAGGTGAAGGTCTGGGTCGAGGGCTGTTGCCGGGGGGGTGGGGGGGGGGATAGATATAAATCAGCACACTGGGGGAGGGGCTATAGATTCTCCAGCCAAAATAAAGAAGGCTGCTTGAAAGAGACTTTATATTGCAACGCTAGGTGCCAGGGAGTCATCACACTGGCAGGGAGACTAAGCACTACATCGCCGATCAAGGGGTAAGCTCAGAAATACACAAGCAACTGATTCAGGACTGTCAGGGCGGGGCTCCGGAAATCTGGAACAGAGGTCCACATTCAGACCTCGGTCCGCCAGTTGAGTATTGCTGGTCTAGGCAAATCGATAGGCCTATATGCTCTGGGTGGACCAGGCCAACTACCATCTGCTGTCAGCTGGGATTGAGCATATGCAGCAGGTGGAGATAAATAGATCTGAATTTGAAAAAGATTTAACAGTGCCCCTTTCTTTCATGTTGGCTGAAGTTTTTATACCAGACCAACGAGAATTTAGTGTATGTGCTGGGCCTCCATTTGTTGAGATTCCCATCAGGTTATCTGTTATGAAAACCTTTGAGAGAGCTTCCATTTCTATCATGCTCTAATGTATTTTGGAACTTAAATTGCCAGTCACAGAAAGGCCGCCTAGCAGTACGAGCAAGAGAGGCCATCCTCGGGGTTCTCCGCGCTGCCCAGCAGGAAGGGCCGGTCCGTCTTATTGTACAGAGTGATCTGAGCCAGCAGCTGACAGAGCGATTATGTATGTTGCACAATGACATCCCTCTGAGCGCACACCCTGATGACATCACCAGTCAGGAGGACACTGATTGGAGGTGAGAGACGCATCACAATATGGGTTTTGATTATATAATTGTTCCTGGTATATTATTACAAATAATTATGTATGTATTCTTGTTTGCAGGGCCGAAGTCAGTCAAGAAGAACTAGACTCCATGCCAGCAGACATTGCTGCCCTCCGGAGGTTTCTGTGTTGGGTAGAGTTCTGTAACTCTTTAATACAAGAGGCTCATGAGGTAAAACACAACTCTGTCATCTGTAATATCAGGTGGGGGGGGGGGGGGCAAATGATCCAATAATAGAAATCCCAGAATTATAGGTTAGATAGCAAGCAAGGGGGTGAGTTATAAATCTTGCATCAAAATAAATCCCAGCCAAGTTTGTTTCTTTTAATGGAGATCTGCTAAACTCCAACTTTCTCATGAGCTAACCTGTGCTGAAATAACCGTTCATTACAATTCTTTTAAAGTGGACCACTGCGATTGGCCTGGGAATCTTATCGATTCCCTCCCCCCTCCCCCCGTGGCATCCAAAATCGGGATGCCCCGCTGTGTGAAACCCCCAGCGGTTCGAGCCACGGCCACATTCCCTCTAGCAGGGCGCATGCCCACGCCAGGTATTTGTGATCGGCTGTCGCGGGCACGCTCCCTGTTAGAGGGTAGCAGCGGATGCACCCGTCGGCGCTTGGAGTCGCTGGCCTTAGATGAAGGCTTAGACGACGTGACGTCAGTGGCTCTGAGCGTGCTGATTGGATGAGCGGCCTCTCATGCACCGTAGGACTGGGAAGAGGTGAGTTGTCTTCAGTGATCTAGGAGGTTTCACACAGCAGGGCACCCCCCTATCGGGATAGTCAAAATCCTGGGTTTTGGTCCACTTTAATGTGTTGGCAGATATTTAAATATTGCAGCTGCTCCCCCATAGGCTGGCTCAGGAGATGGACATTGGAATAGAGCGGATCCCCCCCGTTAAATTGCAATTGTATGATCGAAAACCTGTCACCCCTGGATTTTAATGTTTTCTGAGGCAAGTGGAGGACCCAGCTTGTTGATTATTCACTACATGTGGTTCATTGGGGAATCTCCTATAGATACCCAATCAACCCAAATGTAATGTATTAGGTAACAAACTGCATCCTGCACATGCCCAGTAGAAAAGACCTTTACCTGTCGTGAAACTATTTCTTCTAAGAGAAGAACGCGCTTGGCTGGAATATTTATCAGTGTATAGGTGACCCCTTCTCTCATCCAGCATGTTATTTAGATTGAGCAGTTTTTAAATAAAAATGGTAGGGGGCATCCTGGTTGCAGATGCCCCCCGCACATACCCCCATTTCCTCCTCCCAGACTCCCCATTTTTTGGGCATTTTATGGTCCTATGTGAACCAATTTGTCTTGAGCACACTCCACGTCTACCATTTCCTTGTGAATTTGGCTGCTGGCACCTAGTCCTACATAATTAGTGGTGTTGATTGGTAAATGGTCGCACAGTGGTGTAAATATGGTCAGATATCAGAAAGAAAATTCATAAATACATTTTAATTATACCCATGCAATAATGATCTGTGCAACACATATAGAAATAAAGCTGTCACGAGATCATGGTATGGCAATTATTGCTTATTTGATTTGTCATTAAATAACCTTTTTTATAAATATTTTGTGGACATTTCAGTATAAAACAATTCATTAACTAAATTTAGTTAATATAGTTTTATTGTTATTGCACTAGCAATATATCTGGACCCCGGTATCCAGTGCGCCCCCCCCCCCCCCCCCCAGTGATTTCAACACTGGGTGCAGCCATCTTGATAAGGCTGCAAACAGGGGCATCCCCTGCTCTGTGCACACTAGTCACTTGAATGGGCCGATGAGCGCATGCACATAGCGGGGGAGTGTTAGTTACCATGCTGGATTCCCTAGGACATGTAAGGTCTTTTACTTTTTTTTAACCCCTATCCTGCCTCTGCACCGAGGGAGGGCAAGGTAGAGGTTAGGCTGGACTTCCACTAGAAGATAGAAGTTGTTTCAATAACACCTGAAAAAATGTGCCCAGCATACCACCAATCCGCAATTAGTATAAGAAAACCGTGTGCTGAAGGTGATTCCCTAAAAAGGTAAAAACCCGAAAGCAACTACAAACTCTACTATGGGGTGCACCACCGATCACTAGTGCGGCTGTGCTCACTCTAAACTATACCAACATTTCCAAAGGGAGCGGCCATGAGAAACCACACACCTCCCTCCCCATCAAGGAGCACCAAAATATCTCAAATTTTAGTATGCAAAATTTATTGTAGCCTATAAAAATATATACATACACACCACATAACACATAACACAAGACAATTAAAAACCATAAGTCGGGTCCCCAGTACTATAATTATCTAAATATCTCTGTTAAACCCAAAACATGGGAAATCAAATATACCTTGTATTACACTGCAAACAAAGCTCCAATATGAAATGGATAAAACATGAATGAATAATAAGGTATCCCTATATAAAATACTAGGGTCCGTAGTGCAGAGGCAACGAATTGCCCCTACACCCACTTCCCCTAATATAGGTGCCGGCACCCAAAGGACCAAAATCAAGGTCTCTAAAGAATTGATATGCCCAACCACACTGTATACAGTAATATATGAATATATTATATACAATCTGTGTACAAGACCAACAAAAAATATATGTGCAACTACTATAAGGAGAAAAATATACACTATAACTAAATAAAGGTGCTATAAACACATAAACAAAAAATATAAAAAATAAAGTGCAAAGTGCTATCAGTTATATTGCAGGATATTCCCTATATATCTCTGCTGTATGAATCTGTGATAATCTAAAAATTACTATATTCTAAGTATGTCACACACCCCACTTCAGCTATCCATAACACATGGGTAATACCACCTTAAGAGGCGTTCCTTGCAGAGATGATGCAAAGAAAAAAGCCCCTCCCTGATCCATAAATACCTGGGACCTCCCACTCATTACCCAGTCTCCATCTCTGCAAGACGGCGAGCAAGTCAGAAGATGATGCCTCCTCCTTGCTCAGGGGGAGTTAAGGTAGCCGGGGTTGCCCCCGGCCCATTCGTGTTATATTTCCGCTCGGCCTTTTGTTTCCTTAGGGATCCCAGTTTTATTGTTGTGTATGCCTCCTCAGCTTAGGCTGCGGGCTGAGCGAGGGAATAGGAGCACCCACGGTGCTGAGGAGCTGCGCTCCCCCCCGTGAGACCCTATTAGAGAGGGTAGGCGGCGGTCCGGGTTGGTGATCCCGGTTTGGGATGCCCCGTCCCTGAACATCATCCCGGGGGGGGGTCCCTCCTTAATTCCCTTTAGGGTTGGGGTTGTTCCTGGCCCTCCCTCCTCCCTTTCCCCTATGTTGTGTGCGTGTGTGTGTGCATGCTTTTCACTTTCACTGTACTGGCGCAGCGCGGTGCGCTGGCGGTGGCTTCAGGCGTGAGGTGAGTTTCCTCACGCCTGTGTCTGCCTGGGGGGGGGGGCGGGGCCGAGCGGCGGCGCGTTGCCGCGGCCTGACTGCCCATTGACGTGGGGTTGCTCCCAGGGGGTGCCCCGCGTGGCTGGGGGCACCCGCCTGGTGTTGGTGTCGGGCGCCGCGGCTGCGGCTGCTGCCGGTTGTGTCAGGCTGGCAGGCCTAGAGCCCTGCTCCCTTCCATTCCTCTCATGGCGGGGGGGGGCGGGGCCAGCTCGCGGCGCGTCATCGCCGCGGCCCCGCCTCTCTCCTATCCTCAGCGCTGTCGCGCTTCTCATTGTGTGTGTGTGTGTGTGATGAGGGGGAGGGGGGGGGGTGCGCGCTGTATTCTGGCGCGGGCGCTGATCGCGCCTTTTTCACTGGCCACTCCTGCGCTCCCTCCTCCTCTCTGCTGCTCCTCTGAGGCTCCTTCCCGCACTTTCCGGCTGGCTGCTCCTGGCTCCTAACTGTGAGTGGCCCAGTGGGCCCTGTTTGATTACTTTTTATAGATTTAGAGGTGACTTTATTTCAATGTGGGTCACTTATGTTTTTCAGGACCGTCTGGGAAACCTGTTTATCCGGGATTAGAGGGTCCTTCCCTGTCCTAAATTCCTGGGTTCCATTATACTAATCCTCCCACTCGGGACATTAAAGGGGGCATCCCGGGTTGCTTACTGGCGTAATTCCCTGGGTCTTAGCGACCACACAAAATCACCTTTATGGAGGCATCCCCTGGTACGGGGGCGGGCACCCCTTCGGGGCATCCCAAGAAGTGCATATTGTGCGGGTGTCCATCTCGGGGGACGATGTACTGCTATGTATTCCCTTTGCACAGCTTACTATTACCCGGCAGTCCGGATCCCAGGCCTAGGGATCAGCACCGCCGGCCGAGTCATCTCCACCTCCCACCCTGACGCGGGCTACGTGCGTCGCGGTCGAGGGCAGGGATTTGCAGGCTGATATGTGCGCCAGATTGGCAGCCCTGGTAAAGATTGTGTCCTCGTCGGCCGCCCGCAAGGCCCCGGCCAAGAGGAAACATTTGTCCCCGGCCCCGCCGGGGGATGATGGAGATGATAGTAATAATCTTGACTGGTCCGATTTTTCTGTCCCGGAGGACGGAGAGGTGTCCGATGGGTCAGAGGTTACTGACGTTGTGTATTCTGCAGGTGCCGATGCCGAGCTTAGTGAGCTGGGAAGATCGGCGGACTCCCTTCAAGCCCTTGCCTTGATGTTGGAGGTTCTGATCATCTCTCCCCCTGCAACGGCTTCGCAGCAGGATGGTGAGCTGTTTGAGGAATCCAGGCCGCGCTTGGAATTCCTACGCAGCGGCATTTTGACAAAATCATTGACAAGGAATGGGACAGACCGGCCCGGCTCCCGGGCATCCCTCTAGGGTGGGTTAGGAAATATCCCTTCCCTGCTGAGGTGGTCAAGCGCTGGGCTTCCCCGCCCGAGGTCGACACCCCGGTTTTGGGGTTATCAAACTCCTCGGTCCTAAATAGGCCTGATTGTTCCACCCTCAAGGACGGGGAGGATAAGCGTATTGATCAGATGGCTTGCCATGGTGTTATTAGCGTCGGGTCGGCCATGCGGCCTGTCTGTGCCTCTGAGATTATGGTGTTGGCGGCCAGATCCTTGGTTAGGGAACTGCTGACGTCTTCCGGACTTCGTCCGGGGAGTAATGAGTTCCTTAGTCTCAAACGCTGTGTGCTGTTTTTATCCTTTGTATTGACGGCCCTGGATGACACCTTAATGATGTGTGGTAGAACCTCGGCCTTGCTGGTGACCATTCGGCGGTCGGTATGGCTGCGCCAGTGGGCGGCAGACTTTATGTCCAAAGAGTCTCTGACGGCCCTACCCTTCGTGGGGTGGAGGCTCTTTGGTGAGACTTTGGACTCAGTCACCCAGGGTGGTAGGCTACCGCAGCGCAAGAAGCAGCGTCGCTCCTTTCGGGGGGCGACCTCTACTGCCCCTTCCTTTCGTGGGGCCAGATCTGGTTGAGGTTCTACATTTCGTTTCTCCAGAAGTGACTCGGGGAGCGGGGGCAGAGGACGTGCCCGCTCTGGATACCATTGGGGTTCCAAGCCCAAGCCGGCTATCAAGCCTGTTCAGCAATGAGGGGGCGCCCTCGCCCTTGCGGGTGGGGGGACGGCTCAAGCACTTCTCCCAGGTTTGGGTTCAAGAAGTCTCGGACAGGTGGATTCGGGAAGTTGTGTCTTCCGGTTACAAGCTAGAGTTCGAGCTCCGCCCCCCCTCCAGATTTCTATGGGCTCGGATGCCTTCAGAGCCCCTGGCGGCATCGGGAGCTCATGGGGGCAGTACAGAGTCTTTTGGACATGGATGTCATGCGTCCCGTGCCTCCCTCGGAGCAGGGCAAGGGCTTCTATTCCAATCTGTTCACGGTTCCCAAGAAGGACGGGTCGATCCGTCCTATCCTGGACCTCAGGCTTCTCAACAGGTTTGTCAGGCCGCGCAAATTCCGCATGGAGACCTTGCGCTCGGCCGTTCAGTCGCTCCGTCAGGGAGATTTTCTGACGTCCATAGATATCAAGGATGCTTATCTGCACATTCCGATTTTTCCGGCACACCAGAGGTTCCTCAGGTTTGTAGTGGAGGACCGTCACTTTCAGTTTGTGGCTCTTCCTTTCGGCCTCACCTCGGCGCCCCGGGTGTTCACCAAGGTGCTGGCGGGGGTGATGGCACTGCTCAGAGTCCAGGGCATTCGCTTTGTACCCTATCTGGACGATCTGCTGATCATGGCGGAGTCATTCAGCCTAGCGGAGTTGGACACCGGTGTGGTGGTGTCCACTCTGGAGAGGTTCGGTTGGGTGATCAATCATCCCAAGTCTTCCCTTTGTCCATCCAGGATTGTGATTTTTCTGGGGATGTCTCTGGACTCCTCGCAGGCCAGGGTCTTTCTGCCCCAGGCCAAGATACTTTTGATCCAGGAGTCAGTGCAGCTACTCTTGACAGCTCCTCACCCGTCCATTCGGATAGGGATGAGGCTGATGGGATTAATGGGGGCCTCATTCGAGGCAGTTCCCTTTGCCCAATTCCATACGAGGACGCTTCAATTTCATCTGCTGAAGGTTTGGGACAGGTCACCACTGTCGTTGGACCGGTCTTTTCGGTTGACCCCTCAAGTTCGTTGATCCCTACAATGGTGGATGGGGTCTGTCAATCTGGGGAAGGGCAAATCCTTCCTGGCCCCTTGCTGGGAGACGGTCACCACGGACGCCAGCCTATCGGGCTGGGGGGGTGTTTGGAAGGATGGCCAGTTTCAGGGGCTATGGAGTCCGCAGGAGGCTCACGAGCCCTTCCACATTCTGGAATTGAGAGCCATCAGGTTGGTTCTGTTTCGCTTGACGCATCAGTTGCGGGGCCGGCCGGTTCAGGTCCGGTCGGACAACCGGACGGCGGTTGCTTACATTAATCACCAAGGGGGGACTCGCAGCAGGAGTGCCCTCAGGGAAGTGTCTTTGATTCTGGATTGGGCAGAGACCTACGTCCCGTGTATCTCAGCAGTCTACATTCCGGGAGTGGAAACTATGGAGGCGGACTTGCTGAGCAGGGCCTCATCTCGTCAGGGGGAGTGGTCCCTCAGTCTCAAGGTGTTTCGTTTGATTTGTCTCAGGTGGGGGTTCCCAGAGGTGGACCTCTTTGCCTCTCGCCACAATCACAAGCTTCCGGTCTTTGTGTCGCTCTCGCAGGATCCTCTGGCTCTGGCAGTGGATGCCATGTCTCTGAACTGGAGGGAGCTGGGCCTACTTTACCTGTTCCCTCCGTTCCCGCTGCTGGCCAGGGTGGTGCGCTGACTGGCGTTGGATGGGGCTTCTGAGATCCTGGTGGCCCCAAGGTGGCCAAGGTGCGTTTGGTTCGCATATTTAGTAAGGCTGGCAAAAGACCAGTTCGTGTTGCCGCTAGGTCCGGACCTGCTCACTCAGGGTCGGCTGCGTCGTCCCAGTTTACAATCGCTGGCTTTGACGGCGTGGCTGCTGAGTCCACAATCTTGAAAGAGGAAGGTCTTTCTGATGCAGTTATTCAGACACTTATCAGTGTCAGGAAGCGGCCTTCCTCTACTATTTATTATAGGGCTTGGATGTCCTATATTGACTGGTGTGAGGGTAGGTCCCTTTCTTGCCGGGAGTTCTCTATTCCCAGGCTCTTGGAGTTTCTTCAACATGGTTTGGATCTGGGGCTCCAGGTTAGTACCTTAAAGGGGCAGTTTTCTGCCCTGGCGGTTTTCTTTCAAAGGTCCTTTGTGCTTTATCCCTTAGTCAATACGTTCTTCTAGGGAGCTATGCATGTACGGCCTCCTAGGAAGCCTTTTGTTCCGTTTGGGATTTGAATTTGGTTCTTTCTGCTCTTCAGGGGTCTCCGTTTGAGCCATGCATGAGGCTGCCTTGTCGTCCCTTACTCAGAAGGTGGCTTTTCTGGTGGCCATTATTTCTGTGAGACGTGTTTCTGAGTTGGCTGCTTTATCCATTAAAGCTCCGTATTTTGAATGGCATTAGGATAAGGTTGTGTTTCGTTTCAAGCCAGACTTCCTTCCTAAGGTGGTTTCGGCTTTCCATTTGGATCGGGACGTTGTCCTGCCCTCTCTCTGTCCTAATCCTAGGAGCGAGAAGGAGAGGGTGTTGCATTCCTTGGACGTTGTCCGCGTTGTGCAATACTACCTGGTGGCTACGTCTTCTTTTCGTAGGATGGTCGCCTTCTTTGTGGTGCCCTCTGGGCCTAGGAAGGGTTTGGCTCCTGCCAAATCTTCTGTCAGTAAATGGAGTCGTCAGGCCATTTTTGGGGCCTATGCTGCCAAGGGGAAGTGTCCCCCTTTTTGTGTTACTGCTCATTCTACTCGCGCTCTTGGAGCGTCTTGGGCCTTCCAGCACCAGGCCTCTGTTGAGCAGGTTTGTAAGGCCGCTACTTGGTTTTCTGTTCACACTTTTTCCGAGTTTTACACGGTTGATGTTCGGGCCTCAGCGGATGCTGGTTTTGGCCGTCTGGTTCTGCGAACTGTTGTGGCATAGGTTGTGCCTTGTTACCTTGTTTTGGTTTCCCGCCCTTTTATGGACACTGCTGTTGGATGTCCCATGTGTTATGGATATCTGAAGTGGGGTGTGTGACATACTTAGAATAATACCATTTTGTGAAATACTCACCTGTAAAATGGGTATTATAAGTATGTCACACACCCCACTTCACCCGCCCTTGTTTGGTACTCTGGATACTCTGTATAGGGCATTTTGCGTGGTTCTTGGTTTTATTGTTGCCTCTTCCTGGTCCCTTACTTACTGCTTCTGTATACTGGGTAATGAGTGGGAGGTCCCAGGTATTTATGGATCAGGGAGGGGCTTTTTTCTTTGCATCATCTCTGCAAGGAACGCCTCTTAAGGTGGTATTACCCATGTGTTATGGATATCTGAAGTGGGGTGTGTGACATACTTATAATACCCATTTTACAGGTGAGTATTTCACAAAATGGTATTATCATTACACATAAGAAATAGAATAAATATATATACACTGAATAAATATACATATGTACAATAACTAATGTAACTAACCCCCAACCAAGCAGAGAATAACAATAATATAAGGTAACTCAAAATGAACCCAGTGCCAGTAATAAAAGGTGGTTGGGAAACACAAAGGCACAAAGCCACATAATAGGGTGAATGTCAGCGCAAAAGATCTATATACATCAGTAATATACTACCAGTGCCATGTTTACACGTATAAGACCAGAGAGCATGTCAGCAGGCATCATGAAAAGGGACCACGAACACAGAACCCGGCCACCCGCGCCCGCCGCCCCCGTGCGGCTTCAGAAGGGTGAAGCAACTACAATTAGATTGCGTCTCCAGCATCCGCTAGGGAGTAAACTTACTGCACTAAAAAGTCCTCAAATAAAGGCAATTAATTCATGCCACTTCCTCAGGATGTAATGTAGTTGTTTCATATTTGTTTATTTGTGTACCAGATTTTGTTACTAGGTGTCTTTTTTTACACGTTGTGTCTGGAGATCCGCATACACTGCCCTACTAAGATTGTCTCGTTCTCTTGCTTCAGATGATTGCTGTGTCTATTGCAAAATCTATAACAGAGGGTTACCTGCAGGGGAAACTGCAAGATGAACTGCTGCAAGTGTGAGTATTAAAGAACAAACCCAACTGGAGACGGACAAATAATGCTTCTGCTTTAATGGGCGTTGAGATTCCCCAGCTTGTTTAGGAAGGGTGCTGCAATGGGGAATCAAGCCTTTATGTTTATTAAAGTGGACCATCACCCTCGGGTGATCTTATAGATTCCCGGGCCAATCACCTCCCTCCCCGCGGGACATCCCGATCTCGTGAAACCCCACCAAAACCCCCTTACCCTAGCTTCGGCGGCGGTCGGCCGCCGCCGCCTCCCTCGCGCCCCTCTAGGCGTGCGCGCGCCCGCGCCGGCCGTCTGTGAATGGCCGGCGCAGGCGCGCGCACGTCAAGAGTGACGCGCGGGAGGCGGCGGCGGAGGAGCCGCTTGTCCGCGGCTTGTCCGTCGGCGCTGGGAGCGGGGAGAGGTGAGTTGTTCGGGGGGGTTTCACACAGCGGGGCACCCCGATCGGGGGTGCCCCACCGAAGTGGACCAAGACCCAGGATAGTCAAAATCCTGGGTGTTGGTCCACTTTAAAGGATTACTAAACCCCCCAAAAAACACTCACTCTCCTTCACTCCTGCACATCAGTGACAGTCCTGCCGGTTCGGAAACCTCCCAGATTCTGGGAGCTGCCTGCTTCCCAACCAACAGCGAACAACGAAAAGGCATAGATCCTTTCTTTATTCCACTGCTGCTTCTGTAAACTTCAGGTTAGTTACTGAAATTTGTTTAAAGTGGAACCTGGCCCCCAGGCATCCTGATTTGTGATGCCCCACTATGTGAACCCCCCGATCACCCAGAAAAACTCACCTCTTGTCGGTCCTGCAGCCCATGCACAGGTTCTCGTCCAATCAGAACTGTTTGGCGTTTGGCGTGCATATATGAAATGTTTGACAAATGGCTCTGCGCTTGGCAATTGGGAAAGAAGAACGTCTGTATCTCCAGCAGTCGGCACGCTGCCTCTCCCAGCTTATCTGAATTTCTGGGTTGGGAGTTTGCACGCACACCCCAAAGATGCTGGGGATGCGGTTGCTCTCTCTCTCCATTGTTTACCTCACCAAGGGAGCCTCTGGAAGAGATGTGTTTTGTGGCAGGGAATCGAATTTTGGGTTGCATTAGAGGAAGGTCAGCGACTGTGCTGGGTTTTATTCCGCCTTAAAGTGGACCAAAACTCTGGATTTTGACTATTTTGGGTTTTGGTCCTTGCTCCCAGGGTACCTTGATCGGTGTGTGAACCCCCCCAGTCGCCCAATCTAACTCAGCTCTCCCGGGTCCTGCGGTGCATGTGCAGGCTCTCGTCCTTTCAGCACTCTCGGATCTGCTCTCTCGTTTTACACAGCGGGACATCCTGAATACGGATGCCCCAGGGGGAAGGGAGTATGCCTGCCCTGGAGTCTCAAGGACCACAGAGTGGGTTTCGGCCCACTTGAAACAATTATCATAGATGTGGGATTGACCATCTAAAACCAGTATGTTCTTTCTTAAGGTCGGAACTGCATATCCTACGAAGCACTGCTCTGCTTACTGCTCTGCTTCAGCGTGTAAATTCCTCCGATTTGTTACGACGACTCCTTATTTTCATACTTGGAGAGGAAAAGGGTCCCGAAAAAAGGAACGACCCCTCTCCACAGCTTCGATCCCAGCTTATCCAGAGGTGCAACCATCTGTCTGACGAGGTAACTGCTCAGCTAATAGACTGAATAGACTTAACAAGAACAGGGCCCAGGACTGAGCCTTGCCGTTCAACTCTACAATTTTCTTCTTTATTTATATAGCGCCATCATCTTCCGTAGCGTTGTACAAGTAGTAATTGCAGACAGGGTAGAAACATACAGTACATAGACTATTACAAATGCAGTGTTACCGAGTTTACAATGAATATTCTGAATACAGGATACAATAGGAGAGAGAGCCCTGCCCCTAGGAGCTTACAGTCTAAAGGATGAGGGGGTAGGATCACAAACAGTCAGTATTGAGCTTTATAGTATGTGCCGTTTAGAGAATTGCTTAAGTCAGATTATATGCTTGTCTGAATAGGTGAGTTTTAAGGGCACCGTTGAGGGTTGTGGAGTGATGGGTTAAGTGTGGGGGGGACATTTCAGAAGATTGGAGTTGCATGTGAGAAGTCCTGGAGACGGGCATGAGAGGAGGTGACCAGGGTGGAGGACAGGACAAGGTCGGCAGTAGAGCAAAGGCTGCTTCTAGGTTGATGTGGTTGGATATGAGATGTAGGGAGGTTGAAGAGAGCTTTGTAGGCTGTACGATTGCACATGATCAGTAATCAAACAAAGTTGTAGTCAGCTCTACCTGAACGATGTTATAATCCCAGCAGAAATGGAGCACGGCGCCGGCTACGAGCTCTCACCTCGTGTCTGGTATAATGTAGTAAGATGAAGCCAGCCAGTATGTGCCGTAATAAAACTTCCAATTTTTATTCCAACGTGTTAAAAAGTCCATCCAAACCAAATCAAGGCGATATAAAAAGCATTACGAAGGTAAGTCCCGTTGTCAACGCGTTTCGGACAGGCAGTCCTTACTCATGACACGATTGCACAGCATTAACAGTAACACTTTGATGCCTATGCGTCTGCCAGCTGTAAATCCACTGAACTATCCAGTGATTAAAGCAATCCTACAGTATACCCTTATATTAACCAAATCCTCATTCATGAGTGGCTGGCAATCTACCGGTGACTAATCTGGATTTCCCATTTGTCTGGATATGTATAAAATCCTATTCATGCAGCATGGACAATTTCTCTTACAGTGTTATTCATTTATTTCCTGTGTTGTTGAGTGCCAAAAAGACGCTGGGATTTCGGATAAGATCACACAGCAGTGTTTCAGGTCCTGTGACTGAGATTGGCCATTACAATGTATTGTCACAAATTAATCCTAATACATTGAATGATTGGCCATTGCAATGTATTGTCACAGATTAATCTTAATACATTGAATGATTAAAGTACATCTGACACTATGAAAAAGCAGCACAGAAATATCCTCCTAATGCATATCTAATATTTCAGTTTTTTATGCATTGTGTATAAATATTTAGATTTAACTAGAAAAAGGGATTAAAGTCTGCATTCACCTCCCCACACCTATGCTGAATCCCACAGTCCTGCAGCCTGAACCAATCCGAGGTCCAGCTTTTGCTCCGGTGTTCATAGGGAGAGGGCACATCTGGGCACTTAAATGTGGAGCAGAGATCAGACAGGAGATCACATACAGCCTCGATGCCGATAGCTCTGACGTGCCCCTGCTGCATCCCACAGCCTTGTCCTGAGGCCCAGCCCAATTATCAGGCCCCGCTGGTGAGAAAAGCTGCTCAGTTCGGTGCTGTATTTCAATGGGAACCAGGAGGTAGATAAGTATGTATTTCGGTCTGGGTGGGGCTCTTTAGGGTTTTCCATGCATGAAACTATAAAAATAAAAGGGCTGATTCCACACCATGAAAATTTTTTTGCATCACTTTTTTTGTGAGATTTTTGTAATGTTTTTTTTTTACCGTAGTGCAATTCAGCGCCATTTTAGCTGTACACATTTTGAAATAATTTAAGGAAGGAAAAAAAATCAATGTTTTTTTTTTTTACCAAAAAGAGACGCTCCCACAACACAGACTTGGGTGAGAGAGCGAGTGCACTGATTGGCTGAGTGCTTGCTCAGTCAATCAGCACGCTCACTTTCACTTGGCTCTCTTCAGCGCCGATCAGTGCCGCCAGCCGAATCCACCACCCACCTGGCAGCCATGACATGTAAGCGCCGCCCATTTAGGAAGGAGGGCTCCAGGAGAGGGTGAGTGTTCCAAGGGGTTTCACACAGCAGGGCATCCCAATTCAGGCTGCCCCAAGGACTGGAACTAGGAAGACCCTGGAGTCTTTTAGATGCCAGGGCCTCCGATGTTCCTCTTCAGGAATAGAGAGAGAAGAAAGAATAGAGATAACTTTTCTCCTCTTTATCTCCCGGTGAATCATTCATATTTATTTTTCCATAGATAAGTCTTAGCTCGATGCACCTGTTTGAGAAGATGCTGCAACTGACCGAGGAGACGGCCCTTTACAGTCTGGTGCTCCGCAATCTGGAGACACGGAGTTACCTGTCAGGGGTTAATGAAGAGAGTCGCGGACAGGAAACTGAAATCTTCGAAGGCGCTGAGTAAGTTACATTGTGGATGACATTGCTAGAATACAGCATGTTGGCATATTTGTCCTCCTGCCCTTTCAGCCAACACCCCTCACTAGCCCCCCCATCTTCTTTTCTTGCCCCCCCAGCCAGTTAGAATATCGTCTCCTCCAAAAACATCACCTGGAATAATAAAATGTTTCACCATTTTACCTTAGTCTCAGGTACGGAATGAAGACTATAGCTCAATTCTAGACTTTACTGGTTTTGAGGTGACTCAGGTTGCCCTTTGGGGCCTAAATAGGCAAAAACTGGGATCCAGTCTGCCCTGGCTGAGAGGGTGGTGCAGATTTGTGTGCCTGAATGTTCTGCCCCAAAGCCAGGGCATATAGGTTGCTGGGTTCTGGTGACCAATACTTACCTCAGTTAGACCGGTTGTCTGAAAGGATTAACCCTTTTGTTGCCAAGCACGTAACACCTACGTGTTGGCTTGGCTGGGCCTTAAGTGCCAAGCCCGTAGGTGTTACGTGCTTGACTTTCCCCGCTGCTGGTTTAAAAAATACTCACCTGACCCCTTGTTGGATCCAGCCGGGTCTCCTCTTTAATTTGGTGCCATCCGATCCCTCGTGGGGGGTCGGATGGCTCCAGGAGAGCCCCCGGAATAGGCCGCCCCCCCCCCCGCTCTGGCAGCAGAAGCTGCTAACTGTAAAAAAAAAAATGACATTCACTTACCTGCGTGTGCGCTGGCTCCCGCTGTCCCTCCTCTTCACCTGGGGGGCCTCCGATTCCCCCCCCCCCAGGACTTACCGATCTTCAGGAGAGAGCCCAAGAGGCTCTCTCCCCTTTCATCCTCGATGGCGGCCGCCATCTTGCAGCTAAGCCCCACCCCCTTGGGGGCGGGGCTTATGACGTCATCCCGGCCCCGATCGATCACCGGCTTCAGCCTTCTCAGCTTCTCAGATGCCGGTGAATGGTGCCCTGGAAGGAGGTGGCAGGAGATCCTCTGATCTCCTGCCTCCTCCTTCTCTGGATGCCGATCACCGGCATCTGTCATCAGAGCGGCGAGGGACAAGAGCTTGCAATCGGAGGTAAGTACAGTAAAAATTTTTTTTTTTTTTTTTTTTTAATAAAATACTTTTTATTAATGTGTGTTTTTTTTTTTCAACATTTAACCCCTTGTGAACTGGTAAGGGGTCGATGAGACCCCTATACCAGTTCACAAGGCTGGGGGGGTGGCAAGTCACCTGCCCTAGCGGGTGACTTGCCATTAACCCCCGGCACCCCCATTACCTGCCTCCCCAAAGCCCAGGGGGGGGCAGAAGAGCCTGGGCCCACATAGGCTATGTGGGCTCGTAGGCTGCAGGGTGGGGGGGCCACAAAAGCTGGCCCCCCCACTCTGTGCCTACAAGCCCCCATAGCTGGTCCCGGGCTGGTTACTTTGGGTAAGGGGGACCCCACGTCATTTTTTTTTTGGATTTTTAAGGGTTTTTAACCCTTAAAAATCCAAAATAAAATGGGGTCCGCCTCCCTGGGAGGGGGGACCCTATGTCATTTTTTTTTTAATTAACCCTTTGTGTTCTGTCATCCAGCAGCTATAAAAGGCTTCCAGCAGGTGAGCAGAAGCCAGTGATCGCCGAGGGACAGAGTGCTCCAGGATGGATGGGAGGCAAGTATTAAAAAAAATAAATAAATAATAAAATAATTTTTTCTTTTTGTGTGTGTGTGGTTTTTTTACATTTAACCCATTGTGAACTGGTAAGGGGTCCATGACCCCTATACCAGTTCACAAGGCTGGGGGGGTGGCAAGTCACCTGTGACTGGCGGGTGACTTGCCATTAACCCCTGGCACCCCCACTACCTGCCTCCCCAAAGCCCAGGGGGGGGCAGAAGAGCCCGGGCCCACGGGCTATGCGGGCTTGTAGCCTGCAGGGGACCCTATGTCATTTTTTTTTCTCGATTTAACCCTTTGTAGTGTGGATGGTAGTTGTATTTTATTTGTAAATGTTATAAAGTACTTGTTTCAGTTAGGGGGGTCTCCTGGGCAGGAACAGGGGGCTACCGATAAATATGTGGTACCGTTCTAATTGGTAGAAATGGGGCTTTCACATGCAATATGCTTTTCCTTAATAAAATAAATTTTTTATTTAAAATAAAGGAGGCAATTTTCTAAAAATGTTTTTATTTATTTATTTATATATATTTTTTTTTTACTTAATAATATTGTAAAAAACAAAATAACATTTACAAACAAGACATTTCATGTTAAAGCCTAAACTCTGCTGCAAAAAAATATATATATAATTTTCCTGAAAATTCCAGCAAAAATGGCGCAAAACATGGCGCAAAATGGGGAAAAATGACCTGTCAACAGAGGGTGACAAAATCTCAAGTAGGCTGGCAATTAAAAGGGTTAATAGTACCTATGCATGTTGGGTATTGTTCTGTTCGGGGGACCTTGCGCTTTCAGACTTAGCTTGTTTTTTCTTGTTTGCATATTTATATTTTAGGAAAAGGTGTTTTTTGTTCAGCTTTTTATACATTTTTTAGGGAAACCCTGCGCAACCAAAGAATTCTTTGAGGAATTAATTCCAGAAAGATGAGCCCACTACAACAAGCTGGGTACGCTTAGAAAGCTTAACGTGTACTTTCAGGGAATATATGGTTTAATGTAAAGGGTTGTTTTGGTTGAAAAATCGCAAGGTGCGCACTTTGTCTGCAGAACTGAAATTTTCAAGTAAAATTACTGTTACGCACATGCTTTACTTTGGGGTGTTTGGCAAATCTTCCCTTGTATATAGTTTTTTTAGGAAAATGTGGCTTTGATTCTGCTTTTTTATCCTTTTTTGGGGGAAACTCTTTGCAACCAAAGAATACATTGAGGAATTACTTCCAGAAAACTATGGGCACATCAACAAGCCTGGTACACCAAGAAAGCTTGAGGTGTGTACTTCCAGAGAATATATAGTTTGTGGGTGGTATTTCAAATGTAAAGGGTTGTTTTTCTGGTAAAACTGCAAGGTGCGCATATTGCGTAGCACAGTTGTATTTTTTCTGTAAATCCCCTAAAGCTCTATTTCAGTTTGGGGGAGTCTCCTGGGCAGGAAATGGTGTCTACCTATACATATGTGGTATCGCTGTAACCGGGTGGAAATTGGGATTTCACACGCAATAAGATTTTATTGACAAACTTACATTTTTTATTACAAAAAAACACTACAAATTGTAAAAAAAATAATTTTATTTAAATTTTTTTTATTTCACCCAAAAATATTGAGAATACACCTAAAAAATACAAACAAGACATTTCATGTTAAAGCTCAGACTCTGCTGAAAAAAACAATATATCATTTTCCTGGGAAATCCCTGGAAATCCTTTCAAAAATGACAGTTGAACATGTGTAGCGCAAAATAGTGAAACATCGTCTGGCAACAGGGAGTGGCAAATGCTGCAGGTAGGCTGGCAGCGAAAGGGTTAAAGCGGAACAAAACCCAGCATTTTGACTTTTCCAGGTTTTGTTCCGTCCCCGGGCGCATCTTGGTTCAAGATGCAGCGCTGTGTGAGACCCCCAGTTAGCCCAATTAAATTCACCTCTCCTCAGTCCAACAGCACATGCGCATGTGCTCAGTCAATGAGAGCCGTTTACGAGAGCAATATAATAGGGAGCGCGCCCTGCCGCATCTCCGACCGCTCCCATTTAGATAGGGTGGGGCGGGAACACGTGCACAAAGCCAGGGATGCAGCATTACATGCTCACCATTGACAACAATGAGAGCCGAATTACATCGTTTCAGCAGGTTGTTCTCATTGGATGAGAGCCCACACATGCGTCGCTGGACCGGGGAAAGGTTAGTTTGTACAGGCAGCCGGCCCTGGAAACATTTGGATTCCAGACTGGCCGCTGGTGGGTTTTGTTCCGCTTTAAGATGGATGTCTCTATCCTCTTCTTGTGCACTTATCTACACGTTCCTACCCTCTTTTGGTTTATTGAGCTGCTTCAGCTTGAACTTTGAGAAGGAGGTGGAGGTCACTATGTTCCATTGGGTAAATTTGGAACCCTGCTTGTACTTATGGAGGGTTTGTTTTCTTATATTTACCCTTCATGCTAGGACATGCCACACCTAAAAGTGTTGTGTACCTAGCTGTACCAGCGAGGGGCGTACATAGGTTTCTCAGGGCCTGATAACAAAAGTCAGAGCGGGCCCCCCAGACTTAACACCCAGCAGTTAATTATCTGAAATGAAGTGCAGGGACTGCGGCCTTGGTTTGTGAGTAGACAATCAGTCATAGACTAGGCTCGGACTGGCCCACCAGGTTACCAAGGAATCCCCCAATGCACCACTGTACTAAGGGGCCCTTTGGGGGGGGGCTATCTCCAAAAGGGACTATGTCATATACTGTGTTGTCCCTTTTTCTATGATACAAGCAGCAGGTATTGTAGAAGAGCACAGTCTATTCAATCACGCACAATACAGTTGGGTTTAATGTCTATGTACAGTAATATTTGCATGTAGCTGTAAGGTGAGCCGCAGAGTCTGTTCTCCTGGTGGGCCCCAGACACCCCAGTGTGACATTGTCAGAGACTGGGGTCTGATTCAAGTTCTAGGTAGTGTTGGGACGCTGTGGGACACGGGTGAGGTCAGTTTCTCCCTGGGGTGCTTGTATCCCGAAATCAAAGGGTGCCAGGGCAAACAATGCAATGGCAACTTAGTTTCTCTCTGCAGAACCTATGGCGCTGCTTATAGACACCGCACCCACATTGTATACTGCTGTGGCCCCAGTCCGATGCCATTGCCACAGATGCTGCAAGACAGAGGGGGGCAGTTTGCGTGTGTACCAGTTAGGAAATTATATTTGAGTGTAGTCATTGTACAAAATCCAAAGCATGACTGGGAGCACAGCAGAGAAGATGGGGAGCAGCAGGAAGTAGGGCAGAGAAGATGGGGTGCGGCACGGATCAGGGAAGAGAAGATGGGGTGCAGCAGGGAGCAGAGGAGATAGATGCAGATTTGTAAAAATCTTTTCTTAAAGTCCATCTAAGGACATAATTCCCCCCCCCCCCCCCCACACACACACTATGCCTCAGCTACTTGGTCCTACGTGCAGAATTAAACCGGACCAACAGTGCTCCTATCCACCCCACCCTGCGACAATTCACATTGCTGCACATAAAAATTATTTTCCCTTTTTGTAACTCCTGCCACAAAATGGCTTCCTATGGAGCTGCAGGTAGTGCTGCTGGGTTTCCTGCCGCTGTGTGCTTTAGCCTAGGTATGCTTTCTGTGTAGGTTATAGAACCATTGGTGGAACAACTCTGTATGTTTCCAATGTCTTAGTAGACTAAGCCTTAATATCTACTTGTAATAAATGCTATTTGTGTTCTCATATGTGCTGTGCAAAGTAGAAATTTTATGTTCTTACAGGTATTTTTCTCCTGCAGTGAGTTAGAAGAAGATCCTTATTTCACAGACGGGCTCTCGGATACAGGCCTGAATATAATGACAAGAAGCAGGGTACAGCTTGTGGAGTCCACAGGGGTAGAGCAAAGTGTAAGGAGGTGAGGCGTCACAGACAATATGGCCATTAACTGTTAAAATGGATTTTCAGTTCATTGTTGTTTTTATTGTTACATTTTTACATTTTTTTTACAAATTCTCAGAACACCACATGAACATGTACATGTAAGATCTCATTAGATGGAATAGTTTGCTAAGATGTCAATCAGATGTTTAGTATGTTAGTCTATGAACTATGGACAGAATTCAGGGGGGTTTCAGTTCTGTTCCTGCCAGATGTTTTTGTATGATTATTAATACACACGAGAGCCCGGCATTATTCATTCATCTTTCTGAGACATTTGAATGAAATTGTGTTGCCTCTTTCTCTCGCCATTGCAAGTTACCCTGATGCTTATTTTTTTCTCTTAGTTTTCTTTCCCTGGTACCTGATGAGATGAAATCTTCAGACTCCGGCTTTGACACTTACCTGCAGGATGCTCTGGGGCAGGTAGGAGAAGATTCAGGTTTCCTCATGATCCTGTATGGACCTGGTAGAATCAGAATTAGCTGGGTACATAATGCCTGCTAAGCAATTTTATTGCAGTTTGCTTACTGTTATGGTGGAAGTCCAGTGTAAATTACCCCACCCCCACCCTGTCACCCTTTTCTGGCCCTGAGGCTTTACAAAGAGGAGAAACCCTTACCTCACCCATGGTCCAGCACCGCTCTCACATTTCTCTGCGACCACTGCACAAAAAGACACATCATCTCTCGCTGCCAACCCACCCCATCTCTGCTCTGCTCCCTGCTGCACCCCATCTTATCTGCCTTGCTCCCTGCTGCACCCCATCTTCTCTGCTCTGCTCCCTGCTGCACCCCATCTTCTCTGCTCTGCTTCCTGCTGCACCCCATCTCTGCTCTGCTCCCTGCTGCACCCCATCTTCTCTGCTCCCTGCTGCACCCCACCTTCTCTGCCCTGCTCCCTGCTGCACCCCATCTTCTCTGCTCCCTGCTGTACCCCATCTTCTCTGCTTCCTGCTGCACCCCACCTTCTCTGCCCTGCTTCCTGCTGCACCCCACCTTCTCTGCTCCCTGCTGCACCCCACCTTCTCTGCCCTGCTCCCTGCTGCACCCCATCTTCTCTGCTGTGCTCCCTGCTGCACCCCATCTTCTCTGCTCTGCTCCCTGCTGCATCCCGTCTTATCTGCCCTGCTCCCTGCTGCACCCCATCTCTGCTCTGCTCCCTGCTGCACCCTGTCTTCTCTGCTCTGCTCCCTGCTGCACCCCACTTCTCTGCCCTGCTGCACCCCATCTCTGCTCTGCTTCCTGCTGCACCCCATCTTCTCTGCTGTGCTCCCTGCTGCACCCCACCTTCTCTGCTTCCTGCTGCACCCCATCTTCTCTGCCCTGCTCCATGCTGCACCCCACCTTCTCTGCTCCCTGCTGCACCCCATCTTCTCTGCTGTGCTCCCTGCTGCACCCCATCTTCTCCGCTCTGCTCCCTGCTGCACCCCATCTTCTCTGCTGTGCTCCCTGCTGCACCCCATCTTCTCTGCTCTGCTCCCTGCTGCATCCCGTCTTATCTGCCCTGCTCCCTGCTGCACCCCATCTCTGCTCTGCTCCCTGCTGCACCCTGTCTTCTCTGCTCTGCTCCCTGCTGCACCCCATCTCTGCTCTGCTCCCTGCTGCACCCCATCTCTGCTCTGCTCCCTGCTGCACCCCATCTCTGCTCTGCTCCCTGCTGCACCCTGTCTTCTCTGCTCTGCTCCCTGCTGCACCCCACTTCTCTGCCCTGCTGCACCCCATCTCTGCTCTGCTTCCTGCTGCACCCCATCTTCTCTGCTGTGCTCCCTGCTGCACCCCACCTTCTCTGCTTCCTGCTGCACCCCATCTTCTCTGCCCTGCTCCATGCTGCACCCCACCTTCTCTGCTCCATGCTGCACCCCACCTTCTCTGCTCCCTGCTGCACCCCATCTTCTCTGCTGTGTTCTCTGCTCCCGGCTCCCAGTCATGCTTTGGACTGTGTTAACACCGGCTTTGTAAAGTTTAGCCCACAGAGGTTCTGGGTGGGGGTTGTATTTTTCTTCTGGTTGACTGGAAATGATACATGTAAATATAAGGCGTTATAATTGTATTCATACAGTACCAAAGTTGTTGTAAGCTGGCGACGCGCTGGAGTTGGCCGTCCACCCCACAAGTCACAAGGAGCGCCCCCTCTGGTCAGGAATTCTACGAGGGGCAATTCTTGCAGTTTCTGCTTGATCGGCTGGTGGGAATCTTAGACCAGGTATTGTATTTTATATTTAGTGATCTCTCAGCAGTTTGATGTTTCATCTCATGTAAATGCTTTTATATTATTGTAACACTTCTGTGTTTGCTGCTTTGTTTTATTTTCAGCCGTATGAAATGAATCTGCAAGTCACCTCTTTACTCGCCCGCATTGCCCTCTTCCCTCATCCGCTCATACAGGAGTATTTTTTGGATCCCTATATTAATCTGGCCCCGGGGGCCAGATCCCTGTTCTCTGTGCTTGTACGGGTATGAATGCTTCATTAAATGACTCTCATCATGTTTAATTAACGATTTTCTATCACATTTACATTACAGTACTATACTTTACTTTTCTAGTAAATGCTTTATTAGGATTTAGTGACAAGACCCATGTTAAACTTATAATAGTGGCCTAATGTTATTCAGCAGCCAAAAAAAAGGGTACTTACCTTTTGTCCCTTGCCACTGTTTGATGCTAGCACGGTGATCAGTAACCTATCCGATCCACTGGATCTAAACGCACGCCACTACAGCCACTTTAATCAGGGGCCCGATCATGGGGAAAGGATTGATGGTTGGTCATGATCCCAACGCACCATCAGTCACATGCGCAATGCCATACTCTCTCTATTCATTGCAATGGAGGTAGTGTGCTGAGGCCTGATATGCCTCCCCTTCATTGTAGCGAATAGAGAAGGCATGGGCACGCCCCTGTAACTGATGGTGGAGGAAGGTGTGAGCAGGCATGGAAGGGCTGGTGATTGCAGTTCAAGCCCCAGATGGCTTGGGAAGTGGTGTTAGCGGGGCAGGCGGGTCAGGTGAGTTGCTGATTGTTGGACTAGCCCCAATTAGCGATGGGGCATAAAAAGTAGGCACCCTTTTGTTTTTTGGCCACTGAGTGACATTTAATTATTTTTTCAAATGAATCCGCACTCCCCAGTCAATTAGATCAATAGATGCCCCAACTCTTTCTGGAGAAAGTCAGACCAGCATATTGATTCCAATTGGGGTTTATTTGCACTGAAGCCTCCAACTGCTGTCTTGACCCCACCTGATGACCCTTTAAAAGGACCGAAACACCCCCTATCCAAAGGTGCAAGGCAAAGCGAAAAAGCAAAAAGTAATTGGTATGGCAACTACACAGAATTACCCTGAATATTAACCAGTAGGTGGAGCCTTACAGATAATCTAACATCTCTAGGGCTACAGCCCAAGTTCCCTGAGACCACCAGGGGGTGCAATGCTTAGTTATAGCTGATAATTATACCACAGCCATCCGCTTTATTTGTGGACACGTGTTCTGGTTGTTGCCCCTTATTAGTACAAAGCTGGAGATAGATGGCTGTATGGGAAGTGAGACTTGGGAGTGCTGCACAGTCACAAGGCACTTTAGAGAGAGACAAAGGTAGGCTTAATATAGTGGACTTAAAGTGACCAATCACCGATCAGCCCAGGAGTCTAAAATACTCCAAGGCCGACCGAGTAGGTGCCCGGGAGGCATCTTGATTCAGGATGCCCAACAGTGTAAACAGGGCCCCCCTCCAAACCCCTGCAAACGTCTTACCTCCTGTCGCAATTGCATCCCTGCAACTGTGCGTGCTCCCGTGCCCAGGTTGCTGCCACTTCCTGTGCCAGCGCTCAGTGAAAACAACGGCTTTATGTCATGAATTAGTAGCACTGATTGGATGACAACCCGCACATGCACAGTGGGAACGGAGGAGAGGTTCGTTGAGTGGGGGATCCGGATGGGTTTCTAATTGGCTGATCAATCCCTTTCAAGGAATCTTATGTGTTACGATCTTTAAAGTGCGGACCGCAGCCGCATCCCCGCTATCCCTCTAGCAGGGCGCGTGCCAGGCATTTATGAATGGGTGATGCAGGCACAGACCCTGTTAGAGCGAAGAGGAGGATGCAGCCATCAGTGCAGTCTGAGCCGCTCGCCTTAGACGAAAGCTCAGGAGACGTGACATTGGCGGCTCAGAGCGTGCTGATTAGACGAGCGGCTGCGCATATGCCGTAGGTCCGGGGAGAGGTGAGTTGGTTTAGGTGACCGATCGAGGTTAAAAATCCTCGGTTTTGGTCCACTTTAAATGCTAAACATCACTTGCCAGCTGTTTTAGTAAATACGTTACTTTCTCCTGCTGCAGAGTAAACTTGGTTATAAGAAATAGTTACTATGTATCACAAACAAATAGCCAGCTGGGTTTAGTTTGCAGAATTATCAGCTGAGAGATAGAGAAGTATCTGGAAGACCTGGCAAATGATAGCTGCCTGCACATATTTAAATGCTCAGATTTGGTGAATGAAGAGACTTTATTTACATTATAAACTCGTTACCTATGTATTGTAAAAGCTTGTTGTAGGATGAGTAAGCTTCTAGCCACATGTAAACCTGTAACTTACTGCCAATCCTGTAGGTGGTTGCAGATCTCGCTCAGCGCTCTCTGCGAGTGTCAAATTTTCAAGAATCTTTACACGTTGTGAGGCGACAGCTGCTGGGGGAAAAGTTTGAGCAGCCGTGAGTATAACTTTCCAGGGTTTCATGTCTCCAGCTGTACCTGGCTCCCGCCCAGCTTAGGATACTGACTGTACTGTGCAGGGTAAAGCAAAAAATCTACTTGCCAATGCAGGGATATTATTGGTTCAAGCAGACCACACAGACACACACATTTCTTTTTATAGTTGTGACATTCTTAAAGTGGACCAAAACCCAGCACAATCAGCCCAGGAATCGATCAGTTCCATTCCCCTGGGAATCCAAAATCTGGATGCCCCGCTGTGTGAAACCTCCCCAGGTCGCCACATTCACTTACCTTCTTTCCTGGTCCAACGACACATGTGTGAGCTGCAGCCGCATCACCGCTATCCCTCTCAGGCATTTGTGAATGGCCGGAGCGGGCACACTCCCTTTTAGGGAGATGCGGGCGTCAGCACGCTCGAAGCCGCTGAACTTAGACGAAGGCTCAGACGACGTGATGACAGCGGCCCCGAGCGTGCTGATTGGACAAGTGCCCGCACATGCGCCGTAGGACCGAGAAGAGGTGAGTTGCGCTCGGCAATCTGGGGGTTTCAGACAGCGGGGCACTCCCGATCAGGATGCCCCGGGGGAAAGGACCAAAACCCAGAATAGTCAAAATCCTGGGTTTTGGTCCACTTTAAATGGTTTCTAATTGAATTAAAAAAAAAAAAGCATCAACTATCTTGCCACTAGAAGGCTCAGTCACACAGCATCCAGCTGGGTGAATGGCCGCTGTTCTAGCTGAGTGCTTTTCCAGTGCGCTTTTGAGATCACATGGTGCACCCACTGATGCCAATCAATGACTATGCAAGGGCAGGGGGACAATTGGCCCCCAGGATTTGGAGGGATCAAGCCTGCGGTAAGTAATGATTTTACATTTTTTTTTCAGTCACCTTTGTAAGTAGAGGAGGGAGGCAGAGGGCAAAGCAAGGAATGAAAAGGGTGGGGAAATGTTTGCTTGGCTGCAGGAAGCAATTCCTGAGCTGCAGAACAGCTTGTTTATATGACCTAGGAGCTTTGGCTTTCCTCCAGCCATGCGGGATACTTTATCAGAGTTCTGGTTAGTCTGCTATGACAGGGGCAGGTGTAGGTGAAGGCATTGCCTTTGTCCTGGAGGACTGTTGCCAAATCTGTTGCCAAGCCTCCTCAGCCATGAAGGGGCGCCCTCACCCATCTGGGTGGGGGGACGGCTGCGGCTCTTCGCTCATGTCTGGGGACAACAGGTCTCCGACAGGTGGATTCTGGAGGTTGTGTCCTCCGGCTACAAGCTAGAGTTCGCTGCATTGCCGCCTCCAAGATTTCTCCATTCTCGGATTCCTCTAGACGCCTTGGCAGCTCATGGGCTGTTTCTGGCGGTGCAAAACCTACTGGGCTTGGGGGTCATCTGTCAGGTCCCTCCTGTGGAAAGAGGTTGTGTTTTTTATTCCAATCTGTTTACAGTTCCCAAAAGGGATGGGTCAGTCAGACCCATTATGGACTTAAAGTTGCTCAACATGTTCATCAGGACCAGGCACTTTCGCATGGAGACCCTGCGCCCGGGAGACTTTATGACCTCCATAGACATCAAAGATGCTTACCTTCATGTTCCAGTCTTCCCAGGGCATCAGAGATTCCTCAGGTTTGTGCTGGCGCTACCAAGGTGCTGGCGGGTGTCATGGCTCTCCTCAGGGCTCGGGGCATTCGCATTCTGCCCTATCTGGACAACCTTCTCATCACTTCTCAGTCCTTCCTGCAGGCGGTATTGGATACCCAGCGTGTGGTGACTGTTCTGGAGTCATTCGGCTGGGTGTCTCCGGACATGGCTGTCATCTGTCAGACTGGGGCCCCAAATCTTCCCTATCCCTCCATTCGGCAGGGGATGCAGCTTGTGGGGCAGATAGTGTCCTGCTTCGAGGCGGTTCCATATGCACAGTTTCACATGAGACCTCTTCAACTCCTATCATCCTGGGACAAGTGTCCCCTGTCTCTGGATCAGGCCTTTGTTCTGTCCCCTCTGGTCCGGCGGTCCCTCTTGCGGTGGCTGGACTTGAGGAACCTGTTGGGGGCAGATGCTTCCTGGCCCCCTGTTGGGAGACGGTCACTACGGATGCCAGCCTGTCAGGTTGGGGGGGCTTCTGGAAGTCTCTGCAATTCCAGGGGCTGTGGGGCCCTCAGGAGGCCCATGCGCCTATCAACATTCTGGAACTGAGGGCGGTTCGGTTGGTTCTGACCCAACTGACTCTTCACCTGCAGGGTCGGCCAGTTCAAGTTCGCTCAAACAACCAGACGGCGGTTGCTTACATAAATCATCTGGGAGGGACTCGGAGCAAGGGTGCCTTCAAGGAGGTGTCCATGATTCTGTCCTGGGCGGAGGACAATGTCCCTTGCATTTCAGCCGTGTACATTCTGGGGGTAGAGAATCTGGAGGCAGATATTCTAAGTATGTCACACACCCCGCTTCAAGACATTCATTACACTTGGGTATACTGACCTGTAGATGGCGATCTTGCAGAGATGATATCAAAAAAAGGTAAGACCCTCCCGGCCCATAAATACCTGGGACCTCCCACTCATTACCCAGTCTTTCATCTCTGCAGTGGCGAGCAAGTCAGAAGATGATGTCCCCTCCTTGCAGGTAGCCGGGATGGCTTCTGGCCTTCTTTTTCTTCTATTCCTGCCCGGATTCCCTTATGTAAATTTCCTGCCTCCCAGCCTAGGCTGCTGGTCCGGGCAATGGTAGTTAGCAACCCTGGTGCTTAGGAGCCGTGAGACCCCATAACAAGGGGTAGGCGGCTATCCGGGTTGGTGATCCTGGTTTGGGATGCCCCGTCCCTTGGCCCTACCCTGGCATGGATTCCCCCTCTCCCGGATACCCTTAGAGGGGGGGTGGGCCGGGTCCCTTATGGATTTCACTTCTTTATTTGTGTGTGTGTGTGTGAGTTTGATTCACTGTGTGTGTCTTTTACTTTGGCTGGCGCCGGCCGCCGGCGTGCTGCTAATGGCGGCGGTTAGCCCATGAGGTCCTATCCTCTGGGCAAGGGAGCGCGGGGCCGGGCGCTCGCGCGCGCCCACGGCCCGCCCCCGTGCTGCCGACGCGTTTGTCATCAAAGTCCCGGCTTCTGGCCGGGAGAGACAGGGGGAGGGGCGGGGCCGGGGCGCGATGCGCGAACCGCGCCGGCCCGTCCTCCCTCCTCCTACTGCCCATTGCGGTCTTCATTGTGCCTGGACGTGCGGTTCTGTAGGTCTGGTGAGTGGCCTGATGGCCATCAGCTTCATCTGTCTTTTAACCCTTTATACTGGCATGGTCTGAGCGTGTGCTTGTCTTTGTGTTCCAGGTGGACCATTCAGCATATTAAAGGGGGGTTCTCCCGGTCCAAGGGGTCCCTGGTTAAAATTTTAGCTGGCTTAAAATCCTCCCACTCGGGACTTAAAGGGGCATCCCGGATTGCATTATTGCGTAATTCCCAAAGAGAGCATTGTACACATATATTCTTACATATATTATATAAAAAATCACCATATGGAGGCTTCCCCGGATACTGGGCTTGTGCCCTCGGGGCAATCCAGGCTGTGTTTAGGGTGTGGGGTTTCCCTTTTGGGGGATGATGTATTTCTATGTGTACCCTGTGCGCAGCGGTCTATTACGCGGCAGACCGGATCTCAGGTGTCTGGTTCTGCTCCGCCAGTCTCCTCCCCGTCTCCCCCTCGCTTGACACGTGCTTGTGATGTGGTCGTTAGCAGGGAGTCGCAATCTGAGGTGTGTGCCAGATTGGCCAATCTTGAAAAATTGTTTTCCAGTGCCGTCGCAAAGAAGGCCACGGCAAAGAGAAAACATTTGTATTCGACTGCGCAGGCCTTTGATTGGGAGGATTTTGACTCCCTGGATTGGTCTGATTGTTCCACGCGTGAGGAAGGGAAGTTGTATGAGGAGTCTGAGGACTCCGACGATCAGCAGTTTGTGGGCGCTGATGCCGAGCAGGGCCAGGGGGATTCCTCGGATACCTCTAGGGTCCTGGCTCATATGTTTGAGGTCCTGGCTATTTCTCCCCCCGAGGCGGCTCCTCCGCTGAAGGGGGAGCTCTTTGAAGTGACGAAGCCCCGCTTGGAATTTCCTTATCAAAAGCATTTTGATGGTATCATTCGCGAGGAATGGGAGAGGCCGACGCGGCTTCCGGGTGTCCCACCGGGTTGGGACAAGAAATATCCCTTTCCGGCGGACGCAGTGAAGCACTGGTTGTTTCCCCCCGAGGTGGATGCTCCTGTTTTGGTGCTGTCCAGCTCCTCAGTCCTTCATTCTCCGGAGTGCACTACCCTCAAGGATGGTGAGGATAAACGCATTGACCAGATGGCTTGTCATGGTTTTGCTAGTGTTGGATCGGCCTTGTGGCCGGTTTGTGCTTCTGCGCTTGTATTGGTAGCTGCCAGGTCGGTTCTTAGAGGATTATTGACCTCTTCCGGGCTTGACCCAGCTAGTGAGGAATTTGCCGACCTTAAGCGCTGTGAGTTATTTTTGTCCTTCGTGCTGTCCGCCCTGGATGACACATTGGTGATGTGTAGCAGAGCTACGGCCCTGCTTGTGGCTATCTGCCGGTCGGTTTGGTTACGTCAGTGGGCGGCTGATTTTGTGTCGAAAAAGTCGCTCACGGCCCTTCCCTTCGTGGGACTGCGGCTCTTTGGAGAAAAATTGGATTCGGTGGCAAAGGGAGGTAGGTTACCTCAGCGTAAGAAGCAGCGTTGCCCCTTTCGGGGGGCGGCTTCCTTCTCTCAGTCCTTTCGTGGGGCTAGAGTTGGCAGGGGTTCGGCCTTCCCTTCGTCCAGAGGTTATTCCTGGCCTAGGAGCAGGGGTCGGGCCCGTCCAGGACACAGTTGGGGCTCCAAGCCTAGAGCCGCTGCCAAGTCGGCTCAGCAATGAGGGGGCGCCCTAACCCTTGCGGGTGGGGGGGCGGTTGCAACTCTTCTCCCAGGTCTGGGTCCAAGAGGTCTCGGACAGGTTGATTCAGGAAGTGGTGTCTTCCGGTTACAAGCTGGAGTTCGAGTTCCGGCCCCCTCCCAGATTCTTCAGGTCGTCAGATCCTCTGGCCGTCCAGGGGCTTCGGGCGGCAGTAGCAAGTCTCTTGGACATGGTTGTCATCTGTCCGGTGCCCCTCTCAGAGTGGGGCCTGGGCTTCTATTCCAATTTGTTCACGGTGCCCAAGAAGGTCGGTTCCGTTCGTCCTATTCTGGATCTGAAGTTGCTCAACAGGTTTGTCTGTCCCCGGAAGTTCCGTATGGAAACTCTGCGCTCAGCCATCCATTCTCTTCGTCAGGGGGACTTCATGACATCCATAGACATCAAGGATGCTTACCTGCATATTCCAATATTTCTGGCACACCAGAGATTCCTCAGGTTTGTCGTGGACAATCGGCATTTTCAGTTTGTGGCTCTTCCGTTTGGCCTTACCTCGGCTCCAAGGGTTTTTACCAAGGTGTTGGCAGGAGTGATGGCCATCCTCAGAGCCAGGGGTGTCCGCATCGTGCCCTATCTGGACGATCTTCTCATCATGGCGTCTTCCCTAAGTCAGGCGCAGATGGATACCAGGACTGTGGTGTCCACTCTGGAGAGTTTCGGTTGGGTGATCAACTATCCCAAGTCCTGCCTCACTCCCTCCAGGGTGGTGGAGTTCCTGGGAATGTCGCTGGACACTTCTCAGGCCAGGGTGTTTCTCCCCCGAGCCAAGGTTCTTCTGATTCAGGAATTGACTCAGCGTCTCCTATCCATCCCCCGCCCCTTCCTTCCGGCTAGGGATGCGACTGGTGGGATTGATGGTGGCGTCGTTTGAGGCGGTTCCCTTTGCCCAGTTTCACACAAGGACGCTCCAGCTCCATCTCTTGGCGGCCTGGGACGGGTCCCCACTGTCATTGGATCAGTCTTTTCTGATGTCCCCCCGGGTGCGGCGTTCCCTTCGGTGGTGGCTGACACCAAGCAATCTGACGAGGGGCAGATCCTTTCTGACCCCTTGTTGGGAGACGGTCACCACGGATGGCAGCCTGTCAGGTTGGGGGGGATTTTGGAAGGATCTTCAGTTTCAGGGACTGTGGGGGCCTCAGGAGGCTCACGATCCCATCAATGTTCTGGAGCTGAGAGCCATCAGGTTGGTTCTGACTCACTTGACTCATCAGTTGTGGGGCCTACCGGTTCAAGTTCGTCGGACAATCGGACGGCGGTCGCCTACATCCATCACCAGGGAGGGACTCGCAGCAGGTGTGCCCTCAGGGAAGTGTCTTTGATCCTGGCTTGGGCAGAGGGCAATGTCCCATGCATCTCGGCAGTGTACATTCCGGGAGTGGAGAACACGGAGGCGGACTCCCTGAGCAGGGGGTCGTCTCGCCGGGGGGAATGGTCGCTCAGCCCCAAGGTGTTTCGGTCGCTTTGCCACCGGTGGGGGACTCCGGAGGTGGACCTCTTTGCCTCTCGTCACAATCACAAGCTTCCGCCATTTGTGTCTCTCTCGCGGGATCCGCTGGCTCTGGCAGCGGATGCCATGTCCCTGAACTGGAGGGATCTGGGGTTTCTGTACCTGTTCCCTCCGTTTCCCATGGTGGGCAGAGTGGTGCGCAAGCTGGCCCTAGAGGGCGCGTCAGCAATCCTGGTGGCTCCAAGGTGGCCAAGACAGGTTTGGTTCGCAGACGTGGTAAGGTTGGCAGAGGATCAGTTAGACCTGCACCTTCTGCCAGATCTGCTCACTCGGGGTCCACTACTCTACCCCAAATTACCAACGCTGGCTTTGACGGCGTGGTTGCTGAAACCTCAATCTTGAGGGAGGAAGGTCTTTCTGATGCTGTCATTCAGACTGGTTAGGGCTAGAAAGCAGTCTTCCTCTGCCATCTATTATAGGACTTGGAGGTCTTATATTGATTGGTGTGAGGTAAGGGCCTTGCCTTGCAGGGCGTTTTCTGTCCCTAGGGTCTTGGAATTTCTGCAACATGGTCTGGACCAAGATTTGCAGCTTAGTACGCTGAAAGGGCAGGTTTCTGCCCTGGCCATGTTCTTTCAAAAGTCTTTTGCTCTTCATCCTCTGGTTAAGACCTTTTTCCAGGGGGTTACGCATGTGCGGCCTCCTAGGAAGCCTTTGCTTCCAGTGTGGGATTTGAATTTGGTTTTGTCTGCCTTGCAGGGTCCTCCGTTTGAACCGTTGCAGGATATTGCACTTTCTACGCTTACTCAGAAGGTTGTTTTTCTGGTTGCCATCACTTCTGTTCGGCGTGTTTCGGAGTTGGCAGCCTTGTCTATTTCGGCTCCTTACTTTGAGAGGCATCAGGACAAGGTTGTTTTCCGCTTCAAGCCAGATTTCCTTCCTAAGGTGGTCTCTGCTTTTCATCTGAATCAGGATATTGTTCTTCCCCTTGTGTCCTAAACCCAGCAATGACAAGGAGAGGGTTTTGCATTCTTTGGATGTGGTTCGCTGTGTGAAGTACTATTTGGTGGCTACTTCTCCTTTTCGTAGGACTGACGCTCTTTTTGTGGTACCCTCTGGGCCTAGGAAGGGTTTGGCTCCTGCCAAGTCTTCCATTAGTAAATGGATTCGCCAGGCCATTGTTGGGGCCTATTCTGCCAAGGGGAAGGTTCCCCCTTTTCGTGTTACTGCTCATTCTACTCGTGCTGTTGGGGCGTCCTGGGCCTTCCAGCACCAGGCTTCTGTTGAGCAGGTTTGTAAGGCTGCTACTTGGTCTTTGGTTCACACTTTTTCAAAGTTTTACAAGGTTGATGTTCGGGCCTCAGCAGATGCTGTTTTTGGCCGCAAAGTTGCGCAAGCTGTAGTGGTTTAAGTTTGTGCCTTGTTGCCTTGTTTTTTGGATCCCCGCCCTTTATGGACACTGCTATTGGATGTCCCAAGTGTAATGAATGTCTTGAAGCGGGGTGTGTGACATACTTAGAATAATACCATTTTGTGAATATTAACCTGTAAAATGGGTATAATAAGTATGTCACACACCCCGCTTCACCCTGCCCTTTTTGTATCCTGGATCCTTTATATGGTGAACCTTTGTTAGTTTTAATTGGCTATCTTTGTTAGTTATAATTGGCTATACTGCTATCTTTATACTGGGTAATGAGTGGGAGGTCCCAGGTATTTATGGGCCGGGAGGGTCTTACCTTTTTTTGATATCATCTCTGCAAGATCGCCATCTACAGGTCAGTATACCCAAGTGTAATGAATGTCTTGAAGCGGGGTGTGTGACATACTTATAATACCCATTTTACAGGTGAGTATTCACAAAATGGTATTTTTCTAAACAGGGGGACTTCTCGCCTGGGGCAATGGTCTCTCAACAGCGAGGTCTTCTTATCCCTGTGTCACCGTTGGGGGGTTCCGGAAGTGGACCTGTTTGCTTCTTGCCACAATCACAAGCTCCCAGTCTTTGTCTCTCTGTCTCAGGATCCCCTGGCCCTTGCGGTGGATGCTCTGACTCTATCCTGGCAGGGGTTCCGTCTCCTGTATCTTTTTTCCTCCATTCCCCCTGCTGGGCAGGGTTCTGTGCAAGCTGGCTCAGGAAAGGGTGCCAGCAATCCTGGTGGCCCCTCGTTGGCCAAGACAGGTGTGGTTCGCAGATATCGTTCAGCTGGCAGTAGATCAGTACCCTCTGCCCCTGGTGCCGGACCTTCTCACTCAAGGGCGGCTTTGCCATCCCAATTTACAAACGCTGGCTTTGACGGCCTGGTTGCTGAAACCTCCATCTTAAGGGATGAGGGGCTTTCTGATTCTGTGGTTCATACTCTGATCAGGGCTAGGAAGAAGTCTTCTTCTACCATCTACTATAGGATCTAGCGGGCCTACATTGACTGGTGTGAGTCTAGGGTCCTTCCCTGTCGGGTGTTTTCTATTCCTAGGATTCTGGAGTTCCTTCAGCATGGTCTGGATCTGGAACTTCAGCTCAGCACGCTCAAGGGTCAGGTTTCTGCCTTGGCTGTTTTCTTCCAGAGATCTTTCACTCAACATCCTCTGGTCAGGACTTTCTTCCAGGGGGTTGCTCATGTGCGTCCCCCTCGCAAACCTCTGTTGCCGGTTTGGGACTTGAATTTGGTTTTGTCTGCCCTTCAGGGCCCTCCATTTGAGCCTGTGCATGAGGCTGCTCTGTCTATCCTCACTCTTAAAGTTGCCTTTTTGGTGGCCATCACCTCGGTCAGGCGTGTTTCGGAGTTGGCGGCCCTTTCCATTCAGGCCCCCTACTTTGAGAGACACCAGGACAAGGTGGTTTTTCGCTTTAAACCTGATTTCTTGCCTAAGGTTGTCTCTGCCTTTCATCTCAATCAGGACATTGTGCTTCCTTCCTTGTGCCCTAATCCTGGTAATCCCAAGGAGAGGGCCTTACATTCCCTGGATGTGGTCAGGAATTTGAAGTTCTACTTGGTGGCTACTGCACCTTTCAGAAAGACTGATGCCTTATTTGTGGTTCCTTCGGGTCCCAAGAAGGGTCTGGCTACTGCTAAGTCCACTATTAGCAAATGGATTCGTCATGCTATTTTTAGGGCCTATTCTGCTAGGGGAAAGGATCCTCCTTTCCGTGTTACTGCTCATTCTACACGTGCTGTTGGGGGCCTCCTGGGCCTTCCAGCACCAGGCTTCTGTTGAACAAGTTTGTAAGGCTGCTACTTGGTCTTCTCTTCATACCTTTTCCAAGTTTTACAAGGTTGATGTTCGGGCCTCAGCTGATGCTGTTTTTGTCCGCAAAGTTCTGCAGGCGGCAGTGGTTTGAACTGCGCGTTGTTGCCTTTGGGGATCCCACCCTATGTACTGACACTGCTATTGGATGTCCCAACTGTTATGAATCATTTCTGGAGAAGGACGTGCTGCATACTTGGAATAATACAATTCTGTGATTACTCACCTTGTAGAATTGGTATTATAAATATGCAGCACATCCTGCTCCACCCCACCCTGTTTGCATTATCTTGGATCCTCTGTATGGTGATTGTTATCCTTGTTAACGTTGTGATTTATCATTGGCTTCTCCTGGTTCTCCTTACTGCTTTTCTATACTGGGGAATTTGTGGGAGGTCCCGGGTATATATGGGACCAGGAGGGGCCTCTTTTTGCCATCTCTGCAATCAAGCGCCCTCTGGCGGAGGTAATGCCATCTGTTATGAATCATTTCTGGAGCAGGACGTGCTGCATACTTATAATACCAATTCTACAAGGTGAGTAATCACAGAATTGTATTTTCCTCACTCATGTGAGCTAGCGACCATCTTTTAATAGCACCGGCTGGGGCCAGATTCAAAGGCTGCTGCTGAGTTCACAGCAGCGCGCTCTTGCTGTACACTCTATCACACTCCCACCACAGCCACCCTGAGCTGTGTGGTTGACTGCATCTAGTTTGTGTTATGGATATTGGTCAAAGGCCTTAATAAAAAAAAAAAAAGAAACACAGGCTGTTTTGGGGCACTGGATGACAGGTGACGACATAAACTTCCTTTCTGGGTATAAGATCATGGGTCTCTCCACATGGCTTGCAACTCTCTTTTGGTACTCACGGGCAGGCTGATTCATTACTAACGCCAGGTAGCGACAGATGAGCGTCTGTAGCGAGGTTTTTAGAGCGACCGCTAGTAGTCGCTGTGCTCAGCCATCGGATCGGATCATTGTTTCAGAGCGCCTCAGTCGCTGTCCGACATTGATGAATATGATGTGTGAGTCACAGTACTATGCTGTATGGGAGTGAACAATAGCATCAGCTCAGAGCGACCGACTCACACCACATTCATAAAAAAAAAAAGCCTCACACAGTTCTGGTGCTCAAAATCGTGTTGTTGTAGCCCATAGCGCCAGAAGCTGTGTGATTAAAGTCTGTTTTTGATCAAGTATCCACTAGTAACAAAGCAAAACACATGGAATGACATTGTTATTACATTGTGACATTAACACTTTAATATCAGACATGTAGAATTCTGCATAAAAATATGAAAAATCAAAAAAGTTTTCAAAGATGTCATTTTCTAGACCAGGATACATGTCAGAAAGATTTGAGTTTTTATTAAAAAAAAAAAAATTGGGATCAAGGAAAGGGATTTAAGGATCGTCCATAGAAATGTATGGGGGAGTGCCAGGTAGCGAGAGGTAATACGTGGCGCTCTGCAAGGCTGAACGCCGGCGCTGTACGCTGAGCCTGGGATAATGATGAATCATACGCTGCATGGCTTTGTTCCAGTCGCTCGCCAGATTCGGCTTCATAAATGTGTAATTGCGTGCTGTGTCCAGCACTCACCTGCCGCTTACAAAGCACTACCTGGCGCTAGAGCTTTATGAATAAAGCCCTAAGTCTCAATCCCCATTCAGCCAAATACATCCTGCCTTGTGCTGATGAGAGCCACAAACTTAAAACACGTGTCCACATGTGGGAGGTGTTTGGCTGTGTACATTTTAAGCTAATCCTTGGCGTTGGACGCTCAGCGGCTTTCTGAGTGCCCTGTGTGGCACCGAGACATTGTGAGATGATTTGCATGGCTCCGCCCACTGCAAGGAGTGATGGGTAATTCTATTATTCCTTGTGTTGGGCACTGTGTAAATACTTTGTATTCGAGGAAAGCATTCTTTGAGTAGAAGATTTTTTGGTATATTAAAGTGGAATGCAAACCTGTGAATACCACCATCCCGGGTTTTGTTTCTTGCCTCCCTATTTGGGATGCCCACTATGTGAAACACAATGAATCACTTGTAAAACGCACTTTTCCCTGGTCCCACGGTGCATGCGCACGCTCTCGTCCAATCAGTACCCCAGTTTCATTTATACATGGCCATACTCTCGACCCCAGTCTCAATGGCTCTGAAGCGCGCCTCAGCCCAAAGAAGTTTACATCGCTGTGGGTCCCCGAGCAATGGTGAGTTTTGAGGTGATCCAGATAGGATGCCCTGAGAGAAGAATCTTAGAATCCAGGGCCAGCCGCAATGGGTTTTGTTCTGCTTTAAGCCTAACGTGGGTCTCCCCACATGGTGGCTAGTAGTAATATGTAAACACATAAACCTTATGTAGTTCAGCTGTAAAGTGTGGCTTGCCCAGGGTTTTTATATTAATCCTGCATTGTAGTTCCTCAGTTGTAGGTGGTTTACTATAGCGCCCCCCTTGTGGTGCCGATGTGATTTGCATCATCATGTTGTTTTAATTCCCTCCTCACAGGTTGGGCCATGTAACATTGTGTCGCGGAGTGGTGGTCCTGGAGGAGTTCTGCAAGGAGCTGGCAGCCGCAGCTTGTGTCTCCCGCCATCCACTCTCTGTTTAACCAGCAAAAATGTGGTCGGAGGAAAGCCAGGATTTCAAGTGCAATATCTTCCTTCAGGAACAAAATGGACGCAGTGTCTCTTAACTCTTTGTGCCTTATTCCCCTGCCTGTGGGTCCCAGCCCAAACCCTAGCCTGTGGGTCCTGTGCCTTTCCATCCAGGGCTTCCATATGATCCATGAGGTTTGCTGATGATCCGTGGCGTCCAGAAGATGAACTTGTGACATACTTCCTGTGCTGCAGATGGTTTTCTGCATCACTAGTTTTATTTAAAGATTCTATTTTTAATTCATTGTAGCCGTGCAGTGTTTAATAAGCTAATGTCAGTCGACTAGCCAGACAATCACCCCTCCCCCCTCCTTTGGTTTGTAACTTGCACTAGAACTAGGCCCAAATGAAAGCCTTAGTGATGGACTAGAAGGAGGCCCTTATCTGAGGTAATCTATTTCTTACATCTGCTTATGTTGATACCCAACACTTTGAATACGCAAATGAACCATTTATTGATGCAAATCGCCATGTTACCCCTCAAAGACAGACAAATGAGAACAACGATGGACAGGGGGACACGGCCTCCAAATAGGGACAGTCCCTCCAAATCAGGGACACTTGGGAGGTATGCTTACACCCATTAAAGGAAAGGCTTACCTTAGCCTCTCCAGCAAGCACTCACCTATTGTTGAAGCAGCAGGCGATCAGTCAGGCGATCTGACAGTCCAGTGGGCGATCAGGCAGTGGGGCGGGTGATCAGAAGGCCCTCAGCCTGTGCCGCCTGATTCATTGGTGGATCAGCGGCTGGAACCACACCCCGCCACCCCCCCCCACCCCCCTTAAATCTCACAGCTAGTCGGCTTCACTCTGTCATACCAAAGAGACAGGCGGCGCCGAATGACAACACGGGCAGGCTGAGGGAGCACGCACTCTAATTCTTGGGGGCTGGTGTGCGCGAGATTGCGCCAACATGAAACAAAGGTGGCCAGTGCAGGGCACTTGTTCCATTGAACCACCGATGATAAAAATAAATAAAAAATTATTCCACGAATGCCACCCTCCCTGCGCTGCGGCCTCACATGGCCTTATGCCTCCTGCACTCGGCAGGCTGCTGCTCCAATGGCATTCCAGGACATTTCCTGATGGGGCGGGGTGGCGGGACATAACTCACCAATCCGTGATTGTCCCACCCAAATCAGGACAGTTGCGAGGTATGATAGTGGTAGTAGCACACCTAGTTCAATGCAGTCAAGGAGGTGGTTGCTTTCCTCTCTGGGGCTGTTTCCACCACAATTAGAATAGAAATGGCTGAAGCACCCCAAAAAATTAAACTGAGGCAAGGAGAAATAATAAGAGAATGGTGTTCAGTCTTCCTAACCTGTGTACTACCCCACAAGGGAACAACACAATATTGTAAAGAAAGGCGAACTACCAAAATTTGAATTGCAAAAAGGGTATAGGGATTTTAATAGGGGATGATGAACACAAGTGCTGTACATATATAATAGGATACAGTATCAAAAATCAGTATGAAAATACAGTGCAAAATGGGGTGGCAGTCCCTTAGAATGACCGCGAGATGGCGCCTCTGTATATAGAAATCAGCAATCAGCGTTCTTATACTGTTAGTAGTACAATAAGAGGGATCAGCTTAAGCCATATAATGTTCATGGAAGAGCAGCATAAAGTTCTTTGATGCTAGAGGAGTGTATAAGCTCCCCAATGTCCCAGTGTTCTCCATATGCGCAAGACAAATCACAAATATAAGTTGCAGTGCGAATAAACAGGAAAAAAGAGTCTTACAGGTAGAAGTAAACCCTCAACGTTTCGGCTGCAATGGCCTTTCTCAAGAGGGAGCGGTCCCTCTTGAGAAAGGCCATTGCAGCCGAAACAGCTGAACATTATATGGCTTGAGCTGATCCCTCTTATTGTACTACTAACATTGATATGTATAAGAACGCTGATTTCTATATACAGAAGCGCCATCTAGCGGTCATTCTAAGGGGCTGCCACCCCATTTTGCACTGTATTTTCATACTGCTTTTTGATACTGTATCCTATTGTATATGTACAGCACTTGTGTTCATCGTCCCCTATTAAAATCCCTATACTCTTTTTGCAATTCAAATTTTGGTAGTTGGCCTTTCTTTGGTCTTTATAATATTGTGCTGTTCCCACCACAGCCCCCACACAAAACTTGCAAAGTAGTATTGAAAGGATGCACACCACACAAATAATTTGCGCTTAATAAAGTGTATTATGTACAATATATACAAAATCATATATCATACAATCATGTTACTACCGTAACCTCATGCAAACAGTCAGTTGCTACAAATAACCCTCAGGAGGGCCTAAAGAAACACCTCTATCATTCTTGCATTAATGGTAATTAATTGTTACCTAGATATAGACTAATATATTACTCTGTATGGTTACTGGTAATACTTTCTCTTCTTTGTATGAGGTGCACTAGTCTCCTGAGGATTATGGACCATAATTACATCTATGGATTTGGCCATTGTGTATGCTTTTGCTTGTGATCACTACTTGTTTTGTATATATTGTTCATAATACACTTTATTAAGCGCAAAATTAACTATTTGTGTGGTGTGCATCCTTTCAATACTACTTTGCATGTCTCTGCAATGGGGACAAGAAACTGAAGCACACTGTTGCCGTCCAGCACGTCCTGCAATAGGGAGTCTCTGGCTCCCTGGAGGTGGAATAGATGAATATGCGGTGCTTCTGGGTGCTTTAGAGTGTCAATGGACGACCAGCCTTAATGGATTTAGGTCCATTTTAGGTCCAAGTTAATACAAGTTTGGTGCAGTTTTATTTGAGGTTTTGTTCTGATCTTGATTAATAAGTCAGTAAAATCTAATGCAATCTTGTACAGATACAGGGTGACGGGGTGACTAAAATACACTATGTATCATTTAAAAAAAACAACGTGTGTGTTCTATGTACATAGAGTTGTCTGCACAATAAAAGACAATGGAGGGGGAGGTGCTACTGAAGCCCTTGTGAAAAGGGTGGAGTGTATATTATAAATACTCTCTGGGTTTGGTGCTTTCTCCACATGGCGGCTTGCAACTCTGTTTTGGTACTCGCTCAGTCCTCATACAGCCAATTACATCCTGCCTTGTGCTGATGAGAGCCACAAGCTCACAACACCACATGTGGAAGGCTGTGTACATTTTCCTGGTGTCCTGCTCGGGTCGCTCCATTCTTGACAATTGGGTTATCCGCCACAAGGTGGCGCAGTTGACTGCAAGACGAAACTTGTGGCTCCTCCTGGCTCATATAAAGGCATCTGTTTCCCTAAGAATCCCCAGAGTCTTCTTGCAGTCTGACTGTGAAGATGGATGCTATCTCTCTCCATGGATATCGGGCTCCGGGGGCTGGAGGGAACGAGCGCCGGCGCGTCATCCCTCCGTGACGGGAGGGCTAGGCCTCCCCTGCCTGCTTCCTCAGTGCGGTCCGGGCGCCATTTTGGTCTTTTGGCGCCCGGAGTCCGCGCTTCTTCCCTCCTGTCTGCGTTGTCACGCGGCCCGCCCCTCGACGAGCTTTCTCGGCGCCATTTGCCGAGCGCATGATGCCTGGCTGCTGCGTCCCCTCTTCCTCTGGATTCTTCGCACTGCGGGCTCCTTCCCTTCCTGCTCGATGCTGCTCCTGACCCTGCTTCCCCGGCTGCGGTCCGTGAGTCACTGTTTTTTTTATAGTTTTTTGTGTGTGCATGCGCTGTGGGATGCTTATTTTTTGCTTCTTTTGTGTTTTCCAGCGGGTCCCAGTTTATCCATAGAGTGTTTCCTCCCGGTCTCTTCTTCCCCCTCCCCCCCTCCCTTCCTGCCCAGTTGTTTAAAGGGTTCAGAGGGACCAAATTGGGGATTGTCCGGGTCTGGGCCGTTAGTACCTTGTGACCCGAGTTTTTCCACTATAATCACCATAATGGAGGCTTCTGGGGATAGCGAGCTTGGGGCCCCTCAGGACTAGTTAAGCTCTGTCTCTTGTGTGGTACATGCCCTCTGAGCGGTCGCAGCTCTATTTGAGTACCCTGTGCTCAAAGCGTCATTTCGGAACAGGATTGGGCGAGCGTTGCCAGCCCCAGCCCCATTTTGCCTACGGCCTCGCCAGCAGGGGGTCTCAAAAGGACTTGCCACTCAGAGTGGCCAGTATAAAGCGTCAGTTATTGCGTTCGCCCGGTTTATTCAATTTTTGCCGATGATGATGATGATTATGAGGCCTTTGGTGGCCGAGGCTCCATGGAGGAGGGTGAGTTATTTTATGATTCTGACTCCTCAGGGGATCGACTTTGACAGTGGCCCCAGGTCCTCCCCGGATGAGGACGGTTGGCTTCCCGATGACACAGAGAAGCTGTTATCTGCGGTTTTTGAAACCTTGCACATTGTTCCCCCAAAGGCAGCCAAAAAGAAGCAGGGGGACCTGTTTCGGCCTGAGAGACAGCGTCTTGTCTTTCCTGAACAGGGCCACTTCTCTAAAATGATTTTTAAGGAATGGGAGAAGCCTAATAAGCTGCCGTTGGTGCGTAAGGGCCTGGACAGACGGTATCCCTTTTCGGAGGACTTGATTTGCCTCTGGTCCCATCCCTCTGAGGAGGATGCTCCTATTTTGGGGCTCTCCAATACCTTGGTTATGCCGTCCCCTGATGCTTCTTCCTTGCACAATCATGCTGACAGGCGCATGGATCAGCTGGTTTGTCACGCTATCACTTTTGTGGGCACTGGTCTTCGCCCTGTCTGTGCCGCTGCCATTGTTTCTTGTTTCTATAGCCATCAAAAAGAAGGTGAGACGCCTTGTGGATAGCACCAGAGCTCACAAGCGAGCGGAGGAGTATAAGGATCTCTTAGCTTGTGCGGACTTCATTGCCTTTGTGATTTCGGCCATGGATGATACTGTCCGGCTTGGCGGCAGGGCTTCGGCCCTGCTGGTCGCTCTTGTTCGTTCTATCTGGCTGCGACAGTGGGCAGCGGACGCCGCCGCCAAGAAAGCTCTCACTGGTATTCCCTTCCTCGGACTCCGGCTGTTCGGGGAGCGTCTGGATCTCCTGGCAAAGGATGGGAGGCTCCCTCAGCATCGGAAGCCTGTGCGGCCTTTCGGGGCTCTTATTCCTTTCGTCCCTTTCGAGGGGGACGAGGTTCTTCCTTCTCAGGTGGCCACAGAAACTCCTGGGAGCGAAGTAGATCCCGCGGTCATCCCAGTCCCTCCTCGGGGGTCCAAGTCAAAGCCCACTCCCAAGGCCCCTCAGGCATGAGGAGGCGCCCTCACCCAATTGGGTGGGGGGACGGCTTCTGCTATTTGCTCCCGTCTGGAGACAGCACATCTTGGACCGGTGGATTCAGGAGGTGGTGTCCTCCGGGTACAAGTTAGAGCTGGCAGCTTGGCCGCCCCCAAGATTTCTTCGGTTGCGGATGTCCCAGAAACCATTGACGGAGCAGGGTCTACAATTGGCTGTCCAACGACTTCTGTTGTCCGGAGTGATTTGTCCTGTGCCTCACCGGGAACGGGGTCGAGGGTTCTATCCCAATCTTTTCATGGTGCCCAAGAAGGACGGTACTCTGAGACCTATTCTGGACCTGAAGGTTCTCAACAGATTTGTCAGATTCAAACACTTCTGCATGGAGACCTTACGGTCAGCGGTGAGTTCACTTCGGCCAGGCGACTTCATGACCACGGTGGACATCAGGGATGCTTACCTGCACGTCCCTATATTCCAGGGACATCAGAAGTTTCTGAGGTTCGTGCTGGAGGATCAGCACTACCAATTTGTGGCACTGCCGTTTGGAATTTCTTTAGCCCCCCGGGTGTTCACCAAGGTGCTGGCGGGTGTCATGGCCCTGCTGAGGAGCCAGGGCATTCGTATTCTTCCTTATCTGGATGACTTGCTGATTGCTGCTCAATCTTTTCAGCAGGCCGAGAGCGACACTCGGACGGTGTTGTCCACTCTCGAGGAATTTGGCTGGGTGATCAATTATCCCAAGTCTTCGATCACTTCGTCATTGGTGAGGTCCTTCCTGGGCATGACATTGGACACCTCAAGTCAAGGTGTTCCTCCCCCAGCAGAAGGTGGAGGGTCTTCAGGCGCGGGCCTTGCTGTCGTGTCCTCACCCGTCCATCCGTCTGGGGATGAAGCTGGTGGGTCTCATGGTGTCTTGCTTCAAGGCTGTACCCTTCGCCCAGTTCCACATGAGACCTCTTCAGTTGAATCTCTTGACGGTTTGGGATCGGACACAGGAGTCCCTGGAGCAGGAGTTCTTTCTGGCCAGGTGGTCCCTCTCGTGGTGGGCAGGTCCTTTCTGACTCCGTGTTGGGAGATTGTCACCACCGACGCCAGTCTGACCGGTTGGGGAGGTTTTTGGCAATCGCTGAAGTTCCAGGGCCAGTGGGGCCCTCAGGAGGCTCACGTGCCTATCAATCTGGAGCTGAGAGTGATCCGGTTGGTCCTTTTTCATTTGACTCCCCATCTACGGGGTTTTGCGGTCCAGGTCCGCTCGGACAATCAGACGGCGGTAGACCTACATCAATTATCAGGGCGGGACTCGGAGCAAGCGAGCCCTCAAGGAGGTGACCCAGATCCTGTCTTGGGCGAAGGAGAATGTTCCCTGCATCTCGGTAGTTTACATTCCCGGGGTGGAGAACCAGGAGGCAGACTCCCTGAACAGGGGGACTTCTCGTCTGGGGGAATGGTCTCTCAACAACGAGTTCTTTCACGCTCTGTGTCGCCGCTGGGGTCAGCCAGACGTGGACCTGTTTGCGTCCCGACTCAATCACAAGATTCCAAAGTTCGTCTCTCGGTCAAGAGATCCTCTGGCCTTCGCCACGGACGCGCTGGCAATTCCTTGGTCGGAGTTCTGACTCCTCTATGTCTTTCCTCCTTTCCCCCTCCTGGGTCACGTGCTGCGCAAGATAGCCAAGGAAGGAGTACCGACCATCCTGGTGCCCCCTCGTTGGCCGAGGTGGTGTTGGTTCAGATGTCAGTGGATCGCTACTTCATGCCCGACGATCCAGGGCTTCTCACTCAGGGTCTGTTACTCTACCCCAATTTACAAACGCTGACTTTGACGGCTTGGCTGCTGAAACCTCCATCTTGATGGAGAAAGGGTTGTCTGCCCCGGTCGTGCGTACCATGATTCAGGCTCGGAAGAAATCCTCCTCCATGATTTATTACAGGGTCTGGCAAGCTTACATTGCCTGGTGTGAGTCTAGGGGTTTCCCTTGTCGCACATTTTCTTTTTCTAGGATTTTGGAGTTCATATAACATGGTTTGGATTCAGGCCTCCAGCTGAGTACCCTCAAGGGGCAGGTTTCGGCCCTGGCTATTTTCTTCCAAAGATCCTTTGCCAATCATAGACTTATCAAGACCTTTTTCCAAGGAGTCACTCATGTTCGTCCACCGCGTAAGCCAATGCTACCCATGTGGGATTTGAACTTGGTGCTTTCTGCTCTCCAGGGCCCTCCCTTTGAGCCCTTGTGTGATGCGGCTTTATCCATTTTGACTCTGAAGGTGGTCTTTTTGGTAGCTATCACTTCGGTGCGTCGCGTCTCGGAGCTGGCGGCGCTTTGTATGAAGCCTCCTTACTTTGAGCGGCATCAGGATAAGATGGTTTTTCGTCTTAAGCCTGACTTTTTACCCAAGCTCGTTTCTGCCTTTCATCTCAATGAGGACATTGTCTTGCCTTTCTTGTGTCCCGCGCCTTCTAATTCTAAGGAGAGGACCCTCCATTCCCTGGATGTGGTCCGAGCCCTTAAGTACTACCTGGTTGCTACAGAATCGTTTAGGAAGTCAGATTCTTTTTTTGTTCTTTCTGACGGGCCTAGGAAGGGTTTGCCTCCAGCCAAATCCACTATCAGCAGGTGGATCAGACAGGCGGTGGTGCAAGCGTACTCTGCCAAGGGGAAGGAACCCCCTTTTCGAGTCCCAGCTCACTCTACCAGAGCTATTGGTGCCTCTTGGGCTTTTCAGCACCAGGCTTCTGTTGAACAGGTTTGTAAGACTTTTTCTAAGTTTTACAAGGTTGATGTTAGGGCCTCAGCTGATGCTGTTTTTGGCCGTAAGGTGCTTCAGGCGGTAGTGTCATGAACTGCGTGCTGTTGCTCACTAGGGATCCCACCCTTTCTTGGACACTGCTTTTGGATGTCCCAATTGTCAAGAATGGAGCTACCCGAGCAGGACACCAGGAAAATACAATTCTGTGAGTACTCACCTGTAGAATTGATTTTGGTGGTGTCCTGCTCGGGTCGCTCCATCCCACCCTTGTTCTGTTATCCTCTTTTTGCCTGTTATGGTGATTACTTTTGAGAGAGTTCGTTTTGGGGCTGTGTGAATTAACATGGTCTCTGGCCTCCCGGCTTGTCTTTGTATTATTGCACTGGGGATTCTTAGGGAAACAGATGCCTTTATATGAGCCGGGAGGAGCCACAAGTTTCATCTTGCAGTCAACTGCGCCACCTTGTGGCGGATAACCCAAATGTCAAGAATGGAGCGACCCGAGCAGGACACCACCAAAATCAATTCTATAGGTGAGTACTCACAGAATTGTATTTTTAAGCTATTCCTTTGCATTGCACACTCAGCGGCTTTCTGAGTGCCCTGGGTGGCACCGAGACGTTATGAGAGGATTTGCATGGCTCCGCCCACTGCAAGGAGTGATGGGTAATTCTATTATTTCTTGTGTTGGGCGCTGTGTAAATACTTTGTATTCAAGGAAAGCACCTCTTCTCCTTTACCTTTGAGTAGAAGATTTTTTTGGTCTCTTTAGCCCCCTATAATAAAGTGGAATAAAAACCTGTGACTATCACAATCCCGGGATTTGTTTCTTGCCTCCCTATTGGGGATGCCCCACTATATGAAACCCACTGAATCGCCTCACGGTCCCATGGTGCTGCACCCTCTTGTGGAGAGGATAGAGTGTATATTATAAATACTCTCCCGGGTTTCGTGCTTTGTCTGTGGGGCATCCTGCTCTATGAACTGTGGGAGCGCAGATTATTCTTTACCCCGACAACTCTCCTCCAAAGAGCATTCTATGCCATACAAATCAATGAGCAGCATTGAATGCTCAATGAAAGGGAAACATCCCTGCAGCTGTTTCCCCTCCGCCATTGCCTGTGCATGTGATGTGGGATCTCTGGAAAGGTAAGTTTTAGTGAGATCCTGGGGGCTTCGCAAATCAGGATGCCACACAGTTAGACACTAGGTTGGTGGTTGCTCCTCTTTCAAGTGGACCAAAACCCAGGATTTTGACTATCCTGGGTCTTGGTCCATTCCCCGGGGCACCCCGCTGTGTGAAACCCCCCAGGACGCCAAGACTAGCTCACCTCTTCCCGGTCCCACAGCGCGTCTGCCCCATCCTCAGCTTCCCTCTAACAGGGAGCGTGCCCACGCCAGCCATTCACACGCCCTGCTAGAGGGAGAGCAGGATGCGGCCGCTGCTCTTAGACGCGCTGTGAGACCGGTAAAAGAGATAAGTGAATGGGTTGACCTGGGTGGTTTCACACAGTGGGGCATCCCGATTTCCGATGCCCCGGGGGGGGGGGGGGGGGATTGATCGAGCTGCGGTTTGGTCCACTGTAAGGCAAGGCAGTAGAAACCCTTTATTACCTCTTACTCACACCTCGCCCTTGTCCATCAAATATTCTCAATCTCTGTGACCATTTCTCTCTTTTAACGAGGACCAGACCTGTATAACTGGCCCTAATGTCTAACAGACTCCAGGGCTGGTCAATTCCCTGTCCATGTGGCATCCCAATTTGGGAAATCCCACTTTGTGAAACCCGTGTACACTAACCAATATCTTGATGCTGAGCGGACCACGGCAGCATCCCTTCGACTGAAGGGCGCAACCGCATCGGGCCTATCTGAATGGTTTGTGTGGGCATGTACAGCCGGAGCACACAGCACTCTGTACCAGGCTGTGTATACAAACCGCATTCTATGCCCTTCATTTATAATACATGGCATAGAGTGCTTATTGAATAGAAGCTTGTGCATGCACTGTGGGATTGTTGGTGCGGTGAGTAAACAAGTCAGACCAGGGGTATCACAGGGCCCGGGGGGGACATGGACCCAAACCCAGAATAGGTAAAATCACAGGTTTTGGTCAACTTTGAAGACCACACAACACTTCCATCTCTCTCTGTGACATGCTGCGCTGCCATAGACGTATAAACAAACATATTACACACGATAGGGTCAATTCAGCAGCACATGGGAATGTACATCCGGTTACTGAATCACAGACATAGGCTCACCACTAAAGATTTATTTATATATAATAATGTGTCCAGAAACCTTTCCATGTCACAGCAGCAGCATATGAAAATATAAACCTTTACTTATAGTCCAGTTTGCATCTTTATTTTTATAGTTAAAGTGGACCAAAACCCACTGCAATTGGCCCAGGAATCTTTTGCCTACCCGGCAAAAGTGGACTCTGACTTTAAAGTGGGGCAAAAGCCAGAATTTTGACTGTCCTGGGTATTGGTGCTTGCCCCGCTGTGTTAACCCCCCTGAGGTCGCCCCATACACTTATCTTCTTTCCTGGTTCAATGGTGCATGCGCGAGCCATGGCTGTATCCCCCGCTACCGTTGGACCAGGAAAGAAGATAAGTGTATGGGGCGACCTCAGGGGGGTTTACACAGTGGGGCAAGCACCAAAATCCAGGCTAGTCAAAATTCTGGGTTTTGGTCTACTTTAAAGTCAGAGTCCACTTTTGCCGAACAGTCCCCAGGAAGCCCCCGCGCGCCGCACATCTCTCCTCCGCAGCGCTGGTATTAGAAGCCAGGTGTGGTCTGTGCACAGAGCGATCATATTGCGAATAATGGCCAACTCTGGCACAGCTTCTCATACTGGCACTACCAGTGAAAGCATATGGCAGGTGCCCTCTGTCACCATCTAATCTGAGGTCTGGGGAAGACCTCCAAAGTGGACTTTCCCCTTAAACTGGACCAGCGTAATTTAATGAAAAGCCCAAACCCCTAGAAACTATTCCCCAGCATCTAAAATTAATATATTAGGATATGGGAGCCGCCATCTTGTCTCAGAAGCATCACAGACTGAGGAGAGGAGGGCGGGATAAAGTACAGGGGGTGGGGTTATAGCTGTGCTTTGCACAGACAGAGCAGAGCTGGGGTCAGGGAAAGGACAGCAATCCCAGAATGCATAGCGACACTGTCAGAAGACACTTCCTGTTTGCATGCTGCCTGATGCCCCATGAGCTGCCATCTTGGATGTTTAAAGGCTCATAACATGCAGTATATGCAGGTAGGATGATTTTTAATGTGGGCAATCTGTATGTACAGGGTGTGGGAAACATATAAGATAGCCTCTTATTCAGGGTGAAGGTCCGCTTTAAGTTTTCAGTTGCAGTCTAAGAACACTGCATACCTCCATGCATACAGATGCAATCAACCCCCATTAGGTGAGGCTGTGTAACTAGTTCCAGTAGAGCGATTGTATATCAGACATAGAAAGTGTTTTGTATAACAGTAACTGTACATAGTTATTCCTCTGCTGATCAGCCAACAGATCTGGTTCCAAAAACAATACCAAGGAACAGGTGAGTGCATTACACATAAAAGAAATTGGATTTTCCTTAAAGATGACCAAAAGCCGTTAGACTTACCGGTAACGGATTTTTCATGAATACTTCTGCTTGACCACATGGAGAGATTATGCTCCAACCCCTAGGAGGAAACACAAACGGGAACAGAGGTTAAAAGCCCCACCCCTTCCTTCCCACCTTCAGCTTTGTAAAGAAATTTGAATAAACCCCTGAACTATGGGTGGGTAATATGTGGTAGGTCAAGCTGAAGGCTTCCTGAAAAAAGTCTAACAGTGGTTTTTCCAAGTCATCCTTCAGCGCGACCACATGGAGAGGATTAGGCAAGAAATGTACCTTAGGGGTGGGAAGCTGCAAGTAGTACACTTCTACTGAAGGTCTGATACTTTGCAGATAATAAGTCAAGTCTATAATGTTTGAGGAAGGTGTGGGGTGAAGACCACATTGCTGCTTTACATATCTCATGCAAAGATGCCCCAGTCCTTTCTGCCCAGGATGATATCGCTCTCCTAGACTGGGCCAAGACTTCTGCGGGAGAGACCCCTTAGTAACATAAATCTGAACACTCCGTCCAGTGGTTCCCCCAGGGAGGAAACACAAAGAACTGAGGTGCAGAGGAAGGGGTGGGGCTTTTAACCTCTGTTCCTGTTTGTGTCTCCTCCCAGGGGGTGGGGCATAATCTCTCCATGTGGTCAAGCTGAAGGATGACTTGTGTTGCCGAACCAGTACTGTAATTCCTATCAGGGGGTCCTCGGCAGGGTTGTAGAATGATCTGCTGCCTCTGATCTCTACAGATAACAGAAACTGCTCCAATAGGGACTGAAATCTGTTTATGCCTTTTATACACTTGAATTGGTTGTGTGTTTGTAACATAGTTTTACATGACTGACATCCCATTCATACTTTCTAGGTGGTACTTGTTAAAAGTAGACTTTTGGCCCATGGTTATTATTCCCCAGGGGGTATCCTGTTTTAAGATGCCCCACAGTGGCAATAGATTCTGCCAAGTTGTGGGGCCGTGCTGTATATTCACCTGGATCACGTTTGGCTCAAATATGGCAGCAGAAGGTGACACTGCGATGCTGCTGGTGCATTTGATCGCTACTGGACCCAGGAAGGTGAGGAGTATATACAGCACAGCCTTCATGCAGCAGGACACCCCGAGCAAGTGAAAGGCCAGTTTATTAGATAGGTGATTGGTAAACTCTCACACTGCATCTGAACACACATCTACATGCGTGTGTGGTCCACTTTAAATAGACATATTGGGGATCGTGGGGGGTATTGTTGAAATTTGCTTTTAGGTCTTCTTTAAAGTGGACCAAATCCCAGGTTTTTGACTATCCTGGGTTTTGGTTCTTGCCCCACTGTGTGAAACCACTGAAGCCAACTCACCTTTTCCCTGTCCTACGGTCCATGCACGGCCGCTCGTCCAATCAGAGCGCTCGGAGCCGCTGGCACCACGTAGTCTAAGGCCAGTGGCTCATAGCGTGCTGATGCCCGCATCCCCCGCTACCCTCAACAGGGAACGCGCCCGTGCCGGCCATTCATAAATGCCTGCCGCAGGCACGTGTCCTGCTAGAGGGATAGTGGGGATGCGGCCGCGGCTTGAGCATGCCCCGTTGGCCTGGGAAACAAGGTAAGTGTATGGGGCGACCTGGGGGGGGGGGGGTTTCACACAACTGGGCATCGCGATTTTGGATGCCCCGGGGGAGGGAATTACCGATCGCGGTGGGTTTTGGTCCACTTTAATGGTACATTCTGATAGCCACACACACATCAGATTTAGACCTGTCCGGTCCCCTAAACCATTGCTTAAAGGAAAAGTCAGCTCGTGGATTTTTCATCAGACCAGAAGTGGCAACAGGCAGGAGACGACCCACTTACCTGCCACACGCTGGTTTGAGATGCCAGCCCCGCGGGTGGGATGGTCTCGGTCCAGGGAGCTCCGATTAACTTGAATGGACACATCCGTACAACAGGAACTTTTGTGTATTGAGGTGGCCATTGAAGTCAGTGGGAGCGTGTAAGACTGAGACCACGCCCCCTGCGTTGCTGGCTTCTTATACCAGTCGCTGCTGCTCCTCTGAGGCCTTTGGTAACAGTCTATGATGGTGGAGTGAGAGTCCAGCTGATGATATATTTGATCATTAGGCTGCGATACATCAGGCTACACGTGTCTCTCATTGCATTGCCAGTGTCTGTACACATCAGGATGATGTCCGCATGCAGGGGCGTGCTGCTCCTCTGAGGCCTTTGGTAACAGTCTATGATGGTGGAGTAAGAGCCCAGCTGATGATATATTTGATGATTAGGCTGTGATATTACATCAGGCTACACGGGTGTGTGACCTCTCTCATTGCATTGCCAGTGTCTGTACACATCAGGATGATGTCCGCATGCAGGGGCGTGCTGCTCAGCTGCATAATGGCAATAAGCTGATGTGATCTAATCTACTTTTTAGTTCTTCATCCTCCAGCAGAACCCAGGTGAAGTTGTCCAGTCTGACCTGGGGTGGTTCTGGGCCACTGTAGACCCCCATAATGGTGAAACATATACCATCTGCCCCATCCCCGCCTTGATGCTGTACCTGTAAAACCCCAAAAGATTTAGGGGGGCCCTTTAATATATTTAGGAGCGGAATGCAGATGCTTAGTCCTCGGGGGGCACACACAGCGGCGGGGAGGTGGGCGGGGGCAGTGGCACTTTGCAGGAGCCAAGCTTCAGTTTGGGAAGTGAAACAAACGAGGACCAATCGCAGGATGAGGAAGGGAACAGGGCACAGCTGTGGCAGGATGTGAGGGTGTGAAGGCTGCTGTTGGTACTGCAATGCCAGCTTGATGAGGGGAAGAATATCTCTGCTGCGCAGGGGCAGAGGGGAGACACGGTCCCACCAGGAAGCCTGAAGAGATTCCTTATCTGCTGCCGCTGGAGTCTTTAAAGTGCCCCCTAGAGGTAGACAGCAAAACACAGGAGTTATGGAAGAGCATGAAAAAAACTTAAAGGAGCACTATCACAAAATTGTGTAATATTAAAAATCCATATAAACATGTCGGCTAATGAGAGGAGGGGTCCCTTATACACCGGAACTGAATAAAACTCCAAGCTTGTGGTTTTCTTTTCCTGATAGGAATAAAATCCAGGGGTGACAGGTTTAGTGTATCAGGGGTGACAAACCTGTCACCCCTAAAATCTTTCTATTAATAAAAAAAATAAATAATGGATATTTCTTGATGCCGGGTGTATAAGTGACCCCTCCTCCCGCCATCCAGCAAATTTATATGGATTTCTATCATTGGCCCATTTTTTCACACTAGCGATCCTTAAATAAAGTGGCGATACCAGTAAAAAAAAAAAAATAGGGAAATGTAAAAAAAATACACTAATCCTCCATGTTAAAGAAATAAACAAAAAATGTTTAACAAATACCGCGCTAAATCATAAACCTAACAGAAAAAGCTCAACGTGTGTGACTCAAGTCCAAATAAAGTCCAAAATACATCCAAAAAATATAATAAAACACAGAGCTCAATAAGTGATTAATTAGGTGAAAAATGTCCCAGCCTTAAATTATGTACAGCCTTAAAATGAGCAGAGACGAGGGGCGTGTCCTAGGTATGGAGCCGTGAGGAAGTGTTATCCTCGAGCTCCCACATCGGCGGCCTTATAGCCCACTTTGCAAGCAGCAAACCTACCCTAAAAAGACATGGCCAGGAAGAAGACCCCTCGGGGAAGTGGAGGGGGACAGCGGAGGGGCCCCCAGCACCCCCCGATTGCAGATTTCCGGAGGGAAAGGGCTGAGGACCGGAGGTCCAAGATGGCGCGGAGCATGCTGGGAGTGGGAGAGACGGTGGTTCCCACAGTGGCAGCGGACCCCCCGCGAGCCACCGGAGCAGGAGGCGGGCCTGAGCCCCAGCGATCGCCCGGGACCGAGAGGACAGCTAGATGCACCAGCGGTCTGCCACCAGAGATCGCTGGGCGGAACCTGGCGGGGATCGGAGGCGGGCGCGGCGGAGAGAAGAATCACTCACCGTGCAGAGGAGAGAAGGCTGCAGAGCTGAGTGAGGAGGAAGCACCGGGTGTCTCTGTGCTGGAGGAAGCGGCGGCGGCGGCGGAGATGCGGTCTGTGTACACCGGTGGGTGTACCAAGATGGCGGACGGAGGAGCTGTTGCTGGGAGTCCCAAGATGGCGCCCGCCGGCGCAAGGAACTCTGGGGCGGTGACGCTGAGGGGAGGGGCTACAGACGCCGGCCGGGATTCCCCAGACCAGATGCGGGGGCAGAAAGAGCCCAGCCAGCACTGCACTACTCAAAAGGTGGGTCTGCAGCGGGAGACAGGCGGGGAGCCCGGTCAGACGGCCAGCGCATCTGGGGACCAGGAGTGTCACACCCTGCGGGATCCGCCTGCGCCCCCCCCCCCCGGCCCCCCTGCTCTGAGACAGGTGCTCTCCCTGCCCACCGCAGACAAGCGCATGCCCCCCGTGATCTGGGCATGGAGATGCCACACACTGCCACGATGGGTGCACAGGGGGACAAACCAGGGACAGTGACGCAGCCGACTCTGGCCAGATTCGCCTTCTTGCCCCGGCGTGGGACGAGCGGTGACGGGGTGTCGCTGGCGGAGGGACGGCTGGGAGCTGACGCGTGCTCCCCTTTGATTATTCCACAGAGAACCCCAGAGCACCGGAACCCCCCCCCCCTAGAGCCTGAGATCCTGGTTCAGCGGCGGGGTCCTGCACCCCTGAGTCCGGGTTCACCTTCGCTGCAGCCCTCGCCGGAGGCTTCGTGGCCCGCCGGTCAGCACAGCCCGACCCCGATGTCCCCGCATCAGCCTTGCTTCTCCCCCGAGCCCAGACCGGAGCCTTGGGTCCCATGGACGCCAGACCCCGCCGAGAGCAAGCTGCAGCCGCACCCTGCTCCCCGATCGTCTGCAGAGTCAGGAGATCCCGGGCCCTCCCGCGGCGCGGATATTCACAAGGAAACGATCTCACTCTTGCGGAATCTGCCCTCCAGAGCCGACATCGAGGGTCTCATTGCAAAGTACGAAGAGGCGCATAGGCGGGAGTTGGGAGAGGTTAAGCAGCAAGTCTCCGCAGTGGAGGAGAGGGTGGCGGTGCTAGAGTCGGAGGGCCCTTCAACTGCAAATCGCCTCAGAATATTGGAGGAGAGATGTGACCGTCAGGAATCTTTACTCCAGGCCCAGATGCTACACATTGACGATATTGAAAATCGTAGCCGCAGAAATAATCTTCGGCTGCGGGGCATCCCAGAAGCTTCCTCGGGGGAAGACCTTAAACGCATCGTCACAGTCATTTTCAACATGGTGCTGGATAGGGACCCGGACACCCCGATTGAATTGGACAGAGTTCACAGAGCGCTAGGTCCCCCCAGCTCAGATCCGTCCAGACCACGGGATGTCGTCTGCCGGGTGCATCGCTACGCGCTGAAAGAGGATGTCGCCCGCGCCGCATGGCGGAGGGGGGACGTCAGCTTTGACGGAGCCAACATCCAGATTTTGCAGGACCTCTCACGCAGAACATTGCTCATGCGCAGAGCCCTGAAGCCAGTGCTGGAAACAGTGACGCGCGCAGGAGCGACATATAGGTGGGGATATCCTTTCCACCTCATCGTTAGGAGGAACCATGACACTTTCTTATTGAAGTCGCCGGGAGACTTGCCGGACTTGTTTCTCTTCCTTCGGTGTGACCCGGTGGAGGTCCCGGACTGGCTGGCGGCGAGGGTGGCGCTCCCCCCCGCTCAGCCTGAGGGGGCTTCTGGGAGGGGTCGGGGAGGCCCTGGAGGCCCTGGCAGACGGCGCCGCGTGAGGAGGCAGTCTAGGCCATACAACATCGAGACGTGAGCTTGCCGGCGGGGTGGGGTGGCCCGGCCGCTTCCGTTCCCCCGGGGAGAGCCTACTCGCCCTTGGACGACTCGGGTGCTGGGCGGCGCGCGCCGTCGCGGGCCTGCGGTTTGGGTGACGTGCTTGCCTCCGCCTTTGGTGGTGGGGTTCCTCCTGGGGGGGGGGGGGTGGCCGGGCGCCTCACGTCAAATGAAGCTGTGGCCGAAATGGCTTTGACATGTCTTATTAATGCTGTTAATGTTACTATTATTACTTGCTTAATTGTTGTTATAGGTTTGCTGCTCATTGCTTATTTTTTCACGTTGATCTGCTGGCTGGCCCGATGTGGGAGGGAATGGTTAGACCTGCGGTGAGTACCGACAGGCACCCTACCCCACATTAGGGCCGACCCGCAGGTTTACCTGACCTGTTGGGTTTTGATCTTCTCCTTAGTGGATAGAGTAAAAGTTTTGTGTTTATTGTTTATTGTTCCTGTGTTCTGACCCCCGTTAAGCCCCTCTAGGAGGAGGCGAACCCCCACTAGTCTAGAGTCCTCCCTCCTTACCCCCCCCCCTAGTTATCTTTTGGGAGGGGAGTGCTTATCTCCCGCCACCTCCCCCCCACCTAACCCCCCCCTCCCCCCCCCCCCCTAGTGGGCTACCTAAAATGGCGGGTACCAAAATCGTCTCACTGAACGCCAAGGGGCTTAATAGCCCTGAAAAGCGCTCCATGATTCTACGAAACTTGAGAGGTCTTAGAGCCCAAGTGGGCTTTCTGCAGGAGACGCACTTTAGGGCTTCAAACCCTCCATCGCTGGGCGACAGGTTCTATTCTAGGTCATACAACAGCTACTCTCCTGACTCCAGGTCCAGAGGGGTCAGCATTGTGATAGCGAAATCCCTCATGTGGGAGCTTGAGGACTACAAGACGGATGCTGAGGGAAGATGGGTGTTTGTCAAGGGGAAGATAGCTTCTGAAAGGGTCACGTTGGTGAATGTGTACGCCCCGAACGCTGGACAGGTTTCTTTTATGGAGAACCTTCTAGAGGCTCTGGTGGGCTTCCGGGAGGGGGATCTGATAATTGGTGGAGATTTTAATTTGGCGTTGGAACCTCTGCTGGACACTTCCAGAGGGGGGCCCCATATTGCATACGCTAAAATAAAACAAGTCAGGAAGATCCTTCATTCACACCAGCTTGTTGACCCTTGGAGAATACTGCACCCAGAGACAAGGGATTACACCTTCTTCTCTCACCCCCATAATTCCTATTCCAGAATCGATCTGTTCTTGGTCCCGCACGCGCTGCTGCCCCGCGTGGAAGACTCAACGATAGGCAACATTACCCTGTCTGACCATGCCCCCATTACCCTCACCTTTAGGGGACGTTCCGTGGCCCCCAGGAGCTGGTCCTGGCGCCTTAATGACTCACTGTTGGACGACCAGAGGGTGCTGGAGGATGTCCAGAAGGAATTAAAAAGCTTCTTTGAAATAAACTCCACCCCAGGGGTGTCACCCGGGACCCTATGGGAGACGCATAAGTGCTTTGTCAGGGGGCTGTTCATAGGACATGGAGCTAGGATGAAAAAGGAAAGGATGGAATGTACTATGAACCTACTTAGAGAGATTGGTAAGCTGGAGGCGCTACATAAGAAGTCCCTGTCTGCCGCTCACTTGCCCACCCTGACTTCGCTGCGAGAGAAGCTGAAGACGGTCTGTTGCGACAAGATCAAAGCGCAGCTAGTGCAATGCCGGCGCGCTTTTTACGAGTCCGGGGACAAGTGCGGCAGACTGCTAGCTAACGCCTTAAGGGCCGAAAGAGCTAGGACCTTTGTACCCAGGGTCACAGACCAGGGGGGCAGGGTCACGCACCTTACGGAGGAAATAGCAGAGGCGTTCCGAGTATTCTACCGGGACCTGTATAACCTGCCAGAGGCTCGGGAGCCTGCGCTGGAGCAGAGATGTGTGGACTACATTAGGCTTTCAGGGATGCCGACACTCCCGGCACAGGTGATAGCGGAGCTAGAGGCACCGATCTCCCTGTTGGAGCTGCAGGGAGCGTTGGCTAGCTCGGCAAGGGGGAAGGCCCCTGGCCCGGATGGGTTCCATCTGCAGTACTACAGAAAATTTTTCCCGATCCTAGGTCCTAAACTCCTGTCCGTGATGAATGCCATAATAGAGGGGGCCCCGCTCCCCAGAGACACGCTCAGGGCTCACATTGCGGTGATACCCAAGGAGGGAAAAGACCCCACCCTCTGTGCTAATTACAGGCCCATCTCTCTCCTGAACGCAGACATTAAGCTTTTTGCCAAGATTTTGGCGTCGAGGGTTGCCCCTCACCTGCACTTAGTGATTGGCCCCGACCAGGTGGGCTTTATGCCTATGAGGGAGGCTCGGGACAACACTACTAAAGTGTTGAATGTGATCCATCTGGCCCAGAAACAAAAGACGCCTGCCCTGCTGCTCTCTACCGACGCCGAGAAAGCGTTCGACAGGGTCAATTGGCAGTTCATGGACTCGGTCCTAAGACATATTGGCCTGGGCCCGAACATGCTGAATTGGATCGGGAGCCTGTATAGGGGACCCTCGGCGTCGGTGAGAGTAAACGGGCACTCGTCTGGATCCTTTGGGATCGCTAATGGGACAAGACAGGGATGCCCGTTGTCTCCGTTAATTTTCATATTAGTATTGGAGCCCCTCCTGTGCAGGGTGAGGGGGAACCCGGATGTTAGGGGAATTGAGAATGCGTCGGGACACTATAAGGTCGCGGCCTATGCCGACGATTTGATCTTCTTCTTGTCTTGTCCAGAGGTGACCCTGCCAAATCTCATGCGGGATCTGAGAGAGTATGGGAACTTGTCAGGGTACAAGATAAATTATCAGAAATCGGAGGCCTTAAATGTGGGTATCCCTGCCACGCGGTTGGGGAAGCTGCGGGATTCCTTTATGTTTAAATGGGCTGAGGGTTGCGTGGGCTATTTAGGAACTAAGATCAGTAGCGATCTCACTAAAGTATTTGCCCTCAACTTCCCCCCACTATTGAAGCATTTTGAGGAAGAAACCAATAGGTGGGCAAAAGGGAAGCTCTCTTGGTTCGGGAAATGCAATGCGGTCAAGATGACCCTCTTGCCCCGCTTGCTTTACCTTATGCAGGCTCTGCCAGTACTGATCCCACGTTCCTACCTTCAGAAGGTGCGAGCTGTTTTCATTAAATTTATATGGGCTGGGAGGAGGCCAAGGGTGAGCGGGAGCCTACTGATGAGGACGAAGGAGAGGGGGGGTGTAGGTGTCCCTGACCCGGCACTGTACCATCTCTCTGTGCACCTGAATAGGGTGGTCGATTGGTGCATTCATGGACGGCACAAGCGATGGGTCGGCCTAGAGCAGAGCTTCTTGACATATCCAATTGGGGGTGCGCCCTGGCTGCTTCGGGAGGGGGGGACGCAGGCGCTGCAACACCCTACTATTGGCCCGACACTGAGGGCGTGTAAGGCGGCGCTGCATCGTGAGGGGATTTCACCTTTCCCGTCCCCCATGTATCCTATCCTGGGGAATCCGAGTTTTAGGCCGGGATGTAGTGGCCCAACAGCCATGGCATGGTCCAGAGCGAATGTGTACAGGGCAGGTCATTTCAGGGTGCAGGAGGGGTGGGCCCCGCTAGCGGAACTGGCACAGAGGCATGGGGTCCCTGAGTGGTCTCCTTGGCAGGGTATGCAGATAGGCCACTTCATGGCTTCCTTACAGGATTTTAGAGAGGGTAGGCGGAACAACACGGCCTTTGAGACAATGTGCCAGAGTAAGGAGGTAGAGAGACACACCCTCTCCAGGATATATAAGCTGCTTATTGACCCCCCAGACGACGAAGTCCCCTCCTATTTAGTGAAATGGGAAAGGGATCTCAACGAAACATGGACACCCGAGCAGCGCCGAAAACTCTTAAAACTCCCTCACAAATCGTCAATATGCACCAGATACCAGGAAGGAGGCTACAAGCTACTATCTAGGTGGTACAGGGTCCCGGCGACCCTAAACAAGTGGTCGCCAGAGACGCCCGCGGAGTGTTGGAGGTGCGGAGTCGGGAGAGGGGACCTGTTGCATGTGTTCTGGTCCTGCCCAGGTTTGAGGGAATTCTGGGATAGGGTGAGATTAGTGGCAGAAAAGGTCTCGGGCTCGGAGGTCCCTGACGACCCCGCTCTGTGTCTCCTCCATAGAACAGATATTCCAATAAAAAGGTACCGTAAATCTATCACGTGCCGTCTGTTGAATGCAGCAAAGGCCTGCATTCCACAGATATGGAAGAGCAAGGATCCCCCGAGCATACTTACTTGGTTTAAACGGGTGAATGACATGATGAGGTTCGAGAATATGATGGCTTCCCGAGATGGCACCTACGAGAAGTTTGCTACCACATGGCGTGGATGGATGGTCTTTACTGAGTCTGATGAGGGGAAGAGCCTTTTAGGCCTGGCATAGGAATTCTTATTATCAAGCCCACCCCGCTTCTGTTCTTCTCCCTCCCCCCCCCCCCCCCCCCACCCCATCCCACCCCGTTGTAATAAGACCACAGTTGCACCTGTTGATTGGGCAGTTACTTTCTTGACCTACAATGCTGGAAACATTGGGTACATTCATTATGTATGTTCTCTTTCTATGTACGGAACATTAGGACAGAATGCAATGTGTATGTCATTTTTGTCTTGCTGGTCTTATGTTTGTTTACTTGTGAAAAATCTTTCATAAATAAAGAATATATAAAAAAAAAAATGAGCAGAGACACTATGTGCATCGTATCCCCGCTTTATGTTATAAATATGTTCCCGAACCCGGGTCTTAAGTTCACGGGAGGTCCTACCCACATAAAATAAATTGCATGGACACCACAGCAAATATACTACATATTTGGAATTGCAAGAGATAAAATTACAAATCTTAAATGATTCTCCTGTCCTGTGGTCAACAAAGGACTTCATAGGTTTGGCCAATGGCAAAGTGATCTTGCAGCCCATGCACTTGCCACACCTAAAGAACCCCATTAGCTGATTAGAGATAAGGTTAACAGGCTTTGGGGGATCAATATGGCTCCGAACCAGGCGATCTCTGGCGGCTCGGGCTTCCTAGATGACCGGAGGCATTCTATGATACTTGCAAGTTTTATAATTCGGGAGCGGTGAGAGCTGTTCGCGGTTTTAACCTTTTATACGCTGATTTACTCTGTTTGTCTGTGAGTGCATTTCTGCTGGTATTAAATTGGTTTGTTTCTTATCTAGCAATGTTGCACTAGCATACCCCCCAACTGTCCTGATTTGGGCGGGACAATCCCGCTTTGGGGCCCTTGTCCCGTTGTCCCGCAGGGCCCCAACATGTCCCGGAATCCTGTAAACTCACCGGCGAGTATGGCGGCGGCCGGGACACCGGGCAGGAGGTTGCAGCTCTCTGTGCGGCGTAAGAGCTGGAAGGAAGAGAAAGGGGCGGTGCCGGGGCAGCTGCAGGGGGTTGGGGGCGGAGTTAGATCGGGCAGTGAGGCTGTTTGCTGGCTCGCTGAACTGTTAACGGGGGTGGGTGGGCAGGCGCACGGGGGTGGGGGGGCGGGCGGTATGCTGGTTTGGGGATACGTACGCATGCAGGGGTGAAGGCAGCCGACATTGCTGGAGCTGGAGAGCGTGGCCGGGGCGTGACGGGGGCGTGGCCGGGGCGTGACGGGGGTGTGGCCGGGGCGTGACGGGGGGTGTGGCCGGGGGCATGGCTTGTCCCGCTTTCACGTTTTCAGAAGTTGGGAGGTATGCACTAGTCTTTTTCTTCTTTCTCTCATTCCTTTGCATGGGATTGGAGTAATATCTTTGGCTATGAGGAATTGTGGTATTGAAGTTTGCATTTTGAACCACAACTTACATTAAAGGAGAGCTGAAGTCGTTTCTAACTGGATTTCCCCTATGTTGAGCATTTATTATCCAATCCTTTGGAGTTTTTGAATTTGGATACTGGAGGTGTCCTGCACCTATTTTATTGCAAAAATTAAACCCTTATCTGGTAAGCGCTTTGTGAAACTGGTGACGGGCACACAACGGTGGATACCACATATGTTTCTAACTGGGACATTTTTCACCTAATTAATCACTTATTGAGCTCTGTGTTTTATTATATTTTTTAATCCTCCATGTTGTTTTTTTTTTTTGGTTTTAATATCCAAATTGAGCTTATAAGTGAGGGGAGGGAGGTTTAATGAAAGTAGCACTTTAAAGCCCCTCTCCAGGCAGTAAATAAGTATAATAAGTGACACTCACTGCCACATGGAAGTCTCCATCCCACCAAGTCCTGTGGGCTCCTCCAGTTTCAGCCCTTATACAGACAGCACAATTACTCTCCTCCGGCCTCGCTTTATGCCCCCAGTTGCCCAGTCACGTGGGCACAGGCTCGACAATGCAAGGCCGAGGGGAAAGCAAGCTGTTGGCATCAATGATGAAACTGGAGAACATGAGCCCGCAGGACTATGGTGCATGGGATCGAGCCTACAGGGTAACATGTTACTGCCATTTCTGTTAATGCCTGGACTGTCCCTTGTGATTGTCCCTCCAATCACAGGCCTATGCAGTCAGGACCAACCATGAGTTGGGAGGTGCCGTGTACAAGACTGCAGAATGGTGCCCATCCCAGGACAAATCAGTGCACCCCCCAATGAAGCCCCCCTACCCCTAGAAGACTAAATCCGACAAAGATAACCAGGTGGTGCCCCCTTCCCTCCTGGGTCAAAGCTAAAGGTCTGCACTCCAATGAACCCCCTAAAAGAAGAGCCTGAGCTAAGCAGACGGCACCAAATTGCCCCAACACAGAACAAACAGCTCTGATCCATTAGCTCAGTAACTGTGCTGGACGGCCCTACAGTCTAAAAGCCTCAAGCCTGTCCCCCGGGGCATCTGAAATCAGGATGTCCCATTGTGTGAACCCCCGGGGTCGCCACTAAACTTACCTTTACCCGCGCTCCCACTCTTCTGTCTTTCCCAGCGATCGCATCCCTGACTTCCCTGTAGCTGAGCTGGGTTCTCGTGCCCAGCCATTCAGATAGGCTGGGGATGGGAGCGCTCCCATACTACAGGGAAACCAGGGATGCGGCCAGTGTGCTGGGTCACATTATCCTGCAATTTCAGGTGGGCGTGACTTGCTTTAACCAAAAAAGGCACCTTATGTGGCCATTTTGAACCCCCCCACCCCCCCCACCTAAGGTCAACCATGATCTGTCCCCAGAACATAAAGACCTGACATTGGATGTGGTGCGTAAATGAACCCCACTTTTCATAATGCTTCCTCCAGTCTTCTCTGCTACTGGGTCTTCCAGTTAAACCGGACCTTCACCATGATTTATTGAAAAGCCCAAACCCTTAAAAAATGATTCCCCAGCATATAAAATTAATATATATATACGTTTTTACTTATTATTCTTTCCCCCACTGGGCTGCAACTCAGGACTTTAGGATACGGGCGCTGCCATCTTGACTCAGAAGCATCACAATTACTGAGGAGAGGAGAGTGGGATAAAGTATAGGGGGGGCAGGTTATAGCTGTGCTGTGCTCAGACAGAGCAGAACTGGGGTCAGGAAAAGGTCAGCAGTCCCAGAATGCAGAGCAGCACAGATAGAAGGCACTTCCTGTTTGCAGGCTGCCTGACGTCCCATGAGCCGCCATCTTGGATGTTTAAAGGCTCATAACATGCAGTAGATGAAGGTAGGATGATTTTTAATGTGAGCAATCTGTATGTACAGGGTGTGGGAAACATATAAGATAGACTCTTATTCAGAGTGAAGGTCCGCTATAAGTTGTCAGGCCCTCCCCTATCTATGACTGTCCTCCAGTCACGCCTCCTCTTCTGCTGCCTCCAAGTCCTCCAGTAATGTTGCTAAGGATCTGATCATTACATATCTGGATGGATAGGTAGGGTGTAACTGGGAAAATTCTCCAATCCCTCTCAAACAGCTAGACTATCATTTTCAGCCTGGGAGGGGATCAAACTCAGGTCCCTCGTCACATAGACCAGCCGAACACAGCAACTGGACATGTGACACAAGAGTTCAGGGGTTATGTGACGAGGGACCTGAGTTTGATCCCCCAGGCTGCAAATGAATGGTTTGAATGGTCAATTACAGCAATCACCGATGTGGAGGCATGGGTAGAATGGCAGAGAAAAGGTATAAAATGTCCCTTAAAATGGAAAAAACCCTGAACGGCTTTTAGATTCCAGGGCCGGCCGCTGGCCATCCACCAGGGCATCCCACTTTGAGATGCCCTGCTGTGTGAAACCCCGCAGATTGCCCATAATAACTTACCTCTAACCGGTCCTATGAGGCATGTATGGCCTTTCGTTCTATAAGAGTTGTTTGCCCTGACAATGGGGAGTGCAAGTGGCCACATCCCCTACATCTCGGAGCTGAGCCTGCGTTCCTGCCATTCACATAGGCCGGGGCGGGAGCATGTGCACAGCTTAGGATGCACCCACGTGCGCTCCCCATTAAAGCAAATCAGAATAGTTTTCCAAATTACAGTCACGGCAAACGCCTGAATGGACAAGATGCCATGTAGGACCGGGAAGAGGTTAGTTATTATCTCGGAGGTTACACACAGCAGGACAATGGGATGCCCGGGGCAGGAAACAAAAGGTGGGATAGTCAAAATCCAGAGTTGTGGCTGCTAATACTAGATGAGCAGAGAGGTGGTTTATCAGGGAAGAGGTTACTGATCTTATTTCAATACATTTTACACATCATGTTGTCCAAGAATGGTGCCACCCACTCACCACTGACGCACCAGTGTGGTATTCATGGACATTATTGTAAAGTTGGCTGGGAGAAGGCAACCTGGGCAGATGCTTTCCAGGGGCTAAGGTGAGTACAGAGCACTTTTCATATTAACCCAGAGTAGTATCGGGTACAGGGCCAGCTCCAGGTTTATGTGTCTGAACGGGCCCCTCATTCATGACAATGAAGTTGCATGCATGGTGAATACTGCTAAAGAATAGAAAGAAAAACACAATAGAAAGAATCACAAAGTATGGAAGGAATGAAAAATAAAGAAATATAAAAATAAATGGTAAGAAGCAAAGAACAAAAGAAACAAAAAAATATATAAGTAATGACAGGGAGAAAAGCACGAAAGAGAGAAAGATGGCAGAAATAAAATATGTGAGGAAAGAAAAAAAGAATAGAAGGAGTGACAAAAAAAGAAAGAAGGAATGATGGAATAGAAGGGATGACATAAAAAGTAATATAAGGAAAGAAGTAAGAAAGCAATGGAATTGCATAATGAACAGACAGATGAAAGAAAGAAACAAATAATAGATGGAAAGAAAGAATGAAAAAGACTAGAAGGAAACAAAAGAATAAAAGGAAAGAAAGAATAGAAGGACTGACAGAAATAATAGAAGGAAGGAAAGAAAAAAAGAAAAGGAATGGCATAAAGAACAGATGAAAGAAACAAAGAATAAATGAAAAGAAAGAATGAAAAAGACTAGAAGGAAACACAAGAATAAAAGGAAAGAAAGAAAGAATAGAAGGAAGGAAAGAAAGAAAGAAAAAAAGAAAACCAATGTCATAAAGAACAGATGAAAAAAACAAAGAATAAATGGAAAGAAAGAAATAGAAGGCGAGAAACAAGGAATAGTAGGACTGACAGAGAGAAAGAATCTCCCAAGTTGCCCCTGGCTGACAGTCCTTAGTCCTAGTAATTGCACGGCCCTGCCTCCTGCATAGGGACTGCCCAGGATAGAGGGAATGAGGTGGGACCTCCCAAGGTGTGGGGGCCCCGGCACCTGCCCAGGTATGCCTAGTGCTGCCCTGGCTGAGTAGACGCAGAGATAGGTCTTTAAATAAAGATGACTTTTACCTGTATGTTTAGCAAGGAATACAAATCGCACCCAGGAAGCTCCTCTCTCCTCCACAGCCAGCAGAGTAATAGGCTCACATAGTAATCCAGTCTCTTCGCTGACCTCGCGGCACAGACCCTCCACCAGCGTCTCTCCTCTCTCCAGTCTCCCGGCTGGAAGGTACCAGGTTCCCAGACACTCCGGCTTGGCCTCCTGCATCATCAGCACCTCCTCCTGCAAAGCACCAATGTGTAGCGAGAGCTCAGGAATGTGGAGCATTGTCTCTGCCTCAGCCAATCAGATGATTAGCAAGCCAGAGTCAGGAAGTATGTGCTATGTACACCAAACTTGGTGCACATTGCTAAGATAACACATTCCATTAAAGAAAATAGGGCCTTTCACATCAGTGCGCTGCAAACCGCTGCATTCAGCGTTTTGCCCACAGCACAACTGAAGTCTATGGGCACCACACGTAAAGCGCATGTATTGGTGAAAGAGCCATACTCAACAACCACCCGATCCATCAAGCTCCACACGTGCTCCTCCTCTGCTGCCTGGTCCCTCGCTGCCACCTCCTCCACTGCCTGGTCCATCACTGTCTCCTCCGCTACCTGATCCAAGGCCCCCGCCTCCACCTCCGCCGCTGCCTGGTCTCCCACCTCCTCCTCTGCTACCTGATCCAAGGCCACCGCCTCCTCCTTCTCCGCCGCTGCCTGGTCCGCCACCGTCTTCTCCGCTACCTGTTCCAAGGCCACCGCCTCCCCCTCCGCCGCTGCCTGGTCTCCCACCTCCTCCTCTGCTACCTGATCCAAGGCCACCGCCTCCTCCTTCTCCGCCGCTGCCTGGTCCGCCACTGTCTCCTCCGCTACCTGATCCAAGGCCACCGCCTCCCCCTCCACCTCCGCCTGGTCTCCCACCTCCTCCTCCGCTACCTGATCCAAGGCCACCGCCTCCACCTCCGCCGCTGCCTGGTCTCCCACCTCCTCCTCTGCTACCTGATCCAAGGCCACCGCCTCCACCTCCGCCACTGCCTGGTCTCCCACCTCCTCCTCTGCTACCTGATCCAAGGCCACCGCCTCCTTCTCCTCTACCACTGCCTGTTCCGCCACCGTCTTCTCCGCTACCTGATCCAAGGCCACCGCCTCCCCCTCCACCTCCGCCTGGTCTCCCACCTCCTCCTCTGCTACCTGATCCAAGGCCACCGCCTCTCCCTCCACCTCCGCCTGGTCTCCCACCTCCTCCTCTGCTACCTGATCCAAGGCCACCGCCTCCACCTTCTCTGCCGCTGCCTGGTCCGCCACCGTCTTCTCCGCTACCTGATCCAAAGCCACCGCCTCCTTCTCCTCCACCGCTGCCTGCTCCGCCACCATCTATTCTGGTACCTGATCCAAGGCCACCGCCTCCTCTGTCGCTGCCTGGTCTGCCACCGCCTCCTCTGCCGCTGCCTGGTCTGCCACCTCCTCCTCTGTCGCTGCCTGGTCTGCCACCGCCTCCTCTGCCGCTGCCTGGTCTGCCACCTCCTCCTCTGGTTGGGCTGCACCATGTATTTTGTCACACGTCTCCCAGTCCAGAGTCCTCCTTCCATGTTCTGCCTCAGCATTATGGCTGTTGGGGGGGATACCCACCCCTGCCCCACTACTACTGCTACTACAATACTAAAGCTTCATTACCATCTACCCCTACCCATGACCTGCCCCTGCAATGCTATGGCCTAAGTATTGGAGTGCACTCACTGATCAGCCAGGAAGCACATTAGGAAGGGCTTGGGGAGGGGGGGTCATAGGCTGGTATAATCCTGGGCTATCACCAATGCTGGACATAACTCTGCAAGCTTCACAAAACAAAGAGTAAAAACTAGAAATCCATGCTGAGAAGTCTCTCACCTGCTCATTCAGCAATACCCCCATCACAATGTAGCAGGCGTTGGTCCGAAGTTTTAAAGGCCGAAGACTCTCTGGGGCCAAGTCATACGTGTCAGGTACTGGAACAGCTTCTCCATCTAACAGCGTTCTCAATTCCTCCGTCAGACTTAAGTCATACAAGAAAAACACAAAAGATTTTAACTTTATACAACTTGTATTTTATATCACTGTAAATATATTTATATAAAGCATCCAGTGTAAAAGCACAGAGACATACATGGGGTTAACCATTCTCCGTGCACAGCGGTGGTGAACATCCACTGCAAAGTCCAGCATTACCGCGAGCTGTGTGGCGTCTGCTGTATAGAAAGCGTTTGTATTGGTCCCTTGTACAGCATTTCTATTGCTTAGCATTACTACAATCTGTATACACCAAGGGCACATGCATTGCCATCTGGGATGCCCAACCACTGTAAACCCTTATAGAAATGACCTAACATGGGGGATAATAATGAAACTTCTGTGTCCAATAGGGTCATAGCTGCACGTGTCACCTGTTTGCCACGTCACAAAGCAGTAGCAGCAAAAAGCCTATGTGAGCGGCACCGGGGAAGTGAGGCCAATACTCCAGTAGGGTGTAAAAGGTGCTCAGATGGAGCCACTGCCAACTGCTAGCACTTTAAAGAGGAACATCAGACCTTTTCTAAACATCCCTCACTGCCTTTTGGATGTTGGAGTTATCTAAAACGCTGACATCCGGCAGCATTCCCGGCCCCTTTGCAACCCCCCTTAGCCTTCGCTGAGTGATTGCAGCAGGTTTAGCTGTCCTTACCTCTAGCCGTCCTCTCTTCAAATGCCCCACTTCCGCTCCTTAGATCTTGCGCTCTTCTGCGCCAAATGTGCATGTCCAGTGCATGATGGAACTGCAAGATGGCGCTGCCTGACGGAGACAGCGAAGGACCGAGGGATGCCGGAGCGCAATGCAACCGGGCAGGTAAGTCAAAAGTTGTATAAAGTGAAACCAGAGGGACAGGGAGGCGAGCAAGCCAAGCTTGGATATTTTTCTTTTAACTCCCCAATACCTGAAATGTTCCTCTTTAAATTGGCACAAAAGCTTCCCACCCACCTGCCCTCCCTGGCTGGCTGGCGGTGGCCCGGTTTACCAAAATGTGTTTTTCCCCCGCCGAGGCCACGCCCCCACACAGAATTTTTTTAAAACACCGACTGGCTGATCTCAAGAACACTGGCTGACATAACCTGCCCAATGGCTTCATCCCTGGCTTCCCTGTAGTCTGGGAAGTGCTCCTAAATGAATGGCTGGGCATGGGAACACACCACAGCTACAGGGAAGCCAGGGATGCGGCCACTGCCAAGGACAGCATTGTGGGAGCCGCAGGTCAAGGTGAGTTTACTGGTGACCCCAGGGATTCACACAGCAGGGTATCACAATAGTCCTGATATGCTAGTAGCCGGGCCCTGGAACCTTTTACACTCCAGGACCAGCCAGTGTGGCTTTTGATCTGCTTTAAAGGCCATCTGTGGCCAAACAAAGCTACTAGACCCTCCTAATATTCCTGGGAGGCTTCCTGTCTCTACCTGACAGCCATGCTGAGATGACTATATGGTGAGTCTGGGGGCATGCGGGGGGGACTAGGGTGACTTAACTGACCTTTGGGAACACCGAAATGTCCCACTTTGCTGACATTATGGGAGAACTGTTCCACCAAATGCAGAATGTCTGTTCGTATTACAACTGCGCATCATCTCAAGCATCAACATCTTTTATGGGCCGAAGCTCCCGGGAGCATGTGACTGGGGGGCGGGGCTACACCTACTTACACACCAGTAGCATAGAATATTCCATCCCTCTCCTCGAGAGCCACCAACAGCTCGCATACCTTCCAACTTTTCAGGGTGGAAAAGAGGGACAATTGTTAAATTAAGCCACACCCCCTCATTGAAGGATGGATAGGAGATACAGTAGGATGTAACAGTTACAATATAATCACTTTGAATAGGCAAATTAATCATTTATTGCTGCAGCAACAAAGAAGGACAAAGAAGAACAGTGAGAGACGGGGGGACATGGGCTCAAAAGAGGGACAGTCCCTCCAAATCAGGGACACTTGGGATGTATGAGCTCGTGTTCTGTGGATCTCCACATAATCGGCTTTTTTTTCCACCAGAGTGTCTGTGTGCAAAACCTGACCTATAGGAGAGGAAACACCGCCACTGCTGGAGGTATTTATTCCTGAAAATCCCCCCCTCACATCTAAACTGTCCCACTTTGAGGCCCCCCAAAAAAGGTCTCTTTTAAGTATACCTGTAAAAGACTTGCTTTCCCTGGGGCATCCCAATTTGATCCCAAGGTGAATGGTTGCTGGCACGAAAGAGCAGAAAAATTCCAGGGCTGGTCACTGGTCTTATCCCAAATAAGGATGCCCTGCGTGAAACCCCCCAGGGCATTGCAAAACGTACCTGCTTCCTGGCTCCCTTGCTGATGTAAACAGCGGCGGCCACATCTTTGGGCTGTGAACACGCCCCCTGCCGCCAGCCATTCAGGTAGGACAGATCAGTTTGCTGAACATTACATATGCACGGCTCTGATTGGCTCTGATTGCACGTGACCCTGCGTGGGCACCATAGGATGTTTTATTACAATGCTAAAAACATCAGAATCTTTTATTAATGCCAATCTTATTTCAGACTGTATCTTATTAATAATAACATGCTGCTTGTATTCTCATACTGATTATCAGGCCAATCATTTTAAACTAATTATTATTATTCTCACACTCTCTCTACCTAATCAGTTGTGTCAGTGTATTAGGCTGCGGCTGCCTTTCCTCCATTATTGCTGTCATGGCTAATTACGGAATCATTTATTACAGGGTATTTATTAGCCTTATTATTTCTATTTTTATCTCACGCCAGCTTCTAGAATCCATTAGCACTTCTGTTGGCTAAATGTAAATGCAGAAGCCGGCTGATAATTAGTACTAGGATACTATGGCGTCATACGGCCTTGGCAGTGACGTCATTCATTCTCTGATATATCGGCCAGGTAGCGCTGCTGAACATCTCCTGTGGGGTAAAGCTGTCGCCATTGCCCCGCTGCCCCTTCTCTCCCGTTCATTATATATCTCGCCCGAGTGACGATCACAAATAACCAGTCATCAGCTCACCTCATTACTCCCAACCCGGAAGTGCTGCAATCATACTGCTCCGTGCTCATTGGCGGATACAGGTCGAGCCCCTGCATCTAACTGGCAAATGGGTGAGTCTGCCGTGAGCTGGGCGTGGCTTCTCTTAAAGCTGTACAGCCTTCCAGTGACAGCACGTCATGATGCTGAGCAATCTCCCAAGCTTAGCTGAGTAAAGAGAGATACAGGGACTGATGGGTCTAATAGAGCAACACGCGCCTTAATGTGCTGATACAGGAAAGCTGAGCACATCATGGGGAAGCCACAAAACACACTGGAGGTGAGGACCACGTGGTTTTATTTCTTTTTTAACCCGAAGACCAAAGCCCTCTCCCTTGTGCTCTGGAGCGACTTAAAGCGGACGCTTACCCTGAATAAGAGCCTATCTTATATATTTCCGACACCCTGTACATATAGATTGGCCACATTAAAAATCATCCTACCTGCATCTACTGCATGTTATGAGCCTTTAAACATCCAAGATGGTGGCTCATGGAGCATCAGGCAGCCTGCAAACAGGAAGTGCCTTCTGACTGTGCTGCTCTGCATTCTGGGATTGCTGTCCTTTCCCTGACCCCAGCTCTGCTCTGTCTGAGCAAAGCACAGCTATAACCCGCCCCCCTGTACTTTATCCCATTCTCCTCTGCTCAGTAAGTATGATGCTTCTGAGTCAAGATGGTGGCGTCTGTATCCTAAAGTCCTGAACAGAGTTGCAGCCCAGTGGGGAAAAGAATAATAAGTAAGTGACTAAAAACTTAAAATGTAATATTTTTAGATGCTGGGGAATCGCTTTTTAAGGGTTTGGGCTTTTCAATAAATCATGGTGAAGGTCCAGTTTAAAGTGGACCAACAGTCATGAATGACTTAAACCAGACCAACACAACAAACAGTGCTCTTATGCCTCCCTCCCCAGAGCAATTTACATTGCTGCACATAAAAATTAATTTACCCTTTTCTAACTCCTGCTGTAGCAAATTTTAGAAACAAAATGGCAGCTCATGCATTTGCAGGCCACCTGTAAACAGGAAGTGCTGCTGGGCTTCCTGTTACTGTGCATTGTCAGTTGAATCCAGGCAGCAGCATGGCCGAGATGCTGGGAGAGGAAGCTCCACTACATTTCTTTTACAACTGTGCCAGGCTGCTGGTCCGGGTTAAGTCTTCTGGGTTCGCCTTATAAACATCCCTTACCTTTCAGCTCCAGCTGATGCTCGCTCCTGCGCCAAGCCCTTTGTGGATGACCAGCGTGGACAGGGCCGGATTATGAGGAGAGCGCAAGGCACGTGCACCAGGGCCTCCACCAACCTTTGGGTTATGGTCTGGTCCAGGAGGCTTTTCAGTCTTTGATCTGACGGGCCGCGGGGCCAGCAACACAGCTGTGGGGCCCCGCGCACCTGGGCAAGCCTTTTTTTGTTTTTGCAATCCTGCAGCCAAAGCCGCCATCAGCAACACTACAGTGATGGGTGCAGAGCTGTCACTGCACATAAGCCACCAAGCACAGCCGCTGGAAGCGACTACAACCCCCCACCCAGAATGGTAAAGCAGGAGTTCCCAAGCAGCAAGCACCCACACAAGGGACTCGATCTGATGTTCCAGTAAGTAGGCGGGTGCCAGACATCCACCAATCAGTTACTTGGCTGGATTATTATTTTAAACGAAAAAAAAATACTGTATCTGGGGCCTGCACCACACTTAATCTAGCCCTGGATGTGGGCATAAGCGAGTAGGGTAAGAAAACCTGCAATTGGAATGCCCCTATTAGACAGACAAAAAATAAAATTCTGTGATTACTCACCTGTAGAATTGGTATTATGAGTATACAGTATGTCCTGCTCCAAATATAATACTTACAGTTGGGATATACTACTGTACTGCAGAGACATCGAAAGTAGGCTCCTCCTGTCCCCTCAAATACCCGGGGACCTCCCACAAATCCCCAGCATTGAAAAGCAGTTAATGAGAAGCCACGAGAAATAAACAATCCAAACTATCAACTATAACAATGATAACAATCACCATACAGGGGATCCAAGATAATGCAAAACCAAGGGTGGGGTGGAGCAGGACGTACTGTATACTTATAATACCAATTCTACAGGTGAGTATTTCACAGAATTGTATTATTCTTAGTATACAGTACGTCCTGCTCCAAATCTAATACTTACACTTGGGACATCCAATAGCAGTGTCCATAAAGTAGGGTGGGATCCCCAAGAAAAATCAGCAGCAGACAGTTTAAACCACTGCCGCCTGCAGAACCTTACGGCCATAAACAGCATCAGCTGAGGCCCTAACATCAACCTTGTAAAACTTTGAAAAGGTATGAACAGAAGACCAAGTAGCAGCCTTGCAAACTTGTTCAACAGAAGCCTGGTGCTGAAAAGCCCAAGAGGCACCAATAGCACGAGTGGAATGAGCAGTAAGGCAGAAGGGAGGACTCTTCCCCTTAGCAGAGTAGGCCTGAATCACAGCCTGACAAATCCACTTGCTTATAGTAGACTTGGCAGGAGCCAACCCCTTCCTAGGACCAGAAGGGACCACAAAAAGAGCATCAGTCTTTCTGAAAGGTGCAGTAGCCACCAGATAGTACTTCAGACACCTAACCACATCCAAAGAGTGCAAAACCCTCTCCTTAGCATTGCTAGGATTAGTGCACAAGGAAGGAAGAACAATGTCCTGATTCAAAAGAAAAGCAGACACTACCTTAGGCAGAAAATCAGGTTTGAAACAAAACACCACCTTGTTCTGGTGTCTCTCATAGTAGGGGGGCTGAATGGACAGCGCCACCAACTCAGACACACGCCTGACAGAAGTGATAGCCACCAGAAACACAACCTTGAGCGTAAGAATGGCCAGGGCCACATCCTGCACAGGTTCAAAGGGAGCACCCTGCAAGGCTGACAGAACCAAGTTCAGATCCCAAACAGGCACCATAGGCTTACATGGGGGGCGCACATGAGTGACCCCCTGGAAAAAAGTCCTGATCAGAGAATGCTGAGCAAAGGACTTCTGGAAAAAAATAGCCAGGGCAGAAACCTGACCCTTCAGAGTACTGAGTTGGAGCCCCATCTCCAACCCATGCTGCAGGAACTCCAGAATCCTGGGAATAGAGAACACACGACAGGGAAGAGACTTAGACTCACACCAGTCAATGTAGGCACGCCAAACCCTGTAATAAATGGAAGAGGAAGACTTCTTCCTAGCTTTTATCAAAGTATCCACAACTGAGGAAGACAGCCCCTTCTCCATCAGGATGGAGGTTTCAGCAGCCAGGCCGTCAAAGCCAGAGTTTGTAAATTGGGATGGCGTAGTGAGCCCTGAGTGATCAGATCTGGCACCAAGGGCAGAGCGCACTGATCTACTGCCAGCTGCACCATGTCTGCGAACCACACTCTTCTTGGCCACCTGGGGGCCACCAGAATTGCTCACACCCCTTCCAGAGCAATCTTGCGCAGAACCCTGCCCAGCAGGGGAATTGGGGGGGAAGACATACAAGAACTGAAAGTCCTGCCATGACATTGCTAGCGCATCCGAGGTCAGGGCCAGAGGATCCCTGGACAGGGAGACAAAGGCTGGAAGCTTGTGATTGTGACGGGACGCAAACAGATCCACATCTGGTTGGCCCCAACGGTGACACAGAGATTGAAACACCCTGCTGCATAGGGACCATTCTCCCTGGCGAGAGGTCCCCCTGCTCAGAGAGTCCACCAGGTGATTTTCCACCCCCGGGATGTACACAGCTGAAATTCAGGGAACATTTGTCTCCGCCCAAGTCAGGATCAGAGACGCTTCCTGGAGGGCCCTCTTGCTCCGGGTCCCTCCCTGATGATTGATGTAGGCAACTGCCGTCTGGTTGTCCAAGCACACCTGAACAGCCAGGCCCTGAAGGTGAATAGTCAAGTGAGCCAGAACTAACCTGATCGCTCCCAGCTCCAAGACATTGATAGGTGTGTGGGCCTCCTGAGGGCCCCACCTCCCCTGGAACCGCAGGGACTTCCAGAAACCCCCCCAACCTGACAGACTGGCATCCGTGGTGACCGTCTCCCAGGAAGGGGCAAGAAAGGATCTGCCCCCCAACAGGTTCCTTGAGTCCATCCACCACAAGAGGGACCTCCTGACCAGGGGGGAGAGCACACAGACCCTGTCCAGGGACGCTGGGTCCTTGTCCCATACAGACAATAGGTGAAGTTGCCTAGGCCTCAAGTGGAACTGAGCATAAGGGACCGCTTCGAAGCACACCACCATCAGGCCCACCAGCTGCATCCCCTGCCTGATGGAGGGATGGGGACAAGCTAGGAGGAACTGAGCCTGTGCAATCAGACTGTCCACCTTCTGCTGAGGAAGGAAGATCCTTGCCTGAACTGTATCCAGATTCATTCCTAGGAATGGCGTTACCAAGGAAGGGGACAGTGAGGACTTGGGGTGGTTGATCACTCATCCAAATGACTCCAGAGTGGACACCACCAGCTGAGTATCCAACTCTGCCTGATGTAGAGACTGGGAAGTGATGAGGATGTCGTCCAGATAGGGAAGCACGCGGACGCCCTGATACCTGAGCAGAGCCAGCACCTTGGTGAACACCCTGGGAGCTGAAGTGAGGCCGAAGGGTAAGGCCTCAAATTGGTAGTGTTGAGCCATCCGAGCGAACCTGAGGAACCTTTGATGACCTGGGAACACAGGAATATGAAGGTATGAAGCATCTTTGATGTCCACAGAAGTCATGAAATCCCCTTGGCACAGGGAACTGATGGCAGAGCGCAGAGTCTCCATGCGAAAGCGCCTGCCCCTGACAAATTTGTTGAGGATCTTTAAGTCCAGGATGGGCCTGACTGAACCATCCTTTTTGGGTACTGTGAATAGACAGGGAGAGAGATAGACAAAACCTCAAAAATCTGGGTCAATAATCTGTCATTGTCATCCGGGGCCCAGGGGTCAGAGCCAGAATCGTCATGACCCCTTGGTCTCTCATCAGATGAGCCTGAATCAGAAATAGCTCCCCTTCATCAGATGGGGTATAGCCACACAGATTCATAGACTCCTCAGTTCCCATAGGGAAAACAGTGACATTACCTCGGTATACCTCGAGGGGTGGGCCAGTAACAGCGATGACGCGGAAGGAGCCAAAGACAGCCCCCCCCGAAGAGCACGAAGCCAGAAGGCCAACAGCCAATGATGGCGCACCAGCACCTGAGGTAATGCCGCCGCCAAATGCGGAACCAAGTTATTGCGCGGCGGCGGCGGCAAATTTAAAAGCAATAAAGACAAGTCAGCGCGGCGGGTGACACAAGAATAAAGACGTGAAAAGTGAAAGCACAGACTGCATAACATACATATCTCTACACATACACACACCCCCTCTTTTCCCCCCGAAGACTACAAGGAGGATGAGGGAGGACAGCGGCCACTTAAAATACCATTTTGTGAAATACTCACCTGTAAAATGGGTATTATAAGTATGTCACACACCCCGCTTCAGATATCCATAACATGTGGGCAATACCGACCTGAAGGGGCGTTCCTGCAGAGATGATAGCAAAAAGAAAGCCCCTCCCTGATCCATAAATACCTGGGACCTCCCACTCATTACCCAGCATACAGAAGCAGTAAGGTAAGGGACCAGGAAGAGGCAAATATAAACCAAAACAACGCAAAGTTCACAATATAGAGGATCCAGAATACAGAAAGGGCGGGTGAAGCGGGGTGTGTGACATACTTATAATACCCATTTTACAGGTGAGTATTTCACAAAATGGTATTATTCTAAGTATGTCACACACCCCGCTTCAGATATCCATAACATGTGGGACATCCAATAGCAGTGTCCATAAAAAGGGCGGGGATCCAAAACAAGGCAACAATGCACAACTTAAACCACAACAGCTTGCAGAACTTTGCGGCCAAAAACAGCATCCGCTGAGGCCCGAACATCAACCTTGTAAAACCTGGAAAAAGTGTGAACAGAAGACCAGGTAGCGGCCTTACAAACTTGCTCAACAGAGGCCTGGTGCTGAAAAGCCCAGGACGCTCCAACTGCACGAGTAGAATGAGCAGTAACACGAAAAGGGGGACTCCTCCCCTTGGCAGAATAGGCCCCAATGATGGCCTGACGAATCCATTTACTAATGGAAGATTTGGCAGGAGCCAAACCTTTCCTAGGTCCAAAGGGCACCACAAAAAAAGCATCAGTCTTACGAAAGGAAGACGTAACCACCAGATAATATTTCACAACACGAACTACATCCAAGGAATGCAACGCCCTTTCCTTGTCGTTGCTAGGATTAGGACATAGAGAAGGCAGAACAATGTCCTGATTCAGATGAAAGGCCGTGACCACCTTAGGAAGAAAATCCGGCTTAAAACGAAAGACAACCTTGTCCTGATGCCTTTCGAAGTATGGAGCTTTAATGGATAAAGCTGCCAACTCAGAAACACGCCTAACAGAAGTGAAAGCCACCAAAAAGGCCACCTTTTGAGTAAGAGAAGACAAAGCAACCTCATTCAAGGGCTCAAACGGAGGACCCTGAAGAGCAGAAAGAACCAGGTTCAAATCCCAAACTGGAACCAAGGGCTTCCTAGGAGGACGTACATGCGTAACTCCTTGGAAAAAGGTCTTGACTAAGGGATGAAGTGCAAAGGACCTTTGGAAGAACACCGCCAGGTACTAAGTTGGAGCCCCAGATCCAGTCCATGTTGAAGAAACTCCAGAATTCTAGGAATGGAGAACTCCCGACAAGAGAAAGACCTACTTTCACACCAATCAATATAGGACCTCCAGGTCCTGTAGTAAATAGTAGAGGAAGACCGCTTCCTGGCGCTGATAAGAGTCTGAATCACAGCGTCAGAAAGACCTTCTTCCTTCAAGATGGCGGTTTCAGCAGCCACGCCGTCAAAGCCAGCGATGGTAAATTGGGATAGCGTAGCCGACCCTGGGTGAGCAGGTCCGGCAGTAGAGGCAGAATGAACTGATCCTCTGCCAGCCTTACCAGATCTGCGAACCAAACCTGCCTTGGCCACCTTGGTGCCACCAGAATCGCCAACGCGCCTTCCAGGGCCAGCTTGCGCACCACTCTGGCTACCATTGGGAACGGAGGGAACAGGTAAAGAAACCCCAGGTCCCTCCAGTTCAGAGACATGGCATCCACTGCCAGAGCCAGAGGATCCTGCGAGAGAGACACAAAGACTGGAAGCTTGTGATTGTGACGAGAGGCAAAGAGGTCCACCACTGGGAACCCCCACCTGAGACAGATCGAACGAAACACCTTGGGACTGAGAGACCACTCCCCCTGACGAGAGGAGGCCCTGCTCAGCGAGTCCGCCTCCGTGTTCTCCACTCCCGGAATGTAGACTGCTGAGATACACGGGACGTGGCTCTCCGCCCAGTCCAGAATCAAAGACACTTCCCTGAGGGCACTCCTGCTGCGAGTCCCCCCCTGGTGATTGATGTAAGCAACCGCCGTCCGGTTGTCCGACCGGAACTGAACAGGCAGGCCTCGCAACTGACGAGTCAAGCGAAAGAGAACCAACCTGATGGCTCTCAACTCCAGAACATTGATGGGCTCGTGTGCCTCCTGCGGGCCCCACAGACCCTGAAACTGGAGGTCCTTCCAAACACCCCCCCAACCTGACAGACTGGCATCCGTGGTGACCGTTTCCCAACACGGTGGCAGAAAAGATCTGCCCTTCAACAGATTGACAGACCCCAGCCACCATTGCAGGGATCGACGAACTCGGGGAGTCATCAGGAAGGACTGATCCAACGATAGTGGAGACTTGTCCCAAACCTTCAACAGATGAAGCTGAAGCGTCCTCGTATGAAACTGCGCAAAGGGAACTGCCTCGAATGAGGCCACCATTAGCCCCACCAGCCTCATCCCTAGCCGGATGGTCGGACGAGGGGCCAACAAGAGAAGCCGAACTAACTCCTGAATCAAAAGAATCTTGGCCTGGGGCAGAAAAACCCTGGCCTGCGAAGTGTCCAGAGACATTCCCAGAAAGGTCACAACTCTGGACGGAGAAAGAGAAGACTTGGGGTGATTGATCACCCAACCGAACCTCTCCAGAGTGGACACCACCGCCCTGGTGTCCAACTCCGCTTGGTTGAAGGAAGAGGCCATGATCAGTAGATCGTCCAAATAGGGCACAATGCGGATACCCTGAACTCTGAGCAGAGCCATCACCCCCGCTAGCACCTTGGTGAACACCCGAGGAGCCGAGGTGAGACCGAAAGGAAGTGCCACAAACTGAAAATGCCGATCCTCCACCACGAACCTGAGAAACCTATGGTGTGCTGGAAAAACCGGAACGTGTAGATAGGCGTCCTTGATGTCTATGGACGTCAGAAAGTCTCCCTGACGAAGAGAGTGAATAGCCGAACGCAGCGTTTCCATGCGGAATTTCCGCGGCCGGATGAACCTGTTGAGAAACTTCAGATCCAGGATGGGTCGGACCGATCCGTCCTTCTTGGGCACCGTGAACAGATTGGAATAAAAGCCCCTGCCCCGATCCGAGGGGGGCACTGGGCAAATGACAGCCATGTCCAGAAGATTCTCTACTGCCACCAGGAGCCCCTGCGCCGCCAGAGGCTCCGACAGCATCCGAGACCTGAAAAATCTGGAAGGGGGGCGGAGCTCGAACTCTATCTTGTAACCGGAAGACACCACTTCCCGGATCCATCTGTCCGAGACCTCTTGATCCCAGATCTGGGAGAAGAGTTGCAGCCGTCCCCCCACCCGCATGGGTGAGGGCGCCCCCTCATTGCGGAGCTGGCTTAGCAGCCGGTTTGGGATTAGAGCCACAGCTGTATCCAGAACGGGCACGTCCTCTGCCCCTGCTCCCAGAATCTCCTCTGGAAGAGGGAAATGCAGAACCCCTGCCAGATCTGGCCCCCCGAAAGGAGGGGGTAAAAGCAGGCGCCCCCGAAAGGAGCGGCGTTGTTTCTTACGTTGAGGTAACCTACCTCCCTTGGTGACAGAGTCCAATGTCTCTCCAAAGAGCCGTAGTCCAACAAAAGGCAGAGCCGTCAGTGACTTTTTGGACATAAAATCAGCCGCCCACTGGCGCAGCCACACCGACCGCCGAATAGCCACCAGCAGAGCTGACGCCCTACCACACATCATCAAAGTGTCATCCAAGGCAGTTAAAACAAAAGATAAAAACAGCTCACACCGTTTTAGGCTAAGAAACTCGGCACTACCAGGACGAAGCCCGGAAGAAGCCAACAGGTCTCTGACCACCGACCTGGCAGCCAACACCATAAGTTCCGAAGCACACACAGGCCGTATGGCCGACCCAACGCTAGTAAAGCCATGACAAGCCATCTGGTCAATACGTTTATCCTCTCCATCCTTGAGAGTGGAACAATCAGGTCTATTTAAAACCGAGGAGTTAGACAACCCCAAAACCGGTGCATCCACCTCGGGGGGAGATGCCCAGCGCTTGACCGCCTCAGAAGGAAAGGGATATTTCTTATCCCACCCCTGAGGGATGCCAGGGAGCCGAGCCGGCCTATCCCATTCCTTGTCAATGATTTTGTCAAAATGCCGTTGCGTAGGAAACTCCAGGCGCGGCCTGGATTCCTCAAACAATTCACCCTTCTGCTGTGACGCCTCCTCGGGAGGGGAAATATTCAGAACCTCCAACATCAGAGCCAGAGCGTGAGGAGAGTCCGAGGATCTCCCTAAGTCACCAAGCTCGGCGTCAGCGCCAGCAGACTGCTCATCGTCCGAAATATCTGAACCCTCATCGACCTCCCCTTCCTCTAGCGGGGGATAATCAGACCAATCAAGATTATCAACGTCATCAAGGTCATCCACCGGCGGAGCCGGCGACAAATGCTTTCTCTTAGCCGGAGCCTTACAGGCGGCCGAGCTGGAGACAATTTTCTCAAGTTTGGCCAATCTGGCGCACATCTCAGATTGCAGATCCCTACCCATGACGTCACACGGGGTGCGCGTCAAGGTGGGAGGGGGAGATGAATCGGCCGGCGGTGCTGACCCAGACGCCTGGGGTTCGGACTGCCGCGCAATAGTTTGCTGTGCACAAGGAATACACAGAAGTACGTCGTCCCCAGTAATGGATACGCCACATAACATACACTTCCGGGGTTGTCCCGAAGGAGTCCCGAGCCCAGTATCCGGGGATGCCTCCATAAGGTGAAATTTTTTGTGGTCGCTAAGACCCAGGGGATTACACCAGTAAGCAACCCGGGATGCCCCTTTAATGTCCCGAGTGGGAGGATTTTTGGTCAATAAAATGGACCCAGGACCAGGAGAGACCCTCTAATTACTAATGATGATCCACTGACAGAGTCCAATGTCTGAAAGACACAAACAATCCCAATAAATACAAATAAGGACCACATAATAAAGGAATAAAGAATGAATATAGGCCCACAGGGCCACTCACATAGCCGTCGGGAGCGGGAGTAGTGGCTACCTCACACCATCCGTGAGTGGAGAAGGAAGGCCAAGGAAGGGGCGTGGTCAGCGCGGACAGCGCAAAACCACTGTTCCGCCCCCCTCCAGACATCCAGCACGGAGCGACATGCTCCGGAGCGGCGCCCAGTGAATAGGGGGCGGGCCGCGGCGACGCGCCGAAAGCCCGGCCCCGCCCCCCCCTCGACGTAGATGCGGGAGGGAAGAAGCTCCCTCCCGTACAACCCGCTCAGAGACCGGCGCCGGTAACCACCTGAACAGGGCACAGCGTGTGTGGCCGCATAAAGCAGCGGAGCACCAGCCCCGCTCCCCTAACACTGCGGGGAGCGCAGCTTAAGGAGGGCTGGCCACGGCAGCGCGCCGAAAAGCCGGCCCCGCCCCCATTGTGTGATCACAGCACCTGAGGTAAAAACCGGCGCCCCGGCGGCAATGGCGGCCGCGGCGCTGGAAAAGTAAAAACACACACATAATACCATTGAGGGATTACTTCCTACTCCACATCAACAGACACAAATAAAGTAAATTAAAGTTTATACGCCTAGCCCTAAAGGAATGACCCCCAACCCCCACTATGGTAGAAGGGAACTGTGGAGGGCCAACCAGGGATAAATTTCAGGGGACAGGGCATCCCAAACCGGGTTCACCTACCCGGTGAAGCCGCCTACCCTCTTATGTAGGGTCTCACGGCGGAGCTCTGCTCCTAAGCACCAGAGGTGCTAATCTACCCTCGCCCGGACCAGCAGCCGAAACTGTGGAGGCATGTATGTAAGGGGATCAATCAAGAGAAAAAGGTGTCCGAGCGGAAATAAATAAATAACGGGCCGGGAGTTATCCCGGCTACCTGAAATCCCCCTGTGCAAGGAGGAGCCATCATCTTCTGACTTGCTCGCCGTCTTGCAGAGATGGAAAACTGGGTAATGAGTGGGAGGTCCCAGGTATTTATGGATCAGGGAGGGGCTTTCTTTTTGCTATCATCTCTGCAGGAACGCCCCTTCAGGTCGGTATTGCCCACATGTTATGGATATCTGAAGCGGGGTGTGTGACATACTTAGAATATAGGGCTCACCGACAGACAGGGGCAAGGGGCAATAGTGCGGGAGGGCCATCCCATAGAGGCTCACCATAAGCCTGAACCGCCTACCCTTTGGTGGGGGATTGAGGTGGAGCAGCGCTCCTAAGCACCTTACAGCAGTGCTGCCTACCTTCACCCGACCAGCGCAGCCAAGGCTGGGAGGCATATTAGCGGAATGGGTGGGAATAGTCCTACAGGGCCGCAGGTTAATAACCCCGCTCACCTGCGAGTAGAGAGCCAATTTCTCGTCCTTCGCAGCCAGACTGCAGAGAAATTCTGGGGAATTCGTGGGAGGTCCCCGGGTATTTGAGGGGCCGGGAGGAGCCTATTTTCAATGTTTCTGCAGTCCAGCGCCATCTGGCAGAGTATATCCCAACTGTAAGCATTAGATTTGGAGCAGGACGTACTGTATACCAAGAATACCCAGGTGAGAGGAAAAACCTGGCTTTTGGTCTGCTTTTACGGGATGCGGCAAGCAAAGCCTAAATAAAGAGCCTCTTTAAAGTGAGCCTATCTGTGATAAAAGACTCCAGGGATGATTGACTAAGTGTCCCTAGGGCAAGGCAATTCGGCATGCCACACTGTTGAACCCCCTGCAATGACCCTTTTCAGTGGTCCCACGCCATGATCAGCATCCCTGCAGCTGTGGTGCTCTGCCACACCCAGCCACTCAGATAGGCTGGGTGCGGGAGCGTGCCTCACTCCCTTCCCTTCACCAGGCTAGTGAAACTCCTGATAGGCCCACCTGAAAGAGGAACATCAGCCATTACGGGCCAGCCCTGAAAGTCAAGGACGAACCTCTCTCCCAGGGACATGGCGATTTGGGATGCCCTGTCAATCAACTTACCTAAATGGTGATCCCACAGCACATGTGTGCACTGGGGGGCATCCCCAAACATGTGAATGGCTGGCACGGGTCCACCCCTCAGATAGAGGTTGGAGCAGGGATGCTGCCAACAGTGTACTATCTCCATTCCACTTACTTGCTCGGCCCGCATGTTCATGTACTGTGGGATCCTGGAGAAATAAGTTTACTTTGCTATCCATGGGGATACAGGATGCCCTGCACGAGAGGAGAGTTAAAATCCCAGGTGGGGTTCCTCTTTAAGGCAGACCTCCAGGGGCCAGCTCTTGAAGCTGCTGAATCCCCCACTATGAATGGAGGCTCATTGAGCCAAGCTCAAGCAACACAACCCTCACAATCCCCCGGTTGCCTATTGGCTGGGTGTTGCCACAGCCTCTGTTGAAGCATGGAGGGGTATTTTTGCCCGATTCACCTGGCGGGGATCCAATGGTACCGACACCCAGCGCAGCAGCTTCACATGGCGTCCATTCATTGCAATAGGCGTTTTGGCCTGAAGCCAGCCGGATGGACACCACTGAGCTGGAACGCCAGAATCGCTGGTTCTCGGGTATCGGTCAGAGATCTTGCAGAGATGTCATGAAAAAAAAAAGTGAGCCCCTCCCGGTCCATAAATACCTGGTACCTCCCACTCATTCCCCAGTATTAAAGACAGCAGTAAAGGGACCAGGAAGAGCCAAAATAACCAGTAACAGTAAGAAAGGTTCACCATAGAAAGGATCCAGAATACCAAAGGGCGGGGTGAAGCGGGGTGTGTGACATACTTACAATACCCATTTTACAGGTGAGTAATCACAAAATGGTATTATTCTAAGTATGTCACACCCCCCCTGCTTCAGATGATCATTACACTTGGGACATCCAATAGCAGTGTCCATAAAGGGCGGGGATCCAAAACAAGGCAATAATGCACAAACTTAAACCACTGCAGCTTGCAGAACTTTGCGGCCAAAAACAGCATCCGCTGAGGCCCGCACATCAACCTCGTAAAACTTGGAAAAAGTGTGAACGGAAGACCAAGTAGCAGCCTTGCAAACTTGCTCAACAGAGGCCTGATGCTGGAAGGCCCAGGACGCCCCAACGGAACGAGTAGAATGAGCAGTAACACAAAAAGGGGGAACCCTTCCCCTTGGCAGAATAGGCCCCAACAATGGCCTGGCGAATCCATTTACTAATGGAAGACTTGGCAGGAACCAAACCTTTCCTAGGCCCGGAGGGCACCACAAAAAGGGGCGTCAGTCGTACGAAAAGAAGAAGTAGCCACCAAATAGTACTTCACACAGCGAACCACATCCAGAGAATGCAAAACCCTCTCCTTCTCATTGCTGGGCTTAGGACACAAGGAGGGTAGAACAATGTCCTGATTAAGATGGAAAGCAGAAACCACCTTAGGAAGGAAATCTGGCTTGAAGCGGAAAACAACCTTGTCCTGATGCCTCTCAAAGTAAGGAGCCTTAACGGACAAAGCTGCCAACTCCGATACACACCGAACAGAAGTGATGGCAACCAGCAAAATCCTGCAAAGGTTCAAAAGGAGGACCCTGAAAAGCAGAAAGAACCAAATTCAAATCCCAAACTGGGAGCAAAGGCTTCCTAGGAGGCCGCACATGCGTAACCCCCTGGAAAAAGGTCTTAACCAGAGGATGAAGAGCAAAAGACTTTTGAAAGAAAAACCGCCAGGGCAGAAAAATGCCCTTTCAGCGTACTAAGCTGCAAACCCAGGTCCAGACCATGTTGCAGAAATTCCAAAACCTTAGGGATAGAAAACACCCTGCAAGGCAAGGCCCGGACCTCACACCAATCAATATAAGACCTCCAAATCCTATAGTAGATGGCAGAGGAAGACTTCTTTCTAGCCCTAACCAGAGTCTGAATGACAGCATCAGAAAGACCTTCCTCCTTCAAGATGGAGATTTCAGCAGCCACGCCGTCAAAGCCAGCGTTGGTAAATTGGGGTAGAGCAGTGGACCCTGAGTGAGCAGATCCGGCAGAAGGGGCAGATCTAACTGATCCACTGCCAACCTTACCGAGTCTGCGAACCAAACCTGTCTTGGCCATCTTGGAGCCACCAGGATTGCTGATGCGCCCTCTATGGCCAGCTTGCGCACCACTTTGCCCTCCATGCTAAACGGAGGGAACAGGTACAGAAAACCCCAGATCCCTCAAGTTCAGAGACATGGTATCCGCTGCCAGAGCCAACGGATCCCGCGAGAGAGACACAAATGCCGGAAGCTTGTGACTGTGACGAGAGGCAAAGAGGTCCACCTTCGGAGTCCCCCACCGGTGGCAAAGCGACCGAAACTCCTTGGGGCTGAGCGACCATTCCCCACGGCGAGATGAGCAACTGCTCAGGGAATCCGCCTCCGTGTTCTCCACTCCCGGAATGTACACCGCTGAGAGGCATGGGACATTGCTCTCTGCCCAAGCCAGGATCAAAGACACTTCCCTGAGGGCACACCTGCTGCGAGTCCCTCCCTGGTGATTGATGTAGGTGACCGCCGTCCGATTGTCCGACCGAACTTGAACCGGTAGTCCCCGTAACTGATGAGTCAAGTGAGCCAGAACCAACCTGATGGCTCTTAGCTCTAGAACATTGATGGGATCGTGAGCCTCCCGAGGCCCCCACAGTCCATGAAACTGAAGATCCTTCCAAAATCCCGCCCAACCCGACAGGCGTGGTGACCGTCTCCCAACGAGGGGTCAGGAAGGATCTGCCCTTCATCAGATTGCTCGGTTCCAGCAACCACCGAAGGGAATGCCGAACCCGGAGGGGGGGGGGGCATCAGAAAAGACTGATCCAATGACAGCGGCGACCCGTCCCAGGCCGCCAAGAGATGGAGCTGGAGCGTCCTTGTGTGAAACTGGGCAAAGGGAACCGCCTCGAACGAAGCCACCATCAATTCCACCAGCCGCATCCCCAGCCGGATGGATGGGCGAGGGATGGATAGGAGAAGCTGAGTCAATTCCTGAATCAAAAGAACCTTGGGCCGGGGGAGGAACACCCTGGACTGAGAAGTATCCAGAGACATTGGAGACACGGAGAGAGGCAGGACTTGGGATAGTTGATCACCCAGCCGAATCTCTCCAGGGTGGCTACCACAGTCCTGGTATCTAGCTCCGCCTGGCTGAGAGAGGATGCCATAATAAGAAGATCGTGCAGATAAGGCACAATGCGGATTCCCTGGGCTCTGAGGAGGGCCTTCACCCCCGCTACCACCTTGGTGAAAACCCTTGGAGCCGAGGTGAGGCCAAACGGAAGGGCCACAAACTGAAAATGCCGATCTTCCACCACGAACCTGAGAAATCTCTGATGCGCCAGGAAGATTGGAACATGCAGATATGCATCCTTGAGGTCTATGGACATCATGAAGTTCTCCTGCCGAAGTGAATTTATGGCAGAGCGCAGAGTTTCCATGCAGAACTTCCTGGGACGGATAAACCTGTTGAGAAACTTCAGATCCAGGATGGGACGAACGGAACCATCCTTCTTGGGCACCGTAAACAGATTGGAATAGTATCCCAGGCACCGGTCCGAGGGAGGCACCGGGCAGATGACAGCCATGTCCAGGAGATCTTTTACTGCCGCCCGGAGCCCCTGCACGGCCAGAGGATCCAAGGGCACGCGAGACCTGAAGAATCTGGGAGGAGGCCGGATCTCGAACTCCAGTTTGTAACCGGAAGACACCACTTCCCGAATCCATCTGTCCGAGACCTCCTGGTCGCAGACCTGGGAGAAGTGTCGCAGCCGCCCCGCCCCCTCATTGCTGAGCCGGCTTAGCAGCGGCTTTGGGCTTGGAGCCCCAGCTGTGACCTGGACGGGCACGTCCTCTTCCCCTGTTCCAGGAATCACCTCTGGAGGGGAAGACAGACGATCCCCGTCCAGCTCTGGTCCCACGATAGGAAGGGGTAAATGAAGCCGCCCCCCGAAAGGGACAACATTGTTTCTTCCGCTGAGGTAACCTACCTCCTTTTGCAACCGAATCCAATTTTTCTCCAAAGAGCCACAAGCCCAGAAAGGGAAGAGCCGTAAGAGACTTTTTGGACACAAAATCAGCCGCCCACTGGCGCAACCAAACTGACCGCCGAATAGCCACCAGCAAGGCCGAAGTTCTACTACACATCACCACGGTGTCATCCAGGGCGGCTAGCACAAATGACAAAAACAATTCGCACCGCTTAAGGGCGGTGAACTCATCACTAGCCGGGTCAAGCCTGGAGGTAGACAACAGGTCCCTGACAACCGACCTAGAAGCCACTATTAAAAGCGCTGAAGCACAAACAGGCCGCAAGGCCGACCCAACACTGGCAAAACCGTGGCAAGCCATCTGGTCAATGCGTTTGTCCTCACCATCCTTGAGAGTAGAACAGTCAGGAGAATGCAAGACAGAGGTGCTAGACAACCCCAAAACAGGGGCGTCCACCTCGGGAGGGGACGACCAGCGCTTCACCGCATCCCCGGAAAGGGATACTTCTTATCCCAACCCGGAGGGACACCCGGAAGCCGAGTAGGCCTCTCCCATTCCTTAGGAATAATGCAGTTGAAATGCCTTTGATTAGGGAATTCTAAGCACGGCTTAACCTCCTCAAACTCCTCCCCCTTCTGCGGAAGAGTCACTTCAGGAGGAGAGATTGCCAGAACCTCAAACATATGAGCCAGGACCTTAGGGGTATCCAAAGAATCCCCCTGACCCTGCTCAGCATCAGCGCCAACAAACTGCTCCCCTTCCTCTAGCGGGGGGGTAATCAGACCAATCCAGTGAATCAAACTCCTCAAAATCAGAAGCCTGCGTGGCTGGGGACAAGTGCTTTCTCTTAGCCGGGACCTTTCTGGCCACAGCGCTAGAAAATAATTTTTCAAGATTGGACAATCTGGCACACACCTCAGATTGCGACTCCCCACTCGTGATATGTGCAGCTTTGAGTGGATGCAGGAGCAAATGTAAATGCAGACAATGCTTCAGTATCATGCATGCAGGTGGGGCAAGTGAGCTTTGGAGAGTATTTTTTATTTTTTTTTTTTTTAATTACTGTGCCAGGCTGTTGGTCCAGTTTAACAAAACACTGTACAGCTAAGATTAGTGGAAGGCAGATGGGGAGACACAATGAACAATACAAAGATTCAGCAAAACACGTTTATTTTCTGGAATATCAAAAAAGGACAAAAAGATAAAAATGGTGAGAAATAGGAGGCACTTGAGGTTTACGCCCTCGGCTACAGAAGATCATCTTGTAAACATACATTTGACAAGGCACAAGAGAACACATTGTATATAGGGGGACAGCACGGCCCTGGGTCTCTCGGTCACACCGGAGGCAGCTTCTAACTTTGGCACTTGCATATTAATAAAGAATATTCATAATAAACCACATTCAGCTCTGGAAAATGGCTTCTCTGTTCCATAAATACAGACATGAGCAGCTTTGTATACAATGGTCATATAGACACACAGGGCACTTTGGAATCCCTTTTTTTGCATACAAGTGGGAACAGAATTTCTGGGAGGGTAGAGAGTGCAAAAGGCCGCCATCAGGCTTTTATAATTCTACCCCAAAAACATGTTCATTGAAAGGCTTTCAGAGAATACATGTATATGCTGAAGGTCACATGTTATGAGACCATTACAAGGGCTGCTGTTGACCCTCCCAAAATTTGCCACTCCATCATTTACAAAAGGTCACCAAGCAGGTCGCACATCAGGAGCAATGTTTTTTTTCAATTAAATAAAGTGGACCAAAAGTCTAAACAGAGTTATGGTAGACTTAGAATGTGTCTTGGGGCATTTAGGCTGTGGCAGTCCCTCAGAAACCACTAGAGCCTGTGGCAGATGCTCCTCTACTTCCAGGATCCTGTGGTGCTAAATGTGGCATTGAGGCATTGAGCATAGCGCCCCACTGAGGTGGCCCCTGTGTGTGAGGGAGCGTGGATACAACGCCAATGCAGGACACTGTTTGTGATCCACATTTAAAGTGGACCAACACCCAGCCGGATCGGCCCGGGAATCTTATAGATCCAATCCCTCCAAAATCGGGATGCCCTGCTATGTGAAACCCCTCAGGACGCCCACAAACCTTACCTGAATCCCGGTCCAACCGCATGCACGGCCCGCGGACGCATCTCACGCTTCTCTTTAGCATTTGTGAATGGCCAGTGCGGGCGTGCTCCCTGTTAGAGGGAAGCACGATATGCGGCCGCCAGCGTGCTCAGAGCCGCTGAGGTAAAACGATGCTTTGGCGCACATACCTCAGCAGCTCCGAGTTCGCTGATTGGACGAGCGGCCGCGCATGCGCAGTAGGAGCGGGGTGAGGCTAGTTGAATCAGACGATCTGGGGGGGGGGGGGGGTTCACATAGCAGGGTACCACCGATCGGGGTGCCCCGGGGAAGTGGACCAAAACCCAGGATAGTCAAAATCCTGGGTGTTGGTTCACTTTAACCACTGCAGGATCCTGGAACCAGATGTGTGTTACACAGCAGGGGAAACTCCAATTTGAGATGCCCCCAAGAGAAAGGTTTTAACCAGACTCTAGGTCCAGTTTGCATCCACCAACCAACCAGCAGCTTGTTCCCGGTCAATCTGTCATTTATTAGTGAGTGCAAGAACAGCAACAGGAACCTCACCACCACCACCACCAATCTGTGGCCTCAGTTTATCTCTGTACTGCCATAGACCTCCATTTAATTTAATTTTGGGAGAAGCACTGGCCCCAAAATGCAACCCAATGGCCTCGATTCAATAAAAGGTAGAAAAAAAATTCTCATGGTAGTAAAAGATTCAAGTCATGAGAAAAAAGCCTGAGAATGTCACTGTTACGGAATCATCAGCTAAGCAAACAATGAAAGTCAATGGCACTTTTTTACTACTAAGAAAAGCAGAGAACTGTTTACTCCTTTCTACACTGTAGTAAAAGCTGCCATTGACTTTCATTGTCTTTTTATCTAGTGATTCAGTAACAGTGACATTCTCAGGGTTTATTCTCTTATTGAATCTTTTACTACCATAAGAATTTTTTTCTACCTTTTATTGAATCAAGGCCAGTATGTGGCAAAACAATGAACAGTGGATCTGGCACATTGCACACACACACACACACACACACACACACACACACACACCACATTAAAGTGGACCAAAACCCACTGAACTTGTGAAATAAATTCAGCCAAATCCGCTACCTATACTCCCTTCTTAGGGTGTAGAACTAGAAATGGATATTTTCCCTTTTCGAATTGTCCTGGAACACTGATTTATTTGCTGTCCCTCTCTGTAAGATGGCAGGTGATCAGTCGTTGCATAGGGGCATCATTGCCACACACAACAGTGGCAATGAATGACGGAGGCAGAGCTGTACAGCTAAAACAGGCGCCGTTATCTGGGATAAAAGTGAAGCAGGAGCAGTGAAAATTGTCAAAAGGTTCTCTTCATGGGGGGGGGGGGGGGGGAGCAATTCAGGGGATGCTAGTTAAAGTGGACCAACACCCAGGATTTTGACTATCCTGGGTGTTGGTCCACTTAGGTGGGGCACCCCGATCGGGGGTGCCCCGCTGTGTGAAACCCCCCCGATCGCCGCAAAAACTCACCTCTCCCCGCTCCCACGTGACCTCGTCCGGCCAATGACAGCGCTCAGAGCCGCTCTGGTATGCGCGTCCAAAGCCGCTTGGACGCGAATACCAGAGCTCTGTCATTGGCTGCGTCTCTTGCTTCCCTCTAACAGGGAGCGCGCCTGCCATTCACAAAACGGCCGGCGCGGGAGCGCGCCCTGCTAGAGGGAAGCAAGAGACGCGGCCGCGTCTCGCGCATGCGCCGTTGGATCGCCGGTAAGGTAAGGATTGTGGGCCTCCTGGGGGGTTCCTCCCCGCGGAACATCCCGATTTTGGATGCCCCGCGGGGAGGGATCTGATCAGTCCGGGAATCTTATAGATTCCCGGGCCGATCCCCCCTGGGTGTTGGTCCACTTTAAAAATGTGGGTTTTGGTCAGCTTTAATATTAAAGTGTTACAGTCAGCTTAAAGAAAATGTACCCTTTTAACCTAATTGATTATTATGTTGGTTAAACACTATTTACACTGGATTAAAGCCAAACTGTAGATAAACATAAGAAATGGTGAGAGTTGAAGGGGTTAGAAGTCCCTCCCCCCTCCATTCAGCAATGCAGGCCATGGCACATCTATTGCAGTGAATGGGGAGCATGGCTGCAGCTCAGTTGGTGGAGGAACGCAATCCCTACACAGAAGTGATGACTAGATGCAATCCAGGGATCAGGCAAGTTGCTGACCACTGGAGTAGGACCGATCAGCTCAGGTGGACAAATGGCGAGTACAATTTTGGATTTTTTTTTAATTGGCTGGGCAATCACTTTTTCAGGTTTTCCCCAACTCCACCTTGAGTTAAAGGTTTGATCCTGTATGGAGGGGGGAGAAGGGGTTATCCCAGTGTGGCCTGTAACCCAACAGAATTACAGCGTGGTCCCCAGGGCTACTCCAGGTTGCCACAGATGATTCCAACAATGTCTAAGGCTCTATTCACATCTCTCCGCTCGCGTTGTGTTGGGCAACGCAGTTACAGCGCAATGAAAAATGCTGATAGAGATAATAAATATAATATATATACACATACATACACACTGCATATATATGTGGAATGGCCTATTAAAAATAATGGGCAGCATTTTCCTTTGCATTGTGACCACGTTGCCCAACGCAGCGCGAGCAGAGAGATGTGAATAGAGCCTAAGAAGCAGCTCTGGCTCATTGTAGGGGCGTGGGGAAGCAGGACAGCAGAGTCCATGGTTTTAGCAGTTTGTTTTTTCAGATACTTACCTGACTTGCAGCAAAGCAAAGCTTTCAGTCACGTCTTCCCTATAGACAAGATGGCTTGGTAAGAGGCACAGATAGTGAAGGAGAAACCACCTTGTCTGCCCCACCAGAGACCAGCAAGCAAAGATGTCTGGGAAGCCCAGTCTAAATGCTCATCTTGTGCTCATAGACTTGTACATTTTTTTTTTAGTAAGCATACTCTGCATACATGGAATATTTTTACATGTTATAAAACTACCCGCTCTTGACAGCACGACAAAGAACAGTCTGACCATTACTGATCGTGTACAGAGACTGTTTACACAGACGGGAACAAGTGGTGCAAAACTACATCACACTCTCTTCCACATTTTCACAGAAAGGCAAAAAGTTGGATAAAACACAATTCTGGTGTTTTGAAGTAAAAGAACACTTGCAAAAAAGAAAAAAAAAAATTAAAAAAATGACACTCTCCTCCTTCCAGTGCAGCACAGATACCATTTGAGCTTTACCATTGGTGGCCAATAGCCCCTGACACCAAAATGATGTGACCCACGTACCCACCCTCCTACCAACCTCCACCCAAGCTAAGCTTCTTGCAGTAAAGTGGCCCAATCACCAGGATATAAGATATTCACTATCTTGGTGACTGGTTCTCTTACCTACTGTGTGAAACCCAACTGCTGTAAAAACTCACTTTTCTGGCAGTTTAATTGCACATGCACAGGATCTTGTCCAAACAGAACTGTCTGCCGTGCATTAATATGGCTTGGAAACCAAGCTCTGGCATATAGAAGGGAGCAGCCACATCCCCGGTCTCCCTGTGGTCTGCTACACGCTCCTGTCTCCAGATTATCTGAAATTCTAGGGATGCGACCGCAACTCTTGAATGCGCTGTGTGGGATCAGAAAGGTGAGTTTTAAAGTGGACCAGTCACCAGGATTTTGACTATCCTGGTGATTGGTCCCTGCCCCGGGGGCATCCTGACACCCCCAAGAACACCCACTTTCACTCACCTTTCTGCCGTTCCCAAAGCGCACACTCATCCAATCAGCGCTTTTTGCCGCACATACTGATGCATGGCATAAAGGTGCCGATTTGAAATTCGCACCAGCATAGGCGACACCGGCGGCCACATCCCCGGCTCCCCAGTGGAGTGTGCGCTCATGCACATCCGGTCTGTCCAAATTGCTGGGCCCGTGGGGAGCAGCCGTTAGTGAAGACAGCAAAGTCAGGTAAGATTACCAACACCCCGGGTTTCACACAGTGGGGCATTCAGTATAGGCTGTCCCAGGGGCAGCCGCAGGGGGGCGATTGGTCCACTTAAAAGGCAATTGTCCTTGTTGCACCTCAATTCAGGATGCCCTAGGCGGAAAAAATTGATTGGTCCACTTTAAAGCAGATGAAAAATCCATTTTTGGGCCCCCCACCATCCCTGCCTGCTTAGCAGTGGCCTGGTTTGAGGAGGAAAAAGAAAAAAAAAAAAAGGGGGGTTCCACCACCAAATCCACACCTCCTTGGGAGTTTTGAGATCGCCAATTGGCTGGCTGATCAAGACTGCTGGGTTATGTGCGCCAGCTGTGTCCCCAGGTCCTCTGCACAGTGCACCCTCCAACGTACCCGGCCTATTGGAATGGCAGTGTCTGGGCACAGGAGCAGGCACATCTGCAGGGAAGCACCCGCCAGAAGGCACAGCATGAAGGAGCCGACAGGAAAGTTATGATTACTGGCGACCTCTGTGGTTTTACACAGTGGGGCATCTGTCTCTGAAATCTTTTAGATTTAGGGTTTTGATCCACTTTAAGAAGTCACTAAAGGTCCTGTGCAATAGCTGGAAGCTTACAGAGCTTGACTCCTAGTGATAGAGCAGAGTCTGGCAGGAATCCTGGAGTCAGATTTTTGAGGGGTAAGCATGAAGACCTAGTGTCCTCTTAGTAACAAATATCCTTTGGTGGATTAATAGTGATCCCCCAACATTCCTGAGAAATCCCAACGACATGTATTGTGAAAGCTAAATACATATCTGGAGTCTGTGTATTGGAATGTGCTCCATAACCCAGATAAAGAAACATAGGACTTGGTGTGGCTTGGGTCATAGGTGTGTGCAGCATGGCGGACTATCAATACTTGCTCTGAACTCTTTGGTATACCAGTATACAGCAGCTTGACACATATACAGACACACAGACATGCAAATTAAGACTTCAGCCGGGTTTCCTGCAGACAAAGGACTTGCATAGAACCAATAGCGGAGAAAAAAAAACAGACTGCTTATAAACCTGAGCAATTTGGTAATGAAATAATTCTATGTAGCCTTCTTGCCAAAATTAAAAATGGCCAACAAGAATACCTAGAGACAACACAATAACGAGGCCTGGTTACTTCAATACACTTATTCTCGCTCCAGTGCCCCAAAGTAGATCTCCTTAGCAGGTGCCCACTTTGTCCAACTAATCTTTAGTCTTTACTAATAAGCTAAGCCACTATGGACGAAGGCCTTTAGCAGCCCCTGGAGCCACTGAAATGCCAGACAGTGCAATCAGATCAGTGATGGCATCCCGCTGCAGATTGTTTGCATAGGCTTCTGGGTCCAGGAAGGTTGTGCACATAAGAGGCAGGGGTCTTCCCATACTGGGGGGGGGGGGGGTCTATATCAATACCACTGTGCTGGGGTAACAGACAATCAGTTCTTGTGTACAAGGAAATTATGACTTTCTGAGAACACCAGTTTTGTGGTAGCAGTGACAATGTAGCAGGTTTATCTCTTACATAATACAAACACCCGGCATGTAGATGTTTGAATGCATTTTCAAAATGCCTGCATACCAGTCACAGGTCAGAGCCTCACTAAGACTTTAAAGCAGAATAAAATCCTTTGAAATCAATGAGCTAGTATTTCCTTATTAGAACAGCTGTATGTAACGGTGACCATAAGCCAGACTAGTCTGAGTCAACTGCTTCTCTAATTGGGATGCCCCACAGCATGCAACCCCCGGCCTGTCCGTTCGATTCTCTCCAGGATCCCACAGCACGTTTTGCCAGGAAGCAAAGCTCTTTGCTATGCCGCATTCTCCCCACTCAATCGGCTCTGTATGCCCCCCCCATTATAATCGAAGGTCTGCAGGACATCAAAGAATGAGACCGGCCAGTCTGGGGGGGGGGGGGGGGGGGGGGGGTTCAAAACAGGGGACAGTGGGCTACACCTCAAGAATGAAAATGCTGAATGTGTTGAAGATTTTTTGGTAATACTTCTTAAATAACTAAGCAACTCCAATTTGCTTTACTAAAGCAAACCAGAACCTGGCTGGCCCTGGAGTCCAAGACCAGCCAATGGCCTTCCCCAGCTGTGTGAAACCCCCGGGTCAACACAAAACTCGCCATTGCCCTGGTTCCCATGGCGACATAATTGGCGGGCGCATCCCCAGCACCTCTGGGCTGAGGCGTGCTCCCACGAGCAGCCATTCAGAAAGACTGGGGGTAAGAGCAAACAGACGTCTACAGGAAGTTTGCTGGGCTCTAGGTATAAATAGAGCCATATTGGTGATCAAAGGAGCACACACACGTCAGCTAATGAGAGGAGGGGTCACTTATACACCCAAACTGAATAAAACTCCCGCCAGGCTTGTGGCTTTCTTCTCCTGGTAGGAATAAAATCCAGGGGTGACAGGTTTAGTGTATCACGGGCGACCAAGTGTCACACGATTTCCTCTTCCTTCCATTAGTAAAAATAAAAAACAAGCCTGGTTGGATATTTCTTGATGCTGGGTGTATAAGTGACCCCTTGCTCCTGCTATCCAGCATATTTATATGGATTTTTATCATTGGGCCATTTTTTTGCTATAGTGCTCCTTTAATATGCATGGCATACGCTGCTGTTATATTTTTATGGACCATCTGGGAATTTCACATAGCGGGATGCCCCCAGGGAAAGTAATAAACCCTGGTTTTGTTCTGCTTTAACATACCCATCCCCCTGCAGCACCTCTGGAATACTGTGTCAATGCCACCTTGGCCCCAGCATCATATTTCCCCACTTCCCTCACCGTTTGGTCATGTGGAGCCTCTCCAGAAAATAAGGAGATTTGTATGCACAGGGGACAGGGATCATCACCTAGGGAAAAGCTGGAACACCAAGACCTAACCTGAAGAAAATACATCACCATCTTAGGGAACCCGTTTTGTCAGTGACTGTCCACATCAGAGCTTAAAGCAGACGGATTAGGCTAAAAGTCCTAATATGGCAGGTGAGGGGCTTCACTTGGTGAAGCAGGATCATCAAGCTGACCTCACTTATGTGCAGCCTCAGAGGACAGAAAGGACAAAGATGGGTCAAACATTTTAGGAAAGTAGATTTCATATTCCTGATCATATTCACCTCCATTAAATCAGCATATCTGACGTGGTCAGCACCAGTGGTCCCAGTAATCTTGGGGCAGGTTCCTGTTATGAGTTCCTAATGAGGGGAATGTGGTAGTGAAAGAAATAGCAGAAGAATTATGTATAGAGAGGTAGAGAATGCTTAAAGTGGAACGAAACCTGAGATTTTCACATTCCCGTGTCTTGTTCTGTGCTCCCCAGGCATCCAGCATTGGGATGCCCCACTGTGCTAAAACCCTGCCATTGCCGCTCACCTCTTTCCAGTCCAACTGCACCTGCGCGGGCTCCCGTCCAATCAAGCCGCTTGATGAAGTGACCTAATTCTTCAAGCAGCTTTGATTAGAGTGAATGGGGAGCTCCAACATATCTTAATGGCTAGTGCAGAAGCGTGCGCACAGCCCGAGTATGCGGGGACGCACCCACTCTCGCTCCCCATAGTAAACAATTAGAGCCACCTTGCCAAATTACGTCAGTTCAGTGGGTGGCTCTGGTTGGCCGAGAGCCCATGGATATGTCGTCGGATCAGGGAACGGTGAGTGATTACCAGTGGCCTGGGGGGTTCACACATCGGGGTATCCCAATGTGGGGGAAAGCCAGCAACCGGCCCTGCAATATTTTAGATTCCAGACCAGCCACTGGTGGGTTTTGTTCTGCTTTAAAGTGGACCAAAATCTAGGATTTTGACTCCTTGGTTCTTTGCCCCGGGGTACCATGATCGGGAGTACCCTGCTGTGTAAAACCCCCCAGATCGCTGAAGCCAATTCACCTCTTCCCAGTCCTACGGTGCACGCACGGCCGCTTGCCAATCAGCGCGCTCGGGGCTTGTTACGTCATCTATAGCTTTGTCTAAGGCCAGTAGCTCCATGCACGCCGATGACCGCATCCCCTCTAACAGGAAGCGTGCCCACGCCGGCCACTCACAAATGCCTGGCACGCCTTGCTAGATGGATAGCGGGGATGCGGCCGTGGCTCACGCATTCGCCATTGAACCGGGAAACAAGGCAAGTGTATGGGGCGACCTGGGGGGTTTCACACAGCGGGGCATTACGATTTTGGATGCCCCATGGTGAGGGAATCGATCGGGCCAAAAATCTTATAGATTCCCGTGCTGATCGCCATGGGTTTTGGTCCACTTTAATGACAGAATTTCCGAACGATACCAAACTATTACTACTAAACCCACTTAATACAACTATAAAAGTTAACCGTGCAAAAGCTGGTGGCAATTATCTGGACAAGGCCACAATAACTAACTCAATCTGTCCCCCGTTTCCTACAGCACATACATTGCATAGGAACCCTTGTTATACATCTACAGACCGACAAATAAATCCATAGACACGTATGTACACATTTTACGCACACGCAGCGACAGTAACACACAAACACTATTTACAGAGACAAACGCACAGTTTGTAACACACCGCCAGTGTGAACATTAAGTTAAAATTCAGTGTTTCCTGCTTTATGATGGAGGATGAAGCCCACACGCCTCTCCCATATTGCTTGTATCCGTCCATTACATCTCCGTCTCAGATTGGACCACCTTCTTTTTGGCTCGTGGCTTACTGGTCTTGACCGAGGCCTAAAATTTATTAGAATAAGCGTAAATGCAAGAGGCAGAGAGTGCATCAGATATTCTACAATTATTAGCTCACTGGATGAAACGCAATTCTGTTGCAGCGCTGGGATTCGGGTACAGACCAGACAATTCAGTAACAGACTGAATATTTAGGGTGCAAGAAATTTCTATATGGTGAAGTCAACAGACACTGAAACTTTAGCAGGAAGAGTACAATATGCTTACACATAAAAGGTCAAAAATGACGCAAAGGGAGCACAGACAATAAAATGCTACTTAAACACTAATACGCCTAATATAGCTCATGTTAAAAACAAGCACAAGGCACAAAGACAAAACCACAATGTCTAGGGACAATCCTCCAAACAGGACATGTAGTTTGGTCGTTAAAGTGGCCATAGGGCTGATTCAGCACCGTTTCCTCACATTGTTTGTGCATCTGCTAAATCTCCTAAAGTGCCATTTCAGTTTGAGAGTCTCCTGGGCAGGAAAGGGTGTCTACCAATACATATGTGCTACTGTTGTAACCGGGAGAAATGGGGATTTTACATGCCATAAGATTTTGTTGAAAAACTTACAAAAAAAAAAAAAAAAAAAAACTACAAAATGTAAAAAATAGATTTCTTTGCACATATTTCACCCCGATATATTGAGCATACACTTAAAAAAATGACAAGCCTAGACTATACTAATAATAATAATAATAGTGTAATAGTGGCCATTGTGTGCCAACGCACACATGGAATTCCTTATCCGCATTTACCCATCCGTGCACATATGAACACCACAACTCCATGTACACACCAGTGAATAAACACCATGTGAGTGACTATACACAAGTGAAGTGCCCCAGAGTGGTGGGCTGCCCTAAACTCAGCCCCCCGGGGAGCAATTGAGGGTTAGGTGCCTTGCTCAAGGGCATTTCAGTCATGTCCCATGGTTGGGAATCGAACCTGCCACCTTCCGGTGGTCACATAACTACCCCCAAATCACAGTTGAACATGTGTAGCGCAAAATATAGTGAAAAATGGTGTGGCAACAGAGGGCGACAGGGCAGGTAAAGGGTTAAAGAATTTGCACAGCTAAAGATGGCAATGAATTGCATAAAGCACTATAAAAAAAGTTCTCAAGGTGCTAAATCCACCCCAATATGATCAAAATCAACTCAATCTTGTCCCAACCAGCAATGACTTGAAGAAAAAGGATAAAACAAAATAAAAACGCTCACCTGATCCAGGCATCCAAATCTGGCATGTCCCGCTGTGTTAAACCCCCCCAGGTCACCCCTCAAAATTACCATATCAACATCCCCACAGCACATGTATGGGGTCTTGTTCAATCAGCACTGCGGACTAATGCACAGCATACGGCCCCGTTACAGACAGAGACCCTGCATATGGGGCGTCTGCATCCCAGGCCTCCCTGTGGTCTGCAGCACGCTCCCGCACCCAGCCTATTCTAATGGTATGGGGGAAGGGGATGCAGTCCATCACTGCAGTGTAGGACAGCCTGTAGTGTGTGCTGAGGATACCAGGGGGTTTCCCACAGCGGAGGATTCCAAATTGGGATGCCCCAGGGGCAGTTAACCGGCCAATCAGGTCTTTCAGCCGGCATTTTAAGGTGGTTGGTCCTCTTCATCAAAATCCTACTGCAACACAGCAGCCCCAGGGCAGACTTAGCAGATGACCAGTATATATTATGTACCAGCAGTTTGCCAAGCAGCACAGTATGACAGTTCCAGGCTGCTCCTCACCTCTCTAGTTATGGTCTTCTTTTTGCTGACCCTCAGACTCTGGCTCCTTTGTAACGGCTTTGTAGGCACAGCACCTCGTGTTCTTGCTGAGCTTCTGCTTTCTGTGTCAGACCATCGCTCATCCATAGAGTCACTGTCCACCTGGGATTGTGTGGTGTAAGCTGTTATCAAAGGGACACAAAATAAAAAAAAAAGTCTGAAGAAAATCTGCAAAACACACACACACATATTAGCTTTGCATTGATAACCAGTTTGTGACTTACCAATGGGGCGGCGCTGGAGGTCAGATGCTTCTGGATAAAGTGGGTCTCTGTAGTGTATGGGGGAATCATCTGGAAGCTCTCTCAAGTCATGCATGCTGAAACTGCGCAGCCGTCCGACAAGAGCCCCCTGTCCCTAGAAATGACATGTATATTATTTACTAGGCACTTACATAATAAGACCTTAGAGCTACAAGGGCTTCTGCAATGCAGTACTGACCCGTGTACAACACTGATAGACACCAACAGTCAGTCCTTTGTACAGGGGGACAATGTGAATATAGAGCACAAGGGCACAATCTCACTCTATAAAACCAAATACAGTAAAACTGTTGAAAGAAACTAAATTTGTCAGAGAAAGGCGTCTGTGTGTTTAAATTACTGTTTAAAGCTGTGTGTAACAGATCAGGATCCAAAGGTAATCACAGATGCACACTTTGTGTACCGCGGGTGCGGCGTCAAAGAAAATGTGAGCAAGAATGGACAGCACTCCAAATTGCTTCAGTATCCTGTATTATGTCCAATAATACACATAATTCAGAGAAGTCCATAAATGTCCATAGGTACCCAACGTTTCGGGGTGTGTTTCACCCCTTCATCAGGGTTAGTCCATCCCTGAAGAAAGATACACCAAAGAAATGGGGTTCTAGGACCACCCCAAATATAACCCAAGAAACTTCTGCTGCACTTTTGGCCTACCATCATACTCTGGCGAAGCGGTAACGAGCCACGCAACGCGTCTGTGTATAGTGACCTTGGCATTCCAGGCTCTGCATCATCCGTGATGTTATTCTTGTTTTATTTATTTTCGGCTTTAGTATGGCTTACTATGTATGTTTTTGCTGCACTTTGTCACGGTTACTATATGTAAAATTCTTATGGATCTTATTATCAGATAACCGCACACTTGCACTTTAGTTCAGCTGGGTTGGCACATATTTATAATAGTTGTTTCTTTCGCTACCGACACAAACAGAAAAAACTTCTGAGCTTTTATTTATTCATGCATTCTAGCCTCAATAGAGGCGATTTAATGGACATGCCATAGTCTTTGTATGTCTTTAATGTGTTTCATGTATTGGTGTGTAATGGTGACCATTTCATCTACACAATAAATATGTAATTTCCATTTTATTAATATCATTGAGTGCGGCAAAAGTATCTTGGGGTATATTTGGGGTGGTCCTAGAACCCCATTTCTTTGGTGTATGTTTCGGCTGTGATCCCCTTGTGCCAGCACCATTTATAAGAATATTCTTGCTGTGCGTATCCAAGTGACTATTCCATTCCTGGAGAAAGGGTGAAATGCACCGAAATGGACTTTTCTTAAACATGGAATATATGTATTATTGGACATAAGACAGGATATTGAAGCAATATGGCGATGAGTGTCCAAGTGACCATGTCCTCACTGGCGTGGATTTTGATAAACTCACATTGGTCAACACAGATATGAGTATATAAGTTCAGCAGTAAAGCCATTAATGAATGGCACAGAATACTGAGCTCCTATCAATTTGCTGTCCACCGCCTTCGGAGCAGCAGGATTGGAATGAAGAGACATTAAACATTCTATATTTTAGCATGGATCCTGTAGGCCTATCACTGTAGTACCTTAGCAGCTGCGTGTACGGCAGCAGTGGCAGCTATATTCAGACCTCTCCGACCAAGAGTGACCACAGACTCATAGCCTCTCTCTTTTGCTTGTACAATATAGGTGTCGATTTCCTAGGAAGAAAGAAAGTCGGGCTCAAAAAAGAATCTAAATCCATTTACTCTAAATCACTGGGTGTAACGTCCAGTCACACTATACAACAAATACAACTATACAAGGAAACAGATCAAAAACACACAACCAGCCTATTCAAATTCAACATTTCCAGCATTCACTCAACATTTCCGGGATCCCCCTCCACAGCCGCATCCCCGGCACCCCTGTAGTTGAGCTGCACTCCCGCACCCAGTCATTCAGATAGGCTGGGGGCAGGTGCGTGCCACACACCACCAATCCTGATCCCTTATGCCAGGTGTCGAAACAGGGCTGTATGCTGATCAATAATATGCACGGCATTCCCTTTGGATTAAAGTGGATCCTGGGTGTCCCATTGTGTGAAACCCCCCAGATCACCGAGCGCAACTCATCTCTACCCGTTCCTATGGCGCATGCGCGGCCAGTGGCTCCAATCACACTGGCGGCCGCATTTCTCACTTCCCTCTAACATGCCTGCACTGGCCATTCACAAATTCCTGGCGCAGGCACACGCCCTGCTAAAGGGATAGCGAGGATGCGGCTCGCACACGCGTCGTTGGACCAGGAAGCAAGGTAATTGAACGGGGCGACCTGGGGGGTTTCCAACAGCGGGCATCCCGATTTTGTATGCCCTGGGAGGAGAGAATTGATCGGCACAGGAATCTTATAAATTCCCGGACTGATAGCGCTGGGTTTTGGTCCACTTTAATTGGAAGCCCATCCATGCACCAGAAAACCACCAGGTTCTTGGGGCTAAAATCATGATGCCACGGGGACAAGAACCAAAACCCAGGACAGTGAAAATGGCCTTGGGGTTAGGCAAGTACAGAGAAATGCTTTAAATTTGGTTGGAACCTTCAACTAAAGAAACCAACCCCTCCCCCGATACAGACACAACTTCACTCAAGGTGAACAGAAACGGCTGCACCCTGGAGGCAGGATTAGGGGAGCAGCGAGTATTACACGCTCTGTTCCACATCTACAGTAGCAATTGTGATACACGTATCTCTAGGCTGGTGTTTATCTCTGCCAACAAAGAGGCTGCAAAGAAACACAGCTGGCTGATAGAAAGGTGCCATAAAACTATCTGCACAGCATCAACCTGTCGGGAGAAATAGGATATTGCTTTTGCAATGAAAGTTCAGGTGTCCCTGGGCAACCAAAGCTACTCAGTAAAGGTTACTGCACTTGAAACAGCTTACAAGGTAATGACAAGGTGGTAACTGGCTCCGACGGGTGGAGTATCCGGGCATGTCCGTGGGCAGTCTATCAGGGGTTTAAATCTGATGCCAATCTGATATCCTTTGTAGGCAGATAATTATACTTCCTCTGCTCTTTTTTTTTTTTTTGATCTGCCATCCTAGTTTTCTCTATCCAGTCCCATTTCCCTACACCAGATTTAAAATTCCCTTGGATGTCCAGGTGGGAAATCTACAGATCCTCGGAATGCAGCAGTTCCCCTGGATATAATGACACCTTCTGTTATTGTTAATGAGCTTACTGACACATCTATTGCTCATATTTGTATGCCAAATGGTCCGATTGTCTCAACCAATAGTGAGTTAGTTTGTCCAACCTTTGTCATGTACCAATATAAATTTCACCTTTCATAAGCTTTAAACAGAAATAGATTCTCGAACCAGGTCAGAAGGTTGTTAAATATGTAAGGCAATTATAACCAGACAGGGCACCTAGAGAGGATAATTGTACACTAAAAGAAATCAAAAAGACTAGCCTTGCTGTCAGGTTCCTTTTGCTCTGATTCCCATTAGGTAACCTAACTGGTGAGGAGTAAACACATTTAATAAAGCATAACTAGATCATAACACATGTTGTGCGGTATAAATCACAAAAGTCCTCAGTTACTTCACTGAGAGTGGGGATATATTCTTATTTATTGTAGCAAGGTAAAAAAGGGGGTCCACCACTGGGGCAGCTTGTTAAGTCCTTCGGTTTGTGCCAGGTTAGAATGCAGCGATTGTTGTATCGTTGGCTTGACGCATTTCGCCAAGGGGCGTCATCGGAGGGCAACCAGATTCATCCTACTGGGCTGAATTAGTTCAAAGCATAGCAGATCTTTACTGAGCAGGCTTTGGAGGGTAAATGTCAATTTAAGGTAGGTGCAGCGAGCCAGGTTCTGGAGCGGTGTAATGGCACTAGTAGTATTCTTAAGTTGGGTGCCCAGTGGTAGCAAAGTAAGAATGTTTAGAAGAGCGGAGTGTGGCAGCAGCAACTGACACTTTCAGGATCCTGGGCACCCACTTTGGTGTCACCCACTGACTCAAACCGCCTGCCTAAACTCCTCCCCACCACGGTGCAGCTTATCAGCCCCCAGGGCCAGTGCTAAAAGGCTCAGCCGCTAGCCGCACTAATAAGCTGCTTGCGGTCATGTGGGAGTGTCCTGGAAGCAAATTGGCTTCGCCGCAGCAGGTGCAGATGAGGCTTGAAAGCGGTGAATACCTGGGTGTGTGGTTTCTTGTTTTAATGGTGGCGATGCGCAGCTGGTCATTTTTGACCATAGTTCAGCTGTAACAGCTTTGCTACAGCATCTACAATGTGCTGCAGGAAATGGAGGAGAGGCACACAGGACAGGCTACAGGTGAGCTCCTTATTGCCTTTTCCTGGACTGTCTCATATAATCCTAAAAAAAAAAAAAAAAAATCCTGCTAAACCTTTTGATAGAGTTTTGTCTAATTTCTGAAGCTTTGCGATATATACTTTAAGAGCAATAAGTAGGAGCTTCTCTGCAGAACGCTGTGCAGCATTTCCCCGATGTGGGCCCCCGGGACTAAGCAAGTTTGTAGCCCAGTCTCAGGTTTCTGAAGCTGTACACACTGCAGGCATTCTAAACCAGGATCACCCCTAAGAAACGCAAGTCCTTTCAGACTTTTTCGGACAAGCTTTTAACATACTGGTCGTACAGTTGACGCATATATTTATAATACCTTATATCCCCTAATTATTTTAGGCAAAAACAGAAAGTAAAAAGGTCAGTGACACTTTTGGGGCTTTATGTAGTGTACGTGTTCCGGGCTCTCTCATGTGACTATTGTACTTTTGACCCTGGCTGATATTTCAGCTCTGTCAGCCTCAGACATATGGGAATATACACAAGTTACCTTCTCCCTCAGGGACAGGGCAGGATGCACACACTTCCTGTACAGCAGGCTGGCTCCTCGGGTGTATGGTGACAGCAACCAGATCACAAAGGCCATTTTTATTTCATAGTAGAAAGGAAACCTGTCGGACAAAAAGACAGACAACAATTAGGACAAAGTACAACACCTGTCCGGTTGTGTTTGCAGCAGTGTCCGTGGTAGGAATTCCTCTTTGTATTTGCAATTTTGTTTGCGTTTGTGTCCGCTTTAGAAAGAAAGTCCTATTTCCAGGTCCTATGCCCTGCCTTCCAGTCTACTGACTACATTAAAATATATGGTACCGCAAATTCAAAACACATGCCGTACCACATGACCCCATAGACTTTAATTGGGTGGTTTGGCGGCCACCAGGACTTTCCCTCCTATCTTCTGCACCAGAGAGGTGTGGAAGGAGCCATAGAGCTGTCATTGTTGATTTTATTTTGCGGTACCGCAGCTTTTGCCGCAAATGCAGAAACACATTGCAGTACCCGACAGGTGCAAATGACGGCTTAATTAACTTAAGCTGCAGACTAAATGCTCCAAGCTCCCTTCCTGAGCAAGTTCATTAGTTTACAAAAGTGCTCAACATTCTAAACACTCTAGGAATACAAAACTGGGCAGACACAAGCAGTTTTTATATCTTTAACTGGTTTCAAAATATGAATTTACATAACCTACCTAGGATTCTGCCATGTGGCGTTTATATGTAATTCTACATAGGCCGAAATGAAAAAAAAAAAAAGGATGATTCACATATATTCAGAAACAACCCTAGCAATATCATCACTGCAGAAAATGTAACGCAGGCTAAAGACCAATCAGGAGAAGCTTTGATACAAAGAAAACCGGGGACTGGATAGTCCAATAGTCAATGAAGCCTACAACCAACCCGAACACAACCCGAACACAGACGTCACACAGACCTCAGATCAGGGATTTCCATTGTCTCCCATGCTTACCTGCAACCCCATTATTAATAGTAACCCCACTACACAGGCAACTCACACCCCTAGAGGCTGTACATCTCAGTGCTCAGTGAGCAGTGCAGGAACAGCCATAGGGTAAATGGGGAGGCTTGTGTCCCATCCAAGTGGACTAAGGGCTTCTTGGCAACCATGTGTCAGGGATAGTTCTGGTTCGCAGGGACCTTAAACTAAGCCAAACAACCCAAATGTTAAAGAAATTACTCCCAGATCCAACAAACGATGCACACAAGATGTGATAGCTGCACATCCCAACCGTTTCTGGTCCCCAATGAATGAGCTTCATGAGTAAACGGTAAGTATTCCTATATCAGAGATCATAGCTGACCTGGACCCTCTATGGCAAGAAGGTTACCAGGGGGAAATTTAGGTTCAAAAGCAGAACAAAAAAACGTTGGAAAAGGATTTTATCTTACCATGAGACAAATATATCTGCAAATGTCTCTACTGTCATAAATAGAGCAAATACGATCCAGTACATCATCCAGCGGACCTAAACGACAAGTTTAGAATCACAGAAAAAAAAAAAAAAAAGTGTTATACAAGGCTGTATAATTAAAGCTACTTTCACACCTGTCCGGTCGCTTTTCCGGCAGGAATTTCCTTTCTGCGTTTTTATTTGCATTTGTGTTTATGTATTAGAATATCCCTGTTTCATGGAATGCGTTTGCTTGCAGGACTTTTTGCGGCCATGTTTTTCCCCTCTCCTCTGCCCCATTAGAGAGGTGTGAAAGGGGCCATCGATGGATATTTTTTACGGTACCATTGTGTCTGCTGTGAACGAGGCCTATGACTGGAAGCACTTTAATGCTGAACGTGAATCCACTGGAGGACCTTTGGTTACAGTAACTATAGACATAATTACTATATACATTTACCCTCAGACCCGGTTTTATTTTAAGTAGGGAATTCAAACAGCTAATACAGTCCATTGCCAGAGAGATTCTTAATAAAAAATTATAGTACTGAACTTATAGTATGAAAAGTTATAGTAATGGGAAGGTAACGGTTAATGGGATTAGTTACTATAAATAAAAACAAAGCAATGACATACCTAGAACCCTACAAAGCTGTCAGAGGGAGCCAGACTGTGTGGACCAGGTAAGTATTGGGCTTCCTTAAGCAGGAAGTCACAAAAGACTTCCCTTACGCCACTCCACAGCATGGGACAACGCATCCCAATTCTGGATGGCCCGCTGGGTCTCCTCCTGCCGAAAGCCCAGGACTGAGTAACCCCATAGTTAAGGTGGGCCAATTACTGCCTTGTACGGCCCTAGATTCGGGATGCCCTACTGTGTGAACCCCCTGCAGTGGCCTGCAATCACTTAACTTTCCACCGGTCACTCACCTTATTCGCAGCTTACATTCCTGCAGCTAGTGTGCACTCCCCACCCAGTCATTTAGACAGGCCTGGACGCAGGAGCATGCACACTCTGCAGGGAAAACCAGGGATGCGCTGCCTCACACTCTCTATGCCAACACCAACGCTTTTTGTCATGCATTATTATGCGCAACATAAAGCATTGACTGGACAAGAGCCCTTGCATGCGCTGTGGGAATGGTAGAAAGGTAAGTGGTATGGGTGATCTGGGGGGGGGGGGGGTTCAAACATCGAATATCCTATATCGGGATGCCCTAGCTAAGACGAACAATCACCGGGAAAGTCAAAATCCTAGTCCACTTTAAACTTCAGTGTATCATTGTAGTTAGATAGGACCATCATAGCTGCTGGAACTATGACCCCTTTGTTGTCTAGCAGAGATTCCATACATTCCACACACAATACTCTGTGTGCCTGAGGGTCAAAGGTAACCCTCATCATTGTGTTGTATCCTGGAAGCTTTCCCCAACCATGATGCTGGCATTTATCATTGGGGGCTGGGGTTCCTTGGCCTGTAGGTACACTGAGGCTGGGTACAAGGAGCTGAGAGGGAGACTAATGGGCAGGGATTTAATGTGGGTATTAAAAGCTTCAGGCCCACAGCATTGTCCCAGGTCTCCCTATGGCCAGTCCGCCCCCGTTTCTAGGTTTGCATGAAGTGCTGTCCAATGAGGATTTACAGCAAGCTGGAACCTCTCTAACAAAATGTTTGAGCTGAAGAGCAAATATCATTCAAGTGTTAAATACTCACATATTCCCGAACATTCTTGGTTTTGACAGCTTTGAATGACGAGTACGCGGGGTATAGCAATCCAAAGACAAGGCTGCATAAGAAAAAAAAGTCATTAGAGACCAAAAGAATTACACAATGCCAAAGGGAACATCCACTTTGGTGGACTTTCCCACAGACCAGAATGTGCCAGCGGGCACAAGGCTCACCCGCTCCCATGTCGTTGATCAATCTCCCATATTTCCGTTATGAGTAGCCGGGGTGTGGACTGTTTACAAGCAGCTCCCACTATATGCATAATCATCTGTTCCTGTTCTGCTCATTGTTCTTCATGGAGCCACTGTACACAGGGCTGCGGAAGAGCAACTAGCAGCACGGGAGTGGCTGGCACATTTTAAGTGGACCAAAACACAGGATTTTCAACATCTCGGTTTTTGGTCCATCTTCCTGGGGCACACTCTATTTGGGGTGGTCCTCTGTGTGAAACCCCAAAGTTCACCAAGAAAACTCTTGCCTGTTACGCTGACAGTGGGATTCATACTTGGTCCACTTTAAACCCTATAGCAGGGGTACTCAACTGGTGGACCTTGGTCCGCATCTGGACCCCTGCCCAGAGCCATCCTGTCCTGGCAGCCGCTGTAGATTTTTAGTTCCGTGCTCCCAGGCTCCTTGCTACAATGGGCCGGCTGTTTCTCCTCACTGGCCATTTCAGAGGCTAGGGCTGAACTCTTACCTAAACTCTCCTTCTTAACCACTGACCTGCAACCCTCACGTAACCCTTCTCCCAGCCACTGACCTGCACCCCTCACGTAACCCTTCTCCTAGCCACTGACCTGCACCCCTCACGTAACCCTTCTCCCGGCCACTGACCTGAACCCCTCACGTAACTGGGCAAAAAAAGTGTTTTTTACTGTTGGTGTTCAGCTCGGACCTTCATCCCACGGAAGGCCCAGGTAAGTGGACCTCCACTGCGAGTAATTGAGTGCCCTATAGGCTGGTCAGGCTTTTTAACAGGAAAAATACAATTCTGTGAATACTCACCTTGTAGAATTGTTATTATAAGTATGCAGCATGTCCTGCTCCAGTAATGATTCATAACATCTGGGATATAGTCCACAAGAGGGCGCTTTACTGCAGAGATGGCAAAAAAGAGTCCCCTCCCGGTCCTTATATACCCGGGACCTCCCACTAAATTCCCCAGCATAAAAAAGCAGTAAGGGAACCAGGAGAAGCCAATAACCAAATTAACCAGGAAACAGTCACCATATAGAGGATCCAGGAATAAGTACTCAGGGTGGGATGGAGCAGGGCGTGCTGCATACTTATAACAACAGTTCTACAAAGTGAGTATTCACAGAATTGTATTATTCCAAGTATGCAGCACGCCCTGCTCCAGTAATGATTTATAACATCAACCTTGTAAAACTTGGAAGACCAAGTAGCAGCCTTACAAACTTGTTCAACAGAAGCCTGGTGCTGAAAGGCCCACGAAGCCCCAACAGCACGGGTAGAATGAGCAGTGACTCGGAAAGGAGGATCCTTCCCCTTAGCAGAATAGGCCCTAACAATGGCCTGACGAATCCATTTACTAATAGTAGACTTAACAGGAGCCAAACCCTTCCTGGGACCCGAGGGTAACACGAACAAGGCGTCCGTCTTCCAGAAAGGCGCTGTAGCCGCCAGGTAGTATTTCAAATTCCTGACCACGTCCAGAGAATGCAAAACCCTCTCCTTGTCATTACCAGGATTAGGGAACAAGGAAGGAAGCACAATGTCCTGATTGAGGTGGAAGGCAGAGACAACCTTAGGCAAGAAGTCTGGTTTAAAGCGAAAAACCACCTTGTCCCCGTGTCTCTCAAAGTAGGGGGCCTGAATGGACAGAGCCACCAACTCAGAAACACATCGGACAGAAGTGATAGCCACCAAGACGGCAACCTTCAAAAGTGAGAATAGACAGCGCAGCCTCATGCACAGGCTCAAATGGAGGGCAGACAATACCAAATTCAAATCCCAGACCGGTAACATGGGTTTGCGGGGAGGGCGCACATGAGTGACCCCTGGAAGAAAGTCTTGACCAGAGGATGAAGAGCGAAAGACCTCTGGAAGAAAACAGCCAAAGCGGAAACGTGCCCCTTCAGAGTACTGAGTTGAAAACCCAAATCCAGACCATGTTGAAGGAACTCCGGTATCCGAGGGATGGAGAACACCCGACAGAGAAAGGCCCTAGCCTCACACCAGTCAATGTAGGTCTGCCAGGTCCTATAGTAGATGGTAGAAGAGGATTTCTTCCTAGCCCTGACAAGAGTCTGAACCACCGAATCAGACAAACCTTTCTCCCTTAAAATGGAGGTTTCAGCAGCCAGGCCGTCAAAGCCAGCTTTTGTAAATTGGGGTAACAGAGCCGTCCTTGAGTGAGAATATCCGGAACCAAGGGCAGAGGGTACTGATTCACTGCCAACTGCATGAAGTCTACGAACCAAATCTGTCTTGCCCACCTGGGGGCCACCAGAACAGCTGGCACCCTTTCCTGAATCATCTTGCGCAGAACCTTGCTCAGAAGGGGAAACGGAGGGAAGAGGTACAGGAGACCGAACCCCTGCCAGGACAGAGACAGTGCATCCACCGCCATAGCCAGAGGATCCTGGGACAGTGAGACAAATGCTGGCAGCTTGTGATTGTGGCGAGAAGCAAACAGATCCACGTCCGGCATCCCCCACCTGTGACAAAGGGATAGGAAGACCTAGCTGTTGAGGGACCATTCTCCCCGGCGAGAGGCCCCCCTGCTCAGGGAATCCGCTTCCAGATTCCCCGCTCCCAGGATGTAAACTGCAGATATGCACGGGACATTGTCCTCGGCCCAAGACAGGATCAACGACACCTCCCGGAGGGCACTCTTGCTCCGAGTCCCTCCCTGATGATTGATATAGGCGACCGCAGTCCAGTTGTCGGAGCGAACCTGAACCGGCAGGCCCTGGAGGTGAGGCGTCAGTTGCGCCAGCACCAACCTAACCGCCCTCAGCTCCAGCACATTGATGGGGGCGTGGGCCTCCTGAGGGCCCCACAGCCCCTGGAATTGGAGGGCTCTCCAGTAGCCCCCTCCCAACCTGACAGACTGGCATTCGTATTGACCGTCTCCCAAAATGGTGTCAGAAATGATCTGCCCCCCAGAAGATTCCTCGAGTCCAGCCACAACAGGAGGGACCGCCGGACCAGAGGCAATAGAACACAGGCCTGATCCAGAGACAGGGGACTCTTGTCCCAGACCGACAGATGAAGGAGCTGAAGGGGCCTCATGTGAAATTGAGCATAAGGAACTGCCTCAAAGCAGGCCACCATCTGCTCCACCAATTGCATCCCTTGCCGGATGGAGGGATGATGGCTGGACAGCAAGAAATGAATACGAGCCTGAAGAGAGTCCGCCTTCTGCTGAGGGAGGAAAATACTGGCCTGAATGGTATCCAGAGTCATACCCAGGAAGGGGAGAGGGGGGATTTGGGATAATTGATCACCCATCCAAACATTTCCAGAGTCGCCACCACCGTCCAGGTGTCCAATTCTGCCTGCTGGAATGAATGGGATGTAATGAGAAGGTCGTCCAGATAGGGACGAATGCAAATTCCCCGGGCTCTGAGAAGGGCCTACACACCCACCAACAACTTGGTGAACACTCTGGGGGCTGAGGTGAGACCGAAGGGAAGTGCCACAAATTGGTAATGTTGTTCCTCCACTGAGAACCTATGGAACCGCTGATGCCCTGGGAAGACCGGCACATGAAGGTAAGCATCTTTGATGTCTATTGAAGTCATAAAGTCCCCCGGGCGCAGGGAGCTGATAGCGGAGCGCAGAGTTTCCGTGCAAAAACGTCTGGTCCTGATAAACTTGTTGAGAAGCTTTAGGTCCAGGATGGGTCTGTTGGAACCATCCTTTTTGGGCACTGTAAAGAGATTGGAATAGTAGCTCTGACCTCTCTCTCCTGGAGGGACCTGACAAAGGACTCCTGTGGCCAAAAGGTTTTGTACCGCCAGAAAAAGACCCTGAGCTGCCCGAGGGTCCGTAGGAAGCCGGGACCTGAGAAATCTGGGAGGAGGCCAGTCCACGAACTCCAACTTGTATCCGGAGGAGACAATCTCCAGAATCCAATTGTCTGAGACTTGTTGAGCCCAGACCTGAGCGAAGAGCCGCAGCCGTCCCCCCACCCAGAAGGGTGAGGGCGCCCCCTCATTGCTGAGCGGGCTTGGCAGTAGATTTAGGTTTGGAACCCCAGGAGGATCCGGGCCGGGCACGGCCTCTGCCCTTGCCCCAGAAATCTCCCCTGTGTCCCGCGAAGGATACCCCCCTGCCTGACCTAGACCCACGAAAGGAGGGAGTGGAGGACCCAGAGCCCCGAAAGGGTCGCGGCTGTTTTTTGCGTTGGGGCTACTTACCTCCCTTAGCATAAAAGGTCCAAACGATCACCAAAAAGGTGCAGCCCCCTAAAGGGGAGCCCCATGAGCGCCTTCTTAGCAGCATTTTCAGCTGCCCACTGGTTAATTAGGTTTGGTTGTAGCACACTGTAATAAGCAGCTTCAAATAAGATGGGAGAAAAGGCAAAAGACCAGGGAGATCTGGGTTCAACCACCTCAATTGTGTCCTCTGCTTGTTAGACACCAATACATGAGACAAATAAGAGCAGTGAGGTAATGAACACCATAAAAAATGTTATGCATGATAATTTATGATTTTAATGCTCATAAATCGTGAAATACAGAGGTGTAAGCTATATACAGTAGGATATATAGGTTCTATGACAGCCGAATAAATATGCAGCATAAAGAAGGCATCATACACCTAGGGCAAATAAGGAATAACAGAGCTAAATATAAAGGCAGATAATCATAGATGCAAGATTTGCCCTGTTTGTGCTGTCCTTCAGACACAAAAAATCAAGCGCATAACAAGATAAACAGGAAAACCAGTTCTGATGCTTACAGGCTGACCGCAGGTCGTTAAAATCCCTCAACGTTTCGATCTGGTATGAGACCTTTGTCAAGAGGAAAATGCATTTTCCTCTTGACAGTACTGTATATAGCTTACACGTCTGTTTCACAATTTATGAGCATTAAAATCATGAATTATCATGCATAACATTTTTTATGGTGTTCATTACCTCACTGCTCTTATTTGTATCAGCTGCCCACTGGTGCAACCAAACCAAGCGGCGGATAGAGACAACCAGAGCAGAGGTCCTGCTACACATCCGAATGGTGTCATCTAAGGCAGAGAGAACATAGGTGATGGAACATCTCACATTGTGACAAGGCTCTAAAACCAGCACTAGAGGGATCCTCATGGGAGCCTTCCAGAAGGCCCCTAATCAAGGTCTTAATAGACACGGCCGTAATAGCGGAAGCCAAAACCGGGTGCCAAGCAGAACCCACACAGGCAAAGGTGTGGGAAGCCAGCTGGTCAATACGCCAGTCCTCGCCATCCTTCAGGGTGGTGGAATTAGGGGAATGCACCACAGAAGTTAGACAACCCCAACACAGGGGCATCCACTTCGGGTGGAGTTGACCAAAATTTTACCACATCCGAGGGGAAAGGATACCTCCTATCCCACCACTTAGGGATACCGGGGAGCCAGCTAGGCAGCTCCCATTCCCTGATTATCAGATTATTAAAATGAGTCTGTCATGGGAACTCCAAACGTGGTTTTGCGGTACCAAATAATTCCCCCTGCTGCTTAGGTGCCGCTGCAGGAGGGGAAATGGAAAGAACTTCAAAAATTTGAGTCAAAAGTCTATGGGTGTCATCAGCAGAGAGGGGTATAGTCAGACGAATCAGGAAAATCATCTTGTTCCACAATAAAGTCCGGCGCGGCAGGCGCCACGTGCCATCTTTCGCAATCAGTCTCTCAATGTTGGCCAGCCTGGTGGAAACATCAGATTGAGACTCTCCGCTAGTGTTGATCTCACTGGAAGTCATAATCAAGCGAGGGGGCGTGGGGGACGATAAGGTGGGTGCCGACCCAGACACCTGCAGCCCAGATTGCCGCGCAAGCGCCTGCTGGGCGCAGGGCACACGGACCCGCGCATCATCGCCCACATGGGATGCCCCGCACACCACACACAGCCGGGCTTGCCCCGATGGGACCCCGAGCACAACATCCTGAGACGCCTCCATATGGTGATTTTTTAAGTCACAATGACCAATGGGAATTACGCTGTGCAGCTACCCGGGATGCCCCTTAAATGTCCGCTAGTGGGAGGATTTACTAATTAAGCCTCTAAAATGTCAGTATGGTTAATAGAAGGCACAGGACTGGGAGAAATCTCTAATTAGGTTGTCCCGCCTGAAAGACACAACATAAGTCAGCATGGAATAGAAAACAAATAAACTTAAGCAAATACAAGCCCGCTGAGGGCACTCACGGACGTCGCAGAGCTAGCACTCCACCGCGATGCCAGGGCAAGATGGCGCTGATCAGCTCAGGAGGGGTGGGCCGCCTGCGGAACGCACCGAGCGTTAGGCCCTCCAGGAACGCGGGGACAGGCCAAAGACAGGCCGCCCCGCAGCCAATCAATGGACTGGCCCCAGAATGACGTCACCGCCCCGCTGCCGATGAGCGCGCGGGCATTTCAAAGGTGAATCAAGGAGGAGAGGAGAAAAGGAAAAAACGCTGAGCATATGTGCCAGCGCAGTTGTACAGTGTCATACACACACGGACACTGACCCCCCCCCCCCCAACTAAACGGGCAAACGAAAGAAGGGGGAGCATAAGCCCATAATTTCATTTGGGAAATGTAAAGGAGGGCTAAAGCGGACGGGGCAACCCATATACAGGCACACCAAACCCGTGCCGCCTACCCTTTGGTGGGGGATTTGCGGTGGAGCAATACTCCAGTAAGGCACCTCTAATAGGTGCTGCCTACAGTCACCCGACCATGCAGCCAAGGCTGAGAGGCAAGCAAAAAGTGGAACGTGTAGGAATAGAACACAGGGCCAGGGACTGTGCAGCCCAGCTTACCTGCGAGGAGAGAAGCCATCATCTTGACCTTCGCAGCCCACTGCAGAGAAGGAACTGGGGAACTTAGTGGGAGGTCCCGGGTATATACGGAACGGGAGTGGCCTCTTTTTTGCCATCTCTGCAGTAAAGCGCCCTCTTGTGGACTATATCCCAGATGTTATGAATCATTACTGGAGCAGGGCGTGCTGCATACTTGGAATAATCAGGATAATTAAGCAAATTTACAGTGGCTAGGGCCTCACTTGAAGAAAACAAAATCAGAAATATACATTAGAAGTTTATATTCAAGCTGTTTTTAGGTCTTTATTTGGTGATAAAGGTTTTTCAAGGATGAAGTAACTAAGTCAATCATCTGTACAGATAGACGTCATGCTTTACAGTACATTATAACTGCACGGATTATACAGCCTTATATATTATACACACATTAACAATCCTCCATGAAATTGCTGAGGAAAGTCAATACAAACTAATCCTTGTGACTGAGGTACGGTAATTATACACATATATAAAAGTATATTAGCAAGGCATTGACCCTGCAACATTGGCTGCTGTCTCAAGAAGCTCCCATAATTGGCAAGGCTTTATCTATAGCTAATCAGGGGCTTATGGAGTATCATGAGATGCTCCTGCACCATCCTCATGCCTGAAGAGACCAGCCGCAATGTCCTGCGTGTCTTTGCGTCTACTGAAGATGCAAGGAAATTCAACTATAAACTTGTAGAGACCCGTTTTGTATGTCTGGACACACAATCCAACCTACAGAGCCAGTATATAAAGCTGTACGCCACTAACCAGGCTTACAGCACCAGTCTTCAAAGACATTTGCTACAGGGGGAGTTAGAGACAGACATAGCTAGTCATTGCAGCACATACAGTCTACCTATTTATATAAAAACTGACCTGTCAAAAAATAGAAACGTTTTGTAAATTGCTTCCCTAACCTGTTCAGAGAAATCCCCACCCCCACAATCACAAGTGGGCCACAATCATCCCACAAACATCCCAATGTGAAAGGCAGCCTTATGATCAACACATCTAGACCGAGAGAGATTTTATAGATTTGATTTTATCTGTTTCCACACAGAATGTTTGGGGGTAAAATCGCTCTTAAAGTGGACCAACACCCAGGGGGATCGGCCTGGGAATCTATAAGATACTTCCGCGCGGGGCATCCAAAAATCGGGATGTCCCGCTGTGTGAAACACCCCCAGGACGCCCACTGCACTTGGGACGGTCCAACCGTGCATGCGCAGGCCACGGCCGCATCTTGAGCTTCTCTCTAGCAGGGCGCGTGCCCACACTGGCCATTTCTGTTAGAGGGAAGCACAAGATGCGGCCGCCAGCGTGCTCGGAGCCGCTGAGGTAAGACGTGGCTTTGACGCGCATACCTCAGTGGCTCCGAGCGCGCTGATTGGACGAGCGCCCGCGCAGTAGGAGCGGGGTGAGGCGAGTTATAGCCAGCGATCTGGGGGGTTTCACATAGGGGAAGTGGACCAAAACCCAGGATAGTCAAAATGGATCAAAAGAAAGTGCCCAGCTGGGCTGCAGTGTGCCAGTGTCAGTCTCTCCACACAAGGCAGACTGTCGGCAGCAAAGCTCAGAGTTTTGCTGCCGCTGAGTAATCTCAAGAACTCAGGCTGGCCGCATCCCTGGCTTCCCTATAGTCTGGGGAAAGCTCCCATCCCCAGCCTATCTGAATGGGGATGTAGCCACCAGCGAAGACTGCATAATGAAAGCCACCCGTTAACCGGTGACCCCGGGGCATTCACACAGCTAGACATTTCAAATGCCCCAGAGGCAGGCCAGCAGAGTGTTTTGTGGATGGCTCTGGGGTGTATAGCAAGATGACTGTGCCCACACAGTCCAGGAGCGCAGCATCTGAATTCTATTCTACAACATCTGCATGAGGTTAAGACCTTTTAAACAGCTACAGTAATTGCTAGGGGAGGGCAATTTACTAATATTCGATTTTTTGACTGGGAGTCCACTTTAAGGCCTGAACCTACCTACAGGCAGCACAGTACAACAAAAAGGCAGCTTTATCAACATCCCCAAAAAACAATAAAAGGCACCACCAGCCACTACTACATAGTGTTATTTACCTGCAATGCTGCCTCACCCTCAACATGAATAATCACCACTACAATTCAGTGGCAGAAGAGCTAGCCATCTCAACCATAACATGGCCGGCTTTATTTCTTACTTCTCTGTAGCTGACCAGCAGCTCAATTCAATTGTATGGCAAACTAGAGTAATTACATGATTTAGGTATTGGGAGGGGCTGCTTATATTTCAGGCTGCGGCTCTGATAAGTCAGGGGCAGGAATTGGGTACAGTCAGGCCAGAAAAAGGTTTTATTTGCATTTGAGGTTGCAGGAAAGCTGCCTAGAGCCAATGAGCAGTGACTAATAACCGAGCAAGAGTTTTACACCCGACCTACAAATCTGGCCAAGAAAAGTATAATAGTAAAAGGGAAAGGGCCTGCTGCCATTCCCTTAGGAGCTATACTCCTCGTATCTAGGCTGGACCTCCATGAACCCAGCATTGGCCAGCACCTCCTCTATGATGCGCATCATGGAGATGGACCTGGACTAGGTGAGAAAAAGGCACCCAAAAATGTATTTACTTTATTAACTCCAAAAGCAGTAAAAATATGGGTATAACAATCAACATGAGGTTGGCTATAGGGATTCTTGTCCTGAAGAGATTGTCCAGACAAAAAAAAAACAAAAAAAAAAAAAACTATACTCTCTTGTCCACCTGAGCTCCTCTATCCGGCTCTCGAACGCGCTGTTGGACCTGGAAAGACGGTGAAGTTTAGGAATCAAACGGCCTTGGAATCTTATAGATTCCTGGGCCGATCTCCGTAGGTTTTGGTCCACTTTAACAAAGGCAGATTTGCTTGCCGCAATGAAATCAGCGAGGCAAAGGAAATCTGAATGAAGCACTGCTGATTGGCAGGGCACATGCCCATAAACTAACCTTTTCTGTATTCCCTTGGTGGGAAAAGGTGAGATTTTGGGTGATCCCATGAAATACAAACAGTGGGGCATCCCAAAGATTTGCTTGCCGCAATAAAATCAGCGTGGCAAAGGAAATCTGAATGAAGCACTGCTGATTGGCAGGGCACATGCCCATAAACTAACCTTTTCTGTATTCCCTTGGTGGGAAAAGGTGAGTTTTGGGTGATCCCAGGAAATACAAACAGCGGGGCATCCCAAATCAGGATGTCCAGTCAGGGAGTAACAAGACCCAAGAAAGTCAATTCTAACCCTTCCTGGTCTAATCCAAAAATGTCAATAAAATGCCGGCCTGGAGTCTGTTGCCCTTTCACCAACAGGATTGTTGATGTTGGGCTAGTAAAATGTTCTGCTCGAGTGTGTATATGTTTAGCACCTGCACAGTGAATATATACATATATATCCTGTGTGAGTAGAACACAAACAAAAGCAGCCGGGCAGCTTTTTGCGGGCCGCAGTGAATCACTGGTGCTGCCTGTACACGTTACACTGGATGAGTAACATTTGGCTGCACAATTACTGTGTCCCTGCAGTGAATAGGCTCACACAGCTATTATTCCAATGCAAGTAAGTGTCAACACACAGAGTCAGGAGGAATTTGGGCCCTTTTATGTCCTGATCCCTAAGATAAGGGCCCTTCCAAGAAAAAGCAAGAGCCTGGCCTAGCAGCGCACACTTATAAAGTCTCATGAACGCTGCTGTGGAGCCTTCTAACAGGGTGCAATTTAAATAATAATAGAAAATTATAATAGGTCAGGGCTTGTGACTTATCTGTCTTTAAACTGGGCGTGGGGTTGGCACCCGCACCGGCAAATCAAAGCACTGGATTTCTCCGGGGGAATGAGGAAAAAAGTACGATTTATCTTGTTAGCAGCTATTAATACGCGGGGGGGCATCCACAATCAAGATGCCTCCATGCACCCAAAATAACCATTTAAAAAAAAAAAAACTGGGGGTTGTACAGGTTTAAAACACAGTACTGTATGTGAAAGCTTTGCGAGTAGACCTGCCCTGCCATTTTCTCTAGAGAGATATAGCTATCTAAGGCCATATATCATAATAGCATTTCATTTTCATAGAATTAAATGACAGTCATCCTTAAAAAAAAAAAAAAAAAAAAAAAAAGAAAAAAAAAAAACGCTCCCCCCCCACAGTTAACTGCCAGTTAACCCCCACAGGAGTTCAAACACTAGCTCTGCAAAATCGAGCCATGCAGGACTCAAATGTCTATTAGGAAGGACCCAAAGGCACCTACGCGCAGCACTTTCACACCGATCACCCCACGACACTTTGGTGAGAAACAAGCCTCATATGCTTACCTGGCCCACGCTGGGTGCCCACTTCTCGACCAGAAGCCCTGTGCTGTAGTTTCAGTGATTGGGTGATCACTTAAAGAGAAACACAGAGGAATGTCAATTCCTGCTATGCATATCCCCCCCCCATGTGGCCCCATAAACTCACCTTCCTTTCACTCACTTGGTGCAGACTGGGGTCCCTTTGGCTTTGCTGACGGTTAAGCCACCTGGATGGCTAAGCAGTTGGGTGGCACCAAATGGAGCCGAGTGTGCCGCCAGCCGCATCCCCCGCTCACTTTCTAGCCAGGGTGTGCCCATGTTGCCCATTCAGAAAGGCCAGGAGTGGGCACACGCACAGCTAGAGGTGAGATGCGGCGAGGGCTCTGGAGGAAGGCAAGTGTATTGGGGGTTCCGGGGGGGGGGTTACACAGCAGGGCATCCCAATTCGGAATGTCCCAAGGAGTGAAACTTCGACAGCCCAACAGCCAGAAGTTCCTCTTTAAGGTCCCAGAAGTGCTGGAGTCGCCCCTTACAGCAGCACAGAGCTTCCAGCTGAGAAAAAATGACTCCCAGTGCAGAACAGGCAAGCATTTATGTTTTTCTTAGGGAAATCAGGGTTACCTGGGATAAAGGAAGTGGGGGGGGGGGGGGGTCTTGCTTTAATTTGACTCTTATCCCTCTATACTTTATCAGAAGCTAACTATTTTGGCTGTAGCTCGCCCCGAGGCACCTCCAATCCTGGTGACAACAGTTATCGGGCAGCAGGCAAAATTTCATCTGTGCCACCAGTGGCCCCTAAAGAGAATATGAAGGTAAATCCTGAGCTACCAGTATTTCAAACAAAGCTCATCATGTCGCCCTCCCACTAAACCAAACATTAGAAAAGCTTTAAAGTGGACCAAAACCCGGGATTTTGACTATCCTGGGTTTTGGTCCTTTCCCCTGCGGCACCCTGATCGGGGGTGCCCCAATGGGTGAAACTCCCAGATCACTGATGCCAACTCACCTCTTCACGGCCCACTCGTCCAATCAGCAGGCTCGGAGCCGATGATTCGTCTAAGGCCATCGGCACACAGCAGGGCATCCCAATTCGCTCTCGTCCAAGGTGAGTCAAACAGGGTGACCTGCCAGTTGTACAATATTCTTACATCGCCAGCAAACTCAAAGCGCATGTGCGTCCAGCTGCAGCATTTCTCACATCTTTCTAGGTCTATGGAACCGGCGTTTCACGATGCAGGTGCGGCTCTGCTCCAATCAGCTTCTTTGGCCATGCAGATATTAATGTGTAGCTAAAGTAACTGAATGGGAGCTCAGCTTGCTTGCGACCAGCATAAGCACCCCCCCCCCCAGCAGGTCAGTATGACTGTGCAAGGCCACACCAGCAGAGACATAGACAGATGCAAGAGATGTGAAGATAGATGCGCACGCAGGATGGGTTCGCTGGCGAGGTGAAAATATCGGGCAACTGTCGGGGTTTCACAGAACAGGTGTCCTAAATCAGGATGTCCCAGGGTGGGTATTTAACCAGACCTAGCATCTTATAGACCTAGTTTTGGTTCCAAACTGGGATGTCCCAATGGTACAGACCAAAACATGGGATAGTGAAAATCCCAAGTTTTGGTCCACTTTAACTTAAAGCATACCTCTTAAGGGAGGAGGTGCGGCTGCTGCATGTGAACAGAAGACAGCATGTGCGCAACTGTCTTCTGTTCTGTCCCTTATTGGATGGAGCTTTGCTACGAAAAGGTAAAGCATGTCTCAGGGTTTAGTTTATAGGGAGTAGATTTGTTCAGCTTGAAGCCCATGTGGACAAGGAGACAACCTGGCACAGTTGTAAGGGAAAGTTTAATAGGAATGCCGAGGCTAACTAAAACATAATAAACCCTACATAACTGTCGGCCCGCAGGCTCGATTTCTTGTAGTCCTCCCTGAGCGGGTCTGATTGCAGATCTCTCACCCCTGAAACTCTCCTGACCCACCTGATGTGCTGCCAATCAACAAGGGAGCCTCTTCCCATGTGACCAGCAGCAGGGACGCACACTGAAGCAAGGCAAGGAGCAAGCTCTTAGCACCAGAACCTGCAGACTGGTAGATAATGTTTTCCTTCTTAGGCTGCCTTGACAGAGACACTTTAAAGTGGACCAAAACCCACAGAGACTGGCCAAGGAATCTATAAGATTCAGGGCTGATTGAACCCACCCAAGCATCCAAAATAGTGTGTGAAACCCCCCAGGTCACCCATAAACTCACCTTCTTTTCCAGTCCAACGGTGCATGTGCAAGCAGCATCTCCGCTAGCAAGGCGCGTGCCAGGCATTTGTGAATGGCCGGGGCAGGCATGCTCCAATAGAGGGTAGCGGGGGATGCGGCCGCCAGTGCACTCGGATCCGTTTGCTTAGACGAGCTCCTGGACGCAGGGGCTTGGGCGGAACCAAGCGCACTGATTAGACGAGCAGCAGTGCATGCACCACAGGACCAGGAAGAGGTGAGTTTGTTTGGGTGACCTGAGGGGTTTCACACAGCGGGGCACCCCTGATCGGGGGAAAGGACTAAAACCCAGGATAGGTAAAAGTCGTGAGTTTTGGTCAACTTTAAATTAGAACAAAACCCTTTGCGGCTGGCCACCAATTCTAAAACATACCAGGGTCGGCTGCTGGCCTTTGCCTGGGGCATCCAAATTGGGATGCCGCGCTGTGTAAATGCCCCGGGTTGTTGCAAACTCACCTTTGCCCTGACTCCACGGGAAGGTAAACCACACCGGCAGCAGGAAACTGGGGATGTGGCCGCTCCCATTCACTACTGCCGAGCTCTGCTTTTGAACAGAGACGTATGCTGAACATTAATATACATGGCATACTGCACTGATTGGACAAGAGCTCGTGCATGTACTGTGGGACAAGAAAAAGGTTGTTTTTACAGGCGATTTGGGCAATTTGTCACATAGCAGGGCAAGTAACTAAACCCAGGATAGTGAAGATGCAGAGTTTTGTTCCCCTTTAAAGTGTGAGTCTGGAAGAACTAAGGTTTCCGGTCCAGGTAAAACCTTGGACACGAGCCACATATAAAAGAGGATGGCAGATTTGATTCGTGGCCATGGGACATGACTGACGTGCTCATAAGCAAAGTACCTAGCCCCCAAACTCCTCCCTGGGCACCTTAATTAGGGCAGCCCACTGCTAGGGGCATGTGTACACTGACTGCACGGATAGGTTAAATGCAGAGGAAGAATTATTATGTGTGCACAAGCATATAATGGCCATCTATGCCCCAAAAACCCAAAATAACGTCTGTACGTCCTACACGCATCTGTGTGGGCCACTGTTAACACCTCAAAACCACAGGCTGCCATGATAATGCCACAATATGCCTATGTCGAGAATACATAGCAAAGGTGGGGGGGGGGGGGTGACATCCAGCAGGGGGATCAGCCACAGCAGCCATTCCCATCACACTGCTGTCCATTACTCCAGCCAATCTATAGAGAGCTTGTATGGGGGGGGGGGGCAGCCAGCAGGGGATCAGCCACAGCAGCCATTCCTATCAAACTGCTGCCCATTGCCCATTACTCCAGCCAATCAGTACAGACCTTGTATGGGGGTGGGGGGGGGGGGGTGACAGCCACCAGGAGATCAGCCACAGAATCCATTCCCGTCACACTGCTGTCCATTACTCCAGCCAATCAGTACAGAGCTTGTATGGGGGGGGGGGGGGGGGGGTGACAGCCAGCAGGGGATCAGCCACAGCATCCATTCCCATCATACTGCTGTCCATTACTCCAGCCAATCAGTAAAGAGCTTGTATGGGGGGGGGGGGGTGACAGCCAGCAGGGGATCAGCCACAGCAGCCATTCCTATCAAACTGCTGCCCATTACTCCAGACAATCAGTACAGAGCTTGTATGGGGGGGGGGGGGTGACAGCCACCAGGAGATCAGCCACAGAATCCATTCCCATCACACTGCTGTCCATTACTCCAGCCAATCAGTACAGAGCTTGTATGGGGGGGGGGGGGGGGGGGTTGACAGCCAGCAGGGGATCAGCCACAGCATCCATTCCCATCATACTGCTGTCCATTACTCCAGCCAATCAGTAAAGAGCTTGTATGGGGGGGGGGGGGTGACAGCCAGCAGGGGATCAGCCACAGCAGTCATTCCTATCACACAGCCAATCAAGCAGACAGCTTGTGGTGGGGGGGGGGGGGGGGGGTCATTTGAGAACACACAGGTGTCCCAGCAGCTGCTCTTCTATGGCCAGTCTAAATCTGTGCCATCAGCACTGCCCCCCTAGAGCAGCACATTGCCTAGATGTAGGGGAACCACTGGTCCCAGCACACCCAGAGAGGCTTCCCGGCGCCACGCAGCCACTTTACACAACAGGGATGACGGCAAATAACCTGGATACTCACACCACCGCCCGGGAGATCATCCAGGACACCATCCTGCCTCTCCGCCACTCTCACCGCTTCCGCTTCCGCTGGGCGGAGCTACGAATGCTCGAACTTGGAAGAAAACAGTCGGCGGCCAATCAGAGTCCAGCCAGGCCACGCCCACCAATTGGTCTCTATGGAGACGCATCAGCGGTTACACTTTCAGGTCTGCGTCGGTTGGAAAGTAGCTGAGAGCAGCATAGAGACCTAAGAAAGAGAGAGAGGCCTGGGCGACATGTCTGCCGCTATCATAGCTACAAAGATACAAGCTTCCGGGAGGAGCCGAGCTTAGAACTAGGCCAATAGATGGGGAAGGGTTAGAAGCTCAGATATGTCAGCTACTAAGACTGCAGTTTGGGAGTGAGGACATGGAAGTGCATGCATGCAGTTTGGGAGTGAGGACATAGAAGTGCATGCATGCGGTTTGGGAGTGAGGACATGGAAGTGCATGCATGCGGTTTGGGAGTGAGGACATAGAAGTGCATGCATGCAGTTTGGGAGTGAGGACATAGAAGTGCATGCATGCAGTTTGGGAGTGAGGACATAGAAGTGCATGCATGCAGTTTGGGAGTGAGGACATAGAAGTGCATGCATGCAGTTTGGGAGTGAGGACATGGAAGTGCATGCATGCAGTTTGGGAGTGAGGACATGGAAGTGCATGCATGCAGTTTGGGAGTGAGGACATAGAAGTGCATGCATGCAGTTTGGGAGTGAGGACATGGAAGTGCATGCATGCAGTTTGGGAGTGAGGACATAGAAGTGCATGCATGCAGTTTGGGAGTGAGGACATGGAAGTGCATGCGTGCAGTTTGGGAGTGAGGACATAGAAGTGCATGCATGCAGTTTGGGAGTGAGGACATGGAAGTGCATGCATGCAGTTTGGGAGTGAGGACATGGAAGTGCATGCATGCGGTTTGGGAGTGAGGACATGGAAGTGCATGCATGCGGTTTGGGAGTGAGGACATGGAAGTGCATGCATGCGGTTTGGGAGTGAGGACATGGAAGTGCATGCATGCAGTTTGGGAGTGAGGACATAGAAGTGCATGCATGCAGTTTGGGAGTGAGGACATAGAAGTGCATGCATGCAGTTTGGGAGTGAGGACATAGAAGTGCATGCATGCAGTTTGGGAGTGAGGACATAGAAGTGCATGCATGCAGTTTGGGAGTGAGGACATGGAAGTGCATGCATGCAGTTTGGGAGTGAGGACATGGAAGTGCATGCATGCAGTTTGGGAGTGAGGACATAGAAGTGCATGCATGCAGTTTGGGAGTGAGGACATGGAAGTGCATGCATGCAGTTTGGGAGTGAGGACATGGAAGTGCATGCATGCGGTTTGGGAGTGAGGACATGGAAGTGCATGCATGCGGTTTGGGAGTGAGGACAAGGAAGTGCATGCATGCGGTTTGGGAGTGAGGACATGGAAGTGCATGCATGCGGTTTGGGAGTGAGGACATAGAAGTGCATGCATGCAGTTTGGGAGTGAGGACATGGAAGTGCGTGCATGCAGTTTGGGAATGAGGACATGGAAGTGCGTGCATGCAGTTTGGGAATGAGGACATGGAAGTGCGTGCATGCGGTTTGGGAGTGAGGACATGGAAGTGCATGCATGCGGTTTGGGAGTGAGGACATGGAAGTGCATGCATGCGGTTTGGGAGTGAGGACATGGAAGTGCATGCATGCGGTTTGGGAGTGAGGACATAGAAGTGCATGCATGCAGTTTGGGAGTGAGGACATGGAAGTGCATGCAGTTTGGGAATGAGGACAAGGAAGTGCGTGCATGCGGTTTGGGAGTGAGGACATAGAAGTGCATGCATGCAGTTTGGGAGTGAGGACATGGAAGTGCGTGCATGCAGTTTGGGAATGAGGACATGGAAGTGCATGCATGCGGTTTGGGAGTGAGGACATCTGCTTTGGAAGTGCATGTGTGTGGTTTGGCAATGAGGACATGGAAGTGCATGTATGTGCTTTGGGAGTGAGGACATGGAAGTGCATGCATGCAGTTTGGGAGTGAGGACATGGAAGTGCGTGCATGCAGTTTGGGAATGAGGACATGGAAGTGCATGCATGCAGTTTGGGAGTGAGGACATGGAAGTGCGTGCATGCAGTTTGGGAATGAGGACATGGAAGTGCATGCATGCGGTTTGGGAGTGAGGACATCTGCTTTGGAAGTGCATGTGTGTGGTTTGGGAGTGAGGACATGGAAGTGCATGCATGCGGTTTGGGAGTGAGGACATGGAAGTGCATGCATGTGGTTTGGGAGTGAGGACATGGAAGTTCATGCATGTGGTTTGGGAGTGAGGACATGGAAGTGCATGTATGTGCTTTGGGAGTGAGGACATGGAAGTGCATGCATGCGGTTTGGGAGTGAGGACATGGAAGTGCATGCATGCGGTTTGGGAGTGAGGACATGGAAGTTCATGCATGTGGTTTGGGAGTGAGGACATGGAAGTGCATGCATGCGGTTTGGGAGTGAGGACATGGAAGTGCATGCATGCGGTTTGGGAGTGAGGACATGGAAGTTCATGCATGTGGTTTGGGAGTGAGGACATGGAAGTGCATGCATGCGGTTTGGGAGTGAGGACATGGAAGTGCATGCATGCGGTTTGGGAGTGAGGACATGGAAGGGCATGCATGTGGTTTGGGAGTGAGGACATGGAAGTGCATGCATGCGGTTTGGGAGTGAGGACATGGAAGGGCATGCATGTGGTTTGGCAGTGAGGACATGGAAGTGCATGCATGCGGTTTGGGAGTGAGGACATCTGCTTTGGAAGTGCATGTGTGTGGTTTGGGAATGAGGACATGGAAGTGCATGTATGTGCTTTGGGAGTGAGGACATGGAAGTGCATGCATGCAGTTTGGGAGTGAGGACATGGAAGTGCGTGCATGCAGTTTGGGAATGAGGACATGGAAGTGCATGCATGCGGTTTGGTAGTGAGGACATGGAAGTGCGTGCATGCAGTTTGGGAATGAGGACATGGAAGTGCATGCATGCGGTTTGGGAGTGAGGACATCTGCTTTGGAAGTGCATGTGTGTGGTTTGGCAATGAGGACATGGAAGTGCATGTATGTGCTTTGGGAGTGAGGACATGGAAGTGCATGCATGCAGTTTGGGAGTGAGGACATGGAAGTGCGTGCATGCAGTTTGGGAATGAGGACATGGAAGTGCATGCATGCGGTTTGGGAGTGAGGACATCTGCTTTGGAAGTGTGTGTGTGGTTTGGGAGTGAGGACATGGAAGTGCATGCATGCGGTTTGGGAGTGAGGACATGGAAGTGCATGCATGTGGTTTGGGAGTGAGGACATGGAAGTGCATGCATGCGGTTTGGGAGTGAGGACATGGAAGTGCATGTATGTGCTTTGGGAGTGAGGAAATGGAAGTGCATGCATGCGGTTTGGGAGTGAGGACATGGAAGTTCATGCATGTGGTTTGGGAGTGAGGACATGGAAGTGCATGCATGCGGTTTGGGAGTGAGGACATGGAAGGGCATGCATGTGGTTTGGGAGTGAGGACATGGAAGTGCATGCATGCGGTTTGGGAGTGAGGACATGGAAGGGCATGCATGTGGTTTGGCAGTGAGGACATGGAAGTGCATGCATGCGGTTTGGGAGTGAGGACATCTGCTTTGGAAGTGCATATGTGTGGTTTGGGAATGAGGACATGGAAGTGCATGTATGTGCTTTGGGAGTGAGGACATGGAAGTGCATGCATGCAGTTTGGGAGTGAGGACATGGAAGTGCGTGCATGCAGTTTGGGAATGAGGACATGGAAGTGCATGCATGCGGTTTGGGAGTGAGGACATGGAAGTGCGTGCATGCAGTTTGGGAATGAGGACATGGAAGTGCATGCATGCGGTTTGGGAGTGAGGACATCTGCTTTGGAAGTGCATGTGTGTGGTTTGGGAGTGAGGACATAGAAGTGCATGCATGCAGTTTGGGAGTGAGGACATGGAAGTGCATGCATGCGGTTTGGGAGTGAGGACATGGAAGTTCATGCATGCGGTTTGGGAGTGAGGACATGGAAGTGCATGTATGTGCTTTGGGAGTGAGGACATGGAAGTGCATGCATGCGGTTTGGGAGTGAGGACATGGAAGTGCATGCATGCGGTTTGGGAGTGAGGACATGGAAGTTCATGCATGCGGTTTGGGAGTGAGGACATGGAAGTGCATGCATGCGGTTTGGGAGTGAGGACATGGAAGGGCATGCATGTGGTTTGGGAGTGAGGACATGGAAGTGCGTGCATATGGTTTGGCAGTGAGGACATGGAAGTGCATGCATGTGGTTTGGCAGTGAGGACATGGAAGTGCATGCATGCGGTTTGGGAGTGAGGACATGGAAGGGCATGCATGTGGTTTGGCAGTGAGGACATGGAAGTGCATGCATGCGGTTTGGGAGTGAGGACATGGAAGTGCATGCATGCAGTTTGGGAGTGAGGACATGGAAGTGCATGCATGCGGTTTGGGAGTGAGGACATCTGCTTTGGAAGTTCATGTGTGTGGTTTGGGAATGAGGAGATGGAAGTGCATGCATGCGGTTTGGCAGTGAGGACATAGAAGTGCATGCATGCAGTTTGGGAGTGAGGACATGGAAGTGCATGCATGTGGTTTGGCAGTGAGGACATGGAAGTGCATGCATGCTGTTTGGGAGTGAGGACATGGAAGTGCATGCATGCAGTTTGGGAGTGAGGACATGGAAGTGCATGCATGCGGTTTGGGAGTGAGGACATGGAAGGGCATGCATGTGGTTTGGCAGTGAGGACATGGAAGTGCATGCATGCTGTTTGGGAGTGAGGACATGGAAGTGCATGCATGCAGTTTGGGAGTGAGGACATGGAAGTGCATGCATGCGGTTTGGGAGTGAGGACATCTGCTTTGGAAGTTCATGTGTGTGGTTTGGGAATGAGGAGATGGAAGTGCATGCATGCGGTTTGGCAGTGAGGACATAGAAGTGCATGCATGCGGTTTGGGAGTGAGGACATCTGCTTTGGAAGTTCATGTGTATGGTTTGGGAATGAGAACATGGAAGTGCATGCATGCAGTTTGGGAGTGAGGACATGGAAGTGCATGCATGTGGTTTGGGAGTGAGGACATGGAAGTGCATGCATGCGGTTTGGGAGTGAGGACATGGAAGTGCATGCATGCGGTTTGACAGTGAGGACATGGAAGTGCATGCATGCGGTTTGACAGTGAGGACATGGAAGTGCATGCATGCAGTTTGGGAGTGAGGACATGGAAGTGCATGCATGCGGTTTGACAGTGAGGACATGGAAGTGCATGCATGCGGTTTGACAGTGAGGACATCTGCTTTGGAAGTGCATGTGTGTGGTTTGGGAATGAGGAGATGGAAGTGCATGCATGCGGTTTGGCAGTGAGGACATAGAAGTGCATGCATGCAGTTTGGGAGTGAGGACATGGAAGTGCGTGCATGCAGTTTGGGAGTGAGGACATGGAAGTGCGTGCATGCAGTTTGGGAGTGAGGACATGGAAGTGCATGCATGCGGTTTGGGAGTGAGGACATCTGCTTTGGAAGTTCATGTGTGTGGTTTGGGAATGAGAACATGGAAGTGCATGCACGCAGTTTGGGAGTGAGGACATGGAAGTGCATGCATGTGGTTTGGGAGTGAGGACATGGAAGTGCATGCATGCAGTTTGGCAGTGAGGACATGGAAGTGCATGCATGCGGTTTGGCAGTGAGGACATGGAAGTGCATGCATGCGGTTTGGCAGTGAGGACATGGAAGTGCATGCATGTGGTTTGGCAGTGAGGACATGAGGCTCGATTCAGAGACACATTCGTCCGGACTTCCGTAGCTGTCTGTGAAAGTTTTGGTGGGTGTTTGTCATTTTTTTGCTTTTTTTCGTACATTTTTCATTCGTACGAACGTTCGGGAAGATGCGTATATGCTCTTTCGAAAAACGGAGGCAATTCGGAAGTTTCTCGTTCATTCGGGAGCATTTTTCCACCAAATCTGAATTTTTTCGTCCGTTCAGAAATTTTTCGTTATTGCAGTGGGCTTGCGATTAATTCAGAGAGCTGATTGCCGATGGGACAACACCCCATAAATCCGTTTCATTGCCGAACCACTCCCGGCACCTTTTAGACGTCGGAACTAGCAGGCATGGACGAGTCTACTGCCTTTGAGGAGCATGAGGATCTGCAACTCATGGGAATTGAGATCGTCCGGAGGGCACAGACCAGATTGCACTGGCGGCGACGCATGGACATCAATTGCATGCATGACGTTGAGCTGTTCGAGCTGACCAGGCTTAATCGCGCTTCCCTCCATAAATTATATAGTGAGCTGCGGCCATGGTTAGCCCTCACCACAAGGATGGGGCAAGCAATTTCAGGTATGACCAAGATGCTTGGCTGCCTGCAATTTTTGGCGAACGGCTCGTTCCAGAGGCTGGGTGCCCTCTCCGTGGGGATCTCTCAGCCTACGCTGAGCCGCGCGCTATCCAAATTTTTGGAAGGCATGGCTACCCTAACTCGGAAATATATTTGTTTCCCTGAGGATATGGTAGCCCGAAACGCCATTAAGCTGGCATTTTATAATATCGCCGACATGCCCAACGTAATGGGTGCTATTGACTGCACACACGTTGCCCTCGTCCCGCCGGCAGTCGACGAGTATATATACAGGCAAGAAGTGGCTTCCATTGTATCTAAATGTTTGGTTGTCCCTCCTTTGGCCAATACCATTATTTGTATTTCTCCATCCTTGTTTTTAAACCATCACTGTGAATAGTCCCTCCTTTTAAGCAGAGCATCCTTGCCCTTATTTACTCCATTTTTAGCCTCCCTTATTGTGAATAGTCCCTCCTTTTAAGCAGAGCATCCTTGCCCTTATTTACTCCATTTTTAGCCTCCCTTATTGTGAATAGTCCCTCCTTTTAAGCAGAGCATCCGTGCCCTTATTTACTCCATTTTTAGCCTCCCTTATTGTGAATAGTCCCTCCTTTTAAGCAGAGCATCCTTGCCCTTATTTACTCCATTTTTAGCCTCCCTTATTGTGAATAGTCCCTCCTTTTAAGCAGAGCATCCTTGCCCTTATTTACTCCATTTTTAGCCTCCCTTATTGTGAATAGTCCCTCCTTTTAAGCAGAGCATCCTTGCCCTTATTTACTCCATTTTTAGCCTCCCTTATTGTGAATAGTCCCTCCTTTTAAGCAGAGCATCCTTGCCCTTATTTACTCCATTTTTAGCCTCCCTTATTGTGAATAGTCCCTCCTTTTAAGCAGAGCATCCTTGCCCTTATTGACACCATTTTTAGCCTCCCTAATTGTGAATAGTCCCTCCTTTTAAGCAGAGCATCCTTGCCCTTATTTACTCCATTTTTAGCCTCCCTTATTGTGAATAGTCCCTCCTTTTCATTAGGCACTCTATGTTGCTAGTCTCTCCTTTTACATATTCCCTCATTGCAATCAGTCCCTCCATGATAATGCTTCCTCCTTGGCAAGAGTGTATGTGCAACAATGGACCTTCTTTTTCCATTCTTTGGCACAAGTCAAACATTTTAAAGTGTACTTGAAAGAGAACAAGTCACTCAACCTTGTAAAGGCTCGAACATACATCTTCTTTTGTTGGCCACTTAAATGTAAGGTAGCTGTTTATTGTTAGTTGTCTGGATGTTAACGTTTGACTTAGCCTGTTAGAAGTGAGCGTTGGATTCGTGACCTTCTTTTTTTAAATTTGGTTTTATGTTTATTTTTGTCACAGAAATCGGAAAATGGGCCACTCACTGAATGTGCAAGCAGTGGTGGCCCAGGACCTGCGTTTTCTGAGCGTCCTGGCAGGCTACCCTGGCTCAGCCCATGATGCCTACATCCTGCGCTGTTCTGGATTATTCCGGCGGTCAGGAGAATTTGCGGGTGCATGGCTCCTTGGTAAGTTGAGTCCAATTACCGATTTAGAATTTATATGTGTGGCTTGGATTTTTGTGGGAGTCACCTTTCCTACACGATGCCTTGCCCATCACCTTGGGAACATGTGTAACCCGACTGGACCCATTACTTGATCCAAACTACATTGGCTGCAAAATTTATAGTCCTGCATTGTTTAAACTCCAAAGTGTAACGAGAGCAAAAGTCAGAAACAGTCTTCAAAACACTTTGCCCTCCAAATCTGTTAGGGACTTTAGCAGAGGGTCTGCGCCATCTTTGCTTACATGCATTTCACTTACTGAGTAGAGGTGAGCGGGATAAAGTGCAGGGGCAGCCTTACACCTGTTTTGGACTAAGCCAAAACAGAAAATGGGTCAGGTAAAGTTAAACCATAATACATTGTTCTGCAGCACAGACAGGAAACAATAGCTGCTAACAGTCTGCCTGATTACCCAGCATCCACAGTATAATTGACCTACTTTGGGCCCCCATCTCTCACATATGTTTAATTGTTGTTTTGACATCTGCAATATGTATGCTCATGTTTGTGTGACAATGTCACATACCTCCAGTAATATTTTTTTTAAAGCAATTTTGCCCTGCAATGTCTGAATTAATGGTAATATTAGTTTCCCTTACATTGTTGTAGGCGATTTGGGGTATCCACTACTCCCGTGGCTGATGACTCCGGTCCTCCGGCCACAGACTCCAGCCCAAGAGGCCTACAATCGTGCCCATAGAAAGACCAGGGCAGTGGTGGAGAGGGCCTTTGGACTCCTGAAGACCCGTTTTCGGTGCTTGGACCACACTGGGGGCTCCCTGCAGTATGACCCTAAAAAGGTCATTGATATCATTATGGCATGTGCAGCGCTGCATAATTTTGCTATTCTGCAAAGGGTCCCCCGATATGTTGATTGCCCACCCTCTCCACCCTCCGATAAGCCAGACGACGCCTATGTGGGCCAGCCAAGTGCGTCTGGGCAAGCCGTGCGGGCCAATTTAATAGCCACACATTTTGCCTAATTTATGTTTGGGTTTGGCTGTGTTTTTTTTGGACTTGGTTATTTATTTTTTTATTTGTTTTTGGTATGTCTAATTTCATTATGAATTAACCAATAATGAATTTGTGTTAAAAAACAACAACAATGTTTGTGGACTTATTTGGAGACATTTTTTTTTTTTTTTTTTTGGGGTCTACTTGAACTAAAATTTCGCAATCAAAACACCACAGACATAAACTTGTTGAAACCAAAATATTTACTAGTTTGTAAAATGTTTAGGCCATACAAACTGAATAGGAGGTGAGTGCCCCTCACAGACTTTGGGGCCAGACATGTACATGAAATTGTTTGAAAAACATGTTCCAAAACATAAAAATTGACACAAATAAGCCCTCTCCTGCTTGCCCACATTTTCAACAGACACAGGTTTAAAGCAAACCGAGCTATGCCACATCTCCACCTGTAAGTCAATGGCCCACCCAAACCAGAACACCCAGTCCCAATCCAGTACAATCACAGCCAGGGTCCAAGGTCTTAGTTTGGCAGGCCAGAATGTCACCCAATCATGCCGCCAAACATGAGGAGCCACCACAAATGAGATTGTGCCCAAGACAGCCACGCCACAGCTTAAGTGGCCGCTTCAGTGAGTCTTGGGCTCTGGCATTGGCTAGTGGTTTACCTCACGCCTTGACTGACCTATATGGGGGCAAATCCAAAACAACCTAGCAAGAGCAGCGCAAAATGGCAGATTTTTAGCCCTCACCAGACAAGTCAATCCAGTGGGGATGTCTCGCAAAGATGTGGAACAGATTCAGGCCAAACACACATTAATATTGGTGATGCCCATAGAACCCAGGTTGGGGCCCTTGGGGGGGGGCATAACCTGGGCCTGTGTGGCATTCAGAATCTGCAACTGTTCCAAAATGTTTCTTTGGTTACTGTGCATTTCGGCCATGCCTGACCTGATTTCGGAGGTCAAGTTGGCCATGTGGCTGTTATGGGTCCTCAATTCAGTCAGCACGGCACTGAAGGTAGTATTTAGGGACTCTAATTGGCCCCTAATATGCTCTTGATTTTGCTGATTTTGGCGACGAAAAAGCCGCCTCTCTTGGTGCCATGCTGACTCCATCATCTGCACGCCCCTCCCCTGGGAAACTGGGCGACGTTGCTGAGTACGCCGCCCAATTCCCCGGGTTGTGGGGCGTGCAGATGATGTTGCTCGAGGACCCCCAACAGCCACAGGTGTGCTCGCCAAATCCTCAGCAGCAGATCTGAAACTGGGGACTGGAGGGTCAGTCTCTGCATGCTGCCCACGATGTGCAGGCAGCATGCAGCCAGCTTCACTCTGCTGCTGAGGATTTGGCAGAGAAACATTTTGGGACAGTTGCAGATTCTGGCCCAGGGGAAGATCTTCATCATCTCCAAGGAAGCTTCCATCTTCCTCCTGCTCCTGGATTTGCTCCATCAGTGTGTGGCTCTGTTGTGGAAATTTTAAAAAAAAAGGTTCAGTGTGGGGAATACATATATAAATCAGACAAGAAAAACATGGCAAGCCACATGCATACACAACAGCATGAAAAAACACTTACCGTAAATATCGGATCCTGGGTCCTATGCAGTGCGGAAGAAGACGGCAGCGGTAACATGGCAGAGGAGTCCCCACTAGCTGAGGGATGATGCTGGGCTGCATTAGAAGAAAAAGAGCTATGAAAACACACAACTATGCATTGTTGAAGTTTAAGCACACTTATGCTAAGCAAAGAAACGTGGCCAAGCAGGAATGGCCACTCCCACAACGTGGCCACTAGGAATGCCATTACATTAGTGCATGGATTGTTAAACCAGACTAGACACATTGGTCACGTGTCTAAAAACAAACATGCAAGTAATGGCTGCTGTGTGAGTTGCCACATCCCTTTTAGGCGATGAAGTTAACACACTAAGGTGCAAAATAGCAGTTACAATATGATTCTGGTGGGGAACATTGTATCTCTGAAAACATTTGTAGCAAACCATCTTAATCCGTTGGGCACCCAACCCAGCTCTTCCCAAATTGACCAACAGCCAAAGATGTTAGTGTGGCGTGTGCTTGTCAATTAATACATAGCACGCATTCCTTTTCTCCACTCCTAAGTTTCTTAGTTTTCTGTAATTTACTTAAACGTCATGTATGTGGCTGTCAATTTGCACATTACCAGTCCACACACATTACACACCCTGGTCAAAGTGAGCACTCCACTAAAAGCAACACCCTAGAGCCATGTGTTTAGCTAGCCCTTGCAGCCACCCCCTAGAGCCATGTGTTTAGCTAGCCCTTGCAGCCACCCCCTAGAGCCATGTGTTTAGCTAGGCCTTTGCAGCCACCCCCTAGAGCCATGTGTTTAGCTAGCCCTTGCAGCCACCCCCTAGAGCCATGTGTTTAGCTAGGCCTTTGCAGCCACCCCCTAGAGCCATGTGTTTAGCTAGGCCTTTGCAGCCACCCCTTAGAGCCATGTGTTTAGCTAGCCCTTGCAGCCACCCCCTAGAGCCATGTGTTTAGCTAGGCCTTTGCAGCCACCCCCTAGAGCCATGTGTTTAGCTAGCCCTTGCAGCCACCGCCTAGAGCCATGTGTTTAGCTAGCCCTTGCTGCCTATGTGTAGGTTTACACACATTTTTGGGGTCATTCACACATTACTAACCTGCTGGAATTGGCGGGTTGTCGGTGTCCTGCTGGGCCGGGTGTCCCTGTAAGGCCATAGGATGGAGCAAGCCCAGAATCATCTCCTCAGCTTGGGTAAATCTCATTTTTGTGGGAAATCCTCCGCCAGTTTTTTCGCTGTAAAACATAGTAAGCATAATTAAGTGCACTGATGGATACACAAGAATAATAAAAACCCACAAATAAGCTAGGTACCTGTACAGCTGCCTTTGACTCTGTTTCTTCCGCACGGCATATTTCAGGTCCGATATCTTCCGCTGAACCTGTTCCACATCTTTGCGTTCCTCACCCGCTGCATTGACTTGCCTGGTGAGTTTTTCCAAAATCTCTGCTTTGCGCTGTTTGCTGGTGGTTTTGGATTTGCTCCCATATAGGTGGTCATAATATAAGGTGAGCCCACTAGCCAATGCCAGAGTTTGTGACTCACCAAAACGGCCACTCAAGTGTCCTCGGCGCAATGTGCGCCCTCTTTGGGGTGGTTGTGGCTCCTCAGTGCTTGGTGGCAAATGGGGTGACATTCTGGGCTGGGGGGATAGAGGAGACCTCAAGGACTGGAGGCTGGCTGTGGATAGTACTGGACTGGGAAAGGGACTGGGTGTTCGGGGTTGGGTGGCCACTGAAGTTGCAGGTGTCGATGTGGCATAGGGGGGAATGCATGACAACCTGTGCCGGAGGAGAATGTGGGCGAGCAAGAGAGGGTCTGGGCCAGCTGGAGCTGCTGCTTTGAGCCCTGTGGGTCTGTGGGGCCTTGGAGGTCGTTGGCTGGGGTGAGGCATATCTTGTGGTTCGCACACTCTTGGGCTTTGCTTTGGAGCCACGTGCGGGGGGGGAGGGGGCCGTTGGCCTTTGACGGCTTTTCGGGCTTCTGGACCTTGTTCGGCCCCTGCTGCGACTTCTGGACCTGGACATGCTTCGGCCCCTGCTGCGGCTTCTGGACCTGCTTCGGCCCCTGCTGCGCCTTGGGCCCCTGCTGCGGCTTCTGGACCTGGACCTTGTGCGGCCCCTGCTGTGCCTTGGGCCCCTGCTGCGGCTTCTGGACCTGGACCTTGTTCGGCCCCTGCTGCGCCTTGGGCCCCTGCTGCGGCTTCTGGACCTGGACCTGCTTCGGCCCCTGCTGCGCCTTGGGCCCCTGCTGCGGCTTCTGGACCTGGACCTTGTGCGGCCCCTGCTGTGCCTTGGGCCCCTGCTGCGGCTTCTGGACCTGGACCTTGTTCGGCCCCTGCTGCGCCTTGGGCCCCTGCTGCGGCTTCTGGACCTGGACCTGCTTCGGCCCCTGCTGCGCCTTGGGCCCCTGCTGCGGCTTCGGGCCCTGTGTTTGGGGCCTTTGGCTATGGCCTTGGTGCCACGTGGTGGGGGGGATGTGGGGCAGGGTGGGGTGGGGCTTCCCCTCTTACCAATCTGTGGGGCATGAGCTTGCCCAGCCTTGGTTTGCTTGCTCTTTGGTTGGGCTGCTGCAACCTCCTTTTTTGCCGCGGCCTTGGTGGTAGGCCTTAGCCTGGCTTTGGGCTCTTGGGAGCGTGTTCTCGGTCCCTCGGCCTGCTCAGCCCGCTTGGTCTGCTTCTTCTGGCCAGTAGCTTTTTTCGGTGCCATTTTGGGTGGACTCTCAACGAGAATGAGCTGTGTGTGCAGGGCCCTTTAAATAAGGTATCCGGCGTGTGACGCCTACGCGTCCGCTTACGCGCACGGCCGTGCGAAACCCGGAAACCGCTGGAGCAGTGCTTATCTGCTGCCGAGAAGAAGAAGAAAGATGGCGCCCACTATCTTCACCCGCCAACAAGAAGAGATCATCATGCTCGTAAGTGTCTTTTAAGGACTTTGCTTGGCTTTCTAAATGCTGCTCTACATGTTAAGGATGCGCACGAAGTAATAGATTGTTTTTAAATTTGGTTCAACTACATGCACACCCAAGCGCACGCCACACACGTGCCAAACAACAGTGCTGGCAGATTTAAAAGTTAACTTAGCCTAGAAGTGTGTGTGTGTGTATGTGTTCATGTGATCGAACCAAATAATGTATTGTTGCCACTTCTTGATAGGCATTTCTGATTTCTTGCTATGTTTGATTTTTGTTTTGTAGACCATGCTGGAGCGCAGGTACGACTACCTGCCCAACTCGTTTGAGAAACGAAACGTCGCCCTGGAGATCATTTCGGAGATCCAACATCAGACCGACACCACCTTCACCCACACACAGATAATGCAGCATTGGTCGGACCTGAAGCGACTGCACATGCCCCGGGTGCGGAGGTTTTTCGGGATCCATTTCCCAAGTAAGTACATAGCGCTTGCATGCAAGATGTAACTACGACAGAAGTTATGCCTTTTATTTATTTAATGCCTTTTCTTTGGTAGTGTTGGAAATGGATTACCGTATTTGCCGCACCTGGAGGCGCACAGGCCGACCAGTGCTGCATGATTCTGCAGTTGGGAGTGAAGGTGGTGGATCTCCAGGGCGACGGGCCGACCCCTCCTCTGTGGCCTCCTCAGACCAGCCCCTGGACCTTACCACAGAGGAGGGGCGGCACAGCGTGGGCAGGGAGTCGTACCCTGCCACGCATGCGGGAGCCTCTGGTATGTCCCTCTTCATGTATACGCACACACATATACATGCTATCTCCTACCCAACTGATTCCTTTCATCTTTTTATCTAGATGCTTCTGGAGCGGGTGAGGAAGTGGAAGAGGAGGCAGCAGATGTGCTCCAAGCAGAAGCTGGAGAAGGTGAGTGATGTGAACCAGACTTGGCAAAAGACATTTTCTAACTGAGGAATTTGACCATAAAACTGAACACATTTCCCATGTTTCTACAGGCACTTCTTCACAGCAGAGCCAGGACCCAGGACCTCAGCGTGTTGTCCCCAACGAGCCAGCTCGCGGCCACCAACCAAGTAAGTAGTCAGGGCATTATTAGCATTTATGTGGTACTTGACATCAACACACAGATACATCAAGCCCTAGCCAATGGCAATTTAAAAGTGACCTGTGGCCACTTCCTTAGCTTAATGACTTGCCAGAATTACATATGTAGCCTTGATTTATTTGTGTAACTTCAAAACATTCAATCCACAGGTGGCAAACATGTATTGGTATGAATCTAATGTTTTTTTCTCCATTTGTTACAGGGACCACACGGCAACAAATTTTGCAAATTAATAGGAGGGTCCTTGCGTTGGTGGCCGATATGAAGGTGATGGTTGACTCGTTGGGGACAACAGAAGAAGACGAAGAGGAGTAAAGTCCTGGGTCCTGGCCCTGTTCAGCTTAAGAATGTTTTAAAGTTTGTAAATGGTTTTTTTTTTTTTTTTAATTTAAAGATTGGGCCAGAGCCAAAAATATTTTACTGTTTTAAGGCCACCAAAAAAATGTTATAGTAAAAAAGTTCAAACAAACCAACGTTTCAGTGTCATTTCTGGTAACACATACATTTCCAAAAAAGAAAGGGGCAAATACTTATTTTGAGGTCAAGATTCAGATGTCCACGAAGGGATTTGGGTAAGTTTTAGGGTGCTAAAATGGAAGAAGAATCTAAGGGATTTGGGTAAGTTTTAGGGTGCTAAAATGGAAGAAGAATCTAAGCGCTAAGGGATTTGGGTAAGTTTTAGGGACCTAAAATGGAAGAAGAATCTAAGCGCTAAGGGATTTGGGTAAGTTTTAGGCTGCTAAAATGGAAGAAGAACCTAAGCGCTAAGTGATTTGGGTAAGTTTTAGGGACCTAAAATGGCAGAAGAATCTAAGCGCTAAGGGATTTGGGTAAGTTTTAGGCTGCTAAAATGGAAGAAGAATCTAAGTGCCAAGTGGATAGGGTGAGCTTTAACGGCTCAAAAGGGAAGAGGCAGGATAGCGCAAAGTGGTTAGGGTGAGCTTTAAGGGCTCAAAAGGGAAGAAGCAGGATAGCGCAAAGTGGTTAGGGTGAGCTTTAAGGGCTCAAAAGGGAAGAGGCAGGATAGCGCAAAGTGGTTAGGGTGACCTTTAAGGGCTCAAAAGGGAAGAGGCAGGATAGCGCAAAGTGGTTAGGGTTACCTTTAAGGGCTCAAAAGGGAAGAGGCAGGCTAGCGCAAAGTGGTTAGGGTGAGCTTTAAGGGCTCAAAAAGGAAGAGGCAGGATAGTGCAAAGTGGTTAGGGTTACCTTTAAGGGCTCAAAAGGGAAGAGGCAGGCTAGCGCAAAGTGGTTAGGGTGAGCTTTAAGGGCTCAAAAGGGAAGAGGCAAGAGAGATAAGTTTGTAGTGCGCAGGCGCAAGATCGTAAGACTTCCGATGGAAAAAGGGCAAAATCGAAAGGCTATGTTGTTAGCTGAGAAAATGAATCTGAAAAGTCTCGATTGAAAATGACATCCTCGTACGAAGCATGCTTGGAATCGCTCGCACATTCATACGAGAACGGGAACTTTTGAAAATGTTACGACGACGGCGCGAAATCGGAAGTTTTTTTGTGTCTCTCGAGGCTATGGAAGTGCATGCATGCGGTTTGGGAGTGAGGACATGGAAGTGCATGCATGCGGTTTGGGAGTGAGGACATGGAAGTGCATGCATGCAGTTTGGGAGTGAGGACATGGAAGTGCATGTATGTGCTTTGGGAGTGAGGACATGGAAGTGCATGCATGCAGTTTGGGAGTGAGGACATGGAAGTGCATGTATGTGCTTTGGGAGTGAGGACATGGAAAGGCATGCATGCGGTTTGGGAGTGAGGACATGGAATTGCATGCATGCGGTTTGGCAGTGAGGACATGAAAGTGCATGCATGCGGTTTGGCAGTGAGGACATGGAAGTGCATGCATGCAGTTTGGGAGTGAGGACATGGAATTGCATGCATGCGGTTTGGCAGTGAGGACATGAAAGTGCATGCATGCGGTTTGGCAGTGAGGACATGAAAGTGCATGCATGCGGTTTGGGAGTGAGGACATGGAATTGCATGCATGCGGTTTGGCAGTGAGGACATGAAAGTGCATGCATGCGGTTTGGGAGTGAGGACATGGAATTGCATGCATGCGGTTTGGCAGTGAGGACATCTGCTTTGGAAGTGCATGTGTGTGATTTGGAAGTGAGGACATGGAAGTGCATGCATGCGGTTTGGGAGTGAGGACATGGAAGTGCATGCATGTGGTTTGGCAGTGAGGACATGGAATTGCATGCATGCAGTTTGGCAGTGAGGACATGAAAGTGCATGCATGCGGTTTGGCAGTGAGGACATGGAAGTGCATGCATGCAGTTTGGGAGTGAGGACATGGAAGTGCATGCATGTGGTTTGGGAGTGAGGACATGGAAGTGCATGCATGTGGTTTGGGAGTGAGGACATGGAAGTGCATGCATGCGGTTTGAGAGTGAGTACATGGAAGTGCATGCATGCGGTTTGGGAGTGAGGACATGGAAGTGCATGCACATGGTTTGGCAGTGAGGACATGGAAGTGCATGCATATGGTTTGGCAGTGAGGACATGGAAGTGCATGTATGTGCTTTGGCAGTGAGGACATGGAAGTGCATGTATGTGCTTTGGCAGTGAGGACATGGAAGTGCATGCATGCGGTTTGGCAGTGAGGACATGGAAGTGCATGCATGCGGTTTGGCAGTGAGGAAATCTGCTTTGGAAGTGCATGTGTGTGATTTGGCAGTGAGGACATGGAAGTGCATGCATGTGGTTTGGCAGTGAGGACATGGAAGTGCATGCATATGGTTTGGCAGTGAGGACACGGAAGTGCATGCATGTGGTTTGGCAGTGAGGACATGGAAGTGCATGCATGCGGTTTGGGAGTGAGGACATGGAAGTGCATGCATGCGGTTTGGCAGTGAGGACATGGAAGTGCATGCATGCGGTTTGGGAGTGAGGACATGGAAGTGCATGCATGCAGTTTGGGAGTGAGGTAATGGAAGTGCATGCATGCGGTTTGGGAGTGAGGACATGGAAGTGCATGCATGCAGTTTGGGAGTGAGGACATGGAAGTGCATGCATGTGGTTTGGGAGTGAGGACATGGAAGTGCATGCATGCGGTTTGGCAGTGAGGACATGGAAGTGCATGCATGCGGTTTGGCAGTGAGGACATGGAAGTGCATGCATGCGGTTTGGCAGTGAGGACATGGAAGTGCGTGCATGCGGTTTGGCATTGAGGACATGGAAGTGCATGCATGCGGTTTGCGAGTGAGGACATGGAAGTGCATGCATGCGGTTTGCGAGTGAGGACATGGAAGTGCATGCATGCGGTTTGGCAGTGAGGACATGGAAGTGCGTGCATGCAGTTTGGCAGTGAGGACATGGAAGTGCATGCATGCGGTTTGCGAGTGAGGACATGGAAGTGCATGCATGTGGTTTGGGAGTGAGGACATGGAAGTGCATGCATGTGGTTTGGCAGTGAGGACATGGATGTGCATGCATGCGATTTGCGAGTGAGGACATCTGCTTTGGAAGTGCATGTGTGTAGTTTGGCAATGAGGACATGGAATTGCATGCATGTGGTTTGGCAGTGAGGACATGGAAGTGCATGTATGTGCTTTGGCAGTGAGGACATGGAAGTGCATGCATGCGGTTTGCGAGTGAGGACATCTGCATTGGAAGTGCATGTGTTTGGTTTGGGAGTGAGGACATGGAAGTGCATGCATGCGCTTTGGCAGTGAGGACATGGAAATGCATGCATGTGGTTTGGCAGTGAGGACATGGAAGTGCATGCATGCAGTTTGGGAGTGAGGACATCTGCTTTGGAAGTGCGTGCATGCAGTTTGGGAGTCCAGGCATTCCCGTTGGGAGTGCGGACATTCCATTTGGAAGTGCATGCATGGTTTGGGAGTGAGGACATCCGCTTTGGAAGTACATGTATGCGGTTTGCAAGTCCAGGTATTCCCTTTGGAAGTGCATGCATGCGGTTTGGGAGTGAGGGCATCTGCTTTGGAAATGCATGTATGCGGTTTGCGAGTGCAGGCATTCCCTTTGGGAGTGTGTGCATGCGATTTGGGAGTGCAGACATCCCCATTGGGAGCTCTTGCATGCCCTTTGGAAGCACATGTATGCAGTTTGGGAGTGAGGACATCTGCTTTGGAAATGCATGCATGCGGTTTGGGAGTGTGGACATTTCATTTGGAAATGTGTGTATGGGGTTTGTGAGTGCAAACATTTCCTTTGGAATGTCTCACAAGCAGAAGCTGTTGCAGAGTATTGTATATTCAACACCCCTTCTCAACAGCTGAAGCTTAGTTTTTTAAACCCATCCTCTTTGTAAGCCTCAAGTGTCTTTCAGTGGTCATAGGCTTAGTAAGGATATCTGCTGTTATTTTCCCAGTAGGGCAGTAAAGTAACTCAAGCTTGCTCTGGAAGTTCCTCTGTCTCAAAGTGCTGACTTAGGGTTTGTAGTATTTTTGTCTCATCCCCTTCTTGCTCAAAACAAACAAGGATTTCATCCAAAAAGCACATCAATCCATCTGTCTGCCAATTTCTTTGTTTATAAGTAGAGGTCTGCTTTACTCCTCTGAAAACCCTTAATGTGTAAGCACTTCATGTATTTTCATATTCCATGCTCTGGCTGCTTGCTTTAGACTGTATATACTCCTCTGAAGTTTTCCATTAGGTATTTGGTCTGGCCTTTGTTCATCTTTGAACCCTGGTGTTTGTTCCATGTAGATGTTTTCTGCACATCAAAGTGTTGTGGATGCCCCCACTGCGAGGAACATCACCCCCCCCCCCGGAAAGTGAAAATCGAGTGGGTTGTTCCTCATCCAAATCCATATAAATATGCTGGATGGCAGGAGGACAGGTCAATTATACACACAGTATCAAGAAATATCCAGCCAGGATTGTTTTTATTTATTTTAATGGAAGGAAATATCACCCCTGGATTTTATTCCTGAGAGCAGCAAACCACAAGCTTAGGGGGAGTTTTATTTGGTTCTGGGGTATAAGTGACCCCTCCTCTCATTAACCAACATGTTTATATGGATTTTTAATATTACACAATTTCACAATTGTGCTCCTTTAAGGTAAGCCGCTCCCAAAGTATCCATTGTTGTGTATGTCTCAAAGGGGGCTCTCATAGATCAGAGTTAGAACTGCAATTACACAGAGGAACCATAGCGTTGGTGCAGCTTCAACAAACCTCTGCAGATGTGTGCCAACCAAGAACCCTAAGGGGGTTATTCATCATGTGCCAGGTATTACCTCGTAGCGGCAGGCAGTGTCTGGTGAGCGCTGGGCGCTGTAGGCAAAACCACATTTATGAAAGCGAATCTTGTGAGCGGCTCTAACAGCGCCATGTAGCATCCGATTGATCATTACAAGTGGCTCAGCGTATAGCGCTGGCTGTTTTTTTGTTTTTTTATTTAATTTTATTTTCTCTCATTTGTGTCACCTCTCATGGCCTAGAAAAAGTCATTTTTGAAAACTTTATTTTTTTTTATTTTTTATGCAGAATTGTCATTACAGGCCTGGCATTAAAGTATTAAAATCACAATGATACAACAATGTCATTCCATGTGTTTTCGCTTTGTTACTAGTGTATATGTGTTCAAAAACAGACTTTAATCACACAGTGTCTGGTGCTCTATGCTATAGCGACCAGATCCAGAGTGCCAACGCTGTGTGTGTTTGTTTTTTGCTGATTATGGTGTCGCTTTGAGTCGGTCACACTGAGCTGGCGCTACATTTTGCTCCCTGCAGTGCTGTACTGGTGTTAGAGCGCCCATCATACATCTCATTCATCAATTCCGGCCAGGTTACTAGAGCTACTGAGGCGCTCTGTTACAGCTCCCGTTACCTGCTGACAGCGTCCTTTAGCGGTCGCTCTAAGCACCGCTATACAGACGCTCATCTGCCGATACCTGGCGTTAGCAATGAATAAGCCTCCACCTAGATTTTAGAGACAGATTATTGGTTGGTTGCTAGCTTTTGAGTGATGTGTGTCACAAATGATAATAAACATTCTAAAAGTGTCCAAACTAATAGTATTTATTCAATCAATTTTAATTTAAGATTGAAAATTGTTACCACAACCATAGTTCCCTAAAGATGTGGTCAAAAAGTGGACCATATATGCCATAAGATGGACCAATCTTACCAAGGCGACTGGAATCTCTGGCCAAATATATATTCCCAGCTATAGTGGGATCCCTCCAACCATCCTTTGCCATTTAGATTAGCAAGTTAGGTGTACCGGGGTTCTTTGCACATTTTTATTAAACAACAGATAATGGCTGTTTAGGTATTTCTTATGCCAATACTGATATTGATGCTAGTTACACACTGGCATGCACTTGCCACAGACACACAGGCATTTTATTCTGTGCTGAGACCGCTCACATTGTTTGCTGAACATTTCTGTGTACTTTTGTTGGCCTCGGTTGCACTGAGACTGGGGAAATTGTCGCTCTAGAATGACACTAGAAGTCAGTAAATATTTAGGTCTCACTCTGGGACCATTGCGTGTGTTTGCTTTGCACTCATGTGCATTTAAATACTTGTGTGGTACTTGTGTAGCACTCCTTGGTATTTGGTAAGATGAAGATCATTGCTTAAAAGAATTGAGAAAGTGTCTGGCCTTTAAGAGCAAGTCTTAGGCAACCAACAACCATCAAGCTGCTGGAGATATTCAAAGTGGAATCTGACCATGATTGATGGAGACAAATAGGCTGTCTATATTTCTTCATGGTAAAAGTAACTTTAAAAAAGTTAAGAAATAAAAACAAAGACCCAAAATTCAACAAAATTTTTTTGGCTACAGGACCAAATATTTAGGATCCCTCTCATTTATAGATCTCATATGTACTAATACTCATACTCGTACTCATATACTAATCTAAACCAGCCTTTCTTTATAGGGTACCAGTTCCCAACTTCCAGTTATCTCAAGTACCACACAACCACCACAGCACAACATCCCAGGAGGATGGAGATCCAGGCTAAAAGAACTATGTATTCCATGTGGCACATAGGCACAAGCTCTTTTACAAATAATGCTATAATCCCAAGATGCTCCATGGCCTGAAGCTTGTTGACTTGCATACTATTGGAGCAGTAGTGCTGGATTGCTCCTCCACTTTTCATCCATGCTGGCCCTAAATACCACTAGAGGGAATCCTGAGTACCACCGATGGTACTAGTACCACTGGTTGGGAATCCCTGCTCTAAACCTTTTTTTTTTAATATATTCTTTATTTGTCATTTTCAAAATTATTACAAACAATAAAAGGAAACATGGGTGTTCCACCGACAACACAGTTGTACAATCGTCATACATGTTTAAAATCAGGCAGTACACAAAAGCATGGAAGACATGACCGCAGCCGGGGCTGCGCCCCCCGGATACCTGAAACTTTCTGCTGGAAGCTCTCGGGGCGCGTTTCTGGCATCTAAACCTCTGGTCGAATCTCTACTCCTCAAAACAAGGAGAGAAAGGCGCCCTAAGCACTTGTCCCCTTAATGGGGGGGGGGTTAGCACCCGCTCTGCAGCTGCGAAAATGAGAATCCTGAAAACAAAGACTAAGGGGGGGGGGGGGGGGTATATGCTACATGAACACAGATAGGAAATGAGGGTGGGAAAGCGGGAATGGGAGAGGGAAGAAGGGAGGGGACAGTGAACCCAGTAGTCACTACTGACTCTCTGCCATCAGCACCTCAAATTCACGAGAGACCGCAAACGTATCCCAGCTAGCCCACTTAAGGCGGTGGTCTTCCGAGGCTTCATTCTGTGCAGCAATAAGACCTTCAAACCTCTCGATCTCTGCCACCTTGCTCAGCCACATGGAGATGCTGGGGGCGGTTGGGCTCTTCCACAAGGCGGGGACACAGGCCCTGGCGGCATTCACCATCTGACTAAGAACTGATCTCTAGTATCTTTTGGTAGGCAGCCCCGAGTGGTGGAGAAGGAAGAAAGCCGGGCCTTCAGGTACCTCCCAGTCTGTAATGTGCCTCAGTGTGTCTCTAACGGTTGCCCAGAAATTTGTCAGCCTCGGGCACGACCAAAAGATATGGAGGAGATCACCCTCCGCGCTTCCACAGCGCCAGCATGTGGGGGAGACATCGGGAGACCATTTGTGCAGTAACGTGGGGACTCGTAAGAATTTTGTAATTACACTCCTTATATCTAGTACAAGTAGCTGTTTTGTGCGCCAGGCGTACAATTCGTTTCCTGTGCTCAGCCGAAAAGGTAGTCCCCAGATCTCTCTCCCATTTAGCAAAAGACGGCAAAGAGTCTTGGTCCTGGTGGCTTACCAATAGTTTGTAGGTAAATGATAGCACGTGTTGGGCTGGCCCCTTCTCCATGCTGAGCCTCTCTAACAGCGTGAGCTCTCTGAGTTGCCGGGCCTGGAAACCCAGGGTGGCCAGGAAGTGTCTCAACTGCATTTGTTGCCATATATCCTATCTCGGTAGCTCTTCAGATGCAGCTATAGCGACTAGGGACACCCAACCATCCCGACCATGAAAATCCCTTATCCTATTAACTCCCTTTCGTAACCAACTGTCTGCAGTTGGTTACCCCAAAACTGGGAACAAGGGGGAGAAGTCCGGCGAAATCTCGCTCACTGGGAAATATTTGTGGCAAATCTTAAGTGAGGGTCCTACCATGGGGTGCTTCAGTTCTGCAGCCACAGCCTGTCTCGGCAGCCAAGGGAGCGAAACTAGTGGGAGCGTCAAGCTACCTTGCTCTATCTGGACCCACTGCTTATGCTGTGAGTGTCTACACCAGTCCACTATTCTGGTTAGGTGCGTGGCAGCATAGTATAGACTGGGGTCAGGGAGGCCTATCCCCCCACTATCCCTAGACTTAATTAGAGTCCTCCTGCTTATTCTAGGGGTTTTCCCCAGCCAGATAAATTTAGAGAACAGTGCTCCAACTCTTTTCAGGAACTCATTGGGAACCACAACAGGTAGCGCTTGCATTACATAAAGAAGGCGGGGGAGTACATTCATTTTGAGAGTGTTACATCTCCCAAACCACGAACGTTTTTTGAGAGACCAGGCTTCAAGGTCTTTCGAGAATGCTTGGAGCAAGGGAGGAAAGTTCAGGGAGTAGACCCTCTCTAGAAAGTTACCTAGCTTTGTACCCAAGTATGTTATGTAGTCCCCAGCCCACTTAAAGGGGAAGGAGCGTCTGAGGTTCCCCTCTCTTTCTGCCGCAACAATAAGGTTCAGCGCTTCTGACTTCTGCATGTTGACTTTGTAGTTAGACAGATTCCCAAATGTCTCCAACTCTTTCATAAGATTCAGAAGCGTAACCTCGGGACCGGTTATAAAAAACAATAAGTCGTCGGCAAATGCCGCAACTTTGTATTGGCCAGATGGAAGGGAGATCCCCCGTACATCGGGGTTATTTCTTATACTGCAAAGCAGGGGCTCCAATGTCAGTATGAAGATTAAAGGGGAGAGGGGGCAGCCCTGCCTTGTCCCGTTTCCGATACCGAAGGGTTCAGACAGGGTCCCATTAACTCTTACCAAGGCTGCTGGGCGCAGATAAAGGCTAGAAATCCAAGAAGTCATGTGAGGCCCCAGACCAATGTGATCTAGGACTCCAAACATGAAATCCCACTGCACCCTGTCAAATGCCTTTTTGGCATCAGTCGCGAGGAGGATCGAGGGAAGGTTCTTCTTAAGGGCATGGTGTATAAGATTAAGTGCTTTCGCTGTATTATCTCTAGCCTCTCTATGAGGCATGAATCCTACCTGATCAAGGTGGATAACCTGATGCAGGTGAGGGGAGAGGCGGCTAGCAAGAATTTTAGCAAAGAGCTTAATATCCGCGTTGAGAAGAGAAATTGGCCTAAAGCTGGAGCTCAAAGTAGGATCCTTCCCCTCCTTTGGTATCACTGAAATATGGGCGCGCAGGCTGTCAGCTGGAAGGGTAGCATCCGCCTTAAGAGAGTTGAGTACCCCAAGAAGCCTGGGCGAGAGTGGATCCACAAATGTTTTGTAGTATAACAAGGGGAGACCGTCCGGTCCTGGTGCCTTCCCGGTAGCCGAGCCTTTAATGGCCAGTGCAAGTTCCTCAGGCGTAATTGGGGTCTCCAAGTCCTCCAGCACCGCCCGTGACAGCTTGGGCATTCCTGATCGTTGAATGTATTCACTAATACCCATCGGGCCCGAACCTGGGTGAGCGAGGGGGAGGTTATAGAGGGATTTGTAATATTCCCTAAAAACCCCTGCTATGTCTCTATCCCTATGCACCAAGTTGCCCTCTGAAAAAGGAGATTTAATGATTTAATATTAATATTTGCTTCACACTAACCTCCAATATCTCTATTAGAGATCAATGCTACAAATGTCGCAAATACTAACAATCATATCAGCCCAGCGGCCACTAATCTGATTCACAACAATGGCCGCTAAGGCTCTCCCAACACCAGTGAACTGTCCTAAGAAAGAAATAATATTAATACCTTAAATACTTTGCACCTACAAACTATTGTGTGAAAAATTATCCACTACACACACAACAAGATGTATTTATAAAACGGGTTTAATTAGCAGCACAGTAAATAACCTTACTAACCCAATATGTTCCTAGAGTCCCCCAGATAACCTTATATTACAGGCAGTCCTTATATTAATGAATGATAAAGTTACAGTAAGTTATGGTACAATATATGTTATAATGGATATACAATATATGTTATAATGGATATATAGAGAGAGACAAAGCAGAGACAGATACACAGAGATACTTATGTTTGCTTCATGGTCCATCCATTCATCCCAACTTCCCAGAAACAACAGCCAATGCTCAGGTGTCCAATGTATATTGGCCGTCTGGACTTTTCAAGGCGAAACACCCCAGCAGTTTGAGGCAGCTTCCTGGCAGCTAGGTGTGATTAGGTGTCTATTGTTCTTATAGGCATGGCAGGATGTGGGACCACTATTTGAATGTTAATTAGGGACAGCGCCCTGTAACACCCTCCCTGTTCCTAATTCAGGGAATATATGTTCTAGCCCTTTTGCCCCTCAGACCCGTGGCCAGGAGGCGACCACACTTGTCCCCTGATTCATAGAAGACTCTCCTGCTCTTTATGAGCTGGAGCTTGTATCTATCGGAGTATATGCCCTTCAGCCGCTCCCTGAGGGAGGTCAGGGAGGCCAGATGAGTCGCCGCCAGTGACTGTTTGTGGAGGGTTTCTAATTTCTGGATTTTCCCGAGGAGTTCACCTATTTGCCTGCTTCTCTCCTTCTTAACTCTGGACCCATGTTCGATAAGAAGCCCACGAACTACGCACTTATGGGCCTCCCAGATCGTGGGAAGACTTGTGTCAGGGGTGGTGTTATTGATAAAATATTCCTGGAGCTTCTTTCTCAAGTCACTCACTGTTCGGCTTCCATGTCCAGGGCCGCAGCTCCTGGTCATGTGTCACGAGTCTGAGAGATACCGGTGCATGGTCCGATAAGGTAATGTTACCTATCGTAGCAACTTCAACCCGCGGCAATAGGTAATGCGGAACTAGGAAGAAGTCAAGCCTCGAATATAAGTTGTGTGGTGCCGAGAAAAAGGAATAATCTCTCGCACTGGGATTGAGGACACGCCACGGATCTATCAGCTGGTGAGAGTGTAGAAGTTTTTTGATTCTCCTAAGTTTGGGATAAAAGATATAAGAGTGGCCCTTCGAGGTATCTAGCAAGGGTTCTAGGGGGAGGTTAAAATCCCACGCCCACTATCATCTGCCCTCAGCAAAGTCAGTCATCCTATCGAACACTTCCTCAAGGAAGGTGACCTGCCCGGTGTTAGGTGAGTAAATGTTTACAAAGGTATACATCTCAGGTCCTATCCTCCCCTTGACAAATAGCCACCTCCCGTCTCCACCACCCAGAGTGCCCACCTCCTCCCACGGAGTAGATCTGGCCAGTAAAATACTAACCCCTCTAGATCTAGAGTCCGGGGAAAAGCTATGGTATGAGATCGGAAATACCTTGTTCCTGAGAGACGGGGGGTTCGCAGCCCTGAAGTGCGTCTCCTGGAGAAGAGCCACCTGCACCTTCAGTGCCTTAAGGTTGTTCAGGACCAGGGATCTCTTCTCCGGGGTGTTCATGCCCTTCACATTAAATGACACCAGGTTAAGTTCACCCATCGCTGCTGAAGCGTGTCAGGCGTGTGCGGGAAGACAAAAGGCCAACAGCGCACCAAGCGGGGAGGGAACAAATAGAAACGGGAAGAGTACGACAGGAAGGGAGGTAGGTAGACAGTCAGGGATACAACAAACAGAACAATAGATGAGCTCAGATCTGAGCAAGGAGAACCAACTAGTGGGCAGAAGGATATCAATAAAGGCCTTCGGTGGGACCGCCAGCGGCCAATCACCAACTGAGCCAGACCCCACCGAAAGCGGGCCCACCTGGAATATAAACTAGGTTGCGTTATACGCTAAGTATCGACTTATCCCGCGGGGGTGAAGATCGATACCGGCCTATCTGGGGAACTATGTCTAGCGCCGGACACAGGAGCACTAGCGCCTTGTCCCCCCGGGCAACGAGAGTCAAACTGGGCAACAATAGGATCATAAAAAAGCTGAACCTGTAGGTAGGAGAAGCAGTAGCAAAACAACATCTCTAAACACTATAACAGGGGAGAGCAGACTTGGATTCCCTTGGCAAGTGTCTCCGGCCGAGCCCCCCCAGAGACCCCGCAGAGAGAGGCAAACAGGCAGCCGCGGGTCCCAGGGTAACCACGTTGCGCAAAACTACGCTCCAGCTCGCTCAGGAGCCCTCCGACCGGGCATCTCAAGACCCACAGGCCCCACGCAGGCCCGGCAAGGGCCCCGCCGGAGACACCCCAAGAAAAAGACACTGTGTATACTCATCAACTGGGTCAGTCCAATCTTGCAGGACCAATCTAGTGTCTCGGTGGTGGGATCACAGTTCTCTGTCGGCATGACCGGGGCATCTCTCGCCTCGTCTTTCACCTCTCATTCCGGGCCTGCGTGATCTTGGCCGCCTTTGGGGCAGACCAATGCACCGCTGGGGAGACGGTTCCGTGGTGAGCGAAAGCCAATTGGGGACCGGAATTGGGTTGCAGCCTAGGAAAGCGAAAAGGCCTTCCAGATCTTGATATGTCCTGAGCAGGTAGGTGACCCGTTCATTTGCCACAATTAGGTGAAACGGGTAGCCCCAATGGTACGTAGCTCCCATACTTCTCGTCAGCTCCAACACAGGCTTCAACAGCTTTCTCATTTGTAAAGTACGCCTGGAAAGATCCGGCAATATGGTGACCCTTGCCCCGTCAAAGTCTATCGGTCCATGTCGCCAAGCTCTGCGTGCTATCTCCTCCTTCACGTTGTAGAAGTGTATTCTGCAGATCACATCTCTGGGAAATGTTGGATCAGGATTGCGCGGGCCGAGGGCCCTGTTTGCCCTGTTGATTTCAATAGGGGTATCCGTGTTTCTCTCTAGGAGTGTGTTAAAGATGGTAGTAATTATACACTTCACGTCTTCCCCCGCGGTGGCTTCAGGAATACCTTTCAGTCGCAGGTTGTTCCTCCTGTGCCTGTTCTCCAGGTCGTCATGCTGCAGCTGGAGTTGCAGGATCTGTGTACTCTGCGCATCAACTTTTGCTGCCAACGCTGCTATCGCCGCCTCACTTGATGACTGATTCGCTGTGATTTTTGAGTCCAGCACTTGAATTTGGCCTCTCACCTCCGCTATGTCTATTTCTTGTATGCTGATTCATACCGGGCAATTAGCGCCTCAAAATCTGCTCTGGACGGGATAGCCTTCAGGAACGACAGGGTTTCTCTGTGTATATTGTCAGTCACCGGTGCTTCTCCACGGCCTGGATCGCCTCTGGGTGTCGGTAGCGGGGTGGAGGAGTTTTCAGGAGGCGGGAAGGCAATTGAAGTGGACTGGGAAAGCAACATCTGTGGGGGGGATGCATCTGGTAGGAGGGTTTCCATCGGGGAGGAGGGTTCCGGGATCTCTTCTGCCGCTTGAGAATGCCGTGTGGTGTAGGAGCTAATCGGGGGGTCCAGCTCACTTGTGCCCCAAGCCCGGGTGTTGAACGAAGTCTGCCAGGTGGCCGAATCTTGATGCCCGCTCTCGCCCCTACTCTCCTGCGTATTCAAAACTTGGGAGGAGATACATAGTTGTTTCCCACTTTGGGTCTGCCTGGGTGTCGATTTACCTTGGGGGCCCCCAACGGTAGAGCCCCCGCGGCCCGGGCTGTTATGCCTCGGCAGGTAGGCATACTGTGTCAGCCTGCTTGACAGCACATCTGGTGGTCTCTGAGGCCCACCCCCTTGTGACAGTGACGTATCTGCTGTGGATATCTTGGGTAATTCTACCCCATTCTGGGTGTATTGCGGTCCCCCCTTCGCAGGGCAGTGGCCTTGTATTGGGAGACCTCTTTTTTCTTCTCCCCCCTCTCCACCTTCATGTTCCGCAGTACCCCTGGCTTGACCACCAGGTGGCGCCATTTCTCCCCACTTGTCCACTGGGGTGCCTCCCTCCTCCATAAACATCGCCATTTTTATGGCCGATTCCCGGCAGTTTATGTTGCAAGCCCCCGCTTGCAGCCTCTGTGCACTGCTGCTCGTTCCTCCGTGCGGGGTCGCCGCCTCAGCGCTCCCGGCCGCCTCCACCACATCATCTGACAGCACTGCTCATTTTTGTCTAGGGGGCGGTACATTCGACGCTCCGGGGCCGGCCACCATCTTGCCGCTCTTCGCTGCTCTGTCCTCCGCCTCCTGCGTTCTCAGCACCGCCGACGCTTCACCCTCCGCCTCCGGGCTCCGCTCTCCGCTCCTCCGCTTCCCTTGTCCCGATGGGCGCTCCTCACTGCTATCGGAGGCACCAGAAGAGGACATCCGCTCCGCCGTCGCCTCCATTCCGCGGCCGCCGATCAGCCGACCCAGCGATCTCCGCTCCTCTCCCTTCCGACAGGTGCGCTCCTCACTTCTTTTCTTCTCCTTTTGCCTCTGCTTTCTCCCTGTCATCCCTCGACTGTCTTTTCTTCCGTTTGTTGCTCTCTTTCTTTCAGTTTCTGCCCGTGGGGACTCGGAGCTCAGCCGCTCATGTCCTCCTCATCCAAGCGCCAGGCCACGCCCCCTGCTCTAAACTTTTTATCTTTACTTGTTCTGTTGAGGATTGGGGGTAACAATATAAGCTAGAAGCATGCAACAAAGCTGGTAAGTTCCCACACTGGAATCATGTAGTAGTCCAAAAGTGTGAGGAACTGATTCTAAGCAAGTCAAGGTTAGGGTTAGCATTAGAAAAACAGCTTGCATTGCAAAGTAAGCACCAAGAGGACAAACAAGACAAGAAAAAAGAGAAATATTGGGATTTGGGAGCTCTGGGACACAGAAGCACAGGGTCAGTTACATTATATAGGCTGCAGGTCCAATTATGAACCATGGTATAAACTTTAAGGGTCGCAAAACTGAATGCACACAGAATTATCAAGGCAGCAGGTGTGACCCTAACTTTGTCCTTGCCTTCATAATGGCATCTAATAGTATACAGTACGTCCTGCTCCAGATAAGATTCTTTACGTCTGGGTATTACTCCGACGGATGGCACTGGACTGCAGAGACTGCGAAATAGGCTCCTCCCGGCCCCTCAAATACCCGGGACCTCCCACAAATCCCCAGATTTTCTCTGCAGTCTGGACTGCGAAGGACAAGAAGATGGCTCTCTCTTCTCGCAGGTGAGCGGGGCTATTAGCCTGCGGCCCTGTAGGACTATTCCCACCCGTTCAATTGTTAATGTGCCTCCCAGCTTTGGCTGCGCTGGTGCGGGTGATGGTAGGCAGCACCGCTGTCAGATGCTTAGGAGCGCTGCTCCACCGCAATCCCCCACCAAAAGGTAGGTGGTATAAGCATATGGTGAGCCTTATGGGATGCCCCTCCCGTGCTATTGCCCCTGTCTATTGGTGGGCCCTACATTAAGTGGCCGCTGCCCTCCCTCGCTCTCCCTTGTAGTTCTCGTGAGTGTGTGCCTTGTACATTCACTTTGTATGGTGTGCTTGGTTTGCCTTTAGGTCTGTCACCGCACAGATTTGGTTGCACCGGTTGCTTGTTTCAATATGCCGCCGCCACCGCTCGCGCTTCTACGGCGTTCCGCGGTTGGCGGCGACATTACCTCAGGCGCTGCTGCGCCATCATTGGTTGCTTGTCACGTGTGCGGCTTCGTGCTCTTCGGGGGGCGGGGCCTGTGGATGGTGCGTTCCGCATCACTGTCTCCGCGGCCCGCCCCTCGAGATATACTCGGTGCCATTTTTTCTGGCTTCTTCCTGCTGCATGGCTGGCGCCTACCTACCGCGGTCCGTGAGTGCCCTCGCGGGCTGTTTGTTTTGCTTTTAATGTCATGTATGCTTGTCGCTTACAGGGTTTTTTCGTTTATGTCTTACAGGCGGGTCAAACTCAATTGGTTTCTCCCGGTCCTACCCCCTCTATTTAGTTATTACACTTTGTGAGGCCTAGTGTGCTAATTCCTGCCACTTCCCTAGCAGGCTATTGGGGCATCCCGGGTTGCTTTTATAGCGTGAATCCCTGTCTATTGTGTCGCTATAATCACCATATGGAGGCGTCTCAGGATAATGTGCTCGGGGTTCCTTCGGGACAAGCCCGGCTGTGTGTAGCGTGTGGGGTGTCCCCTACAAGTGTTGACAATGTGCTGGTTTGTGTACCTTGTGCCCAGCCGGTGCTTGCGCTGCAGCCTGGTTTACCAGCAGCTGGGCCTGCGCCACGTATGGCTTCGCCTACTCCCCCAAGCTTAAATTTGACTCCCAGTGAGCTGCATACCAGTGGGGAGTCGCAGCCTGATGTGTCTGCTAGACTGGCTAGTGTTGAAAAGTTGCTTGCTATTACCATGGCGCGTAAGGCCTCTGCTAAGAGGCGGCATTTGACGCCTGATGTCACTCTTTTCCCTATGGAGGCTGAAGAGTTCTTTGATCTGTCTGGTTATACTCCCCTGGAAGAAGGGGAATTGTTCTCTGAATCAGAGTCATCTGATGAGAGGCCCAAGGGTTATGATGATCCTGGCTCTGATCCCTGGGCCCCAGAAGATACTGATAGGCTTTTGGCTCAGATTTTTTAAGTGCTTTCTATCTCTCCCCCGGTCGCGGCTCCTAAGCAGCAGGGGGAATTGTTTCATATTGCTAAGCCACGTTTAGAGTTCCCTGAACAATCTCATTTCAATAATCTCATGCTCAAGGAATGGGAGCGTCCTAGCAGGCTCCCCGGAGTCCCTAAGAGTTAGGGATAAGAGATATCCCTTTCCTGCTGAGGTGGTAAAGTGTTGGTCATCCCCTCCAGAAGTGGATGCCCCAATTCTGGGTTTGTCTAATACCTCTGTCATGCATTCCCCTGACTCTACTACTCTGAGGGATAGTGAGGAACAGCGTATTGATCAGCTTTTGTGCCTCTGCCATTACAGCTGTGGCTATTAGGACCCTGCTTAAAAGTGTCCTAGATGGAGCTCCTGATGATGTGTCTAGTGAAGAGTATAATGCACTCTCGGGCTGTGAGGTATTTGTTGCTTATGTCCTCTCTGCCTTGGATGATACCATTAGGATGTGTGGCAGAGCCTCTGCCTTGGTGGTGGCTATACGCCGCTCGGTTTGGCTGCGCCAGTGGGCAGTTGACAACGCTGCCAAGAAGGCTCTCACTGGTTTTCCCTTCAAAGGACTACGCCTATTTGGGGACCGCCTGGACCTGTTTGCTAGGGGAGGCAGGTTACCCCAGTGTAGAAGACAGTCTCGGCCCTTTCGGGGTTCGTGCTCCTTTCCTTCCCCCTACCGTGGATCCAGAACGGGGAGAGGGGTGGGGCAGAGGATGTGGACGCCCTGGCCCATCCTGGGGCTCCAAACCTAAGCCTTCCCCCAAGCCCACTCAGGCATGAAAGGGCGCCCTCACCCTTCTGGGTGGGGGGACGGCTTCAGCTCTTTGCTCACGTCTGCAGGCATCATGTCTCAGACCGGTGGATTCAGGAGGTAGTGCCCTCCGGTTACAAGATAGAGTTTGCTGCCTGGCCGCCCCCAAGATTCATCAGATCCCGGATGTCCCAGGACCCCATGTCAAGCTTAGGCTCTGATTCTGGCGGTGCAAAGCCTTCTGGAGCTGGGGGTCATCTGTCAGGTCCCTTTACGAGAAAGAGGCAAGGGTTTTTTATTCCAACCTTTTCACCGTGCCCAAAAGAGATGGGTCAGTCAGACCCATCCTGGACTTGAAGATTCTCAACAAATTTGTCAGATGCAGACGCTTTCGCATGGAAACTCTGCGCTCAGCTATCAGTTCACTGCGTCCAGGGGACTTCATGACCTCTGTGGACATCAAGGATGCTTACCTTCATATTCCCATCTTTCCAGATCATCAAAGATTCCTCAGGTTCGCTCTGGAAGATCAGCACTACCAATTTGTGGCATTGCCCTTCGGTCTCACTTCAGCTCCCAGAGTGTTCACGAAGGTGCTGGCAGGAGTGATGGCTCTGCTCAGGTCTCAGAGCATTCGCATTCTGCCCTATTTGGACGACATTCTCATCACTTCTCAGTCTCTCCAACAGGCTGAGCTGGATACTCAGCGAGTAATGTCCACACTGGAGTCATTCGGCTGGGTGATCAACCATCCCAAATCTTCCCTGTCTGCCTCCTTGGTGACGCCATTTCTGGGAATGAATCTGGATACAGTTCAGGCAAGGATCTTTCTTCCTCAGCAGAAGGTGGACAGTCTGCTAGCGCAGGTTCAGTTCCTGCTCTCTTGCCCTCATCCCTCCATCAGGCAGGGAATGCAGCTGGTGGGCCTGATGGTGTTGTGCGGTTCCTTATGCCCAGTTTCACATGAGGCCTCTGCAACTCAACCTCTTGTCAGTATGGGACAAGGATCCTGCGTCCCTGGACCAGGTCCTTGTTCTGTCCCCCCTAGCCAGGTGGTCCCTCTCGTGGTGGCTGGACTCCAGGAACCTTTTGGCGGGCAGATCCTTTCTGGCCCCCTGCTGGGAGACAGTCACCACGGATGCCAGTCTGTCAGGTTGGGGGGGCTTCTGGAAGTACCTACAGTTCCAAGGACAGTGGGGCCCTCAGGAGGCCTACACACCTATCAACATTCCGGAATTGAGGGCAGCCAGGTTGGTTCTGGCTCACTTGACCCAACACCTTCGGGGCCGGCCTGTTCAGGTACGCTCGGACAACCAGACGGCGGTTGCCTACATCAATCATCAGGGAGGGACCCGGAGCAAGGGGGCCCTCAAGGAAGCGTCTCTAAACCTGTCCTGGGTGGAGGACAATGTTCCCTGCATCTCAGCTGTGTACATTCCGGAGGTGGAGAATCTGCAGGCAGACTCTCTGAGCAGGGGGACCTCTCGCCTGGGAGAATGGGCCCTCTGCGACAGGGTGTTTCACTCTCTGTGTCACCGTTGGGGTCAGCCAGATGTGGATCTGTTTGCGTTCCGTCACAATCACAAGCTCCCAGCCTTTGTCTCCCTGTCCCAGGATCCTCTGGCCTTGGCCACAGATGCTCTGACGATGTCATGGCAGGGTTTTCAGCTTCTGTATGTCTTTCCCCCATTCCCCCGGTTGGGCAGGGTCCTGCGCAAGATAGCTCAGGAAGGGGTGCCAGCAATCCTGGTGCCAACAATCCTGGTGGCTCCCAGGTTCACAGACATAGTGCAGCTGGCAGTAGATCAGTACGCTCTGCCAAGGGTTCCAGACCTGCTCTCTCAAGGATATTTACGCCATCCCAATTTATAAACACTGGCTCTGACGGCCTGGCTGGTGAAACCTCCATCTTGATGGAAAAAGGGCTACCTGCCTCTGTTGTTAACACCATGATTAGGGCTAGAAAGAAGTCTTCTTCTTCCATTTACTATAGGGTTTGGCGTGCCTACATTGACTGGTGTGAGTCTAGGTCTCTTCCCTGTCGTGTGTTCTCTATTCCCAGGATTCTGGCGTTCCTCCAACATGGTTTGGAGATGGGGCTTCAGCTCAGTACTCTGAAGGGTCATGTCTCTGCCCTGGCTGTTTTCTTCCAAAGATCTTTTGCTCAGCATTCTCTGATCAGGACCTTTTTCCAGGGGGTTACTCATGTGCGTCCTCCACGTAAGCCTATGTTGCCTGTTTGGGATTTGAACTTGGTCCTTTCTGCCTTGCAGGGTGCTCCCTTTGAACCTGTGCAGGAGGCTGCTTTGGCCATTCTTACTCTCAAGGTTGTCTTTTTTGGTGGCTATCACTTCTGTTAGGCGTGTTTCTGAGTTGGCGGTGCTTTCTATCCAGCCCCCCTGGACAAGGTGGTGTTTTGCTTCAAACCAGATTTTCTGCCTAAGGTTGTGTCTGCCTTTCATCTAAATCAGGACATTGTTCTACCTTCCTTGTGCCCTAATCCTAGTGACGCTAAGGAGAGGGTTTTGTATTCCTTGGATGTGGTCAGGAATCTGACGTACTATCTGGTGGCTACTGCACCTTTCAGGAAAACTGATGCTCTTTTTGTGGTCCCTGCTGGTCCTAGGAAGGGTTTGGCTCCTGCTAAATCAACTATCAGCAAATGGATCCGTCAGGCTGTGATTCAGGCCTACACTGCTAAGGGGAAGAATCCTCCCTTCTGCCTTACTGCTCATTCCACTCGTGCTATTGGTGTCTCTTGGGCTTTTCATCACCAGGCTTCTGTTGAACAAGTTTGCAAGGCCGCTACTTGGTCTTCTGTTCATACCTTTTCCAACTTTTACAAGGTTGATGTTAGGGCCTCAGCTGATGCTGCTTTTGGGCGCAAGGTTCTGCAGGCGGCAGTGGTCTGACCTGTCTGCTGTTACCTTTGGGGATCCCATCCTACTTTATGGACACTGCTATTGGATGTCCCAGACGTAAAGAATCTTATCTGGAGCAGGACGTACTGTATACTAAGAAAAATACAATTCTGTGATTACTCACCTGTAGAATTGTTATTATGAGTATATAGTACGTCCTGCTCCAACCCACCCTTGTTTTCATTATCCTTGGATCCCCTGTATGGTGATTGTTATCATTGTTTGATAGTTACTGGTTGGTTATGTTATCATTCTCCCGGCTTCTTGTTAACTGCTTTTCAATACTGGGGATTTGTGGGGCGGTCCCGGGTATTTGATTGGCCGGGAGGAGCCAATTTTGCGGTCTCTGCAGTCCAGCGCTATCTGGCGGAGTAATACCCAGACGTAAAGAAACTTATCTGGAGCAGGATGTACTGTATACAATTACAATTGTATAATAACAATTCTACAGGTAAGTAATCACAGAATTGTATTTTTACGATGCAGTAGTACCATCTTTGATTTTTGATGGTGGTCAAGTAGTGACTACCTGGAATGTCTTTTCTTTAATGCATGGCATGGCCCGCTTCGGTATTCATAACAGTTGGGATATTCCGCCACAAGGTGGTGCAGTGGTACTGCAGAAAGCTGTGGCAGCTCCCGGCTCCCTATAAAAATGGGATTAACCATAGAGTTCCCAGTGTTTCCTCTGCAGTAAAACTGCAAAGTTAGAAGATGGCTATCTCTCTTGCGCAGGGGAGCGGGGCAACCGAGCCTGCGGCCCTGAATGTCTATTTGCATCCGTTTCTGAACCCTCACTGCCTCCCAGCCTTGGCTGACAGATCGGGTGAAGGTAGAAGAGCACTAAGGTCAAGTGCTCCTGGAGCGCAGCTCCAAGCCGCAGACCCTATACCACAAAGGGTAGCCAGCCATGGGCTTTATGCCGGCCATGGGCTTTATGGTGAGCCCATTAGGGATGCAGAGTTCTGTCTCAGGGCCTAGGAAGGCTTCTGAGCGGGTCAGTTGTTTGGAGACTATGTCCCCTTATTTTCCTTTTGGGGTCCCTCCCCTCCCTGGCCATGGCTGCTCGCCGCTGTCTTGTCGTCTCTCTCTCTCTCTTCCCCCCCTCTCTGACTCTGTTCGGGGGGGGGGGGGGTGGCGGCGAGTGGTTATTTCTGTGGTGTTTTTGAGGTCTTTGTGGGTGTTTTTAGCGGCCGCGCCACTTTGTACCACCGCTGTCGCCTGAGGTGATTTTGCTTAATCATGGCGCTGGCCTGGTCACATGAGCGCTGTTTATCGCGCTATTCGGGGGGGGGGGCGGTTCATGACGCGTATCGCGTCGTCTACCTGCGGCTCGCCCCTCGAGGTACCTCTGCTGGCGCCATTTTAATTGAGCTGCGCGTCTGGTTTTCTCCCTTCCTGGCTGCAGCGCTGCTTACTCTGGTGTGTCGCCTTGTCCTGTGGTCTGTGCCTGAGTGACCCCGCGGTGGCTTTGGTCCGTGAGTCCCCCTGGGGGGGGGTTTATTAGATTTGGGGTGCATGCACTGTGGGATGCTCATGTGTCTTTTTTACTTATGTCTTTCAGGCGGCATACCATTGGGTTGTGGTTTCTCCCGGCTCCACTCCTTCCTCCCTCTCATTCCCCCCTTCACTGTCTTCTGGGGGCATCCCATGGGAGGGCATCCCGGGTGGCTCTTGTATAGCCTTTACCCACTGCTGGCCTATTGCGCCTGTGTTAATCACCATATGGAGGCCTCTGGGGATAGCGTGCGTGGGGGTCCTTCGGGGCAAACCCGGCTGTGTTCCATGTGTGGGGTATCCCCTGTGAGCGTGCCGTGCGCTGAAAGTGTCCTTGCGCTCCAGGTTGATTTGCCTGCTTCGCTGCCTAGCTCTGCGCATCCCTCGGCTTCAGCTACTCCCCCACTCTGACAATTGGGCCCTAGTGCGGGGGATATTAGTAGAGAGTCACACTCTGATTTGGCTATGCAGGTGGCCGGCATTGAGAAGCAGCTTGCTAGGTCTGTTCCTAGGAATGCCTCTGGCAAGAAGCGGCACCTGACTTCAACTCCCTCACGCTCTACAGAGGAGTATGAGGAATTGGATGTCTCTGATGGACGTTATTCCCTAGAGGAAGGGGAACTGCCTCCGGACTCTGACTCCTCTGGAGACCAACAGGAGGTTTGTGACAGTGACCCTGAACCAGGGGATTCATGGTATCCTGATGACACTGGTAATTTACTGTCTCACATTTTTCAAATTTTGCACATTGTCCCCCCCCTGTAGAGGCAAAAGGGAAACAGGGGGAGCTTTTTCATCCTGTTAAACAGCGTCTGGAGTTCCCTGAGCAAGAACATTTCACTTCCTTGGTGCTTAAAGCATGGGAACGTTCTAACAAGCTACCTGTTATGACCAAGGGTTTGGATGAAAGGTATCCCTTTCCTGCTGATCTTGTTAGAAGATGGTCAGTTCCTCCGGAAGTGGACGCTCCCGTGCTAGGCTTGTCCAATACTTCGGTCATGCCTTCCCCGGACACTACCACTCTGCGGGACGGTGAGGATAGGCGCATGGATCAGCTGGCCTGCCATGCCTTTACCTGTGTGGGGGCTGGCTTACGCCCGGTCTGCGCCGCGGCTATTACGTCTATTGCCATTAAGTCACTGCTCAAGCGCCTCCTTGATGGCACTTCAGCTTGTAGAGGAGGTGACTAGTTTAGGACTCTCTTGGTTTGCTCTGATTTTGTGGCCTTTATTCTCCATGCTATGGATGATGCTGTGCGGTTGAGCGGCAGGGCCTCTGCGCTCTTGGTGGCTATGCGCCGCTCTGTCTGGTTGCGCCAGTGGGCAGCTGACGCTGCTGCTAAGAAGGCTCTCACTGGTCTCCCTTTCGCGGGGCTGCGGCTCTTTGGGGAGCGTTTTGATGTTTTAGCCAAGGATGGGAGGCTGCCTCAGCGTAGGAGGCAGTCTCGGCCCTTTCGGGGGTCCTCTGCCCCCCTCTCCTCCTTTCGTGGTCCCAGAGGAGGCCGGGGCTCCCTCCTCCCCAGTGGTCGTAGAGATTCTTGGGGCCATGGCAGACCCTGCGGTCGTCCTGGTCTCTCCTGGAATCCTAAGCCCAAACCCTCTCCCAAGCCCCCTCAGGCGTGAATGGGGCGCCCTCACCCATCCGGGTGGGGGGACTGCTATGGCTCTTTGCTCACGTCTGGAGGCTTCACGTCTCAGACCGTTGGATACAGAAGGTGGTGTCCTCCGGTTACAAGATAGAGTTTGCAGCCTGCCCCCCCCCCCCCAAAATTCCTCAGGATATCTTTAGACCCCCTATCTGCCCAGGGGTTGCGTCTGGCGGTTCAATGCCTGTTAGAGCCCCATCAAGAACGGTGTCAGGGGTACTATTCCAATCTTTTCACGGTCCCCAAAAAGGACAGCTCTCTGAGGCCCATTCTGGACTTAAAGGGCCTCAACAAATTTGTCAGATTCAAGCATTTTCATATGGAAATGCAGCCCTTTGCTGTCGGTACCCTTCGCCCAGGCGACTTCATGACCACTGTGGACATCAAGGATGCTTATCTTCATGTGCCTATATGCCCAGGTCATCAGAGCTTTATAAGGTTCGCACTGGTTCCCCCCGTGCTGGGAAACGGTCACCACAGATGCCAGTCTGACCGGTTGGGGAGGCTTCTGAAAGTCCCTGAGGTTCCAGGGTCGGTGGGGCTCACAAGAGGCCCATGCTTCCATCAACGTCCTGGAACTGAGGGCGATCAGGTTGGTTCTCTCTCACCTGAGCACTCACCTTCAGGGTCGGGCTGTTCAGATCCGCTCAGACAATCAGACGGCGGTGGCCTACATCAATCATCAAGGCGGAACTCGGAGCAAGAGGGCCTTCAAGGAAGTGTCCCTGATACTGTCCTGGGCGGAACAGCATGTTCCCTGCATCTCAGCGGTCTACATTCCGGGGGTGGAGAACCAGGAGGCGGACTCCCTGAGCAGGGGGTCGTTTCTCATGTGCGTCCACCCCGTAAGCTTTTGCTTCCAGGGGCCTCCCTTTGAACCTATCCATGAGGCCGCCTTGCCTATTTTGACTCTTAAGGTAGCCTTTTTGGTGGCTATCACTTCGGTAAGGCGAGTTTCTGAGCTAGCGGCACTTTCCATCAAGCCTCCTTATTTTGAGAGGCATCAGGATAAGGTGGTGTTTCGGCTTAAGCCAGACTTCTTGCCTAAGGTTGTGTCTGCCTTTCATCTCAATCAGGACATCGTCTTGCCTTCATTGTGCCCTAATCCTGCTAATTCCAAGGAGCGAACACTGCATTCCCTGGATGTGGTTAGGGCTCTGAAGTTTTATTTGTTTGCTACAGAGACTTTCAGGAAGTCTGATGCTCTGTTTGTTCTCACTTCTGGACCAAGGAAGGGTTTGCCTCCGGCTAAATCCACTATCAGCAAGTGGATCCGTCAGGCGGTGGTTCAAGCCTATTCTGCTAAAGGAAAGAATCCTCCCTTCCGTCTTACTGCTCATTCTACTCGTGCTATTGGTGCCTCTTGGGCTTTTCAGCACCAGGCTTCTGTTGAACAAGTTTGCAAGGCCGCTACTTGGTCTTCTGTTCATACCTTTTCCAAGTTTTACAAGGTTGATGTTAAGGCCTCAGCGGATGCTGCTTTTGGCCGTAAGGTGCTTCAGGCGGTAGTGACTTGAACTACTGGCCGTTGCTCTTCTGGGATCCCAGCCTACTTTTGGACACTGCTTTTGGATGTCCCAACTGTTATGAATACCGAAGCGGGCCGTGCCATGCATTAAAGAAAAAAGCAAATCTGTGAGTACTCACCTGTAGAATTGTTTTTGTTCTTGCATGGCATGGCCCGCTTCGCCCCACCCTCATTATCGTTGTTCTTGGTTGCCTCTTTATGGTGATTGTTCCAAGTTGATTTGGGGTTTTCTTACCTTTGTTACATTCCTTTGTTCTCTCCCGGCTTCTTGTCTCACTGCTCGTCTACGCTGGGAACTCTATGGTTAATCCCGTTTTTATAGGGAGCTGCCACAGCTTTCTGCAGTACCACTGCGCCACGTTGTGGCGGAGTAACCCAACTGTTATGAATACCGAAGCGGGCCCTGCCATGCAAGAACAAAAACAATTCTACAGGTGAGTACTCACAGAAATGCTTTTTTTTTTTTATAATTAAATGTTTTTATGGGAACAATGGATACAGCGCCTGGCAACGCAGTGCCAAGAAAAAAAGAAATGCATGGATTACAGCCATTACATAACATAATAATCTTCATAATCAAATATCATCAATCACAAGCATATAAAAGGGTGACAATATGAAAGGAACGGCTACTTTGAGCCTTGCTCCAGGTGATCTAGACTGCCATTCGATGTAGCCCCCTAATGCAGCAGCTGCATCCCTTGTCCCCAACTTTTATATATGGGTAAGAGAATAGGGATGAACACAGACTTAACTATTGGGCGACAAGTAACACAGGGGGGAGGGGGAAGGAGAGGGAAAGACAGGACGGACACATCAGGGGAGAGGTGTAAGGGGAGGGTGAAAGGAGAAAAGGAGAAAGGGAGGGGAGGGGAAAGTGCGAGAGGATGAGGGATGGCCAGAGGGACGGTCCAATCCTCAAGAGGTCAAGAGAACCTGTCTACGTGTAGAGGAGGAAATCAGGGGAGAAAGTAAAACTATCCCATATCTGCCAGGTTCTCCTGTGTTTTTCCAGAGTTCCTTTCAGGGAGGCAGTGAGCTCCTCCATCCTACAGATGTCTCGGACAACGGCCAACCACTGTGCCACCGTGGGGGGCTCCGGGGATCTCCACCTCGCCGGAACGCAAGTTCTAGCAGCACTCAGGAGGGGAGCGAGGAGGGACCGGCGCCTGGAACTCCAAGAGACCGGTGCCAGGTTAAGCAGATAGCATATGGGGTCATCACCCAGGTCAACATCTGTCAGTTTCCTGACGATCTCTCTTACTCCTGCCCAAAAGCTAGAGAGTTTCTCGCACTCCCAAAAGATGTGAGTCATAGTCCCCCTGGCCCGCGAGCACCTCCAGCAGAGAGGGGAAGAGGAGGGGAACATCTTAGCTAACACCGCCGGGACCCGGTACCAGCGTGTCAGAATCTTGAAGTTAGTTTCCTGATATTTACAGGAGATGGAGCTCTTATGAGCCAACTGAATCATAGCCAGTTGTTGCTCATCCGTGAAGGTCCTACCGAGTTCCCTCTCCCATCCCCTCACGTATGTGGGGACAAAGTCCTCCGGAGGCTCCATCAACAGCGAGTAGGAGTATGACAGGGCGCTCTTAAAATGACCAGAGTCCAGGCAGGTGTGTTCAAATTGCGTTAACTGCCTGGACGCCGTGCATCCGACAGATCGCTGATAGTGTTGGAGTTGAAGAGACTGCAGTTGCGTGAGAGGTCTGAGTGCGAGGTCTGCGACCAGGGTCTCCGGTCTTCTCCACGCATCCCCACTCTGCATGTGGAGTCTCCTATAGCAGTTCTGCCTGATCCAGGCTCTGAAGGGGCCGCCCGCGATCTCCACCGGGAAGTCAGGGTGCCCCAGGACGGGAGTCAGGGGGGACGGGGAAGGGGAGAGGCTCGTCCCAGTCAAGAACCCGTCCACCACCCTCCTGGTCGGACCGACCGTAGGGTGCGTGTTCAACTGTGTGTTCAAATTGCGTTAACTGCCTGGACGCCGTGCATCCGACAGATCGCTGATAGTGCTGGAGTTGAAGAGACTGCAGTTGCGTGAGAGGTCTGAGTGCGAGGTCTGCGACCAGGGTCTCCGGTCTTCTCCACGCATCCCCACTCTGCATGTGGAGTCTCCTATAGCAGTTCTGCCTGATCCAGGCTCTGAAGGGGCCGCCCGCGATCTCCACCGGGAAGTCAGGGTGCCCCAGGACGGGAGTCAGGGGGGACGGGGAAGGGGAGAGGCTCGTCCCAGTCAAGAACCCGTCCACCACCCTCCTGGTCGGACCGACCGTAGGGTGCGTGTTCAACTGTGGGAGTCTATTTAGAGGTATCCACGGCAGACCAGGGAGGGGGCACGGGGAAGCGGCCTGCTCCAATCCAACCCATTGCTTCTGGGCAGAGTGTCGACACCAGTCAATAACTCGGCTCAAGTGGGCTGCGGCGTGGTAACGTCGCCAGTCTGGGAGACCCAATCCCCCCCTAGATTTGGGGACCGTCAGTAGGGAGGCCGCCATACGATGGGAATGGCCGGCCCAGACGAATCTGGTACATAGTCCTGTAAGCTGTTTAAAGAAGGTGTGGGGGATATCTATCGGGAGGGCCTGGAAAAGGTACAGCACCCTAGGGAGGACGTTCATTTTGATGACACTGACCCTTCCAAACCAAGAGTAAACCCCCTTATTCCATTTAAGGAGGTCTTCTTCCAGTTTCTTTAATAGTGGGGGAAAGTTTAGGGCGTACGTTCCCGGGAGATTGGAAGGGATGCGTGTGCCCAGGTAGGTGATGGCCTCCGGCTCCCATTTAAAATGGAAATTCTCCGTGACGCGTCGCAGGCGTTCCGCAGTAATATTGATGTTCAGGGCAGAGGACTTCTGGTAATTGATTTTGTAATTGGAGACCTCCTGAAAGCTCCTGAGCTCGGTGAGGAGATTAGGCAAGGTGATCTCCGGCTTTGACACGAAAAACATCAAATCATCAGCGTACGCCGCCACCTTGTGCTCGATCCCGCCCACCCTCACTCCCGAGACGTCCGTGTTCTGTCTAATTAAGCGTAGAAATGGCTCCAGCGAGAGGATAAAGATAAGGGGGGAGAGCGGGCAGCCCTGTCGCGTCCCGTTAAGTAAGTTAAAGGCCTGAGAAGGCAGGCCATTCACCACCACGGACGCCGAGGGGCAGGTGTATGAGGCCAGGACCCTATTAAGCATCCTGTCACCCAACCCTATGTGACGCAAGGTCTCCTCGAGGAAAACCCAGCTCACCCTGTCAAATGCCTTCTCGGCGTCCGTGGAGAGGAGCAACGCAGCCTCCCCCATCTGTCGGGCGTGGTGAACCACGTTCATGACTCTAGTGGTGTTATCCCTCCCCTCGCGATTCGGGACGAAGCCCACCTGATCCCAATGAATGAGGTCCGGGAGAAGGGGGGCAATTCTATCCGCCAAGATTTTATTGTATATCTTGAGGTCGCAGTTCAGCAGGGAGATGGGCCTATAGCTACCGCACTGGGCAGGGTCCTTGCCCGGCTTAGGGATAACAGCAATGCTAGCCCGCAAGGTATCCCGGGGGGGCGGAAGGCCATCACTCAAAGAGCCGAAAGAGGAGACGAAATGCGGACCCAAGGTGTCCGCTAGTTCCTTATAATATTCCATGCTGTATCCATCCGGGCCAGGTGCCCTTCCGGGTTTCATGCTCCTGATGGCCCTCGTAAACTCCCCCGTATCAATCTCCTCCTCTAAAGCCGCCACCACGCCCTGCCCAAGCCGGGGAAGGTCCGATCTCTGAATGTAGGCCCTCACCTTTTGCCGATGCGCCTGGGACTTATTTTGCGGTAAGTTATATAGGGCGTCATAAAAATCCCTAAAAGTTTTAGCTATGTCCCCTATTTTATAATGTCTGGTGCCTCCGGGGTCAAGGATGCTGGGAATATAATTCCTCGATCTCTGCCCCCTCAGGGCTCTAGCCAGGGCCTTACCACTTTTATTGCTGAACTCGTAGAAGAACCTACGACTTCTCGCAATCTGACCCCTGACCTGTACAAAGCTTATGTCTCGGAGGGTCTCACGCAGTTTAATCAATTTGGCAGATAGCGTGGGGTCCAGGGATTGTTTATGTCTGGTCTCCAAGCTCCGGAGCTCCTGGAGCAGGAGGGCCGTTTGTTTTTCCCTTTCTTTCTTGAGATGAGCACCCCGTCTAATTAAGAGGCCCCGGATCACACATTTGTGAGCCTCCCACTGAGTCATACGTGTTACGTCAGGAGTATTGTTCACCGAGAAGAACTCAGTGATTGCCGACTGTATCTCTGCCTTAAACGCCGGGTCTTGCAGGAGAGAGCTATTGAGCCTCCAATGCCCCGAGGGAGGGGGAGAGTCCGGAACCGACAGGGTGACAAAGATAGGAGCGTGGTCGGAGATCGAGATCGAGCCTATGCGCGGTCGCGAAAAAAGATGCACAAACCTATGGGGGACCAAGAGCCAGTCTATACGTGAGTAAGTGTTGTGAGGGGGGGAGAAGTAAGTGTAATCCCTTCCCCGGGGGTTAGCAATCCTCCACACGTCGAGGAGCTGGTGGTCAAACAAGAGAGCCTTAATCCTCCTTATAGCCGAGTAAGGAACGCTAGAAGTCCCCCTAGAGGTGTCAATTTGAGGGTCAAGTACACAATTAAAATCCCCTCCCAAGAGAAGAATACCAGCCGTAAACTCTGCCAGCTTCTCCAAGGTTGATCCTAAGAAGCTAACCTGATTCACACTGGGACAGTAGCAGGTCGCAAGCGTCACCTTCTGCGAATAAAGGGTTCCCCTGACAAATAGGTACCTCCCCTCACCATCGTGGGCCACCTCCTCCAGCGTCCAAGGCAAACAACCCGCCAAGACGATGGACACCCCTCGGGACTTAGAGTCCGGGGAAAGGCCATGGTACTGGTGCCTAAAGTAGCGGCTCGACAAGTTATGCACCCTCCCCTCCTTAAGATGGGTTTCTTGGAGAAAGGCGATCCCCGTTCCTAGGCGCTTCAGCTCCGCCAGTACTGAAGCTCGCTTTACAGGGGAATTCAAGCCCTTGACATTTAATGAAGTGCACTGGACTTTGGACATAGTCGTGAGGAGGTTAACGGTTCTTATCCCAAGGATAGGAGATACGAAAGGGCGTGGGTTCTCCGGCTCAGAACGGGGCAAAGGAAGGGAGCGGGGGAGGGACCAGTTGAGGGAGAAAAGAAGGGGGTAGTCGAGAGAGCACCAAACGGCAGGGGAAAACAATCACAGGGGGGGAGGGCAATACAAGAGGGATAGGCTCACAATAAACTGAAACTTACGGGATAGAAACTAATGTGAAAAGGGAACTGAAACTACAGGGGATCTAAGTGGGAAGGAAGTTTTCCTGTCCCAAGAAGGAACCCCGGGCACCCAAGGCTAGCAGAAAAAAAAAGAACCAGCCCAGAGGGCCACAAGGTCCCGGCCTAGGGCGGGAGCGAGACGGGTCCGAGAGATAGAGAAGGACCCCCCGGCCGACCCCAGGTTAGGTTGTCTGTAGGGCAGTCACCCAGAGTTGTAATATCAAAGAGAAAAAATAAAATGAGGGCCAGCTAACACCCTAAACAAATATCTAAGAGGTTCGAGAGTCGCCAGAGCCATCACCCCGGTGTGACCCCCCGGGCACCAAAAGGGCACCCACATAGCGGGGACCCAAGGGCGAACATCGCGCTGCTCCATGTGGGCAAGCGAAGAAGGAAACAAGAGGGGGGGGCAACGGCCCGGCGAGCCCGAAGCTTAAGGATCCAATTTATACAGTACAGACCTCCACTTGTACAATAGGGTAAGACATATAACCATGTAACCAACTGCAAGCCGGGGAGGCATAAACAGTGGGCATAGGTACATAACAGCGCTCGGAGCTCGTCGAAAGCCGATCCCATGTGGTGCGTCCCAACACGCACGAGTGGGGGCTCAGTGCGGGGGGCCAGTCAGAGGAAGAGGCGCAAATCACCTCAGTAAGAGCCTCCGGGGCATAAACCCAGGGGGCACGTCAAGTATAGTGAGGGGGATCAGCCCGACGAGACCCCCCGCAGCAATCAATCACACATAGCACAAAGGGAAGCAAGTAAATAGGTAACAAGGTTCGGAGCTCGTCGGAAGCCGACCCCAGATGATGGGCCCCAGCACGCCGGCGTGAAAGCTCAGCGCGGGGGGCCAGCCAGGAGGGGAGGCGCAAAGCACTCCAGCGGGAGCCCCCGAGGCACAGACCCAAGAGGCATGCCGCGACAAGAGAGGGGGATCAGCCTGACGAGTCCCGACCACCACAATCGGTCCAGTTTAAAGAGAAACAGGTAAATAAAGAGAAACAGGTAAATATATAAAGGGACTCGGAGGTCGCCGGGGGCCGATCCCAGGCGATAAGTCCCACCACACGGGGGCAGGAGCCCAGCGCAGGGGGCCAGTGAAGAGGGAGGCACGAGCATCTCAGCAAGAGCCTCCGAGGAGAAGACCCAGAAGGCATGCCGAGTAAAGTGCGATGGATCAGCCCGGCGAGTCCCGACCGCAACAGTCAATCTAACATAGTTTAAAGAACAATTAGCAAACAGCAAACAGCAAACAGGATCAGTAAGTGGAAATACCGCTAGGGATCATGAAACACGTCTAGTCCTCGTTGTTCGAGCGGCGGGGATCTCTCACCGGACCGTCGCCACGTCCCCTGCGGGCCTCGGCCGCAGTCCTCGCCCGGCGGGCCCTTTGTGGCCGACCCCCGAGAGACCGCGGAGGACCAAAGGAGAGAGAAACATCGCGCCAATCCGGGATCTCCACCGGGGGGGGAGTCCAGGAAGATGAAAAGGTCCGGAAGGTCCGCTTGGGTTTTCACAGTAAAGGTGCGCTGGTTCTTGCGGACCACTAGATGAAAAGGATACCCCCAGCGATATGAGCCACCACACTCCCGGATCCTGGACAGCAGGGGCCTCATGACTCGTCTCATCAAAAGGGACCTGCGCGAGACATCCGGATACAACTGCAGGGGTGCTCCATCGAAGTGGATCTGGCCATGCGCCCAAGCTTTCGCCAGGATATCCTCCTTCATGGTGTAGTGGTGCAGGCGGCACACGACGTCGCGCGGGCGGGCAGGGTCGGGAGATCTGGGGCCCAGGGCCCTGTGGACCCGATCAATCGCTATCTCAGTGTCCGGAGGTCGATGGAGCAGTTCGTTGAAGATGCCGGTGATGGTCGGCCGGAGCTGGTCAGGACCCGTCGCCTCCGGAAGGCCCCTGATACGAATATTATTGCGACGGCTCCTGTTTTCAAGGTCGTCCAAATGCAAGACCGTCATCTGGGTGACAGCCTTCTGCTGGGCCAGATCTCGTTCAAGCGCCTCCAATCTCTGGGTGGTCGTGGCGCGAAACTGCTCCAGTGAGTCGACACTGGCGTCAAGATTGCCCACTGACTGCTGCAGATCAGAAATGTCCTTCTTAAACGTGCTCTCGACCCTGTGAATGAAGGATTCGAGATCGTCCCTGGTGGGCAGCATTTTTAGCTCTGCCTTTAAAGCTGTGAGGATGGGGTCAAGAGAAGGGTGCGTCAGCGTTGGAGGGTCGTGCAGTGTTCGTGGGGTGCTCTCTGGGGACGTCATCACCCCCTGAGCGGTCGAGGAGCCGAACGGTGTCCGGTCTCGGGGGCATCCCAATCCCGCGGGCGCGGAGGCACGGGCCGAGCGAGCCTCACCATCAGCGCGATCCGGAACAAGCCCGCCATCGCCACAGGGGACCGCATTACATTCCCTCCCCTCCATCGGGGCATCGACACGGGGCCAGGTGGAGGATGAGGAGTCGCTCTCTCTTTGCCACGCAGGGGATGAGGGCAGTCCAGGCGAGGCCCCTTTGATAAACCAGGCACCGGACAGGGCGGGCGAGGCAGGCAGTGCAGTTGCTCCCGGCGAGGCGCCAGCATGGGCCGGCGTGTTCTGGGGTTGGGGGAGCTCCATCATGGGCCCCAGTGCTGGGCCAGGGCTGAAATCCCTCTCAGGGGGCCCCTTCCATGTCAACGGAGAGGGGGTGGCCATAGGTGAGACATCCGGGGAGATGGCCATGCGCCCCTTATCAGCCAGGCACCCCGTGTATCGAGGCGAGGGCGGTAAGTCAGGACTGGGGCAAGCAGATGTGGAGGGCGCCATGTGTGTGCCCACTGAGTGCCCCCCATCTGCAGCGTGGCCTGCATGATATGGGCTCTTCTGCCCTCTGTCCCCTGTAGTGGAATGTGGCACGGGGGTTGATGGTGTATATCCCCCTCTCTGTGCAGTGACATGTGTGGGGCTGTCAGGCGCCTCTTCTCTCCCAGCCGGCGGGGGAGCGCAGAGCTCACGGAGGCTCACCTGGTCTGAGCAGCTACTGCTGCCTGAAGGACGCCACTCCGGTCGGCACCGCTCCCCGTCCTCCTCCACGTCTGCTGCCGCTGCACGGTTGTCGCCGCCCGCTCCGTCCTCATTCGGCAGCGCGTGCCATCGCTGTACGCCGGCGCCATCCACCCCGCCGCCGTCGATGAAATCACGGGGACCGGGTCCCCCCGTCAGAGGCCGGGCTCTCCCCTTCTCCTCCGGCACGCTCACCGGCGCTGGAACCGCCGAGCCTCCCGTCCGCTCCCGGAGGTCGCCACGCGCGCCGCGGAGTGCGGCCCCTCCACTCGCCGCCGCCGCCATCTTGGAAGTCCCCTCTCCTCCTCCTCCCAAGCGACCTGGGGCCAGGTAGGTGCTGATCTTTCTGTGTGGGGGGGATGTTTTGTTCCTCAGCCTCCGTCCCTTGGCCATAGCACCTGGGACCAAATTTGGGTGGCTAGTAGCCCAGGAAAGTGTACTTAGATAGGTCGGCCGGGGGGAGCTCACAGGGTGCACGTCCTCACACTCTCATCGCCGGCCACGCCCACAGAAATGCTTTTTTATAACATTATAGCACCTAGCAGAAGCAGAATGGATTGGAGTGTATTGAATTGCTGCTCACCGGGGCCTGTGCCATAGGATCGCTGGAAAGGTCAGTTTCAGTTTTCGGTTATACAAGGGGATGCACACAGCAGGCCTTCCAAAAGAGCATTTGGGGGGCAAAGGCCTCTGAACACTGAAGTTTTTAAAAAGTGTAAAGGAATGTAAAGTGTAATTAGCTTTAATAGGGAAACAAATTATTTCTGTCTTCCAATCATATATAAGCCCCAATTCAGTAAACTTCAGTAAACTTTTCTTAAAATAGCTTGTAAAAATAAGAGCCATTCTATTTCAGAATAAAGATTGATTACAATGAGAGAGAACATGACATTGCTTTGAAAGGCAAATTAAGTGAGTTGTCACATAACAGGTGCAAATCATGCTCTAACATTTTCACTTAAAGCAGACCTTCACTCTGAATAAGAGTCTATCTTATATGTTTCCCACACCCTGTACATACAGATTGTCCACATTAAAACTCATCCTACCTGCATCTACTGCATGTTATGAGCCTTTAAACATCCAAGATGGCGGCTTATGGAAACAAAGCCAGATCAGTGCTGTCACTTAAGTACAAAATACAAAAGTTACATATCTACAAATTGTGCAATAATCACAAAACTATATGCAAAGTGCTAGTGCTTATAATGCAAGAAAATATATTAAAATATATTAAAGCACCAAAATTGTTTGTGTAAGCCCATGTGTGTTCTACCTAATAAAATTGTTTGTATTTGGTCATATACAGTAGCGGTGCATTTTTGACTGGCCAGTAAGGGGTGTCCAGGACACCCTATTTATCTAGTGTTCTATATGCATGTGGTCGGTGTACAGAACACTTCATTTTATATAGTTGGCTGTTTTTTGGTGTGGTGGGGTGTTTCTGTGTATAGTCCATTAACTTATGCGTTAGTTTTAAATAAAGCAAGTAACAGTTCTAATTTTCATGATGTTCTAGGGCAAGTTTACATAATCAAGGCCTTCAGATATATCAACTGACTAAACTGGCTACAGCTATTCAGCAATCTAGGTCTTCTTCGACTGCCTAATTCTGCAATAGTACATAACTAGCATTGAAGTTTAACCAGAACCAGTCAAAGCAGTTTGACGGCCCTGAAATTGTAAGAGGTTCAACTAAAACACTTAACAAAGAAAGTTGCAGTTAATCATTTTAAGTGGGGCAGTTGCTTAATATTTTTAGTTTATAAGTAAATACTTAGCAAGCAGCAGTCTAAGGAGTACTTCTCCCTAATGACTCCACTCCAGCATTAGCTATGTATATATATTGGGGCTGCCCTGGCACTATTATACAAGTACTGATAGCCCAGAGGACAAGCAACCATGGACCAAAGCAAAGCCGTCTTGATGGACTCACCACCAGTAAGTGCTTTTTGGGGCTAAATTAACTGAGCAGCATATTTTTAGCAGTTTGTTTTCTGATTTGTTGTATGTTAATGAATTGAATATTCTGCTGTAGTTTTTATATCTATATAAAAATACTCCGGTTGTCAAATCTATTCCCTTTGGATTTCCAGAAAGGATATGTACCTCATAGTTCTATGAACATCTAACTAAAGCATTGCTGAGATGCCTTATGACCCAACGGGTGAGGTGTTGTCCTAGTTTTAGGCAAAATTTGGAAGGTAGTCTTCCCTTTTTTGTTAGAACAACGGTTTTCTGTACCCCAGTTAGTAAGATGTTCTAACCTTTAGAAAAGAAGGCGAACTGTTACACTTTTTAGGTTCCAGCTATTGTCTTACAATGTCTGTCTTCTTCTCACATGCATTTGAAATATTTACATGTCATCTGGAACTTCTTCACCTTTATTACTGATCCCCCACCCAAAAAATTGACAAGATACTTCACGTAAATCCTGTGTTCACTTGCTAATGATGCAATCCTATGAAAAGTTTACAAAGCCTTCAGGAAATCTTAGAATTTGATCTGCAACATTCTTTTAGGTCTTTGACCCTATTTCCCTTCCATAGTTTCTCAATTGACTGCACACCTCCTGTAACTATGGGTTATGTTTTCTATGTATAACACATGTTTCAAAGAGTATCCCTTTTATCCCCTGAACTCAATGTAATCGATAGCTGACATGTCTAAAGTCATTTTATTGTCTATTTAAATCAGGTGCTATGAACAGAAGCTCTTAAAGGGGCCACAGCACTCAACCCTGTTAGCTTGCAGGCAGACCTATAATCAGTCTCTAAATCTGGTTAAATCTGCCATCGTGGCATTTCGTGGTGCAGCTTTAACATACTTCTGCAGATGTGTGTGGACCAAGACCTCTGTTTTTAACTAGATTTAGAGACAGATTATAGGTTTGGCAGCAAGCTAACAGGGTTGAGTGCTGTGGCCCCTTTAAGACTTGGTTATACTAACTGCCCTGCCCATGTGCACCTCCTAGTTTAGAAATTGGTCTGAGCAGCTGCCACCCCTCCTTTGATTTTGTGCAAGCATATGGAGTGGGGCATGTGAAGCTTCCACCCCATGTGCTGCACTCGAGGTTATAGGGCAACCTCAGATAAGCAGCTCCCAATTTATCTATTGCATTGTATGGGCTCTCAGAGCTTAGTGTTGGGACTGCACCTCACAGAGGCACCTTGGTGTTTGGTGGTACAGGTTCAGCATACTTCTGCAGATGTGTATACCAAGACCTCTGTTGTTAACCAGATTTAGAGATGGATTATAGGTTTGGCTGTAAGCTAACAGGGTTGAGTGCTGTGACCTCTTTAAGACTTGGTTATACAAATTGCCCTGCTCACGTGCACCTCCCTGGCTAGTTATAAATTGGTCTGAGTGGCTGCCACCCCTCCTTTGTCTGCTATAAACAGCAGCACCACTGCAAATGCCCCATTTTAAGCTAGCCCCCCACATTGGATCTAAGTGTTTGTTCCCAGAAGGATCAGACTCAGGACAAATCTTAATTACACTGACATATCTCTAAAGCCACTAATATTCTCAACTGCTATCAGTGATAATAGAAAAAAGTCAAATAATAAAAAGGAGAAAAGAATACATCTGTCCCCAGTTGCAGTTAGAAAGGCCAGACACAGAGACCTTTACAATGGTTGATGGGTACTGTCTATGCCTCATGCTAATCTTCTCATTTTTCTAGGTGTACTCAGAACTGCTGCCTAAGATCCCATGCCTGGGTGGTGTTAAGAAGCTTCTCTGCGTGGTGCTGGTTGTCGTGGTCCTGGTTGTTGTTCTCGTTATCGTTCTGTTGATGGGGCTACATATGAGCCAGAAACACACAGAGACTGTAAGTTGTTGAGTCAGCCAATAAAGCAATAGTAGGATTTACCTAGATATAATGTTTGCAGACCCAGGTAAAGCAGACAGCCTAAAAGAACTCAGTTTGAGTAATAAGAACTATAATTTTTCAAGATAGATAAAAATGTCTCCATCACTTTAACAGGTGTGTTAACTTTTTTTGCTTTGTAACTTCACCTCTTTCTTTCATATTTTTTTATTGTAGTTAAACAATTTTGACAACTGCACATTATGTATATTCAGCTCATCTAGTAAGGCAATAATTGGTATACTTTAGAGAACTGTATATGACATGTAAACTGTATTGCAACATTATGGAACCAGTGTTTCACAGTTTACTTAGCTACATAAACCTTTCCTCTGGCCTAGCCAGCTCCCAATTCCTGAATTAAATCAAAGTGTGTTAGTTCTACTAGGTACTAGTCCCAGTCGGCAGCTTCAATAGGACGTTAGATTGAGGGCTTAATATATAATAGTGAGCTGTAACATGTAGACCAAGGATCAAGGAATAAGATAGAGGGGGGGTAGGAGATGAGCTACTTTTATCTAGGATAAATATTTGAGGAAAGCGGGGGGGGGGGGGGGATCACCTCCTTCTTTCATACTCTAGTAAAAGCCCCTGGTAGTGGTAATAAGACAATTAGACAATTAGTGGTATAGGACAATTAGAAGACTCCCTGTAGATCAAAAAAGACATAGCAATTTCTCTGGGGTGTGCAGCTACTACATGGCCGGAAAAGTGTGACCTACACTTAGAAAGTGAGATCTGATTGTTATCCTATCCATTCCATTCTTTCATGACCACGTCCAAATGTGGACATATGGCCACCCCGTCCTTTGTGCTCCCAGCGCAAGCAAGACCAGAAAGCTTCAGTGGTCACACTTCCCAGGCTTGCTCATGCTGAGCACCTTGCTGCCTTATCATTTTTCATTGCCTGGATTGAGCCCTCATATTTTCCAAGAAGATTACCAGGTAGGGTGTAAACAATTGTATTAACTTTGTTTAGAATGATAAAAGAGTTGAACCAAACATTTTAACCTCACTGGAGAAATTTAGCCATACACCCTTTCTCCTTAAGAGAAGTCCAATAGAAAAGCCGTGCAGGTTACTGCTGTATCTCTGGTGAACAACCAGAAGGTAAGCCTAACTATTTGCCTTCGGGTCAGAGGTAGCAAAATATCTGCAATGAGGCCACAGAGCTCTACCGGCAAGCAATAGTAGGACTGTAGTTGGGATATAGATCTAAGTAAAGAGTAATAAAGTGGAACAAAACCTGGGATGAAAACGAGTCGGGGGGCCCCGCTGTATGAAATCACCCAGATCACCCTTTCGTGCTCTGTTTACACGCAAAACCTGGCAATTGGAATGAGAGATGCCACATTCCCTGGGGGGTTGTCAGCTGACTTTGCTGTCTTTGTAGAGAAGTTTACATGTCTATGTAGTGTAGATTTTCAAGCACTGATCAATATTTTTGTGTAAATAGATCTTCCAAATGTCTCTGCATGATGGAGCTGATTCCAAACTGAAATCATCTGGTGTGGCAACTTTTCATCTGGACACTGGAATTAATACCTCAGCCAGCGTTGTGTATGATTATAGCAAGGTAAGGTAATAATGTATAAAATGCTGGGGATAAATTAAGAATAGCAGGCATATGCGCACAGAAACCATTGCTGCAGTGTAAGTTAGTCCAGGCCCTTTGATGAACCAAGAAAGAGTTCATTTAAGACCCTAAGGTCATTTTACAGTGTGGTTTCTCCCCAAGAAAAGTTTGCAGCCCTCACTGCTATGGTTGCCCTTGGAAATGTTGGCTCGGATGTATAGTTTGAATGAATGTATTTATATCTATATGTTTAGTTGTTTGGATAGAATTAATGCTGACTTATACACTGTATCTGCCATGCCTCCCTAGCTGGGCATGTACCCTGCTGGTGACCATTTGGGTTTGCATGCCCTAGGTGCACAGGCCACCAGTGAACCCCATAAAATTCCTGCAGGTCACATGTCCAAAGCAGGGCCGGTTTTAGACAAAGTGTGGCCCTAGGCAAAATTAAAAGTTCTAAAATATTATAACAACCCTTTTCCGAGTGCCTATAGTTCTGTTCCACATGCCTAGTTCCTATACAGCTTCCCCATCATGTGAAACCCCCATGAATTGATGCAATTCTTACCGGACAAGCGTTCCCATGGCATATGGGCCACTGCCGCTACCCCTGACTCCCCTGTGGTGCCTGTGCACACCAGCATTATATAAACGGCTGCCACTGGCACAAACCGCCAAAGGGCGGCCATATTACTCTAGCCAATTAAAGAAGTAACTGTGGCACCGGAAATGGACCCAACTCTCTGCTGGTAACAGCCAGGTGCCCCAAAAGTTGGCCTTGGTCCAAAGCTGAATGAGGGAGGTTGAGTATATCAAGCCTCATTCGGAGCTCCAGGGATATCCTTTAATAGGTTAAAATCCTGCTCAGAGAAAATCAGAGGGTGAGGCCCCTGTGGATGTCACTGAGGGTAGGTCTACTTTAATTATCTCAATGTATTCTCTCTTCGCAGATGCTGATCTGCACACGCCCTCGTCCTGGCAATGCATGCTACATTACACATATGGAATCAGAACGCATACAGAGTCTTCAGAGTATTTCAGAAAATGTGCTGACCAAGGTGAGAAGCCGGCATGATGCATGTACACTTTTAAAGATATACGCTTTTGAAAACATTTGCACCTTCAATTAATGTGTGTCCCTGGTCAACAAATGAGTACATGTATTCTTAGTATACAGTACGTCCTGCTCCAGATAGATTACTTACACTCAGGTATTACTCCGCCAGATGGCGCTGGACTGCAGAGACATCGAAAACAGGCTCCTCCCGCCCCTCAAATACCCAGGGACCTCCCACAATCCCCAGATCTTCTCTGCAGTCTGGACTGCGAAGGACAAGAAGATGGCTCTCTCTCTTCTCGCAGGTGAGCGAGGCTATTAGCCTGCAGCCCTGTAGGACTATTCCCACCCGTTGCATTATTTAAGTGCATCCCAGCCTTGGCTGTGCTGGTCGGGTGATGGTAGGCAGAACCACTGTCGGTGCTTGGGAGCGCTGCTCCACCGCAATGCCCCACCAAAGGGTAGGCGGTATAGGCATATGGTGAGCCTCTATGGGATGCCCCTCCCGCCCTATTGCCCCTTGCCCCTATCTATCGGTGGGCCCTATATTAAGTGGCCGCTGTCCTCCCTCGCTCTCCTTGTAGTCCTCGGGGGGAGGGGGGGTGTGTGTATATGTGTATTGGCCTTGTGCTTCACTACATTATTTGATTATGCTTAGCGTCAGTCGTCATGCTGACTTGTTTGCAACTACTGTTTTTGTTTTTTTTTAAACTGCCGCAGCCGCCGCGCGCGCTTCCACTGTGTTCTGCGCTTGGCGGCGGCGTTACCTCAGGCGCTGGTGCGCCGTCATTGGCTGCTTGTCACGTGTATGGCTTTGCGCTCTTGGGGGGGGCAGGGCTCGCTTTTGGCGCGTTCCGCGTCACTGTACCTGCGGCCCGCCCCTTGAGGTATACCCGACGCCATTTTTTCCTTGGTACCGGCTGCTGCGTGACGGGCTTCTACTACCGCAGGCCATGAGTGCCCTCGCGGGTGGCCTTATTACCGCTATTATTTATTGTATGCTTACGGACCCCCTTTGCTTATGTCTTTCAGACGGGCCGAACCCTCTTGGTTTCTCCCGGCCCTACTTCCTCTATTTAGTTGATTAACTTGTGAGGCCTAGTGTTAATTATTCCCACTTCCCTAGCGGGTTATTGGGGCATCCCGGGTTGCTTTTATAGCGTCAATCCCTATCGGCCTATTGTGCCGCTATAATCACCATATGGAGGCGTCTCAGGATAATGTGCTCGGGGTTCCTTTGGGACAAGCCCGGCTGTGTGTAGCTTGTGGGGTGTCCCCTATTAGCGCTGACAATGCGCGGGTCTGTGTACCTTGTGCCGAGCAGGTGCTTGCGCTGCAATCTGGCCTTCCAGTGGCTTGGCCTGCGATTCGCTTCACTTCACCTACTCCCCCAAGCTTAAATCTCACTCCCACTGAAAATCTGCTAGCAGACTCTCTGAGCAGGGGGACCCCTCGCCAGGGAGAATGGTCCCTCTGCAACAGGGTGTTCCAATCTCTGTGTCACCGTTGGGGCCAACCAGATGTGCATCTGTTTGCGTCCCGTCACAATCACAAGCTCCCGGCCTTTGTCTCCCTGTCCCAGGAGACTCTGGCCTTGGCCTCGGATGCCCTAGCAATGTCATGGTAGGGCTTTCAGCTCCTGTATGTCTTTCCTCCATTCCCCCTGCTGGGCAGGGTTCTGCTCAAGATTGCTCTGGAAGGGGTGCCAGCAATTCTGGTGGCCCCCAGGTGGCCAAGAAGAGTGTGGTTTGCAGACGTGGTGCAGCTGGCAGTAGATCAGTACGTTCTGCCCAGGGTGCCAGACCTGCTCACTCGGGGTCCCTTACACCATCCCAATTTACAAACTCTGGCTTTGACGGCCTGGCTGCTGAAACCTCCATCTTGATGGAGAAGGGGCTGTCTACCTCGGTTGTTGATAAAGGCTAGGAAGAAGTCTTCTTCTTCCATTTATTACAGGGTTTGGCGTGCCTACATTGACTGGTGTGAGTCTAACTCTCTTCCCTGTAGTGTGTTCTCTATTCCCAGGATCCTTGAGTTCCTGCAGCATGGGTTGGAGATGGGGCTCCAATTCAGTACTCTGAAGGGTCAGGTTTCTGCCCTGGCTGTTTTCTTCCAGATGTCCTTTGCTCAGCATTCTCTGATCAGGATTTTTTTCCAGGGGGTTACTCATGTGTGTCCCCCACATAAGCCTATGTTGCCTGTTTGGGATTTGAACTTGGTTTTGTCAGCCTTGAAGGGTGCTCCATTTGAACCTGTGCAGGATGCTGCCCTGGCCATTCTTACTCTCAAAGTTGTCTTTTTGGTGGCTATCACCTCTGTTAGACTTGTGTCCGAGTTGGTGGTGCTCTCCATCCAGCCCCCCTACTATGAGAGACACCAGGACAAGGTGGTGTTTCGCTTCAAACCAGACTTTCTGCCTAAGGTTGTGTCTGCCTTTCATTTGAATCAGGACATTGTTCTTCCATCTTTGTGCCCTAATCCTAGTAATGCTAAGGACAGGGTCTTGCATTCTTTGGATGTGGTTAGGTGTCTGAAGTACTATCTGGTGGCTACTACACCTTTCAGAAAAACTGATGCTCTTTTTGTGGTCCCTTCTGGTCCTAGGAAGGGTTTGGCTCCTGCCAAGTCTACTATCAGCAAATGGATCCATCAGGCTGTGATTCAGGCCTACTCTGCTAAGGGGAAGAATCCTCCCTTCCGCCTTACTGCTCATTCTACTCGTGTTATTGGTGCCTCTTGGGCTTTTCAGCACCAGGCTTCTGTTGAAAAAGGTTGCAAGGCCGCTACTTGGTCTTCTGTTCCTACCTTTTCAGAAGTTTTAGAAGGTTGATGTTAGGGCCTCAGCTGATGCTGCTTTTGGCCGTAAGGTTCTGCAGGCGGCAGTGGTCTGACCTGTCTGCTGTTACCTTTGGGGGTCCAATCCTACTTTATGGACACTGCTATTGGATGTCCCATGTGTAAGTATTATATTTGGAGCAGGACGTACTGTATACTAAGAATAATACAATTCTGTGATTACTCACCTGTAGAATTGGTATTATGAGTATACAGTACGTCCTGCTCCACCCCGCCCTTGGTTTTGCATTATCTTGTATCCCCTATATGGTGATTGTTATCATTGTTGTAGTTACCAGTTTGGGTTGTTTTAATTCTCCCGGCTTCTCGTTAACTGCTTTTCAATGCTGGGAATTGTGGGAGGTCCCTGGATATTTGAGGGGCCGGGTGGAGCCTGTTTTCGATGTCTCTGCAGTCCAGCGCCATCTGGCGGAGTAATACCCGAGTGTAAGTAATCTATCTGGAGCAGGACGTACTGTATACTCATAATACCAATTCTACACGTGAGTAATAACAGAATTGTTTTATCCACCTTCAAGTCTCAGCTATTTTTACTGTTTGGGAAGCAGGCTGCAGTAATCTCCGTCTACTCCCTCTACTTTATATAGAAAAAGTGCTTCGCCTCACTTTTATATGTGGCCATGTGTTTAAAATGTCCATGTTATACTTTTGATGTCCGCTTTAATAATTGTTCTCTCGTTTCAGCTGGGTTCTGATACTGCCAAACAAAATGATCCCATCAAGCTGGTGAGCGATCTCTCTATCCTGGGCACCACAATCCGTGTACTGTGTGGAGACCTGCCAGTCTACTGGATCTAATAGATTTCTCCAAATTCAAGTACTTGTGGCCTCTATCTAAGCAGGACCACATATTGTCTTCACAAGCCTCCTCCTGCTATGTCTGACCATTATATTATCCGTAGTCATAAATGTACTGCCCAATGATTAGGATATAAAAATATATTCCGGGAAGAGGGAAGATTGGGAAAAGGTCTGGAGGTGTTGATATTTGCATATTTTTAATTTCAAAACCAAACAGTCTTTGTCTTGCTTTAGATTTCTATAAACAGCTCAGAGTCTCTTGAACCAAAGATATCTGTATACATACAATGTTTGCCAATTGATGTAAATATTGTGCAATATGTGTCAGCACGCGCTGCAAGCATGTACACCCATTCTGCAATCCCCTGTCCAAAAATTGTGCTTTCATGTTTTTTGTTACTTCTTAGTTTGTTTGGATTAATGTCAAACCGAGAAGCTTTGCATGGTTGCTGTATACTCACAGCGTATTTCACATGCTGCTCTATATGTATCATGTTCTGTTGGAAGCTTACACTGAAATCAAATTTTCAAAATAAAAATGTGAGCATTGAACAAACCTTTGCATTTATTATTCTATATGAGCCTGTATACCTATACCCTAGGCCGAGTAACAATGAAATGTTAGAAATGACATGTAGAATAGGGGCACTCAAGAACGTCTTTTAAAGATCCATTTACATATATCTGGTTGAGAGGTGAAGGTCCGTGCAGGTGGCTGTCGCGGTGGCGTGGATAGTTAGAAATCTGAGCACGGAGGGGGAGGGGGGTCTATAGATTCCACAGTTAAAACTAAGAAATGCTGCTTGCCCCCCCCCCCCACCTACCCAAAGAAGCCTATTGGGCACTGCAGAATCTGCATCTCTGGCCTGCAGCACACGCAAGGATAGAAAGGTAGAGCTCAGGGGAGAGGGATGAATGTGTGAGGAGCTGTAAGGAAGAGGGATGGATAGACAGAACAGGATGGGCAGGGAGGGATGGAGAGCTGGGAAAAGGGATGGATAGGCAGAACTAGGACAGGAATGAGTGGGAAGAGCTGGGGGGTAGATGGTGAGTTCTGGAAGAAAGAGTAATGGATTGGCAAAGCTGGGAGGCAGGGGATTGGATGGGGCAGAGAGACAGGACTGGATGGGCCAGAGCTGAGGGGACAGGGATTGCATGGGCAATGCTGGGAGGACTGGGAAGAGCTGAGGGGCCAGAGATGGATAGGGCAGAGCTGGAGGGACAGAGATGGATGGGGCAAAGCTGGGGGGACCTGAATGGATGGGGCAAAGCTGGGGGGGCATGAATACATGGGGCAAAGCATGGGGGCACAAGTATGGATAGGGCAAAGCTGGGGGGCAGGAATGGATGGGGCAGAGCTGGGGGGACGGGGATGGATGAAGCAGAGCTGGGGGGGTGGGGATGAATGGGGCAGATCTGGGGGGATTAGGATGGATGGGGTAGAGCTTGTGGGACAGAGGTGGATGGGGCTGAGCTGGGGTGGCAGGATTGGATAGGGCAACGAGACTGAGAAACAAAGTTTGTGTGTACCTTGCAATGCCACTTCCAGCCTGTGTAGTACTTCATGCTGCAATGCTAAGTGCCAGGGAGCCATGACACTGGCAGGGAGACTAAGCACTACACCGCCAACTAAAGGAAGCAGTGCTGATCACAGCAACACAAAAGCAACTGATACCCTCCGGCGGCGCTGCTCTCAGCACGGCCGCCGGAGGAGAGTTAATTAGGTGCAGCTGTGGGTTAGGGGGGTGTTCATATTATTACTGGCCAATCTCCTTCTGATTTCTGACGCTATCTGTATGTTCCTATCAGCCTTTTCAGACTCCTGGGCGGCACGCCCTGTGTTATCCAATTAAATTAAAGATTCTAGTTGCACCAATCATCAGGCTCTCTTCCCTGGCCCAATCATACCTGCTTCCTATATAACCCCTCTTCAGCCAGTTGGTCATTGCCTGTTATAGCGCCTAGACCCTAGTAATTGTTTATCCCTGATATTGATCCTGATTCCTGTTGCCGACCCTCGCTTGTTTGACCATCCTCGATCTCCATTCCTGTTGCCGACCCTTGCTTGCCTTTGACCATCCTCGATCTCCACTCCTGTTGCCGACCCTTGCCTGTCCGTTGGACTTCCACCTTACGCTCACATACCGGCTACCCGATTCCACTTCCAGCCGCGGGCTCTCCAGTTCTCTGTACCGTAAGATCTCATCCTTTGAGCCATAAAGTCCTGGGGGCAACCGATCCCGAGCAGGCGTGTTCTGCGTCTCGGCAAGCGGGGGCTCCTATAGGTGAAGCTGGCTGCGGAGATTGGGGGTTGAGGTCCTTACCAAGAGAGCTGGAGTTGTCCAAGTGGTAAATTGTGGTTCCGGGAGCGTGACATTATAACAGGCCCATTTATTAATATGGAAGACCTGGTACAGCAAGTTCAGGCGATGGCCACCGCTATCAACCAACTTGCCCAGAGAGTGGCCAATCAAGAAACCCGCCAGATTTCAACACCCGCTGTACCACCTCATATTCCTGAAAAGTTCTTTGGAGACCGGACCGTTTTTTCGAACTTCAAGAATTCATGTGAACTTTATTTCAGGCTGCGGCCTTTATCTTCTGGCACTGAAACCCAACGGGTGGGTTTAATTATCTCTCTGTTGCAAGGAGATCCCCAGTCATGGGCTTTCAGCTTGCTTCCTGAAGATCCTGCCTTACACTCCGTTACTTCCTTTTTCTCAGCTATGGGAGTGCTGTATGCGGATCCAGATTGTCAGTCCACGGCGGAAAACAGGCTTCGGGCCCTGAAGCAGGGTCGGAATTCCGCCGAGGACTACAGCGCCGAATTCCGGCACTGGGCGGTGGAGTCTACTTGGAATGATCCAGCCCTATGTAGCCAATTCCGTATGGGGCTCTCTGAAAATATTAAAGATGCCTTGGTCAATTTCCCCACTCCAAAAGATTTGGATCAACTTATGCAGGTCTCCATCAGGATCGATAGACGTCTTAGGGAGAGAGCCAGAGAAAGGGTTAGGGTTACCACTCCCTTTAGACCTCCACAAACTCCCAACCCTTCAACCCCTGGTGGGGTAAACACCTCCTCCTCCTCTCAAGAGGAGCCAATGCAGGTTGGCAGAGCCCGTCTTTCTCAGGATGAGAAACAACGGAGACGGTCTTTGGGTCTTTGCCTCTATTGTGGGTCCCCGGGTCATTTTGCCAGGTCCTGTCCGAATAAGGGGTATCCGGCGGGAAACTTTCTCGCCTAGATCAGGAAGAGGGTACTGATCTAGGTGGGTTGAAGCATTACTCTCATCATGATAAAATGTTAATCCCTACGGAGCTTTTCTGGGGTCTTTCCAAACAGGCAGTATCTGCTTTTGTCGATAGTGGAGCTGCAGGTAACTTCCTGGATCGGAGCATAATCTCCATCCTAGGGGTTCCACTGGTACCCCTTGAAAAGTCTCTTCAGGTTTTGGCCATAAATGAGAAGGCTATCCTGGGAGGGCCGGTCAGTCACAAGACCCCTCCTCTCAGATTGGTGGCCGGCTCATCTCATACTGAACATATAGAATTCCTGGTGTTTGATTGTCCGGAAACACCAGTAGTTTTGGGATACCCATGGCTAAAGCTCCATAACCCCGTGGCAGTCGGGTGATCTGGTTAAGTGGAGTAATTTCTGCAGATCACATTGCTTCTCCACTATCCTTAGGAGTGTGCAGATTTCGCCCCAAGAACTGCCTCTGCCTTATATAGATTGGGCAGATGTCTTTTCTGAGCGGTCCGCTGATAATCTTCCCCCACACAGACCCTATGACTGTCCCATCGACCTACTTCCTGGAACTATTCCTCCTAGGGGCAAAATCTATCATCTGAATCGAGCTGAAGAGCAGGCCATGAAAGAATATATTTCTGAAAATCTGAGTAAAGGCTTTATCCGCCCATCAACTTCACCGGCGGGTGCCAGCTTCTTTTTTGTTGAGAAGAAGGATGGAGGTTTAAGGCCTTGCATAGATTATAAAGCCTTGAATAAGATCACTGTTAAAAATCGTTATCCTCTTCCCTTAATAGGTGATTTATTTAATCAGGTAGTGGGGGCTCGAATTTTTTCTAAACTAGATCTAAAGGGGGCCTACAACCTGATCCGTATTCGGCAAGGGGATGAATGGAAAACGGCGTTCAATGTTAAAGATGGTCATTATGAATATTTAGTGATGCCTTTTGGCCTTTGTAATGCTCCTGCGGTCTTTCAAGACTTCGTTAATGACGTGTTTCGTGACTTTTTGGGTAACTTCGTTGTGGTTTATTTGGATGACATCCTCATTTACTCTAAGAACCTTTCCGAACACAGGCAACATGTAAAACTGGTCCTTCAGAAATTGAGAGAGAATAATTTATACGCTAAAATTTCTAAGTGTATGTTTGAGGTCGCCTCCGTTCCCTTCTTGGGATATATTATTTCTAGTCAGGGGTTGGAGATGGATGGGGGAAAAGTTTCGGCAGTACGGGATTGGGTACAACCCAAATCCTTAAAAGAATTACAACGCTTTTTAGGATTTGCTAATTTCTATCGACGTTTTATCAAGGGTTTTTCTAGTATCGTTGCGCCTCTCACCAATCTCACCCGCAAAGCCGCGTTCACTGTTAACTGGTCACCATTAGCTATTGAAGCCTTCCGTGTCCTAAAACAGGCTTTTACTTCGGCGCCAGTTTTAGTGCACCCCGACGTCAACAAACCTTTTGTTATCGAAGTAGATGCGTCTGAATTAGGTGTTGGAGCTGTTTTATCGCAATTTTCCGGATCTCCTGAACGTATGCATCCATGTGCCTATTTTTTCCCGGAAATTTAATACCGCAGAACAAAATTATGATGTCGGCAATAGGGAACTATTAGCTATTAAACTGGCATTTGATGAATGGCGTCATTGGTTGGAGGGTTCCTTACATCCTATCACTGTATATACCGATCACAAAAATCTCAAGTATATAGGCGCCGCCAAGAGGTTAAATTCTCGACAGGCCCGTTGGGCATTGTTTTTTTCACGTTTCAATTTTATTATTACCTTTAAGCCGGGCGTGAAAAATACTAAGGCCGATGCTCTGTCGCGCATGTTTGGTGAGTGTAAGGATCGGGGGGATACTGGTGAGCCTATCTTACCTGCAGGTTGTGTAGTCGGGGCCTTGCTCCCTGATCTCTCTAATGTTTTGGCGCCGTTCCAAGATGAATCGCCTGTAAACGCACCTATAGGATGTCAATTTGTACCGCCGCATTTGCGTTCTGATGTTATTCGCGAATTCCACGATGCAAAGACTGCTGGGCATCTGGGAGTTCGTAAGACTTTTATTTTAGCTCGGCGCCACGTATGGTGGCCTTCTATGAGACGTGATATCACTACCCTTATCGACGCATGTCCTGTTTGTGCACGAAGTAAAGGGGTACACAAGGCCCCTAGTGGGTATCTGATTCCGCTTGAGATCCCTAAAGAACCATGGTCTCACATCTCAATGGACTTTATTGTTGATTTACCTCTTTCGCATGGGAACACTGTGGTTTGGGTAGTCGTCGATAGATTCAGTAAGATGGCTCATTTTATTGCTTTACCCAAGCTACCCTCGGCTCCTGAACTTTCGCGCCTGTTCATCTCGCATATTTTTCGTCTTCATGGTATTCCATTAAATATTGTTTCCGATCGGGGTGTGCAATTTATATCACGATTTTGGAAAAATTTTTGTTCACGTTTGGGGATTCAGGTTTCTTTGTCCTCCGCGTATCATCCCCAGTCTAATGGGCAGACTGAAAGAACAAATCAAAGCTTAGAACAATATTTAAGATGTTACATCTCTGACACTCAGGAGCAGTGGTCGGAATTTATTGACTTTGCCGAGTTCGCGTATAATAATGCGCCAAGTGACAGTACCAAAATATCCCCGTTCTTTTGTAATTATGGAAAGCATCCTAGAGCTTCTTCTATTTCTGCAGCACCTTCTGATTTTCCGGTCTTAGAAGAGTGGCTTCAGAAACGGAAAGAGGTTTGGGCACGCGTCAAGGAAAATTTAGAAACTATGCGCATTAAATATAAAAAGTTTGCTGATCGTCGCAGGTCTCAGGAACCTATCCTTCAGTGTGGAGACCTTGTTTGGGTTTCCACTAGGAATATTGCTCTCCGTCAGCCTTCTTATAAACTGGGTCCTAAATTTATCGGTCCTTACCCCATTATCAGGAAACTTAATAACGTGACCTTCAAAGTTCAGCTCCCTCCTACTATGAAAATTTCCAACTCGTTTCATGTATCACTGTTGAAACCAGCTAAAAACTCTTCTCCTGCTGGTCCGCCTCCTGTTTTAGTGGATAATGTGCAAGAGTATGAAGTGAACAAGATTCTGGATTCGCGTAAGGTTCGCAATACGTTACAATATTTAATTGATTGGGTTGGTTACGGTCCTGAGGAGAGGTGCTGGGTTTCTTCTTGTGATGTCCATGCCAGGACTCTTGTACGGAAATTCCACCGTGACAATCCGGGGAAGCCGGGTGAGGGTCCGGAGGCCCCTCGTGAGGGGGGGGGGTAATGTCAGTATCCACTTACCTGCGTCCCGTTCCTGCGGCGCTCCCCGTCCCGCCGCACGGCTCTCTGTGCGGCGGCCGCGGCCTCTCTTCCGCCCGGCGTGCACGCGCCTCTGCCTGCGTCGGCCGGCGGCCCCGGCTCTAGGTCTCGTGCTCGCGCGCTTCAATTATACCCTCCGGCGGCGCTGCTCTCAGCACGGCCGCCAGAGGAGAGTTAATTAGGTGCAGCTGTGGGTTAGGGGGGTGTTCATATTATTACTGGCCAATCTCCTTCTGATTTCTGACGCTATCTGTATGTTCCTATCAGCCTTTTCAGACTCCTGGGGGGCACGCCCTGTGTTATCCAATTAAATTAAAGATTCTAGTTGCACCAATCATCAGGCTCTCTTCCCTGGCCCAATCATACCTGCTTCCTATATAACCCCTCTTCAGCCAGTTGGTCATTGCCTGTTATAGCGCCTAGACCCTAGTAATTGTTTATCCCTGATATTGATCCTGATTCCTGTTGCCGACCCTCGCTTGTTTGACCATCCTCGATCTCCATTCCTGTTGCCGACCCTCGCTTGTTTGACCATCCTCGATCTCCTCTCCTGTTGCCGACCCTTGCTTGCCTTTGACCATCCTCGATCTCCATTCCTGTTGCCGACCCTCGCTTGTTTGACCATCCTCGATCTCCACTCCTGTTGCTGACCCTTGCTTGCCTTTGACCATCCTCGATCTCCACTCCTGTTGCCGACCCTTGCCTGTCCGTTGGACTTCCACCTCACGCTCACATACCGGCTACCCGATTCCACTTCCAGCCGCGGGCTCTCCAGTTCTCTGTACCGTAAGATCTCATCCTTTGAGCCATAAAGTCCTGGGGGCAACCGATCCCGAGCAGGCGTGTTCTGCGTCTCGGCAAGCGGGGGCTCCTATAGGTGAAGCTGGCTGCGGAGATTGGGGGTTGAGGTCCTTACCAAGAGAGCTGGAGTTGTCCAAGTGGTAAATTGTGGTTCCGGGAGCGTGACACAATCTATCCTGAATGCAGCAGCCTGTCTCATCTATTTGTCTAACTGCTACTCTGATGCTTCCACCCTCTGCCAGTCATTGCACTGGCTACCCAAATAGTACAGTTTAAACTGATCACTCCAACATACAAAGCTCCCCATGATGCTGCACTCCCCGACATGTCTTACCACCTTACTACATTGCCTAATTTAGAGCTTCACTATTCACAGCCCCTTCAACAGCATTCTAATAAATACAAACCATTATAAAGCACTATACATCATACCCTGCACTCACAAACATTAAGATATGACCATATAGCTGCAGGACCACACCCATAATGAGGCAGGGCTAGTAGGCAGCACCATCTCATGGTGAGCTTGGGGGCGGCAGGGGCGTGGAGAAACAAGCAATGCCGCAAAAACGCCAAAAATTGGCGCGGTGCCCGCCATGCTCAGCCACTGGCCGCTGCTGGCCAAGCAAGTCCTCCGACACAGCCCCCCTCCTGTGGATCGACATTGACCCGGCCTCGGCGGCAGTTCAGGCAGCATTACAGCTTGTGGGCGATAGCGTCTGTGGGAGCTGTGGTCCGGTCTGTCTGTGGGTAAGTCTCAACATGTCTGGGGGAATGGTGGGGGAAGGTGTTAAATAAGATCAAAACTGCATAACGGGTATGAGGGGTGTAAAAGTGGACCAAAACTGCATATGAAGGGGCAGAGGTGTTAAAACTGCATATATATATGGGACAGAGGTGTTAAAGTGGGCGAAAACTGCATATCTGGGGGGGACTTGTTCTAAAGCATGCTAAAACCCAGGGTCAGCTGATTACCTTCCCCCAGGTTATCCCAAATTAGGATGCCTTACTGTCCCCATTCCAGTGGCGCATGACCAGGCTCTCGTCCAATCAGAGTCTCTTGCTGTGCCTATGTCATTCGGAAAACTGGTCTTAATAATGGAGAGCAAGAATGGCACCAACCCCTGCATCCTCATGCTTTGCGCATGTTCCCGTTCCAGCCATTCAGGCTCCGCTCAGGATGTGCCTGCTCTCGCTCCACAATCAAACCATTCAGGGCCGTTTGCGGAATGGCATAGTCATAAAAATTGGCCCTAAGTGGACAAGAGCCCGCACATTCACCATTGAAGCGGGAAGAGGCGAGTTGTACTGGGCGATATGAGGGGTTTCACATAGCGGGGCATCCCATTTCAGGATACCCCCGGGCCCCCAACAAAACCCGGGATAGTCAAAGTCCTGCGTTTTGTTCCGCATTAAAGGGGAAAAATAGGTGGAGCATGGGCAAGCCTGACATGATGGTCGCATGATTCGGGAGCTCTGCACCCAGGAGGCATAAAAACATTATACTGCGACCCCAGACAAATGAATAACACCTTGCACAGCAGCATAAGGGCTGTCACGCTTGGGTAACTCCAGCCCTCCAGGTAAGCCCTCAACCCCCAATCTCCGCAGCCAACCCCTGTAGGAGCCCCCGCTTGCCGGGACGCAGAAAACGCCTGCCCGGGATCGGTTGCCCCCAGGACTTCAATGACTCAAAGGATGAGAGCTTACTGGTTGGAGGTCTGAAGAACCAATGACTAAGAGCGAGTTAGCGGAAGTCCAGAGACAGGCCAGAGGTCGGCAACAGGAGATCAGAGATCGCAGCGGTACAGGAGGATGAGGCAGCTCGAGGTCGGGGTACAAAGCAGAGGTCGGCAACAGAGATCAGACGGAGAATGGTCGGTTCAGGCAGGGGTCGGCAACAGAGATCAGAGAGTGGTCGGTTCAGACGGGGGTCGGCAACGGAGATCAATCAAGGCAATAACACAAGACAAAGCAAGGTACAAGGCGCTATCACAGACACCGAGCAAGTGAGGGAAACCTTTATAGGGACCAGACATGATAGGGGATGGGGGAGCTGGGTGTGCGATTGGTGCTGACTAGGATTCCACAGACAATTGGAAGATAGGGCGTACAGCCCAGCAACTCCTTTGGGCTCATTGGCACAGAACTGCAAGGGACGTTCTTGCCCCTGCTGGGGCTCATTGGCCCTTTAACAGTAAAGGGGGCGTTCACCTCAGCTGAGCTTCAGGCACGTGCGCGAGCACGTGGGCTGATGCCGGGGACGCCGGCAGAAGAGGAGGAGGGGGGCGCGCTTGCGGAGGAGCGAGCAGCCGCACGGCGCGGCCGGCGCCCGAACGAGGAGGCAGCGGGGACTCCGCTGGACCAGGGGTCAGGTAAGGGAATCCTGACAAGGGCATTTAGCCTTCTTTTCTGAGGTAAACTAAGTGCCCATGTCAAAAATCCCCTGGCAACAACGCCAACAGTGTGTGGGGTCAGGTCCCGCAGTGACGACTGTAATGGAGGAGGCACCGCCTGTCAGAGAAAGCTGCAGCACGATTACTCATCAAAGACAACAGAGAAACAAAAACCAAGGAATATTTTACCAGAGAAGAAATCTTCTGAATCGGAAGCTTCAATGGCAGCAGTTTCCAGAGTAACAGAGATTCAGCAGGTTTGTCACAGAAGATGATTCTTCCCACTCCATTAAATCAGAGAACTAGAAAGCATGATAAAGCCCTTATATCACATACCAGTATATCAATACTGCTGGACAAAAAGCTTAAATTGGTGCAAGATAAACAGACTGCTGATTTGAAAAAACGATTTTGAGAATATAGGGCAAATAATTGATACTATAGAAAGAAAGGTGGAGGAAACTGTAACTAGAATCAATCAACATGAGCAGATTATGGGATCAACGCAGCATCAGATAGACGAATCTCATTCTAAAATGTAAAACAAAAAAAATAGGTCTAGAAGATATCATTTTAGGGTGCAAGGCCTTCCTGAATCCATCACAGATCTAGATTTGGCCATAATAGAACTGATAAGAGCTATTTTACCTCATGCTGATGAAGGTCAGTTACTCGTTGATAGGGTGCATACAGCACTCACAACACCTAGATAAAACAGAGCACCGAGAGATGTAATAGTAAAACCAAATTACTATCAAATTAAGGAACAATTTATGGTTGTATGAGGACACCCTAATATAATGTTATCTTGCACCATTGACAAACCAAAAAAGAAGAGAAATGTAACTGCCCTTGACTAAGTTGATTTAGAAGACCATATAATACAGATGGGCTTTCCCCTTTTGTTTGAACTTTACTTTGACAGGCAAAATGTTTTCCTTTGCAACGTTTTCATAATATCATCCAGCTTGGGGGAATTTTTTAGCAGTGAGGCTAAACTTCAACCCCTTTCTCCTTTATGGAAGAAGAAAACATTTGGGAGATCTAAGCATTCCAGAATCGATATTGAGTTGAAGAAGATTCAATCATTTTCTACTTGTTTTTCAGCATTTAGTTTATCTAGGTTGATGTCCTTTAACACTTTGATCCTAATAAGAGGATTATGAGGAGAAGAGAATAAATACTCATAAATACTAATATAATAGTAAAACTATAAATACTCATAAATACTAATATAATAGTAAAACTAAGTTACATTCATGAACACTTTGGTATTCTTAATGTTAATATAAGTACTTATGTAAACCAGGATTTGAGGGTTAAGGATGTTTTGAAAATATAGCTGTTTACTATGCTTATATAGTTTTGAAATTTTTTGGTTCTGATAACAATTTTTGTTTAATTTTTGTGTCAAAATGTTTATTGATAGTTGATGTTTTTCATTTTCTTTCTATTTTTATTCTCTTTACTTCTTATTAGGAGAATCAGTGCCTTGTTTACCACTTAACCTTTTGTGAAATGGGAAGCGTTTTTTCCTTTTCTTAACTTATGTATGTCTTTTTAGAGAGACACATTTTGGGAAGGTGATCAATGGCTAATTTAGTTAAGTTTTTCTCTCAACATTCAGGGTTTTAATTCACCCATTAAAAGAGATAAAGCATTTCATTACTATGGTTCTCTTGGCTGCTGACATAGTCATGACAGTCAAGTGGCACTACCAGTGGTGGCCTACCAGCTGCCTTGGAAACAACCTGCTGTATTTTTGCTCATTGACCAATTTGATGGTACTGTGGGCCAGATTTGGCACACGGGCCAGGGTTTGACACTGGTGGAGGAGATAGAAGTAACAATAAAGGTAAGAAGTGCTTTCTTTATATCATGGTCGAGCCATATGCACTAAATTGGAGGAGTCTATATAGAGCTGTACAGGAGTTACCTAGCCTCTCTGCTGCCCCTGTAAAATACCAGCATATCATATAAATTCCAAAACATTAACCCCATGATGGTAAAGTGTTGCGCAATATGCTGGTGCTATGTGCTATATAAATAAAAGATTATTCTACTAGAAGCGCGGGATGGTGACAACCAGCCGAGGCTCTCGCCTCACCTTTGAGGACACTTGAAGATATTGGTCGTCAGATCTCCTGTTAAAAATGTGTAATCCTGTTTAGTAATGAAGGGTCCTATCACTGAGTATAGCCTCACCGATGCTAAATATGCCAGTGTTATTTCTTTTGAAATATAGGCTTTCCCTTTATCTTCTATAATGTTCCCCCCCCCCCATAATCTTCAAGGCAACGAAGCATAGGTTTCATGGACAGGGTTTGTGGTGCGCCCGAGTATTTTGTGTTGGATAACCCCACTGTGAGATAAAAGGGGTGCGGGTATGCACAGCTAATTAACCAAAAAATAAAGACTGGGTGCTAGTAAGATGGGGGCAAAATGCATGTATACTAAAAGGGCCCTAGATTGGCCCCAAATGCCCCTATATATAACTACTACACACCAAAAACCATGTAAATAAATAAATACATTTATTGGATCATTCTTGAAAAATTGACAAACAACATTAAGGACTAGATTAAAAACATATACACAAATAACGGATACTGGAGATAATTGTCCTGTTATGAGCTATCATTCAGGTATGAATTATATTATATTTACCATAAATATATTAACACTAAATAAATATGCTGCTATGGCTGTATGGTGGCGTTATTTAGAAACAAGAAAGTGCTGCAAAATCCAAATATTTAATAAAAAATGCTTACAATAGAAAAAAAGGAAAAAAATATATTAGTAAAGTGCCAAGTGCTTAAAAGTGAAGATTGTGCAAAGTGCCAAGTGAAAATATACCAAGAGTTATAATGCACATTAAGCATTGTGCAAAAATAGTAAGGTTTAAAGATCAGTGCAATGCAGATAATGCGTGCGCCATCATACAGACCAATGCATATGAATAAAAATTATTAATGAACAGATAACATCACCACATTTTCTGAGCTCAGGACCTCCAGGACCGCAACTATCCACCGACACGTTGCGTGGCCGTGTGCCACTTCGCCAGGGTGAGAAAGTTGCTATCGATCTGACCACCCCTTTTAAACTAACCTGTGTGCTCGCCGTCCAACTGCGCGAGGCCCACGCCGCCCCATCACGTCTATCATGCCGAACAGCCCAACATCCGTCGACGGGATGACGTGTAGAGCGCCCGCGTCATCCCCGCCCGCAGAAGCGCAGACACACAGGAGGGGCTGGAGGGGTGGAAGCGCGCGCGCGCACGCCGCCGCGCCGCCCCGCAACTCGGGCTCACTCTCAGCAATGAGAGGACCCAGGCGTTGCGACCGCGCGCGCTCCACCCCGCCAGCCTCCATCCACCAATCAGCCTGTCATAGACAGTGATCGGAACATGGAGGGTAAGTATAAAAGGGAGATGTTTAATTTGGCTATTCTATAAGTACAAATATTCTACAAAGATATTTTGATCAAGAATGATTTGTGTACTAAAGATAATTTAGAATCCACCATCCATAACAAATAATAAGAAATTTGTTTGTATTATGACATCACATATCACGGCTAAAATCAAGTATAAGTGATATATCAGAATAGAGCTATCAGTCGCCCACACACATATCGTGTGTCATACTGACAGCGTTATTTTGTACCTGATACACCATGTCATTGTCATTCAGAGCCCGGCATCATCACAAGGTGATACAAGCAATGTATAATCTATGGTCATATGTAATCATATTTAATCAGTACAACTATCAATTAGTAAGTGTTATGATTCCAAATAAATAATAAATGGATCATTACAATAATTCAAAGAATTAGGATTCAGAAATTAATGTAATTTGTAAAAAAAGATAAAAAGCAACATGTCCATACTGTTGCCTATGTCCGAAGACGGTTTGTAAAAAGGGGTGGAGATTCATTGGGGCGCATGAAGAATTGCTGTCCACGGGCCATGATGGCTGGCATGCAGGGTCCCACCTGGAGAATAAGCTGTCATATAGATTCATCCATCCAAGAGAACCTAGGGGGGTCCGGTGAAAATCTCAGTGTTTTCCTTTTTCCCACGTTTGTAACTAAACAGTTCTTCCCTTGGTGTTGTGACTACTCGTTGCCACGCCTTATTGATCACTCGTCGGAGGTAACCCCTTTGTTGGAACCGTCTCTTCATAAGTGCTGCTTCATTCAAAAATGTTTCATTCTTAGAACAGTTCCGTCTCGCCCTAAGAAACTGTCCAGTTGGTATACCTTCCTTCAACCTCCTCGGGTGAAAACTGTCATAATGAAGAATACTGTTTGTGGCAGTGGGTTTTCGTGTTAAAAAAAACTTGGAGTGCCGGCATATGTGTCCAAGAGGGTGTAAAGGTAGAGGGTCGCCTCAGGGTGTTTGTTTCCAAGTCTGATGGTTCTTGTTCTTCCAAAAGTGCAGCTAGATCCTCTAGAGCCTGCCGTTCCTGTTCCTCAAGAGGTATGGCTTCTGTATTCTGGATGGGATTGTAAAAGTGATGTTTGAGAGAAAGTTTTCTACAGAATAGATATAGATCCTTTATTGTATCAAACTTATTGAATAAACATGTTGGAGAGAAGCTTAACCCCTTTGACAGTATATGTTTCTGGGCATCAGTTAGGGGTACATCAGTTAAGTTAATGATCTTTAATTCCGCATCTGACGAGTGCGGCGAGGCTGATTTGGGTACATAACCCGTCTGCGTTTGATGTCTCTCGGACGCAGACGGTGGTGTTCCCTGACTGTTGACTCCCCATTTCTGCCTGTTCCTTCTCCTCTTGTTGAGCCCCCTTCTGGTCTTCCTGTATGTCCCTGTTCTAAAAAAGACAAATCCGGTGAAGAGTGTTCGGATGATCTACTCGAGGTGAGTGATTGTCAGAACACCGGGTGTGAACCCTGATTGCGGAGACTGCAACACTGCTCACCTCTCGACCGGGAAGCCTGGAATCTAAGGACCAGCCTCTGATGGTGAGGATAGATTGGGCTGCAGGAAGGCCCCAGGTCAGGCAACCTAGGAGTGGGTTTTGCAGAATTCCGGGTAGGAGACAGACCAGAGCTGATCTGGGAGTGTGAGGCAGGCTGAAGTCGTGGGCTGGCAGATCTGGATCAAAGTCGAGAAACAAGCGGAGGTCGTGGGCAGGCAGATCAGGATCGTAGTCACAAAACAAAGCCGAAGTCGTCAGGAAAGCAGGATCGTAGTCAGAAGCAAGCCGGGTCGGTACACAGGAAGGAATCACAGGAACTCAGGAGCATGCAGGAAAAGACCAACTGGCAATTGAGGACAGGCCTAGTCTGTTTTTCTAGGCCCCTGCACATGCTCAGTAGTGAGGACTCACAGGCGGCCTCTGCTGGTCAACAGGAGGAACAGTCCTGGTTCTCCGGCATAGATGAACAGGCGCCCTCTGCTGGACTACAGAGGGAACAGTCCTGGTTCTCCGGCATAGACGAACAGGCGCCCTCTGCTGGACTACAGAGGGAACAGTCCTGGTTCTCTGACAGTGATGTCTGTGAGGAGGTTCTATGTCTATAATTGAAAGAGGGTCTAACATCCCTGTTTGATCTATCTGTCCATGGGGAGGATCGAGGATGAGTGGATCAATTCACTCCAGAGCCTCGTCCATTGCCATGGTGTCTCCACCTGTATAGTGTCCCATCTGTGGCATCCCTCCAATCTCTTTCAAGTTTGTTCTTTTTATTGGTCATAACCTCCTGTTCATATCTGTCAAGTTCTCTCGTGAGGGCCTCTGTGAACTTGTTGACCTGTTCTTGTATTTTGAGTAAATCCAATTGCATATAAAGATCTTGCAGTCGGGATTTGATGGAGGTTAGTAATTTCTGGTCCTCTTGGATAAGCATATCCATGAGGGACAGGGAGCAAGACTGTAAAATGCTCTCCCAACCAGATTTGAACTCTGTGGAGACCTCCCACGCAGGAAATATTTGAATCCTTAATCCCCGAGGGATCAAATTTTGTTCCTTGTAAATTTGGAGGCTGTGTACATTCCACTAAATTCTAAGGTAATCCCATCGAGCACGTTTGATGGCCCTAAAAAGAGACTCCTGAGTACATGTATCACCATTAATCTGTTCTTGCCTAGTGCAATCTTTAAGTAACGCGAGTTTTTCTATCCAGTTATTTTCTACTGATTCAAAGTTAAAGGCCATGATATAGGCGTGCTATACCCAGGACAGAAATTGTCCTATAAATCTAGTATTGGATGTGAGATAAAAGGGGTGCGGGTATGCACAGCTAATTAACCAAAAAATAAAGACTGGGTGCTAGTAAGATGGGGGCAAAATGCATGTATACTACCAAAAATAAAGGGCCCTAGATTGGCCCCAAATGCCCCTATATATAACTACTGCACACCACTAATAAGCGGAGCTTAGCATTCTGCAAGATCAATGCTTTACGTCCAGATGTTTTGTGCCTGCAGGAGACACACTTCTCGGGCTCCTCCAAACCTAAATTTTTTTATGCTAAATATCCACAAATTTATTTGTCTTGTGCAGATTCCAAGCAGAAAGGAGTCCTTGTGGGATTTCGTAGAGGATCCCAATTTACTTGCAGGAAAGAGATCAATGATCCTGGTATTTATATTGTATATATATTGTATTCTTATAGGGGAACTACAAGATGTGGAGGTGACGATAGTCACTTATTATGCTCCTAATCGTAATCAGCTCACATTCTTATCGGACTTTCTTAAAGTTGTAAAGACGGAAGCAAAAGGGGCAACTATATTATGTGGAGACTCAAACTTAGTTTTAAATCCCCTTTTAGATAGACTATCTGTGGCTAATACTATGGCTAATGCCCAACTAGTTGCGTCCTCCAGAGCTTTTAGGAAGCTGTTGGATTCATGTATGTTAGCTGACAGTTGGAGGGAGGCGCATCCGGGAACCCAGAACTTTACACATTTTTCTCACCCACATGGTGTCTATACAAGAGTAGATCATATACTTTTACCCCCAGGCACTTTAGCACAAATCGTACCGATACCTTGGTCCGACCATGACGGACTTCTCCTTAAATTAAATTTCCTTTTAAGTAGGCCATTAAGATCTCTGTGGTCACTTAATGTATCCCTTTTGTCGGACCCAGTAGTGGTTCATTCTCTCACAGAAGCGTTGAGTGAATACTTTGAGATGAATGCAACACCTGAGGTCACGTCCACGATTTGTTGGGAGGCCCACAAGCCCACTATCAGGGGTAAATTAATAGAGTTAGCCCCCCAAAAAAAGAGAGAGAGAAATTTTTATATAGATAAACTAGAGAGGGAATACTTGGAGATAGCAGAGAAAGCAAAAAAAAATATGTCCCCAAGTATTCGCTCTGAACTTAACAGAGTGACGCAGGATCTCAATTTAGCCTTAGCAGGAAAAGCAGAGAACTCCATGAGGTGGCTTAAACACAGGTACTACTGTAAAGCTAACAAACCAGACTCCCTGTTAGCAAAGAAGCTAAAGACTCGCGAACAATGTTACCGCCCGATCAGGTTGAGGAGTGATAGGGGCAGTGTCTCTAGTAACCCCACTAAGATTGTTGAAACTTTTAGCTCCCAGCTTTCAAAGTTATATTCTAATCCCAATCCGCCTGGGGTAGGCGAGATCACGGCCCTTCTGAATGGGCTCTCTCTACTAGCTCTTCTGGAACAGCTGTGGGAGCTCTTGGAGAGAGACTTTGATCTGGCTGAGGTACAGCGGGTGATAGCGGGACTAAAGCTTAACAAAAGGCCGGGTCCGGACTGCTTTCCGGCTGCCTATTATAAAACTTTTAATTCTATTCTGGCCCCGAGGTTAACCGCTGCATTTAATGCCATACGGAGGGGTGACTCTTTTTCACAAGAGTCCCTTACCGCGTCCATAAGTATGATACCGAAACCGGACACGGATCACACAGCGTGGTCCAATTTTAGGCTGATATCACTTATTAATATAGATGTTAAAATTATGGCCAAGGTCCTTGCTGATAGACTGTCTGGGTTTCTGCCTCATTTGGTTCATATCGACCAGACAGGCTTCATCCCGGGGCGACAGGCAGGGGACAATATTAGGAGAGTGATTCAGGTCTCGCATATGGCCAAGAAAAGGAAGTCACCTATAATGCTTTTATCCCTTGACATAAGAAAAGCTTTCTGCTTATTAGAAAAATGGGGCTTTGGCCCACAGTTTTTGGGTGTGCTACGATCAATATATAAGGCTTCTGTAGCGTTTGTTAAATACTGTGGTTATAAATCTGATACCTTTTTGCTTGGCTAGAGGTGCGAGACAGGGTTGCCCCTTATCTCCCCTCCTGTTCGCCCTGGTTATGGAGCCACTGGCACAGATGATTAGGGATGCCCCAGATGTTTCGGGGATAGTAATTGGGGATAGACAACACAAGCTTGGTCTATTTGCAGATGATGTCCTATTGACCATTTCGAATCCTCTTGTTTCTATTCCTAATTTGCTGCAAATCTTGAATCGCTTTGCCAAGATCTCGGGCATCCATGTGAACACTACTAAATCAAAAGCGCTAAATGTTAATATCCCAGCGGAGGTGTGGTCTCAGTTACAGGCCAACTATGATTTTAGCTGGGAGGATAAAGCTATTAAATATTTAGAAGTAGCTTTGACCAACAATTACGATTCATTATTTGCAGCTAATTACCTTCCTCTGCATAAAAAACGCAATACCCTGTTAGTACAGTGGAAGGATTATAATTTGTCTGGGCAAGGAAGAATGTCGGCAGTCAAGATGACACTATTGCCAAAATTTCTCTTTTTGGCGAGAACCTTGCCAGTACAGCTCCCAGCTAAGTTTTTAAGGGATCTGCAGGGGCAAATCCTTGCGTTTATCTGGAACTATAAACGGATAGCAAAAAAGGTTATGATTAGGTCTAAATCAGCGGGCGGTTTAGGAGTCCGAGTCTTCAAAAGTATTACCAAGCGGCACAGGTGGCCCAACTCCTATCATAACGCGGTGGTGGATATATCTAATTGGGTTCAGATAGAGACGAGCATAGCATATCCACTAAAGGCAGATGATCTTCTATGGCTTACACCATGGGCGAGAAAACTGATCTTTAACCCGATAATGGCCCACTCTTTACGGGTTTGGGACGATATTTTTCGGACGGACTTGCCTCCCCTCATCTACCATTAATGCCTCTCTGGGGGAACCTGATGTTCACGCCGGGAGTTTGACACATTTAGGTTTGGTAGATGGCGGGAGGTGGGGATCCACCGTCTGAGCGATTGTTTTCAAGGGTCGGGGATCGCCTCCTTTCAACAACTTAAAGACAAATATGACCTTAGGTTAAAAGATCTTTTCAGGTATTTGCAAGTTACCCATTTCATTAAATCTGTAGTGAGTCATCAGACACTGGACGACCTTACGCCCTTTGAAATACGCTGTTTGCAGGATCCGAGAGGTAGAGGTGTGGTATCAGCTATCTATCGGTTACTGTGCCTTAGTTTGGATCAGGGTAGCCTTCTTTATAGGGAAAAATGGGAATTGAATTTGACAACTGTCAGGGAACCTGAAATGTGGCAGAGAGTGTGGCAGGCCTCCTTTGGGAAGATGGCCTCGGCTCAGGCTATTGAGGCGAATCTGAAGGTCAAGTTACGTTGGTATATGGTACCTGAACGGTTGGCTCATATGGCGGGGGGATCTCAGGGGTACTGCTTTCGACGCCACTGGAATTCTTAGTAAGGCTCTGGGAAACCTTTAAGCTTGGATCAGTGGGTTGCACTATTAAATGAATCCCCTGCTGGGTGTTTAACTCAGCAAAGACAACTGACATCATTTATGTACATGTGCCAAAATAGTTATTGCAAAAGCTTGGAGAACAGCAACTTTGAGTTTTGTGGAATTCAAAAACAGGGTGAGTAATACTCTGGCAATGGAAAAATTAACAGCTATACATTTGGACAAAATGGAGGAGTTCCGGGAAGTGGGGTCTCCCTGGATTAGGGAGGTATACCCTGCATCATTTGACATTATGCTTTTAAGCATTTGAAGAATGGTATTATGTTAGTTATGTTTGTGGCCTGTTATTCGACTTTTCTTATTCTGTTCCTCCCATTCCTTTCCCTCCTTCTTTCCCCCCCTTTTTTTTCTTTTCTTCATGTTTCCAATCTTGTTATGTAGATTCTTAATCTGATAGAGTTATACCCTCCTAAGGGAGGTAGGAATACTTATGTTGTATTTAAAGATACATGCTAAGTTTAACTGTATATAAAGTCGCTTCCAATGTTACTATATGATGTTTGAGATGTCAATTATATTAAGTGCTGTTATGGCATTGTGTATGGAATAGCAGAAGGTCAGGATTATTTTCTTGTCTGCTGTTTATTGTAAGACTGTGACTTCTGATTTGAAATAAAAATCATTGAAACCAAAAGATTATTCTACTTTGTGCAGTGCTGTGAAAAATGATGGCACTATATAAATAAACAAAAATAAAAATTTGGGAAAAACAAGGCTGGGTGGACACAATGCGGCTATGGGTGTCACTGGGTGTAGACCCACTATAATTATCATGTCCTCTTCTCACCAGCACCTATGCCCTTTGGTAGAGGTCCGGTGCACTTCAAGGTTTCCAGAGTCAACCGTGAAAGAACACCGGGCCCATAATGATTGGCACTGGGCTCTTCTGCTTCTCGAGGGCCCAGGAGAATGTGCAGGTAATAGGGTAGGGGGACTGACATGTCACCTACTAGTTTTAGCAGGTGGAAGGTTGGCCCCTCTACCCTCTGAACTGGTATAGGGGTCCCCTGGACCTCAGGCTTTGATTCATGCTCAGGATCATGGGGGATGGGTTGGCGACAGCAAAGTGGAAGAAGAAATTTCTCTTCCTTTCACCTACTGGAGACTGCACAAGACTGACAATCAGACATCAAGACTGCCAGGCAATTGTTTTAAAAGTTTGATGGTCTAACCTGGCGGTCCACTGACAGACCAAACCATAACAGTAGTAATATTAAATAGTAAATAAAAAGTATTAAGCTGGATTACACTTGTTTCTGCTATACATAGAAGTTATCATAACCAGTAAAGCAGGAAAAATTAATTTGTAAAGGTTCTCAATCATCCAGGTCACGGTATATCTGGAATAAATTAGGGCTACTGGACTTGCTGCTTGAGTTTCTGAAGATGTTTCGCTAGTCATCTGACTCTCTATATTGAAAAGTCAGTTGGATGACGAAACGTCTTCAAGAAAATAAAACAGCAACTTCAGTTGCCCTGATTTATTCCTACAAATACAGACAAATAACAATTTGCCAAACATAGGAAAATACATTTAGCTGGTGGGCTAGTGATTCTGCTTTAATGTGACAGCACATTGAGTCTGATCTGTTAAACTGTACTGTGAAAAATGTGGGCGTTAATTGAACACTTCAGCTTCAGTTTCCATGACAACAGAAAAAGTTGTAAAAATGTAGATGCTCCCTCCCAGTGCTTATATAACTGCCAAGATGTAATCCCTGCCCCGAATCTTCTATATGTTTAGCTGTGTTTTCATCTCTGAACAATATCAACATCTCATCTGTTCTGTCCAAGTTCTCCTGGTGGAAGAGAGGAACCTTAGGTGTCAGCCACGGCTTTGGGAACAAAAGCTGAGCGAACACTGAAATTCTGTCAAAAGAATACTAAAGAGTCAGCCCCCCCCCAACCTCCCATACATTATTTGCAATTATATGCCTTGTGTTCCCCATATCTTAGTTAGATTGGACATTCAATGCAGCTCTGTGTGTATTCCCACCGATCACCAAGAAAACTCACAATGCAAGCGGCAGCCAATCAGCAAGTTCAGTTCCATTCAGTTTTCTTAGCTTCTCTGACGTCAGATTGCTGAGTGAACTGAATGGAGCCGAGTAAACGGCCAGTCAAATCCCAGCGTACCTGCGCCAGCCATTCACAAATGACTGATGCAGGCATGAGCCTAGTATCCCAAATCGGGAGGCCCCAGGGAGAGGGAATCGTCCGGTCCTGGAATCTTTTTGAAAAAACACTGAATGGCTGAGCGCACTTCAGGACAGGATGTGCCCGCTCTTGCTCCCAATTGTTTACATCACCGAGGGTGCCACTAGAACAAGTGAGTTTTGTTGGGACCTGGGGTGTTTCATCCCGATTTAGGATGCCCTGGGGATGGCAAGCGGCTGGCCCTGGAATCTTAACAGCTACCCCCGGGACAAATGGCTGCCCCCCCTGTGCCAGTCTTAGTGCCTGCAGCACACCCATTCATTGCAATAGAGGGGTTGTATCAGTCCTTAGCACACGCTTTCCATTGTAGTGAATGGAGTAGGCATATTCAATGAAGGGAGCGGCCGTTTGTTCTGGAGGTTGGCATTGATTAGAGAACTGGCCTGCACAGCAAATACTTTTTTTATACTTGTGGGAAAAGCCCCTTTTGGGGCCGATGTGATCATTGGTCATTTTCATCCATCTATGATCATCATCATTTTTGTTATATGAGATGGAATACATGGCTTTGAAATCTGTTTGAGACCATAGAGATGGTTCTGTATAGAAGAGAGGTTCCTACCTCCTGTTCCACACCTTTGGCTGTCTTTCAATCAGCAGATCCATGCAAATGTTTGGCAAGTTATATGCAGGCTGACTCCTTTCTGTCTGTAATCCCAGACACATTCTGTAGTTACAGACACGTAATCCCAGACACATTCTGTAGTTACAGACACATGTAATCCACTGATACATTCCCTGTAATAAATATGATTCCATGGTATAATTGCAAGCAGATCAAACACAGGTCCATGTTGTGGCCACACGTCTGATATACTTACTGCAGTTATATCATGACCTAAATGAATGAGAACTAAAAGTATTTGCAAGGCTTGGACGAAAATAGGCTGCAAAATTCTAACAGTGCATTTGGTGTTCGTGCACAGCAGCCAATCAGCCTTTTTTCTTCCCCCGTATAAAAGGTGGGGTCCGCGTCAAGCCGCACAACACCGCTGTGCATTCTGCAAGTTAAATAGGGAGAGGTGCTGCTGAGGGGATATTTGATTAAAAAACTGCCCCTTTCAGGGCAAACTATTGTCAGAGACAGGGGCTGGAGTGGGGGCTAGAGCAGGGTTGGACTCACTACTGCTGCATTAATACCACTGCCTTGTCACTACTGGGGTCTGGGTGTCCAATTATACCACAAGTTGCTCTAAGCACTGGGGTGGGTGTGTGTCCCCTTATACCACAACTAGCTGTAAGAACTGGAGTGAGTGTGTGTCCCCTTATACCACAACTAGCTGTAAGAACTGGAGTGAGTGTGTCCCCATATACCATAACTAGCTGTAAAAACTGGGGTGAGTGTGTCCCCATATACCATAACTAGCTGTAAACACTGGGGTGAGTGTGTCCCCATATACCATAACTAGCTGTAAACACTGGGGTTAGTGTGTCAGTTCCCAGCTGCCTTTGCAGGAGGAGGAGCAAGTTGCCAACCATTTTCAATATTTTGTTTCATGTCCCACGACTTACATTTCTTTCTACCCGGGGTAATGGTTAATATATGTTTATTTACATAGGCTCAGCACTGTGCCTTTAATTCCCCTTGTCCCCTCCAGGCTCCCTTAGTCTTGCCCTGATGTAAGTAACTCCTCCCTTATTCCTCTCTCTGGTGGCCATTATTACCCTGACATCCAAGCAGTGCACACATGCTGCTGCCTTCTTCAGCTATAGTTCTTTCACCTGTTGTTGCTGTATAGATTTCACCACAAGTTTCCAGCTGCATTGAAAGTACATGTCTCCTGTACCAAGATTCTGTACCGAAATAAAGCTTTTGAATACTTATCACTGGTCTACCAACAATTGAGTTGAGCTATCTGCCGAGCCCTATGGAGCGAAGAAAACATCCAGCACAGACACACACAAGGAACGTGGAGCTGTCTACAGGATTCCATTTGCTGCCATCCGGTGAGTGAGAATATTTTGCGCTATACTGTGATTTTTGGGATTTCCAGGGAAATTATATATTATCTAGCAAGTCTGGGCTTTAACATGAAATGTCTTGTTTGGCCTTGTTTTAGTGTATGCTCAATATTTTTGTATATTGCAATACATTTAAAAAATATATATATTTTTTACCATTTGTAGTGTTTTTTTGTAATAAAAAAAATGTAAATTTTTCAATAAAATCACATTGTGTATAAAAGCCCCATTTCTCCGGTTACAACAGTACCACATATGTACTTTCCTGCTTGTAGACCAGGGTGCAGAGGCCAGTCTCAGCGGCCCCTGATCCTAGAGGCTCTTCTGCCCCCCCACATTCGGCTGCTTCAGGGCCCGATCCTCTGCCCCCCCCCCCCCGCCGGCTTAGCCGTCTATAAATGACAGCATAGCTTTAGCTGTGCTCTTTAAAGTCCCGCGCCACTCAGCGAAGTCTCACAGGATTTCTGGCAGCTCCAAAATGTAGACATTTTTGGTCAGCTTTTTGGTCATGGAGCACCCCATTCACAACCTTTATGGCCACTCGAGCATTTACCAGGGTGGGATCCCTCAGTTGGGCAGTACCAACATTTTCCCTGGAAACAATTAAATCAAGCCCAATTTTCTGCATAGCAGGAGCATTGTCTTGTCCAGCCAACACCTGTAAAGGAAAATTGTCCAAAACATCAGGGGCTGTCTCACTTCTCTCGCGGGGTTCCCCCACAAGTCACAAAACAAAGGAAAGTATCGGCCCACAATGACAGTAGAAACATAGGAACATAGAAGGTTGATGGCAGAAGGAGAGCATACACTCCATCTAGTCTGCCCTTATGTGTATATTGTATGTTCTCTTTATCTTAGGATAGATGTGTGCTTATCCCAGGCATGTATAAATTCACTGACTGACGATTTTTCAACTACCTCTGCTGGAAGCCTGTTCCAAGCATCTACTAATATTTTCTAGCATTGCTCCCGATCTTCCCTTCAACTAGCTTCAGGTTGTGCCCCCTTGTTCTATCATTAAGTTTCTTCTCTTCCTTGAACCTTATTCAATCCTTTCACATATTTTAACGTCTCAATCATGTCTCCTCTCTCCCTTCTTTCCTCCAGACTGTAAAAATTAAGTTCTTTAAGTTTCTCCTGATAAGTTTATATAAAGTTTAAGTCCTTCTACTATTTTTGTTGCCCGTCTTTGGACACGTTCTATATGAATAATGTCTTTTTGCACACAGTACAATAGTATGCATAAGTACGACAGTATGCATACAATTTTAACCACCCCTATTTAATGGGTTACTGCTCCCAACACAGTCTCTGTTTTCACCAGTGCTACCGGGTAACCTTTGGTGTTTCCATGGATGCAAATGACACTCAAGTGCTTACTGGGTACATAGCCCCCAGCTATCAGGCTGGCATGGGGCACAAGGCTACCAGCAAGGCTTTGACAGGGTGGTTGTTGGCAAGGATTTTGAACACGTGGTCTCATTATTGCCCCCTGGTGATGCAACATACTCAGGCAAGACAAACAGCGTTGCCTTGCATCACAGTCCATGAGTTTTGGGGGCAGTGTACAAAATATGTCCCAGCTCACCACATCCCCAGCAGCTTGGGCACATGGTCCCTTCTAGAGTGATCCCTCCACCTTGGCACACCCCCAGCATCAATAACTCTCTTACCAGAGGAAGACTGTCAGTCCGGGGAGGTGATCAAATGGCAGGAGCATCACAGAGATAGAGATCAGTCGCAAGATATCTCTCAACCATGCTGACAAGTTGATCTGCATCTGTTGGGCTACCCTGACCAACCCAGCGCTGCAGTTTAATAGGTAGAGCTGATGTGTAGCGATCCATGACCACCCTTTTGACAATCTGCACTGGTGTAGAGGAACTGGTTTCCAGTCATCTCCTAGTCAGAAGTAACAAGTCATACATCTGGGATCTGGCGGGCTTATCCACATTGAAGTGTCAGTTATGCACCCTCCAGGCACAGACCACAGGTGTGACCTCCAAGTGGGCCAAAATCTCGGCCTTCAACTTTTTGTAGTCCTTGAGGTCATAGCATACTTTTTGGGGCCCAGCCGCAAGGACGTTGGCCCACTCTGGCTCCAGGAGCTCCTAACGCTCTGCAATCCTCTCGAATACAGTGAGGTGGACTTCCACATCATCTGTAGCAGTCAGTTTTTGCCACACCCTTTGTACGGCTCTCCTTGGGCTCTAAACCAGGGTGTGAGTTTGCTGGGCCTCCCCAGTCTGTTGGGTCCCAACAGGCCCTAGTGCTGCAATCTGCTCAGCCAGCAGGCAGTTGGTCTCCTGTTGTGCAGCTACTGTTTGCTGGTACTGAGCCTGCTGTTGTGCCATGGCTTGCTGCTGTGCCATAGCTTGCTGCTGAGCCTGCTGTTGTGCCATGGCTTGTTGCTACTGCTGATCCTGCTGTTGTGTCATGGCTTGCTGCTAAGCCTGCTGTTGTGCCATGGCTTGTTGCTGCTGCTGATCCTGCTGCTGTGCCATGGCTTGCTGCTGCTACTGATCTTGCTGCTGTGCCATAGCTTGCTGCTGCTGATCCTGCTGCTGTGCCATAGCTTGCTGCTGCTGATCCTGCTGCTGTGCCATAGCTTGCTGCTGCTGAGCCATAGCTTCCTGCAGCCACGTCTGTGACAGAACCAACTGCTATATCAGCTCCTCCATTTGAGACTGGTGAGACATTTTGTTGCCGCTTTCCCTCGTGGCCATGCACTTCACCGCAGAGTTTCTGTCATGCTGCTGCTCCTAGCAACCATTCCATTTGCCCTTCACATATCTCCACCATATGTCGGGGTTGCTAGCGGCAATGACTCTGGAAACAATTCTCAAGTGACATAACAAAGGGTTTATTGAGTACAAAGTCCAACATAAAGTCTCTTCAAATCAGAATATGACAGATGCAATTAATCCAGCAACATAAACAGCTGTTTCCTAGTTTAGACAAAGTCCATTTTTGTTTAGGTGTGCAGCAAACTCAGCAAAATTTCTCAGGTTCCACAATTGAGACTGGCTGTCTCACCAAACGGCTTCACCCCCGTCTGCTGGACAAAAGCAGGCTTTTCTATCCACTAATGAGAAGGCCCAGCCACCTGTGCCGCTGAGACAGAATAGGCAAACCCTGGCCTGGAGGGAGGTCAATGACAGGTACCACTACCAACCTTACCTGCCATTCCATAGAAATCCAGGCCACAGTAAAAACTGAAGAAAAGGCTTCAGTGCTCTAAAGCACTAAAGCAAACAGCCTACTGGATCTCTAGAATTCTGCGAGAAATGTTCACCCCTCCAGAGTATAGCCTGCTGCATGCCTACAATAGCTATAGGCAGAGAGGAGGGCCTTATTCCGGGCCCTCTCCTGAAGCCGGAGGAGTCGGCCGGATCGAATGAGGGATCAATTGAGTAGCTTTTTTTGTGGCCGCTAGCAGGGGGAAAGCCAGGCGTTTAAAGGTAGGAGAGGCATCCACGTACAAATTTTAGAAGGGTTAAAGTGAACCTACATATGCACCCACCTTTTTAGTTAAAGATTCATAGGAACATAGAAAGTTGGTGGCAGAAGGAGACCAGATTCATGGTAGGTATAGCCTCTCTGAAATCTCCCCAATGTGAACAACACATCACTGGAGGGTAGGGTAATAGAGGTGCTTTCCCCAGGAAAACCCCCTTCATACCCCACCCCTACAGTCAGTTGGCCACATGGGGAAAAGGGGATCCTTAGAGGTACCATCTCTGAGGTCAGCACCGGGGTCTCCTCTTCCCCCAGGGCCACCCCTACAATAAGTCAGTTGGCCACATGGGGAAAAGGGGATCCTTAGAGATAACATCTCTGAGCCAGCACTGGGGTCTCCTCTTCCCCCAGGGTCTTCAGTGGAGCAGAGAACACCCCTTCTGGACCCTCGCTCACCTCTGCAGGGAGGGGCCTTTTATACCCAGACTGAGCTGATGCAATCTCACGCAGCCCATTTAAAAGGGTCCTCCCAGCACTGTAATTGGTGGTAGCCAGGTGTGGGGGCAGGTGACTTTATTTTCTTTGTGGGCTATGAGGGCTGGTAGCCTTCAGGGCCAGGGACCGGCCACTTGGTCTCTGTGCCTTGGTCTACCAGCCCCCAAACCCGGTACCTAGGCTTGTTTTATTTGGGTACGGTGACCCCACACTGATTCTTTTTATGTTTTTAAGGGTTTTAATCCTTAGGAGTGTGGCCAGTGGTTGTATTTCATGTGAAAATCTCAAAAAAAATCTCTTTTCGGTTTGGGGTGTCTACTGATACATATGTGGTACAGTCTTAATCAGGGAGGAATGGGGATTTTAGATGCAATATGGTTTTCTTGAAAAACATACATTTATTTTTAAAAGACGTGACAAAATGTAATATATATATATATATATATATATTGTATCATCAGCACACAGGAATACTTTACTTACCACACCTTCTTCTGTGTCTGTATTTACAATCATATTAGAAAGGGGCCCAGGACAGTGCCTTGCAATACACCACCTGTAACTCACAATTCTTTCAGATTGTTTAATTCCTAACCCCCCACAGTGGTGTCAGTGACGTGGGGGGGGGGGGGGCGGGTGACACTGCTGCCCGGGCACAGGGCTTGTGTGGGCTGTGTTTCTTCTCCCCCCACATGTATCTTAGCAGGGGAGGGGGGATATAAGGTGCATCAGCTCCCTTCTGTGTATCTCCCTGCTGCCGGGAGTTCTATGCTGGCTGGGAGTGCCACCAGCCAGGAAGAAAGTCGGGTGGGGGGGGGGAGACATCAGGTGCAGCAGAGCCATTCTGTGTATCTCCCCGTGGGGAATTTTAGCCAGCCAGGACGCGGGGACAATGCAGCCACTGCTGCCACATGAAGGCAGAGGGGGAGAGTTGGGGGGTTTGGCTCCATGTATCTTTTTCTCTGCAAAGTTAACCAGCTGAAGGTCAGCGCTGACACAACTGAGACAAGGTAAGCGCTGGCTACAGCTGGGAATGTATTAGGGTGCAGTAACCCTTTAAATAGTAGGGGGACCAGCATGCCACCTGTCGGCATCGGCAAATATTTCTAGGCTGTCCTGCAATTCAGTTGTACTTTTAATAACAGGATGGTGGTAATCAAGTTGAACTGGCTAAAGTAATCAAGTTGAACTGGCTAAATCTTACATTGCCACCAGTGCTGCACCGTGCCCCCTTCTGCTACAGGCCCGACTTCCTTCCTTGCCCTCACTGTATGTACACCAGTGCTGATTGGACAAAGGTTACTAACATTAACTAACTCCCCCCCTGCTCAGATTATCAGGGCAACACATGACACAGATACCAGTGACAAAAATTACCTCTGTGGCAGAGAGAATATTGGTGCAAATTTGTAAGACATATTTGGACCTAGAGGACCTTGGCTTATGTCTCCACACTAGCCTTCCACTCCAGATTTCCACCATGACTCAGGCTCTCTAGGAGGGTTTCCTCATGACCCTTATTTTACAGCATTTATGAGTCATGTGGCAATCATCCTCATGCAGAACTTTATAATCCAGAGATGATTAAGAAAACAGCTAAACTACCGAACAGGATTTATAGATGCTTGCCCAGAGTCTTGTAGGAAGCTGGACAAACATTTTAAAGGTTTGAGGTCATGGTCTATTTTAAGCTTCAACAATCCGTGCATATTTGCCTTGTCTACATTTGTATGTCATCAAGGTCATAATGAGTCAATTTACTGGCAAAATAGCAAAACAATATTAAATCCCTAATAATGCATAAGCCTTCTCTACGCAGATGCCATAGAAAAGCAAACTATAGCCTGTTCTAGCCTGGCCTTGTCACCATCATCACAGGCAAATGGACCAAAACCCTCCGCGATCGGTCGGGGAATCTATAAGATTCCCAGACCGATTGATCCCCCCCGGGACAATCAGCGCACTGATTGGACGAGCGGCCACACATGTGTCGTAGGACAGGGAAGAGGTGAGTTAACTTCAGCGATCTGGAGGGGTTCATGCAGCGGGCACCCGGGAAAGGACCAAAACCCAGGATAGTCAAAATCCTGGGTTTTGGTCCACAGCGGATGCAGCAGCCGACTAGCGTCTTATTTAACACTAGTGATGAAAATGATGCAGCACCAGGTGCAATTGTCTGGTACATCTGGCGCTGTTGGGATAATTGGCTAGCGGGTCCACCAGGCGCTGACATAGGCCAGCCAACCACTAATTATTGCAACAACCAAAGCTAATTAGTAGCATTCGGTGCAGCGACTACTAGCGCCAATGTATTACACAGCACAGAGCCAGATAAGACGGGAATGCCGGTGCCCCGAAGCTGGTGCTATAGCCACAAAAATGATGCTTAAAGGCGAATATAATAAATAAGGTCTTAAATGTGAGTGGCCCCCATTTTATGTCATTTTGGATACAGTTTGACAGAAAAAAGGCCAAAGCAGCAGAGACAAATTGTGCTTCTGTACGTGATGCTATGTAAGAACAAATCTGATAAATGACGGGACAGATTAACAATGATAGGACCCTCTGAACTCATGGGCCCTTATGAAGATCACCAGCACCCAGCAGATGTCTTGGAACTTCAAACAATTCCATGCAACGCTAGAGAAATCACCAGAAGCCAAACCTCTGAGGTATAAAGAATTATCCCAGTATCTACAAAGCGTCACAGCAATATTCCTCAGAAACAAAACTGTGGGATCTACGGCCCACAACTTCTTTATCTGCTCCCTTGTAGAAAATGAAAGGCTATAGCTCATAGCTCTCCGCTATAGTGTGTCCCAGATTCGCCCACGATTTAACCTGCAAAGTTGCACAATGAAAAATATTCAAGAAAGATATTTTATGGTAGAGTCAAGTAGTGCACATGAATATATTCTACTGTAGATATGTGGTGAAAATCTTTTCCTAGAACAGGAATTTATTGAAAGCTTTCAATTTAATACACATGTGGCTACTATGGCAAACAAAAGCCAAACCAGCACAATAAATAGCCTGAAATCAGGCAATATATTTATTCTTCCACGTTCTGGGCAAACTCAGTTGGCCACCAGTGGCTATGTGGGATGCGTGAGCAGCACAGTAGCGGGACCTAGGTAAATAATCCTACCACTTTTTGGGCTTTCTAGCTGAGCAATTCAGGATATATAGGGGGTGTGGGAGATGCTGCAATGGAAGATCCGTTTTAAGGTGCTGAAATGTTTTGGCTAAATGAAGATTGTAAGGTGTGTGGCCAGCAGGGTCTTCATCTGGAATTTTCAGGTCTCATATAGCAGCAATTTCTCATAACCATGTGTGATGGCTTGGCCTTTAGTTTAAACTGAGCATCTGGCCCCAAGGCAACCAGGCTTACCTCAAAATCCAGACAGACCCTATAGGAAAAAAAGACTCTAGGGACTAGGGGCCCAGGCATCACATTATATGTTAAAGGGGTGCCCAAACACAATATAGCCTGTATGTGTGCCTGTAAAACCTATATGTGATGTTTGGGGCCTTTGTTTTAACTGGGCCTCTGTCTCCGGTGCTGCCAGACTTACCTTATTATTTAGGCTATAAAGGGCTTGAGGCAAACCAGCTGGGGGGAGAGGGGGCATACATCCTCATTTATCAACAATGTCAGCAACAAGGCAGTCTGTAGGTCTCAGGTCAGGATGGCCATTAGGGCCACAGCTGGGCCGCATACTGGAGTCTTGGCTCTCCTTCCCTGATGTCTGCCCTGGTGGCCAGCATTAGAAACACTACCAGTTCTCTGGTGAAAATCGCCAAAACATATCTTTTATTTGGATAGATTTCTAGAGCCAGTATGAAAATTGAAGCCTAGGGATCCAGGGAAACAGAATTTAGCCAAGTTACTACTGAGTAATCTCTTTCTGGTAGAAAGTATGGTGCTATGGTTACAGAAGAAACTGAGCCTTCGCTATTGATTTGGGTAGAACAGGATGAGCTTTATTTCTAGTTCAGTCTTTCAGCTAGTCAAGCCTGATGAACACAGGGGATATGTTGACTGGCAATATCTTTTAATAATGAATCATTTTCATCTTCTGTGGACTGCTCCTCCAGGAACAATCCTGTACAGCGATTAGAGAAACAACATTAACAATAGAAAGGCCTCATGCTAACCAATCTAGAATGAACAGCAATTATGTCTATCAAAGCATAGGGTTGCACTATATAACTTCGTACAGCATAACATGGCCTTCCCAAGTAATCATATGTAAATACAGGTGGAGTTCCTCTCCTAATGTTGTCAGGCATCACTCCAGCTAGCCCCAAAGGGGAGTCATTTTAAACACCAGATATCCCAGTTGCAGTAGGAGATGTTGATGCCAAACCCAGAGGCCTTGGTTGAAAAATGGAGTTAGGATTACAAACTCCCCTCTGAGGCAGACCATCATTTGCGGGTATAGGAGTCTGCACAGGGGATTCAGGATGGGGAGTGAACTAATCACTTTCACTGGCCTGAGCCATTTCTTCACTAGAGGACTCGTCATTGGCTCAGGCACAGGATCACCCTACTCAGTGAGCTCAGCAGTAAAATCAGACTGTGAATCCTGAGTTGACGGAGGAACCACTGGCACAGGAAGTAAGTGATTATGATGCCAAAGCTTAACACAACCATTTGGTTCTTTAATCCTAAAAACAGGTATCCCAGGCAGCTGAGAAGCAACCTCAAACATGTTCTTCCTCCAAAGATCTGCTAGCTTATGTATAACTGAAGGGCCTAGGTTCACCCTTCTTCAAGTCTCGATAACGTACTTTGGCATCAAACTGCCGTTTGTTTGCTATATTCAATCTTGACACATTCTCTTCAGCCTTTTGATACGCTTTCTTTAAACGGTCCTTGAGACTGGAGTGGTGTTGATCTCCAACTCCATCAGTGGATACTCTGAGCTGAAGGCCAATAGGTAACCAAGCTTCCCGACCAAACGTTAAAAAGTAGGGTCAGAACCCAGTAGACTCATGTCTGATACAAGTGTAGGCATCTACCTTAGCCCCCACATGTCGACTCCATGATTGCTTAGAACCCTCAAGTAGAGTAGAAATAAAGGAGGATTGCACTGATATGTGAGGCAACTTTGACTGTAGAACTGGGTTTTTCTATAAGCTGGACTCTCTCAAATAGTTTATGTCACTGATTGCCAGAGTGGGGCTTTAGTGGTGCAATTTACTGAACTTGCTTTTTTTTAAACTTTTGGCCTGCTTTAAATACGACCCATGAGCTGCTTTCCACCATAGCTCAGGACCAGGGCCACCATATTTTTACCCTCCATTTTTAGGATGCTTACAGTCTCAATAACAGGGCCCCCCTTCCAATTCCAATGTGGATTTTATTGGATTTCCATAGATTCCTGTACTGCCTGATGGCAGCCCTGCGCTGGGCATCCTGTCAGCATTATAGATCCACTCCATTTGCGGTTGTACTAGTCGGTGTCATCCTGCCCATCAATGCCTGAAGCTCTACATCCAGGGAGATGTCCTGGCATCATGTACAGAAAAAAGAAGGATCATGTATCTGCTGTTTCAGTATTTAGCTGTCTAGATGTAAGTAATTTAGTTACAATTACAGGAAAAAGGTTATTGTATGAGCCATAATGGGGCCCCACTCAAAGTTCGCACTAGGGCATTTAGTTACACCACTGTGTAAATCTATCCCTCATTTCACTTTTGTGCCCATGTAACTTGAATACAAGCTATCCACAAAGGCTGTTTCCTGGCTGTCTACACTTTAGCGCTGCATGAAGGGAAGCTTGTGATGGCATAACACCTATGCAGGGATACTTAAAATAGCATTCTTCAAGATAGATTCATGACATTTAGGGGAAACTCCTAATTTTAATTAGTCTTTAGCAATGGGAATTTCAGTCAGCGTTTATTTACGACTGGCGTCCAGCTACCAATATGTCCAGCATGCTGGCGATTTGCATGTGCAGTATGAGTGACTTGGAGGTACCTCTACAGGGTCTGGGAACAGCCAGAGGAGATATATAATAGTTAGATCTACTATTAATAATGTAGCAGGTGCGTGCCTGGCCAATGGCACATGCTCTGAGGAGTGAGGGGGGTTCTTGGACCTAGGGTAGGGTGACCCAGGTTGGTGTGGCATGTGTGGGGTGGAGGTGCACTTACTGATTCAGTCGTCGCTGATCTCCAGTGATGACACAACTTGATGCAAACAACAGAGTCTTTATTTGAGGGCTTCCATCCATCAAACAGCATATTCAGTACAGGCAATATCCATTGGCAGTTACAGCAAACAGTCTTTACAGCTTCCAGCTACAATCCACTTCCCTCACTTCCCTTACTTCCCTCACTGTTGCTCAGCTCCTTTACTACATTAACACTTCCCCTCTTCAGCTTGGTACTCAGAACTAAGAACACTCTAGAAGGGTTGGATTCTCCCTTATAAAACCTCTGAAATGTTGCTAGGCTCAACCTATTTACTTACTTTAAGTTGTACGCTAGACTAATTAATGTTATCTATATTTATTCTTAGGCAACACTGCCATAATAGGCAACACTGCCATCATGTGGATTCATGACGCAATGTTACCTAATGTTACCTAAGTTCTGTATTTACCTACTAAGGTTTCTATCACTATCAGGGCCTATCCCACTGACAGGGCTCTAACCTTCCCTATGTGTAGTGTTGACCACCGTTACTAATGAAGATGATAGGCAACAGGCGGACAAAATAAAACTAGACGTGTATTTGCAGGAGGAATGCGTAGTGCCTGAAAATAGCTGAAAAGTGTATGCACATGCATGTCTGTGCGCACCTGCACCTGAGGGTGTGTTCACTTGTGTGTCTTTGGATGTCTGCTTTTGTGTGGCAGTGTGCGGGGCTGCAACTGAGGGTTTGTGAACATGTGTTCCTGTGTGTATGTGTGTGCATGTATGTTCACAGGTGCACATGTGCATTTCCAGGTGTGTGTATGAAAATGCGCATCAGGGCGTGAATGCATGCACCGTGGGTACACACATGCACATCTGGGGGTGCTTGCATCTGTGTCTGGTAATGCGAACATGCGCATCTCAGGGGTATATGCACATGCGCATTTGGGGGTGCGGGTCCGTGCACCTATGCGGGTTCAAGCGTGCACAACTGGAGGTATGCACACATGTTGTCAAGTCTGGAGTTCCTCCGCAGCTGTTCAGTACTGTTGGCTGGCTCCTTTCTCTAGACTTTCTCTCTTCTTTATCCCGCTCCACCAGCAGATGGCCCTCTCTTGCAAAGGTGTTGGCAATTAACCAGCACCTGTGTGATTTCCTGGGCTATATAAGCTGATCCACCCATTCAGCTAGTGGATCAGCATTGAATTGAATTGTCTGTCTGTACCTGGACCTGGACCCTGAACTCTGTACCTGGAATCCTGTACCTGTATCTGTACCTAGACCTGGCCTCTGAACTCTGTACCTTGGACTTTAAACCTTGAAACCTGGATCCCTGCCATAGCCCTTGTCTTTTACTTTACCTGTTTCAGCTCAGTATCTAACTTTGGACTTCCCTTGGATTCCTATGTATGTATATTTCCTGACTTCACAGCAATCTGAGTGTTTCATGTTTCCTAGTTTATCTGTATATCTGCACAGCCGTGATTACCTGGATTCTTGTAAAGTCACTGTAGTAGATTTATGTTCTATATATATATATATATATATATATATATATATATATATATAGCAGTCTTATTGGTGTGTGCTCTGTTCATTGTGTGTCACGATTAAACACGGCTTGCCACATCTCAGTCTCTGTTTCGCAGCCTCATTACCGGTCATGCTACAAAAGGAATTCATGACACATGTACATCATGGGTTGTATGCACATGTGCATCTGTGGGTCTTCAAATGCGCATCTGGGGGTGTGCACATGCACATTTGGGGCGGTGTGCATGCATGTTTGCAGGTGCAAATGTGCATTTCCAGGTGTGTGTTTGCACATGCGCATCTGGGCGTGAATGCATGCACATCTGTGGGTGCACACATGCACATCGAGGGGTGCTTGCATCTGTGTCTGTTAATGCGTGCATGCGCATCTGAGGGTATGTGCACATGTGTATTTGGGGGGTGTGCACCTATGCGGGTTCAAGCAGGCACAACTGGAGGTATGCTCACATGCGTATCAGGGGTTGTATACACATGTGCATCTGTGGGTGTGCACATGCGCATCTGGAGTCGTGTGCATCTGGGGGCATGTGTATGTGCATCTGCTGTTGTGTGCATTCACAGTTAGAGGCGTGCGCATGCACGTTGGGCTTAGCGTACATGTGTCAATGTAGTGCTTTCTCCAAGCACTAAAATAAGGCCATACAGTTCCAATCTTCACCATTAGATGGCAGCCTCTGCACACATTTCAAGTGTCTACATTCTAATCCCAAATTTAAAGCGGAACAATACCCCGGATTTACTTTCCCGGGTTTTGTTCTGTGCCCTGCTGCATTAGGATGCCCCACTGTGTGAATCCCCCCATTGCCGCATTAATACTCACTTTTCCTAGAACATTAGTGCCTGCCGGGCTCCTGTCCAATCAGAGCCGCCCGCTGAAGTAACATATTTCGGCAAGGGGCTCTGATTAGAGTGAATGGGGAGCGAGAGCGGCTGCATCCCCTGAATGGCTGGGACGGAAGCACGTGCACCGCCCGAGGATGTGGCCACCCTCGCTCCCCATAGTAATTAATTAGAGCCATCTATGCTGAATTACGTCAGTTCAGCGGGCGGCTCTGATTGAACAGGAGCCCGCACATGCGCTGTTGGGCCTGGGAAAGGTGAGTGATTACTGGCTCCCTGGGGGGGGGGGTTCACACAGCGGGGCATCCTAATTTGGGATGCCCTGGGGGGAAGCCAGTGGCCGGCCCTGGTATCTTTTAGATGCCAGGCCGGCTGCTGGTGGGTTTTGTTCTGCTTTAAAATAAGGTTAGATGTCATGAGTCGTAATGTTATGATGTCCATGTCCTGGTTAATAATAAATAGATTCTACGAAGTACCTTGTACTGGGTCAAGCCGTTTGTATTGCAACAAACAAAGTGTGGCCGAATTCTCTTCGTTGTTTTTATCTTTTACAGGAGAGATTGAACATGTTCTCCTTGTCAGCTTTCAGGTTTCTGTCCAAAATATTAGGAAAAGGATTTAAAAATTCTCAATTCAAACTGGAAATCTAAAGTTAAAATATTACCATAGACTAACATCTAACTGAAAAGATTGAAAAGGCAAGGTTTTAAAGAACCTTAGGCTTCTTCTTCAGGCATAATACAGACAACTACTCTAGGGCTGATTGAAGTGCACTTCAGCAGTTTTTAGCTGTGCAATTTTAGCTGCACACATTTTATTTAATTCACACAGCTAAAAATGGCGCTGAACTGCACTAAGGAAAAAAAATCATTAAAACATTTAATAGTCAAGATCCTGGGTTTTGGTCCACTTTAAGGTTAGCATAGTCTTTAAACTTGGGGCCCAACCAGAGCAGTTTCTGGACAAAATAGCAGGAAGAAATCTGCCCCCTCCTAAACCATCCTTATGATGCTGCTGCTGTCCAATGCCGGTGTGTGCCATGTTGTGCCTCTTCCTTAGCAGAAGATGGTGCCCCCTCCCCATGACTGAGCCCAATACAGGGGATAATAGGTGTGGCATATGACCAGATTTGCTAGCAGTGGCTTATCTGTAGAAAGCAAGTTAGCTGGGATAAATGTGCGCCCCCTGCATAAACCATGGCCTTGGCACCCAGGGCAATCATCCTTAGGAATGGCCCTGAGCCCAACTATAGGTTTAGCCCCCTTCCCCCCATAACCTATCATGTGATGGCTGGGCCCCTAGTTTTCACCCCTGTATTCAGACTGTATGGTAAACTGTTCAAGAAAGTTTGGAAACTAGGGGCCCAGCTTTCACATGTATAGGTTATGGGGGGCATTATGGTTGTATGGGGCTCAGAAAATTCAGATGGCAGCCCTGATAACACGCAGTGTACAATGAAGCAGAAAGCCAGAGTTTGGTCTGGGGGATGCTCCTGGGCAAACTTCTTAAAGAGGACTAGCTCATTGCATAACATGTCTTTTCCAAGCAAGTATTTCATTTCCATAATTGCCTTATTGTGATTATTAATTGATATTATGTAAGATGTGATATTATTTTATTATATAAGGTTTATGCTCTTTATTTGGGCAGAGAGGGGGGCTTTTAAAGGACATCATATGCAAAATGAACAGCACATATAACCTCTGTGACCCCGATCAATGGTGGGCACAGTGTGTGGAGCTGTGTGCTCCCCCATATATCGAAGCTGTCAAACAGGCAGAAATGGGAAGGCAGGTACCAGTGATCCTGTGACTGCATATGATGAATATCCTAATAAGCACTTACCATGTCTGCTTATCCTTTTCTACACAGTGTTTGTTTTTAACATTTAGACTGGCAGGCTGATTCATTACTAGCGCCAGGTGCCGGCAGATGAGCGTCTGTAGCGAGGCGCTTAGAGCGACCGCTAGTAGTCGCTGTGATGGGCTATGGAAGCGAACGGTAGCGACTGCTCAGTGCGACCGACTCACACCATATTCATGAAAAAACAGCCTCACACAGCGCCAGTGCTCAAAATCGGGACGTTGTAGCCCAGAGCACCAAAGGCTGTGTGATTAAAGTCTGTTTTTAAAAACATATCCACTAGTAACAAAGACATGGAATGACATTATTACATTGTGACATTAATACTTTAATATCAGACCTGTAATGACAATTCTACATAAAAATTTTAAAAATCAAAATCGTTTTCAAAAATTACTCTTTATAGGCCAGGAGAGGTCACACACATATTTGATAATAAGAATAAATAAATAAAATAAAACTCTGTTTAAAGAGAAGAAAAGGTACGTCCATTGAAATGTATGGGAGAGCGACAGGTAATACCAGGCGCTCTGGAAGCCAAAGCACTGGCGGTATATGCTGAGCAGTCTGTGATGATGAATCGGTCGCTACGTGCCGCTGTTAGAGTCGCTCACCGGAATCGCTTTGATACATGTGGTCACCATTCTCTACCTCGTGCTATCTGTCGCTGCCAGTCGTTACCTGTCACTATGGCTTGATGACTAAACCCCTAAGTCGCATATAAGAGGTGAGCTACCCCCAATCAATTTACCCTCACATTGATTTTTCCCCAGATTCAGTAGGTAAAACCCCATAGGTTATAAGATGTAATTTACTACTCAGATGTCCTTGGTGCCAGTGACTGTATTGGACAATCCATTATTCATATTGTTCATTATTTGTGATTGAGCTATAATTATGTGTCCAATTTATCTTTTCTTAGGGTGGTCCATCGGGCTTCTCTGGCTGGCACTGCTGCAGCCCAGCACCCAAGATTCCTTCCTGACTATGTGATCCAAACACGACAGACATCAAACAAAGCAAAACATGCTATTCCATTCTTCCACAGGTAGATATATTTGTTCCTTCTGAACACAAGCTTATCTATAGCATGGAACAGGGTCATTTTTAGGGGGCCTCCACCCCCTATCCCTTAGACTGTAAACTTACAAGGGCAGGGCTCTCTTTCCTATTGTCTCCTGTTCTCACATCATTTGGTTTGAACTTTGTAGCATCTAGTTTGGTGCCTGTAGAGAATGTTGTATGTAATTAGACCTTGTACAGTGCTACAGAAGAAGATGACGCTATATAAATAAACAGTAACGTAGATGTGGGCAAGCAGGGTGATTGTCCTGGATGTCAAGGCATGGACCTTAATCAAAGCCATCCTGTTTTTTGCAGATGGGCCAGGGCCACTGTTGGTGGTGTCAGGCTGTCAGCCATCCGCCAGGAGCCCCATATTGAGCTCAGCCATAGGGAAGGGGGCATTGCATGTGGCTTAGAAAGAGGAATGGCATGGGACATATGAGACAGCAGCAGCATGATATGATGGGTGGATGGGGGATTTTTTTTTCCCACTCTGAGAGCAAGTTTGCCCAGAAAATCTGCCCTGGAATTGGCATCACCAACCAATGGGTTAAATACTCCAGCCTTGGTCAGTAGAGGGCTGCTGCTGCTATGTTTAGGTGAGGTGCACACACCCTATGACTGCTGACCAATGGAAACATTCCACTCCCTGCCAATTTCAAATTCCTAACCTCTGCCCAAGTATTTCCTACTGCCTGTTGGGGGTGCTGAAGCACTAGAGACCCCTACCCTCTATCCAATGTGGTCTCTGACTGGGGACACTATTGTTCAGCTGCCCCTGTGTCTAGAATGTCCCTGATTCATGTTGCATGTGCCTACGCTGCTGCCAGAGACCAAACCTGGAGCACATCCTATTAGGGCCCTTTTACTACTGGGTTTACCCTGCACCACTGTGTCCTTATGTGTTGGATTTTTTTTCATTTTTCCCTTTACTGCCGAGTCACCCTGCAATGAACTGTGTCCCTGCTTTGTTCCTGTGACTGCAGGATGGGGCATCTGCTAGTCTGAAGCTGACTCACTTAATGTGTTTTCCACAATAAACTGCCTTGCTGAGTAACGCTGGCCTCAGCATGATATGTGCACCCGTGTCTCTCTCTAAATCAGATTCTTTATTGTTCACCATGTATATTACATACATACAAGGAATTCTTTGTGGCAAGGAGGCCAAGTACATAAGGAATAAGAACAGTCTGTTTCAATGCAGAGAACCAAAATGGGAAAGTGGGAAAAACTGGAGGAGCAAGGTGAAAAATGAGAAAGTCCTTTGTCCCGGGAGCCCTGTGTCCTCGTAATCATTTCTGGTGCCACTAGAGAAGTCCTAGGCAAGGAAAAAGAAAAAGGTAAAAGTGGACCAACATCCAATGTTTGAACCCGCCAAATAACGGTGGATCCTTGTGTTAAACTCCCTAGAATCAGCATAAACTTGCCTGCAGAGATGTTGCCGGGTGCTTCAGCAATGATGAGCAGTGGAATCAAGGAGTTTATAGTAAATTTTTCATCTCGGGGCATCCCAAAACAGCCCCGAGTCTTTTAGACACAAGGCTATTGGCCCACTTAAGGGTAGTAAAAGACTGAGGGTAGAGTGAGCTGGAAGACATCTATGTGCCCAGGCAGCCATTCCAAGGAACCACTAGGAGGAGTCCTAGTTTAAGGAATTTAATAAATAAGGTTAGTTGAGAGTTTATAAGAAGTTGGAACATGGGGCAATGCACCAAGAGCAACCTACCTGGGCAGTCATTTTAAAGTGGAATTTCAGTCATATTTTAACCCCCATCCTGACACCCTCCCCTATCACTGAGGCAGGACGGGGGGTTACAAAGAAGAAAACCCTTACTTCACCTACGACTCAGTGCCGCTCTATTGGGTCTGTACGAGGGCTGCACAGAAAGAAACAAAGCGGCATCCCCCAGCTTCATGTGCATGCCCACCCATCTATTCAAGTAAATGGGTGGACGGGTGTGCACACCGAGCCAGGGATGCCATTTTGTGCTTTCTCTCAAGATGGCGGCGCCTAGGACAGTCAGTATCAGGAGAAGGGCACTGGACCATGACCAAGGTCATTTTTTTTCTTTGCCTCAGCGCCAGGGGAGGGTAGCAGGGTGGGGGGTTAATATATGACTGGACTACTGCTTTAAAGTGGACCAACACCCAGGGGGATCGCCCGGGAATCTATAAGATACCCGGGCCGATCCAATCCCTCCCCGCGGGGCATCCAACATCGGGATGCCCTGCTGTGTGAAACCCCCCAGGACGCCCCATTCACCTTACCTGCATCCCGATCCAATGGCGCATGCACAGACCGCGGCCGTTTGTCCAATCAGCGCGCTCGGAGCTGCTGAGCTATGCGCGTCTAAGCACCGTCATAGCTTAGCGGCTCAGAGCACGGTGGCGGACGCATCTTGCGCTTCTCTCTAGCAGGACACGTGCCCGTGCCGGCCATTTGTGAATGGCTTTCTTTTGCTTCCATGCCACACATTGAAGTCACATGATTTTCTTTACTTACCTTTCCCCATTCTGGCATTGCCTAAGGATGGTGTGACCAGTAAGACTAGCCCCCATGCATGCCTTAAAACTAAACTGCCTTATTGACACAGTACGCGGAAGGGCGTGAGTGTGCCAGAAGTGATGTTATTAGCAGGTTGTGACAGATGGGGAGAAACTTTCCAAGTTAGGCTTTTAAAGAAGAACAACACACAGGAATTTCACTGTGCGGTGGAATCCTGAATTGAGATGTCACCTGTGTGTACCCCAGGTTGCCCCGTTTCACTCAACTTCCGCTCCCATGCTCAGCGCGCATGCTGTTACTCGGCTCCCATCATCGCCACTGACTGCTAAGCCGCCAAGGCCACCCATTCAGAAAGGCCGGGCACAGGTGCGTGCACAGATACAGGTGAGCAGGGATGCGGCCGGAGCGCAGAGACGCAGTGAGAGCTCCAAGGGAAGGTGAGTGAAACTGGCGATTGGGGGGGTTCACACAGTGGGGCATCCCAATTCTGGATGCTCTAAGGAGTAGAACTTGGATGGCACTCCAGGGCCTCCGATGTTCCTCTTTATAAATCGCATCAAACCTTTTCATTTTAACATTCCTGAATCCTACAGGCTGATTCATTACTAGCGCCAGGTACCGGCAGATGAGCGTCTGTAGTGAAGCGTTCAGAGTGGTTCGTTGTTACCAAGCGCCTCAGTTGCTGGCCGGCATTGATGAATTTGATGTGTGAGCTATAACACCGGTACAGCACTATATGGAAGCAAGTGGTAGCGACTGGTCAATGTGAGCGACTCAAACCATATACATCAAAAAACAGCCTCACACAGCGCCGGTGCTCAAAATCGGGTCACTGTAGCCCAGAGCGCCAGAAGCTGTGTGATTAAAGTCTGAATTTGAACACATATCCACCAGTAACAAAGCAAAAACACATGGAATTACATTGTTGTAACATCCGCAATCCCTTGATGAATAGACCCCCTAGAAGATACTTTAAAGAGCAGAAAGAGGTTACGATTGACTAGACAAGCTCTAATCTTCTGCAACAACAACATATTTTTTGGCTGAATATTTTGTCCTGATGAGTGTCCTTCTTTCCTATGTCAGATGTTGGGGGTATACAGCATCAGTTAGATCATCAATAGAAACGCCTGCAGCTCTCTGTTCCCAACTCACACAGAATGTCTTTCTAACTGCCAAGGCCATCCTAGATACAGAATGACATCTGGAAATATATGCTCACTCACATTATTGCTGCAGCATAGTCTCCAGGAGCCAGGCTTGGCGTTCTACTATAAAAGCCCTGCTTATGCCCTGTCAAAGTCTTGATTTCTTGAGGCGGTCCCAAATTCTGAAATATTTCAACCCAGAATTAATATCCTCGCTTTCTGAGACTGGCAAAATACCCTTGCTGCAAAGAACTTTTTATTCCAGACAGTTGATAATATTAGTTGAATATAATGCTTTAGGTTTGCTCTTTCTCTTAAAGCGGGATTCCAGTCAAAATTAACCCCCACCCTGCCACACTCTCTTGGCGCCGAGGCAGAAACAGAAGAGCGGTGCTGGACCGTGGACAAGTAAGGGTTTTTTTTTTTGCTTTGTAACCCACCCCACCCGTCCTGCCAGGAGAGGGTGGCAGGGGAGGGTGTTAATTTGAACAGGAATTGTGCGTTAATTCCTGAAATCAAATATGTTTCTTTTTTCATGAGGAAGTTTCTTGCATTAATCCCAGTGTATCATTAAACCCTGCTTGCTGTTTTTTCCAGGCAACAAAAAGTTTATTTGTTTGAAACGGCATCCAACAAGCAAGACAATTTGCCAAAGTGCGCTTCGTGACATTGATATATTTGCCAGTCATTGATAGAGGATAATTGTAGAACATCGAACAACAAACAGAACAAAACACACACACATGTGAACAAAAAGAATCAGACCTCCTTGTTTATCTTTGTTGTCCTGCCAACCCCCCCCCCCCCCCCAATCCTGACAATCACTACATCTATTGTTAGGACTCATTTTACAAGGACTTTATAGCAGACCCATACTCTGTTCCACACACTTATACTATCTTTAAAGGAGTCATGTCCCACGATGTGTGTTTTATATTACCTGGGGTGAATGTTCAATATAATGTTTATTGCATAGGCTGAGCAGTGTGCTGAAATAAAGCTTTTGAAACGTATCCACGTGATTCTCAAGCGGTTGAGTAAGCTATCTGCCAAGACTTATGGAGTAAAGAAAACATCCATCACAGACACACACGAGGAACGTGGTGCTGTTTACAGGATTCACATTACTGCCATCTGGTGAGTCAGAATAGGAGCACTATAGTGAAAAAATGGTCCAATAATACACTCAGAAACCTATCACTCCTGCATTTTATTCCTACCAAGAGAAGATAAAAACAAGCTTGGCTGGAGTTTTATTCAGTTTGGGCGTATAGAAGACCCCTTCTCGCATTAGTGTTTAAGGATTTTTAATTTTACACAATTTTGCGATACAGGTCCTTTAAAGTAATTCAACAGGCAAATGAAAAAACAAAATTGGTGCTAGCCCAGCATTCAGTAATTCACCTGATAGATGGATCTGAGCTCGTGTCACCCCAGAGACCTGAACTTCATTCACTGGCACTTGCGAGCTGGGTCCCATGCCTCGCCATCACAGGATAGGAAAGTCATGGTACTGTGCAATCAGAGTCTGGGAAGGCAAGCAATAACTCCCTGGCACCAGTGGACTGTCAGGAGCTACAGAAACAAGACCAGGCAAAGTAAGAGTTGTGTACAGGCAGTGGTAATCGTAGACAAAGACTGTGGCAAAGGTCATTGGCATGAAAATATAATCTTGTGGTGGGCAGGCTGCAATAATCGTAATTAAAGTCTGTAGTAGTCCTGTAAGTTTGTGGGCAGACAGTAAGAAGACTCAGATATTCAAAACAACAAGATAGCAATGGTCAAACAACAAAATTGGGAATCTCCAGGAACTGGAACACAGCACGGCAGCACAGATCCTATGAAGATCTTGGGGCATTAGCTTCCTTTATATTTAAGACCGTTGCACAGTTGCCTGTGCATCATCGCAAAAATGTGGGTATGCACATTGCACATGCATAAAGTGGACAGAAGTGTACGCACAGATTGACATTTCCAACTGCCCCATGACATATACATAATATTTGTGAGCTTATATTAATAGTGGTTTACTTTTTTTTTAATGATTTGGTATTTATTATTTATTTTTAATTGTATTTAGAAATTAGCAAATAGTTTTTACACCTAGTGGTACTGAGTGGCAGAGAGGGATCCCTTATAAGTTTTAGTGCTCACTTCAGCTCTTTCTAGCTCTCCACAAGTAACTGTCTTGAATTTAGTGGTGATGGGAGTGAATAGTTTTCTCTGCACATATTATGATTAATTAAATTCTTAGTGTGTTCATCTTGGAAACTCCGCTGAACAATAAGAACACATGACTAACTCAGTAATGGAGGTGTAGGACTGGCGCAATAAAATTTGTGATTTGTGATAAACCATACTTTAACTGTTAAAGGAAGAACAGTCTGTTGTTACTTTGTTAGTACCAGGGCCGGATTATAGGTAGGGCCTGAGGGACTCCCAGGGCCCTTCAATGCTTGAAATAGCCAGAGGGCCTCTACTACTGGTACACGAAATGTAGGAAATTCTTGCAATTGCAGCATTTACACAAAGCAGCAGGTAAAACTTCTGATACCCATGGGCTACGGCAATGAATGGGTGGAAAAAAAGCTTTCATAGAGCTGGGGATGCAGCTCTATGCACCTTTTGCAGCTGCTGCCTGTGCATAGGTGACAGCACTGGATCTCAAGCAAGGTAAGATGTTTTTTGTTGTAACCCCCCTCTGCCAGGGGAGGGAGACAGGACAGAGAGGTTGTGTTATGACTGGACATCCACTTTAAAAGCAAAATTTCAATAATTTTTACTGGAAAAGGAAAGACCTTATATGCAAAGTATAGCATACCTCACCCTTGGCATGGCTCATAACGGGAGGCTTTGGGTTCAAAGCCCCCCTGCTGATTTGATTCCGCTAGCCTGTTGGCTACAGTAATGGCTGGCAGTACACTCCCACGGGGAACCCACACTGGGAACTTCATAGCTTAAACCCTAGCCACACCGCTGCTGATATATTGGACCCCATAGATGTGCCCTGTGCTTGAAAATGGAATTTGTGATCAAAAGAGAAATAGTTTTTTGTAAGTATTATAGTAAGTAATTTGATAGCCAGGTTCTGTATGCCCTCAGTGAGCGTGGTGCTGGATATAGCATTTTGAATAACCTCGATCCCTGCAGCATGAAGTATGGAGGTGTAGAGACTTGTTATGTCCATGGTTACTAAAATGCAGTTCTCAGTCAATGTGCCTAGTGTAGTGATCCGGTTAAGAAAATCAGTGGTATCTTGCAAATAAGAGGGTGTGGCTAACACAAGTGGTTGTAGTAATTGATCTATAAAGATGGCTGGGTTTTAGAAAACTGATTCAGTACCTGCCACTATGGGGCGCCCTGGGGGATTAGTAAGTCTTTTATGAACTTTCGGGAGGCAGTAGAATAATGGACATAACAAGTCTCTACACCTTCATACCTCATGCTGCAGGGATCGAGGTTATTCAAAATGCTATATCCAGCACCACGCTCACTGAGGGCATACAGAACCTGGCTATCAAATTACTTACTATAATACTTACAAAAAACTATTTCTCTTTTGATCACAAATTCTATTTTCAAGCACAGGGCACAGCTATGGGGTCCAATATGGCCCCTAGTTATGCCAATCTGTTTATGGCAAATTTTGAAACTAGGTTCGTATACCCCTCTGATCTGTACCAATCACATGTCCTCATCTGGTTATGCTTTATAGACGATATATTCTTGATCTGGCAAGGAGACTCCCACCTTCTACATACCTTTCATGATTACTTAAATCAATGTCTACCAACTAGCTCCTTTAGTCTGGAACAGAGCCAACACACCATCCACTTCCTAGATGTCCAAATAACCAACAACAATGGCACGTTGGTGCCGACATATACAAAAAACCTACAGACAGAAACACTTTTTTACATGCCAGCAGCTATCATCCTCCCTCCTTGATTAGATCTCTACCTTCTACAACGGGGTTATAACCTTAAGGATCTCAGAAATGCACAACATAAGGCAGGTTGCCTGGATAGAAGTTTCCTCAGGAAATTCCATCCCAAGAGAGAAAACAAGCGTATTCCACTTGTTCTTACCTACTCTGATCTTTCCGTACAGGCACAGAAAATTGTCAAATGCCATTGGCCTATTCTGGGCATGGACGACAAACTTACTGAGATCAGTAAAGAACCACCCATGACAGCTTTCCAAAAAGCCAGAAATTTACGTTCTTCCCTGGTGAAAGCGGAATTTCAGCCTTCCACATCCACTAATTGGTTAAGGGAACTACAAGCCCCAAAAGGTATGTTCCCCTGTGGGCACTGTACTCAGTGCAGCTTCACATATAAGACACAATCTTTCACACACCCTATGACAGGGAGACGTTATCCCATACGTAGCTTTGCAAACTGTTCTACGAAGAATGTTGCCTATCTCATCAAATGCCCCTGTGGCAAAGGGTATGTGGGCAAAACCACGAGGGAAGTACGCTGCAGAATCAGTGAACATAGATCCGATATAAGATTGGGCAGATTAGAATCTCCCTTAGCTAGGCATTTCTTACAGGAAGGGCATCTGGTCAATCAACTCAGATTTATTGCTATAGAAGTCGTTGGCCCTTTAAAACGGGGGGTGACTTAGATAAACGGTTGCTCCAGCGGGAGCTCTATTGGATTCATGAGTTAGGCACAAGGAGCCCTTCAGGACTCAATGAATATATGGACTTCACGGTATTTCTTTAAGACCTTTGGTCCTGCTATACTTCATGATATTCTTTACTTTAGACTCTCCGCCCTATGCGTTGACCGTTATTTACTATAGTATTGAGCGATGATGGGTTTTTCACACATGGTATTGTTTTCATTCATTCACTGTCACTTATTTGTTTTTATTTTTTCACCAATAGAATGCCGCATCTAGCCTCCAGCATTAGACTCCAGCGAAGTGCCTCTATACGTTACCCTCTCAGCAATCCCCCTTCTAACATCAGTGCTTCCTGTACTGTCTTGACGATGAATTGCTTTGTATGGACTCCGGATATGACGCAACCGGCATCTGCCCTGTATATCTTCAGAAGCGGTCGCCGCCATCTTTTCGGTTTTCCGGATATGACGTAACGCATCAGGATCGCCAGGCGGAAACTACAGAACCGCCATCTTTATTATTAGCAGTCTGCAATCCGGCAGCCATTTTCCTGAGATTTGCACTGGTGCGCTACGGCGCATTAACTCTGCAATTCAAGAGGCACTACTACCCCAACGACACTCTGGCTCACCCCGCGCGTCACCAATACCAGTAGGTGGTATTATTTACCGCCCATGGTGAGGTTGACCGGGATTGGCTGGAACTGTCGTGCGTGACGTCACTGGTACGCGCCCGGACGAGCGCGCCCTCTGGCTTCACCCATTCGCTGGAGGCTAGCTCACTTGCATATAAAAACCTTCCTGACTTACCTGGCAATACCGCTCCTCGTGAAGAAGGCTTACCTTTACAGCCGAAACGTTAGGACCACATCTATCCACCTGGTGCTGCAGCCATTCAGCCTATATACGCTTGTAAGTGCTCCTGCTCATTTAAACCTCTTAATGACATTTGACTGGATGGAATGAGGGACGTCCATCTGATTTCTTCCCAGGGAACCCTGTTTGCTTTGTCACTGGACTTGTATCAACTCTATCATACTTATAGATCCCCTGGAAATTTATATGGACACTGGGCCCCTCGATGCTGTTTGCAGCATTTGTGACTAAATCATTAACGGCGGTCATATCTTTGCACACTTTTGTGATTTATTATTGTTTCATGTTATGTATATACACTGTATTGATGTCACCCATTAACAGCATTAAAACCTTTCCTTTTAAATGCAATTTGGATTTAGGGTGTTCAATCTTCCACTTCTACTATTGTATATGTTCTGGGTCCGTTGTGAGTGGACGAACCTTGGAACTTTGGAACCCCTGATAGCTATATACTATGTATCAAAATTCTCTTCTTTATCAGTGTGCTACAACCGTGCATTAATTTTGTAATTGGGAACAGAAACCACCCAGTTCTTGCAAAATGTCCTCAACCAGGAAAAAATTGGTGAGGTGGCGTTTCAGCTTTAAGTGGAGTCAGGAGCAAATGTAAGTGCTTGACAATCATTCAGTATCATGCATGCAGATGGGGCAAGGGAGTTTTTTACTCCAGCTGTGCCAGGCAGTTTAAAGATAAAATGTAACAGTGATACATTTGTCTTTTCTGCTTTACATACAGATATTATACCAATGCTGCACAGCCACTGCCGATGCAATTCATTGCTAGCGCAACTTTAACAAGCCTTGTGAAAGATGTGTTTGCCACGAAACCCGCTGGCAGTGGCTGTGAGGCAAACCTTTTAGTCTGCAGCACAGAAGCACCTAGGTCCTCTACGTGGTGAGAGCTGTGTCCTCTTTTCTAACTGGCCGTACAGGGTGAGGGGTAGAAACCGCACATCTGGACTCTGACTTTGTATACGCGTAACTTCTTTGTGGGACATGTGAGTGCATAACCTATTTTAATAAATAGTGGGTTATTAAGCAATATTACGCTAAGTGTTTTCTATTTCTGCATTACCCCATGTGACTCAATTGAGGTCTTAAAGGAAGCCATGAAAGTACTTCTGAAAAAAGAATGTAAGGAGAGGCTAACTGAGATCTGGAGTCTGGTAAACGCTATACAGGCTGGTGTAAGATCACACTCCTGAGTATTGAAACACCATGGAGCAATAACCATTTATTGAAGTCCTACCATTTAGAGAAGCCTTGCTTCCGCTCTGTGCTAAATAGACATTTGAGATCTCATCCAGGGTCTGAGGGGAAACATCACAAAAATAGACATTCGCCCTCCCTGTAAGCTAGTCCCAGGGAGAATACAGATCCACTATGAGCATAACTCCCTACCCGCAATAGCAATCAGCTATACTATACTACAGCTAGCCATGAAAGGTCTTCCATCAATGTGGCAGCTAGAAGTTCCTACTGAAGTCAGAGCCAGCTGCAGAAGTGTGAATAGTAGATAGTCAATCTACACAGTTTTACTTAGTCAGTGTGCCTAAGGTAAGGAAGCAAATTAACACTATCATGAGTTCAATAAAGTCGAAAGTTTGGGGTAAGTGGGTTGTACTGAAACAGTAGCTCAGTTCACCAGGCTACATTAAAAGAGCTGTGTCATTCAACCTTGCCTGGATGTAGGGGAAAAGGACTTTCTTTAGTAAATGTCTAGCTTTGCTATTGTGTTTTATCTTATATCTCACTTGCCTGAACAGGAGTGTCCCCTTCACTACATAGAAAGGGAAAATAAAAGTTGTACCCTGTTCATAGCCATTCAGAATAGTAGAAAAATGAAGACAGAAGAACATACCTTTGGTACGCTGAGTGTATTTTAAGGTAAGCTTTCAAAAACACCTAGTTCTTATTGTCACACATGATCTTTTACAAGAAACAGAAAAAAACGTACAGACCTTTATACACACACAAGCAACAGGCGATTAGTTGGTCAGTTAAAGAAGATTATTCACAATTAGTCAGGGGATGAGATGCAAATGTGTGAGGTGTAAAGAAGCCCTATTATATCTTAATGTTGTCTGTTCTATGTCACGAGATACAATATATATGGCTTTGAATTAATATATAGGCAAACTGTAAGTAACTTTTGCATAAATGTATATTCCCATTCTTTCCTGTACCTCTGTCCTATCAAAGTTGTCACCTTAAAGTGGACCAAGCAGCAGGATTTTGACTATCCTGGTGATTGGTCCCTGCCCCAGGGGCATCCCGATGTAGGATGCCCCATGTGTGAAACCCCGCAGATCGCCCACTTTCACTGACCTTTCCACCATCCCCATGGCGCATGCGTGGCCACTCCAGCCCCGTTTTACTCATATAAAAATATCCCTCACCCTGCCATCCTCTATTAGTGCTGAAACAGTGCTAATATAAAAAAAAAAGGAAAAGACACTTACCTGCAAGCGGAATCCAGTGGTGATATTTGAGCATCTTTAGATTAGTAAAATGGTGCTGGAGGGGCCCTTTAATGCGGTGCATATTAATGTGCGGTATTAATGCTGCTGATTTGAACTTCATGCTGGCATAGGTGCACCAGTGGCCGCATCCCCAACTCCCCTGTGGAGTGTATGCTCCTGCGTGCCCCTGAATGGCTGGGCGTGGGGAGTAAACATAACTACAGGGAAGCCAGGGATGCAGCCGCCAGAGAAGACAGTGCTGCTGGAGCCCTGTGGGGGTTCACAAAATAGGGCATCTGGTATAGGATGCTCCGGGGGGGGGGGGGGGGGGAGGGGCAGGCTAGCTCCCTGTCCTGAAATCTTTTCGATTCTAGGAAGGCAGCAGTGGGCTGATTGGTCCACAGGGGGCTGAGAGATGTGCAGCCACTAAAAAGGTCTGTCCTACTATTTATAGGTGTGATTTTATGATTTTGTTTAAAATCTTTTAATGTGTTTTATGCGTAAAAACAAAAGGCTGTGATTTTTCTATTTCTTGTATAACATCATGTTTGATGTTACCTTAAACTTTAATCAGTCTACAAAATGTATTGCCTTATTTCTTCACTTTTTTACATAGTAAATAAGGACAGGAAAACAGAACAGACCAACCTTGTTTCCATTCAACTCAATACAATTTGAGACATATGATATGAAGGAGATTGCAGCCATCTGCAGTCCACCAAGGATGTGTCAGCTGAAGTACACCAACTCAAAATGCTGTGCACAAGGCTGTAAAACTACTTGCAATGATGTGGGAGTCTTGGCATGCTATTTCTGAACTGAATGCCTCAAATGACCCTCAGCTGCAATCGCAAGACTCCATGAAAAAGCACACACTAGCACATGGGAGCTATTTACATTAACGGGAACCTGTAGAGAAATACAAGAAATGCCAGTTGACAGCCTTCTGCTCCTCTAGTTTTACAGCCTGCAATCAAGGGTGGCGTGGGGCCAAAAACCAGCCCAGGATTTTACTGGCCCAGGCAGCCCATGACTTGCCCACGGCGTCCCCACTGAGCTCGAGTGTGCTTCAAAGGCTGAGGCTATAGCATTGCTGGGTGCAGGAGTAGATATGGCCAACTTGAAGGAACTAAAAGCTTTTGGAGTATAGGGTCAGATAATGTAACAGAGATGGACAGGGAGGGTAAGGCTTAGGCTCTGGAGGTCGAACATGGGCTAGGGTTTCTTGGTTTGGAGGGTAGATTGGGGCTGGTGCTGAGGGGTAGACTAGGGATAGAGATTTATTGGGGTGTAGGAAGCAGCCTTATTATCCATCTAACTCCATGGGTCCTATCCTGGGAAGCCTGTCTGCTTTTACCCTCCTAAAAATGCCCATAATCTTACCTTTCTGCATTTCTGGGTCCAGGCGCAAGTGGTTGTCCATGTCACCACTGGCAACCAATATGTTTTGTAGATGTAAGCCGAATTGGTCTCAGTCGATTTCATGCATTTTTAGTGACTTAAAGTGGACAAGCATTTCAAATTGGGAGGGCGAGGGCAGATGCAGCAGCTCAGAGGGCCTCTGCATTGCTCGTATTCAGAGTGTGTAAAAGGAAAAAAGTATAGTGTTATTTTAGGCTTGTTGTAAGGATTGTAGTGTTCTGTGCTGGCTGGAGAACCCAGCCTGTGGATGAGGAGCTCCCCACCTGTCTATATACACTTTATATAATGTTGAAAACTATAAAACACACTTAGCAAATTGCTTTCCTCCATTGTGCTGACCTATTTCAAGTTTTTATACACCCTAGGGAATTTCACAAACACCTGGCATTATTTAGCACAAGAATCTCCTCCTCGGGCGCTGACACCTTATCCGGGGAAGGGGAGGAGGCTCCCATGCGTTCTGCTATATGAGTCATGTGGGATCCAGAAACGCCAGCTACACAGCAGCAGCTGGAGTAGACACTGTTCTAGACAGCAAATTCAATAAGCGCACACAAATCTGCAGAATAATATTGATCGTTGAATCACTTGTGACATTTTTAAGGAAACATTTCTTTAGTTATTCAAAAAGAGGAAAGGAATAAGATTGTGTTGTTAATACTGTCAGTGCCTTCCATTCATGAGATCTTCTATTTATCAGTGATGCCCAGGTTCAAATCAGAAGGAGTTTGTGAACTTTCTGCACTTAATTAAACCCCCCACTTCTTCACCTAACCTGAGGAACTTTTGGACCCTAAACCCATTTCATACAACAGACCCATACCAGCCCCCATTCTCTATGGCATAACACTATTTCATGAGTGTTACCACTAAACAGCAAATTCAATATAATGAAATAAACATTTTGCAGTAAACTGAAGTTTAGGTTTTATGCAAGCAGTGTATAGCACAAATATGAATGCAAACTTGCATAGCTCTTTTCCATTGGTGTCCCCTGCTAATGCTTGGAACACATGAACTGCAAGTCCCTACATGTGCCTCATAAAATGAAAGTGTACCTAAACCCTACTTGGCAACAAGGTGCCAGGCATTGTCCTGGTCTGCAGAAATTCAGGAGATACTTACCTTTACTTTGTGGAGCTCTGGCAGAGAACCCAGAAACAGCTTTAGGCTGCAGCACTTGATGCCTTCCATTAAATAAGGTGTGAATGCCGCATTTACAGTATGTGCAGCCATTTCTGTATCCCCTGCAAGCTCTGGAAGAAAAAGGTGATAACCTTTTGAATTTAGGGGCTTATGGGCAACAGGTGAGGGTGGCTTATGTTTACACATTTTTTAAATCACAGATTGGCTGATCTCAAGAATAATGGCTGACGTGACCCAGCCTGCTGGCCACTTCCCCTTCTTTCTGAATAACTGGGAGCGGGAGCATGCCTCAGCTACTGGTTTCACACAGTGGGGTAGCCTGATTTTGGATGCCCCAAGGGCAGGCTAGCAGGCAGCCCTGGAGTCTTCTAGACTAGGAATATGCTCCCTAACCCACTCCTTGTAAGTCACCAACAGCTCATTTATAAGCCCCACAACTTCCCTCCAGTCCTCAGTATATAAGCAAGGAACCAAATAACCGAAGGACATAACAAAACACGGGAGGGTGCTAGAGGGCCGTCCTGAAGGACTTGTACAAATACCATTACCAGTGAGTTTAACAGGGAGGGTAATCAAAAACATTTTCAAAAACATTCAAGGGGTGGGAAATGGCCTGAATAATCTTTCTATCAAATGATTGTCATGTTTCTCATAAAAGGTCTAGGTGGTAATGCTCGAGGAAGGTGTGGGGGTGAAGAAAATCTAGCAGCCTTACAGATCTCTTATATAGTGGCACCTGTCTTTTCTGCGCATGTGGTGGAGATAGCTCTAGTGGAATGTCTAGAAATATATGTCATAGATGCGTGTTTTCAAAATATAAGATTAGGCATTTCTGCAACATCTAGTAAATGGAACAGGATTTGGGAGTAAAGATGGCATCCTGTGTGTAATGAACAGTAGAGGAGATCTCAGGTAAATATAGAGGATCTGGTCTAAGACTGATCTTCTTAGGGAAAATCGTACAATAGGGTTCCTTAATGGATAAGACTTGAAAGTCATTAACCCTTCTATACAAAGTGAGAATACTGCACTAGACAAGTTTTCAACAAAGGAACATAAGTAAAAGTGTTATCAAATTCACTCAGATGCTCAACGTGGCAAACCTGATATTCCCAAAACAGATTTCAAATGAATAATGTCCAAATATGCACAGAGCAAACAGTAATATACAGCCAACAGTAATATACATGAACAGTGTCCAAGTGGTCAAAACAAAAAGTGATCCACTGCTGTGTATCCTGTAGTTTTAGTTACTTAGGTGCAACAAATTCCTCCTTTAACAAAGTGTCTACCATCCGCTTTGCTGAAAACTTGTCTTTTAGATTTCAGGATGTAATTAAAGCTGCAGAATATATATTACTGTTTGCTCTGTGCATATTTGGACACTAACCCTAGGAGCTGAGGTAATGGCCAACAAAAATACAAGTTTTAAGAGAAAATATCTTGTCAAATTTCTTACACAAACGTTCAAACAGGGTTTTGCTCATGCTCTTGAGAACTAGTATTGAATCCCAAGTGGGACACAAGACACAGCAAGTGAGACACCAGACACAGTGAATGGGTTTCTTTCCGGTGACAGATACAAAGAATCTATTAACTAATGAATTAATCTATAGTTTTCTGTCTAGGGACTCGTGTTTTAACTAACTGCCAGCCATAATTCAACTGCTGATGTGGATTTCTTCTTCAACTGTTAAATTAACAGAGTGAACAAAATTGTTTGCAAACTTTGTAGTAAATCTTTCTAGTAGTATCTGCTTGGCTCTGCTTATGGCTAAGCTGTCTGGACGGCTACGCAGCTGAGCAGAGTCAAAGGAAGCCGAATGCCGCATTCCCCGCTTAACTTCTAGCTGTGGCGTGCCCACGACACCCATTCAGAAAGGTTGTACGCGAGTGTGCGCACAACTAGAGGTGACACGGCAATTGGACCGGGACCCTGTGAATGGATGAGGGGGTCCGGGGGGGTTTATACAGCAGGGAATCCCAATTTTAGACTCCAGGGCTTCCAAAGTTCTTCTTTAAGTGGACAAACCCCTGTTTTGCATCACGCATGCCCGGGTATGGTTGCCCCCAAAGACTTATAGCACAAACAGTATCCTCTGAGTGCTGGAACTACAAGTGGGCAAGCACTCACAGGTGCTAAACGTGTATTCAGGACATAGCCTAAATATTAAGCAGGGGTTGGTAAGTCCAAACTGGCGTCAAGACATGGGATAGAGGGTACTCCCCCTTCCTGAGTCAACCAGCCTAGACACAAGGCATAGGGGCTGGTAACTTAGGGGCCGAATGGCCCTGCCAGTTTACCAGCCCCTATGCCCTTTGGTATTTGTCCACTGCTCTTTCAGGAGTGCTGGAGGCTGCATCCCCCGCTATCCTCTAACAGACCATACGCTGGCCATTCACAAATGCCTGGCGCGGGTCTGCGTCCTGCTAAAGGGATAGCAGGGATGTGGCTGCTGCTCACGCATGCGCCGTTGGGGAGGGGATCTGGCGGTCTAGGAATCTTATAGGTTCCAGGGCCATCGGGTGTGGGTTTTGGTCCACTCAATTCTGTAAGAAAAGTGTGGACGGGAAAGACCTAGTCTTTCTTAGCTAGATGTTTATTATACATAGCATCTTGAAGTGATTGGGGTTGTTCCTCCCTTCCAATCTGCATAGTATCAGAATTGTCATCAAGGGGTCCTCAGGTCTCCTCTGAAACTAAAAGGGCCTGCAATACTGAAGCCCTCATTAAGACAGTCCTCATCTGAAGAGTCCCTGCTATCACTCTTGTACATCTCGGCTTGTCCACCAAGCTGTCCTGATTGCAACGGGAGTGGTGAGATTCTGAGGTGGACGTGGATGTCTCCCCCGGGTCATATCTGTCTGGATGGCCTCCAGTATGTCCTTAGGAAAGTCGGATGTTTTGCTCCCCAGTCTGTGCTCTAAGCAGCTCTGGCAACATGATTAGTTCAAAGACTCAGGCAGAATAGCAAGACAGTTAAAGCAGAACTAAACAAAATGTAAAAATATAATTGATCAGCATGCAAACCACTGCATGCTTATGAACTATCAGTGCCCACGGGAAGGTAACGTTTGTCAACGGCTAAAAGTCTGTAGCTTCTTTTTGGTGCATGTAGTATGGATTTGCACACATGAACCCAGAAACTGCTAGAAGGAAAAGCAGCATAGCTGAAAGTATTTGGTTTTGTGCTTTGAGAAAACCCGGACCTACGCCATCAAGGTGAGCAAATCCTCTGGCATTTTTTTTATTATAGACTTTCAGTCCGCTTCAAGGCAGAGTTTGATAAATCTAGGTTCCTGAGCTTTACTCCTGAGAGTGTGTCCTGAAGTGTGACCGCGCAAGCCCAGACCGCTCTCCAGCCTTGGACTAGTAAGCCAGTAACACGCCAGACCTGGCTCTTGGCCTGCCCTTACCCAGGGGAAGCAATCTGAACTGGTGTCTGGCTTGTCCATTGACACCCGGGAGGGAAGCCAACCAAACCTATGGCAGATCTAAAGCAAACAAACCACCGGGTGCTAGATCTTCCAGACCAGGACCCATGAGGGATACAGCTAGAAATAGCTGTAAAATATCAGAGCATTCAAATGCTCAGTTTTATATTCCTAGTGTAAAGCAGAAAATCCTAAAAAAATAACGATCAGTTAGTATGGAAAGCATATCAGACCCCACCAAACACATTTGCTTTTCATCTACATACTGATAATGCTGGAGGCCAAATGAGTTGAGGTGTTGGAATCCATAGGCGTTGATGATAAAACCTAAGGGGGGTTATGACAGAGCCTCGCTGCATACCAACAGGCAGAGAAGGGAAAGTACTGCCAAAAACAAAAGATGCTAAATGTCCAGCTGGAATGGTTGAAGGAAAGCCAGATGCCTGCTTCAAATCATATTTATTAAATGCATGACAATACTGGCATTCCAAAGAGTAGGGAATGGTGGCAAAGGTACCTTTCTTAAAAAGACAAAATAGTAGAAGATCTATTAGAAATTGCAAATGACAGACAAGAAGGGATTATATGATTACAAAGTCAGGAACAGAGATCTGCATGTGCAGGGATAAAGGATAAAGCACACGGCCAGCTATTGTGATCTCATGGTGACATGTACGTGTTGTGTTCCATAACCTGCACAAATGTTTCCTCTTGAACTCCAGCTAAAGGACAGAGGAAAGCTCTGCAGGAAACTGTCATGAAGAGTGATACAGAGCAGAGGCTCAGCCGACGTGTGGCACACTGACGTTACTTACTGGGAAACAAACAGTACTTGGCAAGCTGAGCTCTGCAAAAACCTGGAGGGTATATCCACGGATACATTGCCCATCGGATAACGTTCCTTATGTAACTGACCAAATTAAAAGAGGATGTGTAACCCACTTCTGACAAGGGGAGGGCGGGGGGAGAAGAATAAAAATGGTTCAGATGAAAGATTGTAAGAAACTGGGAGTAGGTGGAAGAAATACAACCCAAAGCCAAAGATGAAGGGTGGGAGGATGAAAGCTTACATGGGTCTATAGAGAATTACTAAAGAATGAGGAAGAACCACACTTTACTGCAAATGCCTGAGTAAATATTTTGTATATATTTGGAGTGACTGGCAAGGAGACCTAAAGCAGTTCAAAACCTGCGGGGCTGGCCCTGGAGTCTGAAAGAAGCCCCACTGTGTGAAACCCTGCTCCCAAAAAATAAAACTCTTTACCTGCGCTCTAGCACCCAGCCATTCAGCCATGCACCCCCCACGGGTAATAAGGTTGAGAGCGATAATATTCATGTGGCCCTCATGTATTGGCCGAGAGGTGGGGGTTATCCTAAGAGGTAGGATAAGTGATAGGAGTGCCCCTCTGCCAGTTCCTCAGGGGTAGAATATGAGTGCAGAAGAGCCTCCAGTTTCATAAAAGGGAGGGAATGACCCACAGGGGTAGGATGAAGGGTCAGGATTTACTAGGGGTAACACAGTAGTAATCAATTCTTTTCATGTGCCCCAGAGGTTGGCTGACGGATGGGAGAGGATGAAAGAGTAGAGCCGACACTCTTTATGTGTCCCTTAGTAGTAAGAAAAGGCTAGTAAACATTTACAAGGGCCCAGGGGGTAGGGTGATCCATTCTTACCCCCCGCTGACAGAAGTAAAACCAGGATGTATGTAGAAATGATCCATGTGTCCCCAGGCGTAACATGGATCATTACCCACAAGGTTATGATCAGGGCTATGACTGACACTCTGCATGTGCCCCCTCAGTGGTAATAAATGGTAACCATTTACAAGGACCCAGGGGGTAGGTGCATTTGTAGTCAGGACAAGCATTGTGCATACCCAGGCAAGTGCTAGGGCCCCTGATGTCCTAAGGGGCCTACTCAAGCTTAGACTGGTCAGTGGGATGATTTTCTGGGGGGGGCTGGCTCACCCAGCAGCCATATGTCCCATTTTTAGAGCTGCTTATGGCTGGCCTCAGGACCAGAGAGGGGATAAATAGCTCAGAAAGTGAGGAGGACCAAAGGCACCACCGTCAGGAGGCTATGATGACTAGAGGTGGATTGCCAGCAATGGTTGACCCTTTAGTGACAACAGAGAAGGCTGTGGGGGGGGGGGGGGGGGGTGGAGGATGATCAAAAACCACTGGAGCAGTGGAGAAAGCAACAGAACCATAGAAGTCACCAGAGAAGTTGTCAAGGTCTGAAGGACAATTGGTGGCAGTGAAGAAATAAGAACTGGAAGGAGATCAGCAGCAGAGGGACCATCTGTGATGGCAGAGCTGAAGCGTGATGTGATACATTGCAAAGGTGCACACTGAGAATCTCCTGCCCATGGGCCCACAAAAAGCTGAATCTGGCAGGACCAGCACTAGGCATACCAGGGCAAGTGCCAGAGCCCTGCCAACTTCAGGGGCCTACTAAGGCTCAGGCTAGGTCTTAGAACCATGATTTTCTGGTAAGTCCCACACATTGTGCCAGTTATTTGGATGCCACATGTGCAAACCTGCTCACAGTTGGCCTCTAGACCAGAGGACAATCAGTGGCAATGAAAAAGGTGGCCAGGAATGGAGCGTGGAGAGCAGTAGCTCAGAAGGTGGCAAATACCAGAGGTTGGCATCAGTGCTGGATTCTTTAGCAGCAGCAAGGACCAGAGGGTGATCGCCAGCAATGGTGGATCCCCTTAGCGGTAGCAGAGAAGGCAGCAAGCACTAGAGGATCAGCAGCAAAGAGAAAGCAGCAAGGGCTGGATGGTGAATGAAGAAGGCAAAAATGAGGATGATCATCATCATCAGCAGCAGAGAAGGTGGCAAAGACCAGTGGATGATTGGTGGAGAAATGAAAACCTGAGGGTAATGAAAGGCATAGGAGGTCCCATTGGTTATGTGGCATGTGATACCCCAAGGGCCCACATAAACCTGGAGCTAGCCCTGTATAGAAGTGACCCATTTTTCATGTACCATCATAGGTAAGATAGAGGTGGGAATGGCCCTCTTCCTGTGCCCCCCACAGGGTTATGATGCTGGCTGTGAGTGACACACTGCATGTGCCCTTCAGGGGTAAGACCAGGATGTGGATGTGGCTCTCTCCATGTGCCCCTAGGGGTAAGATGGAGATGAGAATGACCCTCCTCATGTGTCCTCTACAGGGTTATGATGCAGGATGTGAGTGACACTCTGCATGTGGGGTGAGATGGAGGTGGAAATGACCCTCTTCATGTGTCTCCTACAGGGCTATAAGGGATGGAAGGTACACTCTGCATGTGCCCCCTGGAATAAGACCAGGGAATAGAAGTGACCCTCTTCATGTGTCCCCCACAGGGTTATGATGCGGGATGTGAGTGACACTCTGCATGTGCACCTTAGGGGTAGGACAACGGTGTAGAAGTGACCTTCTTCATGTGCCCCCCAGGTAAGATGGATGGAAATTACCCTCTTCATGTGCCCACCGCTGGATTCTGATGAGGTCTGTGAGCGGCCCTCAGGGGTAAGCTGAGGCGTGGGAGCGAGGTAAGGAGGGGCAGGACTGACACTCTGTATCATGTACCCCCAGGGGTAAGATAGGAGTGGGAATGACCCTCTTCAAGTGTCCCCCACAGGATTATGATGAGGGACAGGGCTCACACTCTGCAGGTGCACCTCAGGGGTAAGACCAGTGGGAGTGACACTCTACATCAGGGGTACTCAACCACTTTTTGTATAGGTCCATTAACAGGCATCCCATGAGAGGTGAAGGTCCGGACGGGGGGCTGTCGTGGGGGGTGGAGAGTTATAGTGCAGTGTAGTACTTCATATGACAATGCTAGGTATGCTAGGTGCCAGGGAGACTAAGCACTACATCGCTTATCAAGGGGCAGCTGATCAGGGGGCAGCTCTGAGCATAGCAACACATAAGCAACTGAGTGCAGGGCTACATGGAAGGGGTCCGAAAATCTGGCACCGAGGTCCGCATTTGGACCCCGGTCCGCCAGTTGAGTACCGCTGCTCTACATGGTGTAAGACCGGCGTGTAGAAGTGATCCTCTTCATGTGCCTCCAGGTCAAATGGAGATAACCCTCTTCATGTGCTCCTGGAAGAAATCTGATAAGGAGTGCAAGTGGCCATCAGGGGTAAGCTAAGGAGTGGGAGATAAGGAAGAACGTGAGTGACCCTCTCAGGATTCCAAGGAGGAGCGTGTGTACTCTGCATTTACACCTCTGGGTTAAGACCAGGGTATAGAAGTGCCCCTGGCAGAGGTAAACTGAGGAGTGGGAGTGTGATAAAGTGGGGCTGGGGTGACCCTCTGCATGTTCTCCTCTGGGGTAAGACCAGAATGTAGAAGTGTCCCTCTTCATGTGCCCCCTGGCAGGATTCAGATGAATAACCTGCATTCACCCCTCTAGGGTAGGACTAGGATATAGAAATGTTCCTCTTCATGTGCCCCTGGCAGGGGTAAACTGAGTGGGAGTGATATAAAGCAGGGCTGGGATGACCCTCTGCATATTCTCCTCTGGGGTAAGACCAGGGTATAGAGGTGTCCCTCTCCATGTGCCCCTGGCAGGGGTAAATTGAGGAACGGGAGTGACGCTCTGCATGTTCTCCTCTGGGATAAGACCAGGGTGTAGAAGTGCCCCTCTCCATGTGCCCCTGGCCAGGGGTAAACTGAGGAGTGGGAGTGAGGTAAAGCGAGGCTGGGGTGACCCTCTGCATGTTCTCCTCTGGGGTAAGACCAGGGTGTAGAAGTGCCCCTGGCCAGGGGTAAACTGAGGAATGGGAGTGATATAAAGCGGGGCTGGGGTGACCCTCTGCATGTTCTCCTCTGGGGTAAGACCAGGGTGTAGAAGTGCCCCTCTCCATGTGCCCCTGGCCAGGGGTAAACTGAGGAGTGGGAGTGAGGAAAAGCGAGGCTGGGGTTGACCCTCTGCATGTTCTCCTCTGGGGTAAGACCAGGGTGTAGAAGTGCCCCTCTCCACGTGCCCCTGGCCAGGGGTAAACTGAGGAATGGGAGTGATATAAAGCGGGGCTGGGGTGACCCTCTGCATGTTCTCCTCTGGGGTAATACCAGGGTGTAGAAGTGCCCCTCTCTATGTGCCCCTGGCCAGGGGTAAACTGAGGAATGGGAGTGATATAAAGCGGGGCTGGGGTGACCCTCTGCATGTTCTTCTCTGAGGTAAGACCAGGGTATAGAAGTAACCCTCGTCACGTGCCCCCAGATCAGCTGGAAGAGAACCTCTTCATGTGGCGCCCCCTCAGGATTCTGCAGAGGGGTGCGAGTGAGATAAGGAGGGGGGCGGAGGTGACCCGCTGCATGTTCCCCTCAGAGAGGCAGGCGGGCGGGAGTGACAGGCTTGCTTGCTGGCTGGCCGGTGCTTTGCAGCTCCTCCATATTGTGTCTCGTGTATTGCCGGTGCTGAGTGTGTCCGGGTGAGGAGCGGGCAGCCCCCATTGCCGTGTGGCGCCGGGGGTCGGAGGTCCATCTCCCTCCCCTCAGAGGCCGGGCCCGCCTCCAGCAGCAGCAGCAGCAGCAGCTCAGCCCCTCAGAGCTCCGGAGGGAGAGCCGAGCAGCAGCAGCAGCAGCCGCCACTGCCCCCACCGCCGCCGCCGGGAGGATAATGCCCGGGACCGGCCGAGCACCGCTACTGCCTCTGTTGCTGCTATGGCTGCTGCAGGGGAATCTGGGGCAGGATTACTCCGACTTCTACCCCGAGCTGGACGAGCCGGAGGACAACATCGACTACAAGGACCCCTGCAAGGCTGGTGAGAGGGGGGAGACCCGGGGAGGGGGAGGAGGGAGCTCCGGGGCAACTTTCTGGGGAACTTTATTACCTGTTCTCCCATCTGAGCAACCGAGGGAGGGGTGCTGTCACCCTGGCTGTCCCCTGTCCACAACTGCCAACTGGGCACCCCTGCTGATGTGTGTGCAGCGACTCCTGTCCTCATCACTCTGCCATCTCCTGTCTGTAGCCATCATGGGGTGGGATGCCTCTGCTGCACCCAAATGTAATGCTTAGGAGACGTAAGATTGCTCATCACACTTCAGGAAACTATTTATATAGACTGGACTAACCCTGATACTAACCTGACCCACAACCCAATAGATCAGCAGCACCATGACCTGAGTCTTTAACCCATAACCCAACCATTGGTCCATAGATGTCTTCTCCATAGGATCTTAGGATCCAATCCAATAATTTGACAGTGTGTAGACCCAGGTGGAAGTGTCTGTTTTCTACACAAGCTGTGACAACAGATCTGAACAAAGGCATCAATTCCTGTATTTGACCAGTAGATTTTATCTGATGATTTAATCATATTTTTAAATGTTTTCTTGATCTTGATCTAACTCTTCAAAAATGGCTCCAGACTGGAGGCATGTGCAGATCAAGTTCTACAATCTTTATTCCTTATGGTTTCTTCGTAACCTGACCTGAAACCCGATTTTACCCCCCACCACAGAAGCGCACACATCTGACAGTAGACTGGAAACTGTGACATGTTATACCTGGCCAGTACAGATCACTGATAAGGCCTCACATTAAATATAGTGGGTGAGTTATGGGCAGCAAACCTGGAAAAACAAGACAATGTGAAGATGGAAAGAGGGGATAATATTGTTATATATGATATTGAGGAGGTAATTACTTTTAAGATGCTCAGTGTAACTCTGCACACCCTAGTCGACATGTGTCTCATGAGATGCGGCAGAGATGATGAGTGGGAGAAAGTTACTGTCTGTCTGGACAGGAGTTTTTCTTTTCTTTCCTTCTGTGTATGATTCTTCCACATATGGGATGCCCTGCTGTGTAAAACTGCAGGAATCTCTGTAAAAACGTGGCACATCAGCGGGTTTACAGCCAATCAGCAGCTCACACTCCATTCACCTTTACTAAGGTGCTCTAAAGTCAGAGTGGTTTAGTAAAGATAAATGGAGCATGACACTCTGTCGGTATACCCGAGCCAGCCTATAAGAAATACTTGGCGCAGGTACCCGCATCAGGCGAAGAAGAGCCAGGGATGCAGGTGGTACCCACGCATGCAGCATTGGAACGCTGCCAGGGGAGTTTACACACCAGCACGGCCCTCTCTTTAAAGCAGCACAAGACCCAGGATTTTAACTATTCTAGGTTTTGTTTCGTATCCCAGGGGCATCCCGAGTTGGGGTGACCTGTTGTGTGAAACCCCCCAGAATGTCTATAAAAGCTCACCTCTTCCCAGTCCAACGATGTATGCACGGCCTCTTGTCCAATCAGCACTGTTTGCCGTAACTTTATTATTTAAGAAACTACTTATAGACGTTGCGATGGGGAGCGCAAGCGGTCGCATACCCAAGCGGCCATTCAGATAGGCTGGCACGGGAGCGTGCACCATCCAAGGATGCAGCCACTCTAATTCACCATTTTAAACTATAGGATGATAGCCCGCGCATGTGTTGTTGGAGCAGGAAATTATACCATTCCAATTTGGGATGCCTTGGAAAGGGGTGGAATGCCATCTTTTAGATTCCAGGGCTGGATCCCCTGGGTTTTGTTTTTCTCCACCTCTCCCTGGGGCGTTCCGAATTTGGATTCCCCAAAATGTGTCTGGAATCTTACCTTTCCAGCGATCCAGCAGTGTGGGTGCAACCCATGGTGACATCCTTCCAGTTTATGCCAGTGATGGGCTCATCTGAATGGCTGGCACAAGTACTCACAGCTGGAGGGAAGCAGCCACAGGGATGCTCATTTCAATCTTGCAGCTCATTATTATGCATGACATAGACCTGGAGAGGTAGGTAGACCCAACGTTTTGGGTGCTTTTACACAAATAAGGGGTGCCCTTGGATGAGCAACAAAACCTGGGATTTCTTCCACTTTGGACCAAAACCCAGAGAGGTAAAAATTCCTTGTCCAGGCATGAGAACAAAAAATTACTCCCCTGAATCTGTTTCCTCCTGGTTTGGTGCTCAGAAATGTATCTGAATCAAATCAGAGATTTGATTTGACTACCCTCTGGATTTAGAGAGTATTTTTATACAAGACTTCCCATAGGGGCAACACATAGGGGGATTTAAAAGGTTGAACTTTGTGGACCTGTGAGCTGTTTTGTACAGAGAAGCCATTCTGAAAGCAAACACCAGATAAAACTTGTATTTGTATGTGGCACCTAGGTGTTATTTTAGCGGTCTGTGACCCTCTTTGGAAGATCTCGTCCTGATTCCTGTTTGGTTGCCTAAGAAAATCACTTTAGTTAAGACCTAGGTTGCCCAATAACTGGCTTGTATTCTCACCCTTTAGCACTTGAATCAAGTTTGCCAGATTTAAATATACATAGCCGTCACATGTCCCCCAACAATCTGCGCCGCTGGCAGACGGGCCGGTTAAATAATGCAGCCTGCTTTCAGGCATCCTGGGGCTTAACAAGGAGCTTGATCCGGGATGCCCCCAAAGGGAAGGGGGTGAATCAAACCATTAGTCGAAAATTATTGGAGGTTCACAGTCCTCCTACCACCCCCCCCCCCCCCCCAGCGGGAATGCATCCAGAGTCTGTGTTCTTGCCAACTGGGCACCCCTGCTGATGTGTGTGCAGCGACTCCTGTCCTCATAGCCCTGCCATCTCCTGTCTGTAGCCATCATGAGGTGGGATGCCTCTGCTGCACCCCACTCACCCGAATGTAATGCTCAGGAGATGTAAGATTGCTCACCACACTTCAGGAAACTATTTATATAGACTGGACTAACCCTGATACTAACCTGACCCACAACCCAATAGATCAGCAGCACCATGACCTGAGTCTCTAACCCATAACCCAACCATTGGTCCATGGATGTCTTCTCCATATGATCTTAGGATCCAATCCAATCATTTGGCAGTGTGTAGACCCTGGTGGAAGGGTCTGTATTCTACACAAGCTGTGGCTTCAATTTCTGTATTTGACCAGTTTTAGATTTTATCTGATGATTGGATCAGATTTTCTAGTTTTCAATGTTTTCTTGATCTTCAAAAATGGCTTCAGACTGGAGGTCTGTGCAGATCGAGTTCTACAATCTTTTTTTCTTATGGTTTCTTCGTAACCTAACCTAACCCCATTTTACCCCCCCCCCGGTCTTCCTACTGCACCCCTCCACAGCAGGAAAGCATCCTGAGTAGAGAATGGCCAGCACGTCTGTGTTCTCTTGTTGGCTGCTTTTATGGCACCATGTGGGGCAGCTGCCTTTCAATCCAGCTCATAGTGAGCAATTACCACTGTTCTCAGGCGCCCTGTTAATGCCATGGCGGTGGGGCATCCCGAATGAGAATGCCCAGCACTGTAAAGGTCAGCGAACCTTCAGTAATTTTTGGCTGAAGGATTGCTTTAAAGTCTTTCTTATTTGACTTGAGATTTGCTTAAGGTCTTTGTCCACATCTGACAGGAACTAAAATATAAGGGTTAGAGATAGCAACATAATTATTAAAGGCTGGGTTCAGCCTTTCCCATGGGCTTTTAAATTCTAAGAATAAACTTGTAGAGAGAAAACCTAGGGGCTGCCATTGCTGACCTCCTTCTGAACAGTGATGATCTAGTTGTCCATGCTGGCTCCACCCTGGGATAGAATTCTGTCCCTTCTTCCTCCTCCCAGCCCACAGTGAAGCATGCTCACCTATGCCGAATCGGAATCTTTGTGAAATGGATCTGAGGCTTCCAGTCCCCATCTTACAGAGACTGACAGTGGATATATTAGCCTGTCTCACTGAAGAGTCGTTTAGAGCACTACCCCAGGGGGTATTCAGCAATAGTCAGGGGGCATTATTCATATATTATAACAGGTCTGGTACATTTAAACAATAACACAATAATTTTTCTTGCTTCAAAAAGTTTGGTTACATTAGTAATTGATCTTCTCCTTGGAGGTCCTTGATGTAATTGCTTGTTGTTGAGGGGGGGGGGGGAGGGCACTTGGAGTAAACCGTTTGAGAACCACTGTTTAGGGTCTCAAGAAGCCTGTTCCTCATTTTCAGCCATGCTAGTAACTCACCTCTTCCCATTCCTTCGCTCGGGGCTGCTGACATCACGCCGTCTAAGCCTTTGTCTAAGGCCAGTGGCTCCGAGTGCGCTTGCAGCTGCATCCCCCACTTCCCTCTAACGGAGCATGCCCACCACAGCCATACAAAATGCCTGGCGTGGGCACGCGCCCTGCTAGAGGGATAGCGGGGATGCGCGTCTCGCGCATGCGCCATTGGACCAGGAAGCAAGGGAAGTGTATAGGGCATCCTGGGGGTCTATAAGGGCCGATCGGCCTGGGTTTTGGTCCACTTTAAAGGGTCATAGCTTGCAATCTAATCACCTGTTTCAGGTAAGAAGCTCACCAAATCTTAATGCGGGTGGGGCTGTTTTTCAGTCGAGCTCGGAGTACATCTAACATGGGATCTGCCACATGGGTCATTACAATGGACTGGACTGGACAATGTTCTGCTGCACATTTATTCAGATATCATTCGGCTTCAGGGAAATGCTGACAGTACGTGACAGTCTTCTCAATTTGGTTATCTATTGAATCATAGGCCTGTTTTTGGATTACTGATTTTTTTTTTTTATCCATTTCCAAAAAATCTGATCTTTATTTTTGTAAATTAAGCATTATGACACATTTTGGGGGTTGTAATTTGCATCTGAAGTGTGTAACCAAGTAGAAATTCTGGGCAAATCTTTAAACAGTTTAACAAAAAGCTCTCACTTTATGTTCCTGATTGGTACCTAAACCCTCTTTGGTAATTCTTGGCCAGAAAGGGTCCTGGCCAATGGGGACCCCAATACTCCCACTTTTGCCATCAGTGAGCCCCAATGGCTGGAAACGTGTGGAAGCTGCACCCTCACAAGTGTGGGGCATGCACCACTGCAGTGTGCAACTACTTCTCGATAGAGCTCTACATGCAAAAGGTAAGTGTACCTGGCCAACCTTAGGGCACATCCTTGCTCCCAATCACAAGGGAGCACCTTCCCAAGTTGATGTGACTTTCCGTCCCTTCCCCAAGGTAAATCAGCATCCATTGTAGGCAAAACACAACTACACTTAACTCACAGGCCTCAGCCTGGATCCCTCATAGTGCTGCAGGCAGAGGAGAAAGAAAGTGGAAACACTGGGGACAAGAATTAATAAATGAAGGCAACTGGACATTTTTATTTCCTTGAAGACATTTCACTGTCACCCCACTGGCTTCCTGAATTCGAAGTGACTTGCACAGGAATCAAGCAGAAATAAGTCCAATTGTTTCAGTTCACATCCTCCATCTACTGGAACTATTGGACTAACTGGCTATATTAAACTGGACCTTCACCATAAATAAGAGCCTATCTTATTGTTCCCCCCCCCCACCCTCTACATACAGATTGCTCACATTAAAAATCATCCTACCTGCATCTACTGCATTTTCTGAGACTTTAAACATCCAAGATGGCGGCCCATGAAGTTTCAGGCAGCCTGCAAACAGGAGGTGTCTTCTGAATGTGCCGCTCTGCATTCTGGGATTACTGACCTTTTCCTAACCCCAGCTCTGCTCTGTTTGTGCAAAGCACAGCTATAACCCTGCCCCCTACACTTTTGACCCCTCTCTTCTCAGTATGTGGTGCTACTGAGCCAAGATGGTGGCCTCCGTATTCTAGAGTCCTGAACAGAGTTGCAGCCCAGTGAGGGAAAGAATAAAAAATAAGTGACTAAAAATGTTAAATATATTAATTTTAGATGCTGGGGAATAGTAGGGTTTTGGATTTTCATTAAATTATGCTGAAGGTCCGCTTTCATTATGAATTATTTATAGGAATTGAAATCTAGGATTTAATTCATTCCTACAGATAGGGGTCAGGTTGTAAAATGTGTGACCATCATTGGATATCATTCAAAACTCATAAATTGTATAGACATCTTTAGTAGTTTGTAGGATCAGCAATTGAAGAATAATAATTCTCCTGAGGAGGATTGAAGCTATTTGAAAAATGATTTATACTTTCTGCCTGTAACGTAGACTTTTCTGGATTATTTTGTTGAGATTAAGATTATTTTTGTTGCAATTTGGTTTAAATAATTGAAGGGATTGCCCAGAGTAGCTTTATAAATGTTTAAACTGTTGGAATGGACATTTTCCATGAATCTGTGTAGTGTATCAGCCTTTTATAATGGCTCCCTGTGTAGAGACTTATGAAAGCCGGCAGAGATACAGTGTTGCTGCCACACCGTCACATGCCGAGAAGAAGCTCCGTCTACGTGTTTTCTGCATCAAGGATGTGTGTCGTTCAGTTGTTTTGCTGCAGAGAGTGTTTTGTGTCCTGAGGAGAGTCTAGATCAGGGGTGTCAAACTCATTTTCATCGAGGGTTACATCAGCAGTCTAGTTGCCTTCAAAGGGACAGTTAAAGTGGACCAAAACCCAGGATTTTGACTATCCTGGGTTTTGGTTCTTGCCCCGATTGGGGGTGCCCCACTGTGTGAAACTCCCCAGGTCACCCGATCTCACTGACGCTTCCCCAGTCATACGGCGCCTGCTGAGATCCACTCCTTCCCCTTTGTCTAATAGCTCGTCTAAGGCGAGCGGATCTGAGCTCACTGGCGGCTGCATCTGCTACTACCCTCTAACATGGAGCGTGCCTGGGTGGGCCATTCACAGATGCCTGGCCCGGGCACGCATCCTGTTTAAGAGATAGTGGGGATTTGGCCGCAGCTCGCGAATGGCCCGTGGACCGGGAAGGAAGGTGAGTTCCCAGGCGACCTCGGGGGTTTGGACTCTGGATGCCCTGGGGGAGTTAATTCAGCGGCCCTGTAATTTTATAGATTTCGGGGGCCTTTGGGGCATGGGTTTCGAGTCACCTTAACAACAAACCCAGAAAATAAATACAACATGACCATTGAAATGTATGGTTACAGGCACAAAATTATTTTGCCAAGGACAGATGCAGAATTGTTTTGCCTGGGACGGATGGAGACGCAGAATTGTTTTGCCTGAGACGGAGACACAATTATTTTGCCCGGGACAGAATGAGATGCAGAATTATTTTGCCCAGGACAGAATGATATGAAGAATTATTTTGCCCAGGACAGAATGAGACACAGAATTATTTTGCCCAGTACAGAATGAGATGCAGAATTATTTTGCCCAGGACAAAATGAGACGCAGAATTATTTTGCCCAGGACAGAATGAGACGCAGAATTATTTTGCCCAGTACAGAATGAGATGCAGAATTATTTTGCCCAGGACAAAATGAGACGCAGAATTATTTTGCCCAGGACAGAATGAGACGCAAAATCATTTTGCCCAGACAGAAGGAGACGCTGAATAATTTTACTGGGGGCAGCGTTACAATCATTTTTACCATGTCACTTTGCAATAGGCAATAATAAATTCAGCTGTGGCACCCTCTGCAGTGGCAGTAAGTTGGGTGGGTTAAAAAGGTGCACACCAGCGTTTTTTGATAGGCAACATGCCTGGATTAGAGGCAGTACCAGTGTATCACTCAGCAGAGCCACACAGGTATGAAGTTGTGCTGTCAGTGTGAAAAGCCTTGGAGGGCCACATAAAATGGCTGGGAGGGTCGCAGCCAGCCCCCAGGCCTTGAGTTTGACACATGTGGTCTAGATTATGTGAAACTAGGAATTAATGTGGGATTGTTGGCTGCTCTAACAATGTTATCTACAGAGAAGCTACAAATCTGCTGACTGATCATAATATAAGAATAAGGGAATCCTTTTGGATAAATTTATATTATCATAGAACACTACTTACCTGATCGCAACCTTTACCTGTCCTGAACCAATAATATGAGCGGAAAGGCACTATTGAAATGGGCAAAATTTGTAGTGACCAAGTTCACAGGTCTGTGGGTGAACGGCATAACCCAAAGTCCTCAGAACCATCCTGCAGAATCCAAAGAGTGGTTCTGATCTGCACAAAAAGTCCAAACCTAGTTTTTCACCAGTTTGAATGGGGACGGGTTGGAACCAGGTCATTTCAGCTTTCTGTGGCCTCATTGGTTTGATCTAGTGAGACTTTTGTTTGGTTGCAGCATACAGGAAAAAGTTTGAGGGGTCTGTGATTTTGAAAAGTAGTGCTCAGCACAAAATTTCCAGTTCCTGTGCAGTCACATTAGATGTGCTTGGTTGGTGAGACTATTCCTCACAGTCTGTGTTGGTGAGACTGTTCCTCACAGGAAGATGAGAAGTCGGGATTGCAGTATGAAGCGCCCTACATGGATTAACATACACCACTGGGCCCAGGTGATTTTTTTAAATATATTTTTGGGCTTATGCTGCTGAGCACTAGGGGAGGAATGGGGTTAATGATGTGCCTTTTTAAAGCATAATAAAACCCACCAGTGGCTGGGCTGGAATCTAAAAGATTCCAAGGCTGGCTGCTGACTTTTCCCCGGTGTCGAATTGGGATGCGAAACCACCCAGGGCGCCCATAAAAACGCATCTACTCCAATGGCACATGTGCGGGCTTTCGTCCAATCAGAGTCGTTTGCCTCTTGGCAAGCCGCTATGATTGTTTTCAGTGGGGAGTGCATGCAGCTGCATCCCCGGCGCTTCCACCACTCCCAGCCATTGAATTAAATCAAAGCCATTTGCCAAAGGATGTAAATACAGCAAAGGGCTCTGATTGGATGAGAAACCCTGCATGCTCCTTTGGAAAAGATGAATTTTACTAGGCAATCTCGGGGTTTTCAAACACCAATTCGAGATGCCCCAGGCACGGAACAGAACCCGGGAAAGCCACGTTCCCAGGTTTTGTTCCGCTTTAAATGCAAACCTGAGAACTCCACATTCCACCGTGTGCTACAACACTGCTTTTACCTCTTTTCCCTTGACCACCAACCACCTATCGCTAGTTACAAGCAGAGATAAAGTAGCAGGGTGTGCTTGCTTCTCCTCAGCTTGGCCAACTCTTAGCTTCAGTTAAACACAACGATAGATTTAGAAGTGGGTAACTTTAAAGGAGCACCATCGCGAAATCGTGTAACACTAAAAATACATACAAACACATCGGCTAATGAGAGGAGGGGTCACTTATACACCCAAAGTGAATAAAACTCCAGCCAAGCTTGTGGTTTCTTCTCTCATGGTAGGAATACGTTTAGTCTATCAGGGGTGACAGAGCCTGTCACCACGGATGTCCTCTTCCATCTAAAAGAACGAAAAACAAGCCTGTCAGGATATTTCTTAATGCCAGATGTATAAGTGACCCCTCCTCCCACTATCCAGCACATTTATGTGAATTTTTAGCATTGGGCCATTTTTTGCGATAGTGCTCCTTTAACCGCTTACATTTAACTGGTATTGCTGTAGGGAATATTAAACCGTGTTTAGCGGACCTAATGTTTTAGACTTTCTATCCACTTGAAAGCAGATCTACATTCTTACTGCCAAGTTGGTTCCAGGGAGGGTGGATGTCCACTTTGATCACACACCCTCCTGTTACTATTGCAGGTCATGTACTATGAAGATAATAACACTTTCCCCGCTTGCTGGAAGCCCCAGAACACACTGCAGCATTAGCAACTCCTCCTATAGATGGCAGCGGAAGCTGAGTCCATGGGATACAAAAATGAGTGGTGAGACACCTATTAGGAAATGCAGGAACCTTTTCAAGAGGTTGGCAGACAACAACTAACACTAAACTGTCTCTTATCCCTACGTCCTTACTTTAAAACATACATTGTAATTAAGAACAGTTACTCTGGTCAGATGTGCCACCCATCATCACAGTAATTCTTTTTATACTGTAAAATTACAATATTCAGTGCCAATAAAACACTCCTGTGCAGGTTTTTATGTCTTGTCATAAAACATGGAATCACAGTGAATATATTCTCACTGATCGACAGAAATAGTCACTTTCTTGTCAAGGTGAAAACAAATCTTTGCAAAGAAAAAACAATGGAAGTATTCACCCCCATATCTTTTTCTCTCAGCCTCCATGCCTAGTCGCTAATTGGTTGCAGAGACTAAAAATTCTGTAAGAATATTTAATGAAGATAAAGCTATGTTTATCAAGGATATAATTTAATATTTATTATGCAAAACTCAAGTTGTTCAGCAAGTCTCTGTTTAATTGAGCTCTTGACAAGCTACTCCAGGGTCTTAGCATTTTACAGGACACAAAAGGGATTCAGCAGGCAAATCCAAGTGTTAGACCATTGTGTAGGGTTACGTCCTAAACTTAAACTAAAAAAAAGCTTTTGTTACAGAGATATAAAGTTTAAATCGGCACAAAACCCAAGAGAGGAGGCTCTAGAAACATAAAGACTCCAGGACTCGCTGCTAACCTCCCCTTAGAGCATCCTAAATCGGAATGCTCCGCTATTAAACCCACGTGTTGCCTGCAAAACTCTTTCCTGTGTCTCCAAAGATGCTGTGTTCGCTGATGGCCATATTCCCCACATCCCTATAGTTGTGCACGCTCCTGCACCCAGCCATTTAGATAGGCTGGGGACGGGAGCACTCGACCGGCTGGCATACGTCACTCGCCACTCTTGCTCATCAAGTCTGTGTTTAATTGAGCTCTTGTTAAGCCACTTCAGGGTATTAACATTTTACAGGAAATTAAAGGATTCAGCAGGCAATTCCAGGTGTTAGACCATTGTGTAGGGTTACCCCTGGCACTGTCCTAAACTTATTGCTGTTTTTAAAAAGAAGTGTTTGTTGCGGAGATATAAAGTTTAAATTGGCACAAAACCCAAGAGGGCAGGCTCTGGAATCTTAAAGACTCCAGGGCTGGCTACTAGCCTGCCCCTGGGGCATCCTAAATTTGTGTGTTATATCCACGTTGCCTGCAAAACTCTTTACTGCAGCTCTAAAGACGACGTGTTCACCGTATTCCCCTGCATCCCTATAGTTGTGCACACTCCTGCACCCAGCCATTCATATAGGCTGGGGACAGGAGCACTTGAATCAAACCTGGGGGGCAAGGATGCGGCCAGTCAACTGGCATACGTCACTTGCCAATCTTAAGATCAGCAATCAGCTATCCCAAAAGTTTCTAGTGGATGCGGCTTCGTCTGTGGAAGTTTTCTGTCTTTGTATTTCAGGATGGCCACCTGAGAGAAGGCTCCTGCCCCTGGAGAGGTAACACAAACTGGGACATATTTAAAAGCCCAACCCTTCCAGTCCTCCACTATTTTGTGTTTCCTCTCCAAGGAAACCGCTGGGACTATGGTCTTCATCCAGTTTATTTTTTTAGTTTGTCTCAAAACATCCTCCGGGCAGCATACTCATGAGACTGCCTCTAGGTTGGAACATGTGACCGCCAGAAATAGATAAAACTTTAGGCCCTCCTCCCAGTCTCCAGTTGTTTTCGTGTTCCTGCCGGGGTAGGAGCCAGACCACTAGCTCCTGAACCCAAAAAGTTTAAGTAAGTATCTGCTACCTACATCAAACCCATTTCTCGGCTCCGGGGGCAGACCACCAGCGAAGCCGGATACCCCCTGGGGACTAGCCAGATTCCCCATTTTTTGACCAGTAGGGGCAGGGGGGTAAGCGTTTTTTCCCTTTTACTAGGGACGATTTATTAGCGGTAGCTGGGATTGCCGGGTCCCGTTTCTGCCCCACCTCCTAATACCCCCCCATCCACCCCCTGCTACCTGGGATGTGTTCATTCGTCGGGTGGTGGATGGGGAGGAAGCACGAGTGCTCCGAAGCCCTACTAACTGTCCCCCACTTCCGCCCCATCCACCACCTGACGAATAAATACATCCCAGGTGGCAGTGGAATTAAAGGGTGGGAAGAAGAGGATGAAGCTGCCGGCATATGTTGCTATGCGCATGCGCCACTGCCTGTTCGCTTTCTCATGTCATCTGAAAGGTCAACTTGTTCAGATCAGAATGGAAAATGCAACAGCAATGGCCTACTTGAATCGTCGAGGAGGGACAAGATTTTCTTGACTATTATCAGCAGCAACAGAAATTCTGCTTTGGGCAGAACAAAACCTGCTGTCATCAGCCATTGATCTGAAGGGGTGATTGAACCAAGTGGCAGATTTCCTAAGTTACTCTCCATTGCAGAAGTCAGAATGGTCTTTAAATCAGTAAGTATTCAACCAAATGTGTTCTGAGGGGAACTCGCGAGAAACAACAAGTTGAAGTTTTTTTCTCTAAATCCATCCGATCTGCCTCTGGGAGTGGATGTTTTGGCACAAGATTGGCCATTCATCCTGGTTTATGCGTTTCTTCCAGTTCAAATACTTAAGTATTAAACAGATTAGCCAGCCAGCCAGCCCAGTTCTGCTTCTCACCCCCTGGTGGCCTCAACTCTTGTAACTTTGTCCATACAGGAGCCCTGGAGGCTTTCAGCAAGACCGGATCTGCTGTCCCAGGGACCAGTGCTTTGCTCGGACCCTCAGAAGTGGTGTTTGACCCTGTGGACCCCGAAGCCGCCTTGCTTCTAAAGAAAGGGTTTTTGAATAAGGTTATCAAGACCCTTCTTTCAAGTAGGAAAGAAGTGAGAAGTCTGGAAGACCACAGCAGTTCAGGATCTGATGTTTACCTTGCTTCTCCCCCTACAACACCAGTTGCAGCAGTACACCTAAATGTGGTGGCAGACTTCCTAAGCAGAACAAAAATTTCAAGTCAGAATGGGTGCTAAATCAGGTGTTATTTTGCCAAATGGTCCAGACAGAGGTGGAGAGTTCTCCAGATTGATCTCTTCTCAACAGGCCAGAATGCAAAGTGCAAAAAACTTCTTCTCTCTATGTCCGCGGGGGGGGCGGGGTCGGATCTTCTGAGGATGGACACCCTAACACAGTTCTGGAGCTTTCCTCTAGCCTATGCCCCCCCCCCTTCAGCTGTTACCTCAGTTGATATGAAAGCTTGAGGAAGAAAAAACGGTGGTCCTGATTGCTCCAGACGTTCAGGGACACCCTGTGGCAGATTCCACGGAGACCAAACCTACTGGCTCAGGGCCCATTTTTTTACCCAAATCTACAGAATCAAATTTAAGCCTGGATACTGAGAGGGCACTCCTGGGGAAAAAAGGGGCTTTCCTCAGGGGTGATTTGAAACCTTTATAGGAAGCGGGAGTCCACAAGAAGTATGCACTTGAAAACTTGGAAGAAGTTCAGTTCATTCTGTGAAGTTAACAGTTTGAACAGGAACAAGTTGTAGTCTGTCCTGGAATTTCTGCAGGAAGTTTTTAAACTGGGTATGGCAGTAAGTACTCTCAAGACCCAGGCATTGACAATTTCGGTTATTCTAGATAAAGCTCTAAAAAAGTACAACCTGATTAAAAGAATTTTCATAGCTATTACTAGAGGCCAGTCTCTATCTCCAAATGTCCTATGTAAGATCTCATTCTTAGGGGTTCATTTTGAGCCACTCTCTAAAGGGTCAGACAAAATTTTAACCCTAAAGATGTGTTTTCTGCTTGCCATTACCTCCAGCACGCAGGGTTAGCGACTTAAATGCCCTCTCCTTTTTGAGAACCCTTTGGTTTAGTTCTACCAGATAGGGCCATTCTCAAGCCTGATCCACTTTACCTACCCAAGATCCAAGATTGAGGCAACCAGGAGGATGTGGAGGAGAACCCAGAGTTTGTAGATGTCAAAAGATCCCTTATTTTGTATTTGGAACACACACATACCTGGAGGAAGACAGACCGGTTGTTTGTATACTTCAGTGGCAAGAATAGAGGCTTAACCACTTCCAGAGCTTCAATAGCCAGGTGCATTAGGCAGGCCAATTCCTTAGCTTAAACTGTATGGACACTCCAGCTCCTTATATTAGAGCACACTGAACCAGGACAGTATCCACCTCCTTGGCAGAAAGATCTGGGGCTTCCTTGGATGAAATCTGTATTTCTTTCTTTCTCTCATTTCTTTCTTAGGCATTATCGCCTTGATCTTTTGTCTGACTCTCAAAAATCTATTGTTCGTCATTCTGAGCCCCGCCCTTAATTCATTGTTTACTTGTTTATCTTCTTAGGTGGCTGTCCTGAAGGATGAAGGGAGAAAATCCCTGTTGGTTTTACTAGTAATGGTATTTCTATGAGACCTTCAGGACGACCCTAGATACCTGCCCTGTATGGTCCTTCAGCTTCCCTTGTTTCTTGTTAATATACTGAGGACTGCGAGGAAGGGGTGGGGCTTTGACTTTTAGTCCCCCAGCACACAGAGGCAATTATACCTAACTGGCAGTGGAAGGGCTTATTTAGTGCAGAGCTGGGCTTCACCTCTGTACCCTAGGAGTATACTACTGCATTTATCCATTATATCCAGGATTTTCCTGTCTTTTGTTGCATTCATTATACACTTTACCCTAACAAGCCTTACAGGCCCTGTTGCATAGAAGCCTCATCCCCACAGCCAGATTCTGGGTCCAACATGCTTCATAAATGGTGTTTTTAGAATAACCCACTTTGCCTTTAGTTTGATGGCACAAAAAAGCTACCATGTTGTGTGACTTTTAGTTAGTTATGGTTTTCTGTTAGCATGGTAATGAACGATGGCACAACCTGAAGCTATTAGAAGGAAAAGATTGGGAGTAATGTCAGAAAATAGTACTGCTAATGTCTGGAAATATTCTAGTAATTCAAATGTTTAGCAGAGGTAGCTGGAAATTCAACAGTAACTGAATTTACACATGCCTGGAATAGCATTACATTGTTCTGGATGTGGTCTTCTTCTGTCATCAACTTTCTGTTTCATTTGCTCCACGGTGAAGTACAGTCTCTCCAGTCTCAGCCACTAAGGCTTGTAACCTCTTCAAACTAGTCAAAGGTCTTGGTGCCTCCTTCTAATAGACTCCCTACATCAGGGGTGTCAAACTAATTTTCACAGAGGGCTACATTAGCATTTGGGTCGTCTTCAAAGGGCCAGCTAATAACCAACTCGAAACAAAATGCAAACACAACCTTTCAAATTTATGGTTACAGGCACAGAATACTTTTGGACAGATGAAGACATGGAATTATTTTGCCTGGAAAAGATGCAGATGCTGAATTATTTTGCCCAGGGCAGCCACAGAATTATTTTTCCTAGAATGAATGCAGAATTATTTTGCCCAGAACAGCCACTGAATTATTTTACCCAAGATAGATATAGGTGCTGGATCGTTTAGCCTAGGATAGATGAAAAAATATTTTGCCCAGGGCAGAGGCAGACACTGAATTATCTTGCTCTGGGTAGCCACAGAATTATTTTGCCCAGGACAGCCACTCAATTGTCTCTTCCCACCTGGCAATAGTAAGCAATAAACCCTGCAGCAGATGTAGTAATGTCTGCTGTGGCAGGAAGTTGGATGGGTTAGGCAGTCCCCCTTGTGTGGTGAGGGCTGTTTGCACAGAGACACAGAATTGTTGCAGACACTACTTTCTTGAGTTTGACACATGTGCCTTACAAGATTGCTCCCTTTTCCATTATGGCCTGTTCCTGGCAGATTTACAGCCTGGCAGAATACACCCTCTTTGTGCATTTTTGATTCATTTTTTTCAAGGGATGCTCAGTTATATGGTCTTGTAATCTCCCCTTAACTTTGTAAAATCATGATTAAAAAGGTAATCAGTGTGTTTAACCAACAATGTTGCTTTGGCAAAGACTGTCCTTGGTTATCCTTTAGATGTGGGATGCAGCGTCAGCTGCTGCTCATATGCTGTCTCTTTGGTCCAGTTACTGAAGGGGAAGGAGAATTACCTCTTCCTCTGACTCCTGTGCTTCTCCCTAACTTCTTCTCCAACTAATTACAAAAGTTCCTGTTAGCTTCATAGCTAAAATGCTTCCATCCCTAACTTCATTCACACCCCTAGTTGAAAAGGAAACTCCACTTTTATGGACAGCCCCCCCCCCGACTTATCTGCAGCCACTTCTGCTGCCTGTCACTGTGAGCCTAGCCTCTTTCTGAACTCCATGCCGGGTCCTGTACCTTTGACAGTAGTGTCCGAGACCAAGCTGAGGCACCCCTAGAGACTAATGGGCTTCTTGGTCTGGGCTTGTGCCTCGCACCCACCGACTTAGAACGGAAGCCATAACTGCTTGGAAAAACACCAGGACCAAGGAAATTATAGATGCAGCAGAAGTAACTGCAGGTAAACTGGGAAGCTGTTTGCTACTTTATCGGAAACCCCATGACTGTAGTTTTCCTTTTTAAAGGTTTGGATGATGTACTTTTCATACCTTCTAGCTAAACAAGTTAAATCTTTCCAAGTCTTTTTCTAGAGCCAGCTCTAGTTAATTGGAGATCTATTCAGCTGAATCACAATCTCCCCCCCCCCCCCCCCACTTTCTACTGGTGTTGCCACCTGGCAACACTGTCAACTCATAATAAAGCTGGTATCCATCATCCTGAATGCCCCCCCCCAGACTTATAACGATGGTGCCAACACCTCCACTCCCACGGGTGTTGGTCCACTTTAAAGACATAATTGTTATGTGACACCAATATTTCAGACATTGTGTTTTTTCAAAGACGTATGCATTAAAGGCATAATATTATATACCGCAGACTGTTAAAGAAGCTGCATCCAGGAATCGAAATTATTCTAACTCTGTCTTTTATAGTAAAGTGCTTGTTTTTCTTATTTTACATCCCTTTTTCAAAACAAGAAAATCTTTCTAAACTGTAGTAACAATTAGGCATCATCCTGAATGCCCCCCCCCCCCCAGACTGTCTTATAGCGGCGGTGCCAACACCTGCGCTCCCACGGGTGTTGGTCCACTTTACAGTGGACCAACACCCAGGATTTTGACTATCCTGGGTTTTGGTCCACTTCGGCGGGGCACCCCGATCGGGGGTGCCCCGCTGTGTGAAACCCCCCAGAAACCCCAAAAAACTCACCTCTCCCCGCTCCCACATGAACGCCGCAGCCAATCCCCGCCAACGTCCAGGCGGGGATCAGGAACGTCCAAGCCGCTTCCGCCGCCGCCGCCTCCCGCGCGTCACTCTCGGCGCGCGCACGCCCCCGCCGGCCATTCACAGAGGGCCGGCGCGGGCGCGCGCACGTCTGGAGGGGCGCGCGGGAGGCGGCGGAAGCGGCGGCGGATCAGGTAAGATGTTTTTGGGGTTTCTGGGGGGTTTCACCCCGCGGGACATACCGATCTCGGATGTCCCGCGGGGTGGGAGGTGATCGGCCCGGGAATCTTATAGATTTCCGGGCCGATCACCCCTGGGTGTTGGTCCTCTTTAAAGACATAATTGTTATGTGACCCCAATATTTCAGACATTGTGTTTTTTCAAAGAATTATGCATTAAAGGATTATCCAAATAATTTTCCATTTCCTGTTTTCTTGAAAAGTCTGAGGCATAATATTATATACCGCAGACTGTTAAAGAAGCTGCATCCAGGAATCTAAATGATTCTAATTCTGTCTATTACAGTAAAGTGGTTGTTTTTTTACTTTACATCCCTTTTCAAAGCAAGAAAATCTTTCTAAAGTCAATCAAGCACTCAATCTGTGTTTTTAATGGTGCTCTTTTGTGTTTCCCTCATACTAAAATGTCTTGTCAACAAGCACTCAGTTCTGCTTGTGTCAGCCTCTTGTACACCCTCCTCATGATATGTCAGCAACTCTCTTGCAAACTCGCACCACAGTGACACATAGACAGCCCCCCCCTACACATGCAGAAAGATTCCCTGCCACATAAACACGAAGGCCGACACGCAGATACATGCACTGACACACTAACTCGTCCAATATGCAGTGATTCACACATGGAGACACATCTATACTGACTCATGTCTGACTTGTGTACTCCTATATAGGCAGATTGCACTTTCCAGTCATCACAGTTCCAGTGGTCATGTCCTAGAACCATTCTCAGAAAAACACGTCAAAAGCAGCTAGTTTCATATTTTTAGAAGATTGTCAGGAATTGTTTCTTGTGTCTTCGACTGAGGGATCACGCGACGCGGTCCCTTGAATAGGTTCTCAAGCCCCTGACAGGCTGCAGGGCCCATTCAATACCGCCAGCGAACAGTAACCTGCCAGCCCCACAGAAATGCCACCTGCTCTGCTTTGATATAGCCAAGTCTGATAACGGGACAATATCGGGCCAGAAGCCAGCTGGTAGCAGAGAAGCACAGACACAGACGCTGTGTGAAACCGCCCAGGTTGCCCGTACACACTCGCCTTTCCCCAGCCTAATGGCACATAGGCAGGCTCTCGTGCTATAAGAGCCACTGACTGATGTAATTTGGCAGGTGGCTCTCATTGTCAATGTTGCCATTCAGATAGGCTAGAGCAGGAGTGCGTTCATGGATTGAGGAGAGGTGGGTTTAACTGGGCAAACTGGGGGGGGGGGGTTCACACAGCAGGACATTTTTCAAATCGGGATGCCCCTTGGGAACGAAACAAAACTTGGGAAAGTCTAAAACATAGACAAAATACAAACATACAATGAATAGATATATATGCAGGTCAAAAGGGCAAATGCGTAAGTTACAATATGGGTTAACAGAGTAAATATATGTAGGTTACCATGAGATGTTAGGCCTTACTGCAAGGCAACCACAGGGAGGCGAGGGGTGGCCTGCAAGTTCCTGGGAGATTCCATCGCAACCTCCCTGGACAGGTTGAATGTTCCTTTTCCGAACATTTAAGCAAATGGCTGGTGACTTCTCTCTCCCCCTGGGGTGAACCGAAATCTCCGTCATTTATCTAGCACAGGCTAGATAAATGTTAGAAGTCTTAGCAAGTCATAGGAAGCTGGAGCCAACCGACCCAGTCAGGTCACACTTAGGGGTCAATTCAGAACCTGGTGAGAGAACTCGCTTCTTGTTTAAGAGATAAAATTGGCATTCACTTTCATTGTCTACCTTGGAGCTGATTCAGAGCCAGCTGAAAATTTACACCCATTAGACAGTAAAAGTGAATGTCCATTTTCTCTCTTAAAGAAGAAGTGAGTTTTGTAACCAGGCTCTGAGTCAACCCCTTTGGCACCAAAAGTCAGAGCTCCTAACCTGAGTTTCCTGGATCCCAGTCCAGGGATGAGAGGAGACATGTGTACTTGCACGTTAAGATTTCCAGGTAATAATGTGGTCGGTTTATGTTTAATACGGGAAGGGATTTTTATAATTCTGCATAACCTTGAGGTACCCAAATGTCTGGATGTTCTGTTTGAAATGATGTGGCCAGAGCAGGCTCAAAGCAGGGTGTGTGTCCAGTCCTAGACCTTCTTTTGCCGCTTAGGTGCAAATCTTATCAATGGGGGGGCCTTTGAAGCCAAGGACCCCTCTTATGGAAGCACTGGCAGACATGAGCTATGCATTTTAAATAAGGTAGTATTGTCCCTGAGGCAGCCAGGAGGAATGGACTATTATATCTATATTTTCCTCACCATCATATTCATAACTATTTTGAATGTGTTATGTGTTTATTAGCTTGCATGACTTGTGGACACATACACACCAATTGCAAATACTGGGGAATCTTTCAGATTAAAAGCCATAGACCTCTATCTGGAGTTGAATACCATTTTTCATAGTGTCTCCTCTTTCTCAAATCTTGCCCTTGCGATCCATAACATCACCCATGAGAGAAGGATTCCGCCTGTGGAGACACGGGACAGGAAATTGGCATCATTGGACGTTGGCACGAGTCACAGGCCACGCCCCACTCGGTTGCCAGAACCGTCTTCCTGGGAAGTTGGGGCGACTATGAGGGCGGTCACCACTTTTGGGGAAAAACAAGTGCGTCTTCTAGGGCAACAAAATACAGTATATCACTACAGTTCCAGATAAGCCTTCAGGTGACTGATTACATGATGGGTTGGGCTTTCCTTTAAGACTGAGACCTCAGACGAGTCCCTTGGGGTTCAGTCTTTGAATACCCCTCCCGACCAAGCGTGGGGGATGCTGCGACTCTTGAACTGCAAACGTTATGTCTTCTCTGAAGATTCCAGATAAAGCCAGTGAGAAGCCTAACCCTTCCAAGCCCAAGGACTAACTGTCCAGTATGTAATAGCGCCTTACCAGAAGGTTACAAGACAACACAAAAAATGCACAGACAACATAGTGCAACAGGAATCCCCTAACATGTTTCAGTTCCATATAGCTTAAGTTTGCAGTAAAAAAGCCTCGCAGGAACCTCCGGCAAGAAAGAGAATAAAAAAAGCCACAATTCTGAATCGGAGGAGGCAGATGGTTCTGTCCCCAATTCAGGGTCCCAGAAGGATGACGCCTTAGATGGGATCTCAAAATCGGTTAAAGAAAACTTTATCTTTTTGCCACTGATGAGACCGATCGGCTCCTAGAGCAATGGAGGATGGCTCATGGGAAAGTTTGGGGCAGTCCCAAGATAGATGCGTTTGCGTCTTGATGCAACAGAAAAGTGGAAATGTTTTTCTTATTGAATTCCCGGAACAATCCCCTCGCGGTGGATCCTCTATCTCAATCCTCCACTCCCTTTGATTTCAAGGATCCTGAAGAAAATTAAAAAGACCAAGCGGAAGCTATTTTTATAGGTCCAGATTTGCCAAAGAAAGCTTGGTACCCCATCTTGAAGAAACTTCTAGTGGATCCACCATGATTGCTTCCACAAATACCGGATCTGCTGTCAGAAGGTCCAGTATGTCGCTCTCAGGTGCTGAGTCTAACTAATGGCTTGGCATTTAAGAGGTTTGCCTTCTTAGCAAGGGGTCTCTTAAGGATGGTAGTTGAAACTCCTAAGATCCAATAAACCAACTACCCAAAACTCCTACTTAAAAGTCTGGGGAAAAAAAATTGTCCTATTCTAAGCATACAGTAAGTCCTGCTCCATATATAATACTTACACGTGGGTAATCCTCCGCCAGAGGGCGCTGTTCACTGCAGACATGCAAAAACAGGCTCCTCCCGGCCCTTCATATACCCAGGGACCTCCCACAAATCCCCAGATTTCTCTGCAGTGCTGACTGCGAAGACATGAAGTATCACTCTCTCGCAGGTGAGCGGGGCTTTTACAGCCTGCGGCCCTGCAGGACTATTACCACCCGTCCTCTTCGATAAGGATGTGCCTCCTAGCCTGGGCTGTGCTGGTCGGGTGAAGGTAGGCAGCACCACGTGTGCTCACGGAGCTACGCTCCACCGCAGACCCCCACCATAGGGTAGGTGGTTTAGGCCGATCGTGAGCCTCCAATAGATGCCTCTCCCGCATTGTTGCCCGTGCCCCTCATAGCGATGAACCCTGGGTGCAGGGTCGCCTTCTCCCTCGCTTCCTCCCGTAGCTCGGGGGAAAAGAAAGTGGTGGGGGGGTATTTGTGTGGCGGTCCTAGCGTAATGTTATACACGTTTATGACCGTTGCTTTTTTCTTTAAACTTGGGTGTCAGAGCCGCGCTCCTTGCTCCACATAACCCTTGTCTGGTTGCACGCGTGTGTGTCCTTCTCATTTACAAGAAGTGTGCGGCCCGGGCGGCAGCATCATTCTCCTTAACTACACTCTGTATGTGTGTCCTATCCACTGCTGTCATTGACGTTGCGCTGCTTAGAGCTTCGCGCTCTTTGGGGGAGGCGGGGACTTGGCATGACGTGCCCTGCGTCACGGCCAGATCAGGCCTGCCCCTCGAGGTTCGTTTGGCGCCATTTTGACGGTCTTCGTGCGCGTGGTTGCGATCCGCCTCCTCCCTTGGTCATGTAAGTGCCCTACTGGGCGGTTTTTGTTCCTATGATCTTTCATTCAGCTGCGCATGGCTCTGACACCCCCCTCTTATCCTCTTTATGTCTTTCAGATGCCAAGATTTCGGTGGCTTCTCCCGGCCTGACATATATTATAGCGGGTTCATATAAAAAATTCTCCCACATTCCTAGCAGGTCTTGGGGCATCCAGGGTTGCCTATTGCATAAATCCCTGCGGGCATATTGCTCAGATAATCACCATATGGAGGCATCTCAGAATTATGTACCCGGGGTCCCTCGGGAACAAGACCGGCTGTGTACAGTGTGTGGTCAGCCCCATGCTGATGCTGACAGAGCACGGGTCTGCGGACCGTGTGCTGAACAGGCACTGACCCTGCAATCAGGTTTGCCAGTGGCTGCACCTCACTTCAATACACCTGTCTCCCCGGACTTAAATCTCACTCCTGATGAGTCGCACTCGAGCGGGGATGACCAGCACATGCCGCGCAGGCTGCCTACGGCTGAGCAGGTGCTATCTATTTTGGCGGAGCGCTTGGGCCCTGGAAAGAAGCGGTCCCTGACGCCTCCTGGTTATCCGGTTCCTAATGAAACTGATGAATCTGCTGCTATGCAGGACCTTGATCCTTCTGATGAAGGTGAGCCATCTCCGATTCGGGCTCCTCGGATGAGATGCCCTGGAGCCGTGATGATGATGGACCCGGTTCTTGGGGCCTGTGTGACACTGATGAACTACTTATTAAGATCTTTGAGGTTTTGTCAATCTCCCCTCCTGGAGAGGCTCCCAAGCCTAAGAGGGAGAGTTTCCACATAGCGACACCGCGTTTGGAATTTCTGGAACAGGAGCATTTCCAGGCTCTTATATCCAAAGAATGGGAATCGCCTTGTAAACTTAAAGGGGTCCCGGGGGTCTGGGTTTGGAAGTACCCTTTTCCCCCTGATGTGGTTCACTTTTGGTCAGCACCTCCCGTGGTGGATGCACCAATTATAGGGGTTACTAACCCCCCCCTTCATGACTGCCCCTCATTACCGTACCCTACGGGACACTGAGGACCGGCGCATTGACAGACTGGCTTCCCACGCCTTTTCGTGTGCAGGGACGGCTCTGCGCCCGGTCTGTGCCGCGGCCATCACTGCGGTGGCCGCCAGGACCCTCATTAGAAAGCTACTTGATCACCGACCTGAGGACCTCCCCTGGGAGGTCTTTAATGCACTCTCAGATTGTGATGTGTTTGTGAGGTTTATCCTCTCAGTGCTGGATGACACCATTAAGATGTGTGCTAGAACCTCTGCCCTTGTGGTAGCTATTCGTCGCCTGGTCTGGCTGCGACAGTGGGGTGCTGACGATGATACGAAAAAGGCTCTCACTGGCCTTCCCTTCAGAGGACGGCGTCTATTTGGGGCCCGTTTGGACCTTTTTGGAAAAAAGGGTAAGGCACCCCTACGCAGAAGGCCGTCTCGGCCTCCTCGGGGCAGGGACACCCCTCCCCCTCCCTACGTTAGTGTCAAGCACGAACCTGAGGTGCTTCCAACTTTTCGGAGTGGATTACCACTCCAGGGTGGGCAGGCAACGCCAATTCCAAATCTGCCAAGACCTCCCAAGCATGAAGGGACGCCCTCGCTCTTCTGGGCGAGGGGACTGGCACAGCACCTGGCTCCTATCTGGGAGCGTATCGTCTCCTTCTGGTGGATCCAGGAGGTAGTTCCCCTGGACACAGGATAGAATTTGCTGGGCGGTCCCTCTCAGAGGTTGTCAGGGTGCTTCTAGCCCCTGTTTTCCCCTCAGGAGTTTGTGCAGACCGTACTCGGCCTGCAGAGTCTTGGCTCACTTGCAGGTTGCCCTTAGCAGGCTGGGGCTATGGCCTCTAAGTTGTCCTTCCTCTTTCCTTCAAAATGACGAGGCAGTTTGGGCTGCTGGCCTATTGTAGGTTTGGCAATTCTACACTCACAGGTAGTCCCTGCATGATATTTCTGTCTTGGGACACAGGCGCCCTGTGCAAGGGTGGGCTTCTGGCCTCCTGTGGAGATCTAGATCACTTTAGTTGCCCCTGGGTCTTCTGGACACCAAGACCCTTACTAGTCAGGGTTGAAGGACCAACCCTGTGGATTGGGGCCTTGTTTTTGGCCTCTCTTCTGCTCCCAGGCTACTCGCCAAGGCGCGGATGGGGGTGATGTCTCTGACATGCCTGTGGGGCGTCCACACTAGGACCTACTGGATCGTCCTTCCTTACTTCCTCAATCTCTACACCAGGCCGAGTGGGTTAGTCGGCCGGCGGTGTCCTCTGGGAGTTATTTGGATGGGTGCTCAGTCACCTCAATCCCTCATTGTCCCTTATTCGCTATCCCCATTCCTTGGATTCGGTTCAGGCTTGAACCTTCTTCCTTGGCAATAAGTGGACTCCTGGTTACATGGGCTCTGTCCCTCTTTGCTGACACCTTACTTTCACCAGGCAGGATTGCAGCTGGTGGGCCCGTTGGTGGCGGATCAGATGATGTCCCTTACATACAGAGCCCTTGGGCTCTTCAGCACAGTAGGCTATTAATCCTGGATGGGGTTCCAGCACCCCTTGAGCTAGGTCTGAGCTCATTCCCCCTTGGTACGGTGGTTCCTTTTGAGCTGCTGAAATTCAAGGACCCTGTCAGGGGGCTCCCCCCTCTTCACTTGCATCTTCCTGTGGATGGTCACCTTGGGTGCCAAGTCTCGCAGGTTGGCGGGGGGGATTTTCTTCTAAAATCCTCCGCGGCTCCTAGGTAGGGGCCCTTAGAGGGTCCATTTTTTCTACTGATTTTGTTAACACTGTGAGCCTTCAGTTGGCTCTATTTTGCTGGACTACTCCTCTTCAGGACCTGTCTATTTGGGGACTCTTGGCCTGTCGGAGGACAGTGGCCTGTATTTATTATCAGTCTGGAACTTGGAGCAGGATGATTCTCCTGGTAGGTGTCTGATCCTGATCTAGGTGGGGGTCAACCTGCCCTGCATCTCGGTGGTATTCGCTCCAATGGATTTCCTTTAGTGGCAGGTTGTGCTATCCTGGTGTCCCTCTGAGAGCCAGCTAGGGTCGTTCTGTTGGGTCCCGTTATTATCACAGGAGCTCTGCCCTTGTTTTTACTACCCCAGAATGTTCTGACTCTGGTCATGGGGGCTTAGTAATTTTATGTCTGGACATTCTATTTTATATGTCTTTTCTTCGTTCATCCTGCTAGGCGGGGTTCTGCGCAAGATTGCGCTGATAAGGGGACCTGTGATAATGGTGGCCTAGTGGACTGTGGTTCGCAGATGTTTCTGCTGAGGACAGCGGACCTGTATGCTCTCTCAGGAGTGCGGTTCTGCCCTTTTCAGGCCCCTTCTTATGTCGCCCCAATCTACAGGCTCTAGTCTGATGGCTTGACAGTTGATTCATTCACCCTTTTGGAGACGGGTTATCTTCTGGGTGACTTGTCTATGGGGGGCTAGGAGCAAGCTTCTTCTTCTCCTTTCTCCGTCTGTTATAGGGTATGGCGTACCCATATCGATTGACGTGAGTCTTGGTCTCTCCCCTGTTGGACGCTCTCGGTTCCCAGGGTTCTAGAGTTTATTACAGCATGGGTTGGGGTTTGCTCCCCATCTTGGTACTCTGAAGGTTCAGGTTCTGCCCTGTCCGCCTTCCCGTAGAAGTCTTGTTCAGTCTTCCATTGTTAAGCGTTCTCTTGGGGATTGTTCAGGTGCATCTCCCAAGTAGTTCTATGGTCCCTGTTGGGATCAATTTTCATTCTGTTTGCCTTGCGGGTTGTTCCCTTGGGACTTATTCCGGATGCTGTCTGAGCTGTTTCGTAGTTCAAGTTGCCCTCCGGGGGCTGTTGCTTCAGTCAGTTGCTTCAGTGCCTGAGAAGGTGGCTCTGTTTAGTTAGCCCTCATTCATCATTTATATATATACACACCATGATGTGGTGGTATTCCGCCTTACGCCGGACCTTTTGCCCAAGGTGGTGTCTTATGATCATTATTTAAGTCCTTTTAGTCTGCCTATGGGCCTTATTCTTAGTAATGCTGAAGTAAGGCGGTCTACATTCCCTCAACAGGTGTTGACGTTTTCCTGGTTGTTTCTTGTCCCTTAGGGGGACTGATGCCCCTTGGGGTCTGCGGGCACCTCCATATGTATGCGCCTGATCTTGTTTGCTTCCAGGGCCTATGCGCCCTTTGGACTGATCTTACTTGGATGGTTTGCCTTCCTGGTCCTGAGTAAAGGTTTCGGCTTCTTTCTGATCCTTGTTAGTGTAGGGGTCAGTAAATTTTACTTGGAAAAAAATGTTCTTGGTTGCTATAATGCTGGCCAAGAGAATTTCAGAGCTGCAGTCTCCATGACATCAGGGATTTCCCTCCCGGATAATGTTGGCAAAATATCTCATATAAACAAAAAAAGAAGTGAGTTTTACACATCATATGAACTTTACCCCTTTTAACTCTTGCCAATTTCCCCTCCCGTGTTTTCCACAGGCAGGTGGAATACCTCTCTTACGGGTGATGTGATGGAGACTGCAGGTAAAAGTCATTAATGTAAGTAATTTTCGTTTTACCACTATATTTTAGAACATGGATGCAGGATTTTGGAGCATTGATGCCGGTAGAGAGGTGCCGAGAGTCTTTTTAGGTGGAATTCACAGAGTCTGTACACGGAACTTTAATCCACCTGATCTGCTGCCAACTATACTTTTCTCAAGGCTGATTTGCTCAATAAGTACAAAATTGCTCCAGTTGCTGATGCAAACTATTTCTGTGCATTTTAAATAGCTGTTTTGCACATTGTTAAGGTGGCAAAATATACTTTGTTTCCTCACAGGGTGGTGGAATGGCAATAATCATTGGTGCATCCAGTGACAGTTGCCTCTGTCAACTGACTAATGCACAAGTACATAGGGCACAAGGTTTGGGTGAGGTAACCATTCCGGTATGTCATTGTGATTGGTAAGAGGACTCTGGTCTGAACTTTTTTGTCTTTCCTTTCTCGCTGCCTCATCTTTCCTTCTTGCACATTTAGGGCTTCAGTAAAACTCTTGCAAATTGCTTCTCTGGTCTCTCTGTCTTGGCACAATACTACCTCTTGTGGTGGAGCAATTGTTCAATGGCTTGGTGCCCAACAGGCAGAGTAAATATAGGTGGGGCTGTTCTTTCCCCCTTGTGAGTCTTTGCATTTGTGGTTCTTTGAGAGTCATGCCACTCTATTGGGAGTCACAGTTAGCTATTGGTTCTCACATGTGCTTGCTTAGTAAATGTATCCAGGAAGAACAGATAAGTGAGCTGTGAGGGATGTGATGCTGGAGTATACAGAGCAGAGGCCTACAGAATGCTAAATGTGCTCTTCTAGAGCAAAAAGATGTAATCTAACCTTCTGCACAAACTGCTTTGCAAGCCCCCTCAAACCCTCCCAGCTGAACATGTTAAAGTGGACCAACACCCAGGGAGGATCGGCCCGGGAATCTATAATATTCCCGGACCGATCAGATCCCTCCCCGCGGGGCATTCGAAATCGGGATGTCCCGCGGGGAGGAACGCCCCAGGAGGCCCACAAACCTTACCTCAGCACCGTTCCATCGGCGCATGCGCGAGCCGCGGCCGCGTCTCGCGCTTCCCTCTAGCAGGGCGCGCACCCGCGCCGGCCGTTTGTGAATGTCCGGCGCAGGCGCGCTCCCTGTTAAAGGGAAGCGCGAGACGCGGCCTCCAGCGCTCAGAGCCGCTGAGCTGCTATGCGCGTCCAAGCGGCCTTGGACGCGCGCTGTGATTGGCTGGAGCGGTCACGTGGGAGCGTGGTGAGGTGAGTGTTTCTGGGCTTTCGGGGGGGTTTCAGACAGCGGGCACCGCCGAAGTGGACCAAAACTCAGGATAGTCAAAATCCTGGGTGTTGGTCCACTTTAAGCAAGGAATCGAACATAGAGTGCCAATTCCTGAACTTCATCCAAAGTAAAGAATTGTTCCTGCTACCTAGTGAGTTTTACCATACTATGGTAACCATGAACTCTATGTGGTCCACAGGGCCGGTGAGACTGTGATCGGATTTCTAAGCTTATTTTGTTTACTTGTTTGTGAGTGCATTTTTAACTTTTACACATTAAAGTTGCTGAGTTTTGCAGAATTACACTATATTCGTCTTTTGTTTTCTATGTGTTTATGTTGGTATATGGTTTGACCTATGCTTGATAAGTATATAATCTGAAGTGGATGTCTTTGGAAGCCTTACCAACGCTGTTTAAGATTATCTGAAAGCGCTTTACTGATTTGAAGCTGGTAAGAGTTTGCATTGTCGGTGGAGGATTTCTCTTGCACCCTGCCGTGTGAAGTGCATGCACCGTGGGATATCGTGTATTGTGGAAATTTGCCAGCTTATACCTATTGCTCTGTGTTTCATTTCATATTTCTTTTTTCCTAGCTTGCAGTCTGTTTTTCATGTATTGAAAACAAGTTCACGATCAGCTGCAATGCTGCCCCTTTTAACTTGCATGTGTATCATATGTCTGCCGAGCACAGATCAGCGAAAGCCAGTTATTCCCTATGCTTCATTTTAATCTAATTAGATAATAAGACACATGGTCATAATTTACATTAGCATTTACAGCGAGCAGCCATGTTTGCCAAAAAAGCAGAATGCTACAGCCAAAAACGCTACGATAAAGTTCCAGCAAAACTATAAAGGGCATTCTTGTAAAGAGACCAGAAAACTGCTTATTTTTATATCCTTGAACTTAAATATAAGAGAGAGCACTAAGATGATGTGGAGCATAACCCTCTTGTGCAAGGTAAAGTTTCCTTATAAAAGGTAAAGTTTAAAGTGGACTAACACCCAGAGGTGATCAGCCCGGGAAACTATAAGATTCCCGGGCCGATCACCTCCCTCACCGCGGGACATCCGAGATCGGGATGTCCCACGGGGTGACACCCCCCCCAAAACCCCAAAAAAAACCTTACCGCCTCCCGCGCGCCCCTCTAGACGTGCCCGCGCCCTGTAAGAGTGACGTGTGGGAGGCGGCGGCGGACGCGCTGTCTTGTCCGTCACTGTCAACCGCTTGTCCGTCGGCGGGAATTGGACGCCGCGGTCACGTGGGAGCGGGGTGAGGTGAGTTTTTGGGGCTTTCTGGGGGGTTTCACACAGCGGGGCACCCCCAATCAGGGTGCCCCCCCCCGAAGTGGACCAAAACCCAGGATAGTCAAAATCCTGGGTGTTGTTCCCCTTTAAGAAGAAAAGCGGAGGTCATGGCAGTCTGGGATATCAGTTACTGCCTAATTTATAATGCTTGTTAGGGCACAATTGTTTTTTTTCCTGCACCGCTTTTCACTCTTTATACTGTGTGTGTGTGTGATACAGGGTGCTTGTTAGTGTGCACAGATCGCATTTCTTTTTATGCGCTGAGGGGAGTTTCTTCCCCTCAGGCTGCGGTGTCGAGGGGGTGGGGCCGGGCGCTCGCGCGCTGCCGCGGCCCGCCCCCTCCTGTTGGCACTTTTTGCGGAACCCAGCCTATAGCTGGGTACCACGCTGCTGGTTGTGAGGGAAGGGGGGCGGGGCCAGGCGCGGATCACGCCCTTCCTTCTCCCTCTCTCCCTCTCTCTCGGGAGCGCTGTGCTGCTGACAGCCATTTTGGGTGACACGTGAGTGCCCTCCTGGGGCCCCGCGTTTTTATCTTTATATTGTAAGCATAATTGTGTTCCCTTCAGCTGGGGGCATCGCAGGTCACACTGTGTGATTAACTATTTGTTGGATATTTTCTGTGTGTGTGTGCATCCTCCTACTTGGGACTTAAAGGGGCTTATCAGCGTAATTCCCTCTGGTCATTGCGACTACCTTTAAAAATCACCATATGGAGGCTCCTCAGGATACCGGGCTCGGGCTCCCTTCTGGACAATCCCGGCTGTGTGTGGGTTGTGGGGTACCCCTTGCGGGAGAAAATGTACTAATTTGCATACCATGTGCGCAACAGGCTATAACGCGGCAGTCGTGATCCCAGGCGTCTGGGTCAGTGCCGCCCGTTTCATCTCCCACCCCACCCCGTATTATCTGTACCCCAGTTGACACTGTCATTAGTGGGGAGTCGCACTCTGAGGTATGTGCCAGGCTGGCCAACCTAGAGAAAATTATTTCTAGCTCAGTGGGCAGAAAAGCCCCTGCTAAGAAGAGGCATCTGTCACCGTCTATGCCGATACTTGATTTTGATGATTATGACTCCCCTGACTGGTCTGATTATTCCCCTCTTGAGGAGGGGGAATTGTTTGGGGAATCTGAGACTGAAGAACTGCAGTTCCTTGATTCTGATGCTGGGGGATGCTGTGGATACCCCCAAAGTCCTGGCCCATCTCTTAGAGGTTCTGGATATTTCCCCTCCAGCGGAGCCCCCTCCGAAGAAGGGGGAATTATTTGGCTCATCTAAGCCACGCTTGGAGTTCTCAAATCAGGATCATTTTGATAGCATGATACTTAGAGAATGAGAGAAGCCGAGTCGGCTTCCCGGTGTTCAGCAGGGATGGGATAGGAAGTATCCCTTCCCGGTGGATGCGGTGAGATGATGGTCTTCCCCTCCTGAGGTCGATGCGCCCATCTTAGGATTGTCCAACACCTCCGTTGTACATACTCCTGACGCCACTACCCTTAAGGATGGTGAGGATAAGCGCATTGATCAGATTGCATGCCATGCCTTTGCCAGTGTGGGTTCAGCCTTGCGGCCTGTTTGTGCTTCTGCGCTCATGGCTGTGGCTACCAGGTCTGAGGTTAGGGACATGTTTAAAGGGTCCCAACTCAACCCGGCCAGTGCTGGATTCACAGCTGTTAAGAGGTGTGAATTGTTCATGAACTTTGTGTTGGCAGCTATGGATGACACTATTATAATGTGTAGTAGAACCTCGGCTCTGCTGGTGGCCATGCGTCGATCGGTATGGCTATGCCAGTGGGCGGCTGACATAGCGGCCAAGAAATCACTCGCAGCACTGCCCTTCCTGGGTATGCGGCTGTTTGGTGACAAATTGGATTCTGTGGCGAAAGGTGGGAAGCTGCCTCATCTTAAGAAGCAGCCTCGCTCCTTTCGGGGGCAAGCTCCTTCAATCCCTCCTTTCGCGGTGCCAGCGTGGGCAGAGGTCTTTCCTACTCTAGCTTCAGAGGTGATTCCTGGAATAGATGCAGGGGACGCGCCCGTCCGGCCTCTACCTGGGGTTCCAGGCCCTAGCCCGCTGCCAAGCCAGCTCAGCAATGAAGAGGCGCCCTCACCCTTGCGGTGGGGGGGATGGCTGCGGCTCTTCTTCCAGGTCTGGGCCCAGGAGGTTACGGACAAGTGGATATTGGAAGTGGTCTCGTCTGGGTACAAACTGGAGTTTGAGTCCCGGCCTCCTCCCAGATTCCTAAGGTCTTGGGTGCCATCGGATCCTCGGGCGGCGCAGGGGCTCCTGTTAGCTGTAACGACATGGTGGTCATATGCCCGGTGCCTCTTTCAGAGAGAGGCCGGGGCTATTATTCCAACCTCTTCACGGTTCCCAAAAAGGATGGCTCCATAAGACCCATTCTGGATTTAAAGCTTCTCAACAGGTTCATCAGAACCAAGAAGTTCCACATGGAGACTCTGCGCTCAGCCATCGGTTCCCTTCGGCAGGGGATTTCATGACGTCCATAGACATCAAGGATGCTTACCTTCATGTACCAATTTTCCCAGCACACCAGAGATTTCTCAGGTTCATGGTGGGAGATCAGCATTTTCAGTTTGTGGCCCTCCCGTTCGGGCTGACCTCGGCACCGAGGGTGTTTACCAAGGTTCTGGCGGGCATAATGGCCCTGCTCAGAGCCCAGGGCATTCGCATTGTGCCGTATCTGGACGACCTACTCATTACAGCTTCTTCCCTCTGCCAGGCGGAGTTGGACACCAGGGCGGTGGTGGCGACACTGGAAAGGTTTGGATGGGTGATCAACCACCCCAAGTCTTCTCTCTCCCCATCAAGGGAGATCTCTTTTCGGGGCATGAATCTGGATTCCAGTCAGGCCAGAGTGTTCCTACCTCAGCCAAAGGTGCAGAGGGTTCAGGATCTGATACGTGTTCTCCTGACCAATCCTCGCCCTTCTATCCGGGTAGGGATGACTCTGGTAGGTTTGATGGTGGCCTCCTTTGAGGCAGTCCCCTTTGCTCAGTTCCACATGAGGTCGCTTCAACTCCATCTATTGCTGAAATGGGACAGATGTCCACAGTCCTTAGATCAGTCTTTTCTGATGTCTCCCAGGGTTCGGCAGTCCCTTCAGTGGTGGCTGGAACCAAGCAACCAAGCAATCTGATGAGGGGCAAATCCTTTCTGTCCCCTTGTTGGGAGACGGTTACCACGGATGCCAGCCTGTCAGGCTGGGGAGGTTTCTGGAAGGATCATCAGTTCCAGGGGTTGTGGGGTCCTCAGGAGGCTCACAACCCCATCAATGTCTTGGAGCTGAGAGCTATCCATTTGGTTCTGTCACGTCTGACATTCCACCTACAGGGCTTACCGGTTCAGGTTCGATCAGACAGTCGAACTGCGGTAGCTTACATCAATCACCAAGGAGGGACTGGCAGCAGGAGTGCCCTCAGGGAAGTCTCTCTGATTTTGACATGGGCGGAGAGCAATGTTCCTTGCATCTCGGCAGTGTACATTCCGGGAGTGGAGAACACGGAGGCGGACTCCCTGAGCAGGGGATTCTCTCGCCGAGGGGAATGGTCTCTCAACCACAGGGTATTTCGGTCCCTGTGTCACAAGTGGGGGACTCCGGAGGTGGATCTCTTTGCCTCTCGGCACAATCACAAGCTTCCAACATTTGTATCTCTGTCTCAGGATCCTCTGGCCCTGTCAGTGGATGCCTTGTCCCTTGCCTGGAGGGATCTGGGGTTTCTGTACCTGTTTCCCCTCTTCTCCATGGTAGATAGTGCGCAAACTGGCTCTAGAGGGGGCTCCAGCAATTCTGGTGGCTCCAAGGTGGCCAAGACAGGTTTGGTTCGCAGACGTCGTAAGACTGGTGGTAGATCAGTACAGGCTCCCCCTGTTTCCGGATCTGATTTCTCAGGTTCAGCTACGTTACTCCAATTTACAAACGCTTGCTTTGACGGCGTGGCTGCTGAAACCTTCATCCTGAGGGAGGAAGGTTTGTCGGAGGCGATTATTCAGACATTGATTAGAGCGAGGAAGAGGTCTTCCTCTACCATTTACTATAGGACTTGGCGGTCCTATATTGACTGGTGTGAGGCTAGGGCCTTACCTTGCAGGGTGTTTTCGATTCCTAGGATTTTGGAGTTTCTACAACACGGTCTGGATCTGGGGTTCCAGCTCAGTACTTTGAAGGGTCAGGTTTCTGCCCTGGCTGTCTTTTCAAAGGTCCTTTGCTTTGCATCATCTGGTCAAGACTTTTTTCCAAGGGGTCACTCATGTTCGGCCCCCTAGAAAGCCTTTGGTTCCCGTTTGGGACCTAAATTTGGTTCTCTCGGCCCTCCAGGGGCCTCCTTTTGAGCCGATGCAGGATGTTGCACTTTCTGTGCTCACTCAAAAGGTGGCCTTTTTGGTGGCTATTACTTCTGTTCGGCGTGTCTCTGAGTTGGCGGCTCTGTCTATTCAGGCCCCTTACTTTGAGAGACACCAGGACAAGGTGTTTTTTCGCTTTAAACCAGATTTCCTTCCTAAGGTGGTTTCTGCTTTCCATCTCAATCAGGATGTAGTTCTCCCTTCCTTGTGTCCTAAGCCTAGCAATGACAAGGAGAGGGTTTTGCACTCTTTGGATGTGGTTCATTGTGTGAAGTACTATTTGGTCGCTACTTCTCCTTTTCGTAAGACGGACGCCTTGTTTGTGGTGCCCTCCGGGCCCAGGAAAGGTTTGGCGCCTGCCAAGTCTACCATTAGTAAATGGATACGTCAGGCCATTGTTGGGGCCTATTCCCGCTAAGGGGAGGGTTCCTCCTTTTAAGATCACTGCTCATTCTACTCGTGCTGTTGGGGCTTCCTGGGCCTTTCAGCACCAGGCTTCTGTTGAACAAGTTTGTAAGGCTGCTACTTGGTCTTCCGTTCATACTTTTTCCAAGTTTTATAAGGTTGATGTGCGGGCCTCAGCGGATGCTGTTTTTGGCCGCAAGGATCTGCAAGCTGCAGTGGTTTAAATTGGTGCATTTTTTGCTGGATTTGGATCCCCACCCATGACGGACACTGCTATTGGATGTCCCATATGTCATGAATAGTGGAAGCGGGGTGTGTGACATACTTAGAATAATACCATTTTGTGATTACACACCTGTAAAATGGGTATTGTAAGTATGTCCCACACCCCGCTTCACCCCGCCCTTTGGTATTCTGGATCCTTTCTATGGTGAACCTTTTTTACTGTTACTGGTTATTTTGGCCCTTTACTGCTGTCTTAATACTGGGGAATGTCAGATTGCACAGAAGCACTCTTACCTAGCGTTGTAGTGGGTGCTGTGGCCGGCGGTGGCGCCGCAAACACACAAGAAAGACGATCAGCCAGCACTCCAAAAGATATTGTATTCAAATCCAACAGGTCAATATCACAGCAAAGACCAAAAAGATCCAACAAAATCCAACGTTTCGGGGCGTCTAGCGCCCCTTCATCAGGGAGCAAAAACAAGCAAGCAGAGATTCCCCTCCACTGAGGATTAAATGTCCTCAGAGAGCCCGGGATTACCACCTGATGTCAGTGGGTGTGTCCCACGTGACATCAGAGCTGATGCAGCCAATCAGAACAACACCAGCCAAACAAATGCAATTACAAACCATATACATAATACAATCATGTGAAACAAGTAAAATAAGTAAAATAAACACGGCAGAGACCTGATGCGGTCACTCAACAGGGGCTAAGGTGGGTAGGTCGTACCCCGCAGCACCACGTGCCAGCAGAGCAGCAAGCCGCTGCGATTGGAAGGCGGCGCTGCCAGGGCTGCTCCTAGTAGGCCAGGAGCTGCCAGTCCCGCATCTGGTGTATAAACACCAGCGCCGGTTGCTGTCAGCGCGCCGGCGCATGCGGGGAACGTCGGCAAACCAAGCGCTGCTGGGGGAACCTCTCCACCTCAGACCTCCCGGCAACCCATTCAATTCAGGTTGCGCACGAAAAATAAACAATACCAGTAGGAGGATAGGTCTACCCACAGTGCACAAGTCATGCTGTCACCGCACCGCCACACCTGCGCCATGGCAGGCTCCCCGCCGGCCGCCCACATCTGGCACGGGGTGGCCGGTGGCGGGCCCACATCCGAACTAGCGCATCATGGGATCCGCCTGTGGCAGCACGGGTCGAGCACCACTGGGGAACCTCTCCACCTCAGTGCCAAAAGGTTAACCAGGCAGAAAATACGCCATAAGTAAAAACCACAATATGCGCCTCAAACGCTTAGGGGTGAGGTGGAGGGCTCCCTCCGTAGTGAGCCCCAGACCTGGGGCCCCCCAGCCGGCAAAGTGGGCCCCCACCCACAGGGATGGTAGTCCGCCAGCAGGCCGCCGTGCGACAGAAAGCCGCACTCCACGGGAGAGCCTCCCCACCTCAACCTCGCCTACATGCTATAAACAAAATATTAACAGATAGAAGCATATCAATAAATGTCTGTCCCAGTGCAGACATCAGGGAGAAAGGACCTCCATGGTCACACTGGATCCACTACAGACACCCACTTAGGGTGAGTATAAGCGTTCCCTACGGGTCCTGACCAGGAACGGGGGAGGGGGGAGGGGGAAGGGGAGAGGGGGAAAAAAGGAGGGGGGGGGGAGAAGGGGGGGGAAAGGGATGGGGGAAAGGGGGGGAGGGGGGGAGCCATTGGTAGGAAATAGGGGAAGGTACCATAGGGGAAGTGTACCAAAAAACAAAAAATCAATGTCATTCCATCAAATCAACGTCTCTCAAGAAAGCAAGTGTATCCAAACGCGGTGTTAAGTCCCCTCGGGTATACAGTATTCAGTCTGTGTATCCAGAAAGTCTCTCTTTGCAGTAGTCGGGTATGCCGGTCTCCCCCCCGGGGTGGTTTCTGGACATGTTCTATTACCATCCCTCTGAGTTCGTGTGTTTGGTGTCCCAATTTGACAAAATGTGCCGCAACTGGCTTCTCATAGTCAATTGATTCTCCTTTTAGGTGTCTGTTGATATTGATCCGGATGTCACTACGATGTTGTTGAAACCTCTTTTTAAAAGGGCCCACAGTCTTGCCTACGTATGCCAATCCACACGGGCACTTTAACAAGTAGACACAATATTCAGTAAGACAATTAAAGGGGCCACCGAGTTTAATCATTTGTCCCGAGTGTGGGTGTGCAAGTTCTGCACCCAGAATCAATGAATTACAGATATTACAGTTGTTACATCGAAATGTACCTCGTTTAGAGGACATGAGAATCGGGGGTCTGGAATATTTCTCTTGTGGATCCGCTTTCACAAGCATATCCCTAAGGTTCTGATTCTTATAGTAAAGTTTCCTAAATGGTCGTTTCAATACCGGACACACGCCCGGATCTGCACAAAGAATACTGGGGAATGAGTGGGAGTTACCAGGTATTTATGGACCGGGAGGGGCTCCCTTTTTTTCATGACATCTCTGCAAGATCGCCCTCTACAGGTCGGTATAACCAAGTGTAATGACTATCTGAAGCGGGGTGTGAAACATACTTATAATACCCATTTTACAGGTGAGTAATCACAAAATGGTATTTTTACAGGTGAGTAATCACAAAATTGTATTTTTCACTATCCTGGGTTTTGGTCCACTCCCCAATGGGGGGGTGCCCCGCTGCGTGAAACCCCCCAGATCGCCCTAAAAAACTCACCTCACCCCGCTCCTACGCGAGCGCTTGTCCAGTCAGAGCGCTCAGAGCCGCTGTGGTATGTACGGACAAGTGGCGGCTCTGAGCACGTTGGAGACCGCATCTCGCGCTTCCCTCTAACAGGGAGCGCGCCAGCCATTCAGAAACGGCCGGCGCGGGTGCGCACCCTGCTGGAGAGAAGCGCGAGATGCGGCTCGCACATGCGCCGTTGGAACGTGGATAAGGTAAGGTTTCTGGGCGTCCTGCGTGGTTTTACGCAGGGGAGGGATCTGATCGGCCTGGGAATCTTAGATTCCCGGGCTGATCCCCCCGGGATGTTGGTCTACTTTAAGTGTACACAGGTATTTATTCACCATAAAGTAGTCACTGAAGCTGTAGACCTACATACAAACTCTAATACTCCAGCTGAGTGCCTGCATGTGATTTGCATGGCTCTATACCACATAAGCCCACATGTGGCCCTTGGAGCCATCTAATGTGGCCCGTGACCTGTTGTGGATAGCATGGGAGGAGTAAATAGAACTGGCATGTAAATGTAGTTAGAGCATTGAGAGGTAAGCAGGAGAGGTTGCACAGAGTGATAAAGGGGGAGCGCATTGCTAAATAGATCTGGCAGCGACGGCTTGCAGGAACATGGTGACATTGTTAGTGCAACATAACTCCTGGGTGGCATGTCTAACACTATAACAAGATATCAGTTTTTCTATATTCTATTGTATGTTTAGCTTAAGTAGGCGTTTAGATTTGGTTAAGTATTAGGGTGATGATCCCGCTGACAGCACATAAAAACTATGGGTGAACTTGGGGGGAATTCAGAATGCTGGAGCCCCCTCTGCACATAACCCCCAGAACACCCGATACTCTTACCTTCACCTGGAGCCTGCGCCAGATAAGCAGTCCCGTGATTGGCCGGAGGCCAAAGACGCAACCATGGCCCACGTGAATGCCCGGTGGCCAATTACGGGACTCCTTTTCTGGCACAGGCTCGAGCGTAAGCATATCGGGTGTTCTAGGGGGGTTATGTGTGGGGGGGCTCCAGCATTTAGGAACCCCCCCCCCCCAAGCATTTAGCACTGTCCTAAACTGTTTTCCGTTTTTAAATTGAAGCAGAAATGGCCGAGATATCGAGGTTTACAGGTTCAGCCAATGGTATTCTTTTTTTCATCCAATCCCCCAGTCAGCTCAGCAGAGCGGGACAGGATTGCGGGTTGTGCTCCCTCCCCTCCCGTCTGCCTCATCCTCAAGATTTATCACAATGCTGTCATCAACTGTAAGTGGTATTGTCATAAGGGTTGTGGAACCAAGTCAACTCCCCTAGGAAGTGGCAGACAACCTAAAGTTACAGAGCAGGGTTTCCAGGTGCTCAAACACATGGTGCGTACAAGTTGCAAACTTTCTACTGATTCAGTAACTGTGAAGTTCCCAAATTTCTTTTTGCATTAAGTTTCCATGACTAAGCAGCTGCATGCAAGCCTTACATTACCATACACAATTGCACCATTGGACTTTGAGAAATAGAAAGGTGTTCTGTTGGGTGACCAAGTATCTCTCTCTGTCTAATGGAGTTTGAGCTTACCTCTCTGACTGCATTGTGCCTGTAACTGCAAAGTTTATGACATAATAAAATACTACTAGTTGAATTTTGAAAGATTGGCCTAGGCCCCTTGTTTCCAGTTTAAAAAGAAATGTATGGATTTTTTTTCAGTTAGATTGCATCTGGTTGCATTTAGTTGCCTTCAGAGCTAGCACTGTGAGTCCATTAGCTTTTCTTCTAGGGTGAAAGGTTAAATATCTTGCAAATGTTGTTACTTTTATCATAAACTTTATACTTTTTTAGGATCCTTTTTGATTGGCTCTTGGGGTGCATAATATCTAATATTGTTGCATGTGGTTTGTCTTAAAGTTTTTCACCTAAATTTATGCATGAACCAATATTGGGGTAAGAATTTCTGCTATATCCTCTCTGGCTTTCTTTGTTACATCAGAAGAATATGCAGACTGTACTAAAGTAAACGAAGTTCTTAAATATGCATTTAATGCACATACTAGTATTGGCAGTGTTTTTGTTGGAGCACAACATTTGAAGCATACCCCAAATTTGTTTAGAAGGTTCTTTGTGTTCTTGACATGACATCCTATTTTTTGACAATGATGCCCTTCTTAAAGGGAATGCGGCTTCTTATGATTAGCACACAGCCCAATAGAATATAAAATCCTTTCACCCTGGTTAATGTAGAGGTAGGAGTAGAAATGAAATAGTGATGGACGATGTAATTGTCCAGGCATGAAGACAAAAAGTTTATACTCCCCTTTTATACCTCACAGATGCTCATTCCTAGTCTGGTGCTCTGACCCTTACTGGATCGTCCAAGTCTTAAGTTCCGGTGCAGCCCAGCCTGATCGTCTGCTAATTTCATAGTATTTTTGACGGAACGCCCCCGCCATCCATCACAGGGACTATGGCATGTCCCCCTCCATTACAGTGAATTAAAAATGCGTGACACATGGCGGAGGGCATTCCATTGTCCATGTATGGTAGTTTGTATGGTATGTGATCTATCCAACCCTGGCTTGGTGGAAATTTTTGGAGTAGGTTGCCAAACTCTTGGAACTTTTTGATTAATCATGCTGGACTTTTTTGCAGCTAGCAAGTCTAGGCCCTCAGCAGCTGTAATGCCAGGTTTGCCTCTGCAGTTCTTAGGTTGGTTTTTAAATCTTTTGAGGCCAGTTTTCATGTGTGCAAGATCAATCCTGTCTGTTTTGCTAATGGGGAGGTTTGGGGCCATTTAGGCTTTCAACACAGGAGTTGGGTTCACAAAAAATGTTTTCTTGGTTGTTGGTCACTTAAAAGCAGATTGATTTGCACCCGGTCATCTGTGTGGGGCTTGCTTGGATGCTGGGGACTGGTGCAAAGGTGCGTAAGAAGAATGGTTGAAATGAACCCTTTTCAATGGGGATTTGTTGCAACTGCTTGTTGCTAGGGTGTACTTGGCTTCCCCCAAGGCTCTCATCAAGAGAAACCAACAGGTCATGTTTTGTGGATCCAAATAGCTGTATCTATAGCTCTTCTGCTGTGCAGATTACTTCACCTGGGTGTCTGTATGGAGATCCAGAAAACCTGACCCTGTTGGTGGCTCTCAAAGAGAGTTTTGGGGAATCATTTGCACTGTCAGGGATTTCAAAGCAGTCAGAGTCCACTGCTTTGGCTTAAAATGTATTTTCCTGTCTGAAGTAAAAGGTCATGGTATCTTGACCTGCTGTATTTTTCTTGAAGACGTTTCACTAGTCATCTGAAATGCTTTGTTGTTTCAACTGATCCAGTCGGAAAAGTCAAGTTGCCTTGACTTTTGCTTGCTGCAATAACTTGTTTCCGACTTTTGTCTAGCTGCCTCAGCTGCGATATGTGTGTTTTTTTACCTGCCAGAGGTTCCATATGTGCCTGTTCCATGGCTGGCCAAATTCGTTGTATATGTTTGTATATGTTGCTTTACTATTGCTTCTTATTATTGCCCACTTTTGCGTAAAGGCCACCTAAATCCAAATAGCCTCTGCTTCTGCATGGGTGATGAGCGGCTCTCTGAGTGTTTTGAATGTTAGAATTATTGCTGGACTTTTTTTCGTGAGTTCTGCATGTCTAAGGGTTCTGGTGCAATGGCATACTTGCATTCCCACTGAGGTTATTCATATGTATGGAGCTGTTTCTCATGGTGACACAACATAAGCAGCCTGTGCATTGGGACTGATTGAGCATTATGCCATAAATGTGAGATGTGGGTCATTGTAGCTACTCTGAATTCTTTATAATTTACCAGGCTGACCAGGGACTTGGGACAGGCTGTATGTTGTCAAGTTTGGCATTTATTTGCATTATGGGTACCAGCAGTTGCATCTGCGAGTGTTGTCACCAATAAGAAAGAAATGATGTTGCAGAGATTCTGTCGTGCTTAACCAGAACTGATTTTCTAAAGAAGGCAAAAGAAGATGAATATTATAATATAATCAGCTGCTGTATACTGATTGACTAACTTGGCAATCAGTCTCCCCATGGCTGTTACTCAACAGCGATGAAATAGGCACCAGCGCATGTCAGGTGAGCTTTAAATCTAATACCCAAATTTGGCTTGGTTGGAGGTGGTGGAGTCCAGCTGTGACTGTGCTTCCTCTTAAAAGACACAGAAATGCCAGGCAGACAGGCCCCCATGGGCCACTGGAGTGGTGCAAGGACAATCTTGTCTGATTTGGGGCATTTCCTTAGGGTTTGAGGAGCAGTAAGGTTAATGTCTGTGCACACATATTATACTTTAAATATTTAGCATTTCTCAACTACCATCAAATCTTCCAGCAGAAATGATGTGCTATAATAGGGGAACCAGGGATGTGTCTGGTGTCTGCTTGTGTGTTGAGGGGGGAGGTGGTGGTGAACCTAACACAGTTTGCTCTGTCTGTAACTGACATAGCCCTGTCTGTTCTGCTACTAGCCAGCACCGTAGTCATTTGAATTGCATTCCTGGTCAGTGGCCAGCTTCCAATTTTCTAGTGCTGCTTATACAGAAATCAACTGCCTGGATAAAGATGACCTGTGGAGGAAACACACCCTCAAATTGTGCCTTTTTCACCCCCATTTAAAACATTCCTCACTACATTTTCCAGTTATAAAGTCATTTCAGCTAAACCTGACCCATCACGCAATTTCAGACATCTCCAGTATAAGAGAAAATATATCGGTCACATTGGGGAAATATTCAAATATAAGATTAAACCGTTTTTAATAGTTGATTGATATAGAACAATGGATCCCCATCCTGTACAGAATGTGTAGCGGCAAATTTCCATGGGACATACATTTTTTTGTTAAATCAATATCTGTGCACCTCAAACATAAGTGCATCTGTGCACCTCAAGCACACATTATGGAATTCCTTATGTTTCCGCTGTGTTCTTCTTCTATATTTGTGTGTCAGGCAGATTAGAGGACGTTATAGTAGACCAAGCCACATGTGCAAAATATAATTTTGTTTTTTTTTCAGCATATTGCTACACCGCTAATGTTTTAACAGATATATTTTTTGTAGTACAGCAACATGCGCCAGTGTAAAAAAAAATAAATACATTTTGCACTACACAATTTTGTACCAATGGGGCAAAGACTGGCTAAAGGGCTTAATAAATCAGGCCACTAGTCTCCGATCTCCCCTACTAGAATCCCCGGGGAATTGCTCAAAATCAGATGATCAATGAGGTTTTTCAGCAGGCCAGTAATCGCTTGGTCATTGGCATGTGACGTTCAAGCAGTTTCCTGGGGTTTCTCTATTTTGGGGAGTGGGGTGGGGGAATTGAGCTGTATTAATATAGGACAATGCTCCTCTTAATCTCCCAGAGAGATTGCTAGACATTCTCATACCACACTGTTTTGTTGTGCAGGCAGAAGAACAGTGCAGTTTGAGGAGTAAGGGCAGCCATGACTTTTCTACATTGAAGCCTACAGTTTCCCCTCACTTGTCAGATCTGAAAGAGCCAACAGTACACACGTTAGGCCAACAAGACACACACACACACACACACACACACACACACACACACAGTGCATCAGTATTCACAAGAGCAGACCGGGATGAGGGAACACCCCTGGTCGTCTACATGGCAGCGAGTATGGGACAGCAAAGTGACAGAGCAGAGACAAGCCAAGGTCATTAACAGGATAGGGAATCAAGATGCAACAGTTTAAGGAACTGGAAACGGGAAGGCAGGAGTATTCAGGAAGACAAACCAGCACTTCCTTAATGTCAAGACCCTCCTCTTAAAGGGCTGAGGACAGTGGTAAAAGTCCATGCCAGCCCATGCGCACACGCTTGCGGGCAGAACGCCACATGCATGCAGACTCGTGTACCAAGGATCCTATGCGTTTCCTACATGATGGCTCATGGCTCTGTGCCATTATTGCAACTGAATTAGGAGGACTTGATGGTTACTGCTGTTGTCCAACAGAGAGTGACGTCACCAATCAGAGACATCCAGCTTAAATGATCAGGTGCTATCGAGGTGCCTTTCTCTAAGAGGGGATGTCCTGCAAACCTATTAATTGACCCATTAGTAACAATGTAGTCTTGTGTTGAGTTGGGAAATGGTACACAGATGCTTTTGCTGAGTGTTAGCTTTAAAGCGGAATTCCAGCTGGATTTGTAATAGGCACCAGTTGTTACTTTGCATATATAAACAAGCTGCTGATTGGGTGAAATCCTTTGTGCATAATGTAAAAAATGCAAAAGATTGCTTTGAGGTATGGTAATTGCTCAATGCGTTAAGGGTGCCAACCAAATTACCCTTAAGAAAATCGATGAAAGGTATTCCATTTGTTATCTCCCAGTCATTCAGCAAAAGTAACCACAGATCTTGTAATCCTGTAATTGAAAATGATCGATTTAACCTGTCATGCCACTGTATATGATCATCTCCTCTTTAAAAAAAAAAAAAAAAAAAAAAAAAAAAAGGCAAAAGTTTCACACATTAATCATCTTTACATGTTTAGCATCTTTAGTGATCACATTTTGTTGAAATCAGTAATAAGTGGAAAGTCTATACTGAGGTGGCTCGCCATGTGGCCAGCAGATGTATTTCTAGTTACCTACTACAGAACTTCACTGACAATCATTAAAACCCCCGTCACAAATTCCTGGACAGGTGCTGACTGCATGCTGTGGTGTAAAAAATGATTATACGTGCAGGGGAGGCAGTCATCATAGTTTCCCCCATAGTTTCTTGTGATTTTTCCCCCTCCATGCAAGTTGGCACATATTTAGCTTTGCAAATTTAAAAGAAAATTGCACAGCTAATTATGGTGCTGGTGCAACGAGGTAAAAATCAGCATTTTTTCATGTGAGTAAAAAGAATACACACCATATTGTGTAAACTGTAAATGCCTGCAGTAGTTGTATAGATGTAATCTTTACTTATTTCATCTGGTATTTTTTCTGGTTCAGTATTTACTCCTGACATTTCCCTAATTTTTCCTGAGCCCACGTGCAATCAGGAGACTTGCCAGTGCTAACTACAGAACCAGGGGAAATGAATTAAACAGGTTATTAGCACAAAGAGACTTTCAAAGTGGGCCTTTACCTTGGATTAAAGCCTGTTTCTCTAGTGGAATCCTAAATGTTGCTCTTTATTCTTTCAGTTCAAGCAGTTGGCTCATTCCATTAGAGAACGGCAAGTTACAGCAAGGTGGTGCTTCAATCCATCTTTCTGTTCTATATTTTAAGATATAGGTTTTGCCATTGGGCCCATATTCAAACAGTCTGGTACCCCCCCGGACAAAACGGACTGTGCCCTTAAATGTCCTTACCCCTGATTGTGGCAGAGATGAGGAGTTGGGCCCCTCCTCTTCCAGGACCAAACACGCCGTCTACATTTATTGAAGCTTGATTTCTCCCCAAAAGCAATCTGGCAGACCAAAATGCTCCAGTCCATTAAGAAAATTTAGCCTGGCACCCTGTCAGCACCCTTATGGGCAAAATCATGAATGGTGGCTGACAACAAACTTGGGTTCATGCTTTCTATTGTAGATTCAGTTTGGACCAAGGACCGGGACCCTCAGCCCATGTGTATTGCTCTGAGTGAGATAGCTTCATGGTTTGAGTTTACAGTAAGTGGTCAGACCCAGCCTTGAGGTCTCAGGCTTTTCACTCTTATTCCACTCCAGGGCGTCAGCGAATCAGATACAAATGGGTTCATTCTTGATCAAAGGGCTGCAAGATAAAAAGGCGTGTTTCCCCCTGGCCTATATATATATATATATATATATATATATATATATATATATATATATATTCTGGTTGCTCTTCGCAATCCAGTTTCATTCTTGCAGTTGGACTGGACTGTGAAGGTTGTGCCTGGATTTATTTTCCTCTTATTCACTTATTCTTTCATTTTATAGGTTTTTATTCAGGAAGTGGGGGATATAACCCTGTCTTTCTTCCAGGCCCTTGCGGTCCCGCTGATCCTTTGGAACCACCTATGCCTCCTGGATTTGGTTAAGCCGATAGCGTCGGATCAGGGTGATTTAAGGGTAGGTGCCAGGGTCATGTGGGCGCTGTGGGGTGTCACTTTATTGTTAAAGCTCACCCTCAAGGGTTGGAGCTCCCATCTGAAGTGACAACCAGCTGCAGGTTTTTGTCTATTGAGCCTGTAGGAGGGACCATGGGGAAATACTCCCCTTTTGCCTTCCCACAATAAGTTAAGTGTAGTGTTTTTTTAACCTGTGTATGGCGCTTTTTGTTTTTTAAAATTTGCGCCGTGGAGGGGGGTGGGAACACACTGATCAGGGGGCCGGAGCATGTCTTTGGAGCAGGAAAGGGAATCGGCCCTTTCGGGTTGCATTTTACTTCCAGCGACAGGGGCCATAGATGCCGCGGCTTTCTGCAGGGAGGAGGCCCGATGCCGGCATCTGCTATTGCCGCTGCCCTTTCGCTGGCACTGCTTGCGGGCTGCTGCAGCTTGCCTCTGCCCCGCTCCTTCATAGAATGCTTAGCTGGACGTTTTCTCGCAGGCCGCAGTCACCCGCCCGTTACTCCTCCTGGCTTCCCATTGCCTCTGGACCAGGGGGCGGCCTCAATTGGAGGTCACTGGATCCGTAGCTCTGCGGGCTGGCTGCCTTCTTGCCCTTGTTCCGTTGATTGGGTAGGTCCTTTTAATAATTTTATGTTTTTGTTCTTTATATTCTTTTGTGGGTACTATCCTTTAATTGGATTGAGAGATTGTGGGTAAGGATTGTAGGTTGTGGTCCACCCCTAGGGTCTTTGAGTATTCACTTTTGATAATCAAGATTCCTTATATACTTCAGTCTTACGCCCCCAGGTGTATTAGACTTAATTCACCAAGTCATCTGAGTCATCTGGGGCGTCCGGGTCTGGTATATTGGCAGAGAGAGTCGCCCCATGTCCTATGCGTCTGCAAAGGCCTCCGGAAAAGGACAGCCATTATCTGTTCAGAATGCACCACTGTGGTGGTACACTCCAGATTAAGGAGGCAGCTGCCAACCCGTAGGTATCTCCCACTATGGAAGCCTATGAGTCTGCTCCCTCAGAGCTTACTGCTCCTCCAGCAGCTCCACCTCATTCTGATAACCCAGGTTTTCATATCCAGCTTGATTTGGCAGAGGAAAGGCCTTCATAGAGAGCCACCTTTTCCAAACTAAGAGTTCCTTAGAGGAGGATATTTATTCTGCCATAGAATCTCAGGAACTCTCATCCAGTATGGTGCCGGTGCAGGCTTGTGACTGAAATTCCACTTTAAGTCAGGATCTGGGTTAGTGCTTCTGACAGGGAAAGCAGCCAGCCTGGATGATACTGTGAATATACATTCAAAGCTCCTAGCAATACAGATTTTTACCATGGCTGTATTGGCAGCACTCCCAGCTTTTTACTAGCACCTGGTTGTTTCTGCCTGTTCTGGAATGGGCCTTGTCTCTTGCAAGCAGGATTTCCACTGGAGGTTGTCAGGAAAATATTTTGACATCAAGACAAAGTAGTGAAATTAAACCGGACCTTCACCCTGAAAAAGGTTTTATCAAGTATGTTTTCCCCATCCTGTACATACAGGGTGCCAACATTAAAAATCATCCTACCTGCACCTATTGTGTTTTTTTCAGCCTTTTTACATCCAAGATGGCGGCCTGGAGTTTCGGTCTGTCTGCAGACAGGAAGTTTCTTCTGACTGTGCTGTTCTGCATTCTGGGATTGCTGTCCTTTTCCTGACTCCAGCTTTGCTCTGTCTGTGCAAAGCACAGCTATAACCCCGCCCCCTGTACTTTTCACTCCTATGCTCAATATGAGGCTTCTGAAGCAAGATGGCGGCACCCGTGTCCTGAACAGAGTTGAGGAAAGAATAATAAGCGACTAAAAGTGCAAAATATATTAATCTTAGATGACGGGGAATAGTTTTTTTTTTAAGTGGATCAAAACCCAGGATTTTTACTATACTAGGTTTTGGTCCTTTCCCCCGGGGCACCCTCCAGATCGCCCCCGAAGAAACTCACCTCTTCCTGGTCTTCCTACGGCACATGCACGGGCGCTCATCCAATCAGCGCACTCAGAGCCGCTGACGTTACGCCACCTAAGACGGCTTCTAAGGCCAGCGACTCTGAGCTTGCTGGGCAGCCGCATCCCCCACTTCCCTCTGACGGGGAGCATGCCCACACCAGCCATTCACAAATGGCTGGCGCGGGCACGCGCCGTGCTAGAGGGATAGCAGGGAATCGGTCTGTGCATGGGCCGTTGGACTGGGAAGCAAGGTAAGTGAACGGGGCGACCTGGGGAGTTTCACACAGTGGGGCATCCCGATTTTGGATGCTCCGGGAGGAGGGAATCGATCGGCCCGGGAATCTAGAGCTGGGTTCTGGTCTACTTTAAAGGTTTGAGCTTTTCATCAAATGATGCTGAAGGTCCAGTTTAAAGCAGAAGTCTGGGCCTCTTCCTCTAATGCATTACCGGTGCCTCTGCTGCTGTACAGATTGGCTGACTAGGCACTTGGTTACCATTAGGGCAGGCAGTCTCCCAGTGCATGTGGTTGATCACCAGAGGAGTGGTCAGCCAGGGCCTGTAGGACATTCATTTAATTTGTAATTTTACGTGCCCAAATCTAGGTCACCACCCAGACTAGGGGCAATCAGTGGTGGAATTCCCTTTTATTTTGAATAAGATCCTATGTCACATTGCTTGCAGTAGAATTCAATATGAGTTTTAAGGAGACCATTATCACCCTTTTAGCAAACATAGAATTTCTGACGAACAGGAGTATTTCTTTATTTGACGGCAATGGGCAGTGGCCACAAAAAAGGGCGGGGCATTAGAATCGGGAGCACAAGTTTGTGCCATCTGTCCATCCCAGCATCCTGTGACTTCTCTGTAGCTTCTCCTCTCTGGGAGAATGACCATTAGAACCACACTTAGGCCTTCTACAGTGGATAGGGATAACCTTCCCCACCACAGCCCGGATTAGCATGAAGTATGGCTGGTGGGAAACTTTAAAGACCAGTTTAGTCCTTGTTGAAGCTTTCACATTTTTAGAAATGAGGATGGTCTTACCATGTCTCCCCTATTCTTAGTATACAGTACGTCTTGCTCCAGATGTAATACTTACACTTGGGTTATCCTCCGCCAGGTGGCGCTGCACTGCAGAGACATGGAAAAACAGGCTCCTCCCGGCCCTTCAAATACCCAGGGACCTCCCACAAATCCCCAGATTTCTCTGCAGTGCTGACTGCGAAGACATGATGTGTCACTCTCTCGCAGGTGAGCGGGGCTATTAAAGCCTGCGACCCTGTTGGACTGCTCCCACCCGTCCTCTTCGTGATGTGCCTCCCAGCCTGGGCTGCGCTGGTCGGGTGAAGGTAGGCAGCACTACGTGTGCTTATGGAGCCATGCTCCTCCGCAGTCCCCCACCAAAGGGTAGGCGGTTTAGGCTGATGGTGAGCCTCTTGTGGATGCCCCTCCCGCGCTACTGCCCCATACCCGTGTAGCGGTGGACCCTGTTCAAAGGGTCGCCATTCTCCCTCATTCCCCCCGTAGCTCGGGGGAAAAGAAAGGGGGGTGTGTGTGGTGGTCTTGTGTATTCAGTACACGTTATGGCCTTAGTAGTTGTCCTTGACTCATTCACCTGGTGTCAGAGCTGCGCTGTCTTTATTGTCTATCGGCTCCTCCTCGGCGGCTGCGGCGTCTTCATTGGTATACGTTGTCGGGCGCATCTGGAAGTAATCCCCTTTTTAACTTCTGTTGTGTGTCATTCACTTTACTGGAGCAGGACGTACTGTATATTAAGAATAATACAATTCTGTGAAGTACTCACCTGTAGAATTGATATTATTTGTATACAGTACGTCCTGCTCCACCCCACCCTGTTGTTGCATTATTCTGGATCCCCTGTATGGTAATTGTTATCATTGTTATCATTACCAGTTGTTCTGGGTGGTTTAATTCTCCTGGCTTCTTGTTCACTGCTTTTCAATGCTGGGAATTTGTGGGAGGTCCCTGGGTATTTGAAGGGCCGGGAGGAGCCTGTTGTTCCATGTCTCTGCAGTGCAGCGCCATCTGGCGGAGGATAACCCAAGTGTAAGTATTACATCTGGAGCAGGACGTACTGTATACAAATAATATCAATTCTACAGGTGAGTACTTCACAGAATTGTATTTTCTTTTACCCTTTCTATTGACTGTAATACCAGGGTCACCCCCCACCTCAGGAAGGTGGTGTCACCAAGCAGTCAGACAGCAAATGTCTCTGGAGCCGCCTTGTACACCACCTTCCCGAGGTGGGGGGTGATCCTGGTATTACAGTCAATAGAAAGGGTAACAGAAAGGGGAGGCGTGGTAGGACCATGCCTGTAAAACCCTCCCACCTGCATACATAAGCCAGCAGAGACCTCCCTCCATCTATATAAATAGCCATACCCACGTCCTGCTCCAAAGATAATTCCTTATGTTTGGGTAATACATCCACAAGATGGTGCTGGACTGCAAAGACAGCAAAAAAGTGGCTCCTTCCGGCCCCTTATATTCCAGGGACCTCCCACAAATTTCCCATTTCTTCTCTGCAGTCTGTGCTGCGAAGGCAAGAAGATGGCTCTCTCTACTCGCTGGTGAGTGGGGCTATTAGCCTGCGGCCCTTTAGGACTATTCCCACCCGTTCCTTTATTCCAAGTATGTCACATACCCCGCTTCCAATATACATGACATTATAACCAGTAGAGGGCAAACTTCTGCAGAGATGACAGGAAAAAAGAGAGCCCCTCCCAGTCCATAAATAACTGGGACCTCCCACACATTACCCAGTAATCGTCTCTGCAGACAGCAAGCAAGTCAGAAGATGGCTGTCTCCTTCCTTACAGGTAAGCCGGGTTGCACCCGGCCATTTTGGCCCTATTTCTGCCCGGACCTGAATTAAATTTTAGAACTACTATGCCTCCCAGCCTTGGCTGTGGGTCCGGGCGAGGGTAGGCTACACCTTAGCAGGTGTCATAATAGGAGCCATGCTCCTCCGTGAGACCCCATTTTAGGGGGTAGGCGGTTACCAGGTTTGGTGATCCTGGTTTGGGTTGCCCTGTCCCTGTTATCCCTTCACTACCTTGTAGCCTGGGTTCCCCCTTTCCGTGTCTCCCTGTTCCCCGCAACTGGGGGGGCGGCCCCTTATCCCTTTGGTTGTTTGTTATTCTTAGTATACAGTACGTCCTGCTCCAGATAGATTACTTACACTTGGGTTATCCTCCGCCAGATGTCGCTGCACTGCAGAGACATGTAAAACAGGCTCCTCCCGGCCCCTCAAATACCCGGGGACCTCCCACAAATCCCCAGATTTCTCTGCAGTGCTTACTGCGAAGACATGAAATTATCACTCTCTCTCGCAGGTGAGCGGGGCTATTAGCCTGCGGCCCTGTTGGACTATTCCCACCCGTCCTTCGTGTGATGTTCCTCCCAGCCTGGGCTGCGCTGGTCGGGTGAAGGTAGGCGGCACCATGTGTGCTTAAGGAGCCATGCTCCACCGCAATCCCCCACCAAAGGGTAGGCGGTATAGGCTGATGGTGAGCCTTTATGGGATGCCCCTCCCGCATTATTGTCCCATGCCCCATGTAGCAGTGGGTCCTGTACAGAGGGCCGCCATCCTCCCTCATTCTCCCTGTAGCCTTTGGGAGGGAAAGAAGGGGGGGGGTGTGGATTAGCGTGTATCGTTATTCGCGCATACAGCGTTTTCTCTTGTCTTTTGACTAGTATATGTGGTGTCAGCCGCCGGGCTGACTTGTGTTTTTTACTATTGCAAATGCCGCCGCTGCGTGCGTCCTTTCCTTCATTTGGATGTTCCGCCGGGCGGCGGCGTTACCTCAGACGCTTCTGCGTTCTCATTGGCTGCTTGTCGGGGGGGCGGGGCCTGGCGCGCCCTGCGGCACGGCTCGCTCTGGCCCGCCCTTCGAGGTACTCTCGGCGCCATGTTGTCAGGTCGTAAGTGCTCTCCGTGGTCCGTAAGTGCTCTCGCGGGCAGCTTTATACTCATTGTAGTGTGTTTGGTTCTGACACCCCTTCTTCTCATTGTGTCTTTCAGAGGGTGAATCCATTGGCTTCTCCCGGCCTGGTGTAATTGATAGCTGGGCCTTGTATAATTACTCCCATTTCCCTAGCGGGTCATTTTGGCATCCAGGGTTGCTTCATAGCGTCAATCCCTACTGGCACATTGTGCCTAATAATCACCATATGGAGGCATCCCAGGACAGTGTTACCGGGGTCCCCTTGGGACAAGACCGGCTGTGTGTAGCGTGTGGACAGCCTCATGCTGACGCTGACAAGGCGTGGGTCTGTGTACCCTGTGCTGAGCAGGTGCTTGCATTGCAATCTGGCCTGCCAGTGGCTGCACCTCGTTTCACTTCACCTACTCCCCCCAGCTTAAGTCTCACTCCTGTTGAGTTGCATACTTGTGGGGATTCTCAGCCTGATGTGTCTTCTAGACTGCCTACTGCTGAACAGATTATTGCGAGGTCTTTAGCACGTAAGGGCCCTGGTAAGAAGTGGCACTTGACGCCTAATGTTACTGTTTTCCCTATGGGATCTCAGGAGTTTATGAATCTGTGTGGCTATACCCCATCTGATGAAGGAGAGCTCTTTTCTGATTCAGGCTCATCTGATGAGAGACCAAGGGGTCATGACGATTCTGGCTCTGACCCCTGGGCCCCGGATGACACTGACAGATTATTGACCCAGATCTTTGAGGTTCTGTCTATCTCTCTCCCTGGTGAGGCTCCCAGGCAAAAAGGGGAGCTTTTCCATACAGCAAAATCATGTTTGGAATTTCTAGAGCAGGCACATTTCCATACCCTTGTGCTCAAGGAATGGGAGTGCCCCAGTAAACTTCCCAGGGTTCCAAGGAGTTGGGATAGGAAGTATCCCTTTCCCCCTGGGGTGGTTAAATGTTGGTCATCCCCCCCCCCCCCAGGTGGATGTCCCGATCCTAGGACTATCTAACACCCCTGTCATGCATTCCCCTGATTTTACTACCTTGCGGGATGCTGAGGACCGGCGCATTGACCAGCTGGCCTCCCGCGCCTTTGCATGTACGGGGACGGCGATGCGCCCGGTCTGTGCCTCTGCTATTACTGCTGTGGCCACTAGAACCCTTATCAGAAATATGCTTGATAGTGCCCCCGATGATCTCCCTTGTGAGGTGTTTAATGCACTCTCCAGTTGTGATGTTTTTGTAAATTTTGTCCTATTAGCATTGGATGACACCATCAGAATTTGTGCCAGAACTTCTGCCCTCGTGGTGGCTATACACCGCTTGGTTTGGCTGCGACAGTGGGGTGCTGACAATGCTGCAAAGAAGGCCCTCACTGGGCTTCCTTTTAAGGGGCTACGCCTGTTTGGGGCCCGTCTAGACCTTTTTGCTAAGAGAGGTAAGTTACCCCAGCGCAGACGGCAGTCTCGGCCCCTTCGTGGCCAGGGCTCCCCTTCGTCCCCCTACCATGGTGCTAAACAAGAAAAAGGGGTGTCCTTCGTGGGGGCTCGTGCAGATTCCTGGCACAGGAGCAGAAGACAACGTCCTGGCTCCTCCTGGGGGGCTAAGCCCAAATCCTCTCCCAAGCCCCCTCAGGCATCTCATCACCTACTCCACCCCGCCTGATCCGTACCCCAAGTGAAACTGTCATTAGCAGGGAGTCGCAATCTGATGTATGTGCTAGATTGGCCAACATCGAGAAATTGATGTCTAGCTCTGCGGCCAGAAAGGCCCCAGCTAAGAGAAAACATTTGTCACCGGCCGCGCCAGTTCTGGGTTTTGAGGATAATTATTCTCTTGACTGGTCTGATTATTCCCCACTTGAGGAGAGGGAATGGTTTCTGAATCTGATGGCTCTGAGGATCAGCAGTTTTTGGATGCTGATGCTGGGATACCCCCAGGATTCTGGCCCACTTATTTGAGGTGCTGGCTATTTCTCCTCCGGCGGAGTCCCCTCCGCAGAAGGGGGAATTTTTTGGGACCTCTAAGCCTAGATTGGAGTTCCCAAATCAGAAGCATCTCGATAATCTGATTCTTAAAGAATGGGAAATGCCTAGCCGGCTTCCCGGTGTTCCTCGGGGATGGGATAGGAAGTATCCGTTTCCGGTGGAAGCGGTGAAGCGCTGGTCGTCCCCTCCTGAGGTCGATGCGCCCATTCTGAGATTGTCCAACACCTCTGTTGTACATTCTCCAGACGCCACCACGCTAAAGGATGGTGAGGACCGATTTATTGATCAAATGGCATGTCATGCCTTTGCCAGCGTGGGTTCGGCCTTGCGGCCTGTGTGTGTGTGCTTCTGCGCTCACGGCGGTGGCTACCAGGTCTGTGATTAGGGGCCTTTTGAGTGGTTCCCAGCTTAGCCTGGCCAGTGATTAATTTGCTGCGCTTACATGGTGTGAATTGTTCATGACTTTTGTCTTATCTGCCTTGGATGACACAATATGTATGTGTAGCAGAACCTCGGCGTTGCTGGTGGCTATTCGCCGATCGGTCTGGTTGCGCCAGTGGGCGGCCGACATTGCGGCTAAGAAGTCACTTACAGGGCTACCCTTCCTGGGTACGCGGCTGTTTGGAGATAAGTTGGATTCGGTAGCGAAAGGAGGAAAGCTACCACAAAGCAAGAAGCAGAGTCGCTCCTTCGGGGGGCAGGCTCCTTTAATCCTTCCTTTCGTGGTGCCAGAGCAGGCAGAGGAGATGCCTACTCTACCTTCAGAGGTGACTCCTGAGGCAGAGGACGTGCCCGTCCTGGTCCTGCCTGGGGTTCACAGCCCAAGGCCGCTGCCAAGCCAGCTCAGCAATGAGGGGACGCCCTCACCCTTGCGGGTGGAGGGACGGCTGCGGCACTTCATCCAGGTCTGGGCCCGGGAGGTCACAGACAAATGGATCTTGGAAGTGGTCTCTTCCGGGTACAAACTGGAGTTTGAGTACCGGCCTCCTCCCAGATTCCTCAGGTCTCGGGTTCCCTCGGACCCCCGGGCTGCGCAGGGGCTCCTGCTGGGCAGTGCAGAATCTTCTGGATATGGAAGTCATATATGCATGGTGCCTTTCTCAGAGAGAGGCCTGGGCTATTACTCCAACCTTTTCAAGGTTCCCAAAGAGGATGGCTCCATGAGACCCATTCTGGATTTGAAGCTTCTCAACAGGTTAATCAGAACCAAGAAGTTCCGCATGGAGACCTTGCGCTCAACCGTCAACTCCCTTCGTCAGGGGAATTTCATGACGTCCATAGACATCAAGGATGCTTATCTTCATGTACCGATTTTCCCAGGACACCAGAGATTCTCAGGTTTGCGATGGGAGATCAGCATTTTCAGTTTGTGGCTCTTCCGTTCGGGCTGATTCGGCACCAAGGGTGTTCACCAAGGTGCTGGCGGGTTTAATGTCCCTTCTCAGAGCCCAGGGCGTTCGCATTGTGCCGTATCTGAACGACCTTCTCATTACGGCTTCCTCTCTCTCAGACAGGCGGAGCTAGACACCAGGATGGTGGTGACTACGCTGGAGAGGTTCGGCTGGTTGATCAACCACCCCAAGTCTTCTCTTTCCCCGTCAAGGGAGATTTCATTTCTGGGCATGAATCTGGATACCATTCGGACCAGGGTGTTCTTGCCTCTGTTGACGGTGCAGATGATTTAGGACCTGATCCGTCTTCTTCTTCCAACCCGCAACCATCTATCCGGCTAGGGATGAGGCTGGTGGGGTTGATGGTGGCTTCCTTCGAGGCAGTTTCCTTTGCTCAGTTTCACATGAGGTCGCTCCAGCCCCATCTACTGTTGGCTTGGGACAGATGTCCGCTGTTATTGGACCAGTCATTCCGGATGTCTCCCTTGGTTCGGCAGTCTCTTCAGTGGTGGCTGGAACCAAGGAATCTTCTGAGGGGCAGGTCTTTTCTGACCCCTTGTTGGGAGACGGTCACCACGGATGCCAGCCTGTCGAGCTGGGGGGGTTTATGGAAGGAACATCAGTTCCAGGGGCTGTGGGCTCCTCGGGTGGCCCACACCCCCATCAATGTCTTGGAGTTGAGAGCTATTTGGTTGGTGCTGTCACGCTAGACGCATCACCTCCAGGGTTTACCGGTTCAGGTTCGATCGGACAATCGGACTGCGTCCTCTTACACCAATTCACCAAGGAGGAACTCGCAGCTGGAGTGCCTTCACAATCACAAGCTTCCTGTATTTGTGTCTCTGTCTCAGGATCCTCTGGCCCTGGCAGTGGACAACATGTCTCTTGCCTGGGGGGATCTGGGGTTCCTGTACCTGTTTCCCCCCTTCTCCATGGTAGGCAGGGTGGTGCGCAAGCTGTCCCAAGAGGGTGCACCAGCAATTCTGGTGGCCCCATGGTGGCCAAGACAGTTTTGGTTCGCAGACCTCGTACGGCTGGCAGTAGATCAGTACAGATTGCCTCTGTTTCGGCCCCCTCGAAAGCCTTGTTGCCTGTTTGGGATTTGAATTTGGTTCTGTTGGCCCTCCAGGGGCCTCCCTTTGAGCCGGTGCAGGATGTTGCACTTTCTATGCTCACTCAAAAGGTTGCCTTTCTGGTGGCTATTGCCTCTGTTAGACGTGTCTCTGAGTTGGCGGCTCTGTCAATTCAGGCGTGGTCTTACGCTTTAAGCCAGATTTCCTTCCTAAGGTGGTTTCTGCCTTCCATCTCAATCAGGATGTGGTTCTCCCTTCCTTGTGTCCTAAGCCTAGCAATGACAAGGAGGGCATTCTGCACTCTTTGGCTTTGGTTCGTTGTTTGAAGTATTTGGTGGCTACTGCTCCCTTTTGTAAGACGGACGCCTTGTTCGTGGTGCCCTCCGGGGCCAGGAAGGTTTTGGCGCCCGCCAAGTTTACCACTAGTAAATGGATATTTCAGGCCAATGTTGGGGCCTATGCTGCCAAGGGAAAGGTTCCTCCTTTTCGGATCACTGCTCATTCTACTCGTGCTGTTGGGGCTTCCTGGGCTTTTCGGCACCAGGCCTCTGTTGAACGAGTTTGTACGGCTGCTACCTGGTCTTCTGTTCATATTTTTTCCAAGTTTTATAAGTTTGATGTGCGGGCTTCAGCGGACACTGTTTTTGGCCGCAACGTTCTGCAAGCTGCAGTGGTTTAAAATTGGGCATTATTGCCTTGTTGGGATCCCCACGCTTGTTGGACACTGCTATTGAATGTCCCATATGTCATGAATATTGGAAGTGGGGTGTGTGACATACTTGGAATAATACCATTTTGTGATTACTAACAAAAATGTGAGGAGGCCCACACCCCTATCAACATTCTGGAACTGAGGGCGATCAGGTTGGTTCTACCCCGCTTGACCCTGCACCTTTGGGGGTCGGGCTTTTCAGGTTCGCTCGGACAACCAGACGGCGGTTGCCTACATCAATCACCAGGGAGGGACCCGGAGCAAGGGGGCCCTCAAGGAAGTGTCTCTGATCCTATCCTGGGCGGAGGACAATGTTCCCTGCATCTCAGCTGTGTACATTCCTGGGGTGGAGAATCTGGAGGCAGACTCTCGGAGCAGGGGGACTTCTCGCCTGGAGGGAATGGTCCCTCAGCGACAGGGTGTTTCACTCTCTGTTTCACCTTTGGGGTCAGCCAGATGTGGATCTGTTTGCGTCCCGTCACAAGCTTCCAGTCTTTGTGTCTCTGTCCCAGGACCCTGTGGCCTCAGCCATGGATGCTCAGACAATTCCCTGGCAGGGCTTTCAGCTACTGTATGTCTTACCCCCTTTTCCCCGGGTTGGTGATCCCGGTTTGGGATGCCCTGTCCCTTATTTCCCTTGACACCGTATGGTGCGGGATCTCCCCCCTTCCGGGTCCCTCTATTACCTCTCCGGGGGGGGGGGGGGGTCGGCCCTTGAATACCTTATTGTATGTGTGTTTTTTATTCCCTGTTGTCTGGGTTTGTGTGTGTGTGATTTACTGTGCACCATATGGAGGCCTCTATCTATTCTTTCCCTTGGCACCGTATGGTGCGGGATCTCCCCCCTTCCGGGTCCCTCTATTACCTCTCCGGGGGGGGGCCTTTGAATACCTTATTGTATGTGTGTTTTTTATTCCCTGTTGTCTGGGTTTGTGTGTGTGTGTGATTTACTGTGCACCATATGGAGGCCTCTATCTGTTTTTTTTTTTACTCAGCGCTGCGGGCTTCTGGGGAGCTTCTTCCCCTCAGGTATCCGGTGAGGGGGCAGGGCCGGCCGTGGTCCGCCCCCCTCTATTGCTGCTTTTTGCGGGCCCAGCCTTCTACAGGCCCGCATTGACTAACGTCGGGGGGAGAGGGGCGGGGCCTCACGCGGCGCGTGATCCGCGCAGGCCCGCCCCCCTTCTTCTCCTTTCCTCTCGCTGAGCTGCTGCTGTTGCCGTCTGGACGCCATCTTTCGCGCTTGAGTGCCACACCGGGGGCTCCCTCCCTCTTCCTTGCGTTTTTATTGCCTCTATTGCCGCTTCTTTGACAGCGCTGCCTGCCTTGGTTTTGATTAATGCATACATTGAGATATATATATATATATTTGTATATTCTTGTTTTATGGTACTGTGGGCATTTATACCTATTACATGTGATGTACTTTTGTATGTGTGTGGGTGCTGATGGGGCCTTTTCACTTATGGCTTTCAGGAGGACTCCCTGTTTTTTGCATATAAAAAGGAGGTTCTCCCGGTCCTAGGGTCCCTAGCCTTAATTTACACTTGACAAATCCTCCCACAGGGACTTTAAAGGGGCATCCCGGGGTTGCTTACTAGCATAATTCCCTTGGTCTTGCGACTATCCAAAAAATCACCATATGGAGGCTCCGCAGGATATTGGGCTCAGGCTCCCTTTGAGACAATCCCGGCCATGTGTGGGTTGTGGGATATCCCTTACGGGTGATATTGTGCTGATCTTTATACCATGTGCACAAAAGGCCATAACGCGGCAGTTGGGCCCCCAGGCGTCTGGGTCGGCACCTCCCGCTTCATCGCCTCCCCCCTCTGCTTTATCCGTACCCCAAGTGACTTGGTGGCTAGCGGGGAGTCGCACTCTGATGTTTGTACTAATTTGGCCAGCATCGAGAGATTTATTGCTAGCACGGTGGGCAAGATGGCCCAGGCTAAAAAGAGTCATTTGTCGCCGGCCCAGTCGGCTTTGGATTTTGATGATGATTCCCTTGATTGGTTGGATTATTCCCCGTTAGAGAGGGGAATTGTTTGAGGTATCAGATGCTGATGAGGTGCATTTTTTGTGATACTGATGTTGGGCAGGCGCTTGGGGATGCCGTTGACACTTCCAGGGTTTTGGCACATCTCTTGGAGGTTTTGGATATTGCCTCGCCAGAGGCACCCCCTTTCAAAAAATGGGAATTTTTAGGGTCCTCCAAGCCATGCTTGGAGTTTCCTACCCAAGGTCATTTTGAGGCATTGATCCTTAGGGAATGGGAGAAACCGAGCCGGCTTCCAGGTGTTCCTCAGGGATGGGATAAGAAGTATCCTTTTCCGGTGGAAGCGGTTAAGCGCTGGTCTTCTCCTTCCGAGGTCGATGCGCCAGTTTTTTGGGATTGTCCAACACCTCTGTTGTCCACACCCCAAACGCCACTTCCCTTAAGGATGGCGAGGTTAAGCGCCTTGATTAGATGGCAGGTTATGCTTTTGCCAGTGTCGGTTCAGCCTTGCGACCTGTGTGTGCATCTGCGCTTGCTACGGTGGCTACTAGGTCTGTGGTTAGGGACTTGTCACTTGACGCCCAATTTGACCCGGCCAGCGGCGAGTTCACTAACCTTAAAAAGTGCAAATTATTCATGGAATTTGTATTGACTGCTATGGAGGACACTATTGTCATGTGTAGGAGAACTTCGGCATTCTTGGTAGCCATGCGCCGATCGGTCTGGCTTCGCCCCAAGGCTCACAGCCCTTCCCTTCTTGGGTATGCGGCTGTTTGGAGATAAGTTGGATGTGGTTGCTAAGGGAGGTAAGTTGCCTCAGCGTTAGAAGCAGCGTCGCTCCTTTCGGGGGGCGAGCTCCTTCAACCCTTCTTTTCGTGGTGCCAGAGCGCTCAGAGATGTTGCCTACTCCGGGGGCAGTGGTTCGTCCTGGAACAGAGGCAGAGGTTTGGCCCGTCACGCTTCTGCCTGGGGTTCCAAGCCCAAGTCCACTGTTAAACCAGCTCAACAATGAAGGGGCGCCCTCACCCGTACGGGTGGGGGGACGGCTGCGGCTCTTCTTCCAGGTCTGGGCCCAGGAGGTCACAGACAGATGGATTCTGGAAGTGGTCTTGTGGTCTTGTCCGGGTACAAACTGGAGTTCGAGTACTGGCCTCCTCCAAGATTTTTAAGGTCTCGGGTGCCCTCGGACCCTCAGGCTGCTCAGGGGCTCCTGTTAGCGGTTAAAAAAAAAAATCTTCTGGACATGGGAGTCATATGCCGGTGCCTCCCTCAGAGAGAGGCAGGGGTTACTATTCCAATCTTTTCACGGTTCCCAAAAAGGATGGTTTCATAAGACCCGTTCTGGTCCTGAAGATCCTCAACGGGTTCATCAGAACCAAGATGTTCCGCATGGAGACTCTGCGCTTGGCCGTCAATTCCTTTCGTCAAGGGGACTTTATGACATCCATAGACATCAAGGATGCGTATCGGCATGTTTCAATTTTTCCAGCGCATCAGAGATTCCTCAGGTTCGCGGTGTATGATCAACTTTTTCAGTTTTGTAGCCCTTCCCTTCGGGTTGACCTCAGCGCCGAGGGTCTTCACCAAGGTTCTGGCGGGCATAATGGCCCTGCTCAGAGCTCAGGGCATTTGCATTGTGCCGTATCTGGATGGCCTACTTATTTCAGCTTCTTCCCTCCGTCAGGCGGAGCTGGACACCCACTAGGTGGTGTCGATTCTGGAGAGGTTCGGATGGGTGATCAACCGCCCCAAATTCTCTCTCTCTCTCTCTCTCCATCAAGGGAGTTTACATTCCTGGGCATGAATCTGGATACCATTCTAGCCAGAGTGTTTCAGGATCTGATCCGCCTTCTTCTGGCCGATCCTTGCCTCTCTATCCGTCTGGGGATGAAACTGGTGGGATTGATGGTTGCTTCCTTCGAAGCAGTCCCGTTTGCTCAGTTTCACATGAGATCTCTCCTCCTTCACCTATTGACGCATTGGGACAGATGTCCGTAGTCCTTGGATCAACTTTTCAGGATGTCTCCCAGGGTTCAGCGGTCACTTCGGTGGTGGCTGGAGTCGAGCAACCTGATGAGGGGCAGATCCTTTCTGGCCCCTTATTGGGAAACTGTTACCACGGATGCCAGCCTGTCGGGCTGGGGAGGTTTCTGGAAAAGTCATCATGTCAGTGGGTTGTGGGGTCCTCAGGAGGCTCACACCCCCATCAATGTCTTAGAGCTCAGAGCCATCCGGCTTGTCCTGGCGCGGCTAACGTCGCACCTACTGGGCCTACCGGTTCAGGATCGATCAGACAATCGGATGGCGGTAGCCTACATTAATCACCAAGGAGGGACTCGCAGCAGGAGTGCCCTCAGGGAAGTCTCTCATCCTGACTTGGGTGGAGAGCAATGTTACTTGCGTTTCGGTAGTCTACATTCCGGGAGTGGAGAACACGGAGGCGGATTCCCTGAGCAGGGGGTTCTCTCGCCGAGGGGAGTGGCCTCTCAATCTCGGAGTTTTTTTCGATCCCTTTGTCACAAGTGGGGGACTCCGGAGGTGGATCTCTTTGCCTCACGGCACAATCACAAACTCCCATCCTTTGTGTCTCTATCTCAGGATCCTCTAGCCCTGGCAGTGGATGCCTTGTTCCTTGCCTGGAAGGATCTGGGGTTCCTGTACCTGTTTCCTCTCTTCTCCAGGGTGGGCAAGGTAGTTCGCGAGCTGATTCTGGAAGGGGCACCAGCAATTCTGGTGGCCCCAAGGTGGCCAGGACGGGTTTGGTACGCTGACTTCGTACGGCTGGTAGTTCAGTACCGGCTGCCCATGTTTCTGGATTTGATATCTCAATGTCAACTACTTTACCCCAATTTACAAATGCTGACTTTGACGGCTTGGCTGCTGAAACCTTTATTCTGAAGGAGGAAGGTTTGTCTGAGGACGTTGTTCAGACTTTGATTAGAGCTAGGAAGCGGTACTCTTCTGGCATTTACTATAGGACTTGGCGGTCCTATATTGACCGGTGTAAGGCTAGGGCTTTGCCTTGCAGGGTGTTTTCGATCCCTAGAATTTTGGAGTTTCTTCAACACGATTTGGATCTTGGGTTCCAGCTTAGTACCTTGAAAGGGCAGGTCTCTGTTCTGGCTGTTTTCTACCAAAGATTTTTTGCTTTACACCCGCTGGTTAAGACTTTTTTCCAGGGGGTCACTCATGGGCGGCCCCCTAGGAAGGTTCTGGTCCCTGTTTGGGATCTGAATTTGGTCCTCCTTTTGAGCCGTTACAGGATATTTCTCTTTCTGTGTTCACTCAAATGGTTGCTTTCTTGATGGCCATTACCTCTGTTCGGCGTGTCTCTGAGTTGGTGGCTCTGTCTATTCAGGCCCCTTACTTTGAAAGACACCAGGACAAGGTGGGCTTTAAGTCGGATTTCCTTCCTAAAGTGGTTTCTACTTTTTTGTGGTCCCTTCTGGTCCTAAGAAGGGTCTGGCTCCAGCTAAGTCTACCATCAGCAAGTCAGGTACCGTCAGGCTGTGATTCAGACCTATTCTGCTAAGGGGAAGAATCCTCCCTTCCGCTTTACTGCTCATTCCACTTGTGCTATTGGTGCCTCTTGGGCCTTTCAGCACCAGGCTTCTGTTGAACAAGTTTGCAAGGCCACTACTTGGTCTTCTGTTCATACCTTTTCGAAGTTTTACAAGGTTGATGTTTGGGCTTCAGCTGATGCTGCTTTTGGCCACAAAGTTCTGCTGGCAGCAGTAGTTTAATCTGCATGTTGTTTGCTTTTGGGGATCCCACCCTACCTTACGGACACTGCTATGTCCCAAACGTAAGGAATTATCTCTGGAGCAGGACGTGCTGTATACTTAGAAAAATACAATCCTGTGATTACTCACAGAGAATCTTCCCTTCCGCTTTACTGCTCATTCCACTGGTGCTATTGGTGCCTCTTGGGCCTTTCAGCACCAGGCTTCTGTTGAACAAGATTGCAAGGCCGCTACTTGATCTTCTGTTCAACCTTGTAAAACTTTGAAAAGGTATGATGTTAGGGCCTCAGCTGATGCTGCTTTTGGCTGCAAGGTTCTGCAGGCGGCAGTGGTCTGAACTGTCTGTTGTTTCCTTTGGGGATCCCACCCTACTTTATGGACACTGCTATTGGATGTCCCAAGAGTAATGATTCTTATCTGGAGCAGGACGTACTGTATACTAAGAATAATACAATTCTGTGATTACTCACCTGTAGAATTGATATTATGAGTACACAGTACGTCCTGCTCCACCCCACCCTTAGTTTTGCATTATCCTTGGATCCCCTGTATGGTGATTGCTATCATTGTTTATAGTTAAGTGTTGATTCTGTTATCTTTCTCCCAGCTTCTCGTTAACTGCTTTTCAATTCTGGGGATTTGTGGGAGGTCCTGGGTATTTGAGGGGCCGGGAGGAGCCAATTTCGCGGTCTCTGCAGTCCAGCGCCATCTGGCGGAGTAGTACCCAAGAGTAATGATTCTTATCTGGAGTAGGACGTACTGTATACTCATAATATCAATTCTACAGGTGAGTAATCACAGAATTGTATTTTTACTCTCATTAGGTTAAAAGTATAAACAATCCCGTGAGAAAATCCTTGTTCTGAGAACTCAGACAAGACTAAGATGCTGCTCCTCTGAACTGCATCACCTGAGGTTCTCAACAGAAGGAATGTTGGTCGAATGGGATTTTTTTGAGAGTAAAAGTTGTACTTTACTTGCGCTTTGGCTGGAAAAGGTTTTACATTTGTTTACACAGACAACATTCAGCTGTCATCCTGGGACTTATAAGTTCACATAACTGCCCAGGAGAGCCTCCCGCAGACATGAGCTGACCATTTTTTTTCAGAAGGAACTTGTTTCAGATGCTTACATTTTTACAGCTTAACAACAAATTCATTTTCGATAGGGACAACATTCATATGCTTAATGTTGTTGCTATCGAAAGATGACCTAGTCATTTGTTAAGCTGCCACAATGTAAGCGTCCCAAATGTGTCCCTCTGAAAAAATGGTCCACAGAGGAGGGGGGGGGGGATGCTGCATGAACGATTCGGTGAGCGTTCAAAGAGAGGAAGATCACTAAGTCAGAAGTAGTCCGGCTGTGTCTGGAGTGTGGCTGGCCATGTTTTTTTTATTTTTACATACTGGCCTGCAGCATCACTTGTCTGTTGCCCTAGATGAAGTGCCAGCCTCAGTGACATCTCTAAGCATATGCATTGAAGGCACGGAGTTTCAAGTTTTATTTTATGCATATATTATGCACAGATATGCGATAATGCGACCTCTGATCACCATCATTATGAATCGAATTATGGATTATGGGGACCAAGATTTTAATTGACACACTAAAAGCAAAGTATACATTCCATTACACGCCCTATTCACAGAGGTGCTGGACAATGTTCAACTTTATTGCTAGTAGAAATGAGAGCACTTACTTTATGAGCTTACAATCTGAAACACGATTTTACTCGGACCTCATCTCTTGAATGTCTCTGTGAATGGTACAGGACAACAATGGTGTCAGGTAAGGGTGGAAGCTGCCTGTTAACTGCAGCAGTGAAATTTAGCCAAAAAAAACAAATTTAGGAACATAAATGCAGAGATTATTGCCGATCAACTGTGCAATCCCAGGTGATAACATTTACTGGTAGGAAAACTACCCTGTAACCCTCCAATAGCTCAGACTGTAATAGGCTATACCAAGCTTTATACTGATTATTCCTTTTTTCCATTTTATTGTGAACTAAAGATGACTGCATATGTGATCATTTTAAAAGGTGATTGATTGAACAGAACATATATCTAGGAGGGGCTAAAAATAAATATGGAAAAATCAGCACATAGCAAAATCTCTCCAGTATGGGACAGGAAACCAGGACATTTTGTGATTGAATAATGCTTTTTCCTGAATGAGATAAAAGCTGCTTCCTTTCCCATGAAAACCTAGACCAGAGCTCCAGAACAAGGACAGAAGAGCTGACAGTATTCATACTGTACAACTGCAGAATAACTGCCCTGCACCCTGTTGTATGATAACATAATAGGCGTGCCAGGCACTGGTATGTTTTAAAGCACCAGAGATCACACTGGCTGCTTAAGAGCCTCTTAGATGGGGCCTCTGATGATGCGGGAGGAGATGAGTATAGATCTCTTCTGCTTTGCTATGAAATTGTTGCATATGTTCTGTCTGCCATGGATGATGCCATTAGAATGTGTGGGAGGACATCTGCCCTGTTGGTGGCTATACGCCGCTCTGGCTGCGTCAGTGGATAGCTGATAATGTTGCTAAGAAGGCTCTCACTGGCTTTCCCTTTCAGGGGCTGCGCCTCTTTGGTGAACGCTTGGACTTGTTTGCCAGGGACGGCAGGTTACCTCAATGTAGGAGGCTGTCCCGGTCCTTTAGGGGGACAGGTTCCTTTCTCCCTTCCTTTCGTGGTTCCAGAATTGGTTGTGGAGTAATCCTTCTTGGGGCTCGTGGCGACTATTGGGGAAGGGGCAAAGGACGTGGCCGCCCTGGCCCCTCCTGGGGTCCCAAGCCTAAGTCCTCCCCCAGGCCCCCTCAGTCATGAAGGGGCGCCCTCACCCATCCGGGTGGGGGGACGGCTTCGGCTCTTTGCTCACGTCTGGAGGCCTCATGTCTCAGACCGGTGGATTCAGGAGGTAGTATTCTCCGGTTACAAGATAGAGTTTGCAACCTGGCCACCCCCAAGATTTGTCAAATCCCGGATGGCTCAAAACCCCTTGTCAGCATAGAGTTTGTGCCATGCTGTCCAAATCTTCTGAAGTTGGGGGTCATCTGCCCGGTGCCCTTAAGGGAAAGGGGCAGAGGCTTCTATTACAATCTTTTCACTGTTCCCAAAAAGGACGGGTCCCTCAGGCCCATCCTGGATTTCAAATGTCTCAACAAGTTTGTCAGATTCAAGCATTTTCGCATGGAGACCCTACGTTCTGCAGTCAATTCACTGCGCCCGGGCAACTTCATGACCTCTGTAGACATCAAGAAGGCTTACCTTCATGTACCAATCTTTCCAGGTCATCAGAAATTCCTCAGGTTCGCTCTAGAGGATCAGCATTACCAATTTGTGGCCTTGCTTTCGGTATCACCTTGGCTCCCAGGGTTTTCACCAAGGTGCTGGCGGACGTCTGCTGATATCTCAGGGCATTCGCATCCTTCCTTACTTGAACCACATTCTCATCACGTCTCAGTCCTTCCAGCAGGCAGAGCTGGATACCCAGATGGTGGTGTCCACACTGGAGTTCTTTGGCTGGGTGATCAATCACCCCAAGTCTTCCCTGTTCCCGTCATTGGCGAGGTCCTTTCTGGGCATGATTCTGGATACATCTCAGGTCAAGATTCTTCTCCCTCAGCAGAAGGTGGAGAGTTTTCAAGCTCAAGCAAGGCTTCTTCTGTCTTGCCCCCATCCCTCCATCCGGCAGGGGATGCAGCTGGTGGGTCTGATGGTGTCTTGCTTCGAGGCGGTTCCATACGCTTAGTTTCACATGAGACCTCTTCAACTTCACCTCTTGTCAGTATGGGATCGGAACCCTACCTCTTGTCAGTATGGGATCGGAACCCTGTGTCCCTGGATCAGGTGTTTGTTCTGTCCCCTCTGGCCAGGTGGTCTCTTTCGTGGTGGCTGGACTCAAGGAACCTGTTGATGGGCAGATCCTTTCTGACCCCTTGCTGGGAGACAGTCACCACAGATGCCAGTCTGACAGGTTGGGGGGGGCTTCTGGAAATCCCTGAAGTTCCAGGGTCAGTGGGGCCCTCAGGAGGCCCATACCCTTATCAACATTCTGGAACTGAGGGCGATAAGACTAGTTCTCGCCCAGTTGACTCCACATCAGGGTCGGGCGGTTCAGATCCGCTCGGACAACCAGGCAGCAGTTGCCTACATCAATCAGGGAGGGACCCGGAGCAAGAGGGCCCTTTTTATCCTGGGCGGAGGAGAATGTCCCCTACATATCGGCAGTTTACATCCCGGGAGTGGAGAACCTGGAGGCAGACTCCTTGAGCAGGGGGATGTCTCGGCTGGGGGAGTGGTCCCTCAGCAACAAGGTGTTTTGGTCCCTGTGCCGTCTATCGGGGCAGCCGGATGTGGACCTGTTTGCGTCCCGTCACAATCACAAGCTTCCAGTCTTTGTCTGTCCCAGGACCCTCTGGCCTTGGCCATGGATGCGCTAGTCTTGCGCTAATGTCTTGGAAGAGAATTCCTACAACATGGTTTGGATTTGGGTCTTCAACTTAGTACCCTCAAAGGTCATGTTTCAGCCTTGGCTATTTTCTTCCAAAGATCTTTTGCCAACCATCCTCTGGTTAAGACCTTTTTTCAGGGGGTTACTCATGTGCGTCCTTCTCGTAAGCCTATGTTACCAGTCTGGGATTTGAACTTGGTATTATCGGCCTTGCAGGGGTCTCCCTTTGAGCCCTTGCGTGCGGCCCCTTTGTCTATTTTGACGCTTAAGGTAGCCTTTTTGGTGGCTATCACTTCTGTTAGGCGTGTTTCTGAGTTGGCGGCGCTTTCTATAAAACTTTCTTACTTTGAGAGACACCAGGACAACGTGGTGTTTCGTTTTAAGCCAGGTTTTCTGCCTAAGGTTGTGTCTGCTTTTCATCTCAATCAGGACATTGTCTTGCCTTCTCTGTGCCGTAATCCTAGGAGGAGGTATTACATTCTCTGGATGTGGTCAGGACCCTGAAGTTCTATTTGGTGGCTACTGAACCTTTCAGGAAGACTGCTCTTTTTGTTCTCCCTTCTGGACCTAGGAAGGGTTTAGCTCCAGCTAAATCCACCATCAGCAAGTGGATCCGTCAGGCTGTGATTCAAGCCTATTCTGCTAAGGGGAAGGAACCTCCTTTCCACCTTACTGCTCATTCTATTCGTGCTATTGGTGCCTCTTGGTCTTTTCAGCACCAAGCTTCTGTTGAACAAGTTTGCAAGGCCGCTACTTGGTCTTCTGTTCATACCTTTTCTACGTTTTACAAGGTTGATGTTAGGGCCTCAGCTGATGCTGCTTTGGCCGCAAAGTTCTGCAAGCGGCAGTGGTTTAAACGGCCCGCTGTTACTTTTGGGGATCCCACCCTACCTTAAGGACACTGCTATTGGATGTCCCATGTGTAAGGAATCTTCTGGAACAGGAAGTGCTGTATACTTGGAATAATACAGTTCTGTGATTACTCACCTGTAGAATTAATATTATAAGTATACAGCACATCCTGTTCCATCCCACCCTTGTTATCATTTTTCTTAGTTACCTCTGTATGGTGATTGTTCATTTGGGATTTTTGTTCTCCCGGCTTCTTGTGTTACTGCTTGTAAATACTGGGGAATTTGTGGGAGGTCCCCGACTTATATGGGGCCGGGAGGAGCCACAAGCTGTTTTCTGCAGTCCAGCGCCATCTTGTGGATGTATAACCCATGTGTAAGGAATCTTCTGGAACAGGACGAGCTGTATACTTATAATATCAATTCTACAGGTGAGTAATCACAGAATTGTATTTCCTTTATCCCAAGCATTTCAATACATGAATATGCTCTGATTTAAAATCTTCTAGTGTAGCGTCGGCTGTATGTTTAGAGTTGTCGTGAAGGATGGGGAACATGTGCCACAGTCTTAAGCTTTTTGCAGTCTCTAATAGGTTGTCCTCCAAGCTTACCCTGTACTTAGCTCCATCCATCTTTCCATCAGCTCTGACCAGTATCCCAATCCCTGCTGAAAAAAAAACCTTCCCACTGTATGATGCTGCCACCACCATGTTTCATGGTGTCTTCAGGGTCACGTGCAGTGTTACCTTTCCTACACATGGAGCATTTAGCATTTAGGCCAAAGAGTTCAATTTTGGTCATATCTGACCAGCACACCTTCTTCCACATGCTTGATGTGCCCCCTACATAGCTTGAGGCAAACTGCAAATAGGACTTCTTATTGCGTTCAAAAATGTTATTATAGCCACTCTTCCATGAAGGACAGAGTTGTGGAGTATATGGCTAATAGTTGCCCTGTGGACAGATTCTTCCACTTGACAAGTGGATCTCTGTAGCTGTGACTGGCCCCTGAGCCTCTTGGCTGCTTCTCTAATTAGTGCTCTACTTGCCAGGGCTGTCTTTTTAGGTAGACTGTCATGTCTTGGTTGGCAGGGTAAGACTGGGGCCAAAACCAGCACATATCATAGTTCGTGGGTTATAAATGGATCTGCCTCGCTTTATCATGCAGCCCTTATGTAATGTCCAGTCTGGGCTCCATGGCAGCCATGCTTGCTCCAGTATTTTACTTTCTCCAATGCAGCCTTTCCAGTAACCAGCTACAGCAAGCATTTGCCAGACAAACAAATAATACCTCTTTAACAAAAAATACTCTCCTTGTGCAGCTCTCCCCTCAGCCCCTGGTTGCAGCTGCTGGATTGGGTCCTCACATTGTCTATTCTTTTATCTGCACTAAACTTGTGGCAACAGCTTTTGGCTATGATCTAATTAGTAGCTGCCTATGGCTGGCAGTATGGATATGTGTTGTACACAGGGGTACTGGGATACTTGACACAGACAGGGTCTGCCCAAAGCCTGCCTCTGCAACATGCAAGAGGCCATTCATAAACACAGGGATTATCCCTAGGTATAGGGCGCCTCGATTAATTTCACGAAGTTACAGATTTGCAGGACTTCATTCAATGTCTGAGGTTTGGCCCACTTCATGGCTGACCACTAAATAACCCTGCCTGTAATGTCCTGACGAGATGAAAACCCTCAAACTCTCCCCAGGGGCATCTCGGTTTAGTATTCCCATGTGAGTTTACCATAGTATTGGCTCAATACATCAAACTATCGATCCCCAAACAATGCACACCTATAAAACTGATTTCCAAACAGACACTGAATTGTTTACTAAAATAACTTCTTTATTATTTTTTAGCTGCATTTTGGGGAGATATTGCTCTGGATGAAGAAGACTTGGCTCACTTTAAAATCAATCGAATTGTGGATTTAAGAAACAGGACGATATCAAGAGGTGAATATCCATCATTTTGACCATTTTGTGTAAGGTGCTATGCATTGCATTTTAATCTAAATGAATGTTTAACCAAGGACAAAATGTTTAGAAGATTTTGTAAAGCAGCATTTCTCAAACTGTTTTTTATGGAGTTTGACACAATAAATCCCCTAGTTTTGGCCAAAAAAGGAAAGAAATGTCCTTTGGTGGAGCAAAAAGACAGGGCAGATGCTCATCTTTATTTGGGGACAGGATGCGTTGTCGGGCCTGGCCATGGGGCTCGCGATAGGTAAGCATAATCTTAAATGTTCTTACCCACCACAGTACCTAGGACCGGTTGTGAGCTAACAGGGCTAACTAATTGATGTATTGTGTGATTTTAAGAAAGGCGTCACTAAGTGTTGGATCTAAAGGGCCTAAGTCCCGTGGGAGTGATTACCGTATTTTTCACCCTATAAGAAGTTGGGGGAAAATATCCATGCATCTTATCGGGCGAAGGTGGGCAAAAAAATAAATAAAAAGCAAAAAGTTAACTCGCCTTTCCATCGCTCGCACTGTCCCGAAAGCGACGGAGGCAGCCTTCTCTGCATAGCCAGACACCCAGCCTGTTACAGTGGTGGGCGTTGCCGACGCTCGATCGGAGCCTCCTCTCCTCTCATCCGCCCTGCGCCGATCACTATCGGCATCTGACAAATGCCGGCGCTGAGTGAGCGGCGCAGGACAGCGACGTGGGACCCAGGATCGGAGGAGTATAGTAAAAAAAAATAATAATAATAAATGTCATTTTTTCAAATCAGTGTCTGTGTGTTTATTTTTTACATTTAACCCCTTGTGAACTGGTAAGGGGTCCATGACCCCTATACCAGTTCACAAGGCTGGGGGGGATGGCAAGTCACCTGCGCTTGCGGGTGACTTGCCATTAACCCCTGGCACCCCCATTACCTGCCTCCCCAAAGGCCGGGGGGGGGCAGAAGAGCCTGGGCTATGCGGGCTTGTAGCCTGCAGGGCCAGGGGCCACAAAAGCTGGCCCCTGCGCCCTGTTTCTACAAGCCCTGCATAGCTGGTCCCGGGCTGGTTACTTTGGGTAAGGGGGGGTCCCATGTAATTTTTTTGGGGGATTTTTAAGGGTTTTTAACCATCACTCGGCCGCAGGGAGGTGATTCCAGTCGCGGCTATGGACGGCTGTATAGCTGCGGTGGACGGAGGAGCGTGTCAGGCGGGGCGCGCCTGAGCAAGCTGATCGGCGGGTCGTGCTACTGTGGGGAGCTGCGGGACGGTGTGGTTCCCTCATACCTGGAGAGGCCGTCTCACTCAGGTAGCTGTGAGGCAGGGAAGGTCGGGCTCAGCGGGTCGCGTCTGGGGAACTGATCGCCAGGATGCACCTGAAGTAAGCTGTTGCATCTGAGGGGCTTGTGCAGTGAGTAGGCAGGGGGGGACGTATGTGTTGCTAGGATGTGTGTCAGTCTTCCAACAGCTGCGGCGACGGTAACATCCTAAAACATACAACTTATTCATCCAGCGGTTGTTAGTTATCTGTAGTCAATATGCCACACATAGTTGCGTTCTAAGGGTCAACACCAAGGATTGAATCGCAGTACCAGGTTTTGTGTGACCTAGTCTCCAAGCTGGTACTTTGCCTTTACTTCCATTCAAGCTTGTCCTTTGGCTTCACTTCCTCCTGGGTCATCCTTGATCTCTGGTCACCATGTGCCCTAAATACGCAAGGGAAACGCTCTTGGAAATTAAAGAACCCAAGCTGCCATCTTTTTCCGTGCTATGGGATTTGGTTATGGACCACATTGCAGCAATAAGTCATAGGCGCTGCAAGAAATGGCGCAGAAGGGGTAAAAGAGCGGGGGTGTTGGTGAGGCTAAAAAGGAGAGGCCAACGTTTGGCTCTTCCATCTGTGCATCTAGCCAACCTGCGCTCACTCCCCAACAAAATGGAGGAATTACATCTGATGTGCAATAATCGTTCAGAGTTCTCCAACTCAGCGGTTCTTTGTTTCACTGAGACCTGGCTCAGTGCCAACATTTCTGACGAGGCCCTAGAACTCCCTAATTTTAATATCATCAGAGCAGACAGGGACTGTGACTCAGCGCAAAAATTGCGGGGAGGTGGCATCTGCTTCTATGTGAACTCCAACTGGTGCAGAGACACAAAAATCCTTGTCATAAGTTGCTCTCCCTGTTTAGAATTATTGGCAGTCAATTGTAGACCCTTCTACGCTCCAAGGGAATTTTCCTCATTTATCCTTATTGGTGTCTACATTCCTCCGCAGGCATCCGTAAAAACTGATTTAGATGGATTAGTTGACTGCATTACTGAATGTGAAAGGAAATTTCCCCAGGCCCTCATCATCGTAATGGGTGATTTCAATCAAGCTAAGCTCAATCTAGAAATGCCGAAGTTCATCCAGCATATTACCTGTCCCACTAGAGGCGGTAATTCCCTTGACCATTGCTACACTACGATAAAAGGTGCATACAAACCTATAGTCAAAGCGGCACTTGGTTATTCTGATCACGCCCTTATCCACCTGGTACCTGCATACAAGCAGCAATTGGAAAACAACAGGCCTTCCTACATTTCTACTAAGAAGTGGACGGAGCAAGCAAAATCCAACCTACAAGCATGCTTGGAATCCACTAATTGGGAAATCTTCAAAGATCCAAATAACATCAATGACTGGACTGACAAGGCAACGTCTTACATCAAGTTCTGTGAAGACATGCTGATTCAGACTAGAACCTACAGGAAGCAGGAGAACAACAAACCTTGGTTTAGGAGGTCGATCAAGGCCCTCAGAGTTAAAAAGGAGGAAGCCCACAAAAATGGCAATCTTCCTGAATACAGAAGACTCCGGAATAAGCTTTCAAAAGAGATAAAAGCTGCTAAAAGGCTATACTCAACTAGGCTGGAGGAGAAATTTTTTTCTGCCAATCTCAAAGCACTTTGGAATGGCTTAAGACATATTACCAACTTCAAGGGCTCCTCCCCTTCCATTACTCCAAACAAAGAGCTTGCTGAGGAACTAAACAACTTCTACAGCCGGTTCGAAACAGAGAAGTCTGTTTGCGGTACTCACCCTGCTAATCCCCTACCATGTGCAGGTAGCACACCCCGTCCAGACTGTCCGTCCAATCTGGACTTTGAAGTATCAGACGTCAGGAAGCTTCTAATGTCCCTCAACCCCAGGAGGGCATCTGGTCCTGATGGCATTTCCACAACATGCCTCAAGGTATGTGCAGAACAGATTGCTCCAGTCCTAACCGACATCTTTAGGAGTTCACTAGAGGGTGGAATAGTCCCTGACTGTTTGAAGAGCTCACTTATTATCCCAGTCCCAAAATCTTCATCCGCTTCGGTCTTGAATGACTTCAAACCCATTGCTCTGACCCCTGTGGTCATAAAGATATTTGAACAACTGGTCATGTCATTCCTCAAGGAGGCCACAGGTTCTTTTTGGGATCCACTACAGTTCGCATACAGAGCAAACAGATCAGCAGAGGATGCGGTCAATCTGGCGATCAAGTACACATTAGATCACGTTGATCGTCCCAAGTCATATGCTAGACTGTTATTCGTGGACTTCTCATCTGCATTCAACACCATTGATCCACAAATTCTCCATGAGAAGTTGCTCTCCTTGGGCATCCCACTAAACTTATCGGGCTGGATTTTTAGTTTTTCTGACAGGCAGGTCCCAGAGGGTCAAACTGGGACCCTTTGTTTCCACATCCAGGATCACAAACATGGGTACACCACAGGGGTGCGTCCGGTCTCCCCTACTCTTCTCACTTTACACCAATGACTTCATCTCCTCAGATCCATCGGTCAAGATCATTAAATACGCTGACGATACCACCTTAGTAGGCCTTATCAGTGACAATGATGAGTCTAGCTATAGGGCCCAAGTAGAAACCCTTGAATCCTGGAGCAAAGCAAACAATCTTATACTGAATACTCATAAAACAGTTGAACTTATAATCGACTTTAGGCGATCCCACCAATCACACCATCCCATTTTGATTGGTGAGGAGACTGTCAGTGCTAAATTTCTTGGTACTCAGATCACACAGGTCCTGAAGTGGAGCAAGCAAGCGTCTGCTATCTTAAAGAAGGCCCAACAGAGGCTATACTTCCTTAGACAGTTGATAAAATACGGTTTGTCTAAAAAGATCTTGAAAGCATTCTACAACTGTGCCATTGGATCAATCCTGACCAGTTCATGTACAGTCTGGTACGGCGGGGCCTCAGCCAAAGACAAGCATAGGCTGAAGAGAATAACCAGGATTGCTGAGAGGTTAATTGGATCTCCCCTACCTTCTCTGGATGATCAATACATGAGCAGAATCTCCTCAAGGGCTAAGAAGATATCTGGAGACTCGACGCACCCAGGTCATCCCTTCTTCAGGCTCCTACCATCTGCCCGCAGATTCATGGCTCATTCAACCAAAACTTCCAGACACAAAAACAGTTTTTTTCCTCTGGCCGTTTTGGCTTTGAATAATCCCAGTGTGTGAGTGGCACTTAACTACACCCTGCTCTGCATTGCTGATAATTATGTTAGTCTCTATAGATTTACCTGAACTGAATCGTAATTCTTGTTATTCTATGTTATGTATGTAATTGTTATAGCTCTCGTGGTGTATCTCCTTGCCAAAAAAGCATTCCTTGTCTGCACCCTGTACTTACTTGGCGGTTCAATAAAGTATTGAAGTATTGAAAAATACAAAAAAAATACCCGGGAGGGGGGACCCTATGTCATTTTTTTTTCTCGATTTAACCCTTTGTAGTGTGGATGGTAGTTGTATTTTATTTGTAAATGTTATAAAGTACTTGTTTCAGTTAGGGGGGTCTCCTGGGCAGGAACAGGGGGCTACCGATAAATATGTGGTATAGTTCTAATCAGTAGAAATGGGGCTTTCACGTGCAATATGGTTTTCCCTAATAAAATACATTTTTTATGGCAATTTTCTAAAAAATTCGTATTTTTTTTTTTTTACTTAATAATAAATCAAATTAATAATACATCAAATTTACAAACAAGACATTTCATGTTAAAGCCTAAACTCTGCTGCAAAATATATATATATATATATATAATTTTCCTGAAAATTCCAGCAAAAATGTCGCAAAACATGGCGCAAAATGGGGAAAAATGACCTGTCAACAGAGGGTGACAAAATCTCAAGTAGGCTGGCAGTTAAAAGGGCTCTGCATGTTGGGTATTGTTCTGTTGGGGGGACCTTGCGCTTTCAGACTTAGCTTGTTTTTTCTTGTTTGCATGTTTATATTTTAGGAAAAGGTGTGTTTTATTCAGCTTTTTTATACATTTTTTAGGGAAACCCTGCGCAACCAAAGAATTCTTTGAGGGATCAATTCCAGAAAGATGAGCCCACTACAACAAGCTGGGTACGCTTAGAAAGCTTAACATGTGTACTTTCAGGGAATACAGGTCCTTCTCAAAAAATTAGCATATAGTGCTAAAGTTCATTATTTTCCATAATGAAATGATAAAAATTAAACTTTCATATATTTGAGATTCATTGCACACCAACTGAAATTTTTCAGGTCTTTTTTTGTTTTAATACTGATGATTTTGCCATACAGCTCATGAAAACCCCAAAATCCTATCTCAAAAAAATAGCATATCATGAAAAGGTTCTCTAAACGAGCTATTAACCTAATCATCTGAATCAACTAATTAACTCTAAACACCTGCAAAAGATTCCTGAGGCTTTTGAAAAAGCCCAGCCTGGTTCATTACTCAAAACCGCCATCATGGGTAAGACTGCCAACCTGACTGCTGTCCAGAAGGCCATCATTGACACCCTCAAGCAAGAGGGTAAGACCCAGAAAGAAATTTCTGAACAAATAGGCTGTTCCCGAAGTGCTGTATCAAGGCACCTCAATGGGAAGTCTGTGGGAAGGAAAAAATGTGTCAGAAAACGCTGCACAACGAGAAGAGATGACCGGACCCTGAGGAACATTGTGGAGAAGGACCGATTCCAGACCTTGGGGGACCTGCGGAAGCAGTGGACTGAGTCTGGAGTAAAAACATCCAGAGCCACCGTGCACAGGCGTGTGCAGGAAATGGGTCAAGCCACTTTTGAACCAGTAACAGCGGCAGAAGCGCCTGATCTGGGCTACAGAGAAGCAGCACTGGACTGTTGCTCAGTGGTCCCAAGTACTTTTTTCTGATGAAAGCAAATTTTGCATGTCATTCGGAAATCAAGGTGCCAGAGTCTGGAGGAAGACTGGGGAGAAGGAAATGCCAAAATGCCTGAAGTCCAGTGTCAAGTACCCACAGTCAGCGATGGTCTGGGGTGCCATGTCAGCTGCTGGTGTTGGTCGACTGTGTTTTATAAAGGGCAGGGTCAATGCAGCTAGCTATCAGGAGATTTTGGAGCACTTCATGCTTCCATCGGCTGAAAAGCTTTATGGAGATGACGTTTGCATTTTTCAGCACGACCTGGCACCTGCTCACAGTGCCAAAACCACTGGTAAATGGTTTACTGACCATGGTATTACTGTGCTCAATTGGCCTGCAAACTTTCCTGACCTGAACCCCATAGAGAATCTGTGGAATATTGTGAAGAGAAAGTTGAGAGACGCAAGACCCAACACTCTGAATGAGCTTAAGGCCGCTATCGAAGCATCATGGGCCTTCATAACACCTCAGCACTGCCACAGGCTGATTGCCTCCATGCCACACCGCATTGAAGCAGTCATTTCTGCAAAAGGATTCCTGACCAAGTATTGAGTGCATAACTGAACATAATTATTTGAAGGTTGACTTTTTTTTTAATTAAAAACACTTTTCTTTTATTGGTCGGATGAAATATGCTAATTTTTTGAGATAGGATTTTGGGGTTTTCATGAGCTGTATGGCAAAATCATCAGTATTAAATCAAAAAAAGACCTGAAAAATTTCAGTTGGTGTGCAATGAATCTCAAATATATGAAAGTTTAATTTTTATCATTTCATTATGGAAAATAATGAACTTTAGCACTATATGCTAATTTTTTGAGAAGGACCTGTATATGGTTTATGGGGGACATTCCAAATGTAAAGGGTTGTTTTGGTTGAAAAATCGCAAGGTGCGCACTTTGTCTGCAGAGCTGAAATTTTCAATAAAAATTACCATTATGCTCATGCTTTACTTTGGGGTGTTTGGAAACTCTTCCCTTGACAGTAGCTATGCATGTTGGGTATCGTTCTGTTCGGGGGATGTTGCTTTTTCAGATTACACTTGTTTGTATATAGTTTTTTTAGGAAAATGTGGCTTTGATTCTGCTTTTTTATCATTTGTTTAGGGAAACTCTTTGCAACCAAAGAATACATTGAGGGATTACTTCCAGAAAACTGTGGCCACATCAACAAGCCTGGTGTACCTAGAAAGCCTGAGGTGTATACTTCCAGAGAATATATAGTTTGTGGGGGGTATTTCAAATTCAAAGGGTTGTTTTTCTGGAAAAACTGCAAGGTGCGCATAGCGCATATTACAGTTGTATTTTTTCTGAAAATCCCCTAAAGCTCTGTTTCAGTTTGGGGGAGTCTCCTGGGCTGGAAAGGGTGTCTACCAATACATATGTGGTACTGCTGTAACCGGGAGAAATTGGGATTTCACACGCAATAAGATTTTATTGACAAACTTTTTTATTACAAAAAAAACACTACAAATTGTAAAAAATAGATTTTTTTTAATTTTTTTGCACATATTTCACCCAAACATATTGGGAATACACCTAAAAAATGACAAACAAGACATTTCATGTTAAAGCTCAGACTCTGCTGAAAAAAACAATATATCATTTTCCTGGGAAATCCCTTCAAAAATCACATTTGAACATGGGGAGTGCAAAATAGTGCAAAATGATCTGGCAACAAAGGGTGACAAAAACTCCAGGTAGGCTGGCACTTAAAGGGTTAACCTTAGTTAACTTTGTCTGCACTAGCAGAACATCTTGGACACTGCTTGATGGGAACTGCTTGATTACTATTAAAGAAATCAAAATGCGTAACCACATTTCGGTGTTCTCCATCTTGAGTCTATACCCGTATACAATGCAGCATCAACCAAAATTTTGGCCATATTTGGCGCGGTGTACAATTTATATAACATAATGAGTGCTGTTGTTTAAGAGCCTAAGACCAGTCCATCTAAATACATATACCACACAGTCATAAGAATTGACTCCTAATGCGATTTGTGCTGTGCTGGCAATGTAGGGCCTGCGTCTCCCAATGTCATGGAACTACGAGAAACTGGTGTAGGGGTTGGCATTAAAAGGAGTATGACTGAAGTGATTGATAAGAGGCTGGTGTGACAGGATAACACATTTATATAGCTACTAAAGAATTTACCCTATGACCCATTTCTATGAACCGATAAATTGACCATTTGTTTGTAGTTGAATTTCCTTTTCCATGTGCCGACAGTAATACGTCAAACGAAAAATTTTATGTCAGCCAAAACGATACTGCACTCGATCAATGAACATGTTTTCACTTGATTGCATTGGGCATTTTCACGGATCAGTTATCGTCCTAATGCACTTGCTTTAGCGATTATTTGTTGGCAAATAGTTCCATGGGAAATGGGCCATTTATCTGACTACTCTAATTGTCTTTATTATAGACTGGTTAAAGTGATGTTTTTGATGTGTATTGATAAATGCTCTTACCAGCAAAAAAAAGTACACAAGACTTAATGGCTGCACCAGTAAACAATAGTGCAAGTGTTCAAGACTCTAGTCGCTACCATCTGCAATACAAAACCATACTGGGTTCCCCCACACCACCAAACCTCACCAAAAAAGAGTTGCACTGCTAATATTAACAAAGATATCAACTTTATTAGATTGCCACATTAACACAAAGACTCATTAAAAGCCATTAAAAAACATATACAAATACAAATAGCAAGCCCCAAAGGAACTAGGGGGGAGGAGAGGTGAGAGGTATTATTGAGCTGTAACACCTCCTGGCCCATAAATCATTATAACACTTCTAGTAATCCCTCTCATTGCTAACCTAATAAAGTGCAAGTGCTATTTACAATATTATAATACTCATAACACCAAGTGCAAATTGCATCAATGACAAACCGTATATATAACAAAATAATGAAAGAATTTTTGCAAACCAAGGGCACTTTAAAAATGAGGAAAGAGGGACACAGCAAACAATGCATATATGAATCTTACATATGTCCAGGGCCCGGCTTCACATTCCACCCCCTAACAGCCTACGCGTTACATGGCGGCTCCCCGTCACTTCCTCAGGGCAGAGACTATGCTGGTGTGCCCTCCCGCACCCCCCAAAAAACAGTTTCCCTAAAAAAGAGAACTTAATCTTCCCAAATCACCGTCATGTGATCAGTGTAAAATGTTAATGAGAAAGACCAACAGATCCGCCTTTTATGAGACAACATTTTGGTGTTTCTTGCTCTTTGGGCCCTGTGTCTCCTGAAAGTCTGCAGGTAAACCAGCATTTCATGCACAAGTGGGTCTGGTTGGTGCGAAACTTTTTAATGGCATTTAGAAGAATTTTTTAATTCTCTGATTCGTCTTGTGCCATATTGCTGCTGGTCCATAAATTTTTTCTCTAGTTTCTCCCTTCCTCTAATCTCGGTTTTGTATAACCCTTGCTTTCCTCTTGATAAATATTTTATATTAATTTCTCATTTTTATATTTAATGTTCATCCTGTTGTTCCCATCGGTTTCCTGTTTTGATAAGTCACTGGAGAAAAGATGCTGGATGATTTACACGTGCACATCCCCACTTCAGCCTCCAGACGTGTGGGAAAGGTCGGTGACTTCACTGTGTTCCTGCTAACTGAGGTCCATGACACACAAGCTTTGATAGACTGGCCGGGCAGCTGCGGTTTGGCAGGGGATGTTTTTTTTTTTTTATGGTCTGATTTGTTCACAGATTCATGTCTTCTGTGTTACTCTGGCACTGTTACACAATCTGATGAAAAGGGTCACGCAAGGGATCGTAATTTTTCACAAAGAAAAGTGCTGGTAATCGGGCCAATAAACATTTAACATTCTAGCGTAGGATTTTGTTTAAGGATATTGCACTACTATTTAGAAACTGCTCTAGTGCCCTGGAGGCTGCTCATGTCACCAGACATCACATGGAGATAAGCTAAGCTTATAATACAATGATTTACCAGCGGACCAACAGTTAAAAATGACTTAAACCAGACCAACACAACAAACCGTGCTCATATGCATCCCTCTTCAGGGCAATTTACATTGCTGCACATAAAAATTAATTTACCTTTTTCTAACTCCTGCTGGGGTCAATTTTAAAAACAAGATGGTGGCTCATGGACTTGTAGGCTACCTGGAACCAGGAGGTGCTGCTGGGCTTCCTGTTACTGTGCATTTGGGAGAGGAAGCTCCAAAATGGCCGCTAGCTTTCTTTTCCAACTGTGCCAGGATATTGGTCCGGTTTAAAATGGACCAAAACCAGGGGAATTGTTTGACACCCCCCCCACCATGGTTTTTAGTCTGCTTCCCAGGGGCATCCTGTTTTTATTCTTAGTATACAGTACGTCCTGCTCCAGATATAGATAACTTGGGTTATCCTCTGACAGATGGCGCTGCACTGCAGAGACATGCAAAACAGGCTTTTCCCGGCCCCTCAAATACCCGGGGACCTCCCACAAATCCCCAGATTTCTCTGCAGTGCTGACTGCGAAGACATGAAGTATCACTCTCTCGCAGGTGAGCGGGACTTTTAAGCCTGCGGCCCTGTTGGACTATTCCCACCCGTCCTTTCGTGTGATGTGCCTCCCAGCCTGGGCTGCGCTGGTCGGGTGAAGGTAGGCGGCATCGCGTGTGCTTATGGACCTCAGGCCCCCACCAAAGGGTAGGCGGTTTAGGCTGATGGTGAGCCTTATGGGATGCCCCTCCTGCATTATTACCACATGCCCCGTTGTAGCGGTGGGTCCTGTACAAAGGGCCGCCATCCTCCCTCATTCTCCCTGTAGCCTTCGGGGGAAAAGAAAGGGGGGGGTGTGGGTGTCAGGTGTATCGTGATTACGGGCATACGCCTTTTGTAATGTCTTTGGACTTTAATTGTGGTGTCAACCGCCGCTCTGACTTTTCCTGCTTTTTTCCTGCTTTTGGATGTTCCGCGCTGGGCGGTGGCGTTACCTTCAGACGCTTCTGCATCCTCATTGGCTGCTTGTTGGACTTCGCGCCCATTGGGGGGCGGGGCCTGCCCTTCGAGGTACTCGGCGCCATATTGTCTCTTCGCGCGTGCGTGTGACGCTCTTCCTTACCGTGGTCCGTAAGTGCCCTCGCGGGCGGCCTTATACTCATTGTAGAGTTTTTCTTTCTGACACCCTTCTCTTCTCATTGTGTCTTTCAGACGAGTGAATCCATTGGCTTCTCCCGGCCCGGTGTAATTGATAGCGGGTCATTGGGGCATCCAGGGTTGCTTTATTGCGTTAATCCCTACTGGCATATTGTGACTAAAAAAAAATAAAATATCACCATATGGAGGCATCTCAGGATTATGTGACCGGGGTCCCCTTGGGACAAGATCGGCTGTGTGTGGCGTGTGGACAACCCCATGCTTGACAGGGTATGGGTCTGCGTACCCTGTGCCGAGCAAGCGCTGGCCCTGCAATCAGGCCTACCAGTGGCTGCACCTCGTTTCACTTCACCTACTTCCCCAAGCTTAAATCTCACTCCTGCAGAGTCGCATACAAGTGGGGATTCTCAGCCTGATTTTGTCTGCTGGACTGCCTACGGCTGAACAGATTATTGCGAGGTCTTTAGAGCGCAAGGGCCCTGGTAAGAAGCGGCACTTGACGCCTCATGTTACTGTTTTCCCTATGGGAACTGAGGAGTTTACGAGCTCTTCTCTCACTCAGGCTCATCTGATGGGAGGCCGAGGAGTCATGACGATTCTGGCCCTGAATACTGGGCCCAGATTGACACTGACAATTTATTGATCCAGATTTTTGAGGTTCTGTCTATCTCTCTCCCTGGTTGAGGCTCCCAGGCATAGAGGGAAGCGTTTCCATACAGCAACATCACGTTTGGAATTTCTAGAGCAGGCACATTTCCATACCCTTGTGCTCAAGGAATAGGAGTGCCCCGGTAAACTTCCCGGGGTTCCAAGGGATTGGCATAGGAAGTATCCTTTTCCCCCTGAGGTGGTTAGCTGTTGGTCATCCCCCCCCCCCCCCCCGAGGTGGATGCCCCTATCATAGGGCTAACTAACACCCCTGTCTTGCAGCCCCCTGATTATGCTACCCTTCGGGATGCTGAGGACCGGCGCATGGACCTGCTGGCCTCCCACGCCTTTGCATGTGCAGGGACGGCGCTGTGACCGGTCTGTGCCTCTGCCATCACTGCTGTGGCCGTTAGAACTCTCATCCACAAAATGCTTGATCGTGCCCCTAATGATCTCCATTGGGAGGTGTTTAATGCACTCTCCACTTGTGATGTGTTTGTAAAATTTATTTTATTGGCATTGGATGACACCATCAGAATGTGTGCAAGAACTTCTGCACTTGTGGTGGCTATACGTAATTTGGTCTGGCTGCGACAGTGGGGTGCTAACAATGCTGCGAAGAAGGCCCTTATTGGGCTTCCTTTTAAGGGGCGACGTCTGTTTGGGGCCCATCTAGACCTGTTTGGTAAGAAAGGTAAGTCACTACAGCGCAGGTGGCTGTCTTGGCCCCTTCGGGGCCAGGGACCCCCTTCTACCCCCTATCATGGTGTTAAATAGGAACCAGGGGTGTCCTGCGTGGGGGCCCCAGGAGCAGCAGACGACACCCAGGCTCCTCCAGGGGGGGCTCAAAACTTCCTCCAAGTCCCCTCAAGCATGATGGGGCGCCTTCGCCCGTCTGGGTGAGGGGACGGCTGCGGCACCTTGCTCATGTCTGGAGGCATTACGCCTCAGACCGGTGGATTCAGGAGGTAGTGTCCTCCGGCTACAAGATAGAGTTTGCTGTGCGGCCTCCCCCAAGATTATCAGGTCCCGGGTACTCCTGGTCCCTGCCTCTGATCTGGTGTTAGCGCAGGCCGTGCAAGGCCTGCGGGGTCTGGGGGTCATTTGCAAAATTCCCCTTACTGACAGGGGCAAGGGACTCTACACCAACCTTTCCACAGTTCCCCAGAAGGATGGGTCAGTCTGGCCCATTCTGGATTTACAGATCTTCAGCATATTGTCCTGTACAGGTGTTTTCTGCTTGGAAACTCTGGGCTCGGCCATCAGCTCCTTGTGCCCCGGGGGCTTCTTGCCGTCTGTGGAGATCAAAGATGCTTATTTTCACGTTCCTGTATTTTCAGGACGCCAAGGTTTCTCAGATTCGTGTTGGAAGACCAATACTGCCAATTGGTGGCCTTACCATCTGGCCTCTCTTCAGATCCCAGAGTGCTCACCAAGGTGCTGACGGGGGTGATGTCTCTGATGGGACCAGGGGGCATCCGCGTGCTCCCCTCTCTGGACGTCCTCATTACTTCCTAGTCTCTACATCAGGCTGAGTTGGATACTCAGCTGGTGGTGTCCATTCGGGAGTCATTTGGGTGGGTGATCAATCACCCCAATTCCTCACTGTCCCCTTCCTTGGTAATTTCATTCGTGGGAATGAATCTGGATACAGTTCAGGCAAGGATATTCCTTCCTCAGACAAAGGTGGACAATCTGGTTGCACGGGCTCAGTCCCTCAGTCTCCGTCCCTCCACCAGGCAGGGGATGCAGCTGGTGGGCCTGATGGGGGCGTGCTTCGATGCGGCCCTTTATGCCCAGTCCCACTTGGGACTTCTGCGGCGTCTCCTACTGGTTGTTTGGGACAAGGACACAGCATCCCTGATCGTAGTGGATGGACTCAAGGAACCTGTTGGGAGTCTTCTGGAGTTCCCTGCGGATTCAGGGGAGGTGGGGCCCTTAGGAGGCCCATACACCTATCAATGGTTTGAAACTGTGAGCATTCAGGTTAATTCTGACTCGCTTGGCTATTCATCTTCAGGGCCTACCTGTTCAGGGGCGCTAGGTCGATCTGACGTCAGTTGCCTACACAATCCTCAGGGAGGGACCCGGAGTAAGAAGGTCCTCCAGGTAGCGTCTATGATTCTGACATGGGAGGAGGCCAATGTTCCCTGCATACCTGCGGTATACATTCCGGGGGGGCTCCCTTTGTAACAGGTTGTTCCATTTCTTGTCACTGTGGGGACCAACCATGTGTGGTCTGTTTTGTGCCCCGTCCCAATCTCAAGCCCCCGGCCCTTGTCTCCCTGTCCCAGGATCCTCCGGCCGTGGCCACGGATGCTTTATTAATGTCATGGTAGGACTTTCTGTTAAGTGTATCCTTCTTCCATCCCCCCTGCTAGGCAGGGTTCTGCGCAAGATTGCTCTGGATGGGATGCCAGTGTTCTGGTGGCCCCCAAGGGGCCTTGAAGAGTGTGGTTCGCAGATGTGGTGAAGATGGAAGTTGATCAGTGCGTTCTGCCAGGGGTGCCAGTTCTGCTCACTCAGGGCCCCTTACGCCATTCCAGTTTACAGACTCTGGCTTGTCGGCCTGGTTGCTGAAACCTCCATATTGATGGAGAAAGGTTTGTCTGCCTCGGCGATTGAGACCATGGTGTAGGTTAGGAAGAACACGTCTTCTTCCATCTATTATAGGGTTTTGCGTCCCTATAGTGTTTGGTTTGAGTCTAGGTCTCTTCCCTGTCGGGTGTTCTCAGCCCCCAGGGTTCTGGAGTTTTCACAGCATGGGTTGGGGTTGAGTCTCCAACTCAGTACTCTGAAGGGTCTGATCTCAGCCCTGTCAGTCTTCTGTCAGAAGTCTGTTGCTCAGCATTACTTGGTTAAGACTTTTCTTTCAGGGGGTTACTCTTGTGCGTCCCCCGCGTAAACCTATGGTTCCTGTTTGGATTGGAACTTGGTTTGTCTGTCTTGCAGGGTGATTCCCTTGATCCTATTCAGGTTGCTTACTTACCCTCAAGGTTGTCTTTCTGGTGGCTATTACTTCGGTCAGTCGTGTGTCTGAGCTGGTGGCTCGGTCTTTCCAGCCCCTATATCTTGAGAGACACTAGAATAAGGTGGTGTTCAGCTTTAAGCTGGATTTTCTGGCTGAGATGGTGTCTGCTTTCTTTTTGACTTTTGATATTGTTCTTCCCTCATGTGCCCTAATCCTAGCAACGCTGAGGAAAGGGTTCTGCATTCCCTGGATGTTGCCAGGTGTCTGAGGTATTACCTGGTAGTCACTGCGTCCGTCAGGAAAACTGACGTTCTTTTTGTGGTCCCTTCTGGGACCAGGAAGGGTTTGGCTCCTGCCTATTCTGCTTTTAGCAGATGGATTGGTTAGGCTGTGATTCAGGCCTATTCTGCTAAGGGGAAGTGTCTTCCCTTCTGCCTTACTGTTCATTCTAATTGTGCTATTGGTGCCTCTCGGGCCTTCCAGCACTAGGTTTCTGTTGAACAAGTTTGCTAGGCCGCTACTTGGTCTTCTGTTCATACCTTTTCAAGTTTTACAAGGTTGATGTTAGGGCCTTCAGCTAATGCTGTTTTTGGCCGCAAGGTTTTGCAGGCGGCAGTGGTTTAAACTGTCTGCTGTTACCTTTTTTGTTGGGGATCCCACCCTACTTTATGGACACTGCTATTGGATGTCCCAAGTGTAAGTACTATATCTGGAGCAGGACGTACTGTATACTAAGAATAATACAATTCTGTGAAAATCTCACCTGTAGAATTGGTATTATTTGTATACAGTACGTCCTGCTCCACCCACCCTGGTTTTGCATTTTCTGGATCCCCTGTATGGTGATTGTTATCATTGTTATCATTACCAGTTGTTTTGGGTGGTTAAATTCTCCCGGCTTCTTGTTTACTGCTTTTCAATGCTGGGGATTTGTGGGAGGTCCCCAGGTATTTGAGGGGCCGGGAGGAGCCTGTTTTGCATGTCTCTGCAGTGCAGCGCCATCTGGCGGAGGATAACCCAAGTGTAAGTATTATATCTGGAGCAGGACGTACTGTATACAAATAATACCAATTCTGCAGGTGAGATTTTCACAGAATTGTATTATTCTTGCTTCCACAGCTTGGCCTAGGTATCCATGTTGTGCATGCTTGTTGCTCCAGGCAGACTTGAATGTGTAAGCATGCAGGGCAGAGGTAGCAGGGGGTGCATGACCAAGCTTAGCTGCATCCCCTGCTGCCATCCACACTTGCATCTGCAGTCATTCAAGTCTTCCAGTTGTGGCGAGCATGCACAGCAAGGATACCGGGGCCACAGGAGCGAGGTTAGATTAAGGAAGTAGGGAGAATTTCATAATGAGGGGAATCCCAAATGAGTTCAGAATGATGCTTCAGAACAGGGCACTGGGAGTCATTTAGACTCCAAGACCGGCTACCACAGGTTTTGGTTTTACCTTATCAATTAAAAACCCAGACTAATAAACTAATATTTTATTTCTCAGTAAATATTGTCTTATTAACCAGTCCACAAGCTTTTTTTAAAAAAACTGTATTTTCATATTCTGGGTGGTATTCTGAGCTCAAGCAGACCTCCAGGCCTCGGGGGGAGGGCACAAAAAGCATAGGGGCATAGACCCAGTGAGTTGTTCTGCCAATCTTGGGATTCCTAAGTATTGTGACATCCTAAATTGTCCTGGGTGGTGAGGTTGTTAATGAAACCTAATGCCTTCTATGAGACTCCAGGGCTGGCGGATTCCCTCTCCCCTTGAGATTCCCCCCTCTGTGAAACCCCTACGTTCGTTCGGTTTTATTACCTGTCCAATGAGCCCACGGAGCATGTGCGGCTAGCGGTGGCATCACTTGCATCCTATTTCGGCTGTGCACAGCTACACCCGCCGCAGCTGAATGGCTGTGCACAGCTGAAAGATACAAGTGATGCCACGCGCGGCTCGTGTGTACAGCTGGGTTTACATTCAGCTTCTCCTGCTGCACATTAATATGCATGGCTGGAGTAGCTGATTGGAGGAGAGCCTCAGCTGCGCTGTGGGCTCTTTGAGCAGGTAGGGAAACCAGGGGAATCGTGTGGTTTCACAATTGGGGTGTCCTAGGGGGCGGACCAAAACCATACAAAAGTAACCATGCAGGCAAATTTCTGCACCTGCTCCTGATTGTACATATATAGGGTAAGCTGACAGTCTATAGGATGTGTTTCTACCTGGAAGGCTTAGTGGACAGGAAGGAAGCAGTCTTGGTGATATTTGCCTACTAATGAGAGGGTTTTTACCAATGGGCACTCCATGCATATCTCAAGATTGACCCTGTCTATTAAGTTGTTCATTAGTAGATTAATTATGTTATAACCATGACCCCCCAGGGTGTTCAGTTGGTTCTGAGGCGTACCATGTGTCATTGAGTACATCCAGGCTACACAAATAATCCACTCTTAAAGTGGACCAACACCCAGGATTTTGACTATCCTGGGTTTTGGTCCACTTCGGTGGGGCACCCCGATCGGGGGTGCCCCGCTGTGTGAAACCCCCCAGAAAGCCCTGAAAACTCACCTCACCCCGCTCCCACGTGACCGCTGCATCCAATCCCCGCCGACGGACAAGCAGAGCGCGTCCGCCGCGGCCTCCCGCGCGTCCCTCTTACAGGGAGCGCACCCGCGCCAGCCATTCACAAACGGCCAGCGCGGGAGCGTTTCCTGCTAGAGGGACGCGTGGGAGGCGGCGGACGCGCATGCGCCGCTGGAACTGGGAGAAGGTAGGATTGTGGGCTTCCTGGGGGGTTTCACCCCGCGGGACATCCCGATTTCGGATGCCCCGTGGGGAGGGATCTCCCTGGGTGTTGGTCCACTTTAATCACACAGAATCTCTTTAGGCCAGTCTCTTTAGGATTTGCAAGTCCTTTTTTAATGGCCAGCTACACCTTAGGCATCAGCTGTTCATTAACTGGTCTCTTGGGTCTTGGCTTCCTCCACAGGCCTTGTCCAACTCAGTCTCTCTCTGGTTCTGGCAGGAGCTTTAACCAAAAAAACTTTCATCCCACCCAGCTTTGAACATTGTGACATTAGTATACCTAGCGCATGCCCTGGACTCCAAACTCTAGATAGAACATGGTTTCCCAATCTTTTTTTTTTTTTATGGAAGAGATTTTGCTTTCCATTTCACAGTTATTTCATGTACCATTCAATAAAGTTTTTCCCCAGGAGCGAGTACAAGATTGCAGCTTGATGACGTGGCAAACTGGCATATCCTACATTTTGTGGTGGTCATCTGATACAGCTTTGCTCACAGGTGACAGATTCTCTCCCTGGGCCCCACCCCGCCCCGCAGTGCATCAGCTTGTCTGTAGCACTTAATGCCCCCTCAGTTTGCATGAGGCTGAGTACCAACAGAGGTTGGGAGACCCTTTTTTAGGCCCTTCTTTGCTCTTCTGGCACATGCTTTAACCATGTTTATTCCCAACTGCTGCTGATAATACTAATAGTAACTATTGCTAACAAATACAAAAGTACTGAGCAACTCGCATAGTCTGACTGCTGCCTATAGGGCTGTATTACATTTCAGGTAATGTACCTTCTAAAAGCACCTACCTGCCAATATGTACCACCCTTTTGCCCCTTGTATATACCTTTTTAACATTAGCTGACCATTGTGGCCTACAAAATCAATTTAAAGCAGGGGTCTGCAACAAGACCCGATTGTCTTATTGTTGCAATTTAAGGCGGCAGCAAGAAAATTCAAACAGCTTTCTGCTTAAATGTGTGTGTATGTATATACCGTATATACCATTTTGGAGCTGCCTCACTTATACATTTAATGTATATTCTTGAATATAGGGTCTGAGTTGGACAATATTCCAGCCTTTTAAACTCCCAAGCCATTTATCTCGGGACCTTCTCCCTTTATGCTATGTATGAAGTGATGGAAAGTGGCGTTCGGGCACCATTATGTAAAACCTGTTTTTACTTTAGCAGACCATGAACGTCAATATTTGCTGGGAAGGCTTCCGTCCCCTTTTCTGTGATCTTGTCACTGCTGCCATTGTGCTATTGCAGGCAGCCTGAATAATGATAGGATTTGAAAATGGTATTCCCACACTGTGCCTCATCATCTTTCCCCACTCCACTTTAACCACATTCCTGGGTATTATGGCTGGCTTTTTCTACTCCTGCCTTCCCTGCCCCCCCTCAATTCCCTGCCATGTATATTCCTGCCATTAGCTTTCATGTGTATTCACTTTATTTAACCTTAGCACCAGGGGCATAACTATAATGGATGCAACTGCACTGGGGCCCAGGAGATCAGAGGGGCTTCATCATTGGTGCTCCTCCTTGTTTATGATATTTGTTCTCAAAAGTAATCAAACATTTAGAGATAGGAAGCATGTGCCTCTGCTGTTTCGGTCTTTAGTTGTTTAGCTGCATCCAGCACAGACAGAACAGTTTTCAACCAGGCACTACTGCTCCGTTTTTTGGTAAAGGTAATAACCTTTAGCTTGTATTCCTGGTCTTACCCTATTCTGAATTTTTAGACTTTGGAAGACTGGGGGGTGGCACAATGTATACTCGGAGCTGGTGGGTGAAGATTCTTTAGTCTCACAGTGGATCTACTCTCCCCCTTGGAAAGTTTAAGATGGCTGGAGTTCTACGTTAAGGGGTAAATAATAAATTCCTGCCATCGGTTTCACAGACAGATTTTCTTTTAAAGGGTACTTATTTTTCTGCTTGTGCCTAGCACTCCCAGGAATACGCCATAGATTAATTACAGTAAATGAGAACATGGGATACTAGCTCTTGTAGGAAGATTCTTCATTGCTTCAAAGCCACAGAGCTCTTAAGATGTTATATGAAAGATGCTTTGTGTTCTAAGCATACACCACAGCTAGGTACAAATCTTTTTAAAGAACATCTTCCTAAACACAACCGCAAATGTTGCAAAGTACAAATACTTGTAATTACAGTTTAGCTTTGTGTTATTTTAATACACAAAACTACCAGACCTCAGAGACATCATTCTCTTCTACTATATTTAAACTGAACCTTCAGCGTGATTTAATGAAAAGCCCAAACTCTTAAAAAACGGTTCCCCAGCATCTAAAATTAATATATTTTACGTTTTTAGTCACTAACTTATTATTCTTTCCCCCACTGGGCTGCAACTCTGTTCAGGAATTTAGGATACGGGCGCCGCCATCTTGACTCAGAAGCGTCACACTTACTGAGGAGAGGAGAGTGGGATAAGGTACAGGGGGGCGGGTTATAGCTGTGCTTTGCTCAGACAGAGCAGAGCTGGGGTCAGGTAAAGGTCAGCAGTCCCAGAATGCAGAGCAGCACAGTCAGGAGGCACTTCCTGTTTGCAGGCTGCCTGATAAGATGGCGGCTTCCATAAGCCACATTTTTAATGTGGACAATCTGTATGTACAGGGTGTGGGAAACATATAAGATAGACTCTTATTCAGAGTGAAGGTCCGCTTTAATAGCCCTGAGTGACAAAAAAGCTGCAGTGCACCGCTGGATAGTGTTTTGTACATTTTGATGGCTTCATGTAAACCTGTGAAAACAGGCACCCAGGTGCCTGCAAAGTAGCCTTGATGGCTGGAATGATAGCTATGTTTTGGCAATTCAGAGCATGGGCTTACATCATCTCCCTAATGATACAGACAGCATAGAACAGGAAGTACAAAGATGGTGGTGTCTCCAAAAACAAGATATGTGTAACCACCCTTTTTCTTTAGAACCCGAGTTTTTTTAAGTGGGACTGTTGTCTTATATTGCTGGTTTTGGTCTTAGTTCCTGTGTTTGGTTAACCTAAAATAAAATTGCACGAATCATCTTGGCAGCACAAGTTCCCCCACCTACAACTTTTACACAATTCCGCTTACCCACCTCTTCCAGTCCATTTTGATGACTGCGTCATAGCTCATTTTAGTTTAAATAAACTCAGATACATCACACTATTTGTAGGAAGATTTCACATTTATAAAAAAAAAATGTTTCTGCAACAAAAACCACACGTAAAATACACAAACAACAATCCGTTTCACACCCACGTTGCTCAAATAAATCTCCAAAGTCCTTCGAAGACTGATGCCAACAGAATGTTAGTCCAGTGATAATTCACTTAACAGTTACATCAAATGCATTTAGTGTCACATCCCTGACACAGGCATGGGGTGGGCCCCTGAAAATGACTGATGCAATTTTAAATTAAAAACTCTATTTCCAGACAGTTGTTTTCTTTAACACAATTGAAGCCAAATTAAAATGTACCTAAAGGAATTAAATGGCCCTATATTGAGGGTTCTACAAATGATACATTAATCCAAGCATAGCAGTCCCCTATATTTAAAGTCCATTTAAACTTTTTAACAAAGTTATTCGATTGACTGATAAACTTTGCTCAGTTAAAATTAATTCAAGTCAGTCAAGAAATACTCATGTGCCCTCTGAGGTGTGAGGTAACATTTCAAACCCCAACCAAAAACTTTTTTATGCAATTCTACAGCTGTAATTAAAAGTTTTGAGATTTACTTGCCCCTAAATAAACCATGTATTAATCTTCAAGGCGAGAGGTTCAATTGCTGTAGAGAAGGCTTCAGGGTGCCCAAGTGCCATGACTGTCTCCTAAAGAGGATTCCGCTACAGGATCAGTTCAACACCAGTGCGGTGTTGGCAGCAGATTCCTGTCAGTGCAGGGCAGAAACCACTTCTCCAGGAACAGACAAACATTCTGCAGGATATAGAGGGGTTGGACTGCAGAGAACTAGAGTAACGTTATTTTCTCTGATGAGTTCTATGTTGTGATAACATTATAGCAGGCTGATATTCCTATGTGAGGTGCGCTTCATCCAAGAGAGTGGGCTCACATACAGTTTTGCCTAGGTCCACTGCCATAAATAAAGAATGATACTTGAAAGTCTATCTCCTGTAACCCCCCCCCCCCCCCCCACCTCACCCAAAACCCAGCAAAGTTCTCCCGATGTTTATGACCCTGGGCAAAGCCATCTTAGAGAGTCTGTGCAGAGTGGCATACCCCACTCTGTGCACACTCCAGTCTACTCATTCAATTCAATGGCCAGCCTTCCCGTGGCTTTGCCTAAGTGGCGGTGACTGCACTGGATTCTGTGCAAGGTAAATTGTAACCGCATTGTGCCTCAGCGCCGGTGAGTTACTTGGACACTGGACATCCAGTTAAACATCGTCCAAAAGTACTTTAAACAGATCCAGGATTACTGGCATTATTATTATTACTGGTATTATTATTATTGGCATGGATTATACTTTATCCAGTATGATTAGGCATCATGTCACAGGGCTTATTTTCAGAGGATGTCTTATTTTTTTCATGAACCACAATCTACGTTACGCGCTATCTGGTGTCTTGGCATTCCACTGCACTGCAGGTGTAGCTGTTAGCTCCCCTTGGTGACTGGAAGCAACCACTACACTCTAATAGAGTGCAGAGGGGAGGAGAACTACCCGATCTTAGTGCGAGAGCCCACTTGCAAACCCTCAGTGTTGTGAGTCTTATGAGTTTGATTCTTTTTGGGAGTGTCTCCTTACTGGGTGAAGGGTCTATCTGTCCTGCTGAATTCTATTGCCTATTGATTTTACTCTCTATGTAAAGTTACCTGATCACCATTGAAATGTACTATTTTGTGAACTGTCACTAGGGCTTATTTTTGCAGTAGGACTGATTATCTTATCCTCAAAAATCCTGAAAAATCATTATAGGGCTTGTTTTTATGGTAGGTCTTAATTTCGGGGAAACAGTGTAGGTGTCAACTGGTTTAACAGCCCAAGCATCACCATGAAAACAGCAGGTATTTCCAAGGACGTTTCATAATGCGACTAGACTTTAGGAGATTTATTTATGTGTGGTTTATATCAGATTTGGTGACAGAGGTACTTAACCTGTGCCCTGACTAACCATTGGTGGGTGGCACCCAGTTCTCATAAGCAGTTTCCTTCTCTTCCTCTCCCTTGACTAGGGCCCCTACCATGTGGCACCTTGTATTTGGCTCTCTGGACTGTGGCTCCTATTACTCGGATGGATCCTCATCCCTGTTTCTGTGCTTTTCTATTTGTTATTCTGCTTGTGCTGAAGGTGTTGAGCACCAATCCCTACCTGTACTAGGTCTCCCTGCCACAACAAATTCCTAGTATATACTGTATTTAATGCATGCATTTGGCAATACATGTGTCCTAAATGTACTGCCATTTGAGATTTAGTGACTTGTATTTTTACAGTGTCATTATTACTTCTTTGTACAAATTAAACAAATGAATGACTGTGGGCAGTTTTATGGCATTTATCTATGCTCCAAGCTTCCCAAAATGCTTCCTTACTATTCGCCACCAAACTGATTTGTTGCCAATCTGGTGTGTATCGTCCTGTTCTTTTTGCATTGTGTGTGGCCTCCATTGTGTGTGACAACCATGAAATTAGTTTAGGCTCTAAAAAGATGGTCCCTGATGTAAGCAGTCAGGGAATGCGTGGAGGACACTGTGTGGTTTCTCAGCAACACCAACAAGAATCATGTGCAGTTCAGTTTACCCGGCTGTATGGGGCTCTCATGATAAAGTGCTTAATATTTCATTCCAAGGCTGGTACTTCGGTGACCGGCTGTGCGGTGTTTGGAGGTACTTTAAGGTAAAGAAGACGGATACCGAGTCTCAGAGTCTGCATTAAATGTAGGGATTGCCAACCGGAAATCTTGTGTCAGATGGGGATATAACATACAAGCTCCCCTTACCCATTCAAAGACCAATTCCATTTCCTAAAACATTCAAATGCATTTGTCTAGCATTAAAAACATATATTTCTTGGGAGAAAATCCCTTTCCCCTTTAAAGACTAAAAGACTCCAGGGCTGTTCGAGTTCCACTCCTTGGGTCATCCCAGAGATGGATGCCCCGCTGTGTTAAACCCCTCTGAAACCCCGATACACTCTTCTTCTCACGGAGTCCTCGCTGCGTCTCTGTGCAGCGGCCACATCCCCACTCAGCTGTGCGTACACCCATGCCCGGCCTTTCTAAATAAATGACATGGGCACGCCAAGACTAGAATGTATGTGGTGTATCAAGGTTATGGCACAGTATGTTTGATTTTAATTCATGTTTTTAACCAACAGTTATAATAAAATTAATAAGATTTTGATACTTTGAGTGCAATTGTCAGTCTCTGTGGGGATAGAGAGTAGGGGTGGTTGGGGGCCACTCCAGTTGTTTTTATTCAAGACTAGAATGTAAGCGAGGGATGCGGGCTCTCTTCAACCCCACTTGGCTGCTTAGCCATCAGCGAAGCAAAGCATAGGTTAGTCTGTACTTTCATGCAGGGTACCGCGCATGTTCAACCTCCAACAGTCAATAGTCCAGCTCTGGGGTTTATATTCTGGTCTTAATAGCGCTTCAGGGGCCCCCTTTAAACCCAGGGCAGAGGCTTCCCTGACGACACTCTGGTTGAAGGTGGCCACTCTCATGGTGATCACCTCCATCAGGTGGGTTTCGGAGCTGGCAGTGCTCTTAATCAGACCACCATTTTGGTGCTGCAGGAAGACAAAGCTGTGTTTCATGTTAAGCAGGAATTTTTGCCCAAGGTGGTCTCTCCCTTCCATCTTAATCAGGAGATAGTGCTACCCTCTGGGGTTTAAGGTGTTGCAGACAGTGGTAAAACCCTCTCCGGGGGTCTAGGCTTGAGGTGTCAGTGCAGTTATTCTTGGTTATGTTGACGCAGTCGGTTGTTGGCTTTAAAGTGGCCTAACACCCAGGATTTTGACTACCCTGGGGCACCCCATTCGGAACCCCCCAGATCGCCGAAGATAACTCTCCTTGTCCTGGTCCTACGGCACATGTGCTGCCACCCGGCGCACTTGCAGACGGCTGATGTCACGTCGGCTAAAGCCAGTGGCTCCGAACGCTCTGACAGTCGCATCCCCCGCTACCCTCTAACATGGAGCGCGCCCATGCTGGCCATTCACAAATGCCTTGTGCAGGCATGCGCCCTGCTAGAGGGATAGCAGGGATGCAGCAGGGAAACAAGGTAAGTGTATGAGGCGCCCTGGGGGGTTTCGCACAACAGGGCATCACGATTTTGGATGGTGGAGGGAAACGATCGGAATCTTATAGATTCCTGGAGCGATTGCGGTGGGTTCTGGTCCACTTTAATGAGGATACTGCTTTGGGACTTCCCACGTGTTGCTGCTATTGGTGCCCCAGGATAGAAGGGATGAGAAAAAGGTAATTTGTGTACACACTGGTAAATTTCTTTTCTCATTTGCTTCCATTCCGGGGCACCATACCCCGCTACTTTTGTGTTACGACTGCGTTGGTGACAATTGATGCACATATTTTAGTTTTGTTGCACTTTTCTAGTAGCGCGCATTATATGCATGTCTCCTCTCTCTGGGCTTTGGCTGTACTGCTTTTTAATTAACTGTGGATATCCTGACACAGCTCACCTTATTTAGGCCGGAGGAGCTATTTTTTGATTTTGCAGTCCCCGCCTACAGCTTAGATTAACCCATGCGCTGCTGCTAGTTGTGTAATGGAAGCAGATGAGAAAAAAAATTTAACAGTGAGTACACATTTCCTTTTTTTTTTTTTTCAACAAACTGCTTATGCTGCAGACGGGAATTGGGGGGGGGATCTGCCACACTGCCTGTTACATAGTGGATTGGGGGCTGCACGTTGTCTGTTATATGGTGAGGGGGATTCTGTATGTTGCCTGTAATGTGGGTAGGGGAATTCTGAATGCTACTTGTTTTTTGGGGATGGGGAGGGGGATCTGCCACAATACCTGTTATAGGGGTGATTGGCGAGATTCTGCTATTTCTTGTTAGGTTTCCGGGGGTATTTTAGCAAATCATTTGGTACAGCCTTTTTTTTCCTCCAAATCCTGCTTCTTATAGGGTGAGAAAATACAATAATTTAGAGAACTGGGTTGATCCCTGTAGTAATCCTTAAGAATGATAGGATGCATTTCCTGGAGCCTAAATGGAATTTGTCAGAAAAGAATTGGGGAACTTCCATTGCTAAACAACTTTAGATGCTGATAGTCTGGCTTAGAGTCATTGAACTGCAGTGCACTTCAATGTTGTCTAACATGTTATTTTACTGGAAGTTTTAGTACAGTGACTAAAAACCAAAAGCAATGGTAGCATCCATATGTTTTTCTTTAATGAGTTTTCTTTGAATAATTTTATATAATGTTATATAAGCATACATGAAAAGCTGTGAACAGCACCAGCTCTCTGTTCAGGACCACAAGGCATTTCTACTTATGTAGAATCAAATATGACATGTCCTTTTTAAGAAGTTTTAATAGGATTTTGCATAGCCCTAAATGTTGAGAATGGATCCTGTCCTGGACACCAGTGAGTAGAGTATATGGGAGCTAATATACAGTCCTTACCGGGCAGGTTACAGTGTAGGTATGCTCCCCTACACTTTGTCCACCAACAAAAAAATTGGATTGGGGGGGTGGTCTTATTAGTTTTCGGTTAGTTTTAGTTAGAGAGGACTGGAGTGCAGGAGCATGGCCCTGTGAGAGGTACACGGCCATGCTTGGGTTATTCCTATTCATGGGAGCTAGCAATACTCATGGGGGTGGGGCCAGACTATCACTTATCTGCTGAAATCTTCTACAGCTATCTATAGCATTATTCAAGTATATCATTAAAAACATTCCAGTAGGAAAGTTCCAATGTGGCCCCATCCCCATAAATGGTTGAAAAAAATATATATATTCTAAGTATGTCACACACCCCGCTTCAGATAGTCATTACACTTGGGTTATACCGACCTGTAGAAGGCGATCTTGCAAACATGTCATGAAAAAAAGTGAGCCCCTCCCGGTCCATAAATACCTGGTACCTCCCACTCATTCCCCAGTCTTTCATCTCTGCAGACGGCGAGCAAGTCGGAAGATGGATGTCTCCTCCTTGCAGGTAGCCGGGGTAACTCCCAGCCCTCCTCTTTCGGTCTATTTCTGCCTGGACCTACTGTATCTCCCTTTTCTGTTAAGAGCCTCCCAGCCTAGGCTGCGGGTCCCGGCAAAGGTAGACGGCACCTTAAGCTGCCTCAGGAGCTATGCTCCACCGTGAGACCCCATACTAAGGGGTAGGCGGTATTCCGGGTTGGTGATCCTGGTTGGGATGCCCTGTCCTTGCCCTTACACCTTTGGGGTGTTAATTCCCCCTTCCCCGGTCACCCTTCGTTCCCTACTGCTGGGGGGGGGGCGCTTATCCCCTTTAGTCAGTTTTGCCCCTTTTTGTATGCTTGGGTGCAACTTGTGTGAGTGTGTTTATGCATGGCTGTCCATTACTGTTAGTCTTCGGGGGAGCTTCTTCCCCTCCGGCGCGGTTTCGGGGAGGCGGGGTGGAGCCGGTCGCGGGGCGCGATCCCGCGGCCCGCCCCCTCCCTCTCCCCGTCTTGCTGGTGACGCTGCGGAGCCCGGTCACTGGCCGGGAGCTGCCTGTTGTCGGCAGAGAGGGGCTGGGCCGGGCGCAGCGTGCGATCCGCGCCGGCCCGCCCTTCTTCATCCGGACCGGCCAAGTCCCTCCGCCTCGTGCAGGCCGCCGTTCAGTAAGCGCCCAGTGGGCTCCAGTCTTTCAATTGCTCCTGCATTGTGCCCCAGATGCAGCTGCTTGTCAGCGCGAGTTTGATATATGTATTTTCCTAATTGTATGTATGTTTGCCATGGCCCTTCAGTATGTGCCCTGTGTTGTGTGACATATGTGTGACAGTCCCCCTTTTTTTTTCTATTCCAGGCGGACCCCTGCTGGATCCTAAAGGGTCCTCCTGGTCCTAGGGTCCCTTGTTTCATTTAAGTACTCCCCATAAATCCTCCCACAAGGGACACAGAAGGGGCATCCCGGGTCGCTTATATTGCGTAATTCCCTTGGGTATTGCGACTACCGGTAAAATCACCATATGGAGGCTTCCCAGGATACCAAGCTAGGGCTCCCCTCGGGGCAACCCTGGCAGTGTTTGGGGTGTGGGGCATCCCTTACAGGGGATAATGTTTTCCTTTGCATATGTGCGCAGCAGACTATTACGCGGCAGTCCGGATCCCATGCGTCTGGTTCTGCGCCGCCGGTCCCTTCTCCTACCCCTCCCCGTCTGACCCGTACCCCGTGTGATGTTGTCACGAGTGGGGAGTCGCAATCTGAGGTGTGTGCCAGATTGTTTAATCTTGAAAAATTATTTTTTAGCGCTGTGGCCAGAAAGTCCCCGGCTAAGAGAAAGAACTTGTCCCCAGCCATGCAGGCTTCTGATTTTGAGGAGTTTGATTCACTGGACTGGTCTGATTACCCCCCCGCTATAGGAAGGGGAGCTTTTTGAGGAGTCGGATGGTTCTGACGATCAGCAGTTTGTTGGCGCCGATGCCGAGCAGGGTCAGGGGAATTCCTTTACCCCTTCCTTTCGTGGGGCCAGAGCTGGACGGAAATCGGCTGTCTTCCCCTCCAGAGGTGATTCCTGGAACAGAGGACGTGCCCGTACAGGTCACAGCTGGGGCTCCAAGCCCAAAGCCGCTGCTAAGCCGGCTCAGCAATGAGGGGGCGCCCTCACCCTCGCGGGTGGGGGGACGGCTGCGACACTTTTCCCAGGTCTGGGACCAGGAGGTCTCGGACAGATGGATTCGGGAAGGGGTGTCTTCCGGTTACAAACTGGAGTTCGAGATCCGGCCTCCTCCCAGATTCTTCAGGTCTCGCGTGCCCTTGGATCCTCTGGCCGCGCAGGAGCTCCGGCCGGCAGTAAAAGATCTCCTGGACATGGCTGTCATCTGCCCGGTGCCTCCCTCGGACCGGAGCCTGGGATACTATTCCAATCTGTTCACGGTGCCCAAGAAGGAAGGCTCCGTTCGTCCCATCCTGGATCTGAAGTTTCTCAACAGGTTTATCCGTCCCAGGAAGTTCCGCATGGAAACTCTGCGCTCTGCCATAAATTCACTTCGGCACGTCCATGACGTCCATAGACATCAAGGATGCTTATCTGCATGTTCCAATCTTCCCGGCGCATCAGAGATTTCTCAGGTTCGTGGTGGAAGATCGTCATTTTCAGTTTGTGGCCCTTCCATTTGGCCTTACCTCGGCTCCAAGGGTTTTCACCAAGGTGCTGGCGGGGGTGATGGCCCTCCTCAGAGCCCAGGGTATCCGCATCGTGCCTTATCTGGACGATCTTCTTTTACAAAAATTTTATTGGGTTTTCATATAAAATATACATGAATCAGACATTACTTTATGCATCAATGTTGACAGGTGAACAGGCTTACAAAATGTGCATTATAACACAGTATTAAATCGTTATCAAAAAAGACATTGAACTTCCTGAGTGTGTTTACTCTTGCATAATAAACAATAGGTATTAAACAGGTTGTAAAGGTTCCTGAGTGTTATTTCTCTAAAGTTTGGTATTAGCTATTAAGATCAGCTTCTGGCACAAAACAACAAGTGCTTGAGGTACCATGAGTTACAGTCTGAGCTGGATAGCCTGCACCAGAGGAGAATGTCTATCTTTACAATTCTCAGCTGGTGCTAAGGATCTATGTTCAAGGTTTAACATTAATGCATAGTCGATAGAAATGATTGACAGTAGAATAGGAAGAGAAGAAAAAGGCGGGGCAGAGAGGGAGGAAGAGAAGGGAAGGGACTGAGGAGAGGGAAGAGGGGTAGGGGTGGGTCCCAGGTTGGGGGCCAAGTCCAAGGTGAAATTAGGTATTTTTTATACTCAAACTGGGTGGACCGGGTCTGTCTGGTGGTGGTCAACATCTATATATTCAAGCCAAGGGGTCCATATGTCAAGGTATCTTTTATAAGCGTCGCTATTTATTGCTGTAATTTTTTCATTACACAATGTATCTGAGATTCTGTTCAGGATCTCTTGCCAAGGGATTCTAGGCGATTTCCAGTTTCTGGCAATGGTGAGGCGGACAGAAGCTAAGATATGCTGAATTAATTTCCAGTGGTTTTTAGAGTATTTGCCTGATTTGTGAGAAAGTAATGCCTCTTTAGGGTTCTTGGTCATCGGGAGATGGAGGATATCAGAAAGCAGTCTATACACCCTGTTCCATGTGGCCGAGACTATAGGGCAGTCCCACCAGATGTGAGCCATTGATCCCACAGAAGGGCATCCCCTAAAGCAGAGCGGGGAAGTCGATGGAGAAAACTTATGGATCCGGTCGGGCGTGAGATACCATCTGAAGAGTGTCTTGTAAGCATTTTCTAGCACTACTGTGTTACAGGAAATCTTCTTTGTGTTATCCCATATTCTTTGCCACTCGTCTTCCTCCACATCGCACCCCAGCTCTCTCTCCCACTGAGCCATGTAATTATGCCCAATAGGTGATGGTGGGGACACCAGAGTTGCATAAAGGCTCGATATCAAGCCCCCACTAAAGTGGTTCCTGATACACCGGGACTCAAAGTCAGTACTCTGATATGGAGGAGGAGAGCGGGCCAGCATGCTGTTAACAAAATGTTTGATCTGTAAGAATCTAAAGGTTTCAGACGGGGGCAGGTTCTCTCCTGAGTTAAAGCTGGACGATCTTCTTATTATGGCATCCTCTCTCAGCCAGGCAGAGCTAGATACCAGGACTGTGGTAGCCACCCTGGAGAGATTCGGCTGGGTGATCAACTATCCCAAGTCCTGCCTCTGTCCGTCCAGGGTGGTGGCGTTCCTGGGAATGTCTCTGGATACTTCTCAGTCCAGGGTGTTCCTCCCCCGGCCCAAGGTTCTTTTGATTCAGGAATTGACTCAGCTTCTCCTATCCATCCCTCGCCCGTCCATCCGGCTGGGGATGCGACTGGTGAGATTGATGGTGGCTTCGTTAGAGGCGGTTTCCCTTTGCCCAGTTTCACACAAGGACGCTCCAGCTCCATCTTGTCATGCTCGGGGTAACTCCAGCCCTCTTAATAAGCTCACAACCCCCAATCTCCACAGCCAGCTTCACCTGTAGGAGCCCCCGCTTGGCGGGACGCAAGATACGCCTACCCGGGATCGGTTGCCCCCAGGACTTAATGGCTCAAAGGATGTAAGCTTATATGTGGGAGGACTGGAGAACCAATAGCAAGAGCGTGAGTGACGGAAGTCCAGAGACAGGCAATAGGTCAATAACGGGAAGGCAGAGATCGTAGCGGCACCAGGGGTCAGGCAAGACGTAGTCGGGGTTCAGGCAGAGGTCAGCAACTGGGGATCAGGATCTAGAAGCGTCAGTTCAGGCAAAGGTCGGCAACAAGGATTCAGGATCGAGAGGCGTCAATACAGGCAGAGGTCGGCAACAAGGATTCAGGATCGAGAGTGGTCGTACAATCAAATCGGCAACAGGCTAGACTTCACAGGAGTAGGTAACACAGGGTTCTGAGCGCTATCACAGGCAATTCACAACTGAGAGGGAATTGCCTTTATAGGGACTGGTCTGAGGGAAGCAGTGTACTGATTGGAGCACATAGGATTCCAAGGGTAATTGGCTGGCAACAAGGGAGGAGGTAAGGCCAAGATATCAATGGGGCTGATTGGCCTGCAGAGCAGAAGAGGGCGAAGCCCTCAATCCCCTAGGACTCATTAACCCTTTAACTGAACCTCCGGCGGGTGCGCGCAGCACAGCGCCGCCGGAGGGCATAACAGACACGTGCTCGCGGCCGCGCGCGAGCACGTCCACTGGAGGAGGAAGCGGGGGGCGCGGCTGAGCTGGGCGCCGCTCGAGCCGACGCTGCTCGAGCCGCCGCTGCCCGGCACGGCCGCCGCTGGCCGCCTGGAGACGTCGCTGGAACGGGGATCAGGTAAGCGGTTCCTGACACATCTCTTGGCGGCCTGGCACAGGTCCCCGCTGTCATTGGATCAGTCTTTTCTGATGTCCCCCCGGGTTCGGCATTCCCTTCGGTGGTGGCTGGAACCGAGCAATCTGATGAAGGGCAGATCCTTTCTGACCCCTCGTCGAGAGACGGTCACCACGGATGTCAGCCTGTCAGGTTGGGTGAGATTTTGGAAGGATCTTCAGTTTCAGGGACTGTGGGGGCCTCAGGAGGCTCACGATCCCATCAATGTTCTGCAGCTGAGAGCCATCAGGTTGGTTCTGGCTCACTTGACTCATCAGTTACAGGGCTTACCGGTTCAAGTTCGGACGGCGGTTGCCTACATCAATCACCAGGGAGGGACTCGCAGCAGGCGTGCCCTCAGGGAAGTGTCTTTGATCCTGGCCTGGGCAGAGAGCAATGTCCCATGCATCTCGGCGGTGTACATTCCGGGAGTGGAGAACATGGAGGTGGACTCCCTGAGCAGGTGCTCATCTCGCCGGGGGGAATGGTCGCTCAGCCCCAAGGTGTTTCGGTCGCTTTGCCACCGGTGGGGGACTCCGGAGGTGGACCTCTTTGCCTCTCGTCACAATCACAAGCTTCCGGCATTTGTGTCTCTCTCTTGCCATGTCTTTGAACTGGAGGGATCTGGGGTTTCTGTACCTGTTCCCTCCGTTTCCCATGGTGGGCAAAGTGGTGCGCAAGCTGGCCCTAGAGGGCGCGTCAGCAATCCTGGTGGCTCCAAGATGGCCAAGACAGGTTTGGTTCACAGACGTGGTAAGGTTGGCAGCGGATCAGTTAGATTTGCCCCTTCTGCCGGATCTGCTCACTCAGGGTCCACTGCTCTACCCCAATTTACCAACGCTGGCTTTGACGGCGTGGCTGCTGAAACCTCCATCTTGAAGGAGGAAGGTCTTTCTGATGCTGTCATTCAGACTCTGGTTAGGGCTAGAAAGAAGTCTTCCTCTGCCATCTACTATAGGATTTGGAGGTCTTATATTGATTGGTGTGAGGTCTGGGCCTTGCCTTGCAGGGTGTTTTCTATCCCTAGGGTTTTGGAATTTCTGCAACATGGTCTGGACCTGGGTTTGCAGTTTAGTACGCTGAAAGGGCATGTTTCTGCCCTGGCGGTTTTCTTTCAAAAGCCTTTTGCTCTTCATCCTCTGGTTAAGACTTTTTTCCAGGGGGTTACACATGTGCGGCCTCCTAGGAATTCTTTGCTCCCAGTTTGGGATTTGAATTTGGTTCTTTCTGCTTTTCAGGGTCCTCCTTTTGAACCTTTGCAGAATATTGCTCTTTCTACGCTTACTCAGAAGGTTGCGTTTCTGGTTGCCATCACTTCCGTTCGGCGTGTATCGGAGTTGGCGGCTTTGTCCATTAAGGCTCCGTACTTTGAGAGGCATCAGGACAAGGTTGTTTTCCGCTTCAAGACAGATTTCCTTCCTAAGGTGGTTTCTGCCTTTAATCTTAATCAGGACATTGTTCTACCCTCCATGTGTCCTAAGCCCAGCAATGACAAGGAGAGGGTTTTGCATTCTCTGGATGTGGTTCGCTGTGTGAAGTACTATTTGGTGGCTACTTCTTCTTTTCGTAGGACTGACGCCCTTTTTGTGGTGCCCTCCGGGCCTAGGAAAGGTTTGGCTCCCGCCAAGTCTTCCATTAGTAAATGGATTCGCCAGGCCATTGTTAGGGCCTATTCTGCCAAGGGGAAAGTTCCCCCTTTTCGTGTTGCTGCTCATTCTACTCGTGCCGTTGGGGCATCCTGGGCCTTCCAGCATCAGGCCTCCGTTGAGCAAGTTTGTAAGGCTGCTACTTGGTCTTCCGTTCACACTTTTTCCAAGTTTTCCAAGGTTGATATGCGGGCCTCAGCGGATGCTGTTTTTGGCCACAAAGTTCTGCAAGCTGCAGTGGTTTAAGTTTGTGCATTATTGCCTTGTTTTGGATCCCCGCCCTTTATGGACACTACTATTGGATGTCCCAAGTGTAATGACTATCTGAAGCGGGGTGTGTGACATACTTAGAATAATACCATTTTGTGATTACTCACCTGTAAAATGGGTATTATAAGTATGTCACACACCCCGCTTCACCCCGCCCTTTGGTATTCTGGATCCTTTCTATGGTAAACCTTTTTTACTGTTACTGGTTATTTTGGCTCTTCCTGGTCCCTTTACTGCTGTCTTAATACTGGGGAATGAGTGGGAGGTACCAGGTATTTATGGACCGGGAGGGGCTCACTTTTTTTCATGACATCTCTGCAAGATCGCCCTCTACAGGTCGGTATAACCAAAGTGTAATGACTATCTGAAGCGGGGTGTGTGACATACTTACAATACCCATTTTACAGGTGAGTAATCACAAAAAGGTATTATTTCCACTTTCTGAACTTGCACTGAAGTAAAACCATCTACTGGCACTCACTGTTTGACACGTTCCCATTGCTTCGAAAGGAATAAGGGTTTTCTTAGCCAGAGCTAAAATCCACAGCCAAACATTGTCTTAATGTAAGCAGGAGGATTGGAAGATGCCTGGCAGTTGATGGCCCAGACTCAGAAAGAAGGGGGGGGCTATCCCGCTGCTAGGGATTATCCTCAAGTGTGCTTATAATAGAGAATGAGTAGAAATAAGATGGTGCTGACAGACATAGATTTGTCTCTTGAATAATCACAGTAAAAAATAAGTTCCTCAAATGTTGGCGACAAGAGAAAAAAATGTAGACAATTTACAATTTTAAAATGGCTTACAATCAGATATGTGGACATTTCCTCTAAGATTTTAAATTTACTTACATATACATACAAATTCACAATTCCAGCCAAGCTGGCTGCCTGGCCACCACTTCTTCCTCGGAAATCTGATGACCTTCAGTTCATGTTGGGTCTAAACTTCATCATCACCCCTGGGGTCGTCTTCCACCTCCACGCTACCCTCCCTCTCAGCTTCCACATTGCAGAAAGCCATAGCAGTGGACACTACGGTTTCATCATCATCGCAGTGGTGTGCTGGCCACCCTCGAACAGAAGTTGTTGGATATCTGGGAACCCTAGGTCTGCAACTGGGGCAGGGGCAAATGGATGGCCCACGGTATGCCAGCTAGGAGTGTCCTCAGGGCATTAGTGACTCCATGACCTGTGGCTGGGACAGCCTTTCTGATTTTTAGGGGGGTGAGGCGGAGGGCTTCGCACTTTCGACAGAAGTGAAGTGGATTGAAGCCGATCCCATGGAACTGGTAGCACTTCATGCCACATAATCTGACTCAACTTGGGCTGTCCTTACCACTTTCTTCTACAAAGATAGAAGACGCTGCAAACCCTGGCACCTGCTTGCACCAGAGGAAGGTGTAGCAGACACAGATGACTTTATTACTCTCCATGCAACCTCTCATCCTTACTGAGCAGAAGTTTTATACTCCAGTTCTATTTACCCTTTTCATTTTCCCCACAGTAGGTCGGGGACCACATCTGATTGCTCTGAGGGTCACATGTTGAGCATATGTGGCCTATGCTATTGTCATGACAACATTTTACAGCTTCTCATGCCTAGGGAATTTTGGTGGAATGAAAACAGGAAGGTTGGGGGAAGAGAACTGAGAAGGGGAAAGGGTGCCCCCAGCACTTTGAGCATCCAGGTGTGGCTGCCATATAGTGTCTACAAAACAACTACTTATAGTAGAAAGCTGAGAAGGGGAAAGGGTGCCCCCAGCACTTTGAGCCTCCAGCTGTGGCTGCCATATAGTGTCAACAAAAAACTCCATACAGTAGAGTGACAATAATACAGAGGAGTAGCTCTTTCAGATGCTATTTTTCCCAGGTTCAGCAGTTATGCATACATTTAGATATTGGCATATGATGGGTTAGGCAGGGATCCTCAGCCTTTTATGCAAAGTACCCCCTAGCAAAAAGCAGTTTGCAGTGCATTTTTTTTTTTTTTTTTTAATTGAACGTTTTTATTGAGGGAAGCAAAAAATTACAGAGCTTGGCAACGCAGTGCCACGAAAGTACACACATAGCAGACATGTGAACGGAGTCGCACAACAACAAATTTCAAAAGTCAAGAAAAGCGTGAATAAAATGCAGGGCCACAAGCCCGCTCAATATATGCTGGGCTGCGAACCCGTTTAGTAGATCACTTTAGCCTCTGCAATCCATGCCCCCAACTTTTCTTTCAAAGGGTAAGACAACAAAAATAACCATACTCTACGGAAATAAGGGAGGAGGGGAAAGGGGAGGGAGGGGAAGACTAGACAGACACATTCAAGGAAGAAGCGGGAGGGATATAACAGTATGGGGTAGGAAAGGAAAACAGTGGGGTGAAGGGACTATCCCACTAGCAACCTGCTCCGGCCGTATTACATATATAGGAGAAAGTCGGGGGGGGGGGGGAAAGTGAAGCGATCCCATTCCCGCCAGGTCCTTCTATGTTTTTCCAAAGTCCCCTTTAGCGAGGCAGTAAGTTCCTCCATCCTACAAATATCCTGAACCGCCGCCAGCCACTGTGCCGTTGTGGGGGGTTCAGTGGACTTCCATTTAGCCGGAATGCATGTTCTAGCAGCGCTCAGAAGCGGGGCGAGGAGGGACCTGCGCCTGGACCCCACAGATGCCGGAGCCAGGTTAAGCAGGTAACATGCCCGATCCTCACCAAGGTCAACATCCGTTAGTTTCTTAACGACCTCCCTCACCCCCCTCCAAAAGCCAGTCAACTTCTCGCACTCCCAGAAAACATGTGTCATAGTCCCTCTGTCACGCAGGCACCTCCAGCAGAGGGGGGAGCAATGCATTTGTAATGCTTGCCAAATGGCTCTATATGCAGAGCTTTGGCAATCGGGAGTGCAGCGGTCGCTCCCACATTAGTGAGCCTGTTTTAGGATGCCAGCGGGCAAGGCCAGAGGCTCGGCATGGAAGCTTTTAGATTTCAGGGCCGGCCACTTTAGATTTTGTTGTGCTTTAAGCTTCCTTTTGGTCAGGTGTTTGGTTTTCTGTCCTATTTTGCTCTTTTGGAATGTAAAATAAACATTTAGGTTAGGGCGGTGTCCCCGTACCTTTGATTTGTCTTGCTGTTTCCAAGTTTATTATATTCCTGTGGCTCTTCGTTCTTAAAGTCAAAGTGGCTTTACTCTCCTTGAGTAGTATAGTTTCTGGTTACAAATCCCAGATTCCTTCCATTGTAACAGGTGAGCTCATCAGCAAAATCAAGCAGCGGTAATAACCTCCCCAGGTGAAAACGCTGCCAATAACCCTTTAGCTAACAAAAGACTGTGATCTCCTTATCTTAGGTGCAGGAGAGATTGAATCTGGGAGCTCAGGAATGTAAAGCGTTGTTCCTGCCTATGCCAATCGGATGATTGGCAAGCCACAGTCAGGAATTCTCTGCAAGGTACGCCAAACACATGAGTTGGTATACGTTGCTAACCTAAAACACATTGTTGCTAGAGAAACCTGTTTTCTTTTATGACACAGATTGCCAACAAATAAAAAAGAAAAAAAAATATTAAGCTCAGCACCCTGAAGACATCATTCTGGCACATGATAATAGAAACTTGTAAAAATGCCATCCAAAAATTACCCTTTAGGTGCACTAAACCTAAACCTTTTAAGTTTAATTTATGTAACACTAAGTAAAACCTTTTAGTACACAAATTTGAACATGTGGGATTTTCAACTGAAATATCACTTATTTGAATTCCTGGTCTTTTCCATGAACTTTACTGTACCGCTGTTAAGCCTAATAAGCAGAAAAGACAGATCAGTGATACATCTATAGGAAATATGTTGAACAGAGTGTCCTCAGACTGGAAGTCCTGTTCTGATAAGTGAGGTCTTGATGGGGCATGTACATAATCCCTGAGCCTCCCTTGCGATTTACCGACTCAGCAGTAAAAAAAAAAAAAAAAGAAACGAAAATGTGACTTTATGCTTGCTGTGATGGCCCTGATTATGGATATGCAGTGCAGTAAAGATTTATTTTTTTAAAGAACTGATGTTTAGAATACTAAAGACGTTCCTTTGTAAAAAAATCTCAAAACATACAAATATGTAAAATTAAGCTGCATAGTCAGGAGAATAAAAAAAACTATTTTAATTTAATTTAACTGTAATTTTTGCACAAAGCTTTGTATAATAGGTAAAGGGATTCAAAAACATCAGCATAACTACAGTTGAAATCAAATGTTATTCCAGGTCAGGATCGACTTTTTGCCATGGAGTGTCCTGGATCATGGTAATCAAATCAATCCCCTGTTGTCCATGCAAATGAAAATAGCGCAAATTTACTTGCAAGGCCCCAGGATATATCCCTGTTGGTTCTAAAGGCAGAGTTAGTTGGGTTGCAGCACTCATTGGAGCCACTGAAACTGGACTACAGCAGTGGAAATTATAAACGGGCAGGCTGATTCATTACTAACGCCAGGTAGTGACATATGAGTGTCTGTAGCGAGGATTTCAGAGTGACCGTTAGTAGTCGCTGTGCTCCGCAATGGATCTTTGTTTCAGAGCGCCTCAGTCGCCGGCTGGCATTGATGAATGTGATGTGTGAGTCGCAGTACTACGCTGTATGGGAGCGAACAGTAGCACCAGTAGCGACCGACTCACACCACATTCAGTAGAAAAACAGCCTCAAACAGCACCGGCGCTCAAAATCGGGTCATTGTAGCCCACAGCGCCAAAAGCAGGTCAGCCGCAGGTATTATGGTGAGCTTGTTGGGAAACCACTTATATATATTTTTATATATACCCTCCCTTCTCCCACATGCTTTATTATGTTTGTGTATATGTGCGTGCTTGGTGCTACTTACTGGGGGAGCGGTGGAGAGCTCCATCGCCATAGCACGCTACGGCAAGGAGCGGTCTGCTGCCGCTCCTCACACATCTTACCTTCCTCGCTCCCGCTCCCTGGATCAGGGGGTCGCGAAGGCAGGTGGCACCGCTACTAGGCCTCCCTGCTGATGCGCCGGGGGGGCGGAGTCACGGGCGGCCGTGTGCAGGCTGGCTGTCGCTCCAGTGACGCTCCCCCGGCCGGATCCTTCCAGAAACGCGCGCTGCTGCGGTTTGCTGTGACGCAGCTTGCCTGGCCTCGGTGGCGTATCGCTCTTGCTTGGCTGCTCCTCAGCGCGTCGTGAGTCCCTCTTATTGTGGTCATTTTCAAGGGGAAAAAGGGGGGTAGATGCTTATTTATTTAAGTATTATTATGGTCACTGTTTTATTTCCCTGTATTTTGCTATAATGTGTTATACATATGTTATACATGACATTATGGGTCATATGGTAATTACTGTATTTTCTCTTTTGATTTTAGACTGTAGGCTGAAAGTTGAGGGTTATGGTTTCTCCCGGTCCCCATTGTTAAAAAGAGGGATCGGCTACTAGGCTTAGGCCATTAGTGTCTATTAGCCTTTAACAAATATTTGTAATCAAAATCACCATAATGGAGGCATCAGGGGATAGTGAGCCGGGCACCCCACTTGGGCAAGACAGGCTCTGCCCCTTGTGCAGACGGAATCCCCTGGGCGGATTCAGCACAATTTGTTCAACTTGCGCCAGAGGCATTGTTTTGAACCATGAGCGGGCGGTCGCTCCTGACCCTAGTCCTGCATTACCACCTGCCTCTCCGGATCCTCTGCTGCTGCAGTTAGCCCCTAGTGAAGGGGGAGCCAGCAAGGGGCACACGCTGATTTTGCGCACAGGCTGGCTAGCCTTGAGAAACAGATCTCGTTGGCGGCCCCTAAAAAGGCCTTGAGTAAAAAGTGGCATTTGGAGCCGGTTTACTCGGATGATGATTTTTATGATTCTTTGGGCTCTGCGGAGGAAGGTGAGTCGCCAGATGACCCACTCTCGGTGGCTGAGTTGCTCTCCGCCGGAGACGACAGCATCTCTGGTTCCTCCTCTGATGAGGATTCCTTCCTTCCGTTTTCGATACCTTGCACATTGTTCCTCCCAGAATACCTAAGAGGAAAAAGGGTGATTTGTTTCGGCCTAAAGGCCGTTTTTCCCGACCAGCCGCACCTTTCTAATATGACACTTAAGGAATGGGAGAGGCCCAACATGCTACCGTTGGTTCCTAAGGGCCTGGATAGACCGTACCCTTCCCCTGCCGAGTTGATTAGGTTGTGGTCTCATCCTCCTGAGGTGGACCCTCCGGTTTCAGGTCTGTCCAACACCACGGTTATGCCGTCACCTGACAATGCTTCTTTACGTGATCCTGCAAACGCATGGATCAGTTGGCTTGCCATGCTTCTACCTTTGTTGGTTCCCTCTTACGGCCTGCTTGTGCCTCGGCAATTGTTTCCCTAGCCACGAGGAGAAAGGTTAAACACCTTGTGGCTAAGGCTAAATCTCCCAAACGGGCGGAGGAGTTTAAGGAGCTCAGGGCCTACTAGGATTTCATCGGCTTTGTTGTTACTGCCATGGATGATGTGGTCAGGCTCGGTGCCAGAATTTCTGCTTTGCTTGTAGCATTACGCCGTTCGCTGTGGTTGAAGCAGTGGTCGGCCAATGCGGCTGCCAAGAAGTCCCTCACAAGTTTGCCCTTTTGGGGAGTCGGCTGTTCGGGGAGCGACTGGACCTTTTGGTCAAGGATGGTAAGCTCCCTCAGAGAAGAAAGCCTACTCGGTCCTTTCGGCACTCCTCTTCTTACCGGCCCTTTCGGGGAGGAAGAGGTTCTTCATTTTCCGGTGCCCGCAGAGATACCTGGGGCAGAGGTAGGTCCTGCAGCCAGCCCAACCCCGCTTGGGTAGCTATGCCCAAACCCCCAGCCAAGCCTACTTAGGCATGAGGGGGCGCCCTCACCCGTATGGGTGGGGGGACGGCTTCTGCTGTTTGCGCCAATCTGGAGGCAGCACGTGTCGGATCTTTGGATTCAGTAGGTGGTGTCGACAAGTTAAAAGATAGAGTTGGCACCCAGGCCACCCACAAAATTTCTGTGTTCAAGAACATCCCGAAATCCGCTAAAATCAGAGGCTTTGAGAGCAGCTGTTCAGCACCTTCTGCGGATAGGGGTGATTTGCCATGTGCCCCGGCAGGAGCAGGGTCGGGGATTCTACTTCACCCTGTTCACGGTTCCCAAGAAGGACGGATCGTTGCGGCCAATCTTGGACCTAAGGGGTCTCAACAAATTTATAAAGGTCAGACATTTCCTCATGGAGACATTGCTGTCGGCGGTGAGGTCGCTTCGGCCCGGCAACTTTATGACCTGCTCCTGGACCGGCTGCTACGCAAGATAGTCCAGGAAGGGGTACCAGCTGTCATGGTGGCCCCTCGTTGGCCAAGGAGGAGTTGGTTTGCGGACATAGTAAAGCTGTCAATAGATCACTACATCATGCCCGACGATCCAGAGCTTCTCATACAGGGGTCGCTACGGCACCCGAATTTACGGACACTGGCTTTGACGGCCTGGCTATTGAAACCTTAATCCTGACGGAGAAGGGGTTATCGGCCACAGTTATTCACACAATGATTCAGGCATGGTCTTCTTCCATGATATACTACAGAGTTTGGCGGGCCTATATCGCTTGGTGCGAGGCCAAAAGCCTTCCTTGTCGGAAATATTCTGTTTCTAGAGTCCTTGAGTTTCTACAAAACAGTCTAGACTTGGGCCTCCAGCTGAGCACCCTTAAGGGTCAGGTCTCGGCCTTATCCATTTTTTTCCAGAGGTCCATTGCCAATCATAGATTGATCAAGACTTTTTTCCAAGGGGTCACCCATGTCCGTCCACTGCGTAAATCCGTCTTACCGGTGTGGGACCTAAATCTGGTGTTATCTGCTCTCCAGCGTGCCCCCTTAGAGCCATTGAATGGCGCTACATTGCCTATGCTGACACTCAGTGGTTTTTCTGGTGGCGATCATCTCGGTGCGTCGTGTATCAGAGCTGGCCGCGCTATGTATGAAACCACCCTATTTTGATATGCACAGAGATAAGGTGGTTTTTCGTTTTTAGCCGGATTTTTTGCCTAAGGTCGTTTCTCCTTTTCACCTTAATGAGGAAGTTGTTTTACCTTCCTTGTGTCCAGCACCGGCTAATCCCAAAGAACGGACTCTCTATGCTTTGTATGTGGTTAGAGCCATAAGGTATTACCTGGCTGCGACTGAATCCTTCAAGAAATCGGATTTGCTTTTTGTTTTGACTGAGGGTTCTAGGAAGGGATTGCCACCAGTCAAGTCCAAACTCAGTAAGTAGATTAAACAGGCGGTGGTACAAGCCTATTCTGCCAGGGAGAAGGAACCCCCATTTTGGATCACAGCTCATTCTACTAGAGCCATTGGGGCTTCTTGGGCTTTTCAGCACCAGGCCTCGGTGGAACAAGTTTGCAAGGCTGCTACTTGGTCTTCAGTTTAGGTGGATGTCAGGGCCTCAGCTGACACTGTTTTTGGGCGAAAGGTGCTTCAGGCGGTAGTGGAATGAACTACCTGCTGTTCCGCACTGGGGATCCCGCCCATATGGACACTGCTTTTGGATGTCCCAATCATGATGACTTCTGGACGGGCTGGAATGGATTGGAAAGAAAAAGGCAATTCTGTGAAACTCACCTGTAGAATTGCTTTTATTTCTGATCCAGTCAAGCCCGCCCACCCCGCCCTTCAGGTTTATTATGTCCTGCAATCCTGTTTATGGTGATTGAACCATTATTGTTCATAGGACACTAGTTATACAAGTTCTAGATTTTACCATTTTTTGTTCGAGACAGTACAAGCGGAGGCTATGTGAAGTAACATGGTCTCCTATTTTTTTGGACCTCCTGGCCTGCCTCTTCTATTGAGTACTGCTTTTAAATTACTGGGGCCTGGGTTGAGAGGCAGCTACCTGTATAGGGGGCCGGGAGGGGCTAAATCTCTGATCTTGCAGTCAACGCCCCCTTGGGGGTGGAGCTACCCAATTGTGATGACTTCTGGACGGGCTGGAATGGATAGGAAATAAAAGCAATTTTACAGGTGAGTTTCACAGAATTGCCTTTTTTTCAACTCTTACTGAATCAATGGCAACATGGGAATTTTCTAGTAACATTAAAAACACACAGCCACAATAGACAATTAAACACAAGGGCAACCTCCTCCAAAACTGCACCAGAATGATTACATAAAGTAATAGTAATAAAGTGCAATAATCACTAGCCAAATAAAGAAATAATTATTATAAAAAAAAGTGGAACAAAAAAGCCCCTTGCCTAACAAACAAATAAAATATTACATCACAAATATATCCTAAACATGCACATAAGTGCTTTATTTGGCTAGTGGTTGATATCATTTAGCATTACTATTACTTTATGTAATCATTCTGGTGCAGTTTTGGAGGAGGTTGTTGCCCTTGTGTTTAATTGTCATTTGTGTCTGTGAATGTTTTGTTTCGCATACAAAGCAGAAATCTCCTGTCCAAGTTCATAATGGTTGCAATTGTAATACCCAGATTCTAAAATTGTGGATAGTAGATAGTTCTGACAAACTTGTCTATCATCCCAATATGGTCACTCTCCGCAAAAGGTGCTTTCATGTTTTCCTTACCCTCTCCTATTCAACCAATGTTCTATTTGTTCTACATTAGAAGGACTTTGCTAAGACAGGATCTTTTAGGCAGAGCTGGTTATTTCCTTGGAGTATCTTGCTCTTGGAACCCTTTAAAGTAGATCTACACCCTGGTAACTCCATGCCTAGGAGGTTCCTGGTTCGCACGTTTTCCTATTGGAGCTCCATCTGATGTGGGACAGGAAACACCTACCCATTCATGCAGTCGCACCTCCTTCAAGATTTTCATTACATTGCACAGCGAATTCCAGTCCCATCATAAAAGGGCTCCATGCTGATTTTGGCTTCCTAAGTATATTTAAAGGGATTTTCATGCAAAAGGTTAAAAAACAAACAGCATCTTACCTTGCCAAGCGTTCCTCCAACGTGCTGCCTCCTCTTACCTCGACGCCTTGAATGAGGAAATATACTTCCTTATCTGCTTCTCCAGCGCCACCCTGCCTATATGGGCCACCAATGCTAGCTTTGAAGCGCTAGTCCAGACCACGCTCCCCTCTGTATTGATGGCTTGAATGACACTTTCAAAGCTGCCATTTAAGCCCAGCTAACCCCTCCTAGCACGCGTTCTCACTTCCAGCACTGCCCCACGTTGATTATTATGCATCATCACTGCTCCAATGGCCACACCCACATGCGTCAGAAGAGAAATCATGGAGTAAAACTGTAAACCTTGATATCTCGGCTATTTCTTCTTCAATTTAAAAACGAAAAACAGTTTAGGACAAAACATAGCTCGACACATTGGTCTAACAATTAGCTATGCCTGAAATATCACTTTAAATTTAGGGGCATCCAAATCAGGATTCCCCAGGGGCAATTGTTAAGAGGTCTGCTTTAAAAAATCTTTAAAAAGCACTTATTTAAAAAAATTGTTTACCTCTCTCTGTTCTGTTCCATCAGTATCTGGTGCTACTAGAAATGCCTCATCGCCAAGGATGGGTCGTCGCGCACGTACAGACAGACGTGTTTCTCGAGGAAGGCGAGCTGCTACCTCTCGACCAGAGCGTGTGTGGCCACATGGGATTATTCCTTATGTTGTCAGTGGAAATTTTACAGGTATACATAACTGTAGTGGTCTTTCAGACCCAAAATAATGGTGTTCATTGGGGCTCTCTTTTGTTTTTGCCTGTATTATTTCTCATCTCTTCATAATTGCTGTCTTTACCACTATTGATCTTTTATTTATTCTTTCTTTCGGCTTTCCAAAAATGCTTGTTTCCTCATGTTTACTCATCGTATATATGATCCACATTTTACAGGCAGTCAGAGGGCAATATTCCGGCAAGCAATGCGGCATTGGGAAAAGCACACGTGTGTCACCTTTCTGGAGAGAACAGATGAGGACAGCTACATCGTCTTTACTTACAGACCTTGCGGGTAATGTGTTACTGTATTTCCAGAACTTGTTGCATGTGGGTCCATAATGTTTATTTTTGGTGTATTTCTATGTTATTTTGTTTCTTTTAACCCCTTTTGTATGCAGGTGCTGTTCTTATGTTGGACGTCGTGGCGGAGGGCCTCAGGCCATCTCTATTGGAAAGAACTGTGACAAGTTTGGAATTGTAGTTCATGAGCTCGGTCATGTCATAGGATTCTGGCATGAACACACAAGGCCAGACCGAGATGATCATGTGTCCATCATCCGTGAAAACATCCAACCGGGTACTTGAGAAGATGATTTCCTAATGGCTTTGAGTTGGCTTTAATATTTTCTACCCTCACATCTCTTTTCAGCAACTTAATTAAACCCCAACCGTATTCAAAATATTTATTAATTTTTAAAGTGGATCAACTCCCACGCCTGAAAGGCCCTGAAATCTATAAAATTCCAGGGCTGCTACGATTCCCTCCCCCTAGGGCATCCCGAGTCGGGAGGCCCCGCTGTGTGAAACCCCCCAGGTCGCCCGGAAACTCACCTTCTTTCCTGGTGCATTAGCGAGCAGCGACCGCATCCCCGCTATGCCTTTAGCAGGGCCTGTGCCTTTAGCGGCTGCCTGTGCGCTGATTGGATGAAAGGCTGCCCTTGTGCCTTAGGACTGGGGAAGTGTCAGTTAGATCGGGCAACCTGTGGAGTTTCACGCAGTGGTGCATTCCCGATCGTGGGGCAAGGACCAAAACCCAGGATAGTCAAAATCCTGAGTTTTGGTCCATTTCAAAGAAAGAAAAAGGTTTCATTAACTGTAATATATGTTTCTGTTTGTGGTTGGGTTGAGAAAGTCTAACCTTCCTTCATGTTGGTTACTTGAGACAGTTCTTGTATCAGGTTCAAGTTCATTGATGATGTTAGCAGTGGAGTACCTAAGCTTTTTACCTGGTGCAGGAGCCATCCCAGCCTGACAGCCAGCCACAGTGCTTTTACATTGTAGCACCTTTGTGCCTCTTTATCTATTTATGAACCAAAGCTTCTGAAAAAGGGGAAGGGCAGACCAAGGGTCCAGCTATGTGTATATGGCCCTGCCTGTCAAGTGGTTAAATCTTGGCAACAGGGTCACATACAGGCAAAAGAAGGATAAAAGTAATGCAATCCTTACATGTTCTATCAATGGTGTAGCACAAGTGTCACAAGTCCTCTTGGCAACTGGTGTTTTTCTCTCTCACACACAAACACACATATATATATATATATATATATATATATATATATATATATATATAGCATTGGGGGGGGGGGAGAAAAATAAAAGAAAATATTGTGAAATGTAATGGTGTGCTAAAATAACCCTCCCCCCGGAACCTAATAGCAGACAGTGTGGTAGAACCCCCCGTCCTTCCATTTGGCTTTTTTAGCCATTTATTATTATGCACAGCTTAGAACGCTGTTTGAAGGAGAACTTGTGCAGTCATTGTGGGATTGTGGATAGGGGAATTTCATATAGCAGGGGAAATTTGGATGCCCCAGGAGCATGGACCAAATCCCAGGCATAGGTCAGATATTGGGTTCTTGTCCTCTTTAGGAGATTATATTCTGATTTTCTATGCCCTGTAGTGTGTGTGTCCCTATATAGGCAACTCGATCCTTGGTCCCACAGCTGCAGATAAGCTTAGCTGCACTCCACAACTCCTCCGCTCCCACCGAAGCCTAGACATGCACTGTGGGTGAGAGGATCAAAGGAAGTATATGGGGAAATCGGGGGTTCATCCCAATTCAGTATACCCCTAGGACAGGAAAGGACAGTCCTAAAGTTTTTATATATATATATATATATATATATATATATATACACTTAGAAAACTGTATATTAGGTAGTTATATTTCTAGTTGTGGTTTAGAATTTCACTGAAGCAGTGTACATATCTCATTGACTAATATTTACTCAGGACAGGAGTATAACTTCCTTAAGATGGAGCCAGAGGAGGTGGAATCTCTCGGCGAGACGTATGACTTTGACAGCATCATGCACTATGCTCGCAATACTTTCTCTAGGTAAGGTAATGTTCCATATCACTGCTTGATTTCTGAAATATGTAACACTTTTATGTTTTGAAATCCAGTAGTGTTTTGTGTTTTGTTGTGTCATTTTCATTCTTTTTTACAGAGGGATTTTTCTTGATACAATTTTGCCAAAATATGAAGTGAATGGAGTAAAGCCATCAATAGGACAGAGGACAAGACTCAGTACTGGAGATATTGCCCAGGCCAAGAAGCTTTATCAGTGTACAGGTAATACAATTTGCACTTGTTTTTTTTAATAAAATACAGTTTATTATAGAGTTAGGGGTGTATGCATTGTGCCCACTGTGCAGAATTAGTTGGTTTTGGGTTCCTGCAATATGGTATATACCAGGAGTACTCAAATACTTTTAGTTGAGGTCCGATCTCCATGGTCTGCGGCAAGTTAAAGGTCCGCGGGGGTCGGGGTGCACTGAAGCTGGTAGGGGAAGGTGGTATTTAAAATCACCGCACTGAAGGGGGGGGGGGGGCTATATATTCCAACTTAATATTGGCTTCTTGCCCTCCTCCATCATTATCTCTGTTGACCATTGAGGGATAAAACAGACAGCAGCTTTTATTCCAAGTATACAGCATGTCCTGCTCCAGAAGATTCCTTACACATGGGTTATACATCCACAAGATGGCGCTGGTGGCTCCTCCCGGACCCATATAAGTCAGGCACCTCCCACAAATTCCCCAGTTTTTTTCTGCAGTCTGCGCTGAGAAGATAGAAGATAGCACTCTTGTGGTGCAGGTGAGCGGGGCTTATATGCCTGCAGCCCTGCAGGACTATTCCCACCCGTTCCATACCATATACTGCCTCCCAGCCTTGGCTGACAAGGTTCGGGTGAAGGTAGGTTAGTAGCACCAGTTAAGAGGTGCTGAGGAGCTAGGCTCCTACCGCAGTCCCTGCTTTGACAGGGTAGGCAGTTTAGGCGGATGGTGAGCCTTTTGGGATGCCCCCACTGCTTCTTGGGTGTTGACAGGTAATCCTGTGCAGTTACCCTTACCATAGGTGTCTCTTCCCCCTCACTTCCCCCAGCTCACTGGGGGGGGTTCCGTGATATATGTCTCTGTTTTACTTTTATATGTATTTTTTTACTGTAAAACGCAGCCGCCGCACACTTGTACAGCGCTCCACGGACGGCGGTGTCATTCTCCTCTGAGCTGCCGGGCCGCGATTGGCCGGCAGGATTACGTTGGTGCGTTTTCGCGCTCTTCGGGGGGGGGGGGGGGCTCAAGGTCTGTGGACGCCATTTTGACTTCCCTTGCTGTGTGTGCTGCTGGCTCCCGCGGTCCATAAGTACCCCCGGTGGGTGGAATTTTTCTATTTCTTCTGCATTATCTCATGGGAGACCCATTGAGGTCTGCGGACCCCATTTTGACTTCCCTTGCTGTGTGTGCTGCTGGCTTCCGCGGTCCGTGAGTAACCCCGGTGGGTGGAATTTTTCTATTTCTTCTGCATTATCTCATGGGAATGTCTATTATGTCTTTCAGGCGGGTTAAAACTTCAGTACTGTGGTTTCTGCCGGCCTTCTCCCCTCATTATTCCCACTTCCCTAGCGGGTCATTGGGGCATCCCGGGTAGCTATTAATAGCGTTTACCCTTACTGGCCTGTTACCATATGGAGACTTCTGGGGATGATGTGCTTGGGGTTCCTTCGGGACAAGCCCGGCTATGTGTTGCGTGTGGGGTATTCCCTATAAGTATTGATGTCAGGGTGTGTGTACCCTGTGCCCAGCAGGTGCTTGCACTGCAGTCTGGGTTGCCTGCTGCTGGGCCTAGTGCTGCGCCTCTGGCTTTGCCTACCCCCCCATGCTTACATCTGACCCCCAGTGGGGGGCACGTCAGTGAGGAGTCTCAACCTGATTTGGCTGTCCCGTGTAAGGCTTCTGCTAAGAAGCGGCATTTATCACCCGCGGGTTCCCTCTTCCCTGATGAGGCTGAGGAATTTTTTGACATTACTGGTTATTCCCCCCTGGAGGAGGGGGAGTTATTCTCTGATTCAGAGTCATCTGAGGAACAGCCTAGGCGGTACCGGGTCTCCCTTTGGAGAAGACCCATGGTCCTCAGATAACACTGACAGGCTTTTGGCTCATATTTTTGAATTGCTCTGTATCTCCCCTCCTGCCGTGGCTCCGCAGCAGCAGGGTGAGCTTTTTCATACGGTTAAACCACGTTTGGAGTTTCCTGAGCAGACCCACTTTAATAATCTGGTGCTCAAAGAATGGGAACGGCCTAGCAAGCTCCCTGGGGTGCCGAAGAGCTGGGATAAGAGGTATCCCTTTCCTGCTGAGGTGATTTAGCGTTGGTCATATCCTCCCGAGGTGGATGCGCCCGTTCTGGGGCTGTCCAATACATCTGTCATGCATTCCCCTGACACTACTACCCTGAGGGATGGTGAGGACCGGAGCATGGACCAGCTGGCTTGCCTTTGCCTGTGTGGGGACCGCGCTGCGCCCGGTTTGTGCCTCTGCCATTACAGCTATTGCTATTAAAGGACTGCTTAAGAGCCTCTTAGATGGGGCCTCTGATGATGCGGGAGGAGAAGAGTATAGATCTCTCCTGCTTTGCTATGAATTTGTTGCATATGTTTTATCTGCCATGGATGATGCCATTAGAATGTGTGGGAGGACATCTGCATTGTTGGTGGCTATACGCCACTCTGTTTGGTTGCGTCAGTGGGTAGCTGATAATGCTGCTAAGAAGGCTCTCACTAGCTTTCCCTTTAAGGGGCTGCGCCTCTTTGGTGAATGCTTGGACTTGTTTGTCAGGGGCAGCAGGTTACCTCAACGTAGGAGGCTGTCCTGGTCCTTTCGGGGGACAGGTTCCTTTCTCCCTTCCTTTCGTGGTTCCAGAATTGGTCGTGGAGTCTCCCTTGCTGGGGCTCGCGGAGACTATTGGGGTAGGGGCAGAGGACGTGGCCGCCCCGGCCCCTCCTGGGGTCCCAAGCCAAAGTCCTCCCCCAAGCCCCCTCAGGCATGAATGGGCGCCCTCACCCACCTGGGTGGGGGGACAGCCTCGGCGCTATGCTCACGTCTGGAGGCTTCATGTTTCAGACCGGTGGATTCAGGAGGTAGTATCCTCCGGTTACAAGATAGAGTTTGCAGCCTGGCCACCCCCAAGATTTGTCCAATCCCGGATGGCTCAAAACCCCTTGTCAGCACAGGGTCTGTGCATTGCTGTCCAAAACCTTCTGGAGTTGGGAGTCATCTGCCCGGTGCCTTTAAGGGAAAGGGGCAGAGGCTTCTATTCCAATCTTTTCACTGTCCCCAAAAAGGACGGGTCCCTCAGGCCCATCCTGGTTTAAAGTGCCTCAACAAATTTGTCAGATTCAAACGCTTTCGCATGGAGACTCAGCTGTCACTTCACTACGCCCAGGCGACTTCATGACCTCTGTAGACATCAAGGATGCTTACCTTCACGTACCAATCTTTCCAGGTCATCAGAGATTCCTCAGGTTTGCTCTGGAAGATCAGCACTACCAGTTTGTGGCCTTGCCCTTCGGTCTCACCTCGGCTCCCAGGGTATTCACCAAGGTGCTGGCGGGAGTAATGGCTCTGCTGAGATCTCGGGGCATTAGCATCCTTCCTTACTTGGACGACATTCTCATCACGTCTCGGTCCTTCCAGCAGGCAGAGCTGGATACCCAGATGGTGGTGTCCGCTGTGGAGTCCTTCAGCTGGGTGATCAACCACCCGAAGTCTGCCCTGTCCCCGTCTTTGGTGAGGTCCTTCCTGGGCATGACTCTGGATACATCTCTGGTCAAGATTCTGCTCCCTCGGCAAAAGGTGGAGAGTCTTCAAGCTCAAGCAAGGTTTCTTCTGTCTTGCCCCCATCCCTCCATTCGGCAGGGGATGCAGCTGGTGGGTCTTATGGTGTCTTGCTTCGAGGCGGTTCCATTTGCTCAGTTTCACATGAGACCTCTTCAACTTCACCTCTTGTCTGTATGGGATCGGGATCCTCTGTCCCTGGATCAGGTGTTTGTCCTGTCCTCTCTGGCCAGGCGGTCTCTTTTGTGGTGGCTGGACTCAAGGAACCTGTTAATGAGCAGATCCTTTCTGGGCCCTTGCTGGGAGACAGTCACCACGGATGCCAGTCTGACAGGTTGGGGGGGCTTCTGGAAATCCCTGAAGTTCCAGGGTCAGTGGGGCCCTCAGGAGGCCCATACCCCTATCAACATTCTGGAACTGAGCAGCAGGGGGACTTCTCGCCTGGGAGAATGGTCCCTCAGCAGCAGGGTGTTTCGCTCCCTGTGCCACCGTTGGGGTCAGCCAGATGTGGATCTGTTTGCGTCCCGCCACAATCACAAGCTTCCAGCCTTTGTCTCTCTGACCCTCTGGCCTTGGCCATGGATGCACTAGCAATGTCTTGGCAGAGCTTTCAGCTCCTTTATGTGTTTCCTCTGTTTCCCCTGCTGGGCAGGGTGTTGCGCAAGATATCCCAGGAAAAGGTGCCAACCATCCTGGTGGCCCCCTGTTGGCCAAGAAGAGTGTGGTTCGCAGACATCGTGCAGTTGGCAGTAGATCAATACTTCCTGCCCAAGGTTCCAGACCTGCTCACTCAGGGGCAGCTACGCCATCCAATTTACAAACGCTGGCTTTGACGGCCTGGCTGCTGAAACCTCCATCTTGATGGAAAAGGGGCTACCTGCCTCTGTTGTTAGTAGTATGATTCAGGCTAGGAAGAAGTCCTTGTCATCCATCTACTATAAGGTATGGCATGCTTACATTGCCTGGTGTGAGTCTAGGTCGCTTCCCTGTCGGGTATTTTCTATTCCCAGGATTCTGGAATTCCTGCAGCATGGTTTGGATCTGGGTCTTCAACTTAGTACCCTCAAAGGTCATATATCAGCCTTGGCCATTTTTTTCCAAAGATTCTTTGCTAACCATCGTCTGGTTAAGACCTTTTTTCAGGGGGTTATTAATGTGCGCCCTCCACGTAAGCCTATGTTACCAGTCTGGGATTTGAATTTAGTCTTATCTGCCCTGCAGGGGTCTCCTTTTGAACCCTTTGTCCATTTTGACGCTTAAGGTAGCCTTTTTGGTGGCTATCACTTCTGTTAGGCGTGTTTCTGAGTTGGCGGTGCTTTCCATCAAACCTCCTTACTTTGAGAGACACCAGGACAAGGTGGTGTTTTGTTTTAAGCCAGATTTTCTGCCTAAGGTTGTGTCTGCTTTTCATCTCAATCAGGACATTGTGTTGCCTTCTCTGTGCCCTAATCCTAGTAACCCTAAGGAGAGGGTCTTACATTCTCTGGATGTGGTCAGGAACTTGAAGTTCTATTTGGTGGCTACTGAATCCTTCAGGAAGACTGATGCTCTTTTTGTTCTCCCTTCTGGGCCTAAGAAGGGTTTAGCTCCAGCTAAGTCCACTATCAGCAAGTGGATCCGTCAGGCTGTGATACAAGCCTATTCTGCTAAGGGGAAGGAACCTCCTTTCCTCCTTACTGCTCATTCTACTTGTGCTATTGGTGCCCCTTGGGCTTTTCAGCATCAGGCTTCTGTTGAACAAGTTTGCAAGGCCGCTACTTGGTCTTCTGTTCATACTTTTTCCAAGTTTTACAAAGTGGATGTTAGGGCCTCAGCTGATGCTGCTTTTGGAAGCAAAGTTCTGCAGGCAGCAGTGGTTTAAACTTTCTGCTGTTACTTTTGGGGATCCCACCCTACCTTACGGACACTGCTATTGGATGTCCCATGTGTAAGGAATCTTCTGGAGCAGGACGTGCTGTTTACTTGGAATAATACAATTCTGTGATTACTCACCTGTAGAATTGGTATTATAAGTATACAGCACATCCTGCTCCATCCCACCCTTGTTATCATTATTCTTAGTTACCTCTGTATGGTGATTGTTCATTGTTTGTGGGAGGTCCCCGACTTATATAGGGCCAGGAGGAGCCCCAAGCTGTTTTCTACAGTCCAGCGCCATCTTGTGGATGTATAACCCATGTTTAAGGAACCTTCTGGAGCAGGACGTGCTGTATACTTATAATACTTATTCTACAGGTGAGTAATCACAGAATTGTATTTTTAGTTTGGCCATGTGGAACCTACAACTCTGGTAACAGGGATGGACTGGGTCAGCCCTGGAAAGAGGGGGATGGATGGGGGCAGAGCTGGGAATAAGGGGGATGAATGAGGTCAGAGCTGGGAATATGAGGTGATGAATGAGGTCAGAGCTGATAAGCTGAATAAGAGGGAAGGGTTGGGCAGATTTGGTAGATTAGGGATAAATTAAGGCAGAGCTGCAAATAAGAGGTATGGATGGGACGAGAGCTGGGAATAAGAGGGATAAATGGAGGCAAAGCTGGAAATAAGAAGTATGGACAAGAGGAGTGATCTGGGTATAAGGGGGATGAATAAGGGCAGAGCTGGGAATTATGGGGGTGAACAACGGCAGAGCTGGGAATTATGGGGGTGAACAATGGCAGAGCTGGGAAATAGGGGCATTAATAAGGACAGGGCTGGGAATTTGGGGGATGGATTTGGCCAGAGCTGCCAATAAAAGGGAAGAATAAGAACTGAGCTGGAAATAAAAGGGATGGATGATGCCAGGGTGGGGATAAGAGGGATGGATGGAGGCAGGGATGGATGAGGGGCAGAGTGGTTAATATAAGGGATAGGTGGGTGCAGATCTGCGAATAGGAAATATGAATGACTGCAGACCTGGGAATTAGAGGACTTGATGGAGCAGAGCTGGGAAGAGAGGGTGGAATGATGGCAGAGCTGGGAAAAAGAAGGTGGATGGGGCAGAGCAGGGAATTGTAACAATGAATGGGAGGGCTGAACATGGGATAAATGGGGGAGCAGAGCTGGGAATAGGACGGATGAATGGGGCAGAGTTAGGAGAATAGGAATGGATGGGGGAAGAGCTGGGAGGACAAGGAACAGATGTGTTTGGTTGGCATCTAAAAGACGTCAGGACCAGTTATCTCTTCAGCAGGGGATAATGTTTTGGGATGCCCTTTCATTTGAAACCCCTCTTTGGCCGGGGATAATGATTTGGGATGCCCTGTCATGTGAAACCTCTTTTCCATTTATTTATTCTTAGTATACAGTACGTCCTGCTCCAGAGAGAATACTTACACTCGGGTACTACTCCGCCAGATGGCGCTGGACTGCAGAGACATCGAAAATAGGCTCCTCCTGGCCCCTCAAATACCCAGGGACCTCCCAAAATCCCCAGAATTTCTCTGCAGTCAGGACTGCGAAGGACAAGAATATGGCTCTCTCGTCTCGCAGGTGAGCGGGGCTCCGCCAGATGGCTTCTGCCGGAGCCCCGCCATAAGCCAGCGTCCTGCTCCAGAAGATTCCTTAAACATGGGTTATACATCCACAAGACGGCGCTGGACTGTAGAAAACAGCTTGTGGCTCCTCCTGGCCCTATATAAGTCGGGGACCTCCTACAAACAATGAACAATCACCATACAGAGGTAACTAAGAACAATGATAACAAGGGTGGGATGGAGCAGGACGTGCCGTATACTTATAATACCAATTCTACAGGTGAGTAATCACAGAATTGTATTATTCCAAGTAAACAGCATGTCCTGTTATTAGCCTGCGGCCCTGTAGGACTATTCCCACCCTTTCCATTAGTAATGTGCCTCCCAGATGGTAGGCAGCACCGCTGTTAGGTGCTTAGGAGCGCTGCTCCACCGCAATTCCCCCACCAAAGGGTAGGCGGTATAGGCATATGGTGAGCCTCTATGGGATGCCCCTCCCGCAATATGCCCCTTGCCCCTGTCTATCGGTGGGCCCTACATTAAGTGGCCGCTGTCCTCCCTTCGGGGGAAAGAAGGGGGGGGGGGTGTATATGTATATACGTGTCTTGGCTTATGCTTCTTTACATTATGGTCTGTGTCAGCCGCCGCGCTGACTTGTATTACTTATGCTTGAAATTGCCGCTGCCGCGCGTGCTTTTTTCCCCAGTGTTCCGCGCTTGGTGGCGGCGTTACCTCAGGCGCCGGTGCGCCGTCATTGGCTGGTTGTCACGTGTTGGGCCTGTCTCTGGCGCGTTCCGCGTCATTGCTCGTGCGTGCTCGCCCCTAGAGGTATACCGTTGCCATTTTGTCTGCTTGTTTGGCTTCTGCGTGACGGGCTTCTACCTACCGCGGTCCGTAAGTGCCCTCGCGGGCGGCTTTATTATCTCTTTTAATTATTGTTTGCTTACGGCCCCCTTTTGATTATGTCTTTCAGACGGGCGAACCCATTGGCTTCTCCCGGCCCTCTTGTGAGGCCTTGTGAGGCCTAGTGTAATTACTCCCACTTCCCTAGCGGGTTATTGGGGCATCCCGGGTTGCTGTATAGCGTTAATCCCTATCGGCCTATTGTGCCGCTATAATCACCATATGGAGGCATCTCAGGATAATGTGCTTGGGGTTCCTTTGGGACAAGCCCAGCTGTCTGCAGCTTGTGGGGTGTCCCCTATTAGCGCTGACAATGCGCGGGTCTGTGTGCCTTGTGCTGAGCAGGTGCTTGCGCTGCAATCTGGCCTTCCAGTGGCTGGGCCTGCGCCTCGTTTCACCTCACCTACTCCCCCAAGCTTAAATCTCACTCCCACTGAGTTGCATACAAGCGGGGATTCTCTCTTCTAGACTGGCTAATGTTGAGAAGTTAATTGCTAATACCTTGGCGTGTAAGGCCCCTGCAAAAAAGCGCCACTTAACGCCTGATGTCACTCTTTTCCCTATGTAAGCTGATGAGTTTTGGCATTTATGTGACTATACCCCTTCGGACGAAGGGGAGCTATTCTCCGACTCAGGTTCATCTGATGAGAGGCCCAGGGGTCATGATGATTCTGGCTCTGACCCCTGGGCCCCGGATGATACTGATAGATTGCTGGCCCAGATTTTTGAGGTTCTGTCCATTTCCCCCCCTGTTGCGGCTCCCAGGCAAAGGGGGGAACTTTTTCATACTGCTAAGTCACGCTTGGAATTTCCAGAGCAAGCACATTTCAATAACCTTGTGCTCAAGGAATGGGAACGTCCCAGTAGACTTCCCGGTGTACCTAAGAGTTTGGATAGGAAGTATCCCTTTCCTGCTGATGTGGTAAAGTGTTGGTCATCCCCTCCCGAAGTGGATGCCCCGGTCCTAGGGTTATCTAACACCTCTGTCATGCACTCCCCTGACTCTACTACCCTGCGGGATGCTGAGGACCGGCGCGTTGACCAGCTGGCGTCCCATGCCTTTGCATGTGTGGGGACGGCGCTGCACCTGGTCTGTGCCTCGGCCATTACGGCTGTGGCTATTAGGACCCTGCTCAGAGGTATCCTTGATAGTGCCCCTGATGATTTGCCTTGTGGGGTATTTAATGCACTCTCTAGTTGTGATGCTTTTGTGAATTTTGTCCTCTCTGCCTTGGATGACACCATTAGAATGTGTGCCAGAACATCTGCCCTTGTGGTGGCTATACGCCGCTCGGTTTGGCTGCGCCAGTGGGCTGCTGACAACTCTGACAAGAAGGCCCTCACTGGTTTTCCCTTCAAAGGACTACGCCTGTTTGGGGACCGCCTGGACCTTTTTGCTAAGGGAGGCAGGTTACCCCAGCGCAGGCGGCAGTCTCAGCCCTTTTGGGGTCAGGGCTCCTTTTCCTCCCCCTACCGTGGTGCTAGACAAGGGAGGGGGGTTTCCTTTACTGGGGCCCGGGGAGACTTCTGGGGTAGGGGCAGAGGACGTGGACGTCCAGGCTCCTCCTGGGGCCCCAAGCTTAAGTCCTCTCCCAAGCATGATGGGGGCGCCCTCACCCATCCGGGTGGGGGGACGGCTTCAGCACTTTGCTCACGTCTGGAGGCTTCATGCCTCAGACCGGTGGATTCAGGAGGTAGTGTCCTCCGGTTACAAGATAGAGTTTGCTGCCTGGCCGCCCCCAAGATTCCTCAGATCCCGGATTCCTCAGGACCCTGTGTCAGCTCAGGATCTGGTGCAGGCAGTGCACAGCCTCCTGGAGCTGGGGGTCATCTGCAAGGTCCCTTTAAGAGAAAAAGGCAAGGGCTTCTATTCCAACCTCTTCACAGTGCCCAAAAAAGATAGGTCAGTCAGGCCCATCCTGGACTTGAAGATCCTCAACAAATTTGTCAGGAGCAGGCGCTTTCGCATGGAAACTCTGCGCTCTGCCATCAGTTCCCTGCGCCCAGGGGATTCATGACCTCTGTGGACATCAAAGATGCTTACCTTCATATTCCTGTATTTCCAGGTCATCAAAGGTTCCTCAGGTTCGCCCTGGAGGATCAACACTACCAATTTGCGGCATTGCCCTTTGGTCTCACTTCAGCTCCCAGGGTGTTCACCAAGGTGCTGGCTGGAGTGATGTCTCTGCTCAGGTTTCAGGGCATCCGCGTGCTTCCCTACCTGGACGACATTCTCATCACTTCCCAGTCTCTACATCAGGCAGAATTGGATACTCCGCTGGTGCTGTCCACCCTGGAGTAATTTGGATGGGTGATCAACCACCCCAAGTCCTCTCTGTCCCCCTCCTTGGTGACTCCATTCCTGGGAATGATTCTGGATACAGTTCAGGCAAGAATTTTTCTTCCTCAACTGAAGGTGGACAGTCTGATTGCGCAGGTCCAGTTCCTGCTATCTTGTCATCATCCCTCCATAAGGCAGGGAATGCAGCTGGTGGGCCTGATGGTGGCGTGCTTCGAGGCGGTCCCTAATGCTCAGTTCCACTTGAGGCCTCTGCAACTCCACCTCTTGTCAGTATGGGACAAGGACCCAGCATCCCTGGACCGGGTCTGTGTGCTTTCCCCCCTGGTCAGGCGGTCCCTCTCTGGACTCCAGGAACCTGTTGGGGGGCATTTCTGGCTCAGTTGACTCCTCACCTTTGGGGCCTGCCTGTTCAGGTGCGCTTTGACAACCAGACGGCGTTTGCCTCCATCAATCATCAGGGAGGGACCCGGAGCAAGAGGGCCCTCCAGGAAGTGTCTCTGATCCTGACCTGAGCGGAGGCCAATGTTCCCTGCATAACTGCTGTGTACATCCCGGGGGCGGAAAATCTCCTGGCAGATTCTCTGATCTGGGGGACCTCTCGCCAGGGAGAATGGTCCCTCTGCAACAGGGTTTTCCAATCTCTGTGTCACCGTTGGGGTCAGCCAGATGTGGATCTTTTTGAGTCCCATCACAATCACAAGCTCCCGGCCTTTGTCTCCCTGTCCCAGGATCCTCTGACCTTGACCACGGATGCCCTAGCAATGTCATAGCAGGACTTTCAGTTTCTGTATGTCTTTCCTCCATTCCCCCTGCTGGGCAGGGTTCTGCGCAAGATTGCTCTGGAGAGGGTGGCCAGCAATTCTGGTGGCCCCCAGGTGGCCAAGAAGAGTGTGGTTCGCAGACGTGGTGCAGCTGGCAGTAGATCAGTAGTGGGCTGTCTACCTTGGTTGTTGATACCATGATAAAGGCTAGGAAGAAGTCTTTCTCTTCCGTTTATTACAGGGTTTGGCGTGCCTACATTGCCTGGTGTGAGTCTAAGTCTCTTCCCTGTCGTGTGTTAATCATGTACGTCCTCCACGTAAGCCTATGGTGCCTGTTTGGGATTTGAACTTGGTTTTGTCAGCCTTGTAGGGTGCTCCCTTTGAACCTGTGCAGGATGCTGCCCTGGCCATTCTGACTCTCAAAGCTGTCTTTTTGGTTGCTATCACCTCTGTTAGGCGTGTGGCTGAGTTTCGGCGCTTTCCATTCAGCCCCCCTACTATGAGAGACTATGGTGTTCCGCTTCAAGCCAGATTGTGTCTGCCTTTCATTTGAATCAGGACATTGTTCTTCCTTCATTGTGCCCTAATTCTAGTAATGCTAAGGAGAGGGTTTTGCATTCTTTGGATTGAGTGGTTAGGTGTGTGAAGTACTATCTGGTGGCTACTGCACCTTTCAGAAAGACTGATGCTCTTTTTGTGGTCCCTTCTGGTCCTAGGAAGGGTTTGGCTCCTGCCAAGTCTACTATCAGCAAATGGATCCGTCAGGCTGTGATTCAGGCCTATTCTGCTAAGGGGAAGAATCCTCCCTTCTGCCTTACTGCTCATTCCACTCGTGCTATTGGTGCCTCTTGGGCTTTTCAGCACCAGGCTTCTGTTGAACAAATTTGCAAGGCCACTACTTGGTCTTCTGTTCATACCTTTTCAAAGTTTTACAAGGTTGATGTTAGGGCCTCAGCTGATGCTGTTTTTGGCCGCAAGGTTTTGCAGGTGGCAGTGGTTTAAACTGTCTGCTGTTACCTTTGGGGATCCCACCCTACTTTATGGACACTGCTATTGGATGTCCCGAATGTAAGCAGGACGTACTGTATACTAAGAATAATACAATTCTGTGATTACTCACCTGTAGAATTGGTATTATGAGTATACAGTACGTCCTGCTCCACCCCACCCTTGGTTTTTGCATTATCTTGGAACCCTGTATGGTGATTGTTATCATTGTTAAAGTTACTAGTTTGGGTTGTTTTAATTCTCCCGGCTTCTTGTTAACTGCTTTTCAATGCTGGGGATTGTGGGAGGTCCCTGGGTATTTGAGGGGCTGTGAGGAGCCTATTTTCGATGTCTCTGCAGTCCAGCGCCATCTGGCGGAGTAGTACCCGAGTGTAAGTATTCTCTCTGGAGCAGGACGTACTGTATACTCATAATACCAATTTTACCTGACTAGCAGCCCCACTGCGCATGCATGAGCACTCTGCCAATCAGCACAGCTGTATCTTTATTCTTCTCTTCTAAAAATGCAGCTAGGAAACCATAGAAGACAGAGCCACATTAGTTGGTGGAGAATCTGTACATGCAGCATGGGACCTGACTGGCAAGGTATGAATTAGTGGTGAACTTGTGAGTTCCACACGCCCGGGCAATCGATTGAGTCAGAGAAATTGCAGTAAGAATAGTGAGCGCAAGGATCGAGAGCTCGAAAGAACAGGGTGAGATTGGAAGGGGAGCAGAGAAAGACAAAGAGCGAGACCAGGGAGAAAAAGAGGAGTGCATGGAAAAAAAGCAAGTGCAAATAGAGACAAGCGAGGGAAAGACAGAGTGAGTGTGAAAGCAGATGTAGAAAAAAAAGACAGGGCTAGAAACAGAGAGGGGAAAGAGAACACGAGGAAAGGAAAAGTCCAGGGAGTTAGACAGATGGAGAGACACACAGAGTGCAGGGAAGGAGAGAATAAGTGAGTGTACAAAGAAAGGCAGGAAAGAGAGCAAGAGGAAAGATAGATGGACAATAGTTACCAGGGAATACACAAGTTATCAGGCAGCAGAGCCAGAGAGAGTTGCACCTTGCTGGCATACAAAGGGGTCTTTCCAGTGATCTTGCTCACAGAATGGGGCCCGGGGTCAGACAGAGTGGGGCAGGGGCGCTCAGGTGTGACCCACAATATAAAAGGCAGTACAGGGACAGGAAATATCCACACTGACCGGGAGATGGGGCGGCCAGGAAGGAAACTGCTCAGAGGTCACTGCAATTCAGGACTGAGTCCACTCCACCGCTCACTTTAAATGCTGTGACAGGGGAAAGGCAGCGTGTTTCTTCTGCACCTGTCAGACCCCTCCCCCTTTTCAGGCCGTGTCTTTAAGCCCCTGGAAGTCATAGGACACTGCACAGAGCGTTGGACAGTGCAGTGGGCACCAAAAGGCTGAGCCGTGCTGCAGCATCTGCTTTGCAGTCCAGACAATTGGTGGCCACATTCGGACCATGGTCCACAAATTGAGTACCCCTGGTATATACTATGGTTATACTGATAATAATGTCTTCACAAAGCATAGTGTTTACCTCATGGTAGGCTTTCAGGTTTTTTTTTATGTACTGGCATTTTTTGACTAAGGTAGGAGGAAAGAGGTGCTACCCGCTCGGCTTAGACATATTTTATTGCTCTGGACCCTGGTGTAACTGGTACTGTCTGAATGGATGTTATATTTGGTTATATCAAATTAACAAGGTTAATAGTCCTTTTTTCCAGTGGGGAAGACATATCCTGAACTAAACAAAAAAAAAGTGCAAATTTGGAACGTTTACTTACACCTCAACCACATCCTCTTTTTTTTGGTTTGAGGCACTTCAGTTTTGCCTGTTTTGATGCTCCTGTCTTAATAAATCTGTCCCATGTGTTCTTAGGTTCTAAAATAAACGCTGTGTGGGCAGTGCAGCTGTTTAGCGAATGCTTTATAAATCAAGTTTTATTATTGCATCTCAGAGCCATGTCAGCAAAGTTAGACACATGTTTGTGAAGTCACTATCTTCTGCTGTTATGTATGGGAGCATAGGAAAGCCATCCCAACCTGCTGGGTATGATGTACGGAAGGTTTCAGTTGGTTTAAAGAGGCATTCCAGGCAAATGGTTAAATCTGTCTACTTTCTGTTTGCCCCATGCTGGCTGTCAGGGGCGGCGTGTTTCATTTACTGGCACTTTGCATTCCCTGATAAACACTGTAGAACTTGTTCCCTTCTGCTGACTCATTTCTCAAGGTCCCCAAAATAAAAAAGGCTTCTGAAGGGGCCCTCACATTGAAACATGCTCCCATGAGCCATGATCTTCTGTTGAGGAGGCCCTGCAGAAGCGACAAAGTTCACTGGGAGTTATTGAGAAATATAAAGCCTGTTGAAAAAGGCTGGCTGAAAGATGCTGCCTCTTTCAACCAGGATGTGAGAGCAGAAAGTAGGGTCATTTAATCCTTTGCGTGGAATGTCCCTTTAAGCCAATGGAGCAGATTTTCCTTTTTCTTTGGGGTCATTGTCTCACTGGATGATAAACCCTCCATGGTGCAGCTTTCTTGCCAGACTTTCTTTAGAGAACAATTTCCAAAGCATGATGCTGTCATAGCCAAGGTATTACAGTACATTAGGGATAGCAACTAGAGAACCATCTTCTAACTAACTTCAGTTTCTTTTAGTATCATGTTTGTGTTTTCTTTTGTGTTTCTTTTAGTCACTCTCCTATAAAGTTGCAAGCGGGCAAGTTAAGGAGTTATTACTTCCCAAAAAACTTTACATCTTTATTTTCCCGACATGGTCTTAAAACTCTACACTTCATTGGTTAAGTAACATTGCATTAAAGCGGACCTCCACTCTGAATAAGAGTCTATATTATATGTTTCCCACACCCTGAACATACAGATTGCTCACATTAAAAATCATCCTACCTGCATCTACTGCATGTTATGAGCCTTTAAACGTCCAATGGAACATCAGGCAGCCTGCAAACAGGAAGTGCCTTGTGACTGTGCTGCTCTGCATTCTGGGACTGCTGACCTTTTCCTGACCTCAGCTCTGCTCTGTCTGAGCAAAGCACAGCTATAACCCGCCCCCCTGTATTTTATCGCACTCTCCTTTCCTCAGTAAGTGTGATGCTTCTGAGTCAAGATGGTGGCATCGGTATCCTAAAGTCCTTAACAGAGTTGCAGCCCAGTGGGGAAAAGAATAATAAGTAAGTGATTAAAAACTCAAAATATATTAACTTTAGATGCTGGGGAATCCTTTTTTAAGGGTTTGGGCTTTTCAATAAATCATGGTGAAGGTCCGGTTTAAATTTCTCTCATTTTTTTTTAACCCTACATTAACGCAAAAAGTCCATCCTTATGTTGCCGCTTCACTATAAATTATCCAGAAATATATTGTATATAAGTGTGTGGTGCAGTTTTTTTTCAAAACCTGATAATTTTGCTAAGGATAAATAAATAGAATACATATGTAATCTAACTGATATTGGTATTCAGTATAAACCCAACCCATATAAATTCCCATCCAAACTCAAGAATGATTGTAGTGTACTCCCTTTCTTTCAGTTACATGTATCTATCTATTCCCATATGCAGGCATAAGGAGTCAAGTGAAGTCCACCTTTAATGCAGAACAAAACTTTGTTTTGACTATCACAGGTTTGAGTCTCTGCCCCAGGAGGGCATCCCGATTTGGAATGATCCACTGTGTGAAACCCCCCAGGATACACATGCACAGGCTCTCGTCAAATCACAGCCATTTACCATGCAAATGTAATGTTTGCCAAACAACACTATTTTAGGCAATTGGAAGCGCAAGCACCCACATCCAAAGTGGCAGGCATGCTCCTGCCCCTAGATAAATGGGTGGGGTCGGAAACGCACACGCAGCCCAAAGTTACTGGTGATATAATGCATCATAATATACATATATATAGATTTAATAACTAATAATAATCTGCTGTGGAAGGAATTGTAACAACCTAGTATGATACAGGGCAATGTGCATTTAGTGCTTCAGGACCGGTAGGCCAAAATAAAGTGTTTACTAACCTATATAAGTGGGCAGGGGACACTGTGTTTGCCAAGTTGCCTTGGTAGACAGAGAATGCTGTGTACTAAGTAGTACAAGTAACAGGGAATGCTGTGGGTGCTTGACTGAGCTGGTGAAAAGGGAGCAGTGGGTGCTGATTCCAGTGAATTTATAAGCAGCACTAGTATCAATGTGTCCGGACTATTTGGAGTACACTCGGCCTTGTGTTGTATGTAGTAGGTTGTGTGAATAGAGTTTTGTTCTTAGCTTCCTTTCTCTTCTTTTCTCATTCTTTTCTCTTCCATCTCTACTCATCAGTCAGAGAGCGGTTCATCTTGTCTCCGTTTCATCATGTAAGTGAAGGTTTCCCTGACAACATCCAGACGCATTTGTTTGCAGTGGTCATTGGCTGCATGAAAAAATGTTAATAACGTGTTTCTCGGCGGCAGCGTATGTCACCTCCTTGTGTATGAGAGGAATGCGGCCTGCTGAGGGGCCAAACTCTGCCATGCCCCTGTGATACCCCGATGCACGACAGAAGTCCATACTGACACATGTGTTGACTGGGTGCGATAACGCTTTGCTAAACACAAACATGTAATTTGCCATTGGATAGGTCCTGGACATTATGGAGTAGACATACACATACCGACATAACAAAACCGTTCCAGTATGTAGCACTTCTCTTCTTCGGCCATGCTGGCATTGTCGTCCGATTGAAATGTGATTAAACCAAGCAGACAGGCGTTGGGGAAAGCAAATAGAATTCTGGGATGGTTAAAGATTCAAATCACGTCAAAAAAGAAAAATATGTTTTAGAAGCGAGAGGGAAAAGTAAAAGTTAATGGTGGAAGTAATGTAGCTATTGCCAAGTTTTCTATGAAAAACTGTAGCTATAATGTAGTTCAGTTAGTTACTGCATGCTAATATGTTAAAGGCTTCGTATCCCACGTTAAAATAAAATAAAATAAAACTTACCAGACCCCCCCCCTTCCCCACAGACATTAAGGAATAGGTAAGTATTATTGTCACGCTATTAGCCCAGGTCCCCGATCAATCATTTCACGATTAGCCTCTAGGTGCACCTCTTCTTCCAGTCATGAGACAACATTGACTATACTAGACTGTACCCAATGACTTCTTTTAGGTCCAGAGTGGAGCATCCCTCAGAGCTGTGTGGTGGGCAGGGCCCTTCCGCTTTCAGTGACGGAAGGGGCCTCCCCATAAACATCTGTGCCTCAGGGGGAAAATGGCCCCCCTCCTTACAGACATCTCGCCATGCACAAGGGGGCCCCGCATTTATACCCTGGTGTGTGGATAAGGGGGGGGGGCCTGACAAAGATGGTTAGGAAAGAAAGGTACCGTTAGTTATTTGAGAGGTACCCTATCCCACTCTTGTATTACTCCAACCTTAAAGAGGAACATCTGAGGTCTGAGTCGGAGTTCCACTCCTTAAACAAAACGAAGGACTAGACGCGCACAGCCCAATGTACTTCACTAAGTGGGGGTGCCAGACCAAACTGTGCCCATCTATACCATCATTGCAACCATTAGAAAGGGGATTCTGGAAGCCCCACACAGGTCCCCAGAAGGTCTGCACTCTGCCCACAAAATATCTATATAATATGATTGCACCACAATAACTAATGCTATAAAAATACAATTTTATTAATAATTAAAAAGGACTCCTATGGGAGCCAATGCACACAACAATACAAAAAATGACAATGTTAAAAAACATATACACACATTGCTGAAACACAGGGGGGTAAGAAAGAGGATAATTGGGCTATATGTATATAATACAGCAAATGTTAATCATGACATGAAATTCATCTTCTTGGGATGCCCTGCTGTGTGAATACCGCCCCCCATCACCAGTTTCACTCAACTTGTCCTGGGGCCCTTGCAGTGTCTCTGTGCTGCAGCCACATGCCCCCTAGGTGGCCAGGAGTTTAGCCGAGGATGCGGCCAGTGGCGCTGCTTAGCAATCAGCGGAGCAGAAGGGAGCCAAATAAAAGCGAGCACACTGATTGGCTGAGCAAGGCTGCTCAGCCAGTCAGCCTGCTCGCTCTCACCTAGAGTCTGAGCTGTGGGAGTGACTGGAAGGTGAGTGGATTGGCTGACCTGGGGAGTTAAACATATAGGGGCATCCCGTTTTGGGATGCCATCGCATTGAGGAACACCACCCCCCTTCCCCCGGGTGTGTTTACATAAATATTCTATATAGTAAGATGAGGGGTTACTTATATTCTGCATAAATTAGCTTATTTTCCCTTAATAAGAGGAGGAAGAATCTTAGGTGACATGTTTTGAACATTTGGCATTTTTTAGGGGAGGACTGCTAAGCAATCATGACGTGTCCCCTGAGCCGGCCTGTGCTGGAATAACAGCTTATTGCTATTCTTATGATGAGTCTGTTTTGGGGAAGATGTTAAAGTGTTTACTGCAACTGTTTCCCTGGGGCATTGGAATGGAGGAGATCATCCCTGTAACCATGGAATGCTGAGATAAAAAAACTGTTACCCCTGAATGTTGTTCACAAGCTTGGCTTTTTTTCTGTTGGGTGCTTCTCCCCTCACTTTCATGTTTATGTTAATGTGTTAATTTAGAGAGATTGCATGATAGACCTCTTTTAAGTAGAGTTGATTTTGCTTTCTAGAATATTTTCCCCAGGAGAGGCCATGGAAATTTTAAAGTTAAAGGATTGAACTTTTTTTTTTCTTGCAGTGCTGATTTTCTCAGAGCCCTTACCATGACTCTCAGTTTTTTAGTGTTCACAGATAACCTCAAAACATCTGTCTGACATTTGGCAGCCATGTGATTGTGACATCATGCGCTGGCGGAGACCGCAAGAGGGTGGGAGAGCGGGTGAAAGAAGCTCCTTGAGTGTGAGGCAGGCAGCAGGACTGATGTGAACATAAAACCTAATACATTTAGAGCAAAATACAAGTCCAGGTACAAAAGGGCATGAAATACATAGTTCATTTAACAGGAAATGTATGTGTTCTTTTGAATGATTGTTGTAAATAATTGGCATTATCCCCCTTGCAGCTGATCTGGCCTTTCCCTATCCTGTTCTATTCATCTGCGAATAGCAGATGTACATTAAAGGGCAAGCATCATTTGCCAACTTCTCTGGCGACTGGCTGTATTTATTTTCATAACTGGCACTTCTCTACCTAATAAATCCATTACTCCTCCTACTGCAGAGGAAACTTGTTACATTTCGTTACAGCTGGCTATTAGTTTCTGATACCTATGAGTTTCCCCTGCAGTAGGAGAAGTAACGAATGCTACCATGCAGGAAGCCGTAGTATGGCCGGAATAGAGGGAACGCTGTGGGCATAAGGGGTAACCACACTAAACGGTCTGGCATATAAGTGACATTTGTTTTTCTGCATGAAAAAGGCCTTCAGTAATACGCCTATACTTTGACTGCAGCAATAAAACTAATATAACGAATGTTATATGCTGTACTACTTAGTGTCTTGGGGCTCAGGCAGCATAACAGATCAAAAACCATGTGTTTTTTTTTTGTAGAAAGGCACATTGGTCTCAGAAGCAGCTGCACCCTCAGTAATAATACCCTGGCTTTAGTCTCTCTTTTAATTCTACTGCTCTTGCTAACTCTTGTATATCTTTATCATGCAACCAATAATTTTAATTACTGCAGTTCTCAACGCTTAGCAAGGTTGTAGCTGTTCAAGGTAAATTCTTTAAGTTTTGTTTGAAGAGGAGATGCTGTAGGAAGTGACCAAATGACCATTCACCTATTTGAAAATTGTGACAAGTGTTGCTAGGATAAAATGGCTGTTGATGGAACAGGAAACCTAATATTTTGTGCTTGGAACCAGTTGGCCCTGGCCATACCAACAAATTTCCTGTTTAGCCCTTATTATCTATTGTTCAAACAGGAAGTACAGACAGACTTTAGAAGGCCACCATCACCCCTCAACATTTTAAATTGACCATCCTACCTTCAATATCTGGGTGTGTGGGTGACATAAACAACATAAGGATGGCATTTGTGGTGGAAGTCTATTACAAGTCAGAAGCAATATGTAGGGGATCTTTAGCGAATTCCCCAACATCAGGTCCATTGCATAAATGGACAAAATCGTAGGTCCTTTTAGAGTCTCAGGTAAAACAACCCTGGCCTTGTTTGTGAATACTAACCAGTAATGTCCTGGTTCTATTATTATTTTCGTTTGGATTTTATTAGACGTTCTACATTAATTCTGTGATAGTCATAAGTGTTGTATGTTGCACATGTCAACATGTTGCGCCACCAACCAGATATAAGTTTTCACACATTTTATTTGAGGTAGGTCAAATAGAGAGGACCTATCAGCAGATCAAGATACCACTACCATATTCTAAGTATACAGTACGTCCTGCTCCAGATATAATACTTACACTTGGGTAATCCTCCGCCAGATGGCGCTGTGCACTGCAGACATGCAAAAACAGGCTCCTCCCGGCCCTTCATATACCCAGGGACCTCCCACAAATCCCCAGATTTCTCTGCAGTGCTGACTGCGAAGACATGAAGTATCACTCTCTCGCAGGTGAGCGGGGCTATTACAGCCTGCGGCCCTGTTGGACTATTACCACCCGTCCTTCTTGTGATGTGCCTCCCAGCCTGGGCTGCGCTGGTCGGGTGAAGGTAGGCAGCACCATGTGTGCTTATGGAGCCACGCTCCACCGCAGTCCCCCACCAAAGGGTAGGCGGTTTAGGCTGATGGTGAGCCTTTAGGGGATGCCCCTCCCACATCATTGCCCCAAGCCCCGTGTAGAGGTGGACCCTCTGTCTGTAAGTGCCCTCGCGGGCGACTTTATATTACTTTTTATACTCCCTTGCGCATGGCTCTGACATCCTTGTTCCCTTTATGTCTTTCAGACCGTGGATTCCGGTGGCTTCTCCCGGCCCGGGGTAGCTCCCGGTTGAGACTATTAAATTTACTTCCACTTCCCCGCGGGTTATTGGGGCATCCAGGGTAGCTTACAGCGTCAATCCCTACTGGCCTATTGTGCCGATTGAATCACCATATGGAGGCATCTCAGGATATTGTGAACGGGGTTCCTTCGGGACAAGCCCGGCTGTGTGTAGCTTGTGGGGTATTACCTGGCAGCGGTGACAATGCACGGGTCTGTGTTCCTTGTGCACAGCAGGCGCTATCGGTCCTTCCCGCCTCTTCCGTGGCTGGGCCTGCACCTCGCCTCACTTCACCTACTCCCCCAAGCCTGAGTCTAACCCCCAATACAAGCGGGGATTCTCATCCTGATATGGCTACTAGACTGGCCAGTGTTGAAAAATTGCTTGCTAATTCCTTAGCGCGTAAGGCCACCGCAAAGAGGCGGCATTTAACCCCTGACTCTGCTCTTTTTCCTATGGAATCTGATGAATTGTTGCATCCTTACGGCCGTATCCCCTCGGATGAAGGGGAACTGTTCTCTGACTCAGGGTCATATGACGACGAGTCCAGGGGTCATGGCGAGTCTGGTTCCGAGCACTGGACCTCGGATGATATTGACAGACTGCTGGTTCAGATCTTTGAGATTTTGTCCCTCTCTTCCCCTGCTGCGGCTCCCAGGCAAAGGGGTGACCTTTTTCATACTGCTAAGGCTCGTCTGGAATTTCCCGAGCAAACCCATTTCAATAGCCTTGTGCTTAAAGAATGGGAACATCCCAGTAGACTTCCCGGTATCCCTAAGAGTGTGGATAGGAAGTGTCCCTTCCCTGCTGACTTGGTTAAGTGCTGGTCATCGGCCCCCGAGGTCGATGCTCCTATTCTAGGGTTGTCCAACACCTCTATTATGCACTCCCCTGACACTACTACGCTGCGGGACTCTGAGGACCGGCATATTGACCAATTGGCATGCCATGCCTTTGCATTTGGGGGAGCGACTCTGCGCCCGGTTTGTGCCTTAGCCATTACGGCAGTAGCGCTCAGGGCCATGGTCAGGGATGCACTCGATGGCGCAGATGAGTTGCCACCTGATACTGTCAATGCACTGTCTAGCTGTGATGTGTTTGTGAACTTTATCCTGTCTGCATCGGACGATGCTATTAGGATGTTTGCCAGATCTTCTGCCCTGGAGGTAGCTATACGCCGTGCGGTTTGGTTGCGCCAGTGGGCTGCTGACAATGCCGCTAAGAAAGCCCTTACTGGGCTTCCATTTAAGGGGCTGCGCCTGTTTGGGGACCGTTTAGACGTCTTCGCCAAAGGAGGCAAGTTACCCCAGCGCAGGCGGCAGATTCGGCCCTTTCGAGGCCAGGGCACCCTCTCAATCTCCTACCGTGGGGCTAAACAGGGAAGAGGGGTGTTCTTCGCTGGGTCCCGCGCAGATTCCTGGCACAGGAACAGAGGACGCCGTCCTGGTTCCTCCTGGGGGTCCAAGCCCAAAGCCCCTCCCAAGACCCCTCAGGCATGAAGGGGCGCCCTCTCCCGTCAGGGTGGGGGGGCGTCTGCAGCACTTCGAGCATGTCTGGAGGCGCCACGTCTCAGACCGGTGGATTCAGGAGGTAGTGTCCTCCGGCTACAAGATAGAATTTGCTTTAAGGCCCTCCACCAGATTCATTGGGTCCCGGATTCCACAGGATCCTGCCTCAGCTCAGGTCTCTCCCTTATCTGGACAACCTTCTCATTACATCTCATTCTCTCCAGCAGGCAGAATTGGATACCCAGACGGTGGTGACTGCCCTGGACACGTTCGGATGGGTGATCAATTATCCCACGTCCTCCCTCTCCCCGTCACGGGTGACCCCCTTTCTGGGCATGAATCTGGATACCATTCAGGCCAGGATTTTTCTTCCTCAGCAGAAGGTGGATTCTCTTCAAGCTCTGGTTCATTTCATGCTGTCCAGCCCTCGTCCTTCCATCAGGCAAGGGATGCAATTGGTGGGACAGAGGGTGGCCTGCTTCGAGGCAGTCCCTTACGCTCAGTTTCACATGAGACCCCTCCAGCTCCATCTCCTTTCAGTCTGGGACAAGAGTCCCCTGTCTCTAGATCAGGTCTTTGTTCTTTCTCCTCTGGTCCGGCGGTCCCTCCTGTGGTTGCTGGACTCGAGGAATCTTCCGGGGGGGCAGATCCTTTCTGACACCTTGTTGGGAGACGGTCACTACGGATGCCAAGGGGGGCTACTGGAGAGCCCTCCAATTCCAGGGGCTGTGGTGCCCTCAGGAGGCCCACGCTCCTAGCAATGTCCTGGAGCTGAGGGCGGCTTGGTTGGTGCTGGCACAGTTGACTCCTCACCTTCAGGGTCTGCCGGTACAGGTTCGCTACGACAACCAGATGGCGGAGCATCTGGTTGTCGGAGATCATCAGGGAGGGACTCGGAGCAAGAGTGCCCTCAAGGAGGTGTCGTTGATTCTGTCCTGGGCCGAGGACAATGTCTTGTGCATCTCAGCAATTTATATTCCTGGAGCGGAGAATCTGGAGGCGGATTCCCTGAGTAGGGGGGCCTCTCGCTTGGGGGAATGGTCCTTCAACAGCGAGGTCTTCCTATCCCTTTGTCACCGGTGGGGGATGCCGGACGTGGATCTGTTTGCTTCTCACCACAATCACAAGCTGCCAGCATTTGTCTCCTTGTCCCAGGATCCTCTGGCTCTGGCGGTGGATGCTCTGTCTCTGTCCTGGCAGGGACTCGATCTCCTGTACATCTTTCCTCCGTTTTCTCTTCTGAGCAAGGTTCTGCGCAAGTTGGTTCAGGAGAGGGTGCCAGCCATTCTGGTGGCCCCCAGGTGGCCAAGACAGGTGTGGTTCGCAGACGTCGTGCAGCTGGCAGTGGATTAGTATGCTCTACCCTTGGTTCCGGATCTTCTCACTCAAGGACGGCTCTGTTATCCCAATTTACAAACGCTGGCTTTGATGGCCTGGCTGCTGAAACCTCCATCCTAAAGGAGAGAGGATTGTCTGATTCGGTTGTTTATACTCTTGTAAGGGCTAGGAAGAAATCCTCTTCTACTATCTACTATAGGACCTGGAGGACCTACATTGACTGGTGTGAGTCTAGGGCTTTTTTCCTGTCGTGTGTTCTCCATTCCTAGGATCCTGGATTTCCTTCAACATGGTTTGGATATGGGTTTTCAGCTCAGCACTTTGAAGGGTCACGTGTCCGCCTTGGCTGTTTTCTTCCAGAGGTCCTTTGCTCTACATCCTCTGGTCAAGACCTTCTTCCAGGGGGTCGCTCATGTGCGCCCTCCCCACAAACCCATGGTACCGGTCTGGGATTTGAATTTGGTATTGTCTGTACTTCAGGGTCCTCCATCTGAACAGGTGCATGAGGCTGCCTTGCCTATCCTTACCCTGAAGGTTGCCTTTTTGGTGGCTATCACCTCTGTCCAGCGTGTTTCTGAGTTGGCGGCTCTGTCTAAACAGGCCCCCTACTTTGAGAGACACCAGGACAAGGTGGTTTTCCGCTTTAAACCAGACTTCTTGCCTAAGGCTGTCTCTGCCTTCCATCTCAATCAGGATATTGTGCTTCCTTCTTTGTGCCCTAATTCTGGTAATCCCAAGGAGAGGGCCTTGCATTCTCTGGATGTTGTCAGGAATTTGAAATACTACCTGGTGGCTACTCCTGCCTTTCAGAAAGACGGACGCCTTTTTTGTGGTTCCCTCGGGTCCCAAGAAGGGGTTGGCTCCTGCCAAGTCTACTATTAGCAAATGGATTCGTCAGGCCATTGTTAGGGCCTATTCTACTAGGGGGAAGGATCCTCCTTTCCCTGTTACTGCTCATTCTACTCGTGCTGTTGGGGCTTCCTGGGCCTTCCAGCACCAGGCTTCTGTTGAACAAGTTTGTAAGGCTGCTACGTGGTCTTCTGTTCATACCTTTTCCAAGTTTTACAAGGTTTATGTTCGAGCCTCAGCGGATGCTGTTTTTGGACGCAAGGTTCTGCAGGCGGCAGTGGTTTGAACTGCGCGTTGTTGCCTTTTTGTTATCTCCACCCCTTTATGGACACTGCTATTGGATGTCCCAGCTGTTATGAATACTATCTGGAGCAGGACGTGCTGCATACTTAATTAATAATACAATTCTGTGATTAGTCACCTTGTAGAATTGGTATTATAAGTATGCAGCACGTCCTGCTCCATCCCACCCGGATTGCTTTATTCTTGGATCCTCTATATGGTGATTGTTGTTCCTTGTTACCGTTGTTAAATTTGTTATTGGCTTCTCCTAGTTCCCTTACTGCTTTTCTATACTGGGGAATTAGTGGGAGGTCCCGGGTATATATGGACCGGGAGGGGCCTCTTTTTTGCCATCTCTGCTATACTCATACTATCATGCTATACTCATACTATCTGGAGCAGGACATGCTGCATACTTAAAATACCAATTCTACAAGGTGAGAAATCACAGAATTGTATTTTTTTATTTCAATGGCCACATTGTGGACATCTTGTATTACATAGAGAGGAGATTTATATATAGTAACATAGTATGTAAGGCTGAATAAAGACTTTAGTCCATCCAGTTCAGCCTGTTTATCTCCTTCCAGTGGTCTAGCTGGAAATGTCATTACATGCCAGGAAGGCATCAAGGCCACTTTTGAACGTTTTTACTGTATCCATCATTACTACCTCTTCTGGCAGCGAGTTCCATAGTCTCGCTGCTCTTACAGAGAAGAATCCCCTCCTATGTCGGTGGAAAAAAGCACCTTTCATCTAACCTTAGTGGATGCCCTCTGGTTATAGTTACACTCCGTGGGTATAAATAGATTGTGGGACAGATCTTTGTATTGACCCCGAATATATTTATACATAGTTATTAGATCACCCCTCAAGCGTCTTTTTTCTAAACTAAATAAACCTAACTTTGACAATCTTTCAGGGTACTCTAGTCCCCGCACTCCTTTTATTAACTTTGTTGCCCTTTTTTGAATGCACTCCAGTGCTGATACATCCTTTTTAAGCACAGGTGCCCAGAACTGTACACAGTATTCCATATGGGGTCCGACCAGTGACTTGTACAGGGGTAAAATGATGCTCTGGTCATGAGCACCTATGCCCCTCCTGATGCACCCCATGATCCTATTTGCCTTGGCATTGATTACTACAGTTGAGCTTATTGTTAACTAAAACCCCTAGGTCCTTTTCCAGTGTTTCTTTATTTAGTGTGTAATCATGATCACATATTTCTCCTTCCCATGTGCATAACCTTACATTTATCTGGGTTAAACTTGATTTGCCATTTAACTGCCCATGCTTCCAATTTATCTAAATCTGTTTGTAGCTGCCTGCTGTTCTCTTTTGTTTTAATTACTTTACACAGCTTAGTTTCATCTGCAAAGATTGAGACTTTACTGTTTAATCCGTACCCAATGTCATTTATATATATATTGAAAAGAATTGGTCCCAGAACTGACCCTTGTGGTACTCCACTAGTAACAGTGACCCAATCTGAGTGTGTGCCATTGATAACCACCCTCTGCTTCTTATCATTAAGCCAATTTCTCACCCAGTCCAAGCATTCTCATCTTTTGAACTTACCTCCTCATAAAAGCTGATTAGGTTTGTCTGGCAGGAGCGATTCCTCATAAATCCATGCTGATATGGAGTAATAATGTAATTTTCCCCAAGATGCTCCAGGATAGTATCCCCTAAGAAATCTTCAAAACCGCTTGCCCACCACAGATGTTAAGCTTACTGGTCTGTAGTTCCCAGGTTCCCCCCTAGATCACTTTTTGAATATTGGCACCACATTTGCCAAGCTCCAATCCCTCGGAACAGCCCCTGTAGTTAAGTCCACAAATATTAGAAATAACGGCTTGTCTATTACTGTACATAACTCCCTTAAAACACGAGGATGTATGTCATCTGGTCCTGGGGGTTTATCGATTTTTATCTGCTTGAGACGGTGCTGGACTTCTTTCTTGGTTAGACCAGTGACATTTAATGGAGGGTTTCGGTTATTCCCCTGCATTTCACTCGGCATGTCACATTCTTTTGTGAATATAGAAGCAAAGAAGTTGTTTGGTAAATTTGCTTTCTCCTCATTTCCCTCTATAGGTGTCCCCTCCTTGCTTTTCAGGGTAATTCAAAACTAAAATAAAATGTTCTGACAGACCTGCCACTAGTGGAGCTGAGACACTTTAGATTACACATCTCTTGGGCTAGGCAATATCTACTTGGCTGTGACACATTGTGCCTCTTTTTTTCAAGACCACCCATTCCCACCCTCTTTCTCATAGACCTTTTCTGAACAATAGCCACATCATTTATCATAGGTGATATAGGTTTATTTTAATCATTGTAATTTTGCACATCTTTTTTATGGCTTTATTTATTTATCTATTTTCCAATTGTACAAGGCAAACTGGAGGTCATGAAATATTTATCTGTAGTAGCCTAGCTCTGCTAAGGTAAAAGAGTTTGGGATACCGGGTTATATTTAAAAAGTTAGATTTCTAAACATTTTTTTGAAACTATATTGCCCACAACCCATTTTGCAATGCATAGGCTTGCTTTGTGTTTGTTTCATTTTCTTGTATGCTGTAGTAGTTGTGTGTTTGTATGACTATGATGGCTCTACGTAATGTATCTCCACAGCCTGTGGGGACACTTTACAAGACAGTCAAGGGAACTTCTCATCTCCTGGTTACCCCAATGGCTACTCCGCCTATGTGCACTGTGTGTGGAGGCTGTCTGTCACCCCGGGGGAGAAGGTATGGCTATCAGTTAATATTTTGATTTTAATATTTCTGCCATATTTCAGGCCTAACAACTGTTCTTTATTTTGTTTTTTTATGATTACAAGATTCAACTTTTTCAACAGTCTACTTTTTCTATTTAAACTGACTGATTTTCACTCTGTAGATAATGCTGAATTTTACCTCTTTGGATGTGTACCGCAGCCGCCTTTGCTGGTATGATTATATTGAGGTCAGAGATGGACACTGGAAAAAAGCTCCTCTGATTGGTACTTTCCTTTCTTGTGTAATATTTATTTGATAAATGAACACAGTTTAGCTGTTTGATCTGTAATTGCCTCTTTTCTTTAAGGTCGCTACTGTGGAGAAAAGATCCCAGAGCCCATTATATCCAGTGACAGTCGTCTGTGGATAGAATTCCGAAGCAGCAGTAACTATGTGGGAAAGGGGTTTCATGCTGCATATGAAGGTAAGTAGGAATGTGTCTGGTAGCTTCAAGTGGGATTGTTGTGATAGCTCATATAATAGTCTATGCGCCAGCATGTAAGCATAGGATTCCATACTACTTATGCAAGAAAGTGGGGGGCGGTTAGCTGTTGCTTTTAGCAGCATCAGCTACATTGGTTGGAGATTGTATTTTGCCTATTAGTGGAGAACAGCTACAGTATCAACTTTAAATAAGGCAGTGGTGGTATAGAGGTTTTTACGCATCATTTCCCTGCTGCATATTATGGTGAGGCACCTGCTAAATGCATGCAATGTGAATGGCCGGCACGGGCGCGCTCCCTGTTAGAGGGAAGCACGAGATGCGGCTGGCAGCGTGCTCTGAGCCGCTAAGGTAAACGTTGCATTGATGCACATACCTCAGCGGCTCCGAGCGCACTGATTGGACGAGCGGCCGTGCATGTGCCATAGGAGTGGGGTGAGGTGAGTTGTATCTAGCGATCTGGGAGGTTTTACATAGCGGGGCACCCCCGATCGGGGTGCCCCTGGGAAGTGGACCAAAACCCAAGATTGTCAAAATCCTGGGTGTTGGTCCACTTTAAATTTAAAAATAATGGGGAAATGGAAGACACCAGCTTCTGTCAAGCCCATGGAATTAGTCCAAGATGGAATCCATAGTATGTAAAGTGCTCTCTTCAGAGAGAGGAAGGGAGGAAAATTGTGGTAAAGGGTTACTATCTGCCAAAATAAGAGATATGGTCTCATATAATGTACATTATGAGGGGCATGATCTTTTTTGTGTATGCTGACATATGATGACTTGAAGACACACCCTAACCCTAATTATCATTAAATTATGTGCTTTTTGCAAGTTTTATTTCTTGGTTTAAGATATCTTAAAACAATTTATACAAATTATATATCTTGACCTATATTAGAATGCTAAATATGCGATTGCCTTTAAGAATTGTTTTTCTCCAAAGAATATTGTCTATTTCCTTCAGTTTACTATCATTGCATTCTGACATAGTTTGATCTTTTTTCCAGCTCTTTGTGGAGGAGAACTGAAAAAGGATAATGGTCACATCCAGTCTCCCAACTACCCAGATGATTATAGACCCAACAAATCCTGCGTGTGGAAGCTGCGGGTTTCTGAAGGCTTCCACATTGGAATTACCTTTCAGTCTTTTGAGGTCTGAAAAGGGAGTGCGACTGGGATCTTGCTTTTTTATTTAGCCCTTTTTTTTGTCTTTTCATTTATATATATTTCTAGTCTAGTGTATGTAATACATCTGTCAGTGAAATACTTATCCTAATTTTTAATGTTTTGGCCAGTAAAGCTTTTGGTCAGTAAGATTCAATGCAGCCACCGAGTTGTCTTGAAACTCCCTTTGGGAAAACCTGGCCCTATGGCATGCAAATTAATCACCCCTCCCCAATGCCTGCTAAAGATGTGCCAGGCTGCCAGGAAAAGATAATTAATTTGTTGTTATTTTACAGATAGAGCGTCATGACAACTGTGCTTATGACTATTTGGAGATCCGGGATGGCAATTCGGAAACCAGTCCTCTTATTGGAAGGTTTTGTGGCTATGACAAGCCAGAAGACCTCAAAAGTTCCAGCAATCAGCTTTGGGTTAAGTTTGTGTCCGACGGTTCCATTAACAAGGCTGGTTTCTCCATCAACTTCTTCAAAGGTACTTGACCAACCTCACCCACAGAACATATACATTCACATGTAAGCTCAGAATAGATTTGGTAATTCACAGTCTAAACATATCTGTGAAGTTGCAAGTTACCACATCTGTAAGTTTTAAATCACATCATCTTTGGGGTCTATGTCATCTTAACATTTCAGGTTAATGTCAGTTTCCACTTACTTCTTCCAGATGACTATATATTATCTGGCTAAGGTTTTCATGCTGAATGTAGTCATCTCTTCACACTTGCTGACACACACGCTAAAAGTAGAATTTTAGCACTTAATCTGCCACACTGAGCACTAAAATAGTAGACCTAATTGTTTCAAAAGTATGCAGTATTCTTTCAGAAATGAAAAAAAAAAAAGAAGTGAACCTTTTGCTTGGTTATCTGTTACACATATCATGTCTCCAGCATGATGGATCATAAATATTCCTATTAACCTTTACCCAAGCTGAAGCCATTTTTTTGTTTGCACTGTTGACAAAGCAAGCAAAATTTTCACCAGGCACAATAAGTCTTTGTTATAGAATAGCCATGGTTGGTTGACACTGGAACCATATCTTTGTGACCAGCATGTAAGGGGCTGATTTTCATGGTGTTTCTGATGGATAAACTTCCTATTAGGTAATAGTATCATGGATAGCAGAATGACCTAAATAATATGGAGGTTTATAGAAATATATTTCAAAGGCAATGGATTAAAAAACAGACCACCATCAGAAGTGGTATTTGGCTCATGTTCAGACATGTGATTATTGCCCATATTCTTGGTGTGCCACACACCCCGCTTCACTTCTTAAATAATCATCCATTATTGGGTTAATCCACCGCCAGGTGACGTAGTGCAGAGAGGAAGTCTTGTAACGAGCCCCCTTCCGGCCTATATATACCTGGTACCTCCCTTCAATCACCAGTATTTTTCTCTCTTCTTGCTGACAAGTCAGAAGATGGAAGTCTCCTGCTTACAGGTAGGCCGGGGTATTCTTACCCCGCCACCCCCCTTTTGGTCTAATTCTGCCCGGTTTGAGTTTGTATACCTTTATGGTGGAATGGAAGCCTCCCAGCCTAGGCTGCTCACCGGGCAAATGGTAGATGGCACTTTAAGTGCCTGGGAGCTTATCTCCTACCGCTCGACCTCATGCGTGGGGCAATGCGGCTATCCGGCATGGTGATCGGGAAATGGGATGCCCCTGTCCCGAGGGGCCCCTTACTCTCCCATTACGGTCCCTTCTCCCTTCACTATGGGGGGGGGGGGGGTATAGAGGGTTGTGTATTATGTATGTGTTTCACTGTATTGCTGTCTTTTACATATGTGTGTTCACTTTGTGCATAAGAACAGACTGCACAGCATGGTGCGCTTAGTCTGTTATTCTGGAGCTCTTCGGGCAGATCCTTTTTTAATAGTGGCCAGTATTTTGGTCAGCTTTAGGGGGGGCGGGTGGGGCGGACCGCGCTCAGCAGGTTGACTTGCCGCCTCAGTCTGCAGCCCCCTCCCGCCTCCCCCCTTCCCCGCTGTCTCCGTGCGGCAGCCTGTGTAGCTGCGCTCATACTTCTCCTTCCCCCTCCTCCGCCGCCTGGCTGTGTGTAAACCAGCGCAGCTGGTGGCAATCCCTTATTGAATTGGCGCTGACCGGGCTGTAGGGGGCGGCTCCCTGTGACGCGGTGATGGGGGCGTGGCGCTGGCGGTAGCGTCGCTCGGCGGCGGCCCCAGCCTCACTTCCTTCCTGTCTCTGTTAAAAGAGGTCACGTGGGGGGGGGCGCGCGCTGCAGCACATGTGTTTGTTTATCTTTGCTGCTGCTGCTACATTGTCCCTCCGGTCCTGCGTTCGGCCCTGTCAGGTAAGTGAGTGGGATTTTTTGACCTTATTCTCTTATTATGGGGGTAAGCTTTTAAGGAGGCACTCTTATCATTTATTATTGTTATAATTATGATTGTGCATAAGACATGCTGGATGTGTTACACTCATATGGGGATCTGATGGTTTGTTTCTTTCCTTTCAGATCCTGGGATCCCTGATTATAGCGGCCCTCCGGCTCTATGTTGCCTGGCTAGTCTTTCTTTTTAGAGAAAAGAAAAAGGGGATATTTAATAATATTAATATAATAATATAATAAAAACCCTCCCTTCCGGGACATTTTCTATAAGGGGGCATCCCGGGTTGGCTTATGCCTTAAAAGTCCAAGTAATTGCGATACCATAAATCACCAATATGGAGGCTTCCGTTATTGCCGGAAACGACTCGTCAGAGCCGTCCAGTGGGTGTGTAATATGTGGGGCTTCGCTCCCGGCTGATGATGTCTTTATTTGCATTTCTTGTGCAAAGCAGAGCATTGCGCGTCAGTCTGTTGATCCGGCTGCTGGCCCGTCGCAACTTCCATCATCTCCTGCCTCTCCCTCCCTGTTCCGGACCCCGCATGACACTGTCAAGAGTGGGGATTCGCAATCCGAGGTGGCGGCAAGGTTGGCCAGCCTCCGGAAAGTATTGCCCGTTAAAGCAGGGTTGAAGGCCCCTGCAAAACGGAAGCGCCTGACTCCGGTACCTTCGGCTCCACAGGACGAGTTATGTGAGCCTGTGGAATGGTCCGATGGCTCCCCGGACGAGGAACAATTCCTCTTGGAGTCAGATGAGCCTGCAGATCAGCTTGAGGCTGATGCGATTGGCGATTGGTCGGCGGGGGTTGCCCTTGACACCCCCTCCATTCTGGCTCAAATGTTTGAAATTTTGAATTTAGATCCGCCTGAGGCTGTCACCCTGCCAAGGGGCCAGTTGTTTAAAGAGCCTCAGCCGCGTTTGGTTTTTCCCAGACAGCACCACTTTGAGAGGGTGGTCCTTAAGGAATGGGAACATCCCACGCGGTTATCTGGAATCCCTTCCAGTTGGGAAAAGCGTTATCCCTTTCCGCCAGAATTGGTGAAGCTTTGGTCCATCCCTCCTGACGTTGATACCCCTGTGCTAGGGCTCTCTAGCACGGCTATGGTACAGTCTGCTGAGACCACTGTCCCTAAAGATGGGGAGGATTGTCGGATTGACCAGTATGCTCGCCATGGTTTTATTTATGCTGGGTCAACGATGCGACCGGTGTGCGCTTCGGCCCTTCTTCTGTTGGCGGTCAGATCGGTAATCCAGGGGCTATATGAGGATCTCAATCCCGCTTGTAAAGAGTTCACTGCGCTTAAACAGTGTGAATCTTTTGTGTCCTATGTTCTATCCGCTCAGGACGATGCGCTGGCTATGAGTAGCAAGACAGCGGCAATGCTGGTGGCCATTCGTCGGTCTGTATGGCTGTGACAGTGGTCGACGGATTCAGCTTCTAAAAAGGTGCTCACAGCTCTCCCCTTTTTGGGGCTGCGTCTGTTTGGGGAGAGAATTGATTCTGTCACGAAAGGTGGTAAGATGCCACAACGCAGGAGGCCTCGACGCCCCTTTAGGGGGGCAGGTTCTGGTAGGCCTTCCTTTCGAGGATACAGAGCGGGTAGGGGGCTTCCTTTCCCTCTACCAGTCGTACAGGTTGGACTCGGGGGAGGGGCCGTGGCCGTCCCGCCCAGTCCTGGGGCTCCAAGCCCAAACCTGCCGGTAAGCCCGCTCAGCAATGAGGGGCTGCCCTCACCCGAGCGGGTGGGGGGACGATTACGACACTTCTCCCAGGTTTGGAACCGGGAAGTTCCGGACAGATGGATTCAGGAGATACTGTCGTCCGGTTACAAGCTGGAATTCGAGTCTCGCCCTCCTTCACGGTTCTTTCGGTCTCGGGTGCCCATCGATCCTTTCGCCGCACAGGGGCTCCTGGTGTCGGTAAAGAATCTGCTAGAGATGGCGGTCATCCGGCCGGTACCGCACTTAGAGATGGGCCTCGGTTTCTACTCCAATCTGTTCGCAGTCCCCAAGAAAGATGGGTCAGTTCGTCCCGTCTTGGACCTGAAGTTACTCAACAGGTTCATCCGGTTTCGGAAGTTTCGCATGGAAACCTTGCGTACTGCCGTTGGCTCTCTTCGGCAAGGGGACTTCATGACGTCCATAGACATCAAGGATGCTTACCTTCATGTTCCCATCTGCCACGCTCATCAACGTTTTCTTCGATTCGTGATGAAGGATCAGCATTATCAATTCGTGGCACTTCCGTTTGGCCTTACCTCAGCTCCAAGAGTGTTCACCAAGGTGCTGGCAGGGGTCATGGCCATTTTCAGATCTCGGGGCATTCGTGTCGTACCTTATTTGGACGACCTTCTCATCATGGCTCCGTCGCTCAATCAATCAGAGACAGACACCAGCATGGTGGTCTCCACGCTGGAAAGCTTTGGTTGGGTGATCAACTTCCCCAAGTCCTCCCTCGCTCCGGCCAGGGTAGTGTCCTTCCTGGGGATGCAGTTGGACTCTCATCAGCACAGAGTGTTTCTTCCCCAGTCCAAAATTCATCTGATTCAGGAGTTGGCTCGGGTCCTACTCTCCAATCCTCGGCCGTCCATCCGTCTGGGGATGAGGCTGGTAGGGTTGATGGTTGCCTCCTTCGAGGCAGTTCCTTTTGCTCAATTCCACACGAGGATGCTTCAGCTTTATCTGTTGGCGTCTTGGGACCGACGGCCTCGGTCGCTGGATCAGCCCTTCCAGTTGTCCTCCCGGGTCCGCCAGTCCCTCCAGTGGTGGTTGGTCTCGACCAATCTCGTAAAGGGCAGGTCTTTCCTGACCCCCCTTTGGGAAATTGTCACCACGGACGCCAGTCTGACGGGATGGGGCGGATTCTGCAAGGAGCTGCAGTTCCAGGGGCAATGGGGACCTCAGAAGGCCCACTTACCCATCAATATTCTGGAACTGAGAGCCATCCGTCAGGTGCTTACTCTCCTGACTCAGCACGTCCTGGGCCTTCCGGTCCAGGTGCGTTCAGACAATTGAACAGCGGTTGCTTACATCAATCATCAGGGAGGGACTCGCAGCCTGAGTGCTCTCAGGGAGGTGTCCCTGATCCTGACCTGGGCAGAGGCCCATGTTCCTTGTCTCTCGGCGGTATACATTCCAGGAGTGGAGAACCAGGAAGCGGACCGGTTGAGCAGGGGCTCTCCCCGTCTGGGAGAATGTTTTTGGCCGCAAGGTTCTGCAGACTGCAGTCATTTAAGTTATGCTTCACCTGGCCTTTAGTTGCCCATCCCTTGTGGACACTGCTTTTGGATGTCCCAATAAGTGAAGAATATTTAAAAGTGAAGCGGGGTGTGTGGCAAACCAAGAATAATACCATTTTGTGAGTACTCACCTGAAAAATGGATATTGTTGGTGTGCCACACACCCCGCTTCACTCCCACCCTTTTTTCGGTAGTTCCGAAGCCTTTATATGGTGAAGCTTTTTATTTATATCAAATTTGATTTTGAGGTTACCGGTGGAATACTGGTACCTTGTCTTTCTGCTTTTTAATATACTGGGGATTGAAGGGAGGTACCAGGTATATATAGGCTGGAAGGGGGCTCGTTACAAGACTTCCTCTCTGCACTACGTCACCTGGCGGTGGATTAACCCAATAAGTGAAGAATTTTTAAAAGTGAAGCGGGGTGTGTGGCACACCAACAATATCCATTTTTCAGGTGAGTACTCACAAAATGGTATTTTTAGAAATGGGTGAGGTCTTGTGTATGTGTTTACCCGTATCAATTTCTTTCTTTCTTTTTCTTCCAGTCATTGAGCTGGGAGGACAGGTTGCAGGTGAATTGTGCTGTTACACAGATTACCTTATAAGGTTGAGCAGTACCAAGCCTGCATGTTCAAATCCCTGATGCTTGTTCATGACTCAATCTGCCAGTTGCTGGTCCTGCCACTCAAACCCCTCGGCAATCTGGTACTTTGGGGAAATTGCCAGATCTATTAATGGGAAGACAGAATGGGGAACCCAACCAAATAATACTGGTTGTGGGGTGAAGGATGTGGGGGATATTAGTCAAAGGCATGACTTTGGTTAGCATTGTGGAGCTTTAGTCTCAGTCCAATCTGTGGTTACCAAAAAAGAAATCAATTAACCCGAAAAAAAGCCAATGTCATGTCCGAGATCAGAGAGGCTTCACTGGCACTGTCTCTAGTGACCGTGAGTTTGAATCTATAAAACTGCAACAAAAATATTACTTAGGCTTTAAGTCTAAGTCTACTTTTCTGTAATGTCTGAAAAGCATATTTACAGGTTGAGTCCACAGACAGCAGATTGAAAAGAGCTAGATGGATTTGTTGGGTGGAGCTTTCATGTCAGCCCCAGAGTGGTTTGTAAAGTTTTTATTGGTATATTACAAATGTTAAAGATATGTCTGTGTGCCAGGAATTTACTGACTATACTTATAAGGCTCTTGTGGCTCTGAAATTCTTGTGGTATGTTCAGCCAAATGATATAACTCGATTGGTAGGGTATACGCTGATGTCATTGTAGAGGACTTCAGGGTGGAACCTGACTGCCCTGAATATTTTAAAATCACAAAGCGCCACGAATGACTAAAATCCAAAGTGTGCAGTGTCTGCTTTCATCGTTAACGTTGTGTATCCCTTTAACAGATGTTAAACAACTCATGGACTTTCCACAGTCTACTGGCCAAACCTGTTGGATAATTTTAGGCAGCGGCTTTCTGGGATGGGTAACAGACAGAGATAAAGAAGACCATACTTTATTTGCCAGTTTATGTAAGAGGAGCATAAAGTGTTCACTTTTTTGTCCTCTATTCTTTATTATTGATGAAGTTTTACAAATAATCTTCTCCCCAAACGTCCTCCAGGATGGCCTAGCCGAGTAGCTTCTCTCACCTAAATAGGAAACACAAACTGGATGTGGTTAAATACCCAGCCCCTTCCTCTTTGATTTCAGAGTTTTTGTGTTTCCTCCCAGGAAACAAGCTGGAATCTACTTCCCTATTTCACCCCCCTTCCCCAGGGAAGATATCGGGTCCGTACACCCCCGCCTCTCTCCAGCAAGCTCAGGAGGTGATCCAGGTGACCCACTGCTACCAGAGTAAGGGGGTTCCGCTCTCCTTTTACACTCCTCCTGGGAATGCCAGGGCAGGATCCAGATCACAGTCTGGGCTTGGATCATTAACAACCCCTTTTCAGGTTGGGGAGACGGGTAAGTACAGGGTTCATCTTTGGGGCAGGTTGAGCCATCACTTTTGTGAATTCTGGCTGGTCCGGTATTCCAGAGCACGCTCTGGCTCAGGTACAGGGGTGCCTATGGCCAGCGGTTCCAGGTGTCCGAGACTCTAGGGCTCGGGTGAATTCAGGCCAGTGTGCAGTGTTTCCAATTCCGGGTCAGGGGGAGTCGCACAGGCCGGATCCAGAAATACGGGCCCCACCCCTCCAGGAAGCTGTGAGGGCTCCTGCGTTCAGGGCAGCGACGGCAGAATCAAGAAGCTGCAGCTCTGGGACAAAGACCACTGCTGCACTTCCCGACAGTGGCGAGTGTGGCTCGGACTGGCCTAGGCATACATGTAGGCTTCCTGGTCAGCCTGGGTGCGGGTGACACTTCACTGAATGGGGTAAGTCACCACTCCCCCTAACCCCCCATAAACACATGCCGTTCCCCACCTCTCCCCCACAGACTGTCCTCGGGACCTGGGGCCTTGATTTTTCCTTTCCTCCTGTCCTTACAGGCTAAGGAATTCGAGTCCAGAGATTCTAAGCTCACAAAGGAATCTAAAAAGGATTCCAGAGAGATGAAGGGGTACAAGGAGCCCAAATAGCAGAAAGAACCCAAGGCTACTAAGACGGCCCAGCCCAGATTATGTGTAAATTGCCATGCCACTCTGCCGCATCCAAGCTTCTATGTAAAACTTGCATGGAAGAGATGGCCAGGGGTAACTTTCAATGCAAGATGAAGAGTTTCTTGAAAACTTTCAACTCTAGAATGCCCGATACATTCTCTGTTTATAAGAACTTTATGACCCAGGAGACAGAGGCTAATTCAGAGGCCTGAACTTCCTCCCTGCCGGAACACCAGTCACTTCTTACCCCTGACCTGAGATTAGGGACAGCCAGGAGAGGCGGATATCTTCTGATGAGTCTGTCCATTCATCAGGCACAGGGAGAGGACCAGAGGCATTGGCCTCCAAGCCTGCTTCCCCATCCTAGTAGGTTTAATTTTTTCCTCTACCAGGGTTTGTTGGAAAGAAGGGATCCCTGTTTTGTGATCCACCAGTCTTTAAAGGGCATTATTGCTTGGGAATAGAGAAATCCCGAGTCGCAGTTGTCTCTCAATTGAAGATTTCCTTTTGAGGAGTTGGAGATGGAGGTTTGGGCTAAGTGCCCTAAGGTTGATGCTCCTTTGGCTCAGGTATCTTGGAAATCAGATTCTTCTTAAGGACATGAGTTCCTCTAGATACAGATACTAGATATTCTGCTCAAACCAGTGTGGGATACTGATTCCTTTCAGTTTAGATCCCTGCTTGCTACAGATTGTCAGTAGAGTTCCTGGAACTCTGAGTAGACAAGGGGAGGGGTATAACAATCACGCCTCGAGGGAAGGGGTATTGGATGCCCTGCTCTATATTTCCAAAGCAGTGAACTTCATTTTCAATGCTGCTTCAGAGGTGATTAGGGCCTATGCCTTAATTCATTGTGCACGTAGAACTCTCTGGCTCAAGACCTGGCAGGGTCACACCTGTGTAGCATACCATTTGAGGGTAAACTTTTGTTCAGGTCGGAACTCGAAATGGTTCTAACCTGTTCTTCTGAGGTAGGGAAGAAGTTTCTGGCTAAGAGAAATTGCCCTTCCCCACCTTGTTCGGAAGCCAAGAAACCTAGAATTCCTCAACAGGATTTCTTAAGCTCAGATTCAAGGAAGTCTTGGTCAATCCAGAAGCTGAAAGCCAAGAGAGGTTTGTAGCAGCCTATGCAACAGTCCTGAGGGAGGGCCAGTAGGGGCGAGACTTCTGTTTTTCTTCTAGCCTGGCAGAAGGTCTCTCAGAACCCCTTCATTCTTCAGACAATCCAGGGCAGACTCTGTCTAGAATTCTTCTCAAGGCCACAGGTTCGTTTTGTAGTAACCCACGGTTCCAGAGATCATGTGAAAGCACAGGCCCTGCCTTTAGTTACTAAACAACAAAATCAATTATTCTTCCCATAATTACCAGTGAATCCCTGCATCTTATGTGAAGGATAGAAATGCTTACTATGCCAATCATTGCTTGGCCTCAATGTAGTTGCAAGATCTTTTTTAAGGGTCAAAATAGACTTTAACCTGGCCTCAGCCCCAGGGCATACCATACCTATCCACCCCCCCATCCGGGCGCAGCAACAACGCATCTCCACTTCTTTAGGCTATGAGCGAGCTCCTATACCCAGCCATTCAAATAGGTTGGGGACAGAAACCTGAACTGCAGGGAATGCGGCTGCTGTTTGTAAACGAAGGCATTTGCTTAGCATTGCATATGCAGGCAAAAGGATCTGATTGTACGAGAGCCAGCACATGTGCCATAGGACCTGGGAGAGGGGAGTTTGTAGGGGAGTTCTGGAGGGTTTCATACAGAAGGACATCCTAATTTGGGGCACAAGGCACAAGACAAAACCTGGGATTTATTCCACTTTGAAGCGAAAGTCTGGTGACCAATCCCCCCTCCGCTCACACTGACAAAGAAAAGGAAATTCTATTCTTCTATTTTCTTGTTCTTTTTTTCCATTTTTATGTCTTTCCTTCTATAATTTTTTTCTTTCTATTCTTTAGCACCATTCATCATACATGCAACTTAATCACCATGTATGGAATATCACACCGCACCATAAGGGGCCATTGAAACTCCTATCGCCCCAAGGGCCACCATATACCTTGAACCGGCCCTTCATTCCTTTTCTCTCTTCTCTGTTTTTTTTTCTGTAATTTATTTTATTCTTTCTTTGTTTTGTCATTCATTCTGTGCTTTTGTATCCCTCAATTTATTTTCTAACATTTCCTTCCATCTATTTCTTTTTTGTGTTAATCTTTTTCTCTCTTTCTTTTATCCCTGCTTTAATTTATTTGTAATTCTTTCTATTCTTACATGCAACTTAAACCGGACCTTCAGCGTGATTTAATGAAAAGCCCAAACTCTTAAAAAACGGTTCCCCAGCATCTAAAATTAATATATTTTAAGTTTTTAGTCACTAACTTATTATTCTTTCCCCCACTGGGCTGCAATTCTGTTCAAGAATTTAGGATACGGGCGCCGCCATCTTGACTCAGAAGCATCACACTTACTGAGGAGAGGAGAGTGGGATAAGGTACAGGGAGGCGGGTTATAGCTGTGCTTTGCTCAGACAGAGCAGAGCTGGGGTCAGGAAAAGGTCAGCAGTCTCAGAATGCAGAGCAGCACAGTCAGGAGGCACTTCCTGTTTGCAGGATGCCTTATAAGAAGGCGGCTTCCATAAGTTGCCATCTTGGATGTTTAAAGGCTCATAACATGCAGTAGATGCAGGTAGGATGATTTTTAATGTGGGCAATCTGTATGTACAGGGTGTGGGAAACATATAAGATAGGCTCTTATTCAGAGTGAAGGTCCGCTTTAATCACCATGTAAGGGCCCACATAAACCTGGATCACTATCGGCATCTGTCATCAGATGACAGCGGCGAGGGACCCAGGATCGGAGGTGAGTACAGTAAAAAAAAATAATAAAGATCATTTTTTTTCTCTTTGTGTGTGGTGTCTTTTTTTTTTTTACATTTAACCCCTTGTTTTTAACCCTTAAAAATCCCCCCCCAAAAATGGTGCCCCCCCCCCAGGAGGGGAGACCCTGTGTCTATTTTTTTAATTAACCCTTTATGTTCTGTCATCCAGCAGCTATAAAAGGCTTCCAGCAGGTGAGCAGAAGCCAGTGATTGCCGAGGGACACAGTGCTCCAGGATGGATGGGAGGTAAGTATTAAAAAAAATAAAATAAATAAATAAAATATTTTTTTCTCTTTGTGTGTGGTGTCTTTTTTATTTAACCCCTTGTGAACTGGTAAGGGGTCCATGAGATCCCTATACCAGTTCACAAGGCTGGGAGCTGGCAAGTCACCTGTGGCTAGCGGGTGACTTGCCATTAACCCCCGGCACCCCCATAACCTGCCTCCCCAAAGCCCAGGGGGGAGCAGAAGAGCCCGTGGCCGCGGGGGGGGGGGAGGGGGGACTCTGTCATTCTTTTCTCAATTTAACCCTTTGTAGTGTGGATGGTAGTTGTATTTTATTTGTAAATGTTATAAAGTACTTGTTTCAGTTAGGGGGGGTCTCCTGGGCAGGAACGGGGGGCTACCGATAAATATGTGGTACCGTTCTAATCGGTAGAAATGGGGCTTTCACATGCAATATGTTTTTTTTTTTAATGAAATACATTTTATTCTTAGTATACAGTACGTCCTGCTCCAAATCTAATACAGTTGGGATATACTCCGCCAGATGGCGCTGGACTGCAGAGACATCGAAAATAGGCTCCTCCTGGCCCGGGGACCTCCCACAAATCCCCAGAATTTCTCTGCAGTCTGGCTGCGAAGGACGAGAAATTGGCTCTCTACTCGCAGGTGAGCGGGGCTATTAGCCTGCGGCCCTGTAGGACTATTCCCACCCGTTCCACTAGTAATATGCCTCCCAGCCTTGGCTGCGCTGATCGGGTGAAGGTAGGCAGCACCGCTGTTAGGTGCTTAGGAGCGCTGCTCCACCGCAATCCCCCACCAAAGGGTAGGTGGTTCAGGCTTATGGTGAGCCTCTATGGGATGCCCCTCCCGCACTAGTGCCCCTGCCTATCGGTGGGCCCTGTTTAAGTGGCCGCATTCCTCCCTCATTCTCCTTGTAGCCTTCGGGGAAAAAGAGGGGGGGGAGGTGTAAATGTGTATGCTATGCATTCTGTGTTTTACACTCTTTTTCCATTCTGTTTAGTCTTGTGTCAGCCGCCGCGCTGACTTGCCTTTACTGTCTTTTTTTAAATTGCCGCCGCGTGCTGACTTGGTTCCGCGCTTGGCGGCGGCATTACCTCAGGCGCTCGTGCGCCGTCATTGGTTGCTTTGCTCGTTCTGGCTTCGCGCTCTTCGGGGGGGGCGGGGCCCGTTTATGGCGCGCTCCGCGTCATTCCTGATACCGGCCCGCTTCTCGATGTATACCGACGCCATCTTTAATCTGTTGGTTGGCCCATGCGCGATGGACCCCCTACCTACTGCGGTCTGTAAGTGCCCTCGCGGGCGGCTTTATATCTTTAACTTTTGTATACTGTGTGCTTACAGGTCTTGTCTGCTTATGTCTTTCAGGCGGGGCGAACCCTTTTGGCTTCTCCCGGCCCTGTCTTAGTATATAACTTGTAGGCCTTGTAAAAATAATACTCCCACTTCCCTAGCGGGTTATTGGGGCATCCGGGGTTGCTATATAGCGTTATTCCCTATCGGCGTATAGCGTCGCTATAATCACCATATGGAGGCATCCCAGGATAATGTGACCGGGGTCCCTTTCGGGACAAGACCCGCTGTGTGTAGCGTGTAGGCAGCCTCATGCTGACGCTGACAAGGCGCGGGTCTGTGTACCCTGTGCTGAGCAGGTGCTTGCATTGCAATATGGCCTGCCAGTGGCTGCACCTCGTTTTACTTCACCTACTCCCCCAAGCTTAAATCTCACTCCTGCTGAGTTGCATACTAGTGGGGATTCTCAGCCTGATGGGTCTTCTAGACTGGCTACTGTTGAGCAGTTGATTGCTAAGTCCTTAGCGTGTAAGGCCCCTGCTAAGAAGCGGCACTTGACGCCTAATGTCACTGTTTTCCCTATGGGAACGGAGGAGTTTTGGAATCTTTGTGGCTATACCCCGTCTGATGAAGGGGAGCTCTTTTCTGATTCAGGCTCATCTGATGAGAGACCAAGGGGTCATGACGATTCTGGCTCTGACCCCTGGGCCCTGGATGACACTGACAGATTATTGACCCAGATTTTTGAGGTTCTGTCCATCTCTCTCCCTGTTGCGGCTCCCAGGCAAAGAGGGGAGCTTTTCCATACAGCAAAATCACGTTTGGAATTTCCCGAGCAGGCACATTTCCATAACCTTGTGCTCAAGGAATGGGAGCACCCCAGTAAACTTCCCGGGGTTCCAAAGAGTTGGGATAGGAAGTATCCCTTTCCTGCTGAGGTGGTTAAATGCTGGTCCCCCCCCCCCCCCCCCCCCCGAGGTGGATGCCCTGATCCTAGGGCTATCTAACACCATCTAACACATTCCCCTGACTCCACTACCCTGCGGGATGCTGAGCGGGCATCCCACGCCTTTGCATGTGCGGGGACGGCGCTGCGCCCGGTCTGTGCCTCTGCCATTACTGCTGTGGCCACTAGAACCCTTATCAGAAATATGCTTGATAGTGCCCCTGATGATTTGCCTTGTGAGGTGTTTAATGCACTCTCCAGTTGTGATGTCTTTGTAAATTTTGTCCTCTCAGCATTGGATGACACCATCAGAATGTGTGCCAGAACTTCTGCCCTCGTGGTGGCTATACGCCGCTCGGTTTGGTTGCGTCAGTGAGTTGCTGACAACGCTGCCAAGAAGGCCCTCACTGGGTTTCCCTTTAAAGGACTGCGCCTGTTTGGGGACCGCCTGGACCTTTTTGCTAAGGGAGGCAGGTTACCCCAGCGCAGGCGGCGATCTCTGCCCTTTCGGGGTCAGGGTTTCTTCTCCTCCCCTTACTGTGGTGCAAGACAGGGAAGGGGGGTTTCCTTTCCTGGGGCCCGGGGAGATTTCTGGGGTAGGGGCAGAGGACGTGGACGTCCTGGCTCCTCCTGGGGTCCCAAAGCAAAATCCTCTCCCAAGCCCCCTCAGGCATGATGGGGCGCCCTCCCCCATCCGGGTGGGGGGACGGCTGCAGCACTTCGCTCACGTCTGGAGGCTTCATGTCTCAGACCGGTGGATTCAGGAGGTAGTGTCCTCCGGTTACAAGTTGGAGTTTGCTGCCTGTCCCCCTCCAAGATTCATCAGATCCCGGATTCCTCAGGACCCTGTGTCAGCTCAGGACCTAGTGCAAGCAGTGCAAGGCCTCCTGGAGCTGGGGGTCATCTGCCAGGTCCCCTTAAGAGAAAAAGGCAAGGGCTTTTATTCCAACCTTTTCACAGTACCCAAAAAAGATGGTTCAGTCAGGCCCATCCTGGACTTGAAGATCCTCAACAAGTTTGTCAGGGGCAGGCGCTTTCGCATGGAAACTCTGCGCTCTGCCATCAGTTCCCTGCGCCAAGGGGATTTCATGACTTCTGTGGACATCAAAGATGCTTATCTTCATATTCCTGTGTTCCCGTTCATCAAAGGTTCCTCAGGTTTGCTCTGATGGATAAACACTACCAGTTTGTGGCTTTGCCCTTTGGCCTCACTTCAGCTCCCAGGGTGTTCACCAAGGTGGTGGCCGGGTTGATGTCTCTGCTCAGATGTCAGGGCGTCCGCGTGCTTCCCTATCTGGACGACATTCTCATCACTTCCCAGTCTCTACATCAGGCAGAGTTGGATACTTAGCTGGTGGTGTCCACTCTGGAGTCATTTTGATGGGTGATCAACCACCCCAAGTCCTCACTGTCCCCTTCCTTGGTAACTCCATTCCTAGGAATGAATCTGGATACAGTTCAGGCAAGGATCTTCCTTCCTCAGCAGAAGGTGGACAGTCTGATTGCACAGGCCCAGTCCCTCCTAGCTTGTCCCCATCCCTCCATCAGGCAGGGGATGCAGCTGGTGGGCCTGATGGGGGCGTGCTTCGAAGCGGTCCCTTATGCTCAGTTCCACTTGAGGCCTCTGCAACTTCACCTATTGTCTGTATGGGACAAGGACCCAGCGTCCCTGGACAGGGTCTGTGTTCTCTCCCCCCTGGTCAGGAGGTCCCTCTTGTGGTGGATGGACTCAAGGAACCTGTTGGGGGGCAGATCCTTTCTTGCCCCTTCCTGGGAGACGGTCACCACGGATGCCAGTCTGTCAGGTTGGGAGGGTTTCTGGAAGTCCCTGCGGTTCCAGGGGAGGTGGGGCCCTCAGGAGGCCCACACACCTATCAATGTCTTGGAACTGCGGGCGATCAGGCTAGTTCTGGCTCACTTGACTACTCACCTGCCTGTTCAGGTGCGCTCGGACAACCAGATGGCAGTTGCCTGCATCAATCATCAGGGAGGGACCCGGAGCAAGGGGCCCTCCAGTAGGCGTCTCTGATCCTGACTTGGGCGGAGGCCAATGTCCCCTGCATATCAGCTGTGTACATCCCGGGGTTGGAAAATCGCCTGGTGGACTCTCTGAGCAGGGGGACCTCTCGCCAGGGAGAATGATCCCTATGCAGCAGGGTGTTGCAATCTCTGTGTCACCGTTGGGGCCAACCAGATGTGGATCTGTTTGCGTCCCGCCACAATCACAAGCTCCCAGCTTTTGTCTATCTGTCCCAGGATCCTCTGGCCTTGACCTCGGATGCGCTAGAAATGTCATGGCAGGACTTTCAGTTCCTGTATGTCTTCCCTCCAATCCCCCTGCTGGGCAGGGTTCTGTGCAAGATTGCTCTGGAAGGGGTACCAGCAATTCTGGTGGCCCCCAGGTGACCAAGAAGAGTGTGGTTCGCAGACGTGGTGCAACTGGCAGTAGATCAGTACGCTCTGCCCTTGGTGCCAGATCTGCTTACTCAGGGCTCACTACGCCATCCCAATTTACAAACTCTGGCTTTGATGGCTTGGCTGCTGAAACCTCCATCTGGATGGAGAAGGGGCTGTCTTCCTCAGTTGTGGATACTTTGATTAAAGCTAGGAAGAAGTCTTCCTCTTCCATTTATTACAGGGTTTGGCGTGCCTACATTGACTGGTGTGAGTCTAAGTCTCTTCCCTGTCGTGTGTTCTCTATTCCCAGGATTCTGGAGTTCCTGCAGCATGGGTTGGAGATGAGACTCCAGCTCAGTACTCTGAAGAGTCAGGTTTCTGCCCTGGCTATTTTCTTCCAGAAGTCCTTTGCTCAGCACCCTCTGATCAGGACTTTTTTCCAGGGGGTCACTCATGTGCGCCCCCCACGTAAGCCTATGGTACCTGTTTGGGATGCTCTTGCAGGATGCTCCCTTTGAACCTGTGCAGGATGCTGCCTTGGCCATTGTTAAGCTCAAGGTTGTATTTCTGGTGGCTATCACTTCGGTCAGGCGTGTGTCTGAGTTGGCGGCGCTTTCCATTCAGCCCCCCTACTATAAGAGACACCAGAACAAGGTGGTGTTTCGTTTCAAACTTGACTTTCTGCCTAAGGTAGTGTTTGCCTTTCATTTGAATCAGGATATTGTTCTTTCTTCTTTGTGCCCTAATCCTAGCAATGCTAAGGAGAGGGTTTTGCACTCTTTGGATGTGAAGTACTATCTGGTGGCTACTGCACCTTTCAGGAAAACTGATGCTCTTTTTGTGGTCCCTTCTGATCCTAGGAAGGGTTTGGCTCCTGCCAAGTCTACTATCAGCAATATCAGCAAGTGGATTTGTCAGGCTGTGATTCAGGCCTACTCTGCTAAGGGGAAGAATCCTCCCTTCTGCCTTACTGCTCATTCTACTCGTGCTATTGGTGCCTCTTGGGTTTTTCAGCACCAGGCTTCTGTTGAACAAGTTTGCAAGGCCGCTACTTGGTTTTCTGTTCATACCTTTTCAAAGTATTACAAGGTTGATGTTAGGGCCTCAGCTAATGCTGTTTTTGGCCGAAAGATTCTGCAGGCGGCAGTGGTTTAAACTGTCTGCTGCTGATTTTTCTTGGGGATCCCACCCTACTTTATGGACACTGCTATTGGATGTCCCAACTGTAAGTATTAGATTTGGAGCAGGACGTACTGTATACTAAGAATAATACAATTCTGTGATTACTCACCTGTAGAATTGGTATTATGAGTATACAGTACGTCCTGCTCCAACGCACCCTTGTTTTGCATTATCTTGGATCCCCTGTATGGTGATTGTTATCATTGTTATAGTTGATAGTTCGGATTGTTTAATTCTCCCAGCTTCTCATTAACTGCTTTTCAATGCTGGGGATTTGTGGGAGGTCCCCAGGTATTTGAGGGGCCGGGAGGAGCCTATTTTCGATGTCTCTGCAGTCCAGCGCCATCTGGCGGAGTATATCCCAACTGTAAGTATTAGATTTGGAGCAGGACGTACTGTATACTCATAATACCAATTCTACAGGTGAGTAATCACAGAATTGTATTTTATTTAAAATAAAGGAATCAATTTTCTAAAAACATTTTTATTTATTTTTTTTTACTTAATAATATTGTTAAAACAGAATAAAATTTACAAACAAGACATTTCATGTTAAAGCCTAAACTCTGCTGCAAAAAAATATATATGATTTTCCTGAAAATTCCAGCAAAAATGGCGCAAAACATGGCGCAAAATGGGGAAAAATGACCTGTCAACAGAGGGTGACAAAATCTCAAGTAGGCTGACAATTAAAAGGGTTAAAAGTAGCTATACATATTGGGTATTGTTCTGTTCGGGGGACCTTGTGATTTCAGGCTTAGCTTGTTTTTTCTGGTTTGCATATTTATATTTTAGGAAAAGGTGTTTTTTATTCAGCTTTTTTATACATTTTTTAGGGAAACCCTGTGCAACCAAAGAATTCTTTGAGGGATTAATTCCAGAAAGATGAGCCCACTACAACAAGCTGGGTACGCTTAGAAAGCTTAACATGTGTACTTTCAGGGAATATATGGTTTATGGGGGATATTCCAAATGTAAAGGGTTGTTTTGGTTGTAAAATCGCAAGGTGCGCACTTTGTCTGCAGAGCTGAAATTACCGTTGCAAACATGCTTTACTTTGGGGTGTTTGGCAACTCTTCCCTTGACAGTAGCAATGCATGTTGGGTATCGTTCTGTTCAGGGGATGTTGCTTTTTCAGATTAAACTTGTTTTTTTTTTTTTTTTTTGTATATAGTTTTTTTAGGAAAATGTGGCTTTGTTTTTTTTATCCTTTTTTTAGGGAAACTCTTTGCAACCAAAGAATACATTGAGGGATTACTTCCAGAAAACTATGGTCACATCAACAAGCCTGGTACATCTAGAAAGCTTGAGGTGTGTACTTCCAGAGAATATGTAGTTTGTTTGGGGGTATTTCAAATGTAAAGGGTTTTTTTCTGAAAAAACTGCAAGGTGCGCATAGCATAGTTGTATTTTATCTGAAAATCCCATTTTCAGATAAATTGACAAACTTACATTTTTTATTACAAAAAAAAACTACAAATTGTAAAAAATAGATTTTTTTGCGCATATTTCACGCAAAAATATTGAGAATACACCTAAAAATATTGAGAATACACCTAAAAAATGACAAAAAAGACATAAAACAATATATAATTTTCCTGGGAAATCCCTGGAAATCCCTTCAAAAATCACATTTGAACATGGGGAGCGCATAATAGTGCAAAATAGTCTGGCAACAAAGGGTGACAAAAACTCCAGGTAGGCTGGCACTTAAAGGGTTAAAAGAATCCCAGATAGAAAACTTGGGGCATATTTTGCGAGGTTTAGAAAAGCTGAAATCAAATTCATACTTTCTTCTTTTCACACTGTTTTCTTTTGCAGAGGTGGATGAATGCTCCCGCCCACAAAAAGGTGGTTGTGAGCAGCGTTGTGTGAATACATTAGGCAGTTATAAATGCGCTTGTGAGCCGGGATACGAGCTGGCACCTGATAAGAAATCTTGTGAAGGTAAGCTGTAACACACCCACTGAACACTTCTATGGTTAGACTATATGTCCTATTGCAGGATCTTGTAAAAATTCACCTCATCCTTTGTTTTTTGTTCCATTTGTACCATTTTGCAGCGGCCTGTGGTGGATTTCTGACCAAGCTAAATGGATCCATCACTAGCCCGGGGTTCCCCAAGGAGTACCCACCCAACAAGAACTGTGTCTGGCAGCTGGTGGCTCCCACCCAGTTCCGTATTTCCCTGAAGTTTACCCAGTTTGAGACAGAAGGCAATGATGTAAGTCTCTGGCTGACTCCATGCTGTGCTCTTCTAAACATTTCCATTTAATAAATAATTTCCAAATAATAATTTAGCAATTTTTAAAGTGTCTGCGGGTTTTAAATACAATGGTAAACCTTTCCTTAAAGAAGACATTTGCTTTCATTTTTGAGACAAAAATGCATCATACTTCACAAATAAATTTACTTGGGCATAAATAGCTGCGGTGCCGCAAGTTATAGATGTAGGAGGGGGTTAAACCCAAAGCGCTGACATCAAAACACAAGAAGAAAAACATTGTGCATGCATGCAATCCAGTGCAATAAGCAGGGTACAGTAAAGTACAGAGCCCAGCCAAATGCATATTTTGGATAATGAAAAAGAGGCATCTTCTATGCTGGTCAGATAAAGAGGGCAAAAATACTAACTAACTCTGTTATCCCATGGTGATGCACCCCAGCAGAGGCATGCAGAGCAGAGGGCGCATGTATGCTCAGAAATGCAGAGCACCTAGCTGTAGTGTGCCCTGGGTTCACAGAATGAGGTGAATATATGCCACACCTTGGGGAAGGGGGCTGGGGTTCGCCCTATAGGGCCTTCCCACTTGGGAAGGATTTAACCCATACTAGAGTCTTTTCCCTAATATAGTGATACTATATGTCACACTTTTGTCTGTGGGCCAAATCTGTCCCACAGTGTCATCAGATTTGCCCGGGAGCAATTGTCTGCCCCCCCTCTTCTTACACTGTTATCTGTGAGTGACAGTGCTGGAGCAGTCATGGGCATTGAATTTAAGCCAGAAGCCTGGCCACACACGTGCTACTCAACGCCGCTTGATCTCTGAGAGGCTACTTAGCAAGGCGACCAGATTGCACTGTTAGATTGCAGCCTGGTGGACGGCGAGATTGTGGGACAGAGCTTTCGTGTAAAACCCAGTCTCTTTGATGATGTATTAGGGAATAACTTCCCCCAGTGGTTAGCAAATGCTACTGCCAGCTAGGTTGAGCTGGTTGTCGCCTCCCTTTACACAGGATGAGGTCATGTCGGCTCAGCCCACCAGTAACAGGATGGCAGAGAACTAAATATTATCCAATCATGGTAAGTGGCATGCTGCATTAAAAAGGACCAACTACATATTTGGCTGGCCCTGAAGTCTCAAAGGACTGGCTGATTAAAGTGGATCAAAAATGGCCCTGGAGTCTATAAAATTCCAACCTGATTCTGCGCTACGCTATACCTTTAACCAGACATGTTCCCAGCTCAAAATTAACAGGGGTTGCAGCTGGCAGAGCACTTGACTCAATCTGTCCCTTAGCAGACAAGAGCATTTGTCAGGTAAGACTAAGAAAAACAAAAGCTGAATAGAGCCAAGTGCGCTGATTGGTTGCACGCATATGTGTCGATTTTTGCGACGTTTTTTTCAATAAATCTGAAAGCTGGCCGACGACTCTGTCCAAGTTTTTCATTTTGTCCCTCTGTGTATTTGAGTTTGAAACCCCTGCTATATGGTGTAATATGTACAATTGTTTATTCCAAGTATGTCACACACCCCGCTTCCAATATTCATGACATATGGGTTATAGCCAGTAGAGGGCGAACTTCTGCAGAGATGACAGGAAAAAAAGAAGCTCCTCCCGGTCCATAAATACCTGGGACCTCCCACACATTACCCCGTTTATATTTCTGCGGACGGCAAGCAAGTCAGAAGATGGCTGCGTCTCTTCCTTGCAGGTAAGCCGGGTTTACACCCGGCCATTTTTGTCTCTATTTCTGTCTGGACCTTGTTGTTTTAGTCCCCATGCCTCCCAGCCTTGGCTTTCGGTTCGGGCGACGGTAGACTACACCTTTAGAGGTGTATTAGGGAGCCATGCTCCCCCGTGAGACCCCATATTTAGGGGTAGGCGGTATCCAGGTTTGGTGATCCTGGTTTGGGATGCCCTGTCCCGATTTATCCCTTCCACCCTGTAGTGCAGGATTCCCCCCCCCTTCCGGGTCTCCCTGTTCCCCTCTAGTTGGGGGGGGGGTGCTTTTCCTTCTCTCCAACACTTTTAACGTGTGTGTGCGAGTATGTGCGTGTTTCACTCGTCACGTGGTGTGTGTGGGCTTTTGGCTGCATGCGGAGCCCTTTTTTACATGGGGAGCTGCTTCCCCTCAGGTTGCTTAGAAAGGCGGGGCCGGGCACTCCTGGCTGGCAGGACGCCATTTATCCTCCGTGAGTGCCCTGTTGGGCCCATCCTTTTTCTATATATGTGCGCTGCGTGTCCCTTCTAGCGCGTTGGGGCAGCCTGCCAACATGTCCTTCCATATGTTATACATATATATATATATATATATATATATATATATATATGTATATTATGTCATATCTTATGTACTTTGATTGCAGGTGTGTGTGCCTGCTCATGGGTCCCTTCACATTATGTCTTTCAGGAGGACTCCCTATCAATTATATTAAAAGGGGGTTCTCCCGGTCCAAGGGTCCCTTGCAGATAAATTTGGGGTCCTATAAATCCTCCCACTAGGGACTTAAAGGGGTAACCCGGGTTGCTCAAACAGTGTAATTCCCTCGGGTCATTGCGACTACCTTAAAATCACCATATGGAGGCTTCCCAGGATACCGGGCTTGGGCTCCCTTCGGGGCAATCCCGGCAGTGTGTGGGTTGTGGGGTATACCTTACAGGGGATAATGTACTGATTTGCATACCATGTGCTCAGCAGGCCATAACGCGGCAGTCGGGGTCCCAGGCGTCTTGGTTCGTACCATCTGCCTCATCTCCTTCCCCATCCCGCCTTATCCGCACCCCAAGTGACACTGTCATTGGGGAGTCGCAATCTGATGTGTGTGCTAGATTGGCCAACATCGAGAAATTGATTTCTAGCTCTGCGGCCAGAAAGGTCCAAGCTAAGAGACGACATCTGTCTCCGTCCGTGCCGGTTCTGGATTTTGATGGCTATGATTCCCTGACTGGTCTGATTATTCCCCGCTTGAGGAGGGGGAATTGTTTGCTGAATCTGATGCTGAGGATCAGCAGTTTTTTTATGCTGATACTGGGCAGGCGCAGGGGGATGCCGTTGATACCCCCAGGGTCCTGGCCCATTTATATTCTTAGTATACAGTACGTCCTGCTCCGAATCTAATACTTACAGTTAGGATATACTCCGCCAGATGGCGCTGGACGGCAGAGACATCGAAAATAGGCTCCTCCCGGCCCCTCAAATACCCAGGGACCTCCCACAAATCCCCAGAATTTCTCTGCAGTCTGGCTGCGAAGGACGAGAAATTGGCTCTCTACTGGCAGGTGAGCGGAGCTATTAACCTGCGGCCCTGTAAGACTATTCCCACCCGTTCCACTAATAATATGCCTCCCAGCCTTGGCTGCGCTGGTCGGGTGAAGGTAGGCAGCACCGCTGTCAGGTGCTTAGGAGCGCTGCTCCACCGCAATCCCCCACCAAAGGGTAGGCGGTTCAGGCTTATGGTGAGCCTCTATGGGATGCCACTCCCGCACTATTGCCCCTATCTGTCGGTGGGCCCTATTTAAGTGGCCACCGTCCTCCCTCATCCTCCTTATAGTCTTCGGGGGAAAAGAGGGGGGGGTGTATGTGTATAGATATGTAGGTTATGAAGTCTGTGCTTTCAACTTTCACATGTCTTTATTCTTATGTCAGCTGCCGCGCTGACTTGTCTTTATTGCCTTTAAATTTGCCGCCGGCGCGCGCTGACTTGGTTCCGCGCTTGGTGGCGGCATTACCTCAGGCGCTGGCGCGCCATGATTGGCTGTTGGGGGGGGGCGGGGCCCGTCTTTGGCGCCTTCTGCACCATCGCCGTTAATGGCCCCCCCCTCGAGGTATACTGACGCCATCTTTTCTGACTTGGTTGGCCTATGCGCGACGAGCTCCTACCTACCGTGGTCCGTAAGTGCCGTCGCGGGCGGCTTTATCTGCTTCTACTTAGGGTCTTGTCTGTTTATGTCTTTCAGGCGGGACGAACCTTTTTGGCTTCTCCCGACCCTGTTTTTAGTATATCACTTGTAAAGGCCCTGTAAAAAGTTATACTCCCATGTCACTAGCGGGTTATTGGGGCATCCATGGTTGCTATGTAGCGTTATTCCCTATCGGCGTATAGCGCAGTGATAATCACCATATGGAGGCATCTCAGGATAATGTGACCGGGGTCCCTACGGGACAAGACTGGCTGTGTGTAGCGTGTGGGCAGCCTCATGCCGACGCGGACAAGGCACGGGTCTGTGTACCCTGTGCTGAGCAGGTGCTTGCGTTGCAATCTGGCTTACCAGTGGGAGCTTTTTTCTGATTCAGGCTCATCTGATGAGAGACCAAGGGGTCATGACGATTCTGGCTCTGACCCCTGGGCCCCGGATGACACTGACAGATTATTGACCCAGATCTTTGAGGTTCTGTCTATCGCTCTCCCTGTTGAGCCCCCAGGCAAAGAGGGGAGCTTTTCCATACAGCAAAATCACGTTTGGAATTTCCAGAGCAGGCACATTTCCATAACCTTGTGTGGGAATGGGTGCGCCCCAGTAAACTTCCCGGGGTTCCAAAGAGTTGGGATAGGAAGTATCCCTTTCCTGCTGAGGTGGTTAAATGTTGTTCATCCACAAGAGCGCCCCCCCCCCCGAGGTGGATGCCCCGATCCTAGGGCTATCTAACACCTCTGTTATGCATTCCCCTGATTCTACTACCCTTCGGGATGCTGAGGACCGGTGCATTGACCAGCTGGCCTCCCACGCCTTCGCATGTGCGGGGGCGGCGCTGCACCCGTTTTGTGCCTCTGCCATTACTGCTGTGGCCACTAGAACCCTTATCAGAAATATGCTTAGTGCCCCTGATGATTTGCCTTGTGAGGTGTTTAATGCACTCTCCAGTTGTGATGTTTTTGTAAATTTTGTCCTATCAGCATTGGATGACACCATCAGAATGTGTGCCAGAACTTCTGCCCATGTGGGGGCTATACTCCACTCGGTTTGGCTGCACCAGTGGGCTGCTGACAATGCTGCCAAGAAGGCCCTCACTGGTTTTCCCTTTAAAGGCTTGTGTCTGTTTGGAGACCGCCTGGACCTTTTTGCTAAGGGAGGCAGGTTACCCCAGCGCAGGCGGCAACCTCGGCCCTTTCGGGGGCAGGGCTCCTTCTCCTCCCCTTACCGTGGTGCAAGACAAGGAAGGGGGGTCTCTTTCCCTGGGGCCCGGGGAGATTTCTGAGGTAGAGGCAGAGGACGTGGACATCCTGGCTCCTCCTGGGGTCCCAAAGCTAAATCCTCTCCCAAGCCCCCTCAGGCATGATGGGGCGCCCTCACCCATCCGGGTGGGGGGACGGCTGCAGCACTTCGCTCATGTCTGGAGGCTTCATGTCTCAGACCGGTGGATTCAAGAGGTAGTGTCCTCCGGTTACAAGTTGGATTTTGCTGCCGATCCCCCACCAAGATTCATCAGATCCCGGATTCCTCAGGACCCTGTGTCAGCTCAGGAGCAAGTGCAAGGCCTCCTGAAGCTGGGGGTCATTTGCCAGGTCCCTTTAAGAGAAAAAGGCAAGGGCTTTAATTCCAACCTATTCACAGTTCCCAAAGGGGATGGTTCTTAGTATACAGTACGTCCTGCTCCAGATATAATACTTACACTTGGGTTATCCTCCGCCAGATGGCACTGCACTGCAGAGACATGTAAAAACAGGCTCCTCCCGGCCCCTCAAATACCCAGGGACCTCCCTCAAATCCCCAGATTTCTCTGCAGTGCTGACTGCGAAGACATGAAGTATCACTCTCTCGCAGGTGAGCGGGGCTATTAAAGCCTGCGGCCCTGTTGGACTATTCCCATCCGTCGTCCTTGTGATGTGCCTCCCAGCCTGGGCTGCGCTGGTCGGGTGAAGGTAGGCAGCACCATGCGTGCTTATGGAGCCATGCTCCACCGCAGTCCCCCACCAAAGGGTAGGCGGTTTATGCTGATGGTGAGCCTCTAGAGGATGCCCCTCCCGCAATATTACCCCATGCCCCGTGTAGCGGTGGGCCCTGTACAAAGGGTCGCCATCCTCCCTCGTTCCCCCAGTAGCTCGGGGGGAAAGAAAGGGGGGGGTGTGTGTGTTGGTCTCAGTGTTGTGTGATTACACGCTCATGGCCTTAGTATTGCCCCTTGTCTTGTAGACTGGGTGTCAGACGCCGCGCTGTTTGCATTCTTATTGTGTATCTGCCGCCGCCGCGCGTCTTTTTTCTTTATTAGATGTGCTGCGCTGGGCGGCGGTGTCTCCATTGGCAAATCACTTTTCTTAGTGTGTCATACACTTCGCTTCTCCTGACAACATGACTACTGTCTTAGAGCTTCGCGCTCTTCGGGGGGGCGGGGACCTGGCTTGGCGCGCTCCGCGTCACAGCCCGCTCTGGCCCGCCCTTCGAGGTTCGCTAGGCGCCATTTTGATGCTAGTCGCGCGCGCACGTGGTAACGGTCCTCCTCCATCGGTCTGTAAGTACCCTCGCGGGCGATTTTCATGATCTTTGCCTTTTGCGCATGGCTCTGACATCCTTTATTCCCATTATGTCTTTCAGACGGTTGAATCCTGTGGCTTCTCCCGGCACGGTGTAATTGCCAGTTGGGCCTAGTATAATTACTCCCACTTCCCTGCGGGTCATTGGGGCATCCAGGGTAGCTTACAGCGTCAATCCCTACTGGCCTATTGTGCCTATTAATCACCATATGGAGGCATCTCTGGATAATGTGACCGGGGTTCCTTCGGGACAAGTCCGGCTGTGTGTAGCTTGTGCGGTCTCACCTGTCAGCGGTGACAATGCACGGGGTCTGTGTTCCTTGTGCACAGCAGGCGCTAACGGTACTTCCCGCCCCTCCTGTGACTGGGCCTGCACCTCGCCTCACTTCACCTACTCCCCCAAGCCTGAGTCTAACCTCCAATAAAGCGGGGATTCTCATCCTGATATGGCTGCTAGACTGGCCAGTGTTGAAAAATTGCTTGCTAATTCCTTATCGCGTAAGGCCACCGCAAAGAAGCGGCACTTAACCCCTGACTCTGCTCTTTTCCCTACGGAGTCTGATGAGTTTTTGCATCTATATAGCCATACCCACTCGGACGAAGGGGAGCTGTTCTCTGACTCAGGGTCATCTGACGAGAAGTCAAGGGGTCATGACGATTCTGGTTCTGATCACTGGACCCCGGATGATACTGACAAACTGCTGGTTCAGATTTTTGAGGTTTTGTCCAGCTCACCCCCTTATGCGGCTCCCAGGCAAAGGGGTGAGCTATTTCATACTGCTAAGGCTCGTTTGGAATTTCCTGGGCGCCCTCGCCCGCCAGGGTGGGGGGACAGCTACAGCACTTCGAGCATGTCTGGAGGCGCCATGTCTCAGACCGGTGGATTCAGGAGGTAGTGTCCTCCGGTTACAAGAGCGTTTGCTGTATGGCCCCCCACCAGATTCATTGGGTCCCGGATCCCACTGGACCCTGCTTCAGCTCAGGTCTTGATGCTGGCCATGCAGGGTCTCCTGGATCTGGGGGTCATTTGCAAGGTCCCCTTAAGAGACAGGGGCAAGGGGTTCTATTCCAACCTTTTCACAGTACCCAAGAAGGATGGGTCAGTCAGGCCCATTCTGGATTTAAAAATCCTCAACAAGTTTGTCAAGAACACGCACTTTCGCATGGAAACTCTGTGCTCGGCCATCGGCTCTCTGCGCCCAGGGGACTTTATGACGTCCGTAGACATCAAAGATGCTTACCTTCATATCCCGGTGTTTCCAGGATACCAAAGGTTTCTCAGATTTGCGCTGCAGGATCAGCATTACCAATTTGTGGCCTTGCCATTTGGCCTCACTTCGGCTCCCAGGGTGTTAACCAAGGTGCTGGCAGGGGTGATGTCCCTGATAAGGTCAAGGGGCATGCGCGTGCTACCCTACCTGGACGATATACTCATCACCTCTCGGTCTCTGCAGCAGGCAGAGTTGGACACTCAGCTGGTGGTGTCCACCCTGGAGTCCTTCGGCTGGGTGATCAATTACCCCAAGTCCTCTGTGTCCCCCTCCTCGGTGACTCCGTTCCTGGGAATGATTCTGGATACGGTTCAGTCAAGGATATTCCTTCCTCAACAGAAGGTGGAAGCTCTGACTGCGCAGGCGAGGTTCCTGCTCTCGTGCCCCCAGCCCTCCATCAGGCAGGGAATGCAGCTGGTGGGCCTGATGGTGGCTTGCTTCGAGGTGGTGCCCTTTGCTTAGTTCTATTTGAGGCCTCTGCAGCTTCACCTTCTGTCAGTGTGGGACAAGAACCCAATGTCCATGGACAGGGTCTGTGTGCTTCCCCCCTTGGTCAGACAGTCCCTTGCGTGGTGGCTGGACCACAGGAACTTGCTAGGGGGCATGTCCTTTCTGGCCCCCTCCTGGGATATGGTCACAACGGATGCCAGTCTATCAGGTTGGGGGGGATTCTGGAAGTCCCTGCGCATCCAGGGGAGGTGGGACCCTTGCCCATCAACATTCTGAAATTATGGGCAGTCAGGTTGGTACTGGAGCAGTTGACCCATCACCTGAAGGGTCTGTCGGTGCAGGTACGCTCAGACAACAGGATGGCGGTTGCCTACATCAACCATCAGGGAGGGACCCGGAGCAGGGGTGCCCTCCAGGAGGTGTCACGGATTCTGACATGGGCGGAGGCCAATGTCCAATGCAATTCGGCTGTGTATATCCCGGGGCGGAGAATCTGCTAGCAGACTCTCTGAGCAGGGGGACTTCCCGTCAGGGGGAGTGGTCCTTCTGCAACAGGGTATTCCAGTCCCTGTGTCACCGTTGGGGTCTGCCGGATGTGGATCTGTTTGCATCCCGTCACAATCACAAGCTCCCGGCCTTTGTCTCCCTGTCTCAGGATCCTCTGGCTTTGGCCACGGATGCGCTGTCCATGTCATGGAAGGAGTTTCGGCTCCTGTATGTCTTTCCGCCATTCCCCCTGCTGGGCAGGGTTCTGCGCAAGATTGCTCTGGAAGGGGTACCAGTGTTTCTAGTGGCCCCCAGGTGGCCAAGAAGAGTGTGGTTCGCAGACGTGGTACAAATGACAGTAGACCAGTACGTTCTGCCAGGGGTGCCAGATCTGCTCACTCAGGGCTCCTTACGCCATCCCAATTTACAAACTCTGGCTTTGACGGCCTGGCTGCTGAAACCTCCATCTTGATGGAGAAAGGCTTGTCTGCCTCAGTGGTGGGTACCATGGTGCAGGCTAGGAAGAAAACTTCTTCTGCCATCTATTATAGGGTATGGCGTACCTACATTGATTGGTGTGAGTCTAGGTCTCTTCCCTGTAGGGAGTTTTCAGTCCCTAGGGCTCTGGAGTTTTTACAGCATGGTTTGGAGTTAGGTCTGAAACTCGGTACTCTGAAGGGCCAGGTTTCTGCCCTGTCCGTCTTCTTTCAGAAGTCTTTTGCTCAGCATCACTTGGTTAAGACCTTCTTTCAGGGGGTCACTCATGTGCGTCCCCCATGTAAACCTATGGTCCCTGTTTGGGATTTAAACTTGGTTTTGTCTGCCTTGCAGGGTGCTCCCTTTGAACCTATTCATGATGCTGCTCTGGCTGTTCTTACCCTCAAGGTTGTCTTTCTGGTGGCTATTACTTCGGTCAGGCGTGTGTCTGAGCTGGCGGCTCTGTCTATTCAGGCTCCGTACTATGAGAGACACCAGGACAAGGTGGTGTTCCGTTTTAAACCGGACTTTCTGCCTAAGGTGGTGTCTGCCTTTCATTTGAATCAGGCTATTGTTCTTCCTTCATTGTGTCCCAATCATAGCAACGATAAGGAAAGGGTTCTGCATTCCTTGGACGTGGTCAGGTGTTTGAAATATTACCTGGTGGTCACGGCGGCTTTCAGGAAGACTGATGCTCCTTTTGTGGTGCCTTCTGGGCCTAGGAAGGGTTTGGCTCCTGCCAAGTCTACTATTAGCAAATGGATTCGGCAGGCTGTGATTCAGGCCTATTCTGCCAAGGGGAAGGTACCTCCCTTCCTCCTTGCTGCTCATTCTACTTGTGCTATTGGTGCCTCTTGGGCCTTCCAGCACCAGGCTTCTGTTGAACAAGTTTGCAAGGCTGCTACATGGTCTTCTGTTCATACCTTTTCGAAGTTTTACAAGGTTGATGTTAGGGCCTCAGCTGATGCTACGAGCGATCAGGTTAGTTCTGGCTCGTTTGAATACTCATCTTCAGGGCCTGCCTGTTCAGGTGTGCTCGGACAACCAGACGGCAGTTGCCTACTTCAATCATCAGGGAGGGACCCGGAGCAAGGGGGCCCTCCAGGAAACGTCTCTGATCCTGACCTGGGTGGAGGCCAATGTCCCCTGCATTTCAGCTGTGTACATCCCGGGGGTGGAAACTTGTCTGCCGGTCTCTCTGAGCAGGGGGACCTCTCGCCAGGGAGAATGGTCCCTATGCAGCAGGGTGTTTCAATCTCTGTGTCACCGTTGGGGCCAACCAGATGTGGATCTGTTTGCGCCCCGCCACAATCACAAGCTTCCAGCCTTTGTCTCCCTGTCCAGGGATCCTCTGGCCCTGAATGCGCTAGCAATGTTATTGGAGGACTTTCAGTTTCTGTATGTCTTCCCCCCAATTCCCCTGCTGGGCAGGGTTCTGCGCAAGATTGCTCTGGAAGGAGTGCCAGCAATTCTGGTGGCCCCCAGGTGGCCAAGAAGAGTGTGGTTCACAGACGTGGTACAGCTGGCAGTAGATCAGTACGCTCTGCCCTTGGTGCCAGATCTAATCACTCAGGGCTTACTACGCCATCCCATTTTACAAACTCTGGCTTTGACGACTTGGCTGCTGAAACCTCCATCCTGATGGAGAAGGGGCTGTCTTCCTCAGTTGTGGATACCTTGATTAAAGCTAGGAAGAAGTCTTCCTCTTCCATTTATTACAGGGTTTGGCGTGCCTACATTGACTGGTGTGAGTCTAAGTCTCTTCCCTGTCGTGTCTTCTCTATTCCCAGGATTCTGGAGTTCCTGCAGCATGGGTTGGAGATGGGGCTCCAACTCAGTACTCTGCAGGGTCAGGTTTCTGCCCTGGCTATTTTTTTCCAGAAGTCCTTTGCTCAGCACCCTCTGATCAGGACTTTTTTCCAGGGGGTCACTCATGTGCGTCCCCCACGTAAACCTGTGGTGCCTGTTTGGGATTTGAATCTGGTTCTGTCAGCCCTGCAGGGTGCTCCCTTTGAACCTGTGCAGGATGCTGCTTTGGCCATTCTTACGCTCAAGGTTGTGTTTCTGGTGGCTATCACTTCTGTCAGGCATGTGTGTGAGTTGGCGGCGCTGTCCATTCAGCCCCCCTACTATGAGAGACACCAGGACAAGGTGGTGTTTCGTTTCAAACCTGACTTTCTGCCTAAGGTAGTGTCTGCTTTTCATTTGAATCAGGATATTGTTCTTCCTTCTTTGTGCCCTAATCCTAGCAATGCTAAGGAGAGGGTTTTACACTCTTTGGATGTGGTTAGGTGTCTGAAGTACTATCTGGTGGCTACTGCACCTTTCAGAAAGACTGATGCTCCTTTTGTGTTCCCTTCTGGTCCTAGGAAGGGTTTGGCTCCTGCCAAGTCTACTATCAGCAAGTGGATTCGTCAGGCTGTGATTCAGGCCTACTTTGCTAAGGGAAAGAATCCTCCCTTCCGCCTTACTGCTCATTCCACTCGTGCTATTGGTGCCTCTTGGGCTTTTCAGCACCAGGCTTCTGTTGAACAAGTTTGCAAGGCCTCTACTTGGTCTTCTACCTTTTCAAAGTTTTACAAGGTTGATGTTGGGGCCTCAGCTGATGCTGTTTTTGGCCGCAAGGTTCTGCAGGCGGCAGTGGTTTAAACTGCCTGCTGCTGATTTTTCTTGGGGATCCCACCCTACTTTATGGACACTGCTATTGGATGTCCCAACTGTAAGTATTAGATTTGGAGCAGGACGTACTGTATACTAAGAATAATACAATTCTGTGATTACTCACCTGTAGAATTGGTATTATGAGTATACAGTACGTCCTGCTCCAACGCACCCTTGTTTCACATTATCTTGGATCCCCAAGTATGGTGATTGTTATCATTGTTGTAGTTGATTATTGAATTGTTTGATGCTCCCGGCTTCTCCTTAACTGCTTTTCAATGCTGGGGATTTGTGGGAGGTCCCTGGGTATTTGAGGGGCCGGTAGGAGCCTATTTTCGATGTCTCTGCAGTCCAGTGCCATCTGGCGGAGTATATCCCAACTGTAAGTATTAGATTTGGAGCAGGACGTACTGTATACTCATAATACCAATTCTACAGGTGAGTTATCACAGAATCGTATTTTTAGGTGCTGGATATTTCTCCTCCAGCTGAAAGGGGAATTCTTTGGGACTTCTAAGCCTCGCTTGGAGTTTCCAAATCAGAACCATTTTGAAAGCATGATTCTTAAGGAATGGGAGAGACCTAGCCGGCTCCCCGATGTTCCTCAGGGATGGGATAGGAAGTATCCCTTTCCAGTGGACGTGGTTAAGCGCTGGTCGTCCCCTCCCGAGGTCGATGCGCCCGTTCTGAGATTGTCCAACACCTCTGTTGTACATTCTCCAGACGCCACCACTCTAAAGGATGGTTAGGACTAGCGCATTGACCAAATGGCCTGCCATGCTTTCGCTAGTGTAGGTTCAGCCTTGCGTCCTGTTTGTGCGTCTGCGCTCATGGCTTTGGCTACCAGGTCTGTGGTTAGGAACCTGTTGAGTGGTCCCCAGCTTAACCCGGCCAGTGATGAATTCGCAGCCCTTAAGCGGTGCGAATTGTTCATGTCTTTTGTTTTATCCGCCTTGGATGACACAATATGCATGTGTAGTAGAACCTCGGCGTTGCTAGTGGCTATTCGCCGATCGGTCTGGTTACGCCAATGAGCAGCTGACATTGCGGCTAAGAAATCACATACAGGGCTACCCTTCCTGGGTATGCGGCTGTTTGGAGATAAGTTGGATTCGGTGGCAAAAGGTGGAAAGTTACCACAACGTAAGAAGCAGCGTCGCTCCTTTCGGGGGGGGGGGGGCAGGCTCCTTTAATCCCTCCTTTCGCGGTGCCAGAGCAGGCAGAGGAGCTGCCTACTCTACCTTCAGAGGTGATTCCTGGAACAGAGGCAGAGGACGTGCTCGTCCTGGACCTGCCTTGGGTTCCAAGCCCAAGCCCGCTGCCAAGCCAGCTCAGCAATGAGGGGGCGCCCTCACCCTTGCGGGTGGGGGCACGGCTGTGACACTATTCTTGGTGTGCCACACACCCCGCTTCACCTATAATATTCTTCACGATTGGGTTAGCTCACCGCCAGGTGACGCTGTGCAGAGAGGAAGTCTTGTAACGAGCCCCCTTCCGGCCTATATATACCTGGTACCTCCCATTTATCACCAGTGTTTTTCTCTCTGCTTGACGACAAGACAGAAGATTGAAGTCTCCTGCTTACAGGTAGCCGGGGTCTTACCCCGGCACCCCCTTTTGGTCTATTTCTGCCCGGTTTTTGATTGTTTGTACCTTTATGGTGGAATGGAAGCCTCCCAGCCTAGGCTGCTCACTGGGCAATTGGTAGACGGCACTATAGGTGCCTAGGAGCTTATCTCCTCCGCTTGACCCCCTGTTTTGGGGGCAATGCGGCTATCCGGCATGGTGATCCGGAAATGGGATGCCCCTGTCCCGAGGGTCTCCTTAGCCCCTTACTCTCCCGTTACGGTCCCTTCTCCCTTCACTATGGGGGGGGGGGGTTAGAGGGTTATGTATTGCATGTGTGTTTCACTGTGTGTTTTTTATTACATTGGTGTTTTTTACTTATGTACACTGGTCACTGGTCACGCCGCACCGCAAGAGTGCATTTGGCCTGACTAATCCTCCTCATAGAGCTATCCTCGGGCAGGTCTGTTTAAGCAACTGCTGGCCGGCATGGCCAGGATTTGGGTCAGCTTTAATGGGCGGCCAGGGCGGGCTGCGTTGTGGCAGGCTGGCTTATGGCTGCCTGAGCCTGTGTGGGTTACAGCTCTCCTCCCCCCTCCCCCCTGGTCTCCTCTTTGTTCGGCCGCCGTTTAGCGGCCCACGTGTTTAGCCTGGGCTGCGCTGCTAGTTTCCCCCCCCTCCCCCTTCCCCCTTCCTTTACTGTGTGTTGCCTGTTGTTTTTGCGGCCGCCGTCTGGCGGGCTGCACTGTTCGGGCTTGAAGGGGGCGGGCCCCGGTGACGTGGGAACGGGGGCGTGGTAGCGGCGGCAGCATCATGCGGCCGGCCCCAGCCGCACTTCCTTCCTTCCTGTCTTAAGGAAGACACGTGGGGGGGGGCTCGCTGCCGCATATGGGTCTGTTTATTTTTGCTTTGCTTCCATTGCTGCTGCTGCTGCGTTTTTCGTTTCATGCTGATGCTGCTGCTTTCTGATCATTGCTCAGGTAAGCGGCCTCACCTTGTGTGGGGCCGTCTAGTGTTTATTAAAAGGTCATAATAATTATAATATTATAAGATAAAAGGGGGAAAATATTTAAGAGGATGTTTTTTATTATATGCATTAAATAGAGGGCAAAGTTTTTTCCTTTGCTTATTTAAAAGTACCTTGGTGCTGTGCATAAGTATTGTTGCATGTTGCCACATGTTGTCTGGGGGTCTGACTGTTGGTTTTCTTCCCCTACAGATCCTGGGAATCCCTGAATAAAGCGGCCTCCCGGTTCTATATTACCTGGCTAGTCCTTCTTTTCTAAAAATTGGGACATATTTATACATATATATATATATATATATATATATATATATATATTAAAAAAAAAATATATATATATATATATATATATATATATATATATATATACAAAGATTATTAAGGGGATCTTTATTATAAATTAAATCCTCCCTTCCGGGACATTTACAATAAGGGGACATCCCGGGTGGCTTATGCCTTAACCCTTCTAGTGCCAGCTACCTGACTCTCACGTAGCTGCCTCTCCAACCGTTAAGTGCCAGCTACATGAGAGTCACGTAGCTGATTTTAGAGGCCCATAAAACAAAAAGTAAAAAACATACAGACTTACCTTACCCCTCATTTGAAAGGGCCAGCGATTCTGTACAAGACTCCGCTGTTAGATTTCCGCCCTCAGGCCTCTGATCTTCAGGAGGGGGCCCGGAATAGCCCCCCCCCCCCCGCCGGCGCCGCCATCTGAAAAAAAAAAAAAAAAACAGTAAATGACATTTACTCACCTGGCAGCGTGATGGCTCTCCCCGGGTCTTCTCTTCACCAGGGGGGGCTCCGATCCCCCCCCTGGGCTTTCCACGCTGCTTGTGAGGGCCCAGAAACGGGCCATCACCATCCTCTTCGGCCGGCGCTGGCCCCGCCCCTAACTCCACCCAATTGATGACGTCATCCCGCTCCTCGGGTTACTGGCACCCGGGCTCCGATCTGTCAGTTGTCAGCAGCGATCGGAGCAGGGAGGGTGGCAGGCAGGGTGGCTCTGATCTCCCTGCCTGCCACCCTCCCTGCTCTGATCACTACCGACAACTGTCATCTGCAGCAGCGTGGGACACTGGATGGGAGGTAAGTATAAGTGAAAATAGAATAATAAAGAAGTTGTCTGGTGTCTTTTTTTTTTTTTCTTAACCCTTTGTGAACTGGTAAGGGGTCCATGAGACCCCTTATACCAGTTCACAAGGCTCTGGGTATGGCAGGTCACCTGCGGCTACTAGCGGGTGACTTGCCATAACCCCCAGCCCCCCATTACCTGCCTCCCCAATGGCCAGGGGGGGGCAGAAGGGCCCGGGCCACGTTGCTATGTGGGCTAGTAGCCTGCAGGGCCAGGGGCCACCAACGCTGGCCCCTGCGCCCTGTTCTACAAGCCCCCATAGCTGGTCCGGGTCAGTAATGCTGGGTAAGGGGGACCCTATGTCATTTTTTTGGGGGGATTTTAAGGGTTTTTAACCCTTAGAATTCCAAAAAAGAAATGAGGTTCCCCCCCCCCCCCCCCCGTGAGGGGGAACCCTATGTCATTTTTTTTTATTAACCCCTTACAACAATCATATTGCATAGTTGTATCCTATCTGGAATCTCCTAAACTGCTGTTTCAGGAAAGGGGGTATACCTATACATATGTGGTACCATTGTAACCGGGAGAAATAGGGCTTTCACACGCAATAATATTTTAGTAACAAACTTACATTTTTTATTACAAAAAAAACACTACAAATTGTAAAAAAAAAGGTTTTTTTCAGTTTTTTGCACATATTTCACCCAAAAGTATTGAGAATACACTAAAAAAAGGCCAAACAAGACATTTCATGTTGAAGCCCAGACTCTGCTGAAAAAAACAATATATAATTTTCATCGAAATCCCTGGAAATCCCTTCAAATATCAAGGTTGCACACGTGTAGCGCGAAAACGTGAAAAGTCGTCTGGCAACAGATTGTGACAAAAAATCTCGGTAGGCCGGCACTCAAAGGGTTAAACCCCAAAATTTAGCGAATACCATAAATCACCATATGGAGGCTTCCGATATTACCGGAAATGGTTCTTCCGGGCCATCTAGGGTGTGCGCAGGATGTGAGACTCCGCTCCCAGCTGATGATGTTTTTGTATGCATTCCTTGTGCAAAGCAGAGTATTGCGCGTCAGTCCGTTGCTCCGGCTGCTAACCCGTCGCAACTTCCATCATCTCCTACCTCTCCCTCCCTGTTCCGGACCCCGCGTGACACTGTCAAGAGTGGGGATTCGCAATCCGAGGTGGCGGCACGGTTGGCCAACCTCGAGAAAATAGTGTCCGTTAAAGCAGGGTCAAAAGCCACTGCGAAGCGAAAGCACCTGACTCCGATACCTCCGGTTTCACAGGATGAGGTATGTGAGCCTGTGGAATGGTCCGATTGCTCCCTGGACGAGGAGGGAGAATTCCTACTGGAGTCAGATGAGCCTGCAGATCAGCTTGACGCTGATGCTATTGGCGATTTGTCGGCGGGGGTTTCCCTTGACACCCCCTCCATTCTGGCTCAAATGTTTGAAATTTTGAATTTAGATCCGCCTGGGGCTGTCACCCTGCCAAAGGGTCAGTTGTTTAAAGAGCCTCAGCCGCGTTGGGTTTTTCCCAGACAACATCACTTTGAGAGGGTGGTGCTTAAGGAATGGGAACATCCCACGCGGTTAACTGGAATCCCTTCCAGTTGGGAAAAGCGTTATCCTTTTCCGCCAGAATTGGTGAAGCTTTGGTCCGTCCCTCCTGACGTCGATACCCCTGTGCTAGGGCTCTCCAGCACGGCTATGGTGCAGTCTGCTGAGACCACTGCCCCTAAGGATGGGGAGGATCGTCGGATTGACCAGTACGCTCGCCATGGTTTTATTTATGCTGGGTCAACGATGCGCCCGGTGTGTGCTTAGGCGCTTCTTCTATTGGCGGTTAGGTCTGTAATTCAGGAGCTGTGTGTGGATCTCGATCCCACTTGTAAAGAGTTTACTGCTCTCAGGCAGTGTGAGTCTTTTGTTTCCTATGTTCTATCCGCTCAGGACGATGCGCTGGCTATGAGTAGCAAGACAGCTGCAATGCTGGTGGCTATTCGTCGGTCAGTGTGGCTGCGCCAGTGGTCGGCGGACTCAGCTTCTAAAAAGGTGCTCACAGCTCTCCCCCTTTTGGGCTTGCGACTGTTTGGTGAAAAAATTGATTCAGTCGCAAAAGGTGGTAAAATGCCGCAACGCAAGAGGCCTCGGCGTCCCTTTAGGGGGGCAAGTTCTGGTAGGCCTTCATTTCGGGGATTCAGAGCGGGTAGGGGGGCTTCCTTTCCTGCTACCAGAGGTGCAGGTTGGACTCGGGGCAGGGGCCGTGGCCGTCCCGCTCAGTCCTGGGGCACCAAGCCCAAGCCTGCCGGTAAGCCCGCTCAGCAATGAGGGGCTGCCCTCACCCGTGCGGGTGGGGGGACGATTACGACACTTCTCCCAGGTTTGGGACCAGGAGATTCCGGACAGATGGATCCGGGAGGTAGTGTCGTCCGGTTACAAGCTGGAATTCGACTCTCGCCCTCCTTCACGGTTCTTTCGGTCTCGGGTGCCCATCGATCCTTTGGCCGCACAGGGGCTCCAGGCGTCGGTAAAGAATCTGTTAGAGATGGCGGTCATCCGGCCGGTACCGCACTTAGAGATGGGCCTCGGTTTTTATTCCAATCTTTTCGCAGTCCCCAAAATGGACGGGTCGGTTCGTCCCGTCCTGGACCTGAAATTACTCAACAGGTTCATCCGTTTTCGGAAGTTTCGCATGGAAACCTTGCGTACGGCCGTCGGTTCCCTTCGGCAGGGGGACTTCATGACGTCCATAGACATCAAGGATGCTTATCTTCATGTTCCCATCTGCCACGCTCATCAACGTTTTCTTCGATTCGTGATGGAAAATCAGCATTATCAATTCATGGCACTTCCGTTTGGCCTTACCTCAGCTCCAAGAGTGTTCACCAAGGTGCTGGCAGGGGTCATGGCCATTTTCAGATCTCGAGGCATTCGTGTCGTACCTTATTTGGACGACCTTCTCATCATGGCTCCGTCGCTCAATCAATCGGAGACAGACACCAGGATGGTGGTCTCCACGCTGGAAAGCTTTGGTTGGGTGATCAACTTCCCCAAGTCCTCCCTCGCTCCGGCCAGGGTGGTGTCCTTTCTGGGGATGCAGTTGGACTCTCTTCAACACAGAGTGTTTCTCCCCCAGTCCAGAATTCATCTGATTCAGGAGTTGGCTCGGGTCCTACTTTCCAATCCTCGGCCGTCCATCCGTCTGGGGATGAGGCTGGTAGGGTTGATGGTCGCCTCTTTCGAGGCAGTTCCTTTTGCTCAATTTCACACGAGGACGCTTCAGCTTTATCTGTTGGCGTCCTGGGACCGGCAGCCTCGGTCGCTGGATCAGCCCTTCCAGTTGTCCTCCCGGGTCCGGCAGTCCCTCCAGTGGTGGTTGGTCTCGGCCAATCTCGTGAGGGGCAGGTCCTTCCTGACCCCTCTTTGGGAAATTGTCACCACGGACGCCAGTCTTTCGGGATGGGGCGGATTCTGGAAGGAGCTTCAGTTCCAGGGGCAATGGGGACCTCAAGAGGCCCACTTATCCATCAATGTGCTGGAACTGAGAGCCGTCCGTCGGGTGCTTGCTCTCCTGACTCATCACGTTCGGGGCCTTCCGGTCCAGGTGCGTTCAGACAATCGAACAGCGGTTGCTTACATCAATCATCAGGGAGGGACTCGCAGTCTGAGTGCTCTCAGAGAGGTGTCCCTGATCCTGACCTGTGCAGAGGCCCATGTTCCTTGTCTCTCGGCGGTATACATTCCAGGAGTGGAGAACCAGGAAGCGGACCGGTTGAGCAGGGGCTCTCCCCGTCTGGGAGATTGAGCTCTCCATCCTCAGGTTTTTCGCTCACTGTGTCTCCGATGGGGGACACCGGAGGTGGATCTGTTTGCCTCTCGTCACAATCACAGGCTCCCGAACTTCGTGTCGCTCTCCCGGGATCCTCTGGCTCTGGCAGTGGACGCCATGTCCCTGAGCTAGGGGGATCTGGGATTTCTATACCTGTTTCCTCCGATACCCATGCTGGGCAGGGTGGTTCGGAAGTTGGCTCTGGAAAGGGTGTCCGCCGTTCTCGTGGCCCCAAGGTGGCCAAGGCGAGTGTGGTTCGCAGACATCGTTGGGCTGGCAGTGGACCAGTTCGTTCTGCCTCTTCGGCCCGATCTGCTCACTCAGGGTCGGTTGTGTTACCCCAATTTAACAGCGCTGGGTTTGACGGCCTGGCTGCTGAAACCTCCATCTTGAAGGAGATGGGGCTTTCTGACTCAGTCGTTAAGACTCTGATCAGTGCCCGGAAGAGGTCTTCTTCTATCATCTACTATAGGACTTGGAAAGCCTATATTGCTTGGTGTGAGATGAGATCTTTTCCTTGTAGGGTCTTTTCGGTCTCCAGGATTCTGGAGTTTTTACAATCAGGGCTGGACTCTGGTCTTCAGCTAAGTACATTGAAAGGGCAAGTTTCTGCCTTATCTATCTTTTTTCAGAAGCGTTTTGCGCTTCAGCCTTTAGTAAAACTTTTTTACAGGGGGTTACGCATGTGCGGCCTCCCAGGAAACCATTACTCCCGGTTTGGGATTTGAATTTGGCTTTTTCTGCTCTTCAGGCTCCTCCTTTTGAGCCTTTGCAAGATATTGCTTTGTCTACCCTGACTCAGAAGATTGTCTTCTTGGTAGCGATCACTTCGGTCCGGCGTGTCTCAGAGTTGGCGGCCTTGTCTATCCAGGCGCCTTACTTTGAGAGGCATCAGGATAAAGTGGTCTTTCGGTTCAAGCCGGACTTTCTTCCTAAGGTTGTTTCTGCTTTTCATTTGAATCAGGATATTGTTCTTCCCTCCTTATGTCCTAATCCTAAGAATGACAAAGAGAGGGTTTTTCATTGTTTGGATGTAGTACGCTGTGTTAAGTACTACTTGATTATCACGTCTCCTTTTCGTAAGACGGATGCCTTTTTTGTTGTGCCCTGTGGGCCTAAGAAGGGTTTGGCACCAGCCAAATCTGCCCTTAGCAAGTGGATACGTCAGGCCGTTACTGCGGCCTATTCTGCTAAGGGGAAAGTTCCCCCTTTTCATATCACTGCTCATTCTACTCGCGCTGTTGGGGCGTCTTGGGCTTTTCAGCACCAAGCTTCTGTTGAACAAGTTTGTAAGGCCGCCACTTGGTCTTCTGTTCATTCCTTTTCCAAGTTTTACAAAGTTGATGTGCGAGCCTCAGCGGATGCTGTTTTTGGCCGCAAAGTTCTGAAGACTGCAGTCATTTAAGTTATGCTTCACCTGGCCTTGAGTTGCCCATCCCTTGTGGACACTGCTTTTGGATGTCCCAATCGTGAAGAATATTAAAGGTGAAGCGGGGTGTGTGGCACACCAAGAATAATACCATTTTGTGAGTACTCACCTGAAAAATGGATATTGTTGGTGTGCCACACACCCCGCTTCACTCCCACCCTTTTCGGCATTCCGAATCCTTTATATGGTGAAGCTTTTGTTTATATTGATTTATTTTGAGGTTACCGTTAATTTACTGGTACCTTGTCTTTCTGCCTTTTAATACACTGGTGATAAATGGGAGGTACCAGGTATATATAGGCCGGAAGGGGGCTCGTTACAAGACTTCCTCTCTGCACAGCGTCACCTGGCGGTGAGTTAACCCAATCGTGAAGAATATTAAAGGTGAAGCGGGGTATGTGGCACACCAACAATATCCATTTTTCAGGTGAGTACTCACAAAATGGTATTTTTTCCAGGTTTGGGCCCGGGAGGTCACAGACAAATGGATCTTGGAAGTGGTCTCTTCCGGGTACAAACTGGAGTTCGAGTACCGGCCTCCTCACGGATTCCTCAGATCTATGGTGCCCTCGGATGCCCGGGCTGCGCAGGGGCTCCTGTTGGCAGTACAAAACCTTCTGGACATGGAAGTCATATGCCCGGTGCCTTTCTCAGAGAGAGGCCGGGGATATTATTCCAACCTCTTCACGGTGCCCAAAAAGGATGGATCCATAAGACCCATTCTGGATCTGAAGCTTCCCAACAGGTTCATCAGAACCAAGAAGTTCTGCATGGAGACTCTGCGCTCGGCCATCAATTCCCTTCGTCAGGGGGATTTCATGACGTCCATAGACATCAAGGATGCTTACCTTCATGTACCAATCTTCCCAGCACACCAGAGATTTCTCAGGTTAGTGGTGGGAGATCAGCACTTTGTTTGTGGCCCTCCCTTTCGGGTTGACTTCGGCACCAAGGGTGTTCACCAAGGTGCTGGCGGGCGTAATGGCCCTTCTCAGAGCCCAGGGCATTCGCATTGTGCTGTATCTGGACGACCTCCTCATTACGGCATCCTCTCTCAGTCAGGCGGAGCTGGACACCAGGTTGGTGGTGACGACGCTGGAGAGGTTCGGCTGGGTGATCAACCATCCCAAGTCTTCTCTCTCCCCCTCAAGGGAGAACTCTTTTCTGGGCATGAATCTGGATACCATTCAGACCAGGGTGTTCCTACCTCAGTCCAAGGTGCAGATGGTTCAGGATCTGATACGTCTTCTCCTGTCCAAACCTCGTCCTTCTATCCGGCTAGGGATGAGACTGGTGGGATTGATGGTGTCTTCCTTCGAGGCAGTTCCCTTTGCTCAGTTCAACATGAGGTCGCTCCAGCTCCATCTATTGTTGGCCTGGGACAGATGTCCCCAGTCATTGGATCAGTCATTCCTGATGTCTCCCTGGGTTCGGCAGTCCCTTCAGTGGTGGCTGGAACCAAGCAATCTGATGAGGGGCAGATCTTTTCTGACCCCTTGTTGGGAGATGGTTACCACGGATGCCAGCCTGTCGGGCTGGGGAGGTTTTTGGAAGACACATCAGTTCAAGGGGCTGTGGGGTCCTCAGGAGGCTCACACCCCCATCAATGTCTTGGAGCTGAGAGCTATTCAATTGGTTCTTTCATGCTTGACGCATCACCTACGGGGCTTACCGGTTCAGGTTCGATCAGACAATCAAACTGCGGTAGCTTACATCAATCACCAAGGAGGGACTCGCAGCAGGAGTGCCCTCAGGGAAGTCTCTCTGATTCTTGCATGGGTGGAGAGCAATGTTCCATGCATCTCAGCAGTGTACATTCCGGGAGTGGAAAACACGGAGGCGGACTCCCTGAGCAGGGGATCCTCTCGCCGAGGGGAATGGTCTCTCAACCACAAGGTATTCCGGTCCCTCTGTCACAAGTGGGGGTTTCCGGAGGTGGATCTCTTTGCCTCACGTCACAATCACAAGCTCCCAAGGTTTGTGTCTCTGTCTCAGGATCCTCTGGCCCTGGCAGTGGACCCCATGTCTCTTGCCTGGAGGGATCTGGGGTTCCTGTATCTGTTCCCCCCCCTTCTCCATGGGAGGTACGGTGGTGCGCAAGCTGGCTCTAGAGGGTGCGCCAGCAATTCTGGTGGCCCCAAGGTGGCCAAGACGGGTTTGGTTCGCAGACGTCGTAAGGCTGGCGGTAGATCAGTACAGGCTGCCCCTGTTTCCGGATCTGATCTCTCAAGGTCCACTACGTTACCCCAATTTACAAATGCTGGCTTTGACGGCGTGGCTGCTGAAACCTCCATCTTAAGGGAGGAAGGTTTGTCTGAGGCTGTGATTCAGACTCTTGTTAGAGCTAGGAAGAGATCTTCCTCTAACATATACTACAGGACTTGGAGGTCCTATATTGACTGGTGTGAGGTTAGGGCTTTGCCTTGCAGGGTGTTTTCGATTCCTAGGATCTCGGAGTTTCTTCAACACGGTCTGGACCTGGGGTTCCAGCTTAGAACCTTGAAAGGGCAGGTCTCTGCCCTGGCGGTCTTCTTTCAAAGGTCTTTTGCTCTGCATCCTCTGGTTAAGACCTTTTTTCCAGGGGGTCACTCATGTGCGGCCCCCTAGAAAGCCTTTGGTGCCCTTTTGGGATTTGAATTTGGTTCTGTCGGCCCACCAGGGGCCTCCTTTTGAGCCGGTGCAGGATGTTGCTCTTTCTGTGCTCACTCAAAAGGTTGCCTTTTTGGTGGCTATTACCTCTGTTCGGCGTGTCTCTGAGTTGGCGGCTCTGTCCATTCAGGCCCCTTACTTTGAGAGACACCAGGACAAGGTGGTTTTTCGCTTTAAGCCAGATTTTCTTCCTAAGGTGGTTTCTGCCTTCCACCTCAATCAGGATGTAGTTCTCCCTTCCTTGTGTCCTAAGCCTAGCAATGACAAGGAGAGGGTTTTGCATTCTTTGGATGTGGTTCGTTGTGTGAAGTACTATTTGGTGGCTACTTCTCCCTTTCGTAAGACGGACGCCTTGTTCGTGGTACCCTCCGGGCCTAGGAAGGGTTTGGCGCCTGCCAAGTCTACCATTAGCAAATGGATACGTCAGGCCATTGTTGGGGCCTATTCTGCCAAGGGGAAGGTTCCCCCTTTTCATATCACTGCTCATTCTTCTCATGCTGTTGGGGCTTCTTGGGCTTTTCAGCACCAGGCCTCTGTTGAACAAGTTTGTAAGGCTGCTACTTGGTCTTCTGTTCATACTTTTTCCAAGTTTTATAATGTTGATGTGCGGGCCTCAGCGGATGCTGTTTTTGGCCGCAAGGTTCTGCAAGCTGCAGTGGTTTACATTTGTGCATTATTGCCTTTTTTGGGATTCCCGCCCATGTTGGACACTGCTATTGGATGTCCCATATGTCATGAATATTGGAAGCAGGGTGTGTGACATACTTGGAATAATACCATTTTGTGATTACTCACCTGTAAAATGGGTATTATAAGTATGTCACACACCCCGCTTCATCCCGCACTTTTTGTATTCTGGATCCTTTATATGGTGAACCTTTTATGGTTAAGATTTTTGGATTTGGCTCTTCCTGGTCCCCTTACTACTTTCCCATACTGGGTAATGTGTGGGAGGTCCCAGGTATTTATGGACCGGGAGGGGCTTCTTTTTTCCTGTCATCTCTGCAGAAGTTCGCCCTTTACTGGCTATAGCCCATATGTCATGAATATTGGAAGCGGGGTGTGTGACATACTTATAATGCCCATTTTACAGGTGAGTAATCACAAAATGGTATTTTTTGGAACCTTCTGACTTCTGCACACGTCAGCCGGATGTTTTTGTGTATACTTCGTGATTAGCTGAGCTGGATTGCTCCAGCCAGACGGTTGCCATGCATCTCTTCTGAATGCTAAGAACATGCATGTTGTTCCAATACGTGTGTTTGCTAAACTGCAAACTAAAAAGAATTGGCAGAGAAACTGTGGACGTACTTCCAATAGCGGTCTTATGTTTTGAGAATTTATAATTCCCATCTGTGACTCTGCTGTGCTTCTTTAATGAGGGTTGTGGGTTAGAAACCAAAATGAGCTGGGGAGCAGTTTAAGAGGTTAAATTCACACTTTATGAGAGGGCACCGTTTCTGTTTCACAAGGCGTTCAAATCTAGTTTGGACATTTTTCTTCACAAACCTTTATCTATTGCTGTCGTGGTTTTTATATTTGTTCTGCTTTATCTCTTCTACTTCTGGCCAGGTTTGTAAATATGATTACGTGGAAGTTCGCAGTGGTTTGACAGCCGATGCTAAACTTCTCGGGACATTTTGTGGACAAGAGCTCCCCCCTGTGATCACCTCCCAGTACAACAACATGCGTATAGAGTTCAAATCTGACAACACTGTGTCCAAGAAGGGATTCAAGGCTACATACTACTCAGGTGAGCCTTTTCCTTGCATGTGGTTTCCTATCTCTGTCTTCTTTGCTTCATTTTAGAAGGGGGTGGTAAATGAGTTTGATACATTGCACCAAAGAAAATTGGAATGAGTTTTGTACTAGCATGATGGCCACCTGTCCTGGCCATAATTTGCATTGCTTAATGATTTCCCTTTCTCTTCTTACTGTCGTGCACACCTAGCTTCTCCAATATGGCCATAAAAAATGGATGTACAGATGAACCAAAGTTTTGCTTGACACTTTCAACATTGATTACCACTCTTAAAGTGGACCAACACCCAGGATTTTCACTATCCTGGGTTTCGGTCCACTTCCGCGGGGCACCCCGATCGGGGGTGCCCCGCTGCGTGAAACCCCCCAGAATGGCAGAAAAAACTCACCTCACCCCGCTCCTACGGCGCATGTGCGGGCCTCGTCCAATCAGCGCGCTCAGAGCCTCTGTGGTATGAACGTACAAGGGACGGACAACCACAGCGGCTCCTAGCAGGCTGGCGGCCCTGCTAGAAAGAAGCGCGAGATGCGGCCGCGACCCGCGCATGCACCGTCGGAACGGGAGTAAGGTAAGGGGAATGGGGCATCCTGGGGGGTTTCACACAGCGGGGCATCCCAATTTCGGATGCCCCACAGGGAGGGATCTGATCGGCCCGGGAATCTTATAGATTCCCGGGTCGATCGGCCTGGGTGTTGGTCCACTTTAAGTGCCAAGTTCACTTTGCTGTGTTTAGTCGAGATCAGATTTCACAACTGTGACTTTCGTGTTTTAACAGTGCTTGCTTCCATGGTATCGATAGAGACTATAATAGTTTGTAAGGACTAATTAGCCAGAATCAAAGTTCTCTTTAAACAGGCGCACAAAATATAGTGCTGGCAAATGTATCCGAATGAAAGTAAGTACTCTATAATATTGTAGAAAATTGGTAAAACTGGATAAAAGGATAAAGACAATGGAGAGCCAATAGCGTGATATTGTTTAACAAAATATAGATTATATTTATATTTTTATCCAATGTTGAGCACATTAATGGAGCTCTATAATATGGCTTGTCTAAATCATCTGTGGTGTGGCCAGTTCCAAGTCATAAAAATAAATAACATTGAGATAGTCTGTGCATAGTCCATGAGCTTAAAATTCATACCCAGAGGTTACAACTTCCTTGATGGTCCCCATTGTTGCATAAGCTACTCCATGAAGGCATTAAGCAGGCACCCAATTTTGGGTCCAGCAAGGCATATCCTGTGTATATGGAGCTATATTCCAGCTGTCATTGATCTGTCCGCTCCTATCCGCTGCTTAGCGCATCGCTGGAAAGCAGGATTGGCAAGTATGCCTATACTTGGCTTACATTGTAGCATTAGGCTGCAGGACAGCCCGGTTATTTCTTTTACAGTCCTACCCAGACTGTCCCACTGCTGTATATTAAAGTGGACCAACACCCAGGATTTTGACTATCCTGGGTTTTGGTCCACTTCGGCGGGGCACCCCGATCGGGGGTGCCCCGCTGTGTGAAACCCCCCAGAAACCCCAAAAAACTCACCTCTCAGCGCTCCCACGTGAGCGCCGCAGCCAATCCCCGCCAACGTCCAGGCGGGGATCAGGAACGTCCAAGACGCTTCCGCCGCCGCCGCCTCCCGCGCGTCACTCTCGGCACGCGCGCGCCCCCGCCGGCCATTCACAGAGGGCCGGCGCGGGCGCGCGCACGTCTGGAGGGGCGCGCGGGAGGCGGCGGCGGCGGAAGCGGCGGCGGATCAGGTAAGGTGTTTTTGGGGTTTCTGGGGGGTTTCACCCCGCAGGACATCCCGATCTCGGATGTCCCGCGGGGTGGGAGGTGATCGGCCCGGGAATCTTATAGATTTCCGGGCCGATCACCCCTGGGTGTTGGTCCTCTTTAAAGAGGGATTCCAGTCATTTGTTACCAAAGTCCTGGCAGTAAGTGGAAATATTTAAAAATCTCACCAAAAAGACTTGTACTGTATTTTTATGCAACTACTCTTCATGGTTGACTGATACCATCCCAGCAAGCACTACAAGAGGCCATAGTAGATAAAATCTGATCTATAGGACGTGGTGATCTGATTAAGCATGGTGGAAGAAGGGAAGCCTAACAGTGGCTGTACACATCAGAGTCTGCTTTTCATAGCTCTACAGATACGCACATTGGTTTATACCTCTTTGGTTTAGTCCATAATATTCTTGATTTATTTTTTAATACCTACCCAAATTGTATTTTGTTTTTGATTTTACTTATTAAATTACTTATGTAGTGCCTGGTTCCTTCAAGACTCTGACGTGAACCTCTTGTAATAGGATTTCTTGTTGCCCTTAGCATCTTTTGTTTTGCCATTAAAGAAAAATAACACACCAATAAGCTGCTTGGGGCAACAAGAACATTTTTTTCTTATAATAACCTGCAGTATGTACATAGGACAAATTAAATATTTTCTAACCAGAAACTGTTGAGTAGACTCATTTAGAGGTGACAAGGGACTTGATCGGGTTTTTATGCCCAAGACTGTGGATTACTGCAGTGATCAAAGCATTATCATACCATTCTAAGGCCATTAAGTATCGATGATGATTTGTGTTTTGGCTCAGCCCGGTCCCATCCCTTGTATGTTTGCATGTGGTGCTTGGCATTTACTTTGCATGATGTCCTCTCCTTGCATGATTATGCCTCGGCTTCTGGCCCTTAATTCTGCATCATGGTTCAGAACGAGGAAACTGTTACACTCCCCTCCCCTGTTCCCTGCTCACTCCTTTCTTTGTCTGTTCCCGTCCCTCTCTGTCCCTGTCCTGCCTGTCCTTTGTTTCCTGCTCTTGTCATTTTCCATCATTCTGCCTTCTCATGTCTCCGCCTTTCTTTACTGTTTATCCCACTGCCAATCCATCTACATCACCCCTCGTCATTACTTTACTTCCTCCTTTCTTTGTGTTCCTCTTTCCCCTCTCTTTCCCCTCTCGCCTACCTTCTCTCATTACAGAGATGAAGAACAAACAGAAGTTATTACAGCTGCAAAAAATGAACCAGCAGCCTCACCAGCCGAAAAAGGCTTTACCACGGAACCGTCCCCGAATGAGAACAAGGACAACGAAAAAGACTCGCCCCCCTTAATGAAAACCCATGTTGACTTTTACCCCCATCATCTCCATATAACTCATTCTCCTTGCTCCCTAATCTGATCCGTTACTCATACTGTGTTCCCCATTTTATCCGTCCAGTGCCTGTGTCCCACAGTGCATTGCTGCCCAGCTGACCTGGGATGATGCCCCCACTGTTCTCTGTAACACATGGGATTGGTGGGGGGGCTGCCTTGGCTAACAACTGTTACATTGGTCATTTTTATTATTTTAGTAAATAAATATCTATTTTTATTGTTTTTTTAACTAGATGTATCCGTACATTAGAGCCTATAAGATGGAAAGTGATTGTGGTCATTTGTGGGATTTTTGGAACAGCTATGTTCTAGGAAATATCTCCTGCGTTTCAAAGAGAGTTCTGCCCATTGGTATTGCCAAGCCTTTAGTGTTATTCTTTGAGCAATGAGAGGTTAACTATTTTCTATAAGGTGAAGGTTTGCATCCCCCTCCATAAACACCCCATACTATCTTACAGCCGTTTTACTTGTATAATGTATTTCAGCATATGGACATGATTTCCCAACTTATCTTAGAAAGAAATGTTGCGCAAAATACCTTTTTTATTCTATGGAAAAAGTTGATACACCTATGGCTTTAGCACCTGATATTGACCCTAAAATAGGCTGTTCTGCTTTCTTAGACATCAACACAAGCAGTCACCCCCCCCCCCTTTATTTGAATTTTCTCTGCTGTGACAAAGTTAATGTTTATTTTGCAAGAAAAACTTCAGAGTCTCTGGAGTCAAAAAGACTTTTTGTCTGTCCGAGTACCTGTCCTTGGGGTGTCACGATTTGGGAAGCCCCACAGTGGGAGTGCGCCATTGGAGTGGAAGGAAGGTGAGTGTATGAGGTGACCTGGGGGGGGAATACACAGGTGGTGTTCCTCCATGCAGCAGCATCCCAATTCGTGACGGGGTCGCACGGAGGAACAACACACAGGAAAGTGAAATTCCTGTGTGCTGTCCATTTTTAAATCCTTCCAAAGCCTCTCTATGGGATTCATACTCAAGTTGGACCCTCTATTTCTTTTTCATTTATACAAATCTTTGGAGCTTTACTAGTCTGCTTGGGGCCATAGTCAGGTCCAGTTTAAGTCATCTTACAGATGGTCTCATATTCTTAAAAACTCTCTTAAGTACTTAAATACTTCAGGGCCATTTGCTAGCCTGTCCCTGGGACATTTTATACCGGGATACTCCACTTTGTGAAACCCCCTGGGGTCACCAGTAAACTCTCCTTTATCAGTGGCACCCGCTGTGTTCTTTTTGCAGCTTTATGTGCTCCCGCCCCCAGTCGTTTAGATAGGCCTGGCACGTGGAAGTGCACACTCCACGGGTAAACCGGGAATCCGGCCAGCCCGCTGGCGCATCTCATCCGAAAGCCTTGAGATCAGCCAATCGGCTATTTCAAAAGTGCTAGAGAACGAGGCTTCAGTTGTGAAAAAACCTACACGGGAGGAAAAAATTGTCTTTGTTCTTCGGTGGGTTCACTGTCTCTAGAAAACCTCTACCAAACTTTTTTGTGCATTGTGTTGGATAGCATGAATTTTATACAAATAGATCAAATCCGTAACAAGTTAAGTACATATGGAAGCAGATCGTGTTGGGCTACTGGTAATTCTGCAGTCTTGCCGCATATTACCTGAAAGAATTTTACGTAACAATGGTTGGGACCCGCCTTGTTCTAGATATGATGTTTGATGCCCCATTCTTTTAAAAGCTTTCCCAAAGCTATTAAGTTTATATGACAACCCCCAGGGGCTTTTCCATAATGCCACCTGTCAACAACAAAGAACAAATTACAATTTTATAATAGATGGATAGATGCTTCTAAGATCTCACAATTAATTATTTCAGCAGAATCTGGGGTACCCAGTGCTAATTTTAGGTATATTATTAGTGAAATGTCATGGTGTATCCGCTTTTTTCAAACACAATTCAATTACAGAATGAACATGTAATTGGTGCATATTTTTATTATCTATTCTATCTATTGGTCTTAAAGGGTCTGTATGTTGAAATATGTTCAGTACATTTCCGCTGTAGATACATCTTGGTAGAAATATTTACTCACTAGTTTCTTATATCTGTGGGAGAATTGAGCTGGAAGACCTCCTCCAGAAATTTTCAGTTCAGTTGTGTCTTCACTAGAATAAATTCCAAATGCTGATAATTGTAACCCTGGCCACATAGGTGTATATAGAGTTGGCAAATGGAGAGCTGCGTTCCAAAGACAAGAACTCAATGGTTGGTTGGAGTTGTATGTAATGGAATTATTCTATTTTAATCAACCCTTTAATTCGTGTAGTGTAATCAGGCTGTTAAACCCCTATACTTTGATATAATCTACACTGCTCAGTCATTTTTGTCACTTCACTATCAAAAAGCAAGCTAAATAACAACACTTCACTGTTTTGGAGTTTCACAATGGTGTTAGATATTGGTAAGTAGAAGTCCGAGTGATTAGTGGGTGACACATGCTCACTGAATACCTCCCATCACTGAAATTCCAGTTCTTCAAGCTGCTTGGTGTTCCTCTGTCTTTTCCAGGTAATGGCACTGCTGGTTTGGGGGTGGTGGGTATGATACATTGACTGCCTCCTCCCTTTCCTGTTCTCTTGTCTTCTCTGTTTTTCACAGTGATCACGCCCTTGTCCATGTGTTACAGATAAGGATGAGTGCTCTAAGGATAATGGGGGTTGTCAGCACGAGTGCACCAACACTCAGGGTAGCTATACCTGCCACTGCCGGAGCGGCTTCACCTTGCATGAGAACAAACATGACTGCAAAGAGGGTAATCTAACCTCGTGTGTATTATTTACATTTACTGCCCTCATTTATTTAATCAAGCTAGTAAAATGCAGGCAAATGGTTCACTTGGTGGATATGGAATGTGGTGAGCGGGAGTTCGAAAAAGGTAAACTCATTTTTACCTTTTTACCCTCCCCAGGACAATCTAAATTTCCCTGGGGAGGGATGCATATGAGCACTGTTTGTTGCGTTGGTCTGGCTTAAGTCATTTTTGTCTTTTGGTCCGCTTTAATGTTTTCACCAAGGTCAGATAATTTTCTTCGAACATGTCACTGAAGGAGATTGTACATCAGTATAAGCATATTCTGGTCATATGCACACGGTGTTCTTTGAGATGTTGTGTACTGGTCCCATTTTCAACACTGAATTTGATCTCACACTAAACACCTAAATGACCCATACTTGTGTAAGCTACTTTTTAGCTGATAGTAGTAGCAGATCAGGATTTGCTCTGTATTTTATAATTTTCTTTAAACGCTCCAACTGGGGTTGGGGGGGCGAGGGACAATCGGGTCAAAAATCAGCCTTGGGATTCTACTAACCTCTGGCCAGCCCATGACAAACCTGTGACATCCCCTCTGAGCACCCTATATATAGGGGCAGGAAATTGGCTGCAAACGTTTGGCTGCTTGACAGGGGTATAATAAGGTCTGGTACAGGGAGCTGCAGGAGAATGTCAGCTCACCTACAACAAGGTAAAACATTAAAATGTAACTTTTACTAAATTCATAAAATAAGAATGGAGAGCACTGTATCGCACAATAGACCTTAAAACGTGTTTCGGGGGATAGAAATTGACACCTTTAGTTCTGTCTTTGTCACTTAAAGTGGACCAACACCCAGGGGTGCCCCGCTGTGTGAAACCCCCCAGAAAGCCCCAAAACTCACATGTCCCCGCTCCCACGTGACCGCTGCAGCCAATCCCTGCCGCCGGACAAGCGAGCGCGCCCCCGCCGCTGCCTCCCGCGCGTCACTCTTAAAGGGAGCGCGCCCGCGCCGGCAATTCACAAACGGCCGACGCGGGTGCGCGCCCTGCTAGAGGGATGCGCGAGCGGCGGCTCGCGCATGCGCCGCTGGATCGGGGAGCAGGTAGGGATTTCGGGGCTTTCTGGGGGGTTTCACACAGCGGGGCACCCCGATCCAGGCCCGATGCTGATCGGCCCGGGAATCTTATAGATTCCCGGGCCGATAAGCATCGGGTGTTGGTCCACTTTAAAAGTTACGTTTTAATGGATTCTTTCTGCATTTCACTACACAGACAGCAGCAGTAACATGGCTGTGCTCCACTCCAAGGACATATGCTATTATTGTGTGATCTGTTTATCCTATTTTTTTTCTACTGGTACAGGGAGGCTGGGGTTAGATAAGAGTGTTAGAACAGGCCAATCAGTTCCAAAGCAGTTTAACCCACTGGGAATTCTCTCTGGTCTCCCTATGGCCAGTCTGCCCCTGGCGAGGGGCATCGTGTGGGGAAAAGATTAAATAATCGTTTTTTTTTTTTTTTGGGTGAGAGGAACTACACCTAAAAATCTGGAGGTGTCTTCAGAATAGAAAGAGAAGGGCGGGCTTAATCTATCTAATGGGGTTACATACATAACCAACATTATCTTATTCTGCTGATTCACAACAAATAATTCACATTGTTTTTTATTACTGACTTGTTATTTTGCATATAAGAATCCCATGTGCGAGTAATAAAAAATGTTAGAGTTAGATCACAGCGCTTTTGCAGCAAAACTAATTAATAAAAATTAATATGGTAGATACAAAAGCCGGCCAGCGTTTGCAATAAAATTCCAATCTCTATTGATCCAGCGTTAAAATTCGATCAAAGTACAGGTAATCCCAATAAAAAAGGGGGGCTGGAGGATCCTCTGTCTACGCGTTTCAGACTCGGGGGTCCTTAATCATGACATGATGTGAAATTAATATGGGTTGCACGTCCATGGCATTTGCAGGGTAATCACAAGCAGACCATGATTGCCCCGCAAATGCTGATGTTTGAAAAGTAGCCTTATGAAGTCTAAGTAGATAAAGTTTTGCTTCCTAGTGTTCCTCAACGAATTTTAGCCCTTGTGCACAATGTATCAGTGTTATCAATGTAACTAGATCTGCCTCATTTCAGCTGGCTGTAACCACAAAGTGACTGCTAGCAATCAGAACATCACCAGTCCTAACTGGCCAGACTCCTACCCAAGTAAGAAGGAATGCACATGGCAGGTGACGGCCACCCCAGGACATAGAGTAAAACTGGTAAGTCTGTTACACTCTAAATCATACAAGTATAAGTACCTACGTAATAGTTCTGCTCACACATAACCAAACCTCGTCTATTGTAGAAAAAAAGATAATGAAATCCCTAAATAAAAGCCACAGCTAGGACAAAAAATGACAAAATGGTATCACCTATTAGCAATGTGATCATATAAAACAGAATGAAGTGCAGCTAAGCAAATAATCCCAACATATGAACAATATTAGTGCTTAATAGCTCCAAATGGTGACACATTTGTTCTAATTTTTGCTCTAATTACCATATTTTTTCCTAATTTTTCCAAAAATATCTATAATAGCTATATAATAACTATAAGGACATATATTCTTAGTGTACATCCCGTCCCGTTCCGAAAGATATCCTTACTCATGGGTTATTTATCTTCAGATGTCACGTGACTGCAGGGCAGAAAAAGTGGCCCCTCCCGGCCCATATTTACCGAGGCACCTCCCACAGAACCCCAGATTTTCTCTGCAGTCTCGGACTGCCAGGACGAGAAAGTGGCTCTCTCTTTTTCAGGCCCTATGGACCTGTGGAGCTATTCCCACCCGTGCTGTCTTTACTATAATGCCTCCTAGCCTTGGCTGTAGCGTTCGGGTGACGGTAGACGACACCATATTAGGTGCTAAGGAGCTATGCTCTGCTGAAACTCCCTCACCAAAGGGTAGACGGTTCAGGCCATGGTGAGCCTTATGGGATGCCCTGCCCGCATTTGTGTGCCTGTCACCCCTTATCCCTCAATAGTGGGTTCCCTTGTGACCGCTGACTCCCCTCGTTCCTCTGAGTCCCTTAGGGGAAAGGGGGGAGTTCTCCTTTATATTATATGCGTGTATCTTGTATTGTGTGGCACCTTTGGTTTTTCATGCTCCGGCGTATGCGGAGCACATTATGCAGTGATCCCCGTTTGAATTGGTTGCACTGTATTCCAAGTATGTCACACACCCCGCTTCCAATATTCATGACATGTAGGTTATGGCCAGTAGAGGGCGAATTTTGCAGAGATGACAGGAAAAAAAGGAGCCCCTCCCAGTCTATAAATACCTGGGACCTCCCACACAGTTTTCGTCTCTGCAGACGGCGAGCAAGTCAGAAGATGGCTGTGTCTCCTCCTTGCAGGTAGCCGGGTTACCCCCGGCCATTTGTTTCTATTGCTGCTCGGACCTTTTATATTTAAGCCCTCATGATGCCTCCCAGCCTTGGCTGTGGGTCCGGGCAATGGTAGGCAGCACCCTCGTGGTATATACAGGGAGCCATGCTCCCCCGTGAGACCCCATACTAACGGGTAGGTGGTGTCCGGGTTGGTGATCCCGGTTTTGGATGCCCCGTCCCTTTCTGGGTCCCTCCACATTGGTGGTGTGGTATCCCCCCTTCCTGGGTCTCCCTGTGCCCCTCTTCTGGGGGCGGGGGGGGCCTTCTCTACCTATATTTTTTTCCTTTGTCATATGTGTGTGTGTGGCGTGTGTGGTCCTTACTGCTTTACTGAGCATTTACTTTCTGGCGCTGGCCGTTTGTTATGGCCATTAACGGTGGGGGAGCATCTCCCCCTCAGGTGCTCGTTGGGGAGGTCGGGGCACTCGCCGCGGCCCGCCCCCCTTGATCATTGGCGCCAGTGCGTAGCCCAGCCACTGGCTCGGAGCCGCGTCTCTCGTGCTGAGGGGAGGGGGCGGGGCCAGGCGCAGCGCGTCCGCGCTGGCCCGCCCTCCTTCTCTCTCTCTTTCTCTCTCTTTCTCTCTCTCTCTCTCTCTCTTTCTTTCTCTTCTGGAGACCTTGCTGCTGATGGAAGCCATTGCCAGTGGTTGTGAGTGCCCTGCGGGCTCTTTCCTTATTTTATAATCGCGCTGCGCTCCGCTTGTATAGCGATTGGAGCAGCGTCCCAGGCTTTTAGTATAAATATAGATTTTATGTATATGTGTATATATTGTTTGTTTTTTTCTTGACATATCAATATGTGGTGTGCATGATTGTACTTTCTTATGGGTCCCTTCTAGGGTCCCCTTGAGATTAAATTGGGTTCCTACAAATCCTCCCACTTGGGACTTAAAGGGGCATCCCGGGTAGCTCAAGCAGCGTAATTCCCTCTGGTCATGGCGACTACCTTAAAATCACCATATGGAGGCTCCCCGGATACTGGGCTCGGGCTCCCTTCGGGACAATCCCGGCTGTGTGTGGGTTGTGGGGTATCCCTTACGGGGGAGAATGTACTGATTTGCATACATGTGCTCAGCAGGCATAACGCTGCAGTCGGGGTCCCAGGCGTCTGGGTCCGTGCTGCCTGTCTCATCACTTACCCCACCCCGCCTTATCCGTACCCCAATTGACACGGTCATTAGCAGGGAGTCTCAATCGGATGTTTTGTGCTAGATTGGCCAACATCGAAAAATTGATTTCTAGCTCTGCGGCCAAAAAGGTCCCAGCTAAGAGAAGGCATCCGTCGCCGGCCGCGCCGGTACTGGATTTTGATGACTATGATTCCCTTTATTGGTCTGATTATTCCCCACTATGAGGACTCTGATGCTGAGGTTCGGCAGTTCTTTGATGCTGATGCTGGGCAGACGCTAGGGGATGCCGTGGATACTCCCAAAGTCCTGGCCCACCTATCTGAGGTACTGGCTATTCCTCCGCCAGCAGAGTCCCCTCTGCAGAAGGGGGAATTCTTTGGGTCTTCTAAGCCTCGCTTGGAGTTCCTAAATCAGAATCATTTTGAAAGCATGATTCTTAAAGAATGGGAGAGGCCTAGCCGGCTCCCTGGTGTTCCTCAAGGATGGGATAGGAGGTATCCCTTCCCGATGGACGCGGTGAAGCGCTGGTCGTCCCCTCCCGAGTCGATGCGCCCGTTGTACATTCTCCAGACGCTACCACTCTTAAATATGGTGAGGACAAACGCATGGATGAGATGGCGTGCCATGCTTTTGCCAGTGTGGGTTCAGCCTTGCGGCCTGTTTGAGCCTTGGCGCTCGCGACTGTGGCTACCAGGTCTGTGGTTAGGGACCTGTTGAGTGGTTCCCAGCTTAATCCGGCCAGTGATGATTTCACAGCCCTTAAACCGGACCTTCAGCGTGATTTAATGAAAAGCCCAAACTCTTAAAAAACGGTTCCCCAGCATCTGAAATTAATATATTTTATGTTTTTAGTCACTAACTTATTATTCTTTCCCCCACTGGGCTGCAACTCTGTTCAGGAATTTGGGATATGGGCGCCACCATCTTGACTCAGAAGCATCACACTTACTGAAGAGAGGAGAGTGGGATAAGGTACAGGGGGCGGGTTATAGCTGTGCTTTGCTCAGACAGAGCAGAGCTGGGGTCAGGTAAAGGTCAGCAGTCCCAGAATGCAGAGCAGCACAGTCAGGAGGCACTTCCTGTTTGCAGGCGGCCGCTTCCATAAGCCGCCATCTTGGATGTTTAAAGGCTCATAACATGCAGTAGATGCAGTAGGATGATTTTTAATGTGGACAATCTGTATGTACAGGGTGTGGGAAACATATAAGATAGACTCTTATTCAGAGTGAAGGTCCGCTTTAAGCGGTGGGAATTATTTATGACCTTTGTTTTATCTGCTATGGATTACACAATTATTATGTGTAGTAGAACCTCGGCTTTGCTGGTGGCTATTCGCCGATCGGTCTGGTCACGCCAGTGGGCGACTGACATTGCGGCTAAGAAATCTCTCACGGCGCTACCCTTTCTGGGTACGCGGCTGTTCGAGGATGAATTGGATTCAGTGGCGAATGGTGGAAATTTACCTCAGCGTAAGAAGCAGCGTCGCCCCTTTCGGGGGGCAGGAGCTTTCAATCCTTCCTTTCGCGGTGACAGAGCGGGCAGAGGCTTTGCCTACTCTAATTTCAGACGTGATTCCTGGAACAGAGGCGCACGTCCAGGCCTTAACTGGGGTTCCAAGCCCAAGCCTGCTGCCAAGACAGCTCAGCAATGACCACCTTGCGGGTGGGGGGACGGCTGCGGCACTTCTTCCAGGTCTGGGCCCAGGAGGTCACAGACAAATGGATCTTGGAAGTGGTCTCTTCCGGGTACAGACTGGAGCTCGAGTGCCGGCCTCCTCCCAGATTCCTAAGGTCTGGGGTGCCCTCGGATCCCCGGGCTGCGTAGGGGCTCCTGTTGGCTGTAAAGAATCTTCTGGTCATGGATGTCATATGCCCGGGGTCTTTCTCAGAAAGAGAGGCCAGGGCTATTATTCCAACCTCTTCATGGTTCTCAAAAAGGATGGATCCATAAGACCCGTTCTGGCTTTGAAGCTCCTCAACAGGTTAATCAGAATCAAGAAGTTCCGCATGGAGACTCTGCACTCAGTCATCAATTCCCTTCGTCAGGGGGATTTCATGACGTCCATAGACATCAAGGATGCTTACCTTCATGTACCAATTTTCCCAGCACACTTGAGATTTCTCAGGTTTGTGGTGGGAGATCAGCACTTTCAGTTTGTGGCCCTCCCTTTCGGGTTGACTTCGGCACCAAGGGTGTTCACCAAGGTGCTGGCAGGCATAATGGCCCTTCTCAGAGCCCAGGGGATTCGCATTGTGCCTTATTTGAACGACCTCCTCATTATGGTATCCTCTCTCAGTCAGGCGGAGCTGTACACCAGGTTGGTGGTGGCGACGCTGGAGAGGTTCGGCTGGGTGATCAACCATCCCAAGTTTTCTCTCTCCCCCTCAAGGGAGATCTCGTTTCTGGGCACGAATCTGGATACCATTCGGACCAGGGTGTTCTACCTCATTCCAAGGTGCAGATGGTTCAGGATCTGATACGTCTTCTCCTGTCCAAACCTCGTCCTTCTATCCGGCTAGGGATGAGACTGGTGGGATTGATGGTGGCTTCTTTCGAGGCAGTTCCCTTTGCTCAGTTCCACATGAGGTCGCTCAAGCTCCATCTATTGTTGGCCTGGGACAGATGTCCGCAGTCATTGGATCAGTCATTCCTGATGTCTCCCCGGGTTCAGCAGTCCCTTCAGTGGTGGTAGGAATCGAGCAATCTGATGAGGGGCAGATCCTTTCTGACCCCTTGTTGGGAGACGGTTACCATGGATGCCAGCCTGTCGGGCTGGGGAGGTGTTTGTAAGACACATCAGTTCAAGGGGCTGTGGGATCCTCAGGAGGCTCACACCCCCATCAATGTCTTGGAGCTGAGAGCTATTCGGTTGGTTCTGTCATGCTTGACACATCACCTACGGGGCTTACCTGGTTCAGGTTCGATCAGACAATTGCACTGTGGTAGCTTACATCAATCACCAAGGAGGGACTCGCAGCAGGAGTGCCCTCCGGGAAGTTTCTCTGATTCTTGCATGGGCGAAGAGCAATGTTCCGTGCATCTCAGCAGTGTACATTCCGGGAGTGGAAAACACGGAGGTGGACTCCCTGAACAGGGGATCCTCTCGCTGAGGGGAATGGTCTCTCAACCACAAGGTATTCCGGTCCCTCTGTCACAAGTGGGGGTTTCCGGAGGTGGATCTTTTTGCCTCACGTCACAATCACAAGCTCCCAAAGTTGTGTCTCTGTCTCAGGATCTTCTAGCCCTGGCAATGGACGCCATGTCTCTTGCCTGGAGGGGTTACTGTACCTGTTTCCCCCCTTCTCCATGGTAGGCACAGTGGTGCGCAAGCTGGCTTTAGAGGGTGCGCCAGCAATTCTGGTGGCCCCAAGGTGGCCAAGACGGGTTTTTGGTTGCAGACGTCGTAAGCCTGGCAGTAGATCAGTACAGGCTGCCCCTGTTTCCAGGATCTGATCTCTCAAGGTCAACTACGTTACCCCAATTTATAAGCGCTGGCTTTGACGGCTGCTGAAGCTTCCATCCTAAGGGAGGAAGGTTTGTCTGAGGCTGTGATTCAGACTCTTGTTAGAGATAGGAAGCAATCTTCCTCTAACATATACTACAGGGCTTGGAGGTCCTATATTGACTGGTGTGAAGCTAGGGCCTTGGCTTGCAGGGTGTTTTCGATTTCTAGGATTTTGGAGTTTTGGGGTTCCAGCTTAGTACCTTGAAAAGGCAGGTCTCTGTTCTGACTGTCTTCTTTCAAGGTCTTTTGCTCTGCATCCTCTGGTTAAGACTTTTTTTCACTCATCACTCATGTGCTTGGAAAGCCTTTGTTGCCCATTTGGGATTTGAATTTGGTTCTCTCGGCCCTCCGGGGGCCTCCTTTTGAGCCGGTGCAGGATGTTGCACTTCTATTCTCACTCAAAAGGTTGCCTTTTTGGTGGCTATTACCTCTGTTCAGCATGTCTCTGAGTTGGCGGCTCTGTCCAATCAGGCCCCTTACTTTGAGAGACACCAGGACAAGGTGATATTTCGCTTTAAGCCAGATTTCCTTCCTAAGGTGGTTTCTGCCTTCCGCCTAAAACTGGATGTAGTTCTCCCTTCCTTGTGTCCTAGGCCTAGCAATGACAAGGAGAAGGGTTTTGCACTCTTTGGATGTGGTTCTTTGTGTGAAGTACTATTTAGGGGCTACTTCTCACTTTCGTAAGATGGACGCCTTGTTAGTGGTGCCCTCTGGGCCCAGGAAAGGTTTGACGCCTGCCAAGTCTACCATTGGTAAATGGATACGCCAGGCCATTGTTGGGGCTTATACTGCCAAGGGGAAGGTTCCCCCTTTTCAGATCACTGCTCATTCCACTCGTGCTGTTGAGTTTGTAAGGCTGCTACTTGGTCCTCCGTTCATACTTTTTCCAAGTTCTATAAGGTTGATGTGCGGGCCTCAGCGGATGCTGTTTTTGGCCGCAAGTTTCTGCAGGCTGCAGTGGTTTAAGATTTGTGCATTTTTTGCCGTATTGGGATCCCCACCCATTATGGACACTGCTATTGGATGTCCCACATGTCATGAATATTGGAAGCGGAGTGTGTGACATACTTGAAATAATACCATTTTGTGAATACTCACCTGTAAAATGGGTATTATAAGTATTTCACACACCCCGCTTCATCCCGCCCTTATTGGTACTTTATATGGTGAACCTTTTAGTGTTATGATTGTTTATATTTTGCTCTTCCTGGTCCCCTTACTGCTGTCCTATACTGGGGAATGTGTGGGAGGTCCCAGGTATTTATGGACTGGGAGGGGCTCCTTTTTTTCCTGTCATCTCTGCAAAGTTCGCCCTCTACTGGCCATAACCCACATGTCATGAATATTGGAAGCGGGGGGTGTGTGACAATACCCATTTTACAGGTGAGTAATCACAAAATGGTATTTTTCTTTTTCTCTGATATCGCACTCTTGTACACCGCTTTGTATATGGCACCGACATTTACCTCAGGTTCCTTTGTGCAGCCATTGGCTGTCTAAGTCACGTGGTTGCGTCTTTTTCGCGCTCTTCGGAGGGAGGCAGGCGGGGCGAGTGACGCCTTTTGCGTTGCTCCCCCGCAGCCCGCCCCTCGAGTTATATGTCTGGGCACCATCTTGCGTCAGCGGTGCTGCGCGGCTGACGTCACTCGTGTGCGGTCTGTAAGTGCCCTCGCGGACTATTCTTATTTATTACAGCTTTATGTATATGTGCCTTACGGGATCCTCTCATGTTTTTTTGGCCTATAGAATTAGTGGTTAGGGAAATTTGTCTAATATCTTAAATCCTTCCACTTCCCTTGCGGTGCATTGGGGGCATCCCGGGGTTTGCTTCTGCATTATTCCCATTTGGCCTGTTTGGGCCACAATAATCACCATATGGAGGCTTCTCAAGACAATGAGTCCGGGGTTCCTTCGGGACAAGGCCGGTTCTGTACTGATTGTACATGCTAGCGGGGATGCCCAATCTGATTTTGCTACTAGATTGGCCGATCTGGAGATGCGGATGAGCGGTTATGAGCCGCGCAAGGCTATTGGCAAGACACGGCATTTGATTGATAATACATATGTTTGCCCTATGACTTCTGAAGCGCTGGAAGACATCTGAGGATCAGAATAGGTCTTTTGATGATCCCAGGATCGGGTCCAAGCCTTGGGATACAGCTGATACTGACAGGCTACTAGCCCATTTATTTGAAGTGATTGAAATCTCTCCCCCTGTTGCCCCTCCACAGCAGCAGGGAGACTTATTTTATGCTGCTAAACCGCGCTAGGAGTTCCCTGCACAGGCACATTTCAACAATCTCATTTTACAGGAATGGGAAAAGCCTAGTAGACTTCCAGGTGTGCCTAAAAGCTGGGAGACTAGGTATCCCTTTCCCCTGGAAACTGCTAAATTATGGTTGAGGCACCAATTCTTGGACTATCTCATACCTCTGTGGTACACTCACCTGATACTACCACCTTAAAGGATGTGGAAGACCGGTGCATTGATCAGCTGGCCACTCATGGTTTTGCCTGTGTGGGGACCGCGCTGCGTCCTGTATGTGCGTCTGCTATTACAACTGTGGCGATTAGAAGATTGATCAGAAGTGCCTTAGAGGGCGGTTCTGCGACTTTGGGCAGAGATGTATTTAACTGGTTTATGTATAGTGAGGAATTTACTTCATATGTTCTTGCTGCCCTGGAGGATGCCATTAGAATGTGCGGCAGACCCTCTGCCCTGCTGGTTGCTATACGCCGTTCGGTTTGGCTGCGCCAATGGATGGCTGATATTGCTGCTAAGAAAGCTCTTACTGGGGCCCCATTTAAAGGACTGCGCCTTTTTGGAGAACGTCTGGAGTTGCTCTGTCCCCCTTTTATTCCCCCAGGAGAGGAAAGGGCCGCCCCCCCCCCGCGGGAGGCCGTGGTGAGTCATGGGGCAGAAGCAGAGGACGTGGCAGGCCCGGTCCTTCCTGGGGTTCTAAGCCAAAATCCTTTCCCAAACCACCGCAGGCATGAAGGGGCGCCCTCACCCATGCGGGTGGGGGGACGGCTTCGATTTTTTGCTCACATCTGGAGACGTCTTGTCTCAGACCGGTGGATTCAGGAGGTAGTCTCCTCCGGTTACAAAATGGAGTTTGCAGCCTGGCGGTCCACAAGATTCAAAAAATCATGGATAGCTCAGGACCCTGTGTCACCTCAGTATCTGTACCTTGCTGTCCAAAACCTACTGGAATTGGGGGTCATTTGCCCGGTCCCTCTGCAGGAAAGGGGCATGGGCTATTATTCCAATCTTTTCACTGTTCCCAAAAAGGACGGATCAGTCAGGCCTATCCTGGATTTAAAGCTCCTCAACAAATTTGTCAGGTTCATGCACTTTCGCATTGAAACTCTGTGTTCTGCCATAAATTCTCTTCGCCCAGGGGACTTCTTGGCCTCTATAGACATCAAGGATGCTTACCTTCATGTGCCAATTTTTGCAGGCCATCAAAAATTTCTCAGGTTCGCAGTGGTTCAGCATTACCAGTTTGTGGCTCTGCTATTTGGTCTTACTTTTGCTCCCAGGGTGTTCACCAAGGTGTTGGCAGGAGTAATGGCTCTGCTGAGATCTCAGGGCATTCGCATTCTCCCTTACTTGGATGACATTCTTGTAGTTTCTCAGACTTTGCAACAAGCAGAGTTGGACCTTCAGGTGGTGGTATCCACTCTGGAAAAGTTTGGCTGGGTGGTCAGTCTTCCCAAGTCTTCCCTGTCTCCTTCCAGGGTAAAGCCTTTTCTGGGCATGACTCTGGATACCTCTCAGGTCAAGGTCTTTCTCCCTCAGCTGAAGGTAGAGGGTCTTCAGGCACAAACACAACTCCTTCTGTCTTGCCCTCATCCGTCCATCAGACAGGCTATGCAGTTGGTGGGTCTGATGATGTCCAGCTTCGAGGCTGTCCCATACGCTCAGTTTCACATGAGACCTCTCCAGGTTCATCTCTTGTCAGTATGGGATCAGGACCCAGGGTCCCTGGATCAGGTATTTGTTCTGTCCCCTCAGGTCCAGCCACCATGACAGAGACCACCTGACCAGAGGAATCTGCTAGTGGGCAGATCTTTTCTGACTCCCTGTTGGGAGGTGGTCACCACGGATGCCAGTCTGACTGGTTGGGGGGGGGCTTTTGGAGGTCCCTGAAATTCCAGGGGCAGTGGGGTCCTCAGGAGGCCCATGCCCCAATCAACATTCTGGAACTGAGGGGAGTAATATTAGTGCTTTACCAGCTGACCATGCACCTTCGGGGTCTGGCGGTTCAGATCTGCTCAGACATCAAGACGGCGGTTCCTTACATCAATCATCAGGGAGGAACCAGGAGCAAGAGGGCTCTCAAGGAAGTGTCCCTGATTTTGTCCTGGGCAGAGGACAATGTTCCCTGCATCTCAGCGGTGTACATTCCGGGAGTGGAGAATCTGGAAGCAGACTCTCTGAGCAGGGGGGCCTCTCGCATGGGAGAATGGTCCCTCAGCAACAGGGTGTTACACTCTGTGTCTCCGTTGGGGCCAGCCGGATGTGGATCTCTTTGCGTCACGTCACAATCACAAGCTTCCAGTCTTTGTATCCCTGTCACAGGATCCCCTGGCCCTGTCAGTGGATGCTCTGGCAATGTCTTTCAGCTCCTTTATGTTTTTCCTCCGTTTCCTCTGCTGGGCAAGGTGCTGTGCAAAATAGCCCAGGAGGGAGTGCCAGCCATTCTGGTGGCCCCGTGTTGGGCAAGAAGAATTTGGTTCACAGAAATCATACAGTTGGCAGTAGATCAGTTCGTCCTGCCTCTGGTGCCAGACCTGCTCACTCAGGGGCGGCTGTGCCACCCCAATTTACAAACGCTGGCTTTGACGGCCTGGCTGCTGAAACCTCCATCTTGATGGACAAGGGGTTGCCGGCCTCTGTAGTTAATACCATGTTCAGAGCTAGGAAGAAGTCTTCCTCTACCATTTACTACAGGGTTTGGCGTGCTTACACTGACTGGTGTGAGTCTAGGTCATTTCCATGTCGGGTGTTCTCAATTCCCAGGATATTGGAATTCTTACAAAATGGCTTGGACATGGGTTTTCAGCTTAGTACTCTGAAGGGCCATGTTTCTGCTTTGGCTGTTTTTTTCCAAAGATCTTTTGCTCAGCATCATCTGGTCAAGACCTTCTTTCAAGGCGTTCCTCCGCGCAAGCCCATGTTACCTGTTGGTATTTGAACTTGGTTTTGTCTGCCATGCAAGGGTCTCCCTTTGAACCCTTGCAGGAGGTGGCTTTGTCCACTCTCACTGTCAAGGTAGCCTTTTTGGTGGCTATTACCTCAGTCAGGCGTGTTTCTGAATTGTCGGCGCTTTCCACCAAGCCTCCTTATTTTGAAAGACACCAGGACAAGGTGGTGTTTCTTTAAAACTTTAAAACTGACTTTCTGCCTAAGGTTGTGTCTGCTTTTCATCTCAATCAGGACATTGTGTTGCCTTCTTTGTGCCCTAACCCTGGTAACCCCAAGGAAAGGGTGTTACACTCTCTCGATGTTGTTAGGGCTGTGAAGTTCTATTTTGTGGCTACTGAACCCTTCAGGAAGACTGATGCTTTCTTTGTGGTTCCGTCTGGTCCTAAGAAGGGCCAGGCTCCTGCTAAATCCACTATCAGCAAGTGGATCCGTCAGGCCGTGATTCAGGCCTATTCTGCTAAGGGAAAGAAACCTCCTTTCCGCCTTACTTCGCATTCTACTATTGTGCTATTGGTGCATCTTGGGCTTTTCAGCACCAAGCTTCTGTTGAACAAGTTTGCAAGGCCGCAACTTGGTCTTCTGTTCATACTTTCTCTAAGTTTTACAAGGTTGATGTTAAGGCCTCAGCTGATGCTGCGTTTGGCCGCAAAGTTCTGCAGGCAGCAGTGGTTTAGACTGCTTGCTGTTGCTTTTGGGGATCCCACCTGACCTTACGGACACTGCTATTGGATGTCCCATGAGTAAGGATATCTTTCGGAACGGGACGGGATATACACTAAGAATAATACAATTCTGTGATTACTCACCTGTAGAATTGATATTATGAGTGTACATGCCATCCCGTTCCACCCCACCCTTGGTGTTCTTGTTACCTCTTTATGGTGATTGATGGTTATTTTCTCCTTGGCTTTTGTTAACTGCTTTTTAAATGCTGGGGTTCTGTGGGAGGTGCCTCGGTATATATGGGCCTGGAGGGGCCACTTTTTCTGCTCTGCAGTCGCATGACATCTGAAGATGAATAACCCATGAGTAAGGATATCTTTCGGATCGGGACAGGATGTACACTCATAATATCAATTCTACAGGTGAGTAATCACAGAATTGTATATTCCTAGTATGTCACACACCCCGCTTCCAACATCCATGACACTTGGGAAACCGGCCTGTAGAGGGCGATATTGCAGAGATGACATGGAAAAATGGAGCCCCTCCTGGTCCATAAGTACCTGGAACCTCCCACTATTCCCCAGTCTTTTCGTCTCTGCATACCTCAGGGCTTGATCCAGCCTCTGATGAGTTTGCCGCTCTTAAGCGATGTGAGTTTTTGTGTCTCTATCCCAGGATCCTCTGGCAGTGGCAGCGGATGCCATGTCTCTGGCCTGGAAGGATCTGGGGTTCCTGTATCTGTTTCCCCCATTCTCCATGATAAGCAAGGTGGTGCGCAAGCTAGTTCTGGAAGGGGCGCCAGCAATTCTGGTGGCTCCAAGATGGCCAAGACGTCTGTGGTTTGCAGACATCACAAGGCTAGCAGAGGATCAGTTGCTTCTGCCTCTTCTTCCAGATCTCATCACCCAGGGTCAACTCTGTTACCTCAATTTACCAACGCTGGCTTTGACGGCGTGGCTGCTGAAATCTCCATCTTAAAAGAGATAGGTCTTTCTGATGCGGTCATTCAGACTCTTGTTAGAGCTAGGAAAAAGTCTTCCTCTGTTGTTTACTACAGGACTTGGAGGTCCTATATTGATTGGTGTGAGTCTAGGGTCTTGCCCTATAGGGTATTTTCTATCCCTAGGATTTTGGAGTTTCTGTAACATGGTCTGGATTTGGGTTTCCAGATTAGTACGTTGAAGGGGCAGGTTTCTGCTTTGGCTATTTTCTTTCAAAGATCTTTTGATCTTTATCCTTTGGTTAAGACCTTTTCCAGGGGGTCATGCATGTGCGGCCTCCTAGAAAGCCCCTACTTCCAGTTTGGGATCTTAACTTGGTGCTTTCTGCCATGCAGGCTGCTCCTTTTGAGCCATTGCAGGATGTTCCTCTTCATATTCTTACTCAGAAGGTTGCTTTTTTGGTTGCTATTACCTCTGTCCGTCGGGTTTCTGAGTTGGCGGCCCTGTCAATCCAGGCCCCTTATTTTGAAAGGCATCGGGATAAGGTGGTTTTTCGTTTTAAACCGGATTTTCTTCCTAAGGTGGTATCTGCCTTCCACCTTCAGGATATAGTTCTTCCTTCACTTTGCCCTAATCCTAGTAATAACAAAGAAAGGGTTTTGCATTCTTTGGATGTTGTTCGTTGTGTTAAGTATTATTTGGTGACTACTTCTGCTTTCCGTAAGACAGATGCCTTTTTTGTTGTGCCCTCTGGGCCTAGGAAGGGTTTGGCGCCCGCCAAGTCTTCCATTAGTAAATGGATACGTCAGGCCATTGTTGGGGCCTATTCTGCAAAGGGGAAGGTCCCCCCTTTTCGTGTCACTGCTCATTCTACTCGTGCTGTTGGGGCTTCTTGGGCTTTTCAGCACCAGGCTTCTGTTGAGCAGGTTTGTAAGGCTCCTACTTGGTCTTCGGTGCATACTTTTTCTAAGTTTTACAAGGTTGATGTGCGGGCCTCAGCGGATGCTGCTTTTGGCTGCAAAGTTCTGCAAGCTGCAGTAATTTAAGTTATGCCTTATTTTTCTTCTTGGGTCCCCACCCATTATTGACACTGCTTTTGGATGTCCCAAGTGTCACGGGGTGTGTGACATACTAGGAATAATACCATTTTGTGAGTACTCACCTGTAAAATGGGTATTACGAGTATGACACACACCCCGCTTCCCCCGCCCTTTTCTGTTTTGGGATCCTTTATATGGTGTTTCTTATATTATATAATTTGCTCTTTCTGGTTTCTCACTGCTTTTTCAAAAGACTGGGGAATAGTGGGCCCCTCCCAGGTTCTTATGGACCAGGAGGGGCTCCTATTTTCCATGTCATCTCTGCAAGATCGCCCTCTACAGGCCGGTTTCCCAAGTGTCATGGATGTTGGAAGCGGGGTGAGTACTCACAAAATGGTATTTTTCATGCTCTACAAAGACCTGGGTGCTGTTTCTGTCTTACATTATTATTGACCTGTGCACTGACTCAATAAATTGATTCAACACCCGTTTTATTAACAAATGGGTGTTGATAGTAGGGGGGGAAGCATTGCAGTTTTCTAATCAAGTGCGATTAGCACCCATATTTAATGGATGTTGGTGTTGCTTTACCAGTCTACAGTAAAAAAAATAAATAAATAAATGCGCTGAATATTTAAAGCAGAACAAAACCTTGGAATTTGTGAGATGTAAGGACTGACATTGCTGGGTCCTTGAACCAGCAATGTGTGCACTGTTATCTCTCCAAGTCCACTGCTTTGCCTGTTGCTCCATCTGCTGTTTTGTATGTGTCTTTTTTTTTTTTACATCTGCTTCTCTCATGAGTTGTCTGTTTGGTGTTTCCTGCCCTCTCACACATGTTTGTAATACCCTCCTCTGTTTTACCTATGGAAGTATGTGTGTAACCCTGCCACCCTTTGTTGCTATTGGGCTTAAGTCTTCTGTTCACTGCACTGTGGCCCAGGCCATCTGTACTCTAGATCTTCCACTACTTGCTGTAAGTCTTCTGGTGTGCTGTCTATTGTCTGCCCACTATCTCCACTTCCCCAGTCCTGTGACCACCACAGGACAGCCTGGGCCTTGAGAAGTCTCCACCTTCAGGGGCTCGGCTGAAAATGTTGGTTGGTTACAGGCCCTCTGTCCAGTACTGGAACTCCATGCCCCAGGTCGATGGCTTGTATGTCTGGTGGTTTAGATGGGTTGTATGACTTATGTGTATATGTTCCCAGCGTGTCTCTCTGCTCGGCTGTTCCCAGCCTATTATTCGGCTCACCTTTTCCCAGGCGGTTCCCAGTCTACATCCCTGTTCCTGGGCTTGAAGCGTCCCGAAGACAGTGACCACAGCTATGGCAACTAGGAAGGGCAAGAATTGGCCTCCTGGCAGAAACTTCCAAACCTCCAGCAATACCCGACCATCTAACTCTCCAAAGCATGACCGGGGTACTTTAATAAAAAAAAATGAAGGTTGTAGATGAGTCGCTCATTCGCTTCTTTAAGGCTTGGCTTCCCACTGCCTTACAGGCAATTCTTTCAGTCCAAGGTTCATTTGCAGTTGCTCTGCCCTTCTATGTTAACATCTGCAACGTGTGATTCAGGATCATATGTTGCACACAAACCTGCCAGCACCTATCCTGCCCTATGTAAAGCATGCTACAGCAACTAAGTAAATGGCAGCAAAGGCTATGTATATGGGAAAGAAACTGTTGTACATTCAGAACCTTTAGAGAATAAATTGCTTTTATTTGTGTAATTTTCTAGTTCCCCTCTAATTACGGTCAATAGGATCACACTGGCAAGACTTGTCAAAAGTGGAATACATTTTCTAACTATACTGGAGCTTATCAACCATTTTTAATGCAGTAAATGTATCTGAATCTGTTTCTTTTGTCCTTACCAGATAGTAAAGGAGTTGGATATGGAGTCCCACCAGGAATGTACATACGATCATGTTGAAGTTTACTCTGGTGCTGATGCTCAGGCTCCTATCCTGTCACGGTTTTGTGGCAGTAAGCCTCCTGAACCCATCATTGCCCCTGGAAGCAGCATGTTCCTAAAATTTTTCTCTGACAACTCTGTGCAGAAGAAGGGATTCCTTGCAGAGCTGGCGACAGGTAGGGCCCACAAATACTGCTATGTAACTGATACCACTACCTCTTTCTTGTGTATAGGCAAACTGCCTTGTCTGATGCTTTGTTCATAGTTAATGAAAAGTTGTTTAAAGGGATTTTGCACTGCCAGCAAACTATTAGCAAATGAAACTCCAAATCACAATATTTTCGGATAAAAGGTCTGTTATCCTATATATTAATTTAGACACCTTTTCTGCATACAACTGCCACAGTATTCTTTAGATTTTCATTTATGTGTATTTTATGGAAGCAGTTTTCACTACCCACAATCTGCTGCTATTTGCGACCATACACCAAGTCTGTACACCAAGATCTAGAAGAAGATAGATAGAAGCAAGCCCTTTACAGACAGAACAGCATAACGCTCAACCACACCCATCTGGCAGTGCAGAAAATGTCCCTTTTTTTTTAAAGTCATATAGGAGATGCACAAATCTGCCTTGGTATGGGGAAACTAAATTACCATATGATCTTTATTAAAGTAAGAAAAGTGACTTTCTCTGTAATTGTCTAAGGTTGGACACTATTCAGAGGCGTTCAGAAGTGGCATGTATATATTCTGTATATATGTGTATTTTCTCAGGAGACCGTGTTAAACGAGGGCAAGGCAGCTAATCACTCTGTTAAGCTAAATGAATCGTAAGTGCGATCTGGTTGCTTTAAAAGCAGGATGGTGCTTGAAATCTTTATCTTACCACTCCTACCCCATCACGAACTGTTTGCAAAAGTATGTGTGTAACACACCTCAGATGCTTGGGTCAGAAGGGTCTCAACATCCCCTACTGTGTCCACTCCGGCTTGCTTCCATGGCCCATCTGTATGAGGGAGGTCAGATGAGTACTGAAAGTTGTGGTACTGATGCCAGCCTTGTAGCACTTGGTGGTTTAACTTTCACTTCATTTCATGTCCCCGAAGAAAGTCTAGTTTTATATCTCAAACTGCACTTTCTTTTACATCTGACACATCAGACTGGAATTTTACTCGACCTCTGTAGCCAGTGGAGTCTTCAAGAAGTGGACATATTGCTGTCTTTAGGACACGCATCTTTAGTACATGTTACTTGCTATTATGACCTGCTGCAAAATTGTTGCATAACCAGATGCCAGCTGTGGACAGGTTTCCTGAAGAAGCTTATAAGCAATGACCTCCAGTACACTAATATTCTAATGTTTGGTTTCTTCTACTCCCACCAAAGATGAATTAAGGGGGTTTAAATCGGGCCACTCCAGAATTTAGCATGATTACTTTTGAAGCCATGCTTAGGATGAAGGTCCTGCTTGAAGGTCTAATGACCCCCAAGGTTCATTTCAGTTTTTTATGCTCTAGGGTAGGCACGGGTTTACATCTTGGACCTTTTGGTTGTTTTGTTCTCTGGGCGTGGTGACCTGCCTTGAGTGTTATGCACAAACCTTACTGTACAAAAGGAAACCTAAATGCCTTCTACCCAAATCTAGCTGCAGGGCTTTTGCAGTAACTTAAGGGTTTTTGACCACCCTGCCCCCCTGGTTGCCTACTGGCGGCAGCTGGTGATAGCTTTCTTTATCTGCCAATTCCAAGTAGTATAACCAGTGTCCCTTTAACCCTGATCTTGCAAACTATGCTTCCAACTGTATCTCTAGGAACATTTGGTACCTTTGCTATCCTATTATTCTAAGTATGTCACACACCCCGCTTCAGATAGTCATTACACTTGGGGTATACCAACCTGTAGAGGGCAATCTTGCAGAGATGTCATGAAAAAAGGGATCCCCTCCCGGTCCATAAATACCTGGTACCTCCCAGGTACCTCCCGGCGAGCAAGTCAGAAGATGATGTCTCCTCCTTGCAGGTAGCCGGGGTAACTCCCGGCCCGCTTATTTGTCTATTTCTGCCTGGACCCCACCTTCTTAGTATTCACCTTGCCTCCCAGCCTAGGCTGCTGGTCCCGGCAAGGGTAGACAGCACCTAATGGTGCTTAGGAGCTACACTCCACCGTGAGACCCCATACTAAGGGGTAGGCGGTTTTGCCGGGTTGGTGATCCTGGTTCGGGATGCCCCGTCCCTTGCCCGTCCACCTTCCAATGTGGATTCCCCCTCTCCCGGACTGCCCTTGCTCCTTAGAGGGGTGGGGGGGGCAGCGTACGTGTCCCCTTCTCCCTGATTGTTATCTTTATTATGCGTGCATGTGTGTGTGCGTGTGATTCTTGTATGCACGTTGTTGTACTCAGCCGGTGCTGGCTGTGCCGCAGCGCCGGCCGTTTGATCAGATTCGACGGGGTAGCTTCTTCCCCTCAGGTATGGTGGGGGGGCGGGGGCGGGCGCTCGGCGCGCTCGCGACGGCCCGTCCCCCGTGCTCTTGGCGCCGCTGTGGAGCCCGGGCGCTGGCCGGGAGCTGCGCGCTTGTCAGGGGAGCGGGGCCCGGCGCATTGCGCGAACCGCGCCGGCCCGCCCTTTTTCTACCTCTGCTCTTGGGCTCGCTTTCTGGCAGGACGGACATATCTCCTACGTGAGTGGCCCTTGGGGCCCCATTATTTCTTGTCCTCACTATATTCATGTGTCTATTTATTATGTCTATAGTGTGCCTGTCTTATGCACCATAGTGCTGGGAGTTTATAACCCAGTCCCTCCTATTAATATTGCAATATTAGTATATATGTTTGTGTGTGCATGGGCATGATTGAGGTGCTGAACAGCCCTGTATTCTGTCTTCCAGGTGGACCCTTGTCGGATCCTAAAGGGTCCTCCCGGTCCTAGGGTCCCTGGTTAATTAGGAACTCCCTATAAATCCTCCCACTCGGGACACTAAAGGGGCATCCCGGGTTGCATATATTTGCGTAATTCCCTTGGGTATTGCGACTACCAATAAAATCACCATATGGAGGCTTCCCAGGATACCGGGCTCGGGCTCCCCTCAGGGCAACCCCGGCAGTGTTTGGGGTGTGGGGCATCCCTTACAGGGGATGATGTTTTCCTTTGTGCGCAGCAGACTATTACGCGGCAGTCCGGATCCCAGGCGTCTGGTTCTGCGCCGCCGGTCCCTTCCCCTACCCCTCCCCGCCTGACCCGTACCCCATGTGATGTTGTCACGAGTGGGGAGTCGCAATCTGAGGTGTGTGCCAGATTGTCCAACCTGGAAAAATTTTTTCCAGCGCTGTGGCCAGAAAGGTCCCGGCTAAGAGAAAGCACTTGTCCCCAGCTACGCAGGCTTCGGATTGTGAGGAGTTTGATTCACTGGACTGGTCTGATTACCCCCCGCTAGAGGAAGGGGAGCTTTTTGAGGAGTCGGATGGTTCTGACGATCAGCAGTTTGTTGCTGATGCCGAGCGGGGTCAGGGGGATTCTGTCTTCCAGGTGGACCCTTGTCGGATCCTAAAGGGTCCTCCCGGTCCTAGGGTCCCTGGTTAATTAGGAACTCCCTATAAATCCTCCCACTCGGGACACTAATGGGGCATCCCGGGTTGCATATATTTGCGTAATTCCCTTGGGTATTGCGACTACCAATAAAATCACCATATGGAGGCTTCCCAGGATACCGGGCTCGGGCTCCCCTCAGGGCAACCCCGGCAGTGTTTGGGGTGTGGGGCATCCCTTACAGGGGATGATGTTTTCCTTTGTGCGCAGCAGACTATTATGCGGCAGTCCGGATCCCAGGCGTCTGGTTCTGCGCCGCCGGTCCCTTCCCCTACCCCTTCCCGCCTGACCCGTACCCCATGTGATGTTGTCACGAGTGGGGAGTCGCAATCTGAGGTGTGTGCCAGATTGTCCAACCTGGAAAAATTATTTTCCAGCGCTGTGGCCAGAAAGGTCCCGGCTAAGAGAAAGCACTTGTCCCCAGCCACGCAGGCTTCGGATTGTGAGGAGTTTGATTCACTGGACTGGTCTGATTACCCCCTGCTAGAGGAAGGGGAGCTTTTTGAGGAGTCGGATGGTTCTGACGATCAGCAGTTTGTTGCTGATGCCGAGCGGGGTCAGGGGGATTCTGTGGATACCCCTAAGGTCCTGGCTCATATGTTTGAGGTTCTGGCAATCTCTCCTCCTGAAGTGACTCTTCCGCAGAACGGGGAGTTCTTTGAGGAGGCTTAGAATTTCCTAATCAAAGGCACTTCGACAGCATTATTCTTAAGGAATGGGAGAGGCCTACTCGGCTTTCGGGTGTCCCTCCGGGTTGGGATAAGAAATATCCCTTTCCGGTGGACGCGGTGAGGTGCTGGTCGTCCCCTCCCGAGGTGGATGCCCCTGTTTTGGGGTTGTCTAGCACCTCTGTCTTGCATTCTCCTGACTGTTCTACTCTCAAGGACGGTGAGGACAAACGCATTGACCAGATGGCTTGTCATGGTTTTGCCAGTGTCGGGTCGGCCTTGCAGCCTGTTTGTGCTTCAGCGCTTCTTATCGTGGCTTCTAGGTCGGTTGTCAGGGACCTGTTGTCTACCTCCAGGCTTGACCCGGCTAGTGATGAGTTCACCGCCCTTAAGCGGTGTGAATTGTTTTTGTCATTTGTGCTAGCTGCCCTGGATGACACTATGGTGATGTGTAGTAGAACTTGCTGGTGGCTATTCGGCGGTTGGTTTGGTTGCGCCAGGGGGCAGCTTCATTTACCCCTTCCTTTCGTGGGACCAGAGCTGGACGGGGATCGGCTGTCTTCCCCTCCAGAGGTGATTCCTGGAACAGGGGAAGAGGACGTGCCCGTCCAGGTCACAGCTGGGGCACCAAGCCCAAAGCCGCTGCTAAGCCGGCTCAGCAATGAGGGGGCGCCCTCACCCGCGCTGGTGGGGGGGCGGCTGCGACACTTCTCCCAGGTCTAGGACCAGGAGGTCTCGGAACAGATGGATTCGGGAAGTGGTGTCTTCCAGTTACAAACTGGAGTTCGAGATCCGGCCTCCTCCCAGATTCTTCAGGTCTCGCGTGCCCTTGGATCCTCTGACCACGCAGGGGCTCCGGGCGGCAGTAAAAGATCTCTTGGACATGGCTGTCATCTGCCCGGTGCCTCCCTCGGACCGGGGCCAGGGATACTATTCCAATCTGTTTACGGTGCCCAAGAAGGATGGCTCAGTTCGTCCCATCCTGGATCTGGAGTTTCTCAACAGGTTTATCCGTCCCAGGAAGTTCCACATGGAAACTCTCCGCTCTGCCATAAATTCACTTCGGCAGGAGGACTTCATGACATCCATAGATGTCAGATCCTTTCTGACCCCTCGTTGGGAGATGATCACCACGGATGCCAGCCTGTCAGGTTGGGGGGGGGGGATTTTGGAAGGATCTTCAGTTTCCGGGACTGTGGGGGCCTCAGGAGGCTCACGATCCCATCAATGTTCTGGAGCTGAGAGCCATCAGGTTGGTTCTGGCTCACTTGACTCATCAGGTACAGGGCTTGCCGGTTCAAGTTCGGTCGGACAATCGGACGGCGGTCGCCTACATCAATCACCAGGGAGGGACTCGCAGCAGGCGTGCCCTCAGGGAAGTGTCTTTGATCCTGGCTTGGGCAGAGAGCAATGTCCCATGCATCTCGGCGGTGTACATTTCGGGAGTGGAGAACACGGAGGCGGACTCCCTGAGCAGGTGCTCATCTCGCCGGGGGGAATGGTCGCTCAGCCCCAAGGTGTTTCGGTCGCTTTGCCACCGGTGGGGGACTCCGGAGGTGGACCTCTTTGCCTCTCTTCACAATCACAAGCTTCCAGCGTTTGTGTCTCTCGCGCGGGATCCGCTGGCTCTGGCAGCGGATGCCATGTCTCTGAACTGGAGGGATCTGGGGTTTCTGTACCTGTTCCCCCCGTTTCCCATGGTGCGCAAGCTGGCCCTAGAGGGCGCGTCAGCAATCCTGGTGGCTCCAAGATGGCCAAGACAGGTTTGGTTCGCAGACGTGGTAAGGTTGGCAGCGGATCAGCTAGATCTGCCCCTTCTGCCGGATCTGCTCACTCAGGGTCCACTGTTCTACCCCAATTTACCAACGCTGGCTTTGACGGCGTGGCTGCTGAATCCTCCATCCTGAAGGAGGAAGGTCTTTCTGATGCTGTCATTCAGACTCTGGTTAGGGCTAGAAAGAAGTCTTCCTCTGCCATCTACTATAGGATTTGGAGGTCTTATATTGATTGGTGTGAGGTCCGGGCCTTGCCTTGCAGGGTGTTATTCCTAGTATGTCACACACCCCGCTTCCAACATTCATGACACTTGGGTAGCCAGCTTGTAGAGGGTGATCTTGCAGAGATGACATGAGAAAAAGGAGCCCCTCCTGGTCCATAAATACCCGGGACCTCCCACTATTCAGAAGATGACTCTCCTTCCTGCAGGTAGCCGGGTTACACCCGGCCTTTTTCTATTTCTGCCTGAAGCCACATTTTTGTATTGTGATATTTATGTTATGCCTCCCAGCCTTGGCTGATGGGCTCGGGCAAAGGTAGATACACCCCTGGGTGTATATGGGAGCTTGCTCCGTCCGTGAGACCTCATATAAGGGGTAGGCGGAATCCCCGTTGGTGTCCCCCAGCATGGGATGCCCCGTCCCTTTAAATCTCCTTGTGCCTATTGGGTGCTTATTGTTTTCCCCCCTCCTGGACCCTGCTGGGGTGATGGGGGGGGAATCTTTTTTAGGGAGTATCTTTTGGCCTATGCATTTGTTTTTTTAAAAAAAAAAAAGGGGAAAAGATAAGAAAGTGACATACCTGTTTTGGGTTTTTTAAATTTCCCTCTCTTTTTTTTCGTTCGGCCCCGTTCTATGATGTCATGCTATTGTCCCTAGCTGGTCCGCCCTCTGCTCTCTGAGCAGTGCTAGGTGGTGGGCGGGGCTTCTAGTCGGCATCGCATTTCTGCTTCCTCTTCCTGTTTGACATGTGGTTTGCTGGTTTCTGTTCTGGTGCTGGCCTCCACTGGTCCTGGCTGCTGCGTTGGGGCTGCTGCTGGGCTTTTCTTATATCGATTGGTCACAGGGCTGTTGCTGGGCCGTTGTGGTCACTGTGAGTACCCTTTAGTTATACTAAAGGGAAATCTTTTTTATTTACTGTCATTTCTTTCTTGCATATGCATAAGGCTTATTGTGTTTTCTCTATCTTCCAGGGGAAAACTCTCTTGATAGGGGTTTCTCCTGGTCCTTGTTTAAAATCCTCCCACCTAGGGACTATTAAGGGGCATCCCGGGTAGCTTCGGCTGTAAAAATCCCATATACTTGGCGACTATAAAAAAATTAAGCATTTTAATAAACACCATATGGAGGCATCTCAGGATACTGGCTTTTCAGTACCTGCGGGACAGACTCGGCAGTGTTTGCGATGTGGGGCATCCGTTGTTGGGGATAACGCATTTTTTTGTGTGTATCTTGTGTTCAATTGGTTATAATGCAGCAGTCAGGGGCCCAAGCCTCAGGGTCGGTGGCTCCTGCCTCTTCCCCCACACCGCCTTGTCTTGTCCATACCCCCAGTGATATTGCCATGGGTAGAGAGTCGCTTTCTGATGTATGTGCCTGATTGGCTCACATTGAAAAATAAATGTCTAGCTCTGTGGCCAAGAAGGCCTCAGCTAAAAGAAAACATTTAGCTCTGGCCGTTGAGGCAAATGAGCTTGATTGTAGCGAGCATTTTTGATCTCCGTTTGAAGAAGGAGAATTCTTTGAAGAATCTGATGTCTCGGATGTTCAGCAATTTGTGGGTATTGACGCTGAACAAGGTGAAGGGGAGAATTTTGACACCCCTAAAGCTCTTGCTCAATTCTATGAGGTCTTGGCTATCGATTTTCCAGAAGCAGTCCCTCCTCAGAAAGGGGAGTTCTTTGGAGCCTCCAAGACTCGTTTTGAATTTCCTAATCAGAAACATTTTGAAGATATCATTCTTAAGGAATGGGAAAAGCCTGCGCGGCTTCCTGGCTTTCCTTTGGGCTGGGATAAAAAAAAAATATATATATATACATATCCCTTTCCTGCAGACACTGTAAGCGTTGGTCATCTCCCCTGTGGTGGATTCACCTGTGCTCAGTTTGTCCAATTCCTCTGTTTTGCATTCTCCGGAATCTACTTCCCTTAAAGATGGGGAGGACAAACGTATTGATCAAATGGCTTGCCATGCGTTTGCTAGCGTTGGCTCGGCCTTGCGGCCTGTGGGTGCCTCGACACTTATGGCAGTGGCTATTAGGTCTGTTATTAGAGACCTATTGAATACCTCAGGGCTTGATCCAGCTGATGAGTTTTCCGCTCTCAAGCGATGTGATTTATTTGTGTCTTTTGTACTTTCTGCTTTAGATGACTCCATGGTCTTGTGTAGCAGAACTTCTGCCTTGCTTGTTGCGATTCAGCTGTCTATTTGGCTACGCCAGTGGGCGGCTGACACGGTGGCAAAGAAGTCGCTTACAGCACTTCCCTTTGGGGGATTACGCCTCTTTGGTGAGAAGTTGGATTCTGTCATTAAAGGAGGCAAATTTCCTCAGCGTAAGAAGCAACGTCGTTCCTTTCGGGGATCGGCTTCCCTTAACCCTTCCTTTCGTGGTTCCAGAACGGGCAGAGGATCGGCCCTTTTCAGCCCCAAGGGGGACTGCATGGAACAGAGGACATGGACGTCCAGGTCAGAGTTGGGGATCTAAGCCCAAGTCCACTTCCAAGCCTGCCCAGCAATGAGGAGGCGCCCTCACCCGTACGGGTGGGGGGACGGCTGCAATTCTTTTTTCCATACTTGGGTCAAAGAGGTATCAGACAGATGGATTCTGGAAGTTGTGTCCTCCGGTTACAAGCTGGAATTCGAGGTTCGGCCTCCTCCCAGATTTTTCAGGTCTCGGATGCCCGCAGATCCGGTGATCGCACAGGGGCTCCAGGCAGCTGTGGCGAACTTTTTAAACATGGATGTTATCCGCCAGGTTCCTCCAACGAAAAGAGGTCTGGGGTTTTACTCCAACCTATTTACGATTCCCAAAAAAGGACAGCTCTGTTTGGCCTATTCTGGATCTGAGACGACTCAATCAGTTTATTTGTTTCCGAAAGTTCCGCATGGAGTCGCTGCGTTCAACGATCGACGCTCTCCGCCTTGATGTCCATAGACATCAAGGATGCTTATCTGCACATTCCTATTTTTGCCGCTCACCAAAGGTTTCTCAGATTCACAGTAGAAGACAACCATTTTCAGTTTACGGCTCTTCGGTCTCACCCCATCCCCAAGAGTGTTTACCAGGGTCCTGGCAGGAGTAATGGCTATTCTCAGAGTCCAGGGCATTCGCATCGTGCCATTGCTGGACGACTTGCTCATCACAGCATCATCTTTCAATCAGACGGAATTGGACACCAGAACAGTGGTGACTACACTAGAGAGGTTTGGTTGGGTGATAAACCATGCCAAATCCTCTCTTTGTCCCGTAAGGGAGGTTCACTTTCTGGGCTTGATTCTGGATAACCTTTAGGCCAGGGTATATTCTTAGAAGACATGAAGTATCACTCTCTCGCAGGTGAGCGGGGCTATTAAAGCCTGCGGCCTGTTGGGCTATTCCCACCCGTCCTCCTTGTGCCTCCCAGCCTGGGCTGCGCTGGTCGAGTGAAGGTAGGCAGCACCTTGCGTGCTTATGGAGCGCTGCTCCACCGCAGTCCTCCACCAAAGGGTAGGCGGTATAGGCTGATGGTGTGCCTCTATGGGATGCCCCTCCCGCATTATTGCCCCATGCCCCGTGTAGCGGTGGGCCCTGTACAAAGGGTCGCCATCCTCCCTCGAGAGGGAGATCTGAGGAGTTTATGAATCTGTGTGGCTATACCCCTTCTGATGAAGGAGAGCTCTTTTCTGACTCAGGCTCTTCTGATGATAGTCCGACTGTTCATGAAGTCTCTGGCCCTGACCCCTGGGTCCAGGATGACGGATTGTTGATCCGGATCTTTGAGGTTCTGTCTATCTCTCCCCCTGGTGAGGCTCCCAGGCAAAGAGGGGAGCGTTTCCATACAGCAACATCACGTTTGGAATTTCTGGAACAGGCACATTTCCATATCCTTGTGCTCAAGGAATGGGAGTGCCCCAGTAAACTGCCTGGGGTCCCAGGGGATTGGGATGAGAAGTATCCTTTTCCCCCTGAGGTGGTTGAATGTTGGTCATCCCCCCCCCAAGGTGGATGCCCCAATCATAGGGCTACCTAACCCCCCTTTTATAACACTCCCTGCTTATACTATCCTTCGGGATGCTGAGGACCGGCGCATTGACCTGCTGGCCTCCCATGCCTTTGCATGTGCGGGGACGGCGCTGCGCCCGGTCTGTGCCTCTGCCATTACTGCCGTGGCCGCTAGAACCCTCGTCAGAAAGATGCTTGATCGTCCCCCTGATGATCTCCCCTGGGATGTGTTTAATGCACTCTCCAGTTGTGAGGTGTTTATAAAATGTATCCTATTAGCATTGGATGACACCATTAGAATGTGTGCAAGAACTTCTGCCCTTGTGGTGGCTATACGTCGCTTGGTCTGGCTGCGACAGTGGTGTGCTGACGATGCTGCCAAGAAGGCTGTTACCGGGATGCCTTTTAAAGGGCGACGTCTGTTTGGGGACCGTCTAGACCTGTTTGGTAAGAAGGGTAAGTTACCCCAACGCAGGCGGCTGTCTCAGGACACCCCTTCTACCCCCTACCATGGTGTTAAACAGGAACCAGCGGTGTCCTTCGCGGGGGCTCGCGCAGATTCCTGTCCCAGGAGCAGCAGACAACGTCCTGGCTCCTCCAGGGGGGCTAAGCCCAAATCTTCCCCCGAGTCCCCTAAAGCATGATGGGGCGCCCTCGCCCGTCTGGGTGAGGGGACGGCTGCGGCACCTTGCTCATGCCAGGAAGCATCACGCCTCAGACTGGTGGATTCAGGAGGTAGTGTCCTCCGGCTACTAGATAGTGTTTGCTGTGCGGCTGCCCCCCAAGATTATCAGGTTCCGGGTACTCCTGGTCCCTGCCTCCTGTTCAGGTGCTGGTGCAGGCCATGCAAGGCCTGCGGGGTCTAGGGGTCTCTTGCAGATTGCCCTTAACAGGCAGAGGCCGTTACACGAACCTTTCCACAGTTCACCAAAAGGATGGGTCAGTCTGGCCCATTCTGGATTCACAAGATTTTCAGCAATTCGTCAATTACAGGCGGTCTCTGCATGGAGACTCTGAGCTGGGCCATCAGCTCCTTGCGCCCCGGGGGCGTCTTGCCATCTGTGAAGATCAAAGATGCTTATTTTAATATCCCTGTGTCTTCTGGACACCGAGGTTCTTCAGATTCGCGTTGGCAGACCAACACTGCTACTTGTGGCCTTGTTATCTGGCCTCTCTTCAGCTCCCAGAGCGCTCACCAAGGCACTGACGGGGGTGACGTCTCTGGTGAGGCCAAGGGGCGTCCGTGGGATGACCTACCTGGACGTCCTTATCAATTCTCAGTCTATGCGTCAGGCTAAGTTGGATGCTCGGCTGGTGGTGTCCATTTGGGAGTCATTTGGATGGGTGATCAAACACCACGAGTCCTCATTGTTCCCTTCATTGGTAACTCCGTTCCTAGGAATGAATCTGGATACAGTTCAGGCAAGGATCTTCCTTCCTCGGCAATAAAGTGGATTTTCTGGTTGCACAGGCTCAGTCCCTCATAGCTGTCCCCGTCCCTCCACCAGGCAGGGGATGCAGCTGGTGGGCCCGTTGGTGGCGTGCTCCGAAGAAGTCCCTTGTGATCTGTCCCCCTTGGGCCCTTCTGCAACTTCTCCTATTATTAGTACGGGACAAGGACCCAGCATCCCTGGAGCAGGGTCGGTGTGCCTCCCCCCCCCCCTGGTAAAGGGGTCCATCTTGTAGTGGATGACTGGAGGAACCTGTCTGGGGGCAGTTCCCTTCTTGCCCCTTCCTAGAAGACGGTCACCATGGATGCCAATCCATCAGGTTGGGGGGGGGGGGTTCTTCTGGAACTCCCTGCGGTCCCAAGGGGAGGTGGGCATTCAGGTTAGTTATAACTCGCTTGACTACTTCTCTTCAGGGCCTGCCTGTTCGGGGGCGCTCGGTCTGTCTGACTGCAGTGGCCTACATTAATCATCAGGGAGGGACCCAGAGCAGGAGGGTCCTCCAGGAAGGGTTTCTGATCCTGATCTGGATGGAGGACATTGTTCCCTGTATATCAGTGATATTTGCTCCGGTGGGGGTCCCTCTGTAACAGGGTGTGCCAATCCCTGTGTCACTATGGGGACCAGCCAGTTGTGGATCTGTTTGTGTCCCGTCACGTTCACAAGCTCTCGGCCCTTGTTTCTCTGTCCGCGGATCCACTGGCCGTGGTCATGATGCCTTAGTAACGTCATGGCAGGACATTCTGTTCTGTATGTCCTTTCTCCATTCCCCCTGCTAGACAGGGTCCAGCGCAAGATTGCTCTGGAAGGGGGGCCAGTGATTCTGGTGGCCACCGGGTGGCCAAGAAGAGTGTGGTTTGCAGACATGGTACAGAGGGCAGTAGACCAGTACGTTCTGCCAGGAGTGCCAGATCTGCTCACTCAGGGCCCCTTACATCACCCCAGTCTACAGATTCTGGCCTTGACGGCCTGGCTGCTGAAACATCCATCTTGATGGAGACAGGCTTACCTGTCTCGGTGATTGAGACTATGGGAAGACTAGGAGCAAGCTTCTTCTTCTTCTTCCATCTATTATGGGGTATGGCGTACACATATTGATTGGTATGGGTCTAGATCTCATACATACATGCATACATCAATCACCAGGGAGGGACTCGCAGTTGGGGTGCCCTCCGGGAAGTGTCTCTGATCCTTCAGTGGGCAGAGATCAATGTTCCCTGCATATCGGCAGTTTACATTCCGGGGATAGAGAATGTGGAGGCAGACTCCCTGAGCAGAGCATGCGCTCGCCAGGGAGAATGGTCTCTCAACCCTGAGGTCTTTCAGTTCCTTTGTCACAAGTGGGGGACTCCGCGGTTGGACCTGTTTGCGTCTCGCCACAACCACAAGCTTCCAGCCTTTGTGTCTCTATCTCAGGATCCTCTGGCAGTGGCAGTGGATGCCATGTCTCTGGCCTGGAAGGATCTGGGGTTCCTGTATCTTTTTCCCCCATTCTCCATGATAAGCAAGGTGGTGCGCAAGTTGGTTCTGGAAGGGGCACCAGCAATTCTGGTGGCTCCAAAGTGGCCAAGATGCCTGTGGTTCGCAGAGGTCACAAGGCTGGCAGAGGATCTGTTGCCTCTGCCTCTTCTTCCAGATCTCTTAACTCAGGGTCAACTTTGTTACCCCAATTTACCAATGCTGGCTTTGACGGCGTGGCTGCTGACAGGGAGGTCCTATATTGACTGGTGTGAGTCTAGGTCCCTGCCTTGCAGGGTATATTCCTAGTATGTCACACACCCCACTTCCAAATATTCATGACACTTGGGAACCCGGCCTGTAGAGGGCGATCTTGCAGAGATAACATGGAAAAAGGAGCCCCTCCTGGTCCATAAGTACTGGGTTCCTCCCACTATTCCTCAGTCTTTTCGTCTCTGCAGTCGGCGAAGCATTCAGAAGATGACTCTCCTTCAAGCTGCAGGTAGCCGGGTTTGCTCCTGCCCCTTTTTTTCTCTATTTCTGTCTGAAACTCTTTAAACCTGTTTGGTTATATTGTATGCCTCCCAGCCCTGGCTGTATGGTTCAGGCAAAGGTAGATACATACACCTTCTGGTGTATACAGGAGTTTTTACTCCTCCGTGAGACTCAAATGTGGGTAGGCGGTTTCCGGGTTGGTGTTCCCGGCATGGGATGCCCCTGTCCCTTTATAATCCCCTTGTGCCTTATGGGTGCATTTCTATCCTCTCCCCTTTAGTTCTCCTTTACCCTGCTGGGGTAAAAAGGAGGAGGGGGGGGGGCGTTATCTGGGCTTATTTGTCACCATGCACACAAATATAAAAATAAAAAAAAAAAAAAAGATATATAAGATAAATCTTTATTATGTATGTTTACTATACTATTTAATAGGATATGTTTTATTTAGATTTTCCTATCTCTGTCTAGGCAGCATTCTTTTTTTGCTTACCTTTCAAAGCTCTTTGTTTCTGGCTGTGTTCAGATTTGAATTTCCCTCCATTCTTGGTCATGTGATTCTGGGGGTGGGCGGGGCTTAGGCACAGAGCATCATTTCATTCTCAGAGCACCCTGGTGTGCTCTTTTTGTCTGCCTGGCTCCTGCTGCTTCCCCATGCTCTTCCCTCATGGTGCGAGCTGATTTCCTGGTGCTGTGAGTACCCCTCAGCTTGCTGAAGGGAGTTTTCTGCCATTTTTTTCATGCTTTGTCATTTATTGTATTGTGTGCATTGGTGACTGTTTGTTTTCTTTGTAGGTGGAAACTCTTTATTTTAAAAGGGGTTTCTCCTGGTCTTTAGCCCTTAAAGCCCTATTTGGGGGTCCATTTGTGTTAATATCCTCCCACTTGGGACTATTTAAAGGGGCATCCCGGGTAGCAATTGCGTAAATCCCATATATACTTGGCGACTATAATCAATTATAGTATAATACTCAACACCATATGGAGGCATCTCAGGACAACGGGCATGCAGTTCCCTCTGCACAGACTCGGCAATGTTTTGGATGTGGGGCATCCCTTGTTGGGGATAACGCAATTCTTTGCGTCCCTTGTGCTCAATTAACTATTATGCAGCAAACTGGGGCCCAGGCTTCGGCGTCTGCGGCTTCTGCCTTATCTCCTACTCCATCATGTCTTGTCCATACCCCCAGTGATATTGTCATGGGTGGTGAGTCGCATTCTGATTTATGTGCCAGATTGGCTCATCTTGAAAAATTAATGTCTAGCTCTGTGGCCAAGAAGGCCTCAGCTAAAAAGAAACATTTGACTCAGGCCGTTCCGGTAAGTGAGTCGGATAATTGTGAAATGCTTTATTGGTCTGATCCTTCTCAGTTAGAAGAAGGAGAATTATATGAGGAATCAGATGTTTCTGATGAACAGCAATTTGTTGGTACTGTGATTGAGCAGGGTGAAGCTAGTGTTGTGGATGCCCCAAAGGCTCTTGCTCAGTTATTTGAGGTTTTGGTTATCACTCTTCCTGAAGTAGTCCCTCCTCAAAAAGGGAAATTCATTTAGAATTTCCAAATCAAAAGTATTTTGATGAAATTATTCTTAAAGAATGGGAGAAGCCTGCGCGGCCTCCTGGCATTCCCTTGGGCTGGGACAAGAAATATCCCTTCCCAGCTGATACTGTTAAGCGTTGGTCATCACCACCTGTGGTGGATGCTCCTGTGCTTAATTTATCCAATTCTCCTGTGTTGCATTCTCCTGACTCCACTACACTTAAAAGATGGAGAGGATAAGCGTATTGATCAAATGGCGTGCCACGCTTTTTCCAGTGTGGGCTCGGCCTTGCTGCCTGTTGGTGCTTCAGCGCTCATGACAGTGGCTATTAGGTCTGTTGTGATAGACCTAATGAATTACTCAGGGCTTGATCCGGCCTCTGATGAGTACGCCGCTCTTAAGCAATGTGAGATGTTTGCATCTTTTGTACTTTCTGTCTTAGAGGATACTCTGCTCATGTGCAGCAGAACCTCTGCCTTGTTAGTCGCCATCCGGCGGTCAGTATGGTTGCGGCAGTGGGCAGCTGATATTGTAGCCAAGAAATCGCTTACAGCGCTCCCTTTTGTGGGATTGCGCCTTTTTGGAGAAAAATTGGATTCTGTCACTAAAGGAGGTAAATTACCTCAGCGTAAGAAACAACGTCGTTCCTTTCGTGGAGTGGCCTCTTTTAACCCTTCCTTTTGGGGGTCTAGATCCGGTAGAGGATCGGCCTTTTCTGCCCCTAGAGGGAATGCATGGAATAGAGGAAAGGGACGTGGCCGTCCAAGTCAGAATTGGGGGTCCAAAACCAAATCTACCACTAAGCCTGCTCAACAATGAGGGGACGCCCTCACCCTTACTGGTGGGGGGACGGCTGCGGTTCTTCTTCCAGGTCTGGGTTCAGGAGGTATCAGACAATTGGGTTCTGGAAGTAGCTTCTTCCGGTTACAAACTGGAATTCGAGTCCCGGCCTCCTCCCAGATTTTTCATGTCCCGGATGCCGTCAGATCTGGCAATTGCGCAGGGACTGCGGGCAGAAGTAGCGAATCTGTTAAACATAGCTGTCATCTGCCTAGTGCCTCCAGAGGAAAGGAGTTTGGGGTTTTACTCCAACCTATTCACGGTACCCAAAAAGGATGGCTCTGTTCGGCCTATCCTAGACCTAAGGAGACTCAATCAATTTATCCGTTTCAGAAAATTCCGCATGGAGTCTCTGCGATCAACGATCAATGCTCTCCGTCAGTGGGACTTCATGACATCCATAGACATCAAGGATGCTTATTTGCACATTCCTATTTTTCCGGGTCACCAGAGATTTCTCAGGTTCTCGATAGAAGACCAGCATTATCAATTTGTGACCCTGCCATTCGGCCTTAGCTCGGCCCCAAGAGTCTTTACCAAGATGCTGGCAGGAGTGATGGCTATATTCAGGGTCCAGGGCATCCGCATTGTGCCTTTTCTGGACGATCTTCTTATCACGGCCTCCTCCCTCGAACAATCAGAGTTGGACACCAGGACGGTTGGCTCTACTCTAGAGAGGTTCGGATGGGTAATAAGTTACCCCAAATCCTCTCTCTGTCCGTCCAGGGAAATTCCCTTCCTGGCCCTGATTCTGGATACATTTCAGGCCAAGGTTTTTCTTCCTCAGTCCAAAATGGTTCTGATTCAGGACTTGATTCGTCTATTCTTGTCCAACCCTCGTCAGTCTATCCGTCTAGGGATGAGACTAGTGGGATTGATGGTAGCTGCATTCGAGGCAGTCCCGTTTGCCCAGTTTCACATAAGGACGCTTCAGCTCTTCCTCTTGGTAAAGTGGGACAGGTGCCCACTATCATTGAATCAGACTTGTCTATTGTCTCCCCACGTTTTGCAGTCCCTTCAGTGGTGGTTAATATCGAAAACCTCCAGAAGGGCAAGTCATTTCTGACTCCGCGTTGGGAACTGATTACCACGGATGCCAGCCTGGTGGGCTGGGGGGGCTTCTGGAAGAAGCATCAGTTCCAAGGATTGTGGGGTCCTCAGGAGGCTCATTCTCCAATCAATGTATTAGAGCTTCGGGCCATACGTCTTGTTCTACTTCGACTGACCCATTTCTTGCATACATCAATCACCAGGGAGGGACTCGCAATTGGGGTGCCCTCCGGGAAGTGTCTCTGATCCTTCAGTGGGCAGAGATCAATGTTCCCTGCATATCAGCAGTTTACATTCCGGGGATAGAGAATGTGGAGGCAGACTCCCTGAGCAGGGGATGTTCTCGCCAGGGAGAATGGTCTCTCAATCCAAGGGTCTTTCAGTTCCTCTGTCACAAGTGGGGGACTCCACGGTTGGATCTGTTTGCTTCTCGCCACAATTACAAGCTGCCAGCTTTTGTGTCTCTATCCCAGGATCCTCTGGCAGTGGCAGCGGATGCCATGTCTCTGGCCTGGAAGGATCTGGGGTTCCTATATCTGTTTCCCCCATTCTCCATGATCAGCAAGGTGGTGCGCAAGTTAGCACTGGAGGAGGCGCCAGCAATTCTGGTGGCGCCAAGGTGGCCAAGACGTCTGTGGTACGCAGACGTTGTAAGGCTGGCAGTGGATCGTTTCCATCTGCCTCTTCTTCCAGATCTCATCACTCAGGGTCAACTTTGTTTACAAACGCTGGCTTTGACGGCATGGCTGCTGAAGTCTCCATCTTGAAAGAAGAAGATCTTTCTGATGCGGGTATTCAGACTCTTATTAGAGCTAGGAAGAAGTCTTCCTCTGTCATTTATTACAGGACTTGGAGGTCCTATATTGATTGGTGTGAATCCAGGGATTTGCCCTGTAGAGTATTTTCTATTCCTAGAATTTTGGAATATCTGCAATGAGGTCTGGATATGGGATTCCAGATTAGTACTTTGAAAGGGCAAGTCTCTGCCTTGGCTATTTTCTTTCAAAGGTTGTTTGCTCTTCATCCTTTGGTTAAGACCTTTTTCCAAGGAGTTGCGCATGTGCGGCCTCCCAGAAAGCCTATACTTCCTGTTTGGGACCTTAACCTGATTCTTTCAGCTATGCAGGCTGCTCCCTTTGAGCCTTTGCATGATATTTCTCTTCCTATTCTTACTCAGAAGGTTGCCGAGTTTCTGAACTGGCGGCTTTGTCTATTCTAGCCCCTTATTTTGAGAGGCATCAAGATAAGGTTGTTTTCCGTTTTAAACCGGATTTCCTTCCTAAGGTGGTGTCTGCTTTCCACCTAAATCAGGATATAGTTCTTCCTTCCTTGTGTCCTAAACCTAGTAACGCCAAGGAAAGGGTCTTACATTCTTTGGACGTAGTTCGTTGTGTTAAGTATTATTTAGTTACTACTGCGGCCTTCCGCCAGACGGATGCCTTTTTTGTTGTGCCTTCTGGGCCCAAGAAGGGTTTTGCTCCTGCCAAATCTTCCCTTAGTAAGTGGATACGTCAGGCCATCATTGGGGCCTATATGGCTAAGGGGAAGGTTCCCCCTTTTCGTGTCACCGCTCATTCTACTCGTGCTATTGGAGCTTCCTGGGCTTTTCAGCGCCAGGCTTCTGTTGAACAAGTTTGCAAGGCTGCAACTTGGTCTTCTGTGCATACTTTTTCTAAGTTTTAAAAGGTTGATGTGCGGGCCTCAGCGGATGCTGCTTTTGGCCGCAACATTCTGCAAGCTGCAGTAATTTAAGTTATGCATTATTTCTTGGGGATCCCCACCCATTATAGACACTGCTATTGGATGTCCCAAGTGTCATGAATATTTGGAAGTGGGGTGTGTGACATACTTGGAATAATACCATTTTGTGAGTACTCACCTGTAAAATGGTTATTACGAGTATGTCACATACCCCACTTCGCCCGCCCTTTTTTGTTCTAAGGGATCCTTTATATGGTGATTATTATTTTCAAACTATTTTTCAATTATTGAATAAAATTTGCTCTTCCTGGTTCTTCACTGCTAGTGGGAGGAACCCAGTACTTATGGACCAGGAGGGGCTCCTTTTTCCATGTCATCTCTGCAAGATCGCCCTCTACAGGCCAGGTTCCCAAGTGTCATGAATATTTGGAAGTGGGGTGTGTGACATACTCGTAATAACCATTTATTTACTCACAAAATGGTATTTTTCGATCCCTAGGATTTTGGAGTTTCTGCAACGGGGTCTGGATTTGTACTTTGAAAGGGCAGGTTTCTGCTTTGGCTATTTTCTTTCAAAGGTCATTTGCTCTTCATCCTTTGGTTAAGACTTTTTTTCCAGGGGGTCAAGCATGTGCGGCCTCCTAGAAAGCCCCTACTTACAGTTTGGGATCTTAATCTGGTGCTCTCTGCTATGCAGGCGGCTCCTTTTGAACCTTTACAGGAGGTTCCTCTTCATATTCTCACTCAGAAAGTTGCCTTTTTGGTTGCTATTACCTCTGTCTGTCGGGTTTCTGAATTGGCGGCCCTGTCATTACAGGCTCCTTACTATGAGAGGCAACAGGATAAGGTGGTTTTCCGTTTTAAACCAGATTTTCTTCCTAAAGTGGTGTTTGCCTTCCACTTAAATCAGGATATAGTTCTTCCTTCATTGTGCCCTAATCCTAGTAATAACAAGGAAAGGGTTTTACATTCCTTGGATGTTGTTCGTTGTGTTTAATATTATTTGGTTACTACTTCTGCTTTCTGTAAGACAGATGCCTTTTTTTTGTTGTGCCTTCTGGGCCTAGGAAGGGTTTGGCACCCGCCAAATCTTCCATTAGTAAATGGATTCGTCAGGCCATTGTTGGGTCCTATTCTGCTAAGGGGAATGTTTCCCCTTTTCGTGTTACTGCTCATTCTACTCGTGCCTTTGGTGCGTCCTGGGTTTTTCAGCACCAGGCTTCTGTTGAACAAGTTTGCAAGGCTGCTACTTGGCCTTCGGTTCACACTTTTTCTAAGTTTTACAAGGTTGATGTGCGGGCCTCAGCAGATGCTGCTTTTGGTCACAAGGTTCTGCAAGCTGCAGTAATTTAAGTTATGCTTTATTTTCCTTGTGGGATCCCCGCCCATTATAGACACTGCTATTGGATGTCCCAAGTGTCATGAATGTTGGAAGCGGGGTGTGTGACACACTAGGAATAATACCATTTTGTGAGTACTCACCTGTAAAATCGGTATTATGAGTATGTCACACACCCCGCTTCCCCCGCCCTTTTTTGTTCTGGGATCCTTTATATGGTGTTTATTATTTTTCACTATATAATTTGCTCTTCCTGGTTCTTCACTGCTTTTTTAAAAGATTGAGGAATATTGGGAGGTCCCGGGTATTTATGGACCAGGAGGGGCTCCTTTTTCTCATGCCATCTCTGCAAGATCGCCCTCTACAGGCTGGTTACCCAAGTGTCATGAATGTTGGAAGCGGGGTGTGTGACATACTCGTAATACCCATTTTACAGGTGAGTACTCACAAAATGGTATTTTCTATCCCTAGGGTTTTGGAATTTCTGCAACATGGTCTGGACCTGGGTTTGCAGCTTAGTACACTGAAAGGGCATGTTTCTGCCCTGGCGGTTTTCTTTCAAAAGTCTTTTGCTCTTCATCCTCTGGTTAAGACCTTTTTCCAGGGGGTTACGCATGTGTGACCTCCTAGGAAGCCTTTGCTCCCAGTTTGGGATTTGAATTTGGTTCTTTCTGCTTTTCAGGGTCCTCCTTTTGAACCTTTGCAGGATATTGCTCTTTCTACGCTTACTCAGAAGGTTGCGTTTCTGGTTGCTATCACTTCCGTTCGGCGTGTATCAGAGTTGGCGGCTTTGTCCATTAAGGCTCCTTATTTTGAGAGGCATCAGGACAAGGTTGTTTTCCGCTTCAAGCCAGATTTCCTTCCTATGGTGGTTTCTGCCTTTCATCTTAATCAGGACATTGTTCTACCCTCCTTGTGTCCTAAGCCCAGCAATGACAAGGAGAGGGTTTTGCATTCTCTGGATGTGGTTCGCTGTGTGAAGTACTATTTGGTGGCTACTTCTTCTTTTAGTAGGACTGACGCCCTTTTTGTGGTGCCCTCTGGGCCTAGGAAAGGTTTGGCTCCCACCAAGTCTTCCATTAGTAAATGGATTCGCCAGGCCATTGTTGGGGCCTATTCTGCCAAGGGGAAGGTTCCCCCTTTTCGTGTTACTGCTCATTCCACTCGTGCTGTTGGGGCGTCCTGGGCTTTCCAGCATCAGGCCTCTGTTGAGCAGGTTTGTTAGGCTGCTACTTAGTCTTCCGTTAACACTTTTTCCAAGTTTTACAAGGTTGATGTGCGGGCCTCAGCGGATGCTGTTTTTGGCCGCAAGGTTCTGCAAGCTGCAGTGGTTTAAGTTTGTGCATTATTGCTTTGTTTTGGATCCCCGCCCTTTATGGACACTGCTATTGGATGTCCCAAGTGTAATGACTATCTGAAGCGGGGTGTGTGACATACTTAGAATAATACCATTTTGTGAATACGCATCTGTAAAATGGGTATTATAAGTATGTCACACACCCCGCTTCACCCCGCCCTTTGGTATTCTGGATCCTTTCTATGGTGAACCTTTTTTCTGTTACTGGTTATTCTGGCTCTTCCTGGTCCCTTTACTGCTGTCTTAATACTGGGGAATGAGTGGGAGGTACCAGGTATTTATGGACCGGGAGGGGCTCCCTTTTTTCATGACATCTCTGCAAGATCGCCTTCTACAGGTCGGTATAACCCAAGTGTAATGACTGAAGTGGGGTGTGTGACATACTTATGATACCCATTTTACAGGTGAGTATTCACAAAATGGTATTTTTACTTACTGTTTATACGTCTATACTATAAGGAGTTCTATTAAGGCAGGCTGAATAATAGTACCTAGATGGCAATAGTCAATTAAAGTGTCATTTTGTGGTAAATTTGTAGTAACTACTTGATATATTTGTTTTGTTAAGCTATTTAAATTGTTCTAGTTTGTTTTTTGCACACAGCTGAAAGTTTGTACATAAGATAAATGTCATTTGAAACAGAGGTTAACTAATTTTCATTGCAGCTGTATTTGCGCCTGTTAACGCCAAGTAGTCTGTTATTTTGTCTTTGGTACATAGGGATTTTTTTTACCAAGTGGCTTACTAGGAAAACATACATTTTTATCAATTTGTTTGAATGATGGCCTGAATTAAAGCAATAACCATTTTTAAAGCTTGCCTACTTTAAGCTAGAAGTAAAGAAGTAGGTCCCACTGGCGCAAAGAGTTTTCAAGTTGCGACTGTTCGTATCTAAATAACTCAAGGTCTGCAGTTTACAGAAAGACATGTCATTGTTCCTTTGTGACTGTAAGAAGCCAGGAACACAGCTGGGCTACTGGCGCCTACTAAAATAGTTTAGGGGTAAGCATACCCCTACCATAAGGCACACAAGGGGGGGGTTTCTGTCCCTTTTCTCTTAGAGAGGATGAAAACCTTTAACCCAACAATAATGCCCTTGTGTATTCTTCATGATCATGCTTCCTCATGATCTTTTATATCCAGCATTCATAAGCACCTCTGAGCTCCATGATGCTTCCACAAGCATTGATTTTAGCTGAATGGCTGTAGGAACCCCTCAGTGTAGTCTGGGTTTTCCTTTCATAGGCTTACATAAATAGAAAGAGAACAAGGGAGACTTTTCTTTATTAATGCTCTGTGTCAATTTACTGTCAGTGTTCTAGACTAGCCGAGGATGTCTGTGGGAAAATCTGCTGCCTGATATGGTTCGCAAACTGGAATGACCAGCCTTTATTTCTTTAAGATTTGTTTTTAAAACCAGTCTATTTATGCTAAATTGTTAAGATCGTGTGCAATAATAAAATCAAAAGGATTGTATGTAGTTAAAGCCCATTGACCACATATGGATGTAGTCCTAGAATAAAATATTATTCCCATTGTGCATACACAACACCCCTTAAAGCAGAATCCCAGTCAAATATGAACCCTCCCTCCATAACACCCTATCCTACGCAAGATAATGGTGTTCTAGAAATTCCCCAAAGGAACCCCAAACAACTGGCCGCACACAAATTAAAATTTAAGTTATACATTTATTCTACATAGAACTGAATCACAATTATCCATTAAGACATAAGACAAATTTTAAAAACATTCACAGACAAAAACTATGGCAAATCCATGGATAGGGCTCTAATATAAATAAATACTTAGAAGATCTATAAAATTAGATATAGAAAATCAATTCAAGCGGTACCAAAACATAAGTGAAAATACATTAAAAAATCTGTAGCAGTCCTTTAAGTGTGGAACCAAAGATACCAAAGTACAAGTGCAAATACAGTGATATCTGCTGTACAATAGCAGCCTTAACAAGTTTTAAAAAAGTGCCCAAGTGCAGAAGAGATATAGAATATAGACAAATCATTAAACCATAATCTCACTATAAACAAAGAAGTGAAAAAAAGGGGTTACATCACCAATAATAAAGAGCCAGGATTATGCCAAGAACGACCATACACCGACGCGTTGCGTGGTTGGTTACCACTTCACCAGGGTGAGTATGGTGCTCTGCTTGCCTTGTCCCCCCTTTTGTATCCCACCGTCTAAACTGCTGTCCAACTAGCGGCGGCAGACCCGCACAAGTGTGTGCCCCGCCCAACCTCCAGGCACTGATGCAGGATTGAGGTGGGGCTACAAAGAAAAAAAACACCTCCCCCGTGGTCGAGTGTCGCTCTAGAAATACACAAAGCAGCATCCCCCAGCTCCATGCACACGCACGGAGACAGAGGATGCCACTTTGTGCTTTCACTCAAGATGGCACCGCAAAAGATCCAATGTGCTGGGAGAGTGGTGCAGGACTGCAAGTGAGGTAAGAGTTTATTCCAAGTACACAGCACGTCCTGTTCCAGAAGATTCCTTAGACATGGGTTATACATCCACAAGATGGAGCTGGACTGCAGAAAACAGCTTGTGGCTCCTCCCGGCCCTATATAAGTCGGGGACCTCCCACAATTTCCACAGTTCTTTTCTGCAGTCTGCGCTGAGAAGATAGAAGATAGCTTTCTATGTGGCGCAGGTGAGCGGGGCTTATATGCCTGCGGCCCTGCAGGACTATTCCCATCCGTTCCGTACCATATATTGCCTCCCAGCCTCGGCTGACAAGGTTCGGGTAAAGGTAGGTTGTAAGCACCAGGGTAGGTGCTGAGGAGCTACACTCCTACCGCAGTTCCTGCTCTAACAGGGTAGGCAGTTTAAGCTAATGGTGAGCCTTTTGGGATGCCCCCACTGCTTCTTGGGTTTTGCCAGGCTCCTCCTGTGCTTTAATCCTGTGACCATGGTATTCCCCTCCTCCCTCACTTTTCCCAGGTTCCCCGGGAATCCCGTCTGTGAACCCCTCTCGTTCTCCCTCAGGGGGGGTTGTAAGCCTGTGTTTTACTTTTGGTGCGTTTTATTTTACTGTATAACGCCATTCACTTCAAAGCTGCCGGCCCGCTATTGGCCGGCAGGATCACGTGGGTGTGTTTCGTGCTCTTCGAGGGGGGGGGGGCCTGGCCCCGGGGATGATGATTTTGATGTCACATCTCCACAGAGCCCGCCCCTCGAGGTCTGCAGACGCCATTTTGTTGCCATTGCTGTGTGGGCTGCCTAGCTTCTGCGGTCCGTGAGTAACCCCGGTGGGGTAAAATTTTTCTGGATTTCTTGGCTGTATTCTCATGGGAATGCTTATTATGTCTTTCAGGCGTATTAAAACTTCAGCACTGTGGTTTCTCCCAGCCATCTCCCCTCATTATCTCCCACTCCCCTAGCGGGTTATTGGGGCATCCCGGGTAGCTCTTTAGCGTTAACCCTTACTGGCCTACTGTGCCATTCAAATCACCATATGGAGGCTTCTGTGGATAATGGGCCTGGGGTTCCTTCGGTACAAGCACGGCTATGTGTTGCGTGTGGGGTATCCCCAATCGGTGATGATGTCAGGGTATGTGTATCCTGCGCCCAGCAGGTACTTGAGCTGCAATCTGGGTTACCTGTTGCTGGGCCTGCGCCCCCTTTGGATTCGCCTACCCCCCGACGCTTACATCTGAGGTGCATACCAGTGGGGAGTCTCAACCTGATTTGACTGCACGGGTGGCCAGCATTGAAAAACATATTTCTGGGTCTGCCCCGCGTAAGGCTTCTGCTAAGAAGCGGCATTTATCACCCGCTGTTTCTCTCTTTCCCATGGAGGATGAGGATTTTTTTGACATTACCGGTTATGCTCCCCTGGAGGAGGGAGAATTATTCTCCGATTCAGAATCATCTGAGGAACGGCCTAAGATTTATGGTGGTACCGGGTCTCCCTTTGGGGAAGACCCATGGTCCTCAAATGACACTGACAGGCTTTTGGCTCATATCTTTGAAGTGCTCTGTATCTCCACTCCTGCTGTGGCTCCAAGCTTTTTCATACGGTTAAACCATGCTTGGAGTTTCCTGAGCAGACTCACTTTAATAACCTGGTGCTCAAAGAATGGGAACGGCCTAGCAAGCTCCCTGGGGTGCCCAAGAGTTGGGACAAGAGGTATCCCTTTCCTGCTGAGGTGATTAAGCTTTGGTCATGTCCTCCCGAGGTGGACGCGCCTGTTCTGGGGCTGTCCAATACATCTGTCATGCATTCCCCTGACACTACTACCCTGAGGGATGGTGAGGACCGGCGCATGGACCAGCTGGCTTGCCATGCTTTTGCCTGTGTGGGGACCGTGCTACGCCCGGTTTGTGCCTCTGCCATTACAGCTATTGCTATTAAAGGGCTGCTTAAGAGCCTCTTAGATGGGGCCTCTGATGATGCGGGAGGAGATGAGTATAGATCTCTCCTGCTTCGCTATGAATTTGTTGCATATGGTCTGTCTGCCATGGATTATGCCATTAGAATGTGTGGGAGGACTTCTGCCCTTTTGGTGGCTATACGCCGCTCTGTTTGGCTGCGTCAGTGGGTAGCGGATAATGCTGCTAAGAAGGCTCTCACTGGCTTTCCCTTTAAGGGGCTGCACCTCTTTGGTGAACGCTTGGACTTGTTTGCCAGGGACGGCAGGTTACCTCAACGTAGGAGGCCGTCCCGGTCCTTTCGGGGGACAAGTTCCTTTCTCCCTTCCTTCCGTGGTTCCAGAATTGGTCGAGGAGTCTCTCTTGCTGGGGCTCGTGGAGACTATTGGGGCAGGGGCAGAGGACGTGGCCGTCCCGGCCCCTCCTGGGGTCCCAAGCCAAAGTCCTCCCCCAAGCCCCCTCAGGCATGAAGGGTCGCCCTCACCCATCCGGGTGGGGGGGGGGGCGGCTTCGGCTCTTTGCTCACGTCTGGAGGCTTCGCGTCTCAGACCAGTGGATTCAGGAGGTAGTGTCCTCCGGTTACAAGATAGAGTTTGCAGCCTGGCCACCCCCAAGATTTGTCAAATTCCGGATGGCTCAAAACCCCTTGTCAGCACAGGGTCTGTGCCTTGCTGTCCGAAATCTTTTCACTGTCCCCAAAAAAGATGGGTCCCTCAGGCCCATCCTGGATTTAAAACATCTCAACAAGTTTGTCAGATTTAAGCATTTTTGCATGGAGACCCTGCGTTCTGCAGTCAATTCACTGCACCCGGGCGACTTCATGACCTCTGTAGACATCAAGGAGGCTTACCTTCATGTTCCAATTTTTCCAGGTCATCAGAAATTCCTCAGGTTCGCTCTGGGGGATCAGCACCAATTTGTGGCCTTGCCTTTCGGTATCACCTCGGCTCCCAGGGTTTTCACCAAGTTGCTGGCGGGCGTAATGGCTCTGCTGAGATCTCAGGGCATTCGCATCCTTCCTTACTTGGACGACATTCTCATCACATCTCAATCCTTTCAGCAGGCAGAGCTGGATACCCAGATGGTGGTGTCCACACTGGAGTCCTTCGGCTGGGTGATCAACCACCCCAAGTCTTCCCTGTCACTGGTGAGGTCCTTTCTGGGCATGACTCTGGATACATCTCAGGTCAAGATTCTTCTCCCTCAGCAGAAGGTGGAGAGTCTTCAAGCTCAAGCAAGGCTTCTTCTGTCTTGCCCCCATCCCTCCATCCGGCAGGGGATGCAACTGGTGGGTCTGATGGTGTTTTGCTTTGAGGCGGTTCCATACGCTCAGTTTCACATGAGACCTCTTCAACTTCACCTCTTGTCAGTATGGGATCGGGACCCTGTGTCCCTGGATCAGGTGTTTGTTCTGTCCCCTCTGGCCAGGCGGTCTTTTTCGTGGTGGCTAGACTCAAGGAACCTGTTGATGGGCAGATCCTCTCTGACCCCTTGCTGGGAGACAGTCACCACAGATGCCAGTCTGACAGGTTGGGGGCTTCTCATAATCCCTGAAGTTCCAGGGTCAGTGGGGCCCTCAGGAGGCTCATACCCCTATCAACATTCTGGAACTGAGGGCGATAAGACTGGTCCTCGCCCAGTTGACTCCACACCTTCGGGGTCGGGTGGTTCAGATCCGCTCGGGCAACCAGACGGCAGTTGCTTAAATCATCAGGGAGGGACCCGGAGCAAGAGGGCCCTCAAGGAAGTGTCCCTGATTTTGTCCTGGGCGGAGGAGAATGTCCCCTGCATATCGGCAGTTTACATCCCGGGAGTGGAAAACCTGGAGACAGACTCCTTGAGCAGGGGGATGTCTCTGCTGGGGGAGTGATCCCTCAGCAACAGGGTGTTTCGCTCCCTGTGCCGTCGCTGGGGTCAGCCGGATGTGGACCGGTTTGCGTCCCGTCACAATCACAAGCTTCCAGTCTTTGTCTCTTTGTCCCAGGACCCTCTGGCCTTGGCCATGGATGCGTTAGCAAAGTCTTGGAAGAGCTTTCAGCTCCTTTATGTGTTTCCTCCATTTCCACTGCTGGGCAGGGTGCTGTGCAAGATTTTCCAGGAAGGGGTGCCAACCATTCTGGTGGCCCCCTGTTGGCCAAGAAGAGTGTGGTTCGCAGATATCGTGCAGTTGGCAGTAGATCAGTACGCCCTGCCCAAGATTCCAGATCTGCTCACTCAAGGGCAGCTACGCCATCCCAATTTACAAACGCTGGCTTTAACGGCCTGGCTGCTGAAACCTCCATCTTGATGGAAAAGGGACTGCCTGCCTCTGTTGTTAGTACCATGATTCAGGCTAGGAAGAAGTCCTCATCATCTATCTACTATAGGGTATGGCATGCTTACATTGACTGGTGTGAGTCTAGGTCGCTTCCCTGTCGGGTGTTTTCTATCCCCAGGATTCTGGATCTGGATTTGGGTCTTCAACTTAGTACCCTCAAAGGTCATGTTTCAGCCTTGGCTATTTTCTTCCAAAGATCCTTTGCGAACCATCGTCTGGTTAAGACCTTTTTTCAGGGGGTTACTCACGTGCGTCCTCCACGTAAGCCTATGTTACCAGTCTGGGATTTGAACTTGGTCTTATCGGCCTTGCAGTGTCTATATTCTAAGCATACAGTACGTCCTGCTACAATATAATACTTACACGTGGGTAATCCTCCGCCAGACATGCATGCAAAAACAGGCTCCTCCCGGCCCTTCATATACCCAGGGACGTCCCACAAATCCCCAGATTTCTCTGCAGTGCTGACTGCGAAGACATGAAGTATCACTCTCTCGCAGGTGAGCGGGGCTTTTACAGCCTGTGGCCCTGCAGGACTATTACCATCCGTCCTCTTCGATAAGGATGTGCCTCCCAGCCTGGGCTGTGCTGGTCGGGTGAAAGTAGGCAGCACCATGTGTGCTCACGGAGCTACGCTCCACCGCAATCCCCCACCATAGGGTAGGTGGTTTAGGCCGTTGGTGAGCCTCCATTAGATGCCCCTCCCGCATTGCTGTCCGTGCGATAACCCTGGGTACAGGTTCGCCTTCTCCCTCGCTTCCTCCCGTAGCTCGGGGGAAAAGAAAGGGGGGGCATGTGTGTGGCGGTCCCAGCATAATGTTATACACGCTTATGGCTAAAATCGGGTGTCAGTGCCGCACTCCTTGCTTCACATAACTCTTGTCTGGTGGCGCGCGTGTGTGTGTCCTTTTCATTATACAACAAGCGTGCAGCCCGGGCGGCAGCATCATCATTCCCTGATTTTGAGAACAATCTCCTTAACTACGTTCTGTATGTGTGCCCTATCCACTGCGGTCATTGACGTTGCGCGGGTTAGAGCTTCGCGCTCTTTGGTGGAGGCGGGGACTTGGCATGACGCGCACCACGTCACGGCCAGATCAGGCCCGCCCCTCGAGGTTCGCTTGGCGCCATTTTGACGATCTTCGTGCGCGCGTGTGGTTGTGATCCGCCTCCTCCCTTGGTCATGTAAGTGCCCTCCTGGGCGGTTTTTCTTTTTCCTATGATCCCTCATTCGGTTGCGCATGGCACTGACACCCCTCCTTTTGTCCTCTTATGTCTTTCAGACGCCAAGATTTCGGTGGCTTCTTCCGGCCTAACATATATTATAGCGGGTTCACATATCAAATTCTCCCACATTCCTAGCGGGTCTTGGGGCATCCAGGGTTGCTTATTGCATAAATTCCTGCGGGCATACTGCTCAGATAATCACCATATGGAGGCATCTCAGAATTATGTACCCGGGGTCCCTCGGGGACGAGACCGGCTGTGTACAGTGTGTGGCCAGCCCCATGCTGATGCTGACAGAGCACGGGTCTGCGGACCGTGCGCTGAACAGGCACTGACCCTGCAATCAGGTGTGCCAGCAGCTGCACCTCATTTTAATACACCTGTCTCCCCGGACTTAAATCTCACTCCTGATGAGTCTCACTCGAGCGGGGATGACCAGCACGTGCCGCACAGGCTGCCTACGGCTGAGCAGGTGCTATCTAGTTTGGCAGAGCGCTTGGGCCCTGGAAAGAAGCGGTCCCTGACGCCTCCTGGTTCTCCGGTTCCTAACGATACCGATGATTCTACTGCTATGCAGGACCTTGACCCTTCTGACGAAGGTGAGCTATTCTCCGATTCGGGCTCCTCGGATGGGATGCCCTGGAGCCGTGATGATTCTGGTCCCGGTTCTTGGGGCCTGTGAGACACAGATGAACTACTTATTAAGATTTTTGAGGTTTTGTCAATCTCCCCCCCTTGAGAGGCTCCCAAGCCTAAGAAGGAGAGTTTCCACACAGCGACGCCGCGCTTGGAATTCCTGGAACAGGAGCATTTCCAGAATCTTATATCCAAAGAATGGGAATCGCCTTGTAAGCTTAAAGGGGTCCCGGGGGTCTGGGATTGGAAGTACCCTTTCCCCCCTGATGTGGTTAACTTTTGGTCAGCACCTCCCGTGGTGGATGCACCGATTATAGGGGTTACTAACCCCCCCTTCATGACTGCTCCTCATTACCGTACCCTTCGGGATGCTGAGGACCGGCTCATTGACAGACTGGCTTCCCACGCCTTTTCGTGTGCAGGGACGGCTCTGTGCCCGGTCTGTGCCGCGGCCATCACTGCGGTGGCCGCCAGGACTCTCATTAGAAAACTACTTGATCACCGACCTGAGAACCTCCCCTGGGAGGTCTTTAATGCACTCTCAGATTGCCGCCTGGTCTGGCTGCGACAGTGGGGTGCTGACGATGATACGAAAAAGGCTCTCACTGGCCTTCCTTTCAGAGGACGGCGTCTATTTGGGGCCCGTTTGGACCTTTTTGGAAAAAAGGGTAAGGCACCCCTACGCAGAAGGCCGTCTCGGCCTCCTCGGGGCAGGGACACCCCTCCCTACGTTAGTGTCAAACGCGAACCTGAGGTGTGCTTCCAACTCTTCGGAGTGGATTTCCACCACGGGGTGGGCAGGCAACGCCCTGGGCCCTCTGGCAGGCTAAGTCCAAATCTGCCAAGACTTCCCAAGCATGAAGGGACGCCCTCGCCCTTCTGGGCGAGAGGACTGCCACAGCACCTGACTCCTATCTGGGAGCGTATCTTCTCCTTCTGGTGGTTCCAGGAGGTAGTTCCCCTGGACACAGGATAGAATTTGCAGGGCGGTCCCTCTCAGAGGTTGTCAGGGTGCTTCTAGCCCCTGTTTCCCTCAGGAGTTGGTGCAGGCCGTACTCGGCCTGCAGAGTCTGGGCTTACTTGCAAGTTGCCCTTAACAGAATGGGGCTATGGCCTCTATGTTAACCTTCCCCTTTCCCTCAAAATGATGGGGCAGTCTGGGCCATGCTGGCCTATGGTAGGCTTGGCAATTCTACACTCACAGGTAGTCCCTGCATGATATCTCTGTCTTGGGACACAGGCGCCCTGTGCAAGGGGGTCTTCTGGCCTCCTGTGGAGATCTAGATCCTTTTAGTTTCCCCTGTGTCTTCTGGACACCAAAATCTTTACTAGTCAGTGTTGAAGGACCAACCCTGCGGATTGGGGCCTTGTTTTTGGCCTCTCTTCTGCTCCCAGGCTACTCGCCAAGGCGCGGATGGGGGTGATGTCTCTGACATGCCTGTGGGGCGTCCGCACTAGGACCTACCGGATCGTCCTTCCTTACGTCCCAATCTCTACGTCCGGCCGAGTGGGTTAGTCGTCCTCTGGGAGTTATTTGGATGGGTGCTCAGTCACCTCTATCCCTCATGGTCCCTTATTCGCTATCTCCATTCCTTGGATTCGGTTCAGGCTTGAGCCTTCTTCCTTGGCTATATAGTGGACTCCTGGTTACATGGGCTCTGTCCCTCTTTGCTGACACCTTACTTTCACCAGGCATGATTGCAGCTGGTGGGCCCTTTGGTGGCGGATCAGATGATGTCCCTTATATACAGAGCCCTTGGGCTCTTCGGCACAGTAGGTTATTGATCCTGGATGGGGTTCCAGCACCCCTGGAGCAAGGTCTGTGCTCATTCCCCCTTGGTATGGTGGTCCCTCTTGAGCTGGTTAAATTCAAGGACCCTGTCAGGGGGCACCCCCTTCTTTGCTTGCATCTTCCTGTGAATGGTCACCTTGGGTACCAAGTCTCGAAGGTTGGCAGGGGGGGGGGGGCGGATTTTCTTCCAAAAACCCCCCACGGTTCCTAGGTAGGGTTCCTTAGAGGGTCCATCTTACCTACCGATTTTGTTAAAACAGTGAGCCTTCAGTTTGGCTCTATCTTGCTGGACTTCTCTTCAGGACCTGTCTATTTGGGGACTATTGGCCTGTCGGAGGACGGTGGTCTGTATTTATTATTGGTCTGGAACTTGACGCAGGATGATTCTCCTGGAAGGTTTCTGATCCTGATCTAGGTGGGGGTCTATATTTTCCCTGCACCTCAGTGGTATTCGCTCCAATGGATGTCCTTCAGTGGCAGGTTATGCTATCCTGGTGTCCCTCTGAGAGCCAACTAGGGTGGCTCTGTTGGGTCTCGTTAATATCACAGGGGCTCTGCCCTTGTTTTTACTGCCCCAGATTATTCTGACTCTGGTCATGGGGGCTTAGTTATTTTATGTCTGGACATTCTATGTTATATGTCTTCTCTTCATTCACCCTGCTATGTGGGGTTCTGCGCAATATTGCGCTGATAAGGGGACCCTTGATTCTGATGGCCCCTGGGTGGCCTAGTGGACTGTGGTTTGCAGATGTTTCTGCTGAGGACAGCGGACCTGTGCGCTCTCTCAGGAGTGCAGTTCTGCCCTTTGTCAAGCTCCTTATTATGTCGCCCCAATCTACAGGCTCTGGTCTGATGGCTTGACAGTTGATTCATTCACCCTTTCGGAGACGGGTTATCTTCTGGGTGACTTTGTCTATGGGGGGCTAGGAGCAAGCTTCTTCTTCTTCTCCTTTCTACGTCTATTATAGGGTATGGCGTACCCATATCGATTGACGTGAGTCTTGGTCTCTCCCCTGTTGGACGCTCTCGGTTCCCAGGGTTCTAGAGTTATTACAGCATGGGTTGGGGTTGGCTCCCCATCTTGGTACTCTGAATGTTCAGGTTCTATCCTGTCTGCCTTCCTGTAGAAGTCTTGTTCAGTCTTCCTTGTTAAGCTTTCTTTTGGGGATTGCGCACGTGCATCTCCCAAGTAGTTTGATGGTCCCTGTTGGGATCTATTTCATTCTGTTTGCCTTGCGGGTTGTTCCCTTGGGACTTATTCTGGATGCTGTCTGAACTGTTTCGTAGTTCAAGTTGCCCCTCCGGGGGCTGTTGTTTCAGTCAGACGTGTGCCTGAGAAGGTGGCTCTGTTCAGTTAGCCCTCGTTCATTATATATAATGCCCAAGGTGGTGTCTTATGATCATTATTTAAGTCCTTTTAGTCTGCCTATGGGCCTTATTCTTAGTAATGCTGAAGTAAGGGGGTCTACATTTCAACACCTGTTGAGGGAGTTTCCTGGTTGTTTCTTGTCCCTTAGGGGGACTGTTGCCCTTTGGGGTCTGCGGGCGCCTCCATATGTATGCGCCTGATCTTGTTTGCTTCCAGGGCCTGTGCGCCCTTTGGACTGATCTTGCTGGGATGGTTTGCCTTCCTGGTCCTGAGTAAAGGTTTCGGCTTCTTGCTGATCCTTGTTAGTGTAGGGGTCAGTATCCCCGCCTGTCTTGCGGGAGACCAGTTTTCAATTCCCCGTTGGGGAGAGTTCTGAGTTTTTCTGAGGCTCCTGTTGCATTTGGGCTGGTCAGGCCGTTACTCTGGCCTATTCCTTTAGGGGGAAGAATCTTCCTCTCTTTTTATTCTGTTCTACTTGTGTTTGCGTACCTTTGGCCCTTCAGCACCAGGTTTCTGTTAAACAGGTTTGCTAGACCGCTGCTTGTTTTCTGTTCATACCTTTTCAAAAGGTTTTGTTATGAGATTGACGTTAGAGCCTTTGCTCATGTCGTACTTGGTAGCAAGGTTTGCAGGTGACAGCGCCTTTACTGTCTGCTGTGCCTTTTTTGTTGGGGATCCCGCCCTACTTTATGGACCCTGCTATTGGATGTCCCACGTGTAAGTATTATATTGGAGCAGGACGTACTGTATGCTTAGAATAATACAATTCTGTGAAATACTCACCTGTAGAATTGGTATTATACGCATACAGTACGTCCTGCTCCACCCCACCCTCGTTTTACATTTTCTGGATCCCCTGTGATTGTTTTCATTGCTATTGTTACCAGTTTGGTGGTTGGTTTCTCCCGGCTTCTTTTCTCACTGCTTTTCAATGCTGGGGATTTGTGGGAGGTCACTGGGTATATGAAGGGCCGAGAGGAGCCTGTTTTTGCATGTCTGCAGTGAACAGCGCCCTCTGGCGGAGGATTACCCACGTGTAAGTATTATATTGGAGCAGGACGTACTGTATGCGTATAATACCAATTCTACAGGTGAGTATTTCACAGAATTGTGTTAATTTTTGACACTTAAGGTAGCCTTTTTGGTGGCTATCACTTCTGTTAGGTGTGTTTCTGAGTTGGCGGTGCTTTCCATCAAATCTCCTTATTTTGAGAGACACCAGGACAAGGTGGTGTTTCATTTTAAGCCAGATTTTCTGCCTAAGGTGGTGTCTGCTTTTCATCTCAATCAGGACATTGTTTTGCCTTCTCTGTGCCCTAATCCTAGTAACTCTAAGGAGCGGGTATTACATTCTCTGGATGTGGTCAGGACCCTGAAGTTCTATTTTGTGGCTACTGAACCTTTCAGGAAGACTGATGCTTTTTTGTTCTCTCTTCTGGGCCTAAGAAGGGTTTGGCTCCAGCTAAGTCCACCATCAGCAAGTGGATCCGTCAGGCTGTGATTCAAGCCTATTCTGCTAAGGGGAAGGAACCTCCCTTCCATCTTACTGCTCATTCTACTCGGGCTATTGGTGCCTCTTGGGCGTTTTTCAGCACCAAGCTTCTGTTGAACAAGTTTGCAAGGCCGACACTTGGTCTTCTGTTCATACCTTTTCTAAGTTTTACAAGGTTGATGTTAGGGCCTCAGTTGACGCTGTTTTTGGCCGCAAAGTTCTGCTGGCAGTGGTGGTTTAAACTGCCCGCTGTTACCTTTGGGGATCCCACCCTACATTACTGACACTGCTATTGGATGTCTCATGTGTAAGGAATCTTCTGGAACAGGACGTGCTGTATACTTGGAATAATACAATTCTGTGATTACTCACCTGTAGAATTGGTATTATAAGTATACAGCACGTCCTGTTCCATCCCACCCTTGTTATCATTATTCTTAGTTACCTCTGTATGGTGATTGTTCATTTGGGACTTTGGTTATTATTGTTCTCCCGGCTTCTTGTGTTACTGCTTGTAAATACTGGGGAATTTGTGGGAGGTCCCCGACCTATATAGGGCCAGGAGGAGCCACAAGCTGTTTTCTGCAGTCCAGTGCCATCTTGTGGATGTATAACCCATGTGTAACGAATCTTCTGGAACAGGACGTGCTGTATACTTATAATACCAATTCTACAGGTGAGTAATCACAAAATTGTATTTTTTCTTCGTAACCACCCTATCCTTCCTCAGTGCCAGGGTAGGGTGGCAGGGCGGGGGATTACTATTTGACTGAAATTACACTTTAACAGAGCTGCTGCCACTATTAACCCTTTCAGTGCCAAGCACGTAGATTCTACATGCTTGGTTCCACTCCACTTAAGTGCCAAGCACGTAGAATCTACGCGCCTGACTCCCCCCCCCCGCTAGTTAAAAAAATAAAAATAAAAAATATATAAATTTTGTCAGCAGGGCTGAAATTTTCAAGTAAAATTACAGTTATGTGCATGCTTTACTTTGGGGTGTTTGCCAACTCTTCCTTTGACAGTACCTATGCGTGTTGGGTATCAGTCTGTTCGGGGCATGTTGCTTTTTGAGATTTTACTTGTTTTATCTTGTTTGCATATAGTTTTTTTTAGGAAAATGTGGCTTGATTCTTCCTTTTTATTCTTTCTTAGGGAAACTTTGTGCAACCAAAGAATACATTGAGGGATTACTTCCAGAAAACTAAGCCCACATAAACAAGCTTGGTACGCCTAGAAAGCTTGAGGTGTGTACTTCCAGAGAATATATAGTTTGTGGGGGGTATTTTAAATGTAAATGGTTGTTTTTCTGGAAAAACTGCAAGGTGCACATAGCGCAGTTTTCAGTTTCAGTTTGGGGGAGTCTCCTGGGCAGGAAAGGGTGTCTATCAATACATATTTGGTACCGCTGTGACTGGGAGAAATTAGGGTTTAGCACGCAATAAAATTTTATTGACAAACTTATATTTTTTATTACAAAAAAACACTACAAATTGCAAAAAATAGATTTTTTTTTTTTTGCACATATTTCACCAAAAAGTATTGAGAATACACTAACAAAAAGGCCAAACAAGAGATTTCATGTTAAAGCTAGACTCTCTTGAAAAAAAAACAATATATAATTTTCCTGGGAAATCCCTGGAAATCCTTTCAAAAATCACAGTTGAACATGTGTAGCGCAAAATAGTGAAACATGGTCTGGCAGCAGAGGGCGACAAAAGCTGCAGGTAGGCTGGCAGCGAAAGGGTTAAAGGGAGTGACCAGCCAGAGGTCTTTTTGTCCCAGCATGATTCCTACCTACCTGACACACATACTGACCGTGAGCAAGAGCCCATAGGGGGCTCGAAACGCGTTGGTCTGCGCCTGAGGGGGGCCTTCCTGTCACCATACTAACAGTAAGCACTTGTTTGTTGTCTGTGTGCCCTTGCTCTCTGTGAATGGGTTTAAATATTTTGCACAAGGGACTATTTGTGATGGAAGCACTGGCACTTTATTAGGGTGAGGATATTAATTGTGAATTGTATATTAATTTTTAGAATAGTTGTATATATATGAATTTATTGATAGATTAGCACAGAATCACTTTGAAATTACTTATATGTATATGAGATTGTATTGTTAATGAGGGAGTGCGCCCCCTGGTGGCTTACCATGCATATGGTTCAGTAAAATTGTTTTTAAATTGGTTTTAAACAATATGCTACAATAAAATGGATTTATAAATTGATTGTTTGAGTGCAATAGTTAGTCTCTGTTGGGCTTTTTGGCAGGGGGTGTAGAGGTTACCCCAAACTAATACATTTGGTTTTTGGGTATTAACCCACAGAGCAGTGCACCTATAGAAATATTTACTGGTGCTGCCCACATTTCTTATCCGTAGCCCAAACGGATGTTTATTACTGGTTGAAATCTGAAGTAGTGAAAACCAGCCTTGATGTGCTTGTGCATACATCAGATACACATACCTCCCAACTTCTGAAAATGTGAACGCGGGACAAGCCATGCCCCCGACCACACCCCCGTCACGCCCCGACCACACCCCCGCCACGCCTCTGCAACACCCCCGTCACGCCCCGGCCACACCCCCGTCACGCTCTCCAGCAATGTCGGCTGCCTTCACCCCTGCATGCGTACGTTTTTTTTATCCCCAACCCAGCATACCGCCCGCCCCCCCCACCCCCGTGCGCCCGCCCCACCCCCGTGCGCCCGCCCCACTCTCTCACCCCACACGCCAGGAAGTTAGTATCTTCGCGCCGGCGTCGTTGTGGCCCTGGGCACACTGCCACGGCGCGCAGGGCGTCACGGGACATTTGTTAACGTTCCGGGACCGCAGGATTCTTTGCGAAAATCGGGACAATCCCGGGAAAATCGGGACAGTTGGGAGGCATGGATACATTTTGGGGCAGAAGCATGAGCATGCAGCTCAAAAGCAATCTAGAGAAACACAGACCTTTTGGTATTTGCATAATTTCTATATCTTGGGGCTTCTCTTCTCAATGTCACTTCCACAAGTTATCTTGTATAACATATGAGCGAAGAAGCATTTGCTGTGACATTGCATTAGGGTGATGGCTGTGGTGTTTGTCTTGCAGAGTGCGGAGGAACACTACAAGCTGAAGTTCGCACAAAGGACCTGTATTCCCATGCCAAATTTGGCGATGATATGCATCCATCAGCCTCCGAATGTACTTGGCACATAGTGTCGGAAGGTCGGTATGGAGTGGAGCTAGTATTCCAGAGTTTTGAGCTGGAGGAAGAGCAGGACTGTGGTTACGATTATATTGAACTCTATGATGGACCAACTGAGACTGCCCCCAGGTTGGGACGATACTGCGGCTCAGGGGTATGTATACCACAATCTCCTTGCTCTCGATGAGGATCAAGCATGTTATTTTGTGAAGCAAGTTTGAGTTTGTGTGCTTTTAAAAACCAAAAAAGTGCAAAATAAAATGATATAAGGAAAAAATAATATAAGGATATTATTTAAAGCAGTTTAAACCCTTCCTCAGCCGGCTTGCCACCCTTGTTGTGTCAAACACTTTGCTTTGCTCAATAAACTCACATTTCCTGGGGCTCCCATGGCAGGAACCCCCAGCTTACCTTTAGCTGAGTCGCGTCCCATAGCCCAGTCGTTTAGGTTGGGGACAGGAGTGTGCCTCAGACTAGAGGGAAGCTAGGGATGCGACCAGGAGGCTTGTCATGTCAGGCAGAACATTTGAGTCCAGCTAATTGGCTTGTAAAAGCAGAATGTTACGCCTCTGATTCTTCTTCCTTCCATTAAAAGAAAAAAAAGTTTTCACTATATCCAGTCCAGGTCGTCCCAGAAGTAATTACATGTGGGTATTCCACCGCTAGGTGGCGCTCGACTGCAAGATCAAAAGCTGTCGCTCCTCCCGGCCCCCTATAAAAGCAGGTGTCTCACTATGATTCCTCAGTGTTCATCTTGCAGTCTGGCTGCTGAAGATCGTTGGATACTCTCTCCTGTTATTGCAACTGTGCGAGGTCTCCTAGCCCGTCGGCCGATGCGGTCCTATTCCCACTGATCCCGTGGACCCACTATTGCCTCCCAGCCTTGGCTGATCGGGACTGTGACGGTAGGGAGAAGGGCCGGGGTCAGGCGTCCTGACAGAGCTAGGCTCTGGGCCGCAGACCCTGTCTAAAGGGTAGCCGGCCATAGGCTGATGGTGAGCCTATAGGGGAGGGAGGAACCACTTTTGCCCTCTTTATTACCTCTGCCCCATAATGTTGGTGTGTGTGATTGCCACTTTACTTTTTCCGTGCGCTGGCCATACTTACCTCCCTCGCTTCCTCGAGTTGTCTCTTCCTGCTCCCTCTCCCCCTCCATCACGCTGTGGGGGGGGCGGACGCTGCTCGCTCGGCGGCCTCTCCTGAGGCCGCGGGCCTTTGTCACTGGCCCGGCGTGAGTGCGCACGCTGTGCGGGGGACCCGCCGTGGGCTGCCCTGCGGCTTGTCTTGGCTCTTGGAAGTCTGCCTCCATCTTTACTGGCGCTGTGAGGAGGCATGAGGCGGGCGCTGGGTTTGCGCCGCCAGGGGGGCGGGACCGCAGTATGACGCTTTTCGCATCACTGCCAGTGCGCCCCTCGAGGAACGCGCAGAGCTGCTGCTTTTCGGAGCACCATCTTGCTGCTTCTCCTGCCTTGCTGCTTCTGCTGTCTGGGACGCCTCCGGCGTAGCATCACTGTCAGTGTAGTGAGTCCCTTTGTTTCTATTTTATTGTATTACTGCTATGCGCATGTGCTGTGGGATGCTTATGGCCCCTTCTCTGCTTATGTCTTTCAGGTCGGGCCCTTATAGATTGTGGGTTATGGTTCCTCCCGGGCCCTGAGCAGGCCCATTTTTCTAGTATGATCCTCAAGGAGTGGGAAAGGCCTAACAAGCTACTGTCGGTGCCTAAGGGCCTGGACAGGCGGTATCCCTTTCCTGAGGAGCTGATCCGTCTATGGTCCCGTCCCCCTGAAGTGGATTCCCAACACTATCCAACTATCCAACACTACGGTTATGCCGTCACCCGATACTGCTTCCTTACGTGATCCAGCTGACAGGCGCATGGATCAGTTAGTTTGTCATGCCTTCACCTTTGCTGGTGCTTGGTTTCGCACTGTGTGTGCCGCGGCTATTGTCTACTTAGCCATCAGAAAGAAGGTGAGACGTCTGGTGGAGATTGCTAAGTCTCGCAAGCGGGCGGAGGAGTATAAAGACCTCAAGCTTGCATGGATTTTGTTGCCTTTGTTGTCTCTGCCATAGATTGCGGCAATGGTCGGCTGATGCCGCGGCCAAGAAGTCGCTCACTAGTATCCCCTTCGTGGGGCACAGGTTGTTTGGGGAGCGTCTGGACCTCCTGGTTAAGGATAGTAGGCTCCCTCAGCGACAGAAGCCTGCGCGGCCCTTTCCTCTGCCTATCGCTCCTTTCGTGGAGGAAGAGGCTCTTCATTTTCAGGTGGCCACAGGAATTCCTGGGGACGAGGTAGGTCCCGCGGCCGATCCAATCCCTCCTGGGGATCCAGATCCAAGCCCCCTGTCAAGGCGCCTCACCCATCCGGGTTGGGGGACGGCTTCTGTTATTTGCTCTTATCTGGAGACAGCGCGTCTCGGATCAGTGGATTCAGGAGGTGGTGTCCTCCGGTTACAAAATAGAGCTGGCAGTCAGGCCACCCTCAAAATTTCTTCAGTCCCGCATATCCCAGGACCCAGTGACGGCACAGGGCCTGAGAATGGCCATGCAGCATCTTCTGCGGTTAGGTGTTATTTGCCCTGTTCCTTGTCAGAAGCAGGGTCAGGGTTTTTACTCCAACCTATTCACGGTTCCCAAGAAGCATGGAATGCTAAGGCCTATCCTGGACCATAGGGTCTCAACAGGTTTGTAGGAGTCTGGCATTTCCGCATGGAAACCTTTCGGTCAGCGGTGAGCTCGCTTCAGCCCGCGACTTCATGACCACGGTGGACATCAGGGATGCCTATTTGCACATCCCGATATTCCAGGGACATCAGAAGTTCCTGAGATTTGCTCTGGAGGACCAGCATTACCAGTTTGTGGCTCTGCCATTCGGGATATCCTCGGCCCCCTGAGTTTTCCCCAAAGTGCTGGCAGGCATCATGGCTCTCCTGAGAATCCAGGGCATCCACGTGCTGCCTTATCTGGACGATTTGCTGATTGCGGCTCAGTCCCATCAGCAGGCTGAGAGCGACACACGGACTGTGTTATCCACTCTATAGTCTTTCGGATGGGTAATCAATTACCCCAAGTCTTCGATCACTCCCTCAATGACTAGGTCCTTCCTGGGCATGACGTTAGACAGCTCTCAGGTCAAGGTTTTCCTGCCACAGCAGAAGGTGTTGGGCCTTCAGATGCAGGTGCAGACCTTGCTGTCTTGTCAGCGGCCATCGATCCGTCTGGGGATGAGGCTGGTGGGCCTAATGGTGTCAAGCTTCGAGGCAGTACCCTTCGCCCAATTCCACATGAGACCTCTTCAATTTAACCTGCTGACCGCCTGGGACCGGATGCAGTAGTTGCTGGAACAGGAATTCTCATAGTCCCCCCTGACCAGACAGTCCCTCTTGTGGTGGCTAGACCCCAGAAACCTGTTGGTGGGCAAGTCCTTTCTGACTCCCCGGTGGGAGATAGTAACCACGGATGCCAGTCTGACTGGCTGGGGAGGCGTTTGGCAGACGCAGAAGATCCAGGGTCAGTGGGGTCCGCAGGAGGACCATTTGCCCATAAATCTCCTGGAGCTGAGAGCGATCCGGTTGGTGCTTCTTCGCTTGACTCCCCATTTAAAGGTTGTGCGATCCAGGTTCGCTCGGACAATCAGACGGCTGTCGCCTACATCAATCACCAGGGTGGGACTCGGAGCAAGCGAGCCCTCAAGGAGGTGACCCAGATTCTGACTTGGGCAGAGGAGAATGTTCCCTGCATCTCGGCGGTTTACATCCCCAGGGTAGAAAACCAGGAGGCAGATGCCCTGAGCAGGGGGGCCTCTCGTCTGGGGGAATGGTCTCTCAGCAACAAGATCTTTCACACTCTGTGTCTCCGCTGGGGTCAGCCGGAGATAAACCTGTTTGCGTCCAGACACAATCACAAGCTCCCAAGGTTCGTCTCCTTGTTATGAGATCCTCTGGCCTTTGCCACAGACGCTCGGGCAATTCCTTTCCACTCCTTGGCCGAATGCTGCGCAAGATATCCCAGGAAGGTGTCCCAACCATCCTGGTGGCTCCTCGCTGGCCAAGAAGGAGTTGGTTTGCGGACATAGTTCAGATGTCAGTGGATCACTACATCATGCCCGACGACCAAGGGCTTCTCACACAGGGGTCGCTGCGGCACCCTAATTTACAGACTCTGGCTTTGATGGCCTGGCTATTGAGACCTCAATCCTGATGGGAAAGGGCCTGTCTGCCACGGTTGTGCATACCATGATTCAGACACGGATGTCTGGCATGCCTACATTGCTTGGTGTGAATCCAAGAGTCTCCCTTGTCGCACTTTCTCTATCTCTAGGATCTTGGAGTTTTTACAACGCGGTTTAGACTTCTCCGTCTCCAGCTGAGCACCCTCAAGGGCCAGGTCTCTGCCTTGGCTATCTTTTTTCAGAGATCCTTTGCCAATCATAGATTGATCAAGACCTTTTTCCAGGGAGTCACCCACGTACGTCCACCGCGTAAGCCTGTATTACCGGTGTGGGACTTGAATTTGGTACTTTCTGCTCTCCAGGGGCCTCCCTTTGAGCCTTTGTGTGATGCTGCTTTGTATGAAGCCTCCTTATTTTGAGCTGCATAAGGATAAGGTGGTGTTTCGTTTAAACCTGATTTTTTTCCTAAGGTCGTGTCTCCCTTTCATCTTAATGAGGCAGTGGTCTTGCCTTCTTTGTGTCCAGCACCGACTAATGCTAAGGAAAGGACCCTCCACGCCTTGGATGTGGTCAGGGTCATTAAGTATTACCTGGTTGCGACTGAATCCTTTAGGAAATCCGATTTGCTCTTTGTCCTAACACAAGGCTCTAGGAAGGGCTTGCCACCAACCAAGTCCTCTCTCAGTAAATGGATCAGACAGGCTGTGGTGCAAGCGTATTCTGCCAAGGGGAAGGAACCCCCTTTTCAGATCACAGCTCATTTTACCAGAGCTATTGGTGCCTCCTGGGCTTTTCAGCACCAGGCATCTGTTGAACAAGTTTGTAAGGCCGCCACTTGGTCTTCAGTTCATACCTTTACAAAGTTTTACAAGGTTGATGTTAGGGCTTCAGCTGATGCTGTCTTTGGCCGTAAGGTGCTTCAGGCGGTAGTGAAATAAACTACATGCTGTTCCGCACTGGGGATCTTGCCCTAACACTGCTTTTGGATGTTCCACTTGTAATTACTTCTGGGACGACCTGGACTGGATATGGTGAAAAATACAATTCTGTGAAACTGACCTGTAGAATTGTTTTTGAATATATCCAGTCCAGGTCATCCCACCCCGCTCTTTGTTCATTATCTCTTGTTTGCCTTTTATGGTGATTTTTTTGACCATTTTTGTATTGGACCGTTGTCCTTGAGGGTTTTTGTTGGAGAGAGTACATGCTGAAGCTATGTGAAGTAACATGGTTTCTTGGCCTCCCGACCTGTCTCTTTTTCTTACTGCTTTTAACCTGGGGAATCATAGTGAGACACCTGCTTTTATTGGGGGCCGGGAGTAGCAACAGCTTTTGATCTTGCAGTCGAGCGCCACCTAGCGGTGGAATACCCACGTGTAATTACTTCTGGGACGACCTGGACTGGATATATTCAAGAACAATTCTACAGGTGAGTTTCACAGAATTGTATTTTGACTGTTATTCTCAGTGTGCCACACACCCCGCTTCCCCTTTAATTCTTCACGATTGGGTTACTCACCGCCAGGTGACGCTGTTGCAGAGAGGAAGTCTTGTAACAAGCCCCCTTCCGGCCTATATATACCTGGTACCTCCCACTTAACACCAGTGTTTTTCTCTCTGCATGACGACAAGACAGAAGAATGAAGTCTCCTGCTTGCAGGTAGCCGGGGTTTTACCCCGGTACCCCCTTTGGGTCTATTTCTGCCCAGTTTGATTGTTTGATACCTTTATGGTTAAATGGAAGCCTCCCAGCCCAGGCTGCTCACTGGGCAATTGGTAGATGGCACTATAGGTGCCTAGGAGCTTATCTCCTCCGCTCGACCTCTTGCTTAGGGGCAATGCGGTTATCCGGCATGGTGATCCAGATTTGGGATGCCCCTGTCCCGAGGTTCCCCTTGGCCCCTTGCTCTCCCGTTACGGTCCCTTCTCCCTTCACTATGGGGGGGGGGAGGGGGGTTGGGGGATGTGTATATGCATGTGGTGTTTTTACTTGTATAACCTTTGTCAGTATTCAGGTCAGCACCGCAGATGGTGCACACGGCCTGACTCACTCTCTTTTTTACAGATTGCCCTCACTAATTGCTCCCTCTCTTTCTTTCTCTGGCAGCTCCGCCATTGTGCGGGATGCTGTTGGGCCTGAACGGCCAGAGTTTAGTTCCGCTTTAGGGCGGCTGGGGCGGGCCGCGCTGTGGCAGGCATGGTTGATGCTGCCTGTGACGCTCTCACCTCCCCTCCCCTTCCCTCCCTTTGTCCGGGTTTCGGCACCGCCGTTCGGCGGGCCACACTGTCAGCGCTTTTGGCGCATGGCCTCAAAACTCCCTGGTAAAGCTTCCCTCCCCCTCCGTTTACTAAGGACGTTGGGCGCCTTCTTGTTTTGCGGCACCGCTGGTTGGCGGGCCGCACTGTTTGAATCTAGAGGGGGCGGCGGGGCCCGGATGATGTAGAAGGGGCGTGGCTGGAGCGGCGTCGGCATACAGCTCGGCCCCAGCCGCACTTCCTCCCTCTTATCAGGAGTCAGGTGCGGGGCTCTCAGACGCAGGAAGCGAATCGCTGCTGCTGCTGTCCTTGTTCAGCCTTGTTTTCAGCTTTGGGCAGGTAAGCGGCCTCACCTCGTGTGGGGCCGTCTCTTGTTTTATTCATGATTGTTTAAAAAAAAAAAAAAAAAAAACTGGTTCAAATTCTTTTGACCTCTTTAAGCACTCTGGGCTGTCTTTTCTATGTGATTTTGCTATGTGTTGATATATGCTGTTGCATGAATGTTGTACTGCATGCTGCCCTCTTTTTTCTTGGGATCTTACTGTTGTTCTTTCCCCACAGATCCTGGGATTCCCTCATTGCAGTGGCTTCCCGGTTCTATTATACCTGGCTAGTCCTATTAATCTAAATTGGGATATATATATATTGGTATATTTAAAAAAAAAAGGGGGGATAATTATAATCAGAAATGAAATCCTCCCTCCCGGGACATTAATGAAAAGGGGCATCCCGGGTGGCTTATGCCTAAAACCCATGGTTGTGCGAATACCATAAATCACCATATGGAGGCTGCCGATAATACCGGAAATGGCTCTTCTGGGCCATCCAGGCTGTGTGGGGGCTGTGGGACTCCGCTCCCAGGCGATGATGTTATATTATGCATTCCTTGTGCAAAGCAGAATATTGTGCGTCAGTCCGTCGCTCCGGCTTCTGGCTCCTCGCAGCTTCCATCATCTCCTACCCCCCCTCCCTGTTCCGGACCCCCTGTGACATTGTCAAAGGTGGGGATTCGCAATCCGAGTTGTCTGCACGATTGTCCAACCTCGAGAAGATAATTTCCGTTAAAGCAGGGTTGAATGCCTCTGCGAAACGGAAACACCTTTCTCCTGTAGCTCCTGCTTCACAGGATGAGGGATGTGAGCCTGTGGATTGGTCCGATTACTCATTGGATGAGGAGGGGGAACTCCTTGTGGAGTCAGATGAGCCTGCAGATCAGCTTGAGGTCGATGCTATTGGCGAACTGGCTGCGGGGGTTTCCCTTGACACCCCCTCCATTCTGGCTCAAATGTTTGAAATTTTGAATTTAGATCCGCCTGAGGCTGTCGCCCTGCCAAAGGGTGAGTTGTTTAATGTGCCTCAGCCGCGTTTGGTATTTCCCAGACAACAACACTTTGAGAGGGTTGTGCTTAAGAAATGGGAACATCCCACGCGACTATCTGAAGTTTCTTCCAGTTGGGATAAACGCTATCCTTTTCCGACAGAATTGGTGAAGCTTTGGTCGGTTCCCCCTGACGTCGATACCCCTGTGCTAGGGCTCTCTAGCACGACTATGGTGCAGTCTTCTGAGACCTCTGCCCTTAAGGATGGTGAGGATCGTCGGATTGACCAGTATGCTCGCCATGGTTTTATTAGTGCCGGATCGACGATGCGCCTGGTGTGTGCTTCGGCGCTTCTTCTTTTGGCGGTTAGGTCCGTTATTCAGGATCTATGCGTTGATCTTGATCCCGCTTGTAATGAGTTTAGTGCTCTTAAGCAGTGTGAGTCTTTTATTTCCTATGTTCTGACCGCTCAGGATGATGCGCTGGCTATGAGTAGCAGGACAGCGGCAATGCTGGTGGCTATTCGTCGGTCAGTATGGCTGCGCCAGTGGTCGGCGGACTTAGTTTCTAAAAAGGTGCTCACAGCACTTCCCTTTGTGGGCTTGCGACTGTTTGGTGATAAAATTGATTCAGTTGCAAAAGGTGGTAAAATGCCTCAACGCAAGAGGCCTCGTCGTCCCTTTCGGGGGGCAAGTACTGTTAGGCCTTCCTTTCGGGGATTCAGAGCGGGTAGGGGGGCTTCCTTTCCCGCTACCAGAGGTGCAGGTTGGACCCGGGGGAGGGGCCGTGGCCGTCCCACTCAGTCCTGGGGCACCAAGCCCAAGCCTGCTGGTAAGCCCGCTCAGCAATGAGGGGCTGCCCTCACCCGTGCAGGTGGGGGGACGATTGCGACACTTCTCCCAGGCTTGGGACCAGGAGGTTCCGGACAGATGGATCCGGGAGGTGGTGTCCGGTTACAAACTGGAGTTCGAGTCTCGCCCTCCTTCACGGTTCTTATGATCTCGGGTGCCCATCGATCCTTTGGCCGCACAGGGGCTCCTGGCGTCGGTAAGGAATCTGTTAGAAATGGCGGTCATCCGGCCGGTACCGCGCTTAGAGATGGGCCTCGTTTTCTACTCTAATCTTTTCGCAGTCCCCAAAAAGGACGGGTCGGTTCGTCCCGTCCTGGACCTGAAACTACTGAACAGGTTCATCCGTATTCGGAAGTTTCGCATGGAAACTTTGCGTACGGCCATCGGTTCCCTTCGGCAGGGGTACTTCATGACGTCCATAGACATCAAGGATGCTTATCTTCATGTTCCCATCTGCCAGGCTCATCAACGTTTTCTTCGATTCGTGATGAAAGATCAGCATTTTCAATTCATGGCACTTCCGTTTGGCCTTACCTCGGCTCCAAGAGTGTTCACCAAGGTACTGGCAGGGGTGATGGCCATTTTCAGATCTCGGGGCATTCGTGTCGTACCTTATTTGGACGACCTTCTCATAATGGCTCCGTCACTCATTCAATCGGAGACAGACACCAGGTTGGTGGTCTCCACGCTGGAAAGCTTTGGTTGGGTGATCAACTTCCCCAAGTCCTCGCTCCGGCCAGGGTGGTGTCCTTTCTGGGGATGAAGTTGGACTCTCGTCAACACAGGGTGTTTCTCCCCCAGTCCAAAATTCATCTGATTCAGGAGTTGGTTCGGGTCCTACTTTCCAATCCTCGGCCGTCCATCCGTCTGGGGATGAGGCTGGTAGGGTTGATGGTTGCCTCCTTCGAGGCAGTTCCTTTTGCTCAATTTCACATGAGGACGCTTCAGCTTTATCTGTTGGCGTCCTGGGACCGGCAGCCTCGGTCGCTGGATCAGCCCTTCCAGTTGTCCTCCCGGGTCCGGCAGTCCCTCCAGTGGTGGTTGGTCTCGGCCAATCTCGTGAAGGGCAGGTCTTTCCTGACCCCTCTTTGGGAAATTGTCACCACGGACGCCAGTCTTTCGGGATGGGGCGGATTCTGGAAGGAGCTTCAGTTCCAGGGGCAGTGGGGACCTCAAGAGGCCCACTTACCTATCAATGTTCTGGAACTGAGAGCCATCCGTCGGGTTCTTGCTCTCCTGACTCAACACGTTCTGGGCCTTCCGGTCCAGGTGCGTTCAGACAATCGAACAGCGGTTGCTTACATCAATCCTCAGGGAGGGACTCGCAGTCTGGGTGCTCTCAGAGAGGTGTCCCTGATCCTGATCTGGGCGGAGGCCCATGTTCCTTGTCTCTCGGCGGTGTACATTCCAGGAGTGGAGAACCAGGAAGCGGACCGGTTGAGCAGGCGCTCTTCCCGTCTGGGAGAATGGGCTCTCCATCCTCAGGTTTTTCGCTCACTGTGTCTCCGATGGGGGACCCCGGAGGTGGACCTGTTTGCCTCTCGTCACAATTGCAGGCTCCCCAACTTCGTGTCGCTCTCCCAGGATGCTCTGGCAGCTGGGGGGATCTGGGGTTTCTGTACCTGTTTCCTCCGATACCCATGCTAGGCAGGGTGGTACGGAAGCTGGCTCTGGAAAGGGTGTCCGCCGTTCTCGTGGCCCCAAGGTGGCCAAGGCGAGTGTGGTTTGCAGACATCGTTCGGCTGGCAGTGGACCAGTTCGTTCTGCCTCTTCGGCCCGATCTGCTCACTCAGGGTCGGTTGTGTTACCCCAATTTACCAGCGCTGGGTTTGACGGCCTGGCTGCTGAAACCTCCATCTTGAAGGAGGAGGGTCTTTCTGACTCGGTCGTTAAGACTCTGATCAGTGCCCGGAAGAGGTCTTCTTCTATCATCTAATATAGGACTTGGAAAGCCTTGGTGTGAGATGAGATCTTTTCCTTGTAGGGTCTTTTCGGTCTCCAGGATTCTGGAGTTTTTACAATCTGGGCTGGACTCTGGTCTTCAGCTACGTACTTTGAAAGGGCAAGTTTCTGCCTTATCTATCTTCTTTCAGAAGCGTTTTGCGCTTCATCCTTTAGTTAAAACTTTTTTCCAGGGGGTTACGCGTGTGCGGCCTCCCAGGAAACCATTACTCCCTGTTTGGGATTTGAATTTGGTTCTTTCTGCTCTTCAGGCTCCTCCTTTTGAGCCTTTGCAAGATATTGCTTTGTCTACCCTGACTCAGAAGATTGTCTTCTTGGTAGCTATCACTTCGGTCCGGCGTGTCTCGGAGTTGGCGGCCTTGTCCATCCAGGCGCCTTACTTTGAGAGGCATCAGGATAAAGTGGTCTTTCGGTTCAAACCAGACTTTCTTCCTAAGGTTGTTTCTGCTTTTCATTTGAATCAGGATATTGTTCTTCCCTCCTTGTGTCCTAATCCTAAGAATGACAAAGAGAGGGTTTTGCATTGTTTGGATGTAGTACGCTGTGTTAAGTACTATTTGATTATTACGTCTCCTTTTCCTAAAACGGATGCCTTTTTTGTTGTGCCCTGTGGGCCTAAGAAGGGTTTGGCACCGGCCAAATCTTCCATTAGCAAATGGATACGTCAGGCCGTTATTGCGGCCTATTCTGCTAAAGGGAAAGTTCCCCCTTTTCGTATCACTGCTCATTCTACTCGCGCCGTTGGAGCGTCTTGGGCTTTTCAGCACCAAGCTTCTGTTGAACAAGTTTGTAAGGCCGCTACTTGGTCTTCTGTTCATACTATTTCTAAGTTTTACAAAGTTGATGTGCGGGCCTCAGCGGATGCTGTTTTTGGCCACAAAGTTCTGCAGACTGCAGTCATCTAAGTTATGCTTCATTTTGCCTTCGGATACCCATCCCTTGTGGACACTGCTTTTGGATGTCCCAATCGTGAAGAATTAAAGGGGAAGCGGGGTGTGTGTGACACTGAGAATAATACCATTTTGTGAGTACTCACCTGAAAAATGGATATTGTCAGTGTGCCACACACCCCACTTCACCCTCGCCCTTTTCGGTATCCCGAATCCTTTATATGGTGAAGCTTTTATTTATTTTGAGGTTACCTTTAGATTTACTGGTACCTTGTCTTTCTGCTTTTTAAATCACTGGTGTTAAGTGGGAGGTACCAGGTATATATAGGCCCGAAGGGGGCTCGTTACAAGACTTCCTCTCTGCAACAGCGTCACCTGGCGGTGAGTAACCCAATCGTGAAGAATTAAAGGGGAAGCGGGGTGTGTGGCACACTGACAATATCCATTTTTCAGGTGAGTACTCACAAAATGGTATTTTTTTATGCATGGTGTAAAAGTAGGCCCATCTTCTTGCCACCTGGCTTATTTTAGGATTTTTATTTTAAAGTAGCACAAAACCCATGAAGCAATCTCCTGTGTCCCCCTACTCAACCTCCTCGTCCGAGTACCTTGGGTGATGCGTGCAGATATTTTTGCAGATATACCACTGATGCCACAGCCACCTGGTATTTTATAAATTGGCAAATCTCAAGAATGCCCACTGGCCGCATCCCTGGTTTCCCTGTAGACTGGAAAGTGCCTAGCCTATCTCAATGTTCCTGAGTGTGCCTCAGCTACGGGGAAGCCGGGGAAGTGGACGCAGGCCGCAAAAATGCATTAGGAGCCGGGGATTTCAAACAGTGCGGCATCCCGATTTTGGATGCCCCAGGGCAGGCTAGCAGCCCGGCCCTGTAGTCTTTTAAACTCTGGAACTGCGCCATATGGGTTTTGGGCTGCTTGAAGTATTTTAGCAAAACAAACAAAAGTTAACAAACATGCAATTCAGGTTTAGGAAAGACTGGTGTTGTGATACTGGTTATTACACATAATCTTCCAGTCTTGACATTTTCTTCCTAGACTAAGCCATGCTTCATATTCCTTTGCCACTAATACACTTCAGGAAACCCTCTTAAAGTTAGATTTGCAGCACCAGAAAAATATCTATAATCCATGTGACTGTGCACATTCATAATAAATGGGTGTAAAGGTTACCTGTCTGGATCCAACACACTGGGGGTCCATTCTGGGGAAATGGAGTTATAAGTGATCAGCTAAATATTCTTTCCCAAACTGGGATTTTTTGGGATCATTTGGGGGGAATCATGTTAATACTTGCAGAGCTATTCTCAGAAGATAAAAATCAAATTAACACGTTAGCAGGGGACATTTCCTGAGAAACAGATAATTTCCAAAACAGACATGACCCTAGGGGAAATCTTTTGTTTGTTCTGCTTTTATCCAAAAGTGATCTGCAAAAAATGCAGGGCCAGATTTAGGGTCCATGGTATGTAGCAGCTATTTACTAGCAGCTAGTGGGGGGCCCCCACCAACCTCTCACACCTCACCACACACCATAATGTTGACCTGCTGCAGCCTTGTCTTCCAGGGGTCACGTTGGTGCCCATGATTTACTTTAAGACTCAAGCTTTGCCCACCCAGTTGGCTCTATCTTGGAGCTTACACTATCACAAACACAAAAAGGGATGATTTGCATGGCTCAGTCTATTTGGTAATAATATTAGATACAGCCTAGTGTTTTTACTCTTTAAATCCTTTCTGTTCTAAGACAGCACTTGCATCCTTGATAGTGGACTTTTTTGATTCCTTTTAGCCCATTATCTTAAAGGGTATGTAAACTCACTTAAAAAGAGCAAGCAGGCACTTCCCTTCTCTCTGGCAATCCAATGCTCCGGTTTCCAAGAACGGCACTCCGGGTGTCCTAGCATGCTGCCCTTACTCCTCACATCAGTCTCTGTGACTCCCTCCATTCATTGAATTAGAGAGGGCATGCCAAGGCAGTGCCTGACACACCCCTTCTATTGTAATGAATGAAGCAACTGTGTCGGGGATCAGCAGAGCCACGTCCGACAGCAAGCATTGATTGTGGGCCAAAGAATTCTGGACCGCATGCTCGTAGCACCCATTGCTCACAGAAACCAGGTCTCTGAGTGGCGGACCACACAACTGCAAGGATGAAGAAGATAAGTGCCTGTTTTTTTTATTCGGGTTTAAAGACCCTTTAAGCCTAACATGGCTCGTCCTCTCTGTCATGATTTTATTGTGCAGCTACTGTATAAATCCTGAAAAAATGTTTACATTGTAAAGACTGGGTCCTCTATTTTACATTTTACAGTTTTGTTACTTTTTGAAAGCTTATTTTCCTGATACCTACCCTGTTTCTAGTACTCTAGTCTGCCCAGTCAAAATTGGGTAGGTGGCCGTGGCCTGTTGGGAGCTGGACCAATTATATATTATGTCTGAAGCCTTTTTGTATTGTATTATGTGTGACTGCAGTATCTGTAACCCTTGCATCCCAGCTGCACATTTATAGTGTCATTTTCAGTGGGCCGGTTTAGTTTACTTCCCTGCTTGCTTTCGAGGATACATGCAATGGATATGATACAAACACACACGGGAGGGGCAGTCTGCCCAGTGTCATAACAGTTTGCAGTTATTCCAAGTGTGTCATACACTCCGCTTCCATAATCATGACATCTGGGTAATCTCCAGTAGAGGGCGAACTTCTGCAGAGATGAATGCAAAAAAGGAGCTCCTCCCGGTCCATAAATACCTGGGACCTCCCACTAATCCCCCAGTTTCTTCTCTGCAGGAAGGCGAGCAAGACAGAAGATGAAGACTTCTATTCCTTGCAGGTATGCTGGGCTCACGCCCGGCCATTATTGCCCCTATTTCTGCCTGAACCTTTATCTTTTAGTCCTGTAGAGCCTCCCAGCCTTGGCTGCAGGTCCTGGTGAGGGTAGGCAACACCTATTAGGTGTTGAGAGAGCATTACTCCTCCGTGAGACCTCATTACAAGGGGTAGGCGGATGTCCGGGTTGGTGATCCCGGTTTGGGATGCCCTGTCCCTTACATTATCCTCTGACCAGAATCTGGTTTCGGATTCCTCCCCTTTCCCGGTCCCCTTCCTTAACCCTCCGGGGGGGGGGGGGGGTATGGCCTTTTCCCACAGTTTGTAATTTCATTGCGTATACTGTGTGTGTGTGTGTGTGTGTGGTATGAGTGTTTTACTTTGTGTCAGGGTGTTTGGTGCTGACTTTTTACATTTTTTTCTCAGCCTGGGGAGCTTCTCTCCCTCAGGCTGCGTTCTGGGAGGGGGCGGGTCTGGAGCCCTCGGAGCGGCCGCCCCTCCCCCCTCGTTTTGGAGCCATGCTGCGGCCTAACCCATGGCTGGGATCCGCGTTTCTGGACTCGCCGGCCCGCCCCCTTCTCCTCTTCACTTTGAGGCTGTGCTCTGGCGGCCATTTTGACTGTCCCTGCTGCTGCGGTTTCCCGCCGGTCTGTGAGTGCCTGTGGGCCCCCTTCCTTAGCTTATACGGGTGGTACCCCTCTCGTGGGGGGCTGCCCTTAATACTTGTATTATTCCTAGTATGTCACACACCCCGCTTCCAACATTCATGACACTTGGGTAACCGGCCTGTAGAGGGCGATCTTGCAGAGATGATATGAGAAAAAGGAGCCCCTCCTGGTCCATAAATACCCGGGACCTTCCACTATTCCTCAGTCTTTTCGTCTCTGCAGTCGGCGAAGCATTCAGAAGATGACTCTCCTTCCTGCAGGTAGCCGGGTTACGCCCGGCCTTTTTCTATTTCTGCCTGAAGCCACATTTTTGTATTGTGATATTTATGTTATGCCTCCCAGCCTTGGCTGATGGGCTCGGGCAATTGTAGATACACCCTTGGGTGTATATGGGAGCTTGCTCCCTCCGTGAGACCTCATATAAGGGGTAGGCGGAATCCGGGTTGGTGTCCCCTGGCATGGGATGCCCCGTCCCTTTAAATCTCCTTGTGCCTATTGGGTGCTTATTGTTTTCCCCCCTTTTGGCCCTCCTGGACCCTGCTGGGGTGATGGGGGGGGGGGGGGGGGGGAATCTTTATTTAGGTAGTATCTTTTGGCCTATGCATTTGTTTTTTTTAAAAAAAGGGAAAAGATAAGAAAGTGACATACCTGTTTTGGGTTTTTTAAATTTCCCTCTCTTTCTTTCGTTCGGCCCCGTTCTATGATGTCATGCTATTGTCCTTGGCTGGCCCGCCCTCTGCTCTCTGAGCAGTGTTAGGTGGTGGGCGGGGCTTCGAGTCAGCGTCGCATTTCTGCTTCCTCTTCCTGTTTGACATGTGGTTTGCTGGTTCCTGTTCTGGTGCTGGCCTCCACTGGTCCTGGCTGCTGTGTTGGTGCTGCTGCTGGGCTTTTCTTATATCGATTGGTCGCAGGGCTGTCGCTGGGCCGTTGTGGTCACTGTGAGTACCCTTTAGTTATACTAAAGGGAAATCTTTTTTATTTACTGTCATTTCTTTCTTGCAGATGCATAAGGCTTATTGTGTTTTCTCTATCTTCCAGGTGGAAACTCTCTTAATAGGGGTTTCTCCTGGTCCTTGTTTAAAATCCTCCCACCTAGGGACTATTAAGGGGCATCCCGGGTAGCTTCGGCTGTAAAAATCCCATATACTTGGCGACTATATAAAAAATTAAGTATTGTAATACACACCATATGGAGGCATCTCAGGATACTGGCTTTTCAGTACCTGCGGGACAGACTCGGCAGTGTTTACGATGTGGGGCATTCCTTGTTGGGGATAACGCATTTCTTTGTGTAGCTTGTGCTTAGTTGATTGTTATTCAGCATTCAGAGGCCCCGGCCTCTTCTCCCATGGGTCATGGGTGGAGAGTCGCTTTCTGATGTATGTGCCAGATTGGCTCACATTGAAAAATTAATGTCTAGCTCTGTGGCCAAGAAGGCCTCAGCTAAAAGAAAACATTTAGCTCCGGCCATTGAAGCAAATGAGCTCGATTGTAGCAAGCATTTTGATTGGTCAGATTGTTCTCCATTTGAAGAATCTGATGTTTCGGATGTTTAGCAATTTGTGAGTGTTGATGCTGAACAAGGTGAAGGGGAGAATTTTGACACCCCTAAAGCTCTTGCTCAATTCTATGAGGTCTTGGCTATCGATTTTCCAGAAGCAGTCCCTCCTCAGAAAGGGGAGTTCTTTGGAGCCTCCAAGCCTCGTTTTGAATTTCCTAATCAGAAACATTTTGAAGATATCATCCTTAAGGAATGGGAAAAGCCTGCGCGGCTTCCTGGCATTCCTTTGGGCTGGGATAAAAAAATATCCCTTTCCTGCAGACACTGTTAAGCGTTGGTCATCCCCCCCTGTGGTGGATTCACCTGTGCTCAGTTTGTCCAATTCCTCTGTTTTGCATTCTCCGGAATCTACTTCCCTTAAGGATGGGGAGGACAAGCGTATTGATCAAATGTCTTGCCATGCGTTTGCTAGCGTTGGCTCGGACTTGCAGCCTGTGGTCTGTTAGGTCTGTTATTAGAGACCTATTGAATACCTCAGGGCTTGATCCAGCCTCTGATGAGTTTTCTGCTCTTAAGCGATGTGATTTATTTGTGTCTTTTGTACTTTGTGCTTTAGATGACTCTATGATCATGTGTAGCAGAACTTCTGCCTTGCTTGTTGCGATTCGGCGGTCTATTTGGCTACGCCAATGGGCGGCTGACACAGTGGCAAAGAAGTTGCTTACAGCACTTCCCTTTGGGGGAATACGCCTCTTTGGTGGATTCTGTCATTAAAGGAGGCAAAGTGCCTTTCAGGGATCAGCTTCCTTTAACCCTTCCTTTCGTGGTTCCAGAAGGAGCAGAGGATCGGACCTTTTCAGCCCCAAGGGGGATTACATGGAACAGAGGAAGAGGACGTGGCTGTCCAGGTCAGAGTTGGGGGTCTAAGCCCAAGTCCACTTCCAAGTCTGCCCAGCAATGAGGAGGCGCCCTCACCCGTACGGGTGGGGGGACGGCTGCGATTCTTTTTCCAGACTTGGGTCAAAGAGGTATCAGACAGATGGATTCTGGAAGTTGTGTCCTCCGGTTACAAGCTGGAATTCGAGGTTCAGTCTCCTCCCAGATTTTTCAGGTCTCAGATGCCCGCAGATCCGCTGATCGCACAGGGGCTCCGGACAGCGGTGGCGAACCTTTTAAACATGGATGTGATCCGCCAGGTTCCTCCAGCAGAAAGAAGTCTGGGGTTTTACTCCAACCTATTTACGGTTCCCAAAAAGAATTGGTTTTGTTCGGCCTATTCTAGATGTGAGATGACTCAATCAGTTTATTTGTTTCCGAAAGTTCTGCATGGAGTCGTTGCGTTCAACGATCGACGCTCTCCGTCAGGGGGACTTTATGACGTCCATAGACATCAATCTGCACATTCCTATTTGTGCCGCTCACCAAAGGTTTCTCAGATTCACAGTAGAAGACCACCATTTTCAGTTTGCGGCTCTTCCATTCGGTCTCACTTCATCCCCAAGAGTGTTTACCAAGGTCTTGGCAGGAGTAATGGCTATTCTCAGGGTCCAGGGCATTTGTATCGTGCCATTTCTCGACGACTTGCTCATCACAGCGTCATCTTTCAATCAGACGGAATTGGACACCAGAACAGTGGTGACTACACTAGAGAGGCTTGGTTGGGTGATAAACCATACCAAATCCTCTCTTCGCCCCGTAAGGGAGATTCCCTTTCTGGGCTTGATTCTGGATACCCTTCAGGCCAGGGTATTTCTTCCTCAGTCCAAGATTGTTCTGATTCAGGATTTAATTCATCTGTTCCTGTCCAATCCTCATCAGCCTATCCGCTTGGGGATGAGATTAGTGGGGTTGATGGTGGCCACGCTCGAAGCGGTTCCTTTGGCTCAGTTCCACATGAGGACGCTTCAGCTCTTTCTCCTGGCGAAGTGGGACAAGCGCCCGTTGTCTTTGAATCGGACTTGTCTGTTGTCTCCCCTCGTCCTGCAGTCCCTCCAGTGGTGGCTGATTTCGAGCAATCTCAGGGACAGCAAATAATTTCTGACCCCTTGTTGGGAGTTGGTCACCACAGATGCCAGCCTTACGGGCTGGGGGGACATCTGGAGGAGACACCGGTTTCAGGGGTTGTGGGGGCCTCTGGAGGTTCACTCCCCAATCAATTTATTGGAACTTCAGGCTATTCGTCTTGTGCTGCTCCGACTGACTCATCTCTTGCGAGGTTTGCCGGTTCAGATTTGGTCAGACAACCGAACAGCAGTTGCATACATCAATCACCAGGGAGGGACTCGCAGTTGGGGTGCCCTCGGGGAAGTGTCTCTGATCCTTCAGTGGGCAGAGATCAATGTTCCCTGCATATCAGCAGTTTACATTCCGGGGATAGAGAATGTGGAGGCGGACTCCCTGAGCAGAGCATGCGCTCGCCAGGGAGAATGGTCTCTCAACCCCGAGGTCTTTCAGTTCCTTTGTCACAAGTGGGGGACTCCGCGGTTGGACCTGTTTGCGTCTCGCCACAACCACAAGCTTCCAGCCTTTGTGTCTCTATCCCAGGATCCTCTGGCAGTGTCAGTGGATGCCATGTATCTTGCCTGGAAGGATCTGGGGTTCCTGTATCTTTTTCCCCCATTCTCCATGATAAGCAAGGTGGTGCGCAAGTTGGTTCTGGAAGGGGCACCAGCAATTCTGGTGGCTCCAAAGTGGCCAAGATGCCTGTGGTTCGCAGAGGTCACAAGGCTGGCAGAGGATCTGTTGGCTCTGCCTCTTCTTCCAGATCTCTTAACTCAGGGTCAACTTTGTTACCCCAATTTACCAACGCTGGCTTTGACAGCGTGGCTGCTGAAATCTCCATCTTGAAGGAGGAAGGCCTTTCTGATGCTGTCATTCTGACTCTTGTTAGAGCTAGAAAGAAGTCTTCCTCTGTGGTTTATTACAGGACTTGGAGGTCCTATATTGACTGGTGTGAGTCTAGGTCCCTGCCTTGCAGGGTATTTTCTATCCCTAGGATTTTGGAGTTTCTGCAACGGGGTCTGGATTTGGGCTTCCAGATTAGTACTGGTGGCTATTTTCTTTCAAAGGTCATTTGCTCTTCATCCTTTGGTTAAGACTTTTTTCCAGGGGGTCACGCATGTGTGGCCTCCTAGAAAGCCCCTACTTCCAGTTTGGGATCTTAATCTGGTGCTCTCTGCTATGCAGGCGGCTCCTTTTGAACCTTTACAGGAGGTTCCTCTTCATATTCTCACTCAGAAAGTTGCCTTTTTGGTTGCTATTACCTCTGTCTGTCGGGTTTCTGTATTGGCGGCCCTTACTATGAGATGCATCAGGATAAGGTGGTTTTCCGTTTTAAACCAGATTTTCTTCCTAAAGTGGTCTCTGCCTTCCACTTAAATCAGGATATAGTTCTTCCTTCATTGTGCCCTAATCCTAGTAATAACAAGGAAAGGGTTTTACATTCTTTGGATGTTGTTCGTTGTGTTAAGTATTATTTGGTTACTACTTCTGCTTTCCGTAAGACAGATGCCCTTTTTGTTGTGCTTTCTGGGCCTAGGAAGGATTTGGCACCCGCCAAATTTTCCATTAATAAATGGATTCGTCAGGCCATTGTTGGGGCCTATTCTGCTAAGGGGAAGGTTCCCCATTTTCGTGTTACTGCTCATTCTACTCGTGCTGTTGGTGCGTCCTGGGCTTTTCAGCACCAGGCTTCTGTTGAACAAGTTTGCAAGGCTGCTACTTGGTCTTCGGTTCACACTTTTTCTAAGTTTTACAAAGTTGATGTGCAGGCCTCAGCGGATGCTGCTTTTGGTCGCAAAGTTATGTCTTATTTTCCTTGTGGGATCCCCGCCCATTATAGACACTGCTATTGGATGTCCCAAGTGTCATGAATGTTGGAAGCGGGGTGTGTGACATACTAGGAATAATACCATTTTGTGAGTACTCACCTGTAAAATGGGTATTACGAGTATGTCACACACCCCGCTTCCCCCGCCGTTTTTTGTTCTGGGATACTTTATATGGTGTTTCTTATTAGTTTTCACTATATAATTTGCTCTTCCTGGTTCTTCACTGCTTTTTTAAAAGACTGAAGAATAGTGGGAGGTCCCGGGTATTTATGGACCAGGAGGGGCTCCTTTTTCTCATGTCTTCTCTGCAAGATCGCCCTCTACAGGCCGGTTACCCAAGTGTCATGAATGTTGGAAGCGGGGTGTGTGACATACTCGTAATACCCATTTTACAGGTGAGTACTCACAAAATTGTATTTTTGCATTTATAGTTATTGGTTTCTCATGGTAATTCTTATATGTTTATATATATATATATATATATATATATATATATATATATATATATTTATATGAGTGAGTTTTCCTGATGGGCCCTTTTCAATTATGTTTTTCAGATTGTCATGTGTGTGTGTATTTTAAGGGGTTTCTCCTGGTCCTAGGGTCCCTAGCCTTATAATTACTCATTTTCAAATCCTCCCACAGGGACCTTAAAGGGGCATCCCGGGTTGCTTAATTCCCTACGGTCATTGCGGCTGACCACAAAAATCACCATATGGAGGCTCCGGAGGATACCGGGCTCGGGCTCCCTCTGGGACAATCCCAGCCGTGTGTGGGTTGTGGGGTATCCCTTACAGCTGATAATGTGCTTATTTGTATACCATGTGCACAAAGGGCTATAACGCGGCAGTCGGATACCCAGCCTTCTGGGTCGGCACCTCCCGCTTCATCACCTTCCCCTCCCCGCCTTATCCGTGCCCCAAGTGACTCTTCGCTAGCGGGTACTCTGATGTTTGCTCTAGATTGGCCAGCATCAAGAGATTTATTGCTAGCGTGGTGGGCAAGAAGGTCCATGCTAAAAAGAGACATTTGTCGCCAGCCCTGGCCGCTTTGGATTTTGATGATGATTCTTTTGATGGGTCGGATTATCCCCCCTTAGAGGAGGGGGACTTGTTTGAGGAGTCAGAGGCTGATGATGTACAGTTTTGTGATGCTGATGTTGGGCAGGCGCTGGGGGCTGCCGTTGACACTTCCAAGGTTTTGGCACATCTCTTGGAGGTTTTGAATATTGCCCCTCCTGAGGCACCCCCTCTTAAAAAGGGGGAATTTTTTGAGTCCTCCAAGCCACGTTTGGAGTTTCCTACTCAAGTTCATTTTGATGCATTGATCCTTAGGGAATGGAAGAAACTGAGTCGGCTTCCGGGTGTTCCACAGGGATGGGATAAAAAGTCCTTTTCCGGTGGAAGCGGTTAAGCGTTGGTCTTCTCCTCCCGCTGTCGATTCGCCGTTTTTGGGATTGTCCAATACCCCTGTGATCCACACCCCAGATGCTACTACCCTTAAGGATGGCGAGGACAAGTGTCTTGATCAGATGGCATGCCATGCTTTTGCAATTGTTGGCTCAGCCTTGCGGCCTGTGTGTGCATCGGCGCTAGCGACGGTGGCTTCTAGGTCTCTGGTTAGGGACTTGTTAAAAGACGCCCACCTTGATCCGGCCAGCGCTGAATTCACTACCCTTGAAAGGTGTGAATTGTTCATGGAATTTGTCTTGGCTGCTATGGAAGACACTATTGTCATGTGTAGTAGAACTTCGGCCTTATTGGTGGACATGCGTCGATCTGTCTGGCTTCGCCAGTGGGCGTCGGACTTTGCGGCCAAGTAATCGCTCACAACCCTTCTTTTCTTGGGTACGCGGCTGTTTGGAGATAAGTTGGATGCAGTTGCAAAGGGAGGTAAGTTACCTCAGCGTAAGACGCAGCGTCAGTCCTTTCGGGGGGCTAGTTCCTTCAACCCTTCCTTTCGAGGTTCCAGAGCTGTCAGAGGTTTTGCCTACTCCGGGGTCAGAGGTTCTTCCTGGAACAGAGGCAGAGGTCGGGGCTGTCCTGCTGCGGCATGGGGTTCCAAACCTAAGCCCGCTGTTAACCCTTTAAGTGCCCGCCTACCTGGAGTTTTTGTCACACTCTGTTGCCAGACCATTTTGCACTATTTTGCGCTCCCCATGTTCAAATGTGATTTTTGAAGGGATTTCCAGGGATTTCCCAGGAAAATGATATATTGTTTTTTTCAGCAGAGTCTGAGCTTTAACATGAAATGTCTTGTTTGTCATTTTTTAGGTGTATTCTCAATATTTTTTGGCGAAATATGTGCAAAAAAATTTAAAAAATAAATTTTTTACAATTTGTAGTGTTTTTTTGTAATAAAAAATGTAAGTTTGTCAATAAAATCTTATTGCGTGTGAAACCCCAATTTCTCCCGGTTACAGCGATACCACATATGTATAGGTAGACACCTTTTCCTGCCCAGGAGACTCCCCCAAACTGAAACAGAGCTTTAGGGGATTTTCAGAAAAAATACAACTGTGATATGCGCTATGCGCACCTTGCAGTTTTTCCAGAAAAACAACCCTTTACATTTGAAATACCCCCAACAAACTATATATTCTCTGGAAGTACACACCTCAGGCTTTCTATTTGTACCAGGCTTGTTGATGTGGCCACAGTTTTCTAGAAGTAATCCCTCAATGTATTCTTTGGTTGCAAAGAGTTTCCCTAAAAAAAGGATAAAAAAGCAGAATCAAAGCCACATTTTCCTAGAAAAACTATATACAAACAAGAAAAAACAAGTATAATCTGAAAAAGCAACATCCCCCGAACAGAACAATATCCAACATGCATAGGTTCTGTCAAGGGAAGAGTTGCCAAAGACCCCAAAGTAAAGCATGAGCATAACAGTAATTTTTCTTGAAAATTTCAGCTCTGCAGACAAAGTGCGCACTTTGCGATTTTTCAACCAAAACAACCCTTTACATTTGGACTATCCCCCATAAACCATATATTCCCTGAAAGTACACATGTTAAGCTTTCTAAGCGTACCCAGCTTGTTGTAGTGGGCTCACCTTTCTGGAATTAATCCCTCAAAGAACTCTTTGGTTGCGCAGAGTTTCCCTAAAAAATGTATAAAAAAGCAGAATAAAAAACACCTTTTCCTAAAATATAAATATGCAAACAAGAAAAAATAAGCTAAGTCTGAAAGCGCAAGGTCCCCCGAACAGAACAATACCCAACATGCAGAGGTACTATTAACCCTTTTAATTGCCAGCTTACTTGAGATTTTGTCACCCTCTGTTGACAGGTCATTTTTCCCCGTTTTGCGCCATGTTTTGCGTCATTTTTGCTGGAATTTTCAGGAAAATTATATATATATATTTTTTGCAGCAGAGTTTAGGCTTTAACATGAAATGTCTTGTTTGTAAATTTTATTTATTATTAATTTTATTTATTATTAAGTAAAAAAAAATAAATAAATAAAAATTTTTTTAGAAAATTGCCTCCTTTATTTTAAATAAAAAATGTATTTGATTAGGGAAAACCATATTGCATGTGAAAGCCCCATTTCTACCGATTAGAACGGTACCACATATTTATCGGTAGCCCCCCGTTCCTGCCCAGGAGACCCCCCTAACTGAAACAAGTAATTTTTAACATTTACAAATAAAATACAACTACCATCCACACTACAAAGGGTTAAATCGAGAAAAAAAAATGACATAGGGTCCCCATTTTTGGGGGGGATTTTTAAGGGTTAAAAATCCTTAAAAAAAAAAAAAAAAATGACATGGGGCCCCCCCCCCTTACCCAAAGTAACCAGCCCGGGACCAGCTATGCAGGGTTTGGAGGAACAGGGCGCAGGGGCCAGCTTTTGTGGCCCCTGGCCCTGCAGGCTACAAGCCCGCATAGTCAGTGGGCCCGGGCTCTTCTGCCCCCCCCCCTGGGCTTTGGAGAGGCAGGTAATGGGGGTGCCGGGGGTTAATGGCAAGTCACCGGCTAGCGCAGGTGACTTGCCACCTCCCCCAGCCTTGTGAACTGGTATAGGGGTCATGGACCCCTTACCAGTTCACAAGGGGTTAAATGTAAAAAAAAAACACAGACACACAAAGAGAAAAAATATTTTATTATTTTTTTTTTTAATACTTACCTCCCATCCATAGTGGAGCACTCTTTCAGCCTTTTATAGTTGCTGGATGACAGAAAACAAAAGGGTTAATTAAAAAAAAATGACATAGGGTTCCCCCTCCTAGGGGGGGGACCCCATTTTTTTTGGAATTTTAAGGGTTAAAAACCCTTAAAAATCCAAAAATAAAATGACGTAGGGTCCCCCCTACCCAGCATTACCGACCCGGGCCAGCTATGGGGGCTTGTAGAGCAGGCTACTAGCCCACATAGCCACTAAGTGGCCCGGGCCCTTCTGCCCCCCCCTGGCCGTTGGGGAGGCAGGTAATGGGGGGCTGGGGGTTATGGCAAGTCACCCGCTTGCCGCAGGTGACCTGCCATACCCAGAGCCTTGTGAACTGGTATAAGGGGTCTCATGGACCCCTTACCAGTTCACAAAGGGTTAAATGAAAAAGACACCTCACAAAAGTATTTTATTAAAAAAAAAAAAAAAAATTTTACTGTACTTACCTCCTATTGTAAGCTCCTTTGTCCCGCGTCGCTCTGCTGACAGATGCCAGTGATCGGCATCCAGAGAAGGGGGAGACAGGAGATCAGAGGATCTCCTGCCACCTCCTTCCCCGTTGCCGATCACCGGCATCTGACAGCTGAGAAGAACGCGGAAGTCTGAAGTGATCGGGGCTGGGATGACCAAAAGGGGCGGGGCTTGGCGCGGAGACGGACGGGATGACGTCATAGCCCCGACCCCAAGGGGCGGGGCTTAGCGGCAAGATGGCGGCCGCCATCGAGGAGGAGAGAGCCTCCCGAGCTCTCTCCTGAAGATCGGTAAGTCCTGGGGGGGATCGGAGGCCCCCCAGGTGAAGAGGAGGGACAGCGGGAGCCAGCGCACACACAGGTAAGTGAATGTCATTTTTATTTTATTTTTTTTTTTACAGTTAGCAGCTGCTGCTGCAGAAGCGGGGGGGGGCGGCCTATTCCGGGGGCTCTCCTGGAGCCATCCGACCCCCCACGGGGGATCGGATGGCACCAAATTAAAGAGGAGACCCGGCCGGATCCAACAAGGGGTCAGGTGAGTATTTTTTATTTTTATTTTTTAAACCAGCAGCAGGGAAAGTCAAGCACGTAACACCTACGGGCTTGGCACTTAAGGCCCAGCCAAGCCAGCACGTAGGTGTTACGTGCTTGGCAACAAAAGGGTTAAACCAGCTCAGCAATGAGGGGGTGCCCTCACCCGTATGGGTGGGGGGATGGCTGCGGCTCTTCTTCCAGGTCTAGGCCCAGGAGGTCACAGACAGATGGATTCTGGAAGTGGTCTCGTCCGGGTACAAACTGGAGTTCGAGTTGTGGCCTCCTCCAAGATTTTTAAAGCCGCAGGTGCCTTCGAACCCTCAGGCTGCACAGGGGTTCCTGTCAGCTGTAAAAAAAAAAAAAAAAAATCTGGACATGGGAGTCATATGCACGGTGCCCCCCTCAAAAAGAGGCAGGGGCTACCATTCCAATCTGTTCACGGTTCCCAAAAAGGATGGTTCCTTAAGACCCATTCTGGATCTGAAGATCCTCAACAGGTTCATCAGACCCAAGAAGTTCCGCATGGAGACTCTGGCCATCGATTCCCTTCGTTGAGGGGACTTTATGACATCCATAGACATCAAGGATGCGTACCTGTATGTTCCAGTTTTTCCAGCGCATCAGAGATTCCTCAGGTTTGCGGTGGTCGATCAACATTTTCAGTTTGTAGCCCTTCCCTTCGGGTTGACCTCAGCGCCGAGGGTCTTCACCAAGGTTCTGGCGGGCATAATGGCCCTGCTCAGAGCTCAGGGCGTTCGCATCGTGCCGTATCTGGACGACCTGCTGATTTCAGCTTCCTCCCTTCCACAGGCGGAGTTGGACACCAACAGGGTGGTGTCGACCCTGGAGAGGTTCGGTTGGGTGATCAACCGCCCAAAATCTTCTCTTTCTCCTTCAAGGAAGATTTCATTCCTGGACATGAATCTGGATACCATTCAAGCCAGAGTGTTTCTACCCCAGTCCAAAGTGCAGGGGATTCTGGAGCTTATTCGCTGGTGGCTTCCTTCGAGGCAGTCCCCTTTGCTCAGTTCCACATGCGATCTCTCCAACTACACCTATTGACGTACTGGGACAGGTGTCCGCAGTCCTTGGATCAGCTGTTCCTGATGTCTCCCAGGGTTCGGCAGTCACTCAGGTGGTGGCTGGAGTCAAGGAACCTGATGAGGGGCAGATCATTTCTGGCCCCTCGTTGGGAGACGGTTACCACGGATGCCAGCCTGACGGGCTGGGGAGGTTTCTGGAAGAGTCATCAGTTCAGGGTTGTGGGGTCCTCAGGAGGCTTGCACCCCCATCAATGTCTTAGAGCTCAGAGCCATCCGGCTTGTCCTGTCACGGCTGACACCTCACTTACAGGGCCTACTGGTTCAGGTTCGCTCAGACAATCGAACGGCGGTTGCCTACATCAATCACCAAGGAGGGACTCGCAGCAGGAGTGCCCTCAGGGAAGTCTCTCTGATTCTCTGAGTGGAGAACGGGGAAGCGGGTTCTCTGACCAGAGGGTTCTCTCGCCAAGGGGAGTGGTCTCTCAATCCCAGGGTTTTTCTGTCCCTGTGTCACAAGTGGGGCACTCCGGAGGTGGATCTCTTTGCCTCTCGGCACAATCACAAGCTCCCGTCTTTTGTGTCTCTATCTCCGGATCCTCTGGCTCTGGCAGTGGATGCCTTGTCCCTTTCCTGGAAGGATCCGGGGTTTTTGTATCTGTTCCCCCCTTTCTCCATGGTGGAAAAGGTAGTTCGCAAACTGGTGCTGGAAGGGCCACCAGCAATTCTGGTGGCCCCAAGGTGGCCAAGACGGGTCTGGTACGCAGACGTCGTAAGGCTGGCGGTAGAGCAGTACAGGCTGCCCCTGTTTCCGTGTTTTGATATCTCAGGGTCAACTACTTTACCCCAATTTACAAACGCTGGCTTTGACAGCTTGGCTGCTGAAACCTTCATTCTGAAGGAGGAAGGTTTGTCGGAGGCTGTTGTTCAGGCCTTGGTTAGAGCTAGGAAGCGGTCTTCCTCTGGCATCTACTATAGGACTTGGTGGTCCTATATTGACTGGTGCGAGGCTAGGAGCTTAGCTTGCAGGGTGTTTTCGATACCTAGGTTTTTGGAGTTCCTTCAACACGGTCCGGATCTTGGTTTCCAGCTTAGTACTCTGAAAGGGCAGGTCTCTGCTCTGGCTGTTTTCTTCCAAAGATCTTTTGCCTTGCACCCGCTGGGTAAGACTTTTTTCCAGGGGGTCACTCATGGGCAGCCCCCTAGGAAGGCTCTGGTCCCTGTTTGGGATTTGATTTTGGTTCTTTCGGCTCTGCAGGGTCCTCCCTTTGAGCCTTTACAGGATATTGCTCTTTCTGTTTTCACTCAAAAGGTTGCCTTCTTGGTGGCTATTACTTCTGTTCGGCGTGTCTCTGAGTTGGCGGCTCTGTCGATTGAGGCCCCTTACTTTGAAAGACGCCAGGACAAGGTGGTCTTTCACTTTAAACCAGATTTCCTTCCTAAGGTGGTTTCTGCCTTCCACCTCAATCAGAATGTTGTTCTTCCTTCCTTGTGTTCTAAGCCCAGCAACGACAAGGAGAGGGTCTTGCACAATTTGGATGTTGTTTGTTGTGTTAAGTCCTATTTGGTGGCTACTTCTTCCTTCCGTAAGGTGGACGCTTTTTTCGTGGTGCCCTGCGGGCCTAGGAAAGGTTTGGTGCCCGCCAGGTCTACCATTAGTAAATGGATTCGTCAGGCCATTGTTGGGGCCTATTCTGCTAAGGGGAGGACTCCCCCTTTTAAGATCACTGCGCATTCTACTCGTGCTGTTGGGGCGTCCTGGGCTTTTCAGCACCAGGCTTCAGTCGAACAAGTTTGTAAGGCTGCTACTTGGTCCTCCGTTCATACTTTTTCCAAGTTTTACAAAGTTGATGTGCGGGTTTCAGCGGATGCTGTTTTTGGCCACAAGGTTCTGCAAGCTGCAGTGGGTTAAGTTGGTACATTCTTTTACTGTTTTCGGTTCCCACCCATGACGGACACTGCTATTGGATGTCCCAGATGTCATGATTATGGAAGCGGAGTGTATGACACACTTGGAATAATACCATTTTGTGAGTACTCACCTTTAAAATGGGTATTATAAGTGTGTCATACACTCCGCTTCACCCCACCCTTTTGGTATTTTGGATCCTGTATATGGTGAACCATTTTTTATTTTTGATTGTTAAAGTATTGTTATATTGGTTCTTCCTGGTCTCCTTACTGCTATCATACACTGGGGGATTAGTGGGAGGTCCCAGGTATTTATGGATCAGGAGGAGCATTTTTTGCATTCATCTCTGCAGAAGTTCGCCCTCTACTGGAGATTACCCAGATGTCATGATTATGGAAGCGGATTGTATGACACACTTATAATACCCATTTTAAAGGTGAGTACTCACAAAATGGTATTTTTGTGTGTGCAGTATATCCAATGAGATAAAAATGTAAAGCCATCACAGTCCCCCACTGAATATATGCCCCCAGCATGGAAGGCACAGGCAAGCCTAGACGTGCATAAAAGTAGAAGGCGATCCGGCTGCAGGGCTAGTGGTAGTAAAACATAACTTTTACCAATGCTTTTAAAACATCAGTTTGTGTTTGATTAGTACAGGTACAGGTAAAACTAATGTGCCACTCTTGCCAGAAATGGTTTGAATGCTGGAGCATGATCTAAGCACAGCTGCCATGGGGCCCAGATATTACATACTATATGTTGAAGGTTATAGGGACAGACTTTATATATACAGCAGCCTATATGGAGCCTGCTTCCTATAACTCCATGTCTATCTGAATGGCTGGCAGAAGCTGGACAGCTCGAGGAAAGTGGCCGCAGTGATGCTTGCCCTGCCCCTTTCTTTCAGCTTTACTAATTTTATGTTCTTGCCATCCACAGCCCCCAGAAGAGGTATATTCTACAGGTGAATCTCTGACCATCCGGTTCCATTCTGATGATTCCATCAACAAAAAGGGATTTCACATCCGATACACCAGCACAAAATTCCAAGACACTCTTCATGTCCGCAAGTGACACCCATCATTCTCTGTCCATCTGCTTTGTTGGTTTCTGGGACCAAGTCCACCTAAGCCGGGGAGACCACCTGATCTACAGGACCCCAACCTCTGTTTATGGGGTGGCGAGCCACAATGCACAGGATAAAGGCATAGAAGATCCTCAGGGATATCCCAGGCACAGCCTTATGTTGGCAGAAGAACAAAAACTTTTTCTTTTACACACATCTTTATACATCTTTAGCAACTTTTAGACATGTCCTGTGCTGAGTGCTGTTTATGTATACTATTAGGAACCACCTTTGTCCTGTGAATTTTTGAAGGGCCACTAAACTTAAACCACAACTTGCCTTATTTAGAGGTTTACGTCGAAATGATTACATTAAAGTGCACCTCCCTTCCTATTAAGCAATATCTGTATGATTGAAAGCCCAAGCTATATTTCCTCTGTTTTGAAGCACAAGCACTTCTACATTTTTGTGTTACATTCTAAGCATAGATTGAGGATCATGAAGGTGAGGAAACTCCTTTCTATGGAATGTGTTGAATGAGCTTGAACACTCTCTATATGCTGAGGTGCCTGGGCTCCTCCAATTATTATAGTGGGCATATTAGAAAATACTAAAATGGCTTGGAGCTTGGAAGGTTTTCTTAATTAGGGAAAGACATGAACGTATATCTATGAACAGGCTGCCTAGTAGAATATTTCCACAGAGTCATATAAGTCATATATAAGTAAACGAGTGTAGAAAGCCACAATACAACCCTAGAGTCCCCCTCTAAAGATGCACTTATGATTAGAAGGATGACATGCTGGTAGTGACACTAATGGACTATATTGCAAACAAACACACAAATAACAGCTGTTTCGGCTAAATCTTAAAGCTGCAGTACTGCTATAGACCCTAGCACCTTATTGCTCCCCGTTTCCCTCCCTCAGCCCGGGGTTGGCAGAAGAGGACACATTCTTGAGGATGACAAATGGGTTCTAAATATTTTGGGCTAGGCAGAATTTAGTGAAATCTTAGCTAAAATGTGGCTTGGTTGCAAGTAGATTTGGTAGGCAGAGAGACCCTACCAACTAGCTGTTAACATAGTGCAGCAGGAAAAGGCTACCAGCACACAGCCCATTTAAAGAGCTTTTCTAAAGCCATCACCATTGGTTTGGAGCCGCTAAAGCGGACCTAAGTGCTGGTAGCCTGCTCCCACCAGATTACGAAAAACTGTTTAGGGACCTCTGCTGTGGGTGGGGTGGGGACCCCACTAACAGGATTTTTTTTTTTTCTAACACCTGTAAGCTCCCAAAATTCAATACTTTTCCATTTTTTGAAATTATTTTCTAAGAAGTTTCGTAAAAGTTGTATAAGTATATTTGTGTTTTTTGATTAGTGGTCCTTTTCTTGGCCAGTAAGATAAGGCTGGATCTGAAGCATTTCTTGATGGCCCTTAAATGGGCAGTTTCTCTTTTTCTCCATGTTGTCTTATCACTCTGCAGCTTAAATACTTTTTAACACTCTATAATAATCAATATGTTTCTGATCATGTTGTTTATCTATCCCCACTACTCTACTTCAGACGGTCTGAGTAAGCTTAGAATTTTACTCACTGAGCCATACAGAAGCTTCTGATGCCACTCAGCTCAGTGAGAATGTCTGCTTTGAATGTGTAAGCTATGGACTTATTAAAGATGGTCGCCACTGTGAATCAGAGTGTTGGGCCGGTGCTGTGTCCACAGTATTGTGCTTAATGTAAAAATATGCAAAACTAAGAAGACTACACGTGAATAGAATGGCTGATAATGTGTATACATATAATAATTTGGTATGTGTGCACAGTCTACAAGAAATACAGACCATGGCATGACCAAGCCCGTGTCCATTATCTAGTTCAGTGTGTATAATGTAGGTTGCTTAGCTTTGATCTTTTCCTCACCTTGGTGCTTCCTGATTTTTAAAGGTGAGCCTGATATTCAGAAGAGCATAGATGTAGATCGACCCAAAATAACTTTTGTTATGCAGTATATGCACGCCAAGATCAACAAAAGTTAATACAGAAGTTATTTGAAGCTTTTTAATGTGTTGTACAATTTTTCTCATTTGTTCAGAAAGATGTTTTAATTGCTTTCATTAGACACAGAGCTTTAATATACATATTAAGATATATTTTATTAAAGGCCACTTGAAAACCCATTTCCCAGTCTTCGGAAAAATAGCTACCAAAGTATTTTGTTACGGTGTCAATAACCAATGGAGTAAAGAACAAGCAACACAAATGCTCATCTAGATGCCAGTAAAGAAATCACTGGATTATGTAACTGAGCAGGCAAAGTGCAGTCCTTTGGGTAATCCGATTACTTTTATTTTTACTGGCAGCTATGTCTAGGAGTTATAAAGCCTTCATTTTCTAGTTGGGTGAATCCTCTTTAGCCATTAGGGAGGCTTGCAAGGCCAGGGGCTAGGGGGACAGCAGTTGGTTTAGCCATAATGTAATTGATTGTAGATCTGTCAGTGCAGGCGTGTATGTCCACATCCTTCACTCCTCTTGTCAGTGACTTTTTGCTTTTTTGTAAGCTTTTTTTAAGGCAAACTACCTCTGCAGACAATATATTGACGTGAGGGACAGTGATCACACATTTCTCTAGATATTGTGGCTGCCAACCTGACCCCTTTAGCTTTATTAAGGCACAACATACCATCATTAACTTCCGGCATTGTTTATATGTGCTTACATTATCCACCCCTGAATATGAGTGTGCTCTGGCAATACATTAATATATGACTGCTGCTCCCCAGCATGTTTGGGATATAAGGACATTTCAGTAAAGCAGGGATGGTGGTGTTGTGAACAAAAAATATAAAGTTAGGGGACAGTTGAGGCAATGGGAATAATAAGACAAGACAAGCAAGGAGCTCACCTGAAGCCTGTCCCAGGTGCCTCTCCTTCATTTCCTGCAGTGCACAGTAGATGCTTGTCTCCAAAATGTACCCCTCCATTTAATTCCATTCCTCCATGACCATGCTACAGATGTGGTTGCATGGTTGTCCTAGTCCATCAAAGCACCCAGCATGAGCACAATGGTCTGGCTGGAAGTGCTGAGGGACAGGGAAGGACATGCAATCACATCTGGGGTGTAATAATGGAGGAACTGGCATTAAAAGGAAACATTGGGCATGGATGTTGATATGAAGGAACTGTACTCCACATTTGGTGGACCTGTCCAAAGAAGATTCTGGTCAACAGTCCAGTCACTAACAGGACAAATTATCCATAGAGATCCATGTAGAGCCCTGCCCTATATAAAGCCAGAGGATGGTACCAAGAAACAACATGAGCTAATCACCTTTAATTTTTCTGGCTGCAAATCATCGCAAAAGCATGGAAAAAGGACAAAGTGCCTTTCCGGGAGGTTCAAGATATAATAAATGGATTTCTATTTTATAAGAAGCTAACTAGTGTCAATGATCAATAAAAAAAGTCTTAGTTTCTGCTGGTTCAATAGGGGTGAGGAGAAATGTCTGATTATCAGGATTTTCCCATTGCATGGCACGGCCTGCTTCAAACATTCATTACATCTGGGTAATCCTCCACAAGGTGGCGCAGTGTACTGCAGAAGAGTTGTGGCTCCTCCCGGTACCATATAAAAACGGAATCACCATAAACGTATCCAGTTTTTTCTCTGCAGTGATTCTGCGAAGATAGAAGATGGCTCTCTCTATTGCGCAGGTGAGCGGGGCAACCAAGCCTGCGGCCCTGCATGGCTATTTCCACCCGTTTCCGGACCCTCTGTGCCTCCCAGCCTCGGCTGACGGATCGGGTGAGGGAAGAGGAGCACTAGGGTCAAGTGCTCAAGGAGCGCTGCTCCAAGCCACAGACCCTGTACCACAAAGGGTAGCTGGCCATAGGCTTTATGGTGAGCCTACTAGGGATGCGGAGTTCCTGTACTAGCTTCTGAGGGGGTGAGTGTTTTGGGACTATGTACTTTTACTGGCGTTTGGGGTCCCCCCCCATCCCTGGCCTGGGCTCTCGCCGCTGCTCGCTCGCCTTCCTCTCCCCCTCCCCGTCGTGTGTTCCGGGGCGGGTGGTAGTGGTGAGGGTGGTTTTTTTAGCCTTTCAAACTGTTTTTATCTTGTTTTTAACAGTTTTTTCGCTGCCTCGCTGCTTTGTACTAAGCTCCGCGGCGTTATATCTGTGAGGCATTTTTTCTACTGTTGATGACGTCGGCGAGGTCACGTGAGCACCGTTTTTCACGCTCTTCGGGGGGGCGGGGCCGGAGGATGATGTGTATCGCGTCGTCCTCCCGTGGCCCGCCCCTCAAGGTTCCTCTGCTGGTGCTATTTTGACTCTGCTGCGCGTCTGGGGCCCTTCTTTATCCCGGAGCTGCGGTGGTGATCCCTGTCTATTGTCGCTTCCTCCTGTGGTCTGGCGACTGATGCCCTTGCCCTGCTTGGTCCGTGAGTCCCCTTCGGGGGTTTTTGGTTCCTTGGGGCATGTGTTGCGGGATGCTTATGTGTCTTATGTCTTTCAGGCGGGACAACTGTGGGTTGTGGTTTCTTCCGGTCCTACCCCTTACTATCCCTCATCTTCCCTTACTGGCTTCTGAGGGCATCCCTTGGGGGGTGGCATCCCGGGTGGCTTTTATTAGCCTTTACACTGTGCTGGCCTGTTGCGCCTGTGTTAATCACCATATGGAGGCTTCTGGGGATAGCGTGCTTAGGGGTCCTTCGGAGCAATCCAGGCTGTGTTCCATGTGTGGGGTATCCCCTGTGAGTAACAGTGTCTCGGTGTGCATGCCGTGCGCCCAAGGTATCCTTGCACTCCAGGCTGTGCTGCCCGTTTCGCTTTCCAGCTCTTCGCCCCCTTCGGCATCGCCTACCCCCCCCCCCGCACCTGCATTTATCCCCCAGTGAGGGGGATACTAGCAGGGGGTCACAGTCTGATCTGGCCCTGCATGTGGCCAGTATTGAAAGGCAGCTTGCCAGGCCTGTTCCACGTAAGGCCTCTGGCAAGAAGCGGCACCTAGCTCCCGTGACATCCCTCTTTCCTGAGGAGGATGAGGGACCTGATACTTTTGTTGGCCCTTACCCCCTAGAGGAGAGGGAACTCTTTCAGGACTCTGACTCCAGCAGGAGGGTTACGGCAGTGACCCTGGGTCTGCGTCTGGTGAGGACTCATGGTTCCCTGAGGACACTGATAGCCTGATAGCTCACATTTTTTAAATCTTGCACATTGTCCCCCCTGAGGTGGCTAATAGGAAGCAGGGTGAGCTCTTTCGTCCTGATAAACAGCGCCTGGAGTTCCCTGAGCAGAGCCCGCGGTGCCCAAAGGGTGGGATAGGAGGTATCCCTTTCCCGCTGACCTAGTCAAGCCATGGTCGTGTCCCCCTGAGGTGGACGCTCCCGTGCTAGGGCTGTCCAAAACCTCGGTCATGCCTTCCCCTGACACTACTATACTGTGGGACAGCTGGCCTGCCAAGCTTTTACGTGTGTGGGGACTGGGCTGCGGCCGGTCTGCGCTGCTGCCATTACAGCTATTGCCCTTAAGAAATAGCTCAAGCGTCTCCTTGATGGCGCTACGGCTGGTAACAGGGGGGAGGATTATAGGTCCCTTTTGCTTTGCTCTGATTTTGTTGCTTTTGTCCTTACTGCCATGGATGATGCGGTACGGATGTGTGGTAGGGCCTCTGCCCTTTTGGTAGCTATGCGCCGCTCTGTTTGGCTGCGTCAGCGGGCGGCTGATGCTGCCGCTAAGAAGGCTCTTACTGGGCTCCCCTTTACGGGGCTGCGGCTCTTTGGTGAGCATCTGGATGTTTTAGCCAAGGATGGTAGGCTGTCTCAACGTAGGAGGCAGCCTCGGCCTTTTCGGGGGCCCTCCTCTTCCCTTCCCTCCTTTCGTGCCCCAAGAGGAGGTCGTGGCTCCCTCTTCTCGGGTACCCACAGGGATTCTTGGGGCTGTGGCAGATCCCGTGGTCGTCCCGGTATCTCATGGGGCCCCAAGCCCAAACCTTCCCCCAAGCCCCTTCAGGCATGAGGAGGCGCCCTCACCCATCCGGGTGGGGGGGCGGCTTCGGCTCTTTGCTCACGTCTGAAGGCTACGTGTCTCAGACCGGTGGATTCAGGAGGTGGTGTCCTCCGGTTACAAGATAAAGTTTGCAGCCTGGCCGCCCCCAAGATTCATCAGATCCCGGATGTCTCAAAACCCTCTGTCAGCTCAGGGTTTGCGCCTTGCGGTTCAACGTCTGTTGGAGTCGGGAGTCATTTGCCTGGTGCCTTCCCATGAACGGGGTCGAGGGTTCTACTCCAATCTGTTCACGGTCCCCAAAAAAGATGGGTCCCTGAGGCCCATCCTGGACTTGAAGGGTCTCAACAAGTTTGTCAGGTTCAAGCATTTTCGCATGGAGACTCTACGCTCGGCGATCAGTACCCTGTGCCCGGGCGACTTCATGACCTCAGTGGACATCAAGGATGCCTACCTTCACGTGCCAATCTTTCCAGGTCATCAGAGATTTCTCAGGTTCACTCTAGAGGATCAGCATTACCAGTTTGTGGCCTTACCGTTCGGTATTACCTCGGCCCCTCGGGTGTTCACCAAGGTGCTGGCGGGCGTAATGGCTCTGCTGCAGAATCAGGGCATTCGCATCCTCCCTTACCTGGACGACATTCTGATTGCGGCTCAGTCTCTTCATCAGGCCGAGAAGTATACTCTGGTGGTGACCTCCACTCTCAAGTCCTTTGGCTGGGTGATCACTATCCCAAGTCTTCACTATCTCCGTCTTTTGTGAGGTCCTTTCTGGGCATGACTCTGGATACCTCTCAGGTCAAGGTATTCCAGCCTCAGCAGAAAGTGGAGGGCCTTGAGGAGCAGGCATGGACTCTGCTCTTGTGTCCCCATCCCTCCATTCGGCAAGGGATGCAGTTAGTGGGTCTGATGGTGTCCTGCTTCGAGGCGGTCCCTTTTGCTCAGTTTCACATGAGACCTCTTCAGTTGCACCTCTTGTCAGTCTGGGATCGGGACCCTGTGTCCCTGGACCAGGAATTAGCTCTGTCCCCCCTGGCCAGACAGTCCCTCTCGTGGTGGCTGGACTCAGGAAATCTTCTAGTGGGAAGGACCTTTCTGCCCCCATGCTGTCACCACAGATGCCAGTCTGACCGGTTGGGGGGGCTTTTGGAAGTCTCTAAAGTTCCAGGGTCGGTGGGGCCCCCAGGAGGCCCATGCTCCCATCAATGTCCTGGAACTAAGGGCGATCAGGTTGGTTCTTTCTCAGCTGACCATGCACCTTCGGGGTCGGGCTGTTCAGATCCACTCGGACAATCATCAGGGAGGGACTCGGAGCAAGCAAGCCCTCAAGGTAGTGTCTCTGATACTGTCTTGGGCGGAAGAGAATGTCCCTTGCATCTCAGCGGTTTACATTCCGGAGGTGGAGAACCAGGAGGCAGACTCCCTGAGCAGGGGGGCGTCTCGGCTGGGGGAATGGTCCCTCAGCAACAAGGTATTTCACTCCCTGTGTCACGGCTGGGGTCAGGCGGATGTGGACCTGTTTGCGTCCCGCCACAACCACAAGCTTCCCAGGTTTGTCTCCCTGTCACAGGACCCCCTGGCCTTCGCCACGGATGCGCTAGCAATGCCTTGGACAGAGTTCCGGCTCCTCTGTGTTCCCTCATTTTCCTCTGCTGGGCAGGGTGTTGCGCAAGATAGCCCAGGAAGGGGTACCAGCCATTCTGGTGGCTCCCTGTTGACCAAGGAGGGTGTGGTTCGCAGACGTTGTGCAGTTGGCAGTAGATCAGTACGTCCTGCCCAAGGATCCAGATATGCTCACTCAGGGACAACTGTGCCATCCCAATTTACAAACGCTGGCTTTAACGGCTTGGCTGCTGAAACCTCCATCTTGATGGATAAGGGTTTGCCAGCTTCTGTTGTTGATACCATGATTAGGGCTACGAAGAATTCCTCATCCTTTATGTACTACAGGATCTGGCATGCTTACATTGCCTGGCGTGAGTCCTAGTCTCTTCCTTGTCGGGTGTTTTCTATCCCCAGGATTCTGGAATTTTTGCAACATGGTTTGGATTCGGGCCTTCAACTTAGTACCCTCAAGGGACTGGTGTCAGCTCTGGCATTTTTTTCCAGGGAGTTACTCATGTGCGTCCGCCACGTAAGCCTTTGCTACCGGTTTGGGACCTGTTGTCTGCTCTGCAGGGTCCTCCCTTTGAGCCTATCCGTGGGGCTGCTTTGCCCATTCTGACTCTTAAGGTGGCCTTTTTGGTGGCCATTACTTCTGTCAGGCGAGTTTCTGAGCTGGCGGCGCTTTCCATCAAACCTCCTTATTTTGAAAGGCATCAGGAATTTCTTGCCTAAGGTTGTGTCTGCTTTTCATCTCAATCAGGACATTGTTTTGCCTTCTTTGTGTCCTAACCCTGCTAATTCCAAGGAGCGGACCCTTCACTCTTTAGATGTTGTCAGGGCTCTGAAGTTTTATTTGGTTGCTACTGAGTCTTTCAGGAAATCTGACACTCTTTTTGTTCTTCCTGCTGGACCTAGGAAGGGTTTGGCTCCGGCTAAATCCACTATCAGCAAGTGGATTCATCAGGCGGTGGAGCAGGCCTATTCTGCCAGGGGGAAGGTTCGTCCTTTTAGGGTTACTGCTTATTCCACTCGTGCTGTTGGTGCCTCTTGGGCTTTTCAGCACCAAGCTTCTGTTGAACAAGTTTGTAAGGCCGCTTACTTGGTCTTCTGTTCATACTTTTTCCAAGTTTTTACAAGGTTGATGTTAAGGCCTCAGCTGATGCTGCTTTTGGCCGCAAGGTACTTCAGCCGGTAGTGGTTTGAACTGCCTGCCGTCACTCTTTGGGGATCCCACCCTACTTTATGGACACTGCTTTTGGATGTCCCAGATGAATGTGTGAAGCAGCCGTGCCATGCAATGGGAAAAAGACAATTCTGTGAGTACTCACCTGTAGAATTGCTTTTACCATGCATGGCACGGCCTGCTTCACCCCACCCTTGTTATCGTTATTCTTGGTTGCCTCTTTATGGTGATGGTTCCAAGTTAGTTGGGTTTTTTTATGTTACCTTTTTTTGCCTTTATTAGCTCCCGGTTTCTTGAATAACTGCTTGTCAATTCTATGTTGATTCAGTTTTTATATAGTACCGGGAGGAGCCACAACTCTTCTGCAGTACACTGTACCTCCTTGTGGCGGATTACCCAGATGTAATGAATGTGTGAAGCAGGCCGTGCCATGCATGGTAAAAGCAATTCTACAGGTGAGTACTCACAGAATTGTCTTTTTCTTTTCTCTGTTACTTTTGCACCCAACTAGTCTCCTCCCCTCGCCTACTCCACCACCGTTCTTTTTTGTTGCTGCTCCATGTATTAAAAAATATAATGCAGTTGGATCACCCAGCATCTGTGCCCACCATCACATATTCATCTAGCTGAATTGCGGGCAGCAACAATATCGCCAGTATCATATTAAAGCCGTGTCGTACAGGTATGTATGTTCATTGTATATGTGAAAGATTTTAACATCTGTTTTCAGCAATGTCCGACTGTGACCCTCTTCCTCTGATAGTAGTTATCAGATATGCTTATATAAATGAATACTTTCAAGTGACCTCAATAAAACAAACGTGTGTAAGTCAAAACAAGCCTGATGGATATGTATATGTGGTATAGAAGGTTGTAAATGCTTTTTTAAATGTGAGTGTTTTTCCATAATTATGGTTCAAAAATTCTAAAACTACACAAAAATACACTTGTTCATTTTATTTATTGTGGACAGTGATCCAAAGTTGCTATATGTATTTTGATCTCTAGCAGTAAATTGAAGGGTGTTTTTTTTTTTTCTTTGATATAATCTCCTTCTAAGGTGTACCGGAGGTCATCAAATGACTTGAAATTGCCTACAGAATATAGTTGAATTATGCCAGTGGGTTGTGTGCAGTGACCAACTAGCTGTAGCAAGTCAACCCACTTCCAGTCTCTCCACCCTGCCCCAAACATTTAGCACTATCCTCATATGGGAAGTGACCCTATCTTCTCTATCTTTATTAAAAACACAGGTTCATGGGTGTGTTTTATTCCTGGAACAAGGCAGATTATTGTGAGAACCCCTGGTTATGCTGACTAGGTTGAAAAATAAAAAATACTGCCAGACAGACTGTGTACATATGGAGTCAATTCTCTACCTTTGTTGGCGTCACCAGCTGTGACTGACAAAGATTGCACCAAGTATGTAATGTCATTTGGGATCTAAGGGTCACTTTGTAACATACAGCAAACAGTTCTGTCCCTTGAAGGTGAGAGGACTAGGAGCAGGAAGCAGGGAGGCGGTATGGCTTGCCTTGTGCTAGAGTCATATCTGGATGCAGAGTTGAAAAATACGTTGTTTTTGAATGCCCTCCCTGACTGGCCATATATTCTTAGTATACAGTACGTCCTGCTCCAAATCTAATACTTACAGTTGGGATATACTCCGCCAGATGGCGCTGGACTGCAGAGACATTGAAAATAGGCTCCTCCTGGCCCCTCAAATACCCAGGGACCTCCCACAAATCCCCAGAACTTCTCTGCAGTCTGGCTGCGAAGGACGAGAAATTGGCTCTCTACTCGCAGGTGATCGGGGCTATTAGCCTGCGGCCCTGTAGGACTATTCCCACCCGTTCCACTAGTAATATGCCTCCCAGCCTTGGCTGCGCTGGTCGGGTGAAGGTAGGCAGCACCGATGTTAGGTGCTTAGGAGCGCTGCTCCACCGCAATCCCCCACCAAAGGGTAGGCGGTTCAGGCTTATGGTGAGCCTCTATGGGATGCCCCTCCCGCACTAGTGCCCCTGCCTATCGGTGGGCCCTGTTTCAGTGGCCGCTGTCCTCCCTCATTCTCCTTGTAGCCTTCGGGGGAAAAGAGGGGGGGGTGTGTGTAAATGTGTATGCTATGCATTCTGTGCGCGCTGACTTTGTTCTGCGCTTGGCGGCGCCATTGCCTCAGGCGCTGGTGCGCCGTCATTGGCTGCTTGCTCGTTCTGGCTTCGCGCTATTCGGGGGGGCGGGCCTGTTTATGGCGCGCTCAGCGTCATCGCTGATACCGGCTCGCCCCTCGAGGTATACCGACGCCATCTTTAACCTGTTGGTTGGCCCATGAGCGACGGACCCCTATCTACCGCGGTTCGTAAGTGCCCTCGCGGGTGGCTTTATATCTTTCACTTTTGTATACTGTGTGCTTACAGGTCTTGTCTGCTTATGTCTTTCAGGCGGGGGCGAACCCTTTTGGCTTCTCCCGGCCCTGTAACTTGTAGGCCTTGTAAAAATAATACTCCCACTTTCCTAGCGGGTTATTGGAGCATCCGGGGTTGCTATGTAGCGTTATTCCCTATCGGTGTATAGCGCCGCTATAATCACCATATGGAGGCATCCCAGGATAATGTGACCAGGGTCCCTTCGGTACAAGACCGGCTGTGTGTAGCGTGTGGGCAACCTCATGCTGACGCTGACAAGGCGCGGGTCTGTGTACCCTGTGCTAAGCAGGTGCTTGCATTGCAATCTGGCCTGCCAGTGGCTGCACCTCGTTTCACTTCGCCTAGTCCTCCAAGCTTAAATCTCACTCCTGCTGAGTTGCATACTAGTGGGGATTCTCAACCTGATGTGTCTTCTAGACTGGCTACTGTTGAGCAGTTGATTGCTAAGTCCTTAGCGCGTAAGGCCCCTGCTAAGAAGCGGCACTTGACGCCAAATGTCACTGTTTTCCCTATGGGAACTGAGGAGTTTTGGAATCTTTGTGGCTATACCCCGTCTGATGAAAGGTAGCTCTTTTCTGATTCAGGCTCATCTGATGAGAGACCAAGGGGTCATGACGATTCTGGCTCTGACCCCTGGGCCCCGGATGACACTGACAGATTATTGACCCAGATTTTTGAGGTTCTGTCCATCTCTCTCCCTGTTGCGGCTCCCAGGCAAAGAGGGGAGCTTTTCCATACAGCAAACGTTTGGAATTTCCCGAGCAGGCACATTTCCATAACCTTGTGCTCAAGGAATGGGAGCGCCCCAGTAAACTTCCCGGGGTTCCAAAAAGTTGGGATAGGAAGTATCCCTTTCCTGCTGAGGTGGTTAAATGTTGGTTGTAGCGATAACATTTATCGCCGGAGGGCTTCCCCGCCAGAGACGTCCTTTTCCCAATGGTGAGAGGTGCTGCAGGAATCCCAGAGTCATCCGTGAGGAACCAGAAACAGCCCTTACAAGGGCTAGTGAATTGTAATATAGCGTTTCCCCCGATAAGAGACAGAACTCAGTATTGAGGGTGAAGATGAACTTCCTTTATTAGTGCCACCCTGTGCCTTATATGTAAGTCTCCGTGCAAGGGGACCTCCCCCGTGGACCTGATGGAGAACTGCATGACAAACACACAGACCAATGGGAGCAGGGCACACAATCCCTCAACTCTGCCGGTAACGCAATCAGCCACACAATGGCAGTCTGTAACACAATCAATAACACAATGGCAGTCTGTAACACACTCAATAACACAATAGCAGTCTGTAACACAATCAACACAATGGCAGTCTGTAACACACTCAATAACACAATGCCAGTCTGTGACATGCTCAAGAAAATGAAAGTAATCAGTCTATGCAAAAGTCCAAGGGCAGAAACAATGCCTTTAAAATCCAAAAGGCTTAGAGTCTGTCACAATGCCCCCTTTTTGTGGAACACCCGACAGACCCGGGTTGACCCTGTTCGGGTTAACGTGGGGCTGTCCGGACTCTTGTTATGGGCAGAGTTCTGTTTGCCGGGATAATCCATCTGCATTACCGTTTTGTCTACCGGGCCTGTATTGGATTGTAAAATTATATGGCTGCAGGGCCAAGCTCCATCGCAATAGTCGTCCATTGTCCCCTGCGACCCGGTTCAGCCATACCAAGGGATTGTGGTCTGCGATCAAGGTGAATTCATGCCCATACAAATATGGAGTAAGTTTTTTCAAAGCCCATACCAACGCCAAACATTCTTTTTCCACGACCGCATAGCTCACTTCCCGAGGTAACAGTTTCCTGCTGATATACGCAACAGGGTGCTCCCCTCCATCTTCTCCCACTTGACTTAGAACTGCTCCCAGTCCGAACATGGAGGCATCTGTGTGCACGATGAAACATTTGTTAGCGACTGGGGCAGCCAAGACAGGCGCATTCACTAAGGCAGTCTTTAGCGCTTGAAAGGCCTTTTCACAGTCGGGGGACCACAGGACTTGTCTGAGTAGGTTCTTTTTCGTCAAGTCAGTCAAGGGTTTGGCCACTGCACTATAGTCTGGGACAAACCGTCTGTAGTACCCTGCGGTCCCCAGGAAGGCCAGTACTTGGGTCTTAGTAGGTGGTGTGGGCCAGTTAGCAACTGCTTCGATCTTGGCAGGCTCTGGTCTCTGTTTCCCACACCCCACCCGATTTCCCAAATACTGGACTTCTGCCATACCCACATGGCACTTATCTGGTTTCAGTGTCAGGCCGGCGGCCTGAATCTGATCTAACACTGTCCCTACATGCCTTAAGTGTTCTTCCCAGGAGTCACTGTAGATCGCAATATCATCCAGGTATGCACAGGCAAATTCCCGGAGGCCATCAAGAAGTCTATCTACCAAGCGTTGGAACGTGGCTGGGGCGTTTTTCATCCCAAATGGCATAACCTTAAACTGGTACAAGCCAAACGGGGTGACAAAAGCTGACTTGGGGATAGCCTCTTCAGCCAAGGGAATCTGCCAGTACCCCTTGCAGAGGTCGATGGTGGTCAGATAGCGACTCCTGGCGATACACTCTAGTAGTTCGTCTACTCGGGGCATGGGGTAAGCATCGGTCACTGTTTTATCATTTAACCGCCGATAGTCCACGTAGAATTGGGTAGTCCCATCTTTTTTCGGGACTAGGACTACTGGAGATGCCCACGGGCTATTGGATGGCTCAATGACGCCTAACCTCAACATTTCCTGTATCTCCCCTCTCATCCCTTCACGGACCGCTTCAGGTATCCGGTAGGGGGGCTGTCTAAGGGGACTTTGCCCAGGGGTTTCTACCTTGTGGGTGGTGAGAAAGGTACAACCTGGTTCTTGTGAAAATGTTTGTCGTTTACTCGCTAGTAAGTGGAGCATCTGCTCCCTTTCAGTGGGAGTTAGCCGGTCCCCTAACTGGACTTGGTGGATGGGGTCACTCTGGGGTTGTCTATCTAAAAGGTCGGGTAATGGTAAATTGTCTTGGTCATTAGTAGCTGGGGCACATACAGCTGCTACATCCTCCGGCCTCTCCTGATATTCTTTTAACATATTTACGTGAAAGGACCGCCTTATCCTCTCATCTTTACAGCTAGCGATGACATACGTGGTGTCACATAGCTGCTCTACTACTTTATAGGGACCTTGCCACGCTGCCTGTAGTTTATCAGTCTTGATGGGTTTCAAGACTAACACCTTCTGTCCTATCTGGAATGTACGCTGACAATGCACTCCTATTATACCATACTTTCTGTCGTCCCTGGGCCGCCTGGAGGTTCTCCTTTGCCATCTGGGCTAATTGCTCCATGCGGTCCCGGAGCTCTACCACGTATGATACGATGGGAGTCCCTTCCCTCTCGGTCTCTTCCTCCCAGTGCTCACGAACGAGATCTAGGGGGCCTCGTACCCTCCTCCCATATAATAGTTCAAAGGGAGAGAACCCAGTGGATTCCTGTGGCACCTCTCGGTATGCAAACAGGAGGTGAGGTAGGAATCTCTCCCAGTCCCTGTAGGTGTCTGTGAACGTCTTCAACATTTGCTTTAGGGTCCCATTAAAGCGCTCACAGAGACCATTGGTCTGGGGGTGATACGGGGAGCTGAACAAGGGCTTAATATCACAGGCCTCCCATAACTGGCGGGTTAGGTCTGCGGTAAACTGCATCCCTTGGTCAGATATGATTTCTTTTGGGAAACCTACTCTGGTGAATATCCCGACTAGGGCACTGGCAACAGTATCTGCCTGAATATTTGAGAGGGCTACGGCTTCCGGGTATCGGGTGGCATAGTCCACCACTGTAAGTATGTACTGCTTACCAGACTGACTCGGTCACTTGAGGGGTCCTATTAGGTCAACTGCTATCCGGCTAAATGGCTCCCCAATAACTGGCATGGACAGTAGTTGAGCTTTAGGGTGGTCTCCCCTCTTCCCTACTCTTTGACATACATCACAGGTCCTACAGTAGTTTCGCACATCCTTGGAAACTCCCGGCCAGAAAAAGTGCTGGGTTATTCTGCCTGTTGTGCGAGATACCCCCAGGTGTCCTGCTAGTGGCATATCGTGTCTGATTCGCAGGAGCGCCAGCCGGTACTTTTGGGGTACTACCAGCTGGCGTTTCTGCGATGGGACAGTCCCATGGCTGCGGGTGACCGACACCCTATATAGCTTACCCTGCTCCCACATGAATCTCTCTCCTTCTAACCCTCTCTCCCCCGTCTCAGCCCTATCCCTGTACTTGGTGAGCGAGGGATCTAGCTTAGTCTCTAACCCAAACTCCTCTGGGTTGTCCCAGACTACCGTCTCAGTTAGATCGTCAGTGTGTCTTACCTGGGTCTCCCCGACCAGTGGACTGGAGTCAGCAGCTCGGGCTTGAGCCCAGGTTGTAACAGGGTTGATGCTGGCTGGCCCAGGGGTAGCGTAGGCAGAAGTCATTGGTCCTAGATCATTTCCCAATAGTACTTCTGCTGGTAAGTTGTCCATAAGTCCCACCTGTACTCTGCCGGATCCAGCGCCCCCAGTCAAGATGTACTCGGGCGGTGGGGAGTCGAAACACAGCTCCTCCCGCCACCCTTACTGCAACGGTGTGTCCGGTGTGGTCTTTGTTCTTGACCAAATGAGGTTGGAGCAAGGTAAGTGTGGCGCGTAATCCTTGCGCGGTGCGCCCATTGACTCGTACCTCCTGGTGATGGTGCTGTCGGTTGTCTTGGATGGCCGCTTGTACGGGATCAGCTTCATACAGTACCCCCAGATACTCTTCCGAACTGCTCTCAGCTTCCAAACAGTGTGCCACAGGAGTACGGGAGGTGGAAGGTTGTTTTTGCCTCCACGTGTTTCGGGGAGGCTCTAGGGCGCAATCCCTGTGATAATGTCCCCATTGTTTGCAACAATGACACTGAACTGTGGAGAGGTTCGGTTGCTGCGCTGGCCTATGTGGCCCAGAGTAACGAGTTGGCGCTGAAGCCACAGGTGCTTGAAATTTGATGGGAGGTGGTGGTTTTGGAGCGGACTGTTCTGTCCGGCGAGCATCGGTGTACTCGTCGGCTAGACGAGCAGCCTCAGGTAGCGTTAGAGGCCTCTGGTTGCAGGGCATTGAGAAAATGTTCTAGTAAAAACAACTGTAGTACATCCTCAGCGGTTGTGGCTTGGCATCCAGTGACCCAGTGTGATGCTGTACGATGGAGGCGACATGCCCACTCCGTGTAAGAATCCCCTCCCTTCTTTTGGGATTCCTGAAATCGTCGCCTGTAGGCTTCCGGGGTGACAGCGTACCGGGCTAACAAAGCCTCCTTTACCAGATGGTAGTGTGGTAAGTCCGCATCAGGGATGGCCCGGAAAGCATTGGAAGCTTCCCCAGATAGTTTCCCTGATAATATGGTGACCCATTCCTCCGTGGGTACCCGGTGTAAAGCGCACTGCCGTTCATAATCGGCCAAAAATCCATCAATCTCGTCGTCACTTTCCTGGAAGGACTTAAATGCTGCAAATGGAATCTTTCTCCCCCCAGTGTAACTGAGGCTGAGAGGCTGCTGGGTTGAAAGTCGCCGATCTTCCCTTCGCTTACTGGCCTCTGCCTCCGTTGCGGCGAAGACTCGGTCGATCAGTTCCTGTGATGGATTCCATATACCGACAATCTGTTCTGAACCGCTTGAATGAGAGCAGCGTCTTCATCGATCTCTATATTGGTTTCGGTCCTCACTGCTGCACGATCCATTTCGATCAGCTCGGCTATCAGTTCCTGACGTGGGCAGTTGCTAGCTGACCTTCCCCGGCTCTCGAGTAGATCCTCCAGGGTCAGCCTTTTCAACTTGTCATACTGACTCTCCATCAGGGTAGCACTCTCTCTGGGTAGAAAGGACTGTCCCACCACTTGCCACCAATTGTAGCAAGTGGTGGGACTTCCCCGCCAGAGATGTCCTTTTCCCAATGGTGAGAGGTGCTGCAGGAATCCCAGAGTCATCCGTGAGGAACCAGGAACAGCCCTTACAAGGGCTAGTGAATTGTAATATAGCGTTTCCCCCAATAAGAGACAGAACTCAGTATTTTATTAGTGCCACCCTGTGTCTTATATGTAAGTCTCCGTGCAAGGGGACCTCCCCCGTGGACCTGATGGAGAACTGCATGACAAACACACAGACCAATGGGAGCAGGGCACACAATCCCTGAACTCTGCCGGTAACGCAATCAGCCACACAATAGCAGTCTGTAACACAATCAATAACACAATGGCAGTCTGTAACACACTCAATAACACAATGGCAGTCTGTGACATGCTCAAGAAAATGAAAGTAATCAGTCTATGCAAAAGTCCAATGGCAGAAACAATGCCTTTAAAATCCAAAAGGCATAGAGTCTGTCACATTGGTCATCCCCCCCCCCTCCCCCCGAGGTGGATGCCCCGATCCTAGGGCTATCTAACACCTTTGTCATGCATTCCCCTGACTCCACTACAATGCAGGATGCTGAGGACCGGCGCATTGACCAGCTGGCATCCCACGCCTTTGCATGTGCGGGGACGGCGCTGCACTCGGTCTGTGCCTCTGCCATTACTGCTGTGGCCACTAGAACCCTTATCAGAAATATGCTTGATAGTGCCCCTGATGATTTGCCTTGTGAGGTGTTTAATGCACTCTCCAGTTGTGATGTTTTTGTACATTTTGTCCTCTCAGCATTGGATGACACCATCAGAATGTGTGCCAGTGGGCTGCTGACAATGCTGCCAAGAAGGCCCTCACTGGGTTCCCCTTGAAAGGACTGCGCCTGTTTGGGGACCGCCTGGACCTTTTTGCTAAAGGAGGCAGGCTACCCCAGTGCAGGCGTCAATCTAGGCCCTTTCGGGGTCAGGGTTCCTTTTCCTCCTCTTACCGTGGTGCCAGACAGGGGAGGGGGGTTTCCTTTCCTGGGACCCGGGGAGATTTCTGGGGCAGGGGCAGAGGAGGTGGGCATCCTGGCCCCTCCTGCGGTCCCAAAGCAAAATCTTCCCCCAAGCCCCCTCAGGCATGATGGGGCGCCCTCACCCATCCGGGTGGGGGGACGGCTGCAGCACTTCGCTCACATCTGGAGGCTTCATGTCTCAGACCGATGGATTCAGGAGGTAGTGTCCTCCGGTTACAAGATAGAGTTTGCTGCCTGTCCCCCTCCAAGATTCATCAGATCCCGGATTCCTCAGGACCCTGTGTCAGCTCAGGAGCTAGTGCAAGGACTCCTGGAGCTGGGGGTCATCTGCCAGGTCCCTTTAAGAGAAAAGGGCAAGGGCTTTTATTCCAACCTATTCACAGTACCCAAAAAAAGATGGTTCATTCAGGCCCATCCTGGACTTGAAGATCCTCAACAAGTTTGTCAGGGGCAGGCGCTTTTGCATGGAAACTGCGCTCTGCCATCAGTTCCCTGCGCCAAGGGGATTTCATGACTTCTGTGGACATCAAAGATGCTTATCTTCATATTCCTGTGTTCCCAGGTCATCAAAGGTTCCTCAGGTTCGCTCTGATGGATCAACACTACCAGTTTGTGGCCTTACCCTTTGTCCTCACTTCAGTTCCCAGGGTGTTCACCAAGGTGCTGGCTGGCGTGATGTCTCTGCTCAGATGTCAGGGCGTACGCGTGCTTCCCTATCTGGACGACATCCTCATCACTTCCCAGTCTCTTCATCAGGCAGAGTTGGATACTCAGCTGGTGGTGTCCACTCTGGAGTCATTTGGATGGGTGATCAACCACCCCAAGTCCTCACTGTCCCCTTCCTTGGTAACTCCATTCCTAGGAATGAATCTGGATACAGTTCAGGCAAGGATCTTCCTTCCTCAACAGAAGGTGGACAGTCTGATTGCACAGGCTCAGTCCCTCCTAGCTTGTCCCCATCCCTCCATCAGGCAGGGGATGCAGCTGGTGGGCCTGATGGTGGCATGCTTCGAAGCGGTCCCTTATGCTCAGTTCCACTTGTGGCCTCTGCAACTTCACCTATTGTCAGTATGGGACAAGGACCCAGCGTCCCTGGACAGGGTCTGTGTGCTCTCCCCCCTGGTCAGGAGGTCCCTCACATGGTGGATGGACTCAAGGAACCTGTTGGGGGGCAGATCCTTTCTTGCCCCTTCCTGGGAGACGGTCACCACGGATGCCAGTCTGTCAGGTTGGGGGGGGGGTTTCTGGAAGTCCCTGCGGTTCCAGGGGAGGTGGGGTCCTCAGGAGGCCCACACACCTATCAATGTCTTGGAACTGTGGGCGATCAGGCTAGTTCTGGCTCACTTGACTACTCACCTTTGGGGCCTGGCTGTTCAGGTGCGCTCGGACAACCACGGCAGTTGCCTACATCAATCATCAGGGAGGGACCCGGAGCAAGGGGGCCCTCCTGGAAGCGTCTGTGATCCTGACTTGGCCGGAGGCCACTGTCCCCTGCATATCAGCTGTGTACACCCCGGGGGTGGAAAATCGCCTGGCGGACTCTCTGAGCAGGGGGACCTCTCGCCAGGGAGAATGGTCCCTATGCAGCAGGGTGTTTCAATCTCTGTGTCACCGTTGGGGCCAACCAGATGTGGATCTGTTTGTGTCTCGCCACAATCAAAAGCTCCCAGCTTTTGTCTCTCTGTCCCAGGATCCTCTGGCCTTGACCTCGGATGCGCTAGCATGGCAGGACTTTCAGTTCCTGTCTGTCTTCCCTCCAATTCCCCTGCTGGGCAGGGTTCTGCACAAGATTGCTCTGGAAGGGGTGTGAGCAATTCTGGTGGCCCCCAGGTGGCCAAGAAGAGTGTGGTTCGCAGACGTGGTGCAGCTGGCAGTAGATCAGTACGCTCTGCCCTTGGTGCCAGATTTGCTCACTCAGGGCTCACTACGCCATCCCAATTTACAAACTCTGGCTTTGATGGCTTGGCTGCTGAAATTTCCATCTTGATGGAGAAGGGGCTGTCTTCCTCAGTTGTGGATACTTTGATTAAAGCTAGGAAGAAGTCTTCCTCTTCCATTTATTACAGGGTTTGGCGTGCCTACATTGACTGGTGCGAGTCTAAGTCTCTTCCCTGTCGTGTGTTCTCTATTCCCAGGATTTTGGAGTTCCTGCAGCATGGGTTGGAGATGGGACTCCAGCTCAGTACTCTGAAGGGTCAGGTTTCTGCCCTGGCTATTTTCTTCCAGAAGTCCTTTGCTCAGCATTCTCTGATCAGGACTTTTTTCCAGGGGCTCACCCATGTGCGCCCCCCACGTAAGCCTATGGTGCCTGTTTGGGATCTGAACTTGGTTCTGTCAGCCTTGCAGGGTGCTCCATTTGAACCTGTGCAGGATGCTGCCTTGGCCATTCTTACGCTCAAGGTTGTATTTCTGGTGGCTATCACTTCTGTCAGGCGTGTGTGTGAGTTGGCGGCGCTTTCCATTCAGCCCCCCTACTATGAGAGACACCAGGACAAGGTGGTGTTTCGTTTCAGACTTTCTGCCTAATCCTAGCAATGCTAAGGAGAGGGTTTTGCACTCTTTGGATGTGGTTAGGTGTCTGAAGTACTATCTGGTGGCTACTGCACCTTTCAGGAAAACTGATGCTCTTTTTGTGGTCCCTTCTGGTCCTAGGAAGGGTTTGGCTCCTGCCAAGTCTACTATCAGCAAGTGGATTAGTCAGGCTGTGATTCAGGCCTACTCTGCTAAGGGGAAGAATCCTCCCTTCCGCCTTACTGCTCATTCCACTCGTGCTATTGGTGCCTCTTGGGCTTTTCAGCACCAGGCTTCTGTTGAACAAGTTTGCAAGGCCGCTACTTGGTCTTCTGTTCATACCTTTTCAAAGTTTTACAAGGTTGATGTTAGGGCCTCAGCTGATGCTGCTTTTGGCCGAAAGGTTCTGCAGGCGGCACTGGTTTAAACCTGATTTTTCTTGGGGATCCCACCCTACTTTATGGACGCTGCTATTGGATGTCCCAACTGTAAGTTTTAGATTTGGAGCAGGACATACTCTATACTAAGAATAATACAATTCTGTGATTACTCACCTGTAGAATTGGTATTATGAGTATACAGTACGTCCTGCTCCAACCCACCCTTGGTTTGCATTATCTTGGATCCCCTGTATGGTGATTGTTATCATTGTTATAGTTGATAGTTTGGATTGTTTATTTCTCGTGGCTTCTCATTAACTGCTTTTCAATGCTGGGGATTTGTGGGAGGTCCCTGGGTATTTGAGGGGCCGGGAGGAGCCTATTTTCGATGTCTCTGCAGTCCAGCGCCATCTGGCGGAGTATATCCCAACTGTAAGTATTAGTTTTGGAGCAGGACGTACTGTATACTCATAATACCAATTCTACAGGTGAGTAATCACAGAATTGTATTTTTTCTTCCATTTTACTTCAGGCCATCAGAGGAATTCAGTAACTATTGGGTTAACTGCTTTGCCGTTGGGCGTGGACTGCAAGAACAAAGGCGTGGTTCCTCCCGGCCTATATATACTTTTGGTTGTCTTCTCACAAACCCATTTCATTCTTACAGTTGGAACTGGACTGCAAGGTGTGCTGTGAGCTCCTCTCTTTATTTTTAGTTTTTAAGGTTTTTATCTTGATAGTGCTGTCATCCTGGCCCTTATGTCCCTCTTAACTGGATGGACCCGCAGTGCCTCCTCAGCTATGCTATGAATATACAGGATCAGGATGGTAAGTGTAAGCGCCAGGGTCTTGGGGCGCTTCAGGGGTGTCACTTTTGTTTTTTAAGAAGTGGGCACTCCTGGGTTGCTAGAGTCAGCCACAGGTTTTAGTCTGGTGAGTCTGATTGGGGAAACCAGGGCAATTATTTTCCTCTTTTACTGCTTTTCCCACTTTATTGTGTATTGGTGTATTTTAATTTAAATTTTGAATTTCGCGCCCTTTAAAAGGGGACGGAGATAAGGCAGCAGCAAGGGATAGTCGCGTTCTTCCACCGGCGCCGCAAGTTTGCTACTTTGTCCGCTGCCTCTGGTCCTTTTTCGGCTAGGCTTACAGTTGTATCCCAGTCGGCTTCTTCCATCGCTTCGGCGGGACGCCGGGGCTGCTCCAGGAGGACCTCCGGCAGTGGGGCCGCGTCCCAAGCTGCGGCTGCAACCGGTTTCAAGCAGGTCTAAAGTGGTTAGGTTTAAATATTGTTTTTAACATTTTTATTGTTTATTTATAAGCATTATTAATGCTATTACTAATAAGAATGGTATTAGTATTGATATAAATATTGAGATAATTTTTCCAAGTGTACAGCCCGGCCTGTTTAATTCAATCATTACTTCTAGGTATTCCGCCACAAGGTGGCGCAGAAGACTTGTGGCTCCTCCCAGCCCTATAAAAAGCCAGGAATCACCAATAGACCCCCAGTGTTTCCCTGCAGTCATACTGCGAAGACCAGAAGATGGCTCTCTACGGTTATTCGCAGGTGAGCGGGGCAACCAAGCCTGCGGCCCTGCAAGCCTTTTTCCACCCGCTTCCGAACCCTTCTGCCTCCCAGACTTTGGCTGTTGGATCGGGTGACGGTAGGGGAGTGCCTGGGTTGTGGTGTTCGGGAGCCTTGCTCCAGGCCACAGACCCTATTGCTAAAGGATAGCCGGTCCATAGGCCTATGGTGGGCCTAGGGGGACGGAGGAACCACTGCTGCCCTTGGTGTTGTGCATTTATTGGGGTGAGTGCCTTATTTGGGGCTGTTTATGTCATTGGGGGCTCCGTTCCCCCCCCTCTCCCCACCTTTGCTTTTACTGGCCGTTTCTTTCTACACGTTTGCCTTCCCCCCCGTTCCCCCCCTCCCCTCGCCTCCCGCTTTTCTTCCCGCGGTCCTGCCACGGGCGTGCCGGGGGGGGTCGTCAGGGTCGGGCACGCGCGCGGCCTCTCCGCCGCTCTGTGCGGTGTTTCTTTTTCCGCCACAGCGAGCGCACTGTGCTCCGCAGCTGGAGACATTGGGGAGCTGGCATGGTGGCGTCGGCGCAATTTTTAGTAGAGGCACTGTCTCTCGCCTTTAGCGGGGGGCGGTGCCACGGGATGGCGCTTTTCGCGTCATTCCCCTGCGGCCCGCCACTCGAGGATCTTCGATCGGCGCCATCTTGCTGGGCTCCACGCTTTTCCTGCGTGGGCTCTTCTCTGCGGCCTGGTCCCTCTCCCTCAGGTCTGGTTATATCAGTGCGGGCCTGGCACCTGCGCGGATTGCGTTGCGGTTCTGCGGGTCCATGAGTTTGATCCGACGGGGCTTGTGTTCGAGTGCATGTGCTGTGGGATGCTCATGATTGTTGTGTTTTTTTTGTCTTGCAGACGGGATTTAGCATTGTGGTTTCTCCCGGCCATTACCCCCCCTCCGCCGGTCTCGGCTCTGTGGGGCATCCCGGGTGGGCTTTGATTAGCCATTATCCTGGTGGGCTTACTGTGCCCTGTTTTGATAATCACCATATGGAGGCTTCTGTGGATAGCAAGCTTGGGGGCCCCTCGGGGCAGGCTTGGCGGTGTGTCGTGTGGGGCATCCCCCTTGAGTGGTGGTGGTGCGGTTTGTGTGCCGTGCGCCCAAAGTATATTGTGGATCAGGCTGGGCGCTTCTTTTTCCAGTCCTGCACTCCCTACGGCATCTCCTGCCCCTCCGTGCCTGCATTTAGCCCACAGTGAGGGGGATACTAGCAGGGGGTCGCAATCAGATCTGGCGCTGCGCTTGGCCAGCATTGAGCGGCAATTGGCCCGACCGGCGGCGGGCAAGGCCTCTAGCAAGAAGCGACACCTGGACGCTGCATTGTCCCTATTTGCCGGGGAGGATGAGGGCCTTGATGTGTATGGCGGCCGTGATTCCCCGGAGGAGGGGGAGCTTTTCCGTGACTCAGACTCCTGGGGATCACCGGGACGGTTACGATAGTGACCTAGGGTCCTACTCTGATGAGGATACTTGGCCCCCAGATGATACCGATAGCCTTTTGTTGGTGGTTTTCGATACATTAAACATCGCCCCCCCTAAGGCAGCGAAGAAGAAGCAGGGCGAGCTCTTCCGCCCTGAAAAGCAACACTTGGAGTTCCCGGACCAGGGCCATTTCTCAAATATGGTCCTGAAGGAGTGGGAACATCCTAATAGGTTACCCTCGGTGCCCAAGGGGTTGGATAGAAGGTATCAGTTTTCGGCAGATTTTGTTAATCGCTGGTCGTGCCCTCCTGAGGTGGACGCTCCGGTCCTGGGGCTGGCTAACACTTCGGTCATGCCATCCCCTGACACTACCACGCTGCGTGATAGCGGGGACCGGCGTATGGATCAGTCCAGTCCAGTAAGAATAGGGAGGATTAGAAGGACCTTTTGCTTTGCTCCGATTTTATTGCGTTTGTGCTGGCTGCCATGGACGATGCCGTCCGACTTGGCGGTAGGGCCTCGGCACTGTTGGTGGCTATGCGTCGGTCAGTTTGGTTGCGTCAGTGGGCTGCTGACACCGCCGCTAAGAAGGCTCTCACTGGGCTTCCCTTCTCGGGTCTCCGTCTTTCTGGTGATGCTCTGACCAAGGGTGGTAGGCTTCCCCAGCGTAGAAAGCAGGCTCGGCCCTTTCGGGGCTTCTCCTCCTTTCATCCTTCAAGGGGAGGTCGTGGCCCACCTTTCTCAGGTAGTTGCAGAGACTCTTGGGGCCGAGGTAGGTCCCGCGGTCGCCCCGGTCTCTCTTGGGGGATCAAGCCCAAATCCCCTCAGGCATGAGGAGGTGCCCTCGCAGCCTTCACCTGTTTGCAGCCTGGCCGCACCAAAGATTTCTCCGATCCAGGATATCCCAAAACCCTGTGTCGGCTCAGGGACTGCGTCTGGCCGTCCAACGCCTTCTGGCGTCAGGTGTCATTTGTCAGGTACCTCTTCAGGAACAGGGTCGGAGGTACTACTCCAACCAGTGCACGGTGCCCAAGAAGGGCGGCTCCCTGGGGCCCATCCTGGACTTAAAGGGTCTCAACAAGTTTGTCAGGTTAAAGCACTTTCGCATGGAGACTTTACGCTCGGCCGTAAGTTCTCTTCGACTTCATGACCATGGTGGACATCAAGGATGCCTATCTTCACGTGCCAATCTTCCCAGGTCACCAGAGGTCCCTGAGGTTCGCTCTGGGGGATCAACACTACCAGTTTGTGGCCTTGCCGTTCGGTATCACCTCGGCTCCTCGGGTTTTCACCAAGGTGCTGGCTGGCGTCATGGCTCTCCTGAGGAATCAGGGCATTCGCATCCTTCCTTACCTGGACAACATTGATTCACATCTGATTGCTGCTCAGTCTTCATCAGGCCAAGAGGGATACTCAGGTGGTGACGTCCACTCTCGAGTCTGGGTGATCAACTATCCCAAGTCTTCACTATCTCCGTCGTTGGCGAGGTCCTTCCTGGGCATGACGCTGGATACTTCTCAGGTCAAGGTATTTCTCCCTCAGCAGAAGGTGGAGGGCATTCAGATGCAGGCATGGGCCCTGCTGTTGTGTCCTCACCCCTCTATTCGGCAGGGGATGCATTTGGTGGGCCTCATGGTGTCTTGCTTCGAGGCGGTTCCCTTTGCTCAGTTCCACATGAGACCTCTTCAGTTGCATCTCTTGTCGGTTTGGGACCAGAATCAGGAGTCCCTGGATCAGGAGTTTGCTCTGTCCCCTCCGGTCAGGCAGTCTCTCTCCTGGTGGCTGGACTCGAGGAATCTTCTAGTGGGCAGGTCCTTTCTGCCTCCGCGTTGGGAGATTGTCACCATGGATGCCAGTCTCACCGGCTGGGGGGGAGTTTGGCAGTCTCTGAAGTTCCAGGGTCAGTGCCCATCGCGCCCATCATTATCCTAGAGCTGCGGGCGATCAGGTTGGTTCTCTCCCAGTTGACCCCCCACCTTCGGGGATGTGCTGTACAGGTCCGCTTGGACAATCAGACGGCGGTTGCCTACATCAATCATCAGGGAGGGACTTGGAGCAAGCGAGCTCTCAAGGAAGTGTCTCTGATCTTGTCTTGGGCAGAGGAGACTGTTCCCTGCATCTCGGCGGTTTACATCCCAGGGGTGGAGAATCCACTGAGGACTCCCTGAGCAGGGGACGTCTCGCCTGGGGGAATGGTCCCTCAGCATGAAGATTTTTCACGACCTGTGTCGCCGCTGGGGTCAGCCGGACGTGGACTTGTTTGCATCCCGTCACAATTGCAAGCTTCCAAGATTTGTCTCTCTGTCAAAGGACCCTCTGGCCTTCGCCACGGACGCGCTAGCAATTCCTTGAACGGAGTTTCGGCTCCTCTATGTATTTCCTCCCTTTCCTCTGCTGGGTCGGGTGCTGCGCAAGATTGCCCAGGAGGGGGTACCGGCCATTCTGGTGGCCCCCCGCTGGCCAAGGAGGGTATGGTTCGCGGACATCGTACAGATGGCAGTAGATCGGTTCGTCCTGCCCGACGATGCAGAGCTTCTTACGCAGGGACAGCTGCTCCCAATTTACAAACCACTCCGGACCTGTGTACACTGTTTGCTGGTGGGTTTGTGTTTGGAAAAAAAAAAAGGCGGTGGTAGATGCTTCAGTCTCTGGTCTTTGTAAGACTCCTGTTATGGCATCCTTGGATAGTGCATCCCCAAGTGATCCAGTGTATAAGCATATAGATCAAGTGGCATGTCATGTTTTTTCTATTGTAGGATTGACCTTACAGCCAGCCTGTGCCTCATTCATAGCATCTGTGGTAAGCAGAAAATTGTTAAAGCGATTGGATTCCAAGACTGGTTCGGGTCGCTCACTGAAATCATACTTTGTCCTATGTGTCGCCAAAGACCATTGGGCGAGTTTTGTACAGTATGCCCAGATTGTGCTAAATTGATTTTACTGAACATGGTAGGAGGTCTATGCTGTCAGTAACTATTGATGCGGTTCCCTCCGAGCCTAAGGCCCCTTTGGTAACTATGCCTGCTCAAGCCAGCGGAGGGAGCGAGGCTCAGCCTGATATTGCAGAGAGGTTAGCTCTCCTTGAAAGGTAGCTTGCTCCGTCAGGTCCCTAGAAAGCTTAGGAAAAGAGTCCAAGTCTCTTTTTTGTCGGGAATTTTCCATTCCCAGGATTCTGGAGTTTTTACAGCATGGTATGGATTCGGGCCTTCAACTTAGTACTCTCAAGGGACAGGTTTCGGCTCTGGCAATTTTTTTCCAAAGATCTTTTGCCAATCACAGGCTTGTTAAGACCTTCTTCCAGGGGGTTACCCATGTGCCTCCACCGCGTAAGCCTCTGCTACCGGTTTGGGACTTGAATTTGGTGTTGTCTACGCTACAGGGTCCTCCTTTTGAGCCCTTGTGCAATGCTGCGCTGCCCATAATGGCTCTTAAGGTGGCCTTTTTGGTCGCTATTACTTCGGTAAGTCGAGTCTCTGAGCTGGCGGCGCTTTCCATTAAACCTCCTTATTTTGAGCGGCATCAGGATAAGGTGGTGTTCCGTCTTAACCCGGAATTGTGTCTGCCTTTCATCTCATAGAGGACATTGTCTTACCTTCCTATTGTCCTGCCCCTGCTAATTCCAAGGAATGGAACCTTTATTCTTTGGATGTGGTCAGGGCGCTCAAGTATTATTTGGTTGCCGCTGAGCCTTTTAGGAAGTCTGATTCTCTTTTTGTTCTTCCTTCCGGTCCTAGGAAGGGCTTGCCTCCGGCTAAATCTACTATCCGCAAGTGGATTAGACAGGCGGTGGTGCGTGCATATTCTGCCAAAGGGAAGGAACCTCCCTTCCGTGTTACTGCTCATTCTACTAGGGCTATTGGTGCTTCTTGGGCTTTTCAGCACCAGGCTTCTATTGAACAAGTTTGTAAGGCCGCTACTTGGTCTTCTGTTCATGCTTTTTCTAAGTTTTACAAGGTTGATGTTAGGGCCTCAGCGGATACTGTTTTTGGCCGCTAGGTGCTTCAGGCGGTAGTGGTCTGAACTGCTTGCCATTACTCATTGGGGATTCCACCCTACTTAAGGACATTGCTATTGAATGTCCCAGAAGTAATGATTGAATGAAACAGGGCGTGCTGTACACTTGGAAAAATACAATTCGGTGATTACTCACCTGTAGAATTGATTTTACTGTGTACAGCACGGCCTGTTTCATCCCTCCCTTGTTATCTTTGCCCTTGGTTGCCTCTTTATGGTGATTGGTTCAAGTTAGCCTTTCTAGGCTGTGTATTCTTTACTCATGGTTTATCTCCCGATTTCTTGCATAACTGCTTTTCAACACTGGGGGTCTATTGGTGATCCCTGGCTTTTTATTGGGCCGGGAGGAGCCACAAGTCTTCTGCAGTCAACTGCGCCACCTTGTGGCGGAATTCCCAGAAGTAATGATTGAATGAAACAGGCCGTGCTGTACACAGTAAAATCAATTCTACAGGTGAGTAATCACAGAATTGTATTGTTATTTAAATTATTATTATTATTATTATTAATATTTTATCAGTGCTTTTTTATTCATTTTGTCTTGTAGATTGTGGAATTGGGAAAGCAATAGTTGGTGTGGTTCACCCCTAAGGCCTCAGAATAGTCACTTGTGACTATCGAGGACCTGTTATATACTTAAGTCTTAGACTGTATGATTTTCACCATGACGGAGGCATCTGGGGAAAGTGGATCTTGTATTTTAGTAAACAGGCACACCCCAGGTCCAGTATGTATGCAAGTGACACTGGGCGAGGACAGCACAATTAGTAGTTGATATATATAGGACAGATGTCTCTTTCAGCAAGGGTTACGACCCTCAGACCCTAGGGCTCCTTTGGTAGCTCAGGGTTGGATTGGCTAGAGAGTCGTTCTGGGCCACCAGCTACAAAGAAAAGGAAGCATTTAATTTCCACTGATGAGGAAGAGAATATATATATAATTTTTTTTTTCGCTTTTTTTTTGCTGCCGCAATCTTTCAGGATTTTATACGTTGGAATAAGTTTTCCAGGAGAAAATTTATTATTCCAATTTATTCAAAAAATAATGACAGGAGCCAGATAGTCTTCCACCGATTCCTAGGGTATTGGATACGAACTATCCTTTTTTCCTAAGATCAAACTGATGGCCCAACATCAAGCATGGCCTAGTGGTTAAGAAAGCTTGTGACTGGAGGGTGGCAGTTTAAATACCAGTCTGGGACATGACTTAAGGGCTTATTGAGCAAAGTACCTAATCTCCCTAACTGCTTCCTGGACGCTGCACTTGTGGCTGCCCACCACTCCGGACTTGTGTACACTGTTTGCTGGTGGGTTTGTGTTTGAAAAAAAAAAAGGCGGCTCTCCGGTGGTAGATGCTTCAGTCTCTGGTCTTTGTAAGACTCCTGTTATGGCATCCTTGGATAGTGCATCCCCAAGTGATCCAGTGTATAAGCATATAGATCAGGTGGCATGTCATATTTTTTCTATTGTAGGATTGACCTTACAGCCAGCCTGTGCCTCATTCATAGCATCTGTGGTAAGCAGAAAATTGTTAAAGCGATTGGATTCCAAGACTCGTTCGGGTCGCTCACTGAAATCATACTTTGTCCTATGTGTCGCCAAAGACCATTGGGCGAGTTTTGTACAGTATGCCCAGATTGCGCTAAATTGATTTTTACTGAACATGGTAGGAGGTATATGTTGTCAGTAACTATTGATGCGGGTCCCTCCGAGCCTAAGGCCCCTTTGGTAACTATGCCTGCTCAAGCCAGCGGAGGGAGCGAGGCTCAGCCTGATATTGCAGAGAGGTTAGCTCTCCTTGAAAGGTAGCTTGCTCTGTCAGGTCCCTAGAAAAAGAAAAGAGGGAGACATTTATGTTCCTCTAATTGTACACATCACTAGTTTCTGAGGAGGATGAGGAACAGCTCTCTGAGGGGAGCTTCCCTCTAGTGGGGAAGACAGTTGTTCAGGCCTTGATTCGTCTTCTGAGGAGAATTCTTTGATCAGGGACGAAATGGAGAACCTTATTGCAGCCATTTTTGAGGTTCTGCATATTTCGCCGCCCAGAGCGCCGAAAAGGAAGAAGGGAGACTTATTTAAGTCGAAACACCTAGATGCGTTTTGCCTGAACAATCTCATTTTTTTTAATATGGTTCGAAAGGAATGGGAAAAGCCAAATAAGATTCCTCCCATTCCTAAGATTTTAGATGCGATGTATCCTTTTCCCTCAGATATGGTTAAGTCCTGGTCTCTTCCTCTTTCTAAGAGTACAGTCATGCCCTCTGCCGACAATGCTTCTTTAAGACATCCTACAGAAAAGTGCATGGATCAGCATTGTTGGCAAGTAGAAAATTGTTAAAGCAGCTAGCGGCTAAGCCTAGGTCCCGAGGTCATTCCCGTGACTCGTTCCCGTTTGATTAAGACCTGTTTGGATATTAACAATTATGTAATTACAGCTATGGATGATTTGGTTAAATTAGGCGCCAGGGCTTCGGCTTTACTAGCTGCATTACGGCGCTCCCTATGGCTCACGCAATGGCCAGCAGATGCTGCTTCTAAGATGTCTTTGATGGATCTACCCTTACTGGGGAGTAGAATGTTTGGGGAGCGTCTTGATGGTTAAGCAGGTAACTAAACTTCCGCAAAAGAGGAAGTACACCCCTCGTTATCGTAAGTCTTCTGGCTCCTAGCCCTTTCGGGGGGGGGGATCTAGAGGTTCCGCTTCTTCAGCATCCCATAGGGAATTCTGGAGCAGATCTAAATCCCAGAGCAAGGGAAAAGATTTTTAGCGGAACAAGTCAAAGCCCCCGCTAAGTCCTCTCAGGCATGAGGGGACGCCTGTCTGGAGACACCACGTGTCAGATCGTTGGATACAAGAGGTGATGTCTTCAGGTTCAAGATTGAGTGTGCAGCCACACCTCAACAAAGGGTTCTTTGGTCAAGGACATCCCGAAATCAGACAAAAGCAGAAGCCTTGAGAGCTGCTGTTTTGCATCTGTTTCAAATGGGAGTCATCCCATATAGACCCCACAATTTAACTACCATAATTCTATAAAGTGCATGTCCCCCCGTAAATAACCCAATATATACATATAAAGTGCATCAACTTCCAATGAAAAAATATAGAATTATGGGAGTTGAATTGAGGATAGAGGGTCTATTTGGGATTTACAGCAATATTTGTTTATGGGCTATGTGAGCATACCGGCAGCGCTCTCCTGTGTTAGTGTCATGTGTTTTATATGTGTTTTTTTATGTTTTTTTAGCACTGTTTATGTGTATCGCTTGGTTTGGCTAATAAAGATGTATTATCTTTTATAAAAAAAAAAAAACTTGGTGGTACAGTTTACATTTCTGGCAATTTTTTGGAGGGATTTTGGGAATCCTCCTAGTCACTTTTGAGTGTGTTTGGTAATAGCCAGATTATTGCACACCGGTTATTTGTTGGCTGGTGCAACTTTGCATATAACTTTGTCTACTATTAGAGAGCAACATTTTATATAAAAAAGAGTGGTGTACCCCACTTGTAGTAATATATATTAGTATATTAAATACAAAGCTATTTTTTTTTTTATTTCAAGTTCATCTTTTTTATGTTTGTACTGTGTATTGCCATCTAGTTTTTGCCAGTTATCAAACTGAACTGAGAATAAATTCTAGTCTAATTATTGGATTACTTTTTGATAATGGCATGAATTAAGCATTGATGCTAAATAGAATAGAATACAGATCAAAATGGCATATAAGGGTTCAGAAACAAAATAGATGTATAAAAAAATACCAGTATTTTATTATTATAATGTGAATGCATTCCAATAATTAAAAAAAATAGTGGCTAGCATTTAATCTGCTGCCAAAAGATAGTATAGACGGCAGTAGCCCTTCCTCAATAAGCTTGTATATTTGATGTACATCCTCCAGCTCTAAACGGATGACCTGGCAACCCCATTCTGCACAAATAATTGGTCTACACTGGGAAAATGTTGGCCAGAACAGCTGTGTTTACTTAGGATATCTGTTACAATCCTGGCCTCCCCTTTATGTCTGATTCGGAAGAAAGAAGTGCTACTTGGGTCACAGGTTGGGTCACACACTCTTCACACCCTTACAACTTCAGCCATTCTTTTATTTTTACATAGCAACCAGAGCACAGCATTGCCATGGGAATTAATTTGCGGTGATGGACATTTGAGCGACGTCTACTCGAGGAGTACATGTTGAGTCAATGCAGATGGAAATTAGTCATTATCAAAAGATTACTACAGCAGAAAGGACACTTAGATACTTTCTTTGTGCATTGTATGTGATTTCGCTGTCTGGGAGATGCAATCAGCGTAATGTTTTTAACATTTTAATTTACTTATTGACAAGTATAGATGCAGAGTAGCTTTTGGAAAAAAACTAAAAAAATCAAAACAAAAGGGCGATGAAAGCTTTTTGTTTGTAATTATCCAGAGCTCTCTAATAATTTTTTTGTTGAAAAGAATTTGTTAACAGATTGGATTGGATGATGTCTGTGCAGATCGTCCAAAAAGTCATGACATTCAGTGAAACATCAAAACCCATAGTTTATGCTGGTTACCGCTGTTCTTCCGGTGACACCCATGGAGTTTCGAGAAATTGATGGCTTCTATCATAAAGTAAAACAAGTGAGGCAAATTTGCTCAAATATGATCTGTATTTGTAAACATAATTATAAATATCACTTTGACATAAAACCAGATCACAGCACTGTAAACTAGCTATTAACTATTAAGTATTGAGTTTATATGACTTATACTTTTAACATTCGTTTTCTTCACGTGGATATATAAACAGTTTGTCTGATGAGATTTAGGATTTTTTATAAACTGGTTGCTGAACAAAGTTCCCCTGGCAAATGCATTATAACCAGCCTGGTGGCCCTAAGACCACCCACACATCAGAAAAATTAGGTTTCACTGTGTCTATGTACACTTTCCAGGGAATTTATAGTGCTATTCATAGTTACTGTAAAGCAGCCAGCAAAGTATAAACGAATTCTAATCAGCCATCATCATAAAGGCATGAATGTACCTCAGTTATGAAGGGTGTAAACTTAAAGCGGACCTCCACTCAAAACAAATCAAAGCTGAGTAAAATGCTCCCCTCCCCACCTGCCCTCTGGCAATCAGTAAGCTATTTGAGAGGGCTTAACGCCATGCAAAGGTGGTGGAATAGCATGCAGCTGTTGTGCTCCTGAACTGCATGGGAGTGGCTATCTTGCTTACACACCTTAAAAGCCCTGCTTCTGAAAAGCCAAGTCCCACAGTCAAAACTGCCTTCAATCTCAGCACTCTCTTTTTTCTAGCCAAGTAGAAAGTCATGATTACATAGAACGCTCTTAAAAACATTATAGCAATTGATTCAATGCTCTGTGGCTACCGACGCATAAAGAGAATACATAAAGTTATATAGCTTACCTCACTCACCACATTCTTTTCCTGCAGCAGCTTTTAAATTAAAGTGTGTGTGTTCAGTATGACAGAGATGCTGCTGCTGACAGCCTGCCTTGTGTGCAGAGATAATATCACACATTTTGACTACAACCTAGCTGGGAACTACAGTATTTTTACCAGGTCATTTGCAGTGTGCTTGTGTACTAGCAGAGCCTGCCCCCCCCCCCTCCCCAATGCTCTGAGGTGTGTAGCAAGTTGGCAACTTCCATGCAGTCCTGGAGCACAGTATCTGCAAATATTCCACATCTGCAAGTGGTTAAGCCCTCTCGAACAATATATGCCACCAATCGTCTGGGGGAAGGGTTAGGGGAATATACTACATTTTATATATTTGACTGGACTGCTTTCCCTAACATTTAAACTCTAAACACTGACAAAGCCCAGAATAGAGAACTGGGTTATTTCAAAAATAAAATATGTATTACCTATGAATTACTGTGCTTAGGACAACGGCAAGGGGGTTAACCATTAAGCGGCACTGGCAATTTGGATGCCCCCCACCCAGGAAAACACACCTATTTTCTGAAAGATGGGATAATACTAGCTGCAGACCAACAGCCCTTACTAAACCTAGAAAAGTCCAAGGTTCTATTTAGATTGCCTTCTGCTGGTGATGGGTTGAACTACACACAAAAATGTACGAACATGTACAGTGGATATAACAAGTCTACACACTCCTGCCAGGTTTTTGTGATTTAAAAAAATAGGACCAAGCTAAATTTTTTTAACCTTTTTATCCTTTAGTGTTACCCATAATCAATATAATTTTATTTTAAAAAATCATATAGCAGTGGAAAATAAAAATAACTCAAAACATGTTGCGTAACAACTTCTTATAATTGGAGATGTAGTTCTGCTCAGAATTACCCAATCATATTTGAACTCTTGTTACAAAGTATTCAGGACACAGCTGCTATCATTTAAAGTGATACTGATTAGCCCCATATAAATGTCTGCTGTTCTAGTATGATGTTACAGTCATTTACTTAGTTGCATTGTACTCCAAAGGTATGTCAAAGAGATCTCATTCTTGAAAAGTATCAATCAGGAGAAGGGTACAAAACCATTACAATACATTAGATATACTGTGCAAGACAGTAATCAATGAGTAGAAAACATTTGGCAACATAGTAACCTTATTAAGACTAGACATCTCTCAAAAATCAAAAAGAACATGTATCTAGGAGGCTTCCAAGAGGCTCTCAGCAACATTAACAGGAGCTGCAGGAATATTTGACAAATAATAATTGCATTATTCCTATGTCTTTTTACTGTGGGGTTGGCAAGACACAAGCGTTTACTTAAAAATAATTACATCCAAGCCTGGCTAGGTTTTGTCAAATTCTACATCAAGTCTGCCAACCGCATGTGGGGAAAATGTGCTATGGCCTGTTGAGACCAAGGTCAAGATTTCTGGCCATATTTAAAAAGGTATGTTTGGCTTAAAGCCCACAATGTGCATCACCAAAGGAACGCAAATCCCACAGAGAAGCATGGTGGAGGCAGAATTATGCTTTAGGATTGTTTTCACAAGCTATGGCCTTAGTTGAGGTGGAGGGAATTATGAACAGTTCCAAATATTAGTCCATTTAGGCCTCAGCAAAGAGGAATTTCAGATTTTAGCAATAACTACCCAAAAGCATGTCTTCACACCCACAAAAGAATGACTTTGCCAGAAGATGATCAGAGTTTTGGAATGGCCCAGCCAGTGGCCAGACCTTAATTCAGTTCTAAAGTATAGATATGCCATACTGATGGACTCCTACCCAAAAAGACGGAATGCTGTCATTAGGGCAAAGGATCATTTATACAATAATACATTATTTTACTTTGTTTTTACACCTCAGGTTTTACATAACCAAAACCTGCTTTTTTATCAGAGATGTTTAGAATTGTTATATCTTTAACAAGAGTTGTATAGCCTTCCAAGACTAATGGGGAATGTATTTACATTGTTCCCACTGCCTGTGTTCCTACAATCCAAGTATTATGCAATGTAAGTGTGACCACAGGTTTCAGAACTGTTAGGTGGGTTACTTGTACCTACTTTATGTTTCTAGTGTAGGTTAGCCTGCTTCATTTAAGGGGAAGAACTGCTGACTAGTTTTTTCCCCAGTATATTTTTGAAGTTAGCCTGGATGTAGACTATGTGTTCTGTGAGGGCTGGTATTGGAAATGCACTAGTCATACTTTCAACACCATAAGCCGCACAACAACAACCTGTGTACTCAACAAATACTGCTGCCAGACTACACGAGGCTCACTAGCGTCCACCAAAAATATTGCACACCTTGCAACTAGGGTCTTTCTTGGCATTTGCGGTGGACAAGCTCATCAGCTGATGCCCTTTGATCTCTGACAGTTGCCCTGCAGCTAGGGGAACTGGATCAGTGTACAATATCTCCAGAATAAGATCCTGTGCATGCCAGTAAGTGCCCTGCTCCCCACGGGTCAGAAATGGGTTGTTTCTTGGGTTCAGCAGTGGCAAACGGGCACTGCAGAAGTTATCTCCTTTAGAACCTCGAGGTGCCAAAACCAGAACAGCATAGTGATAGGCGCTGTACATGCAGTAGAAGTCGGCAAAATAAAGATTTGTTCCCTCATTAAACAGATGCTCAGCAGGAATGGTAACCCTCCACCTTCCATAGGGCGAATCATTAGGTGGCAAGCCAGTGTTGAACTCTATGTTGCAACTGAAGAACACCCCATGAAGAGTACCGCTGATTGGTGATCCATGGCTCCCGCTCTGGTCTTTTAAAGATGGAAGTATCAGACCGCCCCATTTGTCCCTGTAAAGCAAATACATTGAAATGCATTTCTTCTTACATATGTAAAAATAAGATACAAAAAGATCTCTACACAATAATTGCGTCTCACAACTCTCATCTTATGAGGGTCAGCTAGTTCTGTGGGCCTAACACACCAGTTTTCAATAAAAACAATATCCTCATAAATCCACATTGTAGATACACAATTGGTTTCAATAATGTCAACAGCAATCAAGCTGGTAACTTAAACCGGACCGCCAGTCAAAAAACATTTAATAAATTGCTCCCCTAAATGACCACTCTGATTATCAGTGGCACGATTGCAGCTGTTGTGTAATAGCTGCACACCTAGAATTACATTGGAGCAGCCATCTTACACCTGACAGTTCTGCTTACACATGATCACGAGCGAGGAGCTGCTCCAGCAGCCATTTACAACAAACTGACAAATATCTGTCTCAGACACATTGAATAAACAGCTGCTGGAGGAATTCTGTGTGAGGGAAAATCTGTTATATTGCATTCAGACTATGTGTAATTCATGTATCTAGGAGCTCTCAGCTGGGGACGGAGCAATGATGCATAATTACAGATGATGGCTTTCTACTTCTGGCTAGAGATAAGGGATGATTGTCCTGGGATTTGAGGCAATTTTGAGTTTCTCCAAAGCAGGGCTCTCGAGTGTAAATCATAATGGCAGCTCTCATGTAGTTCAAGAGAATAAAATCTGCATGGGGTTAATCCCTTCCAAATAGCTTACATCACTGTTTGCCAGAGGGGAGAAATGTAATAAGCTTTATATTTTTGAAAAAGTTTTTAATGCACATGGTAAGAAATGGCAAATAAAAAATATTTGTGGAAACCATGATTGCATGTCATGGGGTCAGCATGCAAGTGGCAGATGTTCCTGCTGGAGATTGTTTTTTTTATGGAAACAGTGGTGTAAGATTTGATCATTTGATCATGCCATCTTACTTACTTACCTTACTAACTTTAAACTGAAAAAACACCCATTTTTCACAAAATGGGTATTGTTTTGGGAGCATGTGACCGCAGTGGCCAATCACATTGCTCAATTTAGAACTGGGCTAAAGGAAAGATTATTCATTCTATGCTAGCTTTTTAACTTTTTAGGGAATTGTGGGATACATTTATGAGTGCCATTGGAATTTGTCATTAATAAATTTGTGTTTATGGCAATATACGCCGTGATAGTGGTTTTTCAGAGTGCCAGCCCTATAAGAACCAATTGTTTTCTGTGTTTCATGTGACATGTAGTTAGGTTTAGGGGCGCCCCCTACTAGGTTTTGGGCAGTGTACCTGTTTATTGGACGAGGGTCTCCCTGGTGGTTTTTAATTTAATAGCTATTTGTAAAAGCAATAACAATTCCAATGGCCGCAGGTGTGCCATCCAAAACAATGGCTTTATTCCATGCATTAGTATGTACAGCATAAAGTGCTGATTGAAGGAGCACCCGTGCGTGCATGTGCCTTGTGAATGGCGGAAAGGTGAGTTGAGTGGCCAATCTTTACACAGCAGAACATCCTCAATTGTGTTGCCCCCTGGGGCAAGGATTAGTCACCAGAATAGTCAAAAGATCCATGTTCGGTTGAATAATAGTGGGCAGATAGACTTTATGGATGATTGTGTAATTAATTTAAGATGCCCAAGAATTGAACCCTTCAAGCAGCTCCTGGGAGTTTGGTTAATAGCTCAAAGAGAAATAAAGAGATTATTTGCATGGTTCCACCTACCTGCTAGGATAAGAATTATGGTAGTTCTGTGGTGGTATACGTTATATAAATACTTTCTGTTTTAAGATAGCATTCTTTACCTTCAAAGTCCAGCCTTTCAAAAATCATCTGCTTTGGTAGTATGACCTTTTGTTTGAGTATATTTGAGTCACTGATGGTTTGGGTTTTTCTCCCATTCTCTCCATTTTACGAAAAATGGGTGTTGGCCCTCCCCAGGGGACATCCTGATTGCCAGGGTCCCCCTCCCTCAATGAAACTGCGCTTCCCTTGTTGAAATGTGGCTGGGCCTTTGGATGGCAGCAGTCATGTTTTCCCTTCTCGGGCTTTGACTTGGTCGACTACCAGCCAGCCAATAACCGAACGTGTGAGCGGCAGGCAATTGCACAGCTGCATTTCGCTAGGGGAGCGCAGTGATGGGTAAGATTTAGAGGGTAGATTGTGGGGAGACCTTGGCGGACCCCCATTTGTTAGTAAAATGGGTGTTGGTCCAGTATACAGACTAGAGACCCTGCACACTTTCTCTTGGACTTTCCAGCATTTCCTACTTCCTGCTCCTAGATCACGGTTTCCTGTACCTGTTAGAGACATAGAAGGTTAACGGCAGAAGACCATATGGTCTATCTAGTCTGCCCTTATGTGTATACTGTTATGTACTGTGTTCCTGTCCTCTAACAGGCTATGATCCAGTCAGTCTCTGTACCTGGAATTCCCACTGTATACATTATCTGCCATTAATACCTTCCTGCTCCATCCCTTGCATTCATGTATTACATGTATACATTATAAATAGCCACCTGCGGGAGTTGTTGCTGTGCTACATTCCGGCCAGAAGCTGCTTAGGTTGTCGTGGGATATTGTTACTTGTATATAGTTTTGTTGCTGTTTATTGGTTTATTTACATTTGGGATTTGCTGTTATTTGTTTGCATATTAATAAACCAATTTAGTTTAGCTCTACTGATTCACCCAAATCTTGGCTGCACTTGCGGCCCTGAAGCACACCTCCTTTCTAACCACACCCACACATTTCTTAACAAGAAGTCTATATATCAGTTGAGTGACCTTACAGTTGTGAGCTGGGCTAGGCTCAGCACATGCTTTCATTGGGCTCCGTTCCTTCTGCTAAAACAGACCCCTTTGCCATTCATTAAAAATGAGAAAGGGATTTGGGCACCTCTTTCAGCAACCTCCAAGGAAATCAAATTGTTCAGCTAGGCAACAAAACTTTCCTCTGCACCAAATTCCAAAAGTCTAACTTTAAACTCTGGCACAAGGTCCCTATAGCCCTGAATAGAATGTTACCAGAGGCACCTTCAACCTCACATATTATGATGTTGTCATCTCTTCTGTGAGGGATATTGCCCCAAAAATGACAGATGTATTAGCCCCAGATGAGCCAGCCTATGCTTACCCCACCACTCTATTATCTCATTTATCTCCTACAAGAAATCACTCCTGAAACATTTCTTCAATGTGGCTCATGGTTATGCATACTGGCTGGAGAAACATCTCCACCTTCTGTCACAATCTAGTACTGCAGGCTCGAATGTACGGACTAAAATAAAAAGCTGGACATTGTCGAATAATGATGCTTCTCTCCAACTTCGCTGACTGCTCCTTTCCCTCCTGGTCCACTTCTCTCCTTTCAGAGTCAACCATATTTAACAATTATCTGATGGGAAATATACGCCTTCCGCCCCATCTCTCTTTCTCTTAGCCTCTTGCTCTATGCTTCTCCATTGCTCTCCTTGCTATTTCACTTTGTCTTGCCCCAAAACCCTGCCCTTAATCTACCTGATAAAAAATATCAGCCTCAGTCCTTTTATAAGCCACAGAATCAATCGTTCAATGTCTGTTTGATTGAGCGATCTGCAACGTGGGTGTGGGCTGCTTCCAGCAGAGCAATCACACCAGAAACACCCACTCACCAATTACAACAAGCTGCTACCACCACCGTAACGACACTTTAAATGGGCCGGTGGAACCCTCCTCAATCACCCTCCGATCAAACTCTTCTGGCGAGTAATCGAGACAGTCACCACACACATCTACACACCCCTCTCCACATACAAGCAGGGCACAGGCAATACACACTAATTCCGTCCCACACTTACCCTGTGGAGAGTCTGATCAGTTCTGCTGCCGAATGATCAGATACAATCAGCTTGATTAGTTACGCTTTCCCAATCATAAAATGGATTAGTTACAATCGATCTTACAGTCTAGTCTATGGGTTAATACACATTTACTAGCAGTCATACAATCTTCAGAAACAAGGGTAGTTTTTAGAGCTCCAAGTAAACCAGGTTAGAGGAGTTCTAATTGCCAAAAATGTAGGCCCGTGTAAAATAGAAATTTTAAAATTTTAGTAAAAAATAAAAAGACGAAAATACAAATAATAAACAAAAAAAAGACAATATAAAAATGTGCAGAAAATAAAAGGGGAGAAAACACTGAAAATCCTATACCTCATAAAGGGATACACAGTCTTCAGCTTCCAAGGGCTAGAGGAGCAGTGGGTCAGACACACCACGATCATGGATGGGACCCTCTGTATGTGACCAAGTAAACCATTTCTCTGCCTAGATTTATCCTAAATGCCAAGGGCTGGGAGACAGATGCCATCCCCCCTGGGTGGGTGCTGGGACCAGGCTGATATTTTATTAGCTTGGGAGCAAATTATTCGTAGTCACCCTTTTAGTTACTTTTTACTTAAAGTTGCTCTCCCACCTTTCCTTATCAGTGGTGTTTTCTGTTTCCAGATAAGGATTTATTGCCCCTGTGTCCAGGAAGTATTTGAAGAACTCTGTTTATTTTGTTATAGGATGTCAGTAGAAATGCTGGGGATGAGGCAGAGGGGGAATCATGACATAAATTAGGACATTGGATATCACACTTTTCCCTACTCACAATATTGGGAAATAACTACAGAATCTGTAAGTTCAATGTTTACTTTATTCAGAGTCACAGGGTCTTTTAGCTAGTTTGTAAGAGGGGATGAACAATTGCATAGCTGCTTGTACTGGTCTCTGCTTCTGCACGTACTAGTCTCATCCTGTATTTAAAGCAAAACACAACCCACCAGCGCATGCCCGGGGGCGCTCATCCAGTGAGACCTGCCCGCATGCCTAAGTAATCCGGCAGACGGCTCTTATTGTTTTGAATAGGAAGCTCGCACTACTGCATCCCTGGAGTCGTGCGCATGCTCCCGCCCCAGCCATTTGGATAGGCTATGGCAGGAACGCGTGCACGGCCAGGGATGCGGCGACACACACTCAACCATTTAAGTCAATGAGCGGCATTTGCCAAAAGGGTTAAAAACAGCAAACGGCTCTTATTGGCGGCTCTTTTTAACTGGGCAAACTGGGGGATTTCACACAGCGGGGGACCACAAATCGGGATGCCCCTGAGGAACGGAACAAAAACTGGTAAAGTCAACTCTTGGATTTTGTACCACTTTAATGAATAACATCTAACATAAAGTATACATAAATATATTGTAAAAACGTGTATGGGGCAAAATCTTAATTTTTGCCGGATTGATAATGCTTTCCTATTACTTGGTAAATTGGTTCCGGCAAACTATAAACTAATCAGTCTAATGTATGTTGTATGTCAATTAGTAGAAGCTATTCTATAGGGTGACAAAATACATTGCTGTTTATGTTACGAAGGTAATTGGAATAGGTAGAGGAAATATTGGTCTTGTCAGAATAACTTTTTATGAAGAATTTTGGGCATTTCAAGAGGGTTTCATAATGGCCCAACAATATCTCTGTATAGAAGCTAAAAATACAAGCGCTAAGGAAGAATTAAAGTACATGGGTAGATAACTGGAGTAATAAATTGAATATTTAATAAGACTCACATTCAGTATGGCATGGCCACAAAGTTCAATATCCTTATGGTCTTGCTCGTTTTGAGGAATCCAAATTTAGGATGCGCTTTATGTCAATCCCCCAGGATTTCCAGGACACTCACCTTTCCGGCGACAGCATGGCACATGCATGCATCACAGCTGCTTCCCTGGCATATCTTCGGCTGATGTGTGCTGCCACCCCAGACCTATCTGAGTGGATGGTGTGGGAATGCACCATGGGAACGCCGGTAAATTAAGAATGCAAGCGTGCCTGGGGATTTCACACAGACAGGGTAGTTTCTAGGCAAAACAGCGCTCAGTGCGGGAAGGAAATATTTCTGCCTCCATCTCACCCATCCTATGATGCTGCTGTCTGATTCCAGTATTTGCAATACTGTTCCTTAGCAGGGAGCGTCTTTCTTATGGCCTGCACCACTAATAGTACCCTTGCAGAAAAAAGAATGGCTGGAATAAAGGCACCTCCAATGTGCTTGGCACCCAGGGCAATCGCCCTGCTTGCTCTCCCCTAGAAACAGCCCTGCACACAGGGTATCCCAAATCTGGATGTCCTCTATAAAAGGTACAAAACAGGAAGACCTGGGAGAGAAATAGTGGGTTTTGTTCTTTAACACTTTGGCAAAATCGATTTATCAACCTAATTTGGTAAATATGTTAGTTGCTACATTCATGTAAACTCTACCAGTGAGATAAATAATAATACAACATCCGTACAGCATGTTGGGAACATATGTACTTACGCTATAAATACTTCACTATATGCAATTCAAAAAAAAAATGTAATTCCCATCTACTGAATTATAAATCAATAGCACAAGCTGACATAAATGTCTAAAAACAGGAGTAAAGTAAAAATGAAGCCTAGCTCGGGTGGCTCCATAAAGTGGCTTGCTCCTCTGATAAAACCAGAAGGTTGCTGTGTAGTTCTTATATCTTACAAGTGAACAGCTAGGGCCAGGGGAAGGTGAACACCAACATATTATTTGTGGTGGCAAATTGGACCTGACAACATTCAGTAGTAACTGGCCCAAGCACTTTACTTCCCACTGTTTACTGTTTCTGCATCATTTTGCAGTACACGTAAGAGATATCCTTCAAGCAGCTGGGCCTGCAGTTTTATTTGAAACCTTTAACCCTTTAAGTGCCAAGCACGTAACACCTATGTGCTAGCATGTCAGTTCCTTAAGTGCCAAGCACGTAGGTGTTACGTGCTTGACTCCCCCCCCCCCCGCTAGTAAAAAAATAAATAAAAATACTCATCTGACCCCTCGTTGAATCCGGCCGGGTCTCCTCTTTAATTTGGTGCCATCCGATCCCCCGTAGGGGCTCGGATGGCTCCCGGAGAGCCCCCGGAATAGTGCCTCCCCCTTCGGCTAACTAAAAAAAAAAATAAAAATGACATTTACTTACCTGCGGTCGCGCTGCCTCCCGACAGGTCTCCGATCGCCCCCCCCAGGCTCTTCCGTGGGGAGGAGATGGCAGAAATCGCCCTCCCCCCATTTCCTGGATCGCGACTGCTAGCCCCGCCCCCTGGTGATGTCACCAGCAGCCAGCCTCTTAAGAGACTAGGAATCAGTCTGCTCGGGTGCTTGGAGGAGAGAGGTGGGGATCGCCCCCCCCCCCAGGCTCTCTCCTCCAAACACCCGAGCAGACTGTCAGCTGTCATCGGAGATCGCCGGGGGACAGAGGATCGGAGGTGAGTAAAGTAAAAAAAAAATGTCATTGTTTTTCTTATGTGGCAGTGTGTTTATTTTTACATTTAACCCCTTGTGAACTGGTAAGGGGTCCATGAGACCCCTTATACCAGTTCACAAGGCTGGGGGCTGGCAAGTCACCTGCGGCTAGCCATTAACCCCCGGCACTCCTATTACCTGCCTCCCCAAAGCCTGGGGGGGGCAGAAGAGCCCGGGCCCACATAGGCTATGTGGGCTTGTAGGCTGCAGGATGGGGGGGCCACAAAAGCTGGCCCCTCCACTCTGTTCCTACAAGCCCCCATAGCTGGTCCCGGGCTGGTAATGCTGGGTAAGGGGGACCTCATTTAATTTTTGGGGGGATTTTTAAGGGTTTTAACCCTTAAAATTCCAAAAAAATGGGGTCCCCCGATGTCCGTTTTTTTAAATTAGGCCCTTATGTTCTGTCGCCAAGCAGCTATAAAAGGCTTCCAGCTGCAGCAGGAGAGCAGGAGCCAGATTGATCAGCGTGGGACACAGGGATGGATGGGAGGTAAGTATTAAAAAAATAAATACATAAAATATTTTTTCTGCTTGTTTCTGTGGTTTTTTTTTACACTGAACTCCTTGTGAACTGGTAAGGGATCCATGAGATTCCCATACCAGTTCACAAGGCTGGGGGGCTGGCGAGTCACCTGCGGCTAGCGGGTGAATTGCCGTTAAACCCGGCACCCCAGTTACCTGCCTCCCCAAAGCCCGGGGGGGGCAGAAGAGCCAGGGCCATGGCTATGTGGGCTTGTAGCCTGCAGGGTGGGGGGGCCACCAAAGCTGGCCCCCTTGCACCCTGTTCTACAAGCCCCCATAGCTGGTCCAGGGCTGGTTATGCCCATATCATTTTTGGGGGAGTTTTAAGGGTTTTTAACCCTTAAAATTACCCAAAACATGCCCCCCCCCCAGGAGGGGGGACCCTATGTCATTTTTTTTTTATTGACCCTTTATAGTATGGATAGTAGTAGTATTTTATTTGTAAATGTTATAAAGTGCTATTTTCCTGGGCAAGAATGGGGGGGCTACCAATACATATGTGGTACCATTGTAATCGGGAGAAATTGGGCTTTCACATGCAATATGGTTTTCTCTAATAAAGTAAATGTTTTATTTAAAATAAAGGAGACAATTGTCTAAAAAATATTTATTTATTTTTTTGTTTTTTGACACAAAATATTTTTAAAAAAGTAGAAAAATGACAAACAAGACATTTCATGTTAAAGCCTAAACTGCAAAATATATATCTATAATTTTCCTTGAAATTCCGGCAAAAATCACGGTTAAACATGGCGCAGAATGGGGAAAAATTACCTGTCAACAGAGGGTGACAAAATTTCAAGTAGGCTGGCAATTAACCCTTTAAGTGCCAGCCTACCTGGAGTTTTTGTTACGCTTTGTTGCCAGACCATTTTTCACTATTTTGCACTATGCATGTTCAACTGTGATTTTTGAAGGGATTTCCCAGGAAAATTATATATTGTTTTTTTCAGCAGAGTCTGGGCTTTAACATAAAATGTCTTGTTTGTCATTTGTCAAGTGTATTCTTAATATTTTGGGGTGAAATATGTGAAAAAAAATGTAAAAAATCAATTTTTTACAATTTGTAGTGTTTTTTTGTAATAAAAAATGTAAGTTTGTCAATAAAATCTTATTGCGTGTGAAATCCCAATTTCTCCCAGTTACAACGGTACCACATATGTATTGGTAGACACCCTTTCCTGCCCAGGAGACTCCCCCAAACTGAAACAACACTTTAAGAGATGTTTAGATCAAATACAGCTATGCTAAGCGCTATGTGCACCTTGCAGTTTTTTAATAAAAACAACCCTTTACATTTGAAATACCCCCCACAAACTATATATTCTCTGGAAATACACACTTCAAGCTTTCTAGGCGTACCAGGCTTGTTGATGTTGCCACAGTTTTCTCCCTCAATGTATTCTTTGGTTACACAGAGCTTCCCTAAAAAAGGATAAAAAAAAGCAGGATCAAAGACACATTTTCCTAAAAAAAAAACTATATGCAAACAAGAAAAAACAAGTTAATCTGAAAAAGCAACATTCTCCGAACCGAACGATACCCAACATGCATAGCTACTGTCAAAAGAAGAGTTGCCAAGCACCAAAAAGTAAAGCATGTGCACAATGGTAATTTTGCTTGAAAATTTCAGCTCTGCAGACAAAGTGCGCACCTTGCGCTTTTTCTACCAAAACAACCCTTTACATTTGGAATACCCCCCACAAACCATACATTCCTTGAAAGTACACATGATAAGCTTTCTAAACGTACCCAGCATGTTGTAGTGGGCCCATCTTTCTGAAAGTAATCCCTCAAAGAATTCTTTGGTCGCACAGGGTTCCCTTAAAAATGTATAATAAAGCAGAATAAAAAATGAGTTTTCCTAAAATATCAATATGCAAACAAGAAAAAACAAGCTAAATCTAAAAGCGCAAGATCCCCCGAGCAGAACGATACCCAACATGCATAGGTACTTTTAACCCTTTTAACTGCCAGCCTACTTGAGATTTTGTCACCCTCTCTTGACAGGTCATTTTTAACCATTTTGCGCTATGCTTAACTGTGATTTTTGCAGGTATTTCCAGGAAAATGATATATTTTATTTTTGCGGCAGAGTTTAGGCTTTAACAAGAAAAGTCTTGTTTGTAATTTTTTTTACGTTTTTTTTTAAATATTTTTGAGTAAATGAAACAAAACAAAATAAAAAAAATATTTTTTTTTAGAAAATTGTCTCCTTTATTTCAAATAAAACCTTTTTTTTTTTTTTTAAAGAAAACCATATTGCATGGGAAAGCCCATTTATCCCGATTACAACGGTACCACATATGTAACGGTAGCCCCCCGTTACTGTTCAGAAGACCCCCCCCAAACTGAAAAGAACACTTTATAACAAGTAAAAATAAAATACAACTACAATCCACACTATAAAGGGTTAAATCAAGAACAAAATTGGCATGGGGTTCCCCTTCCAAGGGGGGGGGGTAATCCCCATTTTTTTTTATTTTAAGGGTTAAAAACCCTTAAAAATTCCCATAAAAATGACATGGGGTCCCCCCTATCCAGCATAACCAGCCCGGGGATCAGCTATGCAGAGCTTGTAGAACAGGGCGCAGGGGCCAGCTTTGGTGGCCCCCCGCCCTGCCAAGTACAAGCCGGCACCGCCTAAATCAGCCCCTTCTGCCCCCCCTGGGCTTCGGGGAGGCAGGTAATAGGGGGGCCGGGGTAAATGGCAAGTCACCCGCTAGCCGCAGGTGACTTGACAGCCCCCCAGCCTTGTGAACTGGTATAGTGGACCAACACCCAGGGCTGATCAGCCCGGGAATCTATAAGATTCCCAGACCGTTCTATTCCCTCCCCCCGGGGCATCCAAAATTGGGATGCTCCTCTGTGTGAAACCCCCCGGAACACCCGCTACCACTTACCTGAATCCCGGTCCTACGGCGCATGCGCGGGCCGCATCCCCGCTATCCCTCTAGCAGGGCGCGTGCCCGCGCTGGCTATTTATGAATGGCCGGCACGGGCACGCTCCCTGTTAGAGGGAAGTGGGGGATGCGGTCTCCAGCACGCTCAGAGTGGCTGAGCTTAGACGTCTCTTAGACGTCCATAACTCAGACGCTCTGAGCGCGCTGATTGGACGATTGGAACCCTTAAAAATCCCCCACAAAAATGACGTAGGGTCCCCCCTACCCAGCATTACCGACCCGAGCCAGCTATGGGGGCTTGTAGAACAGGGCGCAGGGGCCAGCGTTGGTGGCCCCTGGCCCTGCAGGCTACTAGCCCACATAGCCACTAAGTGGTCCGGGCCCTTCTGCCCCCCCTGGCCGTTGGGGGGGCTGGGGGTTAATGGCAAGTCACCCGCTAGCCGCAGGTGAACTGGTATAAGGGGTCTCATGGACCCCTTACGAGTACACAAAGGGTTAACTGTTCAAAAAAAAAAAGACACCAGACAAAAGTATTTTATTAAAAAAAAACATTTTTTTTACTGTATTTACCTCAGATTGTAAGCTCTTGTCCCTCGCCGCTCTGCTGACAGATGCCAGTGATCGGCATCCAGAGAAGGGGGGGGGCAGGAGATCAGAGGATCTCCTGCCACCTCCTTCCCCGGGCACCGATCACCGGCATCTGACAGCTGAGAAGGCTGAAGCCGGAGATCGGGGCCGGGATGGCGTCATTAGCTGCAAGATGGCGGCCGCCATCGAGGAGGAAAGGGGAGAGAGCCTCCCGGGCTCTCTCCTGAAGATCCGTAAGTCCTGGGGGGGGGATCGGAGGCCCCCCAGGTGAAGAGGAGGGACAGCGGGAGCCAGCGCACATGGAGGTAAGTGTCACTTTTATCTTTTTTACAGTTAGCAGCTGCTGCTGCCGAAGCGGGGAGCGGCCTATTCCGGGGGCTCTCCTGGAGCCATCCGAGCCCCCACGGGGGATCGGATGGCACCAAATTAAAGAGGAGATCCGGCCGGATCCAACGAGGGGTCAGGTGAGTATTTTTATTTTTTTTTGCCCGCTAGCAGGGTTAAATGCCAGGCACGTGAATTTTACGTGGCTGGCACTTAAGTAGAGGAGAAGCAACCACGTAAATTTTACATGGCTGGCATTTAAAGGGTTAAAAGAGTTAATAGTACCTATGCATGTTGGGTATTGTTCTGTTTGGGGCATGTTTCTTTTTGAGATTTTACTTGTTATTTCTTGTTTGCATATAGTTTTTTTTAGGAAAATGTGGCTTGATTCTTTCAATTTATTCTTTTTTAGGGAAACTTTGTGCAACCAAAGAAAACATTGAGGGATTACTTCCAGAAAACTAAGCCCACATAAACAAGCTTGGTATGCCTAGAAGGCTTGAGGCGTGTACTTCCAGAGAATATATAGTTTGTGGGGGTATTTCAAATGTAAAGGGTTGTTTTTCTGAAAAAACTGCAAGGTGTGCATAGCGCAGTTGTATTTTATCTGAAAATCTCCTAAAGCTCTGTTTCAGTTTGGGGGAGTCTCCTGGGCAGGAAAGTGTGTCTACCTATACATATGTGGTACCGCTGTGACCGGGAGAAATTGGGGTTACGCACGCAATAAAATTTTATTGACAAACTTACATTTTTTATTACAAAAAAACACTACAAATTTTAAAAAATAGATTTTTTTAATTTTTTTGCACATATTTCACCAAAAAGTATTGAGAATACACTAAAAAAAAGGCCAAACAAGACATTTCATGTTGAAGCTCAGACAAAAAAAAAAACAATATATCATTTTCCGGGGAAATCCTTTCAAAAATCACAGTTGAACATGTGTAGCGCAAAATAGTGAAACATGGTCTGGCGACAGAGGGTGACAAAAGCTGCAGGTAGGCTGGCAGTGAAAGGGTTAAAGGATTGTTCAGGCCAAAAAACAGCCTTACTCACCATTTGTCCAGTGCAGCTCCACCACCTGGATCACTTACTGGGAGTACAGTCCTCTCTAGTTCAAGATGGTGTCTGTGGATGTGACTACGGCACACCAACTCTATTCCTTGCAATAGAGGGGCGGTGCCAAGCCAGGGTCAGGCAGGCCTGCCCCCTTTACAAAGTGAGAGGTGGGAATGAAGTTTGGACTAATGGACACAACTATACAAGTATACCCCACATCGCTAAGAAATCATTTGTTTTGTTAATGAGTGTTTATAACCCACCTAACATGCTGGAAGTATTCTGCAGTCTGATTCCGGTAGAAGACTTGAAATGAAAGCATCCGGCCTGCAATGCCCTCCGCCTTCTCCTGCAACTGCTGCACTTGCTCCATGGCATAATCTGCAGAGGGATAGATGATCACACCATAAATAGTCTGCCAAATTAAGTTACTCCACCTTGTTATACTATTTACTGTTTAAATAGATTTATAAACATATTTGTTATAAATATAATCAACACAAACACAGATTATTCCTAGTATGTCACACACCCCGCTTCCAAATATTCATGACACTTGGGAAACTGGCCTGTAGAGGGCGATCTTGCAGAGATGACATGAAAAAAAGGAGCCCCCTCCCAGTCCATAAGTACCCGGGACCTCCCACCATTCCCCAGTAATTCGTCTCTGCAGATCGGCGAAGCAAGTCAGAAGATGACTCTCTCCTCCTTACAGGTAGCCGGGGTAACTCCCGGCCTTTTTCTCTATTTCTGCCTGAACCTCTTTTTTGCTTGTTATGCTATTATATGCCTCCCAGCCTTGGCTGCAGGCTCAGGCAATGGTAGATGTGCCTTAAGGTGTATATGGGAGTTTACTCCCCCGTGAGACCCTAGATAAAGGGTAGGCGGTATCCGGGTTGGTGTTCCCCGGCATGGGATGCCCCGTCCCTTTTTATTTTCCTTATACCTTGCTGGTTTGGTGCTCTTTTCCCTATACTTCTCCCCTTTAGTTCCCCTGGGCCCTTTTTGGGGTGAGAAGGGGGGGGGTTACGTTGGGAAAAGGGGATTATGTTAGAGGTGAGTCTATGCATCTTTTGCACCATGCTTTAAAAAAAAAAAAAAGAGGAGAAATGTTATAGAAGGTGAACAAACAGCGCTTTAGTGCATACCTTTTGTGAAGTCTGCTTTTGTGTGAGGAGGGAATTTGTTTTCCCTCGTTTTTTTTTCGGGCAGCGTGGTGGATCCGGAAGTGGGCGGGGCCTGGCGCGCGGCGTCAGGGTCCGGCCCGCTTTGTCGTCGCGATCCTCTAGTGGGATGCAGAGCACGCTTGCATGCTGTGTTAGGCCCGCCCCCCTTGTTTTCCTAGCTCCGCTCAGATTGCGTGCGGAGGGGGGCGGGGCCAGTTGGCGTCAGTACTAACACAGATCATTTCCGTTTCCTCTTGCGATTCACTTTCGCTTCCTCTGTGCGCGCTGGGCTTCAGTTTCGCATAGTAACGTGAGTACCCTTTGGCTTTGGCTATGGGGATATTATTATCATTGCTAGCTTTGCTGTCATGTTCATTAAAGTCGTGGTGCATATTTTAATTATGTTTTCCTCATTTCCAGGTGGAATTCCTTTATAAAAGGGGTTTCTCCCGGTCCTTTGGCCCTTATCTTTTTAGGGGGGGGGTCATTATTATTAATACTTGATTGATTAAATCCTCCCACCTGGGACTTTAATGAGCATCCCGGGTATCTAATTGCGTAAATCCCACGTAAGCTTTGCGACTATAAATAACAAAGTATATTTGCAGAACACCATATGGAGGCTTCTCAGGATACTGGGCTTACAGTTCCCTCGGGACAGACCCGGCAGTGTTTGGGGTGTGGGGCATCCCTTATAGGGGATAATGCGTTTCTTTGCATTCCTTGTGCTCAGTTGACTATAACTCAGCAGACAGGGGCCCAAGCTTCGGGGTCTGTGGGCCCTGCCTCTTCTCCTACCCCGCCATGTCTTATCCGCACCCCTAGTGATGTTGTCACGGGTAGAGAGTCGCATTCTGATGTTTGTGCCAGATTGGCTCACATTGAAAAATATATTTCTAGCACTGTGGCCAGGAAGGCCTCAGCTAAAAGAAAACATTTGACTCCTGCCGTTCCGGCGAGTGAGTTTGATAATTACGAGTTGCTTGATTGGTCTGACTATTCTCCACTTGAGGAAGGGGAATTGTTTGAGGAGTCTGACATTTCTGATGATCAGCAATTTGTGGGTACTGATGTTGAGCAAGGTGAGGGGGATGTTTTGGACACCCCGAAGGTTCTTGCTCACTTATTTGAGGTTTTGGCAATCTCTCCCCCAGAACCAGTTCTTCCTCAAAAAGGGGAGTTCTTTGGAGCCTCCAAGCCTCGTTTAGAATTTCCTAACCAGAAACATTTTGAGGATGTTATTCTTAAAGAATGGGAGAAGCCTGCTCGGCTTCCTGGTGTTCCTCTGAGCTGGGATAAAAAATATCCCTTTCCAGTGGACGCAGTTAAGCGCTGGTCGTCCCCTCCTGAAGGGACGCCCCTGTGCTCAGTTTATCCAATTCTTCCGTTTTACATTCTCCTGATTCCACTACTTTTAAGGATGGAGAGGACAAGCGTATTGATCAAATGGCGTGCCACGCTTTTGCTAGTGTGGGCTCGGCCTTGCGGCCTGTTGGTGCTTCAGCACTTATGGCGGTGGCTGTTAGGTCTGTTATTAGGGACCTATCGATTACCTCAGGGCTTGATCCGGCTCCTGATGAGTTTGCCGCTCTCAAGCAGTGCGAGTTGTTTGTATCTTTTGTGCTTTCTGCATTAGACGATACTATGATCATGTGCAGTAGAACTTCCGCCTTGTTGGTGGCTATTCGGCGGTTGGTATGGTTACGTCAGTGGGCGGCTGATATTGTGGCCAAGAAATCGCTTATAGCGCTTCCTTTTGTGGGATTGCGCCTCTTTGGAGAAAAGTTGGATTCTGTCACGAAAGGAGGGAAATTACCTCAGTGTAAGAGACAACGTTGTTCCGTCCGGGGGACGGCCTCCTTTAACCCTTCCTTTCGTGGGTCCAGAACTGGTAGGAGGTCGGCCTTTTCAGTCCCCAGGGGGATTGCATGGAATAGAGGAAAAGGACGTGGCTGTCCTAGTCAGAGCTGGGGGTCCAAGCCTAAATCTGCTTCCAAGCCAGCCCAGCAATGAGGAGACTCCCTCACCCTTGCGGGTGGGGGGACGGCTGCGGTTCTTCTTCCAGGTCAGGGTCAAAGAGGTATCAGACAATTGGATTCTGGAAGTAGTGTCTTCCGGTTACAAGCTGGAATTCGAGTTCCGGCCTCCTCCCAGATTTTTCAGGTCCCGGATGCCCTCGGATCCGGTGGTCGCTCAGGGGCTCCGGGTGGCAGTGGCGAATCTGTTAAGCATGGCTGTCATCTGCCCAGTGCCTCCAGTGGAAAGGGGCTCTGGATTTTATTCCAACCTATTTACGGTGCCCAAGAAGGACGGCTCTGTTCGGCCTATTCTAGATCTAAAGCGTCTCAATCGTTATATCCGCTTCAGAAGGTTCCGCATGGAATCATTTCGCTCAACAGTCGATGCTCTCCGTCAGGGGGACTTCATGACATCCATAGACATCAAAGATGCTTATCTGCACATTCTGATTTTCCCGGCTCACCAGAGATTTCTCAGGTTCACAGTAGAAGACCAGCATTTTCAGTTTGTGGCCCTTCCTTTCGGCCTTACTTCAGCTCCAAGAGTGTTTACCAAGATGCTGGCAGGAGTGATGGCAATACTCAGAGTCCAGGGCATTCGCATTGTTCCATTTCTGGATGATCTTCTCATCACTGCCTCTTCCCTCAGTCAAGCGGAATTAGACACCAGGACGGTGGTGTCTACGCTAGAGAGGTTCGGTTGGGTGATCAACCATCCCAAATCCTTTCTCTCCCCGTCCAGGGAGATTCCGTTTTTGGGCTTGATTCTGGATATCCTTCAGGCCAGGGTGTTTCTTCCTCAGTCCAAGATTCTTCTGATTCAAGATTTGATATGTCTTTTCTTATCCAACCCTCATCAGTCTATCCGGCTGGGGATGAGATGGTAGGATTGATGGTAGCTGCTTTCCAGGCAGTCCCTTTTGCCCAGTTTCACATGAGGACGCTTCAGCTCCACCTCCTGGTGAAGTGGGACAAGTGTCCGCTATCATTGGATCATGTTTGTCTGTTGTCTCCCCACGTCCTGCAGTCCCTTCAGTGGTGGCTATTGTTGAGCAATCTCAAGAAGGGCAGGTAATTTCTGACTCCTTGTTGGGAATTGGTCACCACGGACGCCAGCCTGAGGGGCTGGGGGGGCTTCTGGAAGGAACATCAGCTCCAGGGATTGTGGGGGCCTCAGGAGGCTCACTCTCCAATCAATATATTGGAGCTACGGGCCATTCGTTTCGTTCTATTTCGATTAACTCATCTTTTACAGGGACTGCCGGTTCAGATTCGGTCAGACAACCGAACAGCGGTCGCATACATCAATCTCCAGGGAGGGACTCTCCGGGAGGTCTCTTTGATCCTTCATTGGGCAGAGATCAATGTTCCTGCATTCTGGGAGTAGAGAACATGGAGGCGGACTCCTTGAGCAGAGGATGCTCTCGCCGGGGAGAATGGTCTCTCAATCCCAGGGTTTTTCGGTTCCTTTGTCGCAAGTGGGGGACTCCGGAGTTGGATCTTTTTGCTTCTCGTCACAACCACAAGCTTCCGGCTTTTGTGTCTCTATCTCAGGATCCTCTGGCAGTAGCATTGGATACCATGTCTCTGACCTGGGAGGATCTGGGGTTCCTGTACCTATTTCCCCCCTTCTCCATGATAGGCAAGGTGGTGCGCAAGTTAGCACTGGTAGGGGCGCCAGCAATTCTGGTGGCTCCAAGGTGGCCAAGACATCTGTGGTTTGCAGACGTCGTAAGGCTGGCAGTGGATCAGTTCAATCTGCCTCTTCTTCCAGATCTCATCACCCAGGGCCAACTTCGTTACCCCAGTTTACAAACGCTGACTTTGACGGCGTGGCTGCTGAAATCTTAAAAGAAGAGGGTCTTTCTGATGCGATGATTCAGACTTTTGTTAGAGCTAGGAAGAAGTCTTCCTCTGTCATCTACTACAGGACTTGGAGGTCCTATATTGATTGGTGTGAGACTAGGGCCTTGCCTTGCAGGGTTTTTTCGATTCCTAGAATTTTGGAGTTTTTGCAACGTGGTCTGGATATGGGGTTCCAGATTAGTACTTTGAAAGGACAGGTCTCTGCCTTGGCTATTTTCTTTTAAAGGTCATTTGCTCTTCATCCTTTGGTCAAGACCTTTTTCCAGGGGGTCACGCATGTGCGGCCTCTTAGAAAGCCCTTGCTTCCAGTGTGGGACCTAAACTTGGTGCTTTCTGCTATGCAGGCTCCTCCTTTTCAGCCGTTGCAGGATATTCCTCTTCCTATTCTTACTCAGAAGGTTGCCTTTTTGGTGGCTATTACCTCTGACCGCCGGATTTCAGAGTTGGCGGCCTTGTCCATTCAGGCCCCTTATTTTGAGAGGCATCAGGACAAGGTGGTTTTCCGTTTTAAACCGGATTTCCTTCCTAAAGTGGTTTCAGCTTTTCATCTAAACCAGGACATTGTTCTTCCTTCCTTGTGTCCTAAGCCTAGTAATGACAGGGAAAGGGTTTTACATTCTTTGGATGTAGTTCGTTGCGTTAAATATTATTTGGTGACTACTCCGGCCTTCCGTAAGACGGATGCCTTTTTTGTGGTGCCCTCCGGGCCTAGGAGGGGTTTGGCACCTGCCAAGTCCTCCATTAGTAAATGGATACGTCAGGCCATTATTGGGGCCTATTCTGCTAAGGGGAAAGTTCCCCCTTTTCGGGTCACTGCTCATTCTACTCATGCTGTTGGGGCTTCTTGGGCTTTTCAGCACCAGGCTTCTGTTGAACAAGTTTGCAAGGGTGCAACTTGGTCTTCTGTGCATACTTTTTCTACGTTTTACAAGGTTGATGTGCGGGCCTCAGCGGATGCTGCTTTTGGCCGCAAAGTTCTGCAAGCTGCAGTAGTTTAAGTTATGCATTATTTCCTTGGTTGGATCCCCACCCTTTATAGACACTGCTATTGGATGTCCGTTTTGAGGATACATCTGCGGAGAGGGGCAGCTGAATACCGTAGTGGAGAGACACACTGAAGACCAGCTAAGTGTTGTGACAAGCCTGTTTTCTATTTATTATTGTGCATACCTATCTCATTAAATTGTCATTAGTTTAAAAAGGTGTTGCACTAGATCCTTTTCTTCTCCTCACCTATGTTATAATATCGGGGCACTGCATTTATGACTTATGCCCTTTTGGAGAAATGCTGTGGAAGTGTATGAAGTGGATTATATTGCCTGCACCACCGGTGGGAATTTTTAAAGTGAAAGCTCCATTCACCTATGTTTATGCTCATCTCTACTGTGAATCTGGTAAGAGGCTGTGCAATTCAGGTGGCGGAGAGTTTGTCTTTTTCTGCACTGTGGAAATAATCGGTCTGAAGAATTTTTAAAGTGGAACTACAACCTCCCCTATTTTATCATTATAGCTCTGTGTATTACTGATGAACTTTTTATGGCATACTGAGTGGAAGGACTCTTTTTCACATGTTGAGCTTCGGCAAAATATCTTGATCTGTTTTTTAAGTGTTTTGCTAATTTTATCCTGTATAAGTAATAACAATAAAACACAGAGCATGTGTAGATTAAAGAGTCAGTGAAAACTAAACTTTCATATGCATAGTAGTCCTTATGGTCTGATTTTATGACAGCATAAAGTGAATAAGTCCGGATTAAAATTTTGGGGGACTTGTATTTTCATGCTTGAGAATGCCTTTATCCTGTTATCCCAAAGTGCATGCTCTACTTATCAATGCATGTCTATGGATATGAAAGTTTAGTTTTCACTGACTCTTTAATCTACACATTCTCTGTGTTTTATTGTTATTTGTTATGTCTAGAACCTAGTGGGATATTTGGGTTTACGCATGTCGAGCAGTGGTAAAAATCTTATACCAGAATTATTCTTGCTAATTTCTATTAAGTCAACTAGCGCGGTTTTTGATATTCTTTGTTGTCACTTGAGTAATAAATAAGTGACTAAAAACGTAAAATATATTAATTTTAGATGCTGGGGAATAGTTTTTTTAAGGGTTTGGGCTTTTCAATAAATCATGGTGAAGGTCCAGTTTAAGCTCCAGACCTGCTCCCCTGAACCTCTCTCACATTATGCTCATCTACTGTTTTGTCATTCTGACTCTTATACTCAAAGTTCTGCATATATTTCAACTCCTTCTATTGGTGAGGTTATAGGTAAGTACTTCTCCCCCTCACCTCTATCCTCCTCATAGCTCCATGCTTATGAATTCCTCTCTTTGACAAAAAATATGTCCCCCAAGAATCCATAAAAAAAACACCCTGCCACTTTTGTATCCCATGCCCACTTCCTCTTCCTGTCTCTGCTGCTCCTTGCTGCAGGTGGCATCGCACTCAACCTGCTGCTCCTGCTGCTTGGCCCCCTACTCTCTCCTCATTCCTCCTAATAAACAAGGTAAGGGTTTTGGTATCCAACTCTTTGACCAATACTCTTTTTAACCAAAATCCCAGCCTTGCCATCGCCATCAATTTCTTTCTTCGAAATTCAGTCCACCCATACTCCAGTCTTAACACATCATCTGTCGCCTTTCTGGACCCAAAACTCAAGTGCTCTTCTAGACCACTTTTCTGGTTTCTCCAGTTTCCAGTCTCCACTGACATTCCTGCAACAATAATGGGAGATAACATATCTATTGACACCTGCTGTTAGCAGGCTTTCATTTACTTTTTCTTCTGACCTAAAACAACACCCACAAAATGATGTCTATTTGTTAGATACCCAGCTCTATTAACTATCTCTTTATCTCCACTGCCACTCGCTGACCACAACCTGCTAACACTAGTGTTCTCTTCCATTCCCCTCCACTCAGCACTGGCAAACCCCCAAACAACCTTCTACAGAAACCTACATGTGCTGGTCTCTTTCTGACTTTCTGCTACTTCTTTGCAATGACAAAATCTGCAGCCTTTCACTATCACAAGACACTTATTTCTGTCCCACTCTCCTACAGCTATCCCCAGCATACTAACCTGCAACTTGGCCATTAATTGGAAATTGCTAGACTGAAACTTCATTCCCAAGCCACTGCATGCTGATGACGGAAACTTAAAACCATTGTAAACTTCATGTTCTATAAACGTGCCCTTCAGGAACTCAGGACTGCCCTTTTATCTGCTAAACATGCATTTCATGCTTTTTTGATTTCTGCCCTGGCCCGGAATCCCAAATAACTGATTTATACCTTTAGCTCTGTACATCACCCAAAACCCCCTCCTGCCACCTCCCAAGGAAGAGCAGTTTGCATCTTTTTTTAAAAGGGTAGTTTACTTCATCCAACCCCTGTCCTGACTACGTCCTTAACCTACTTCCCTCTGTTAACTGAACAGAGGCTGTCCGCCCTAATCTATTAAGGTTCACCTTACTACCTGGTCGCTTGACCCTAGTCGAACCCATGTAATCAAACAGCTGTCCTCATTCCTCAATCTTACCCTCACATCTCTATTTTACCTTTCTCTTTCACCAGACACCTTCCCTTTAGAATACACTACAATTTATCAAACATGAAGTCGTAACCACAATACTTAAAACAACCCCCCTAAACTCATCTGTCCTCCCCAGTTACTGTCTTAACTCATGGTTTCCCTTCATATCTAAACTTCTGTTCCAATTCTCTAGAATGCCCACCCTCATATGACGTGTCACTCCCCAACCATCCAAACCTTCAAAAGTGCCCTCAAAGCTTATCATCTGGTTTAAGCAACCCAATTCACAATCTCGACAACCCTCGGGGAACTTGCCACCATGTCTCTACTACTTTTGACCCAACCTCTTATTTGCACCCTTATCCTTTAGAGTGCTAACTTGCAAGGACAAAGACCTCACATCTATTGTACTCCATTACCAACTTGTATTTGTTGCATCTCACAACTGATACACAATACACTGTGTATTATACGGTAAGTATACTGTATTTGTTTTCTTACCTCCTGTACAAAAGCAAACTGTCTCACTCCATCCGGAAACAGTGTACTCGCCATCGCTGCGTTTCACTGCAGTTTGCACAGCCAAGGTGTATTCTGTTCTTGGACTCAGAAACCAGTGACCGCGCACAGTCATAGGCAGGACAACCGCTTTTGCCACTAACTTGGTTGGCACATCCTATGAGTGAGGAGAAAGCTTTAGCTCACCAACATATATTAAAATAACTTGCATTCTTCTTAGGTCTGTGTACAGATATAAACTCCTTTTTCCTGTATTTCTCCCTTAATTCTTTGTTTTTAACTATTCTTTGGGGGAGTGAAAGTGCACATGTGCAATTTAGTGGATGCCTCACTTTTACTTCTAGGGCAAGGGTTATTAAAAGTCTTACATGTGTTTTGTGTCATTAGAGCCCCAATGCTATGTGTGTACAATATAATACTGTATATTTGATGTGTGGCCTCTACATAGCTGGACATCCATGCTGGTCGGTCTTACGTTGTAAAGTACTTGGCCCAAGACTGCAAGATTGTGCACCCAGGACTAAATAAGCTGTGTGCCCCCCACCCCTGCTCCCCACTTTAGAAAGAAGCAACCTGGCAGACACTTCTCCCTTGCCCCTACCCTACCCAAACAATGGTCCATTCAAAGTAGCATACCTTGTCTCACACCCTATGTTGCTTTATATGCACAGCCTCAAGAGCAGGCCCAGCATATATGAGATGCCAAAAGGATGTCAGGCAAGATGTAGGGTGGCATGCAGCAAGGGCCATTAACAGGCATAAGAAATTCTCCAGGGGTGACAGGAGTAGGGGCATCTTTCACAAAGGGACACTACATTTTACTTTACAAATATATATGGTAATTAGTAGTAGGCGGTCTATGTGAAGTACTGAATTAGCCAAGAATTCAAAAGAAATGGATTTAGGGATACTGATTACTAAAAGCTGCAAGATCAACTGAGATTTTGTCACTTACCCGATGTTTGAACTTGTTCTCCTTTTGCCCACCTGTCTTATTCAGATCTATAAAATAGTGAGATACCCTCTTGGCATCATATGGTGGCATCTCCCAGAACAACCGGAATGAGTCACATGTTATGTCACTAATTTGGATACCATGCGGAGCGGTAAGAGGTGGCTCCATGATCTGCACAGGAACACAATGACAGTTTAGTAGTAAAAGAAAAGATGAATTTTACTGTACTCACATGAAAATAATTATCTTAAAGTTCCTATAGCCAGGCAGATATAGATGGATTATGACAGTTCACTAGGACAGGACACCAAATAAAGCTGTTCCACGTCTGGAATACATAACCCCACCCACAGAACATAGCAGTTTCAGTTTGTAGAAAGGGGTACTATCTTTACAAAAATCACAGGAAACGATCCATATACAAAACTATCCAGAGAGACAAAGGTGCAGATGCTAAACAGTGTGGGAGTTGTGTCTCTCAGGAAAAGAATTTTATCATGAGCACTAAAATCAACTTTACTGTTTGATGTGAGACTCGGCAGCCAAGGAAATGTAATTAGTGTTGCAGAATGAGTCAAATAAATAGACATTTGTAGTATAACAGGAACTGGCTTTACTGAGCCAGTTCATTTACATTGTGGATTACATAGACAGAAAAAAGAAGTCATAGAGATAACCTTAATGTACAGGAAACACAACAGGCAATAGAGAATGCACAACAGAGTCTGTCTGACATTTCATTTGTGTATAAGCAGTGGTCTGCAATACTTCTCTGAAAGTCCTTATGTGTAAGCACTCCATTTATATTCATATTCCATGCTCAGATGGCTTGCTTTAGAGAGTCTGCAAATAAGGAATCAGTAACCGCCACATTCCTACCCCTTAAGTTCAGCGAAAAGTATGTGGGTGCCAGGTCCGTAGAGACACCGCAGTTCCAAGAACAAAGAAGAACCAGCACTCCAAATAGATTCATATGATCCAGCTTATATTCAATACACAATGGTAAATTGGTCAACCTTTCAGGGTATGTGCGCCCCCTTCCTCAGGACAATAAACTAACAACAACTTTAAACCTCTATAGCTCTGCCTTGGCCGTCTCTGGTCACTGGGCTTTATTCGGTCACTGCGGGGCCTCATTCAGTCACTTGGCCAACCTGTTGCAGAGTGTAAGGGCTGGGTGCAGTGGAGTCAAATCCAGATAGACATTTGTAGTATAACAGGAACTGATTTCGAAATTGGATGTTTTGTGTGTCCCTACCTGGATTTATCTTCTGCTGGTATCATGGGCTAGTGCTAGCTATTTCTAAATGGTCAATACAAAAAGAAGGGTATAACCTATTCCCCAAATGTGCCAGCTAGTTAGACCATGAACCTTAATTCAATCTATGCTGTTAAAATATATGCATTTATTATTTTATCAATTCACTATTACAAAATTAAACATGATTACAGTTATGCATAATTCCAAATAAAAACAAACGTGAATACCACCGTGATTCATCAGCATGGAAAGGGAAAAGTTGTTTCTTGTGATCCTCTATTGGGCAGACATGTTTGGCTGATTAGTGCATCTTCTGTGCCCTCTAGAGGCTAAAATAAGAATTACATTCACCAACTTATATGATCAATGTATATTTAAAATAATATTAATACATTTCTTACTGTCTTACTGTAGAGACTACACATAGATATATGTAACAGCTTCATCTACTATCATAAATGTAATCTGCATTAACCTAGCAGATCACATACAGAGACAAGCTGTAAGCTGTTGCACAGTATCTTCAACATTTAGAAGACCCCAAAGTGAGAGTGTAGTGCTATGGACATATTTTTAAAGACTGATCCTTGATAAATACGTCTAAAATATTTGTACAGCTGATTGGATTAAACTACATTACACTTAGTAAAAGTAGTTAGTATTTTGTTTCTTATTAGTCAGAGGCTGCTACCTAAAACTGATTAAATGTCCAAGCTTAACAGAGATGCAAGGCTTTTTGGAGACGACCAGTTGCTAGATTGTGGAAGCCCATGGACTGATCGGCCATAAAAACTTACATAAAAACTGCCATGATGTGGATTTGCAAGCTTCTATAAGATATGTTTGAGCTACCTTTGTAGTAAATCTGCACATTATATTGTGTAACAATCTCTTTGTTGCTGCTTAGCACAGTATAAGAACTACTGTACCTGTGTTGTTAGTGTAACTTGGAAATCTATTGTATTGTTGACTCCCAGGTATTGTCTTTTATACTGGGTTTACAAAGAGCAATTATCCTTGCAAGAAATCACTAAAGAGAGTGCAATTTAGCAATAATTGCTGCATGGAAACAGCTGTTGCGATCAAGCGTTGAGCGAGAAATGGTTATCAGTTCGGCTGACCAAAATTTTTTCGCTCACCCATTGATGGTTGGAATGTGTAAACAGAAGACGTCCTCCCAAAAAAGTGTTAAGCTATGAGAACAAGCAATCACATTAGCGATTGCTCTAGCGACCGACTGACCAACAAATCTTCAGTGCCTGGGCCAGACGCTCAATTGCAGAAGATTTGCAGAAGAACAGCCAATTGATCTGCTGCTGCTAAACCCAGCATTAAAATCTAAATTTTTACCCAAAAGAAAAATGTACCCTTCCCATGTGCATGCGTGGGCTCTTACACATCGAGCCAAGCAATCGCGAGTGAGAGCGAACACACCCCCAGTTCTCTTTAGATTGGGCTGCACTCCCACCCCCAGCCTATCTAAATGGCTGGGCATGGGGCAGGTGCTCCTAACATGAAAGTCAGGGACGCGGCCATCCTGAGTTTGCATGTCATCCGGCACCTTTTAGAACAGAAAATCAGTGATTTCCAAAGGGTCAGGTGAGTGTGGCCTTGGCGGTGGAAAACACAGTTTTTTTTCAAACCAGGCCACCGCCGAGCAGGCAGCATCTGCCATCTGCACGGGGGTGGGGGGGCTTGAGATGAATAGAGGGCCCAAAAATGGGTTTTGCTCCCCTTGATCCTTACCTCATTGGGCAAATAATGTACTTCACTTGTAAAAATGCCCAATCATATTGCAGATGAAAATTTGGAAAAGAATGCCCTCCAAAAATGAGCTCACTGAAATGTGGGTTACAATTCACAGCCAAATGTGCACACAAAGTTACATTCACTTCACTAAACAATTAACATGACTTTGGTTGTTATCCAACCATGGGGGTCATGGGGTGGTGCTAAAGATATATTGAAGGGGGGGGGGGCTTGAGATGAATAGAGGGCCCAAAATGGGTTTTGCTCCCCTTGATCCTTACCTCATTGGGCAAATAATGTACTTCACTTGTAAAAATGCCCAATCATATTGCAGATGAAAATTTGGAAAAGAATGCCCTCCAAAAATGAGCTCACTGAAATGTGGGTTACAATTCACAGCCAAATGTGCACACAAAGTTACATTCACTTCACTAAACAATTAACATGACTTTGGTTGTTATCCAACCATGGGGGTCATGGGGTGGTGCTAAAGATATATTGAAGCAAGTACAACTCTGGATGCACATTTGCATCTTGGTGAGATGTAACACAAAAAATTGCAATAAAATATTTTTTCTTGGAAATTCATTTTGTATTAAGGTCACGACTATATATTGAATTCTGTCCAAATTCTTTAACTTCTTCTTTTCTATTATTTGGTTTAATAACTTGTGTCCTTGTCATGGTCTGCAGGATCCATGTTCTCATGAAATTCAGATTATCAAAATCAGAATCAATTGTATTTTCGCCAAGTACATATGCACATATATAAAGGAATTTATCCTGGCAGGGATATTTTACACACAGTTAGCTAAACCCGTACTATACATAGTATAATAGCATATTTCCAAGCCCTAATTATCTATACCAAACAACAGAACACATCTAGAGCAAATTTAGCCATAGTGTAATCATGGGAGATGGATTATTCAATTTATACCCAACTCTAAATTTACCTTAAAGGGACAAAAGTAAGTCAGTAGACAGCTCACCTGATGCCTGTCCCATATGCCTATCTCGCCTCCATTTCCTGCAGTTCAGGGTTGAAACGATAGCAGGGTTTCAATGTTTGCCCCTCATTTTAAGTTCATTTCTACAGGACCATGCAAAAAAGTCCTTCTATCCCTTGGTGTTCTCAGCATAAACTATCATGATATATCATAGTCTCTGACTACAGCAGAGCATGCTCAAGACACATGAAGCTGGGCCATGGCACACCCTTCCCAGCTAAACCATAACTGAACTAGTGCTCCATGTTATCTCATGCTATTAGCCCAATAACCCCCTCACCTCTCTTTTTAATAAAAAAGAAACACACACCGTCTTATCTTTGGAATAATACAGATTTAATCGGCTACAATTTAACAAATAAATGCCATCGCACAACATAATCTTTCCAGTCCTATTTCGAGTCTGAATGGCATGCCACTCATTCTAACCAAAAATGGTGGAGGAATAATCCTTCCCTCACTAACCTAGACGGAAGCTGATTCTCCTCCGTCTCGGAGTTCCACAAGGATGACCACCAGGGTTCATAATTGTCACGGCCGTGGCTACCTCCAAAATTGTAGCCAACTACAGTACCTCACAACCACACTGGAAATCCTACCTTGTTTCAGCCGAAACAGCTGTCTTTCTACACTTCATATTTTCATCTACCTGCCAGCTCAGACTCAAAATAGAAAGGAAGATATAGCTGAACAGCATTGACCGCTTAATGCAGGCCAGCCTGCCAAAACTCTACTGCCCTCCAAAAAACTTCTCCTGCAAAAGAATGCAGAACCATTTCATATCAGCCTCTACTTGTGACCCCCCCCCCCCCCATTCGACCATTCAAATAACAGGCCCTGTTGATCCTGATACAGACTTTACCCAATTCAGAAAAGTAAATCCTCTTAATTAGCTTTATCAACACGTTGTGAGTACTTTACCTAAATCATAACCTCCAGCAAACAATCCCCACACCCCCAGTGGGCAAACTGCCCCAGCGGCCTACATAGTATGGCATGCAGCCTACTTTACCATATGCCGTGTACTCAAACCTATTGAAGCCTTGCCCATCTGCTAACCCCAGACCCATGCCACTCTACTGCATCACTGTTCTCCAGTCCCCCATGGAGAATCCGATGATCAGAACCAAACATGCCAAATCCATCATATTGTGGGCATGCAGCCGCATTCTCCGTAGGCCTTGTACTCCAATCCACCCCCTCCTTCCTGTAACCCAAGACCCATTCCATTCCTCCACACCACCATTCCCTGGGCCACATGATTGAAGGGTATCCACTGATCAGAACCAAAACCAAAAACAAATTCTCTCATAGTGTGGGATCACAGCCTTCTTCACCCCCCTTTGGCCTTGTTGAAATCAAAACAAAGAATGCCAAATCTATCAGACTACACTACACCCACTACAACATAGGCCATGTATTCCAATCCATATTAGCCTTGCCCGTATCAGAACCAACCACACCAAATCTTTCATATTACGGACACACCGCTCACTACGCGTTAGACCATATGCACCCATCCATTACTCCAAGTATGTCACACACCCCGCTTCCACTATTCATGACATATGGGTTATGGTCCAGTAGAGGGCGAACTTCTGCAGAGATGAAAGCAAAAAAGAAGCCCCTCCCATTCCATAAATACCTGGGACCTCCCACACATTCTCAGTTCCTTCTCTGCAGGACGGCGAGCAAGTCAGAAGATGTATGCTGCTCTTCCTTGCAGGTAAGCCGGGCTCACGCTCGGCCATTTTTTGCCCTATTTCTGCCCAGACCTTTATACAGTAAGTCCAATACTAGCCTCCCAGCCTTGGCTGCAGGTCCGGGTGAGGGTAGGAATCACCTTAATAGGTGTTTAGGGAGCCATGCTCCCCCGTGAGACCCCATACAAGGGGGTAGGCGGTATCCGGGTTGGTGATCCCGGTTTGGGATGCCCTGTCCCTATTTACTTCCCTTACACCTCATGGTGAGGGATTCTCCCCCTTCCAGGTCCCCTCTGTTAACCCTCTAGTGGGGGGGGGGATGGCCTTGCCTTTCTACTTTCACATTAGATGTGTGTGTGTGTGTGTGTGTTTTGTGCGCATGGTGCTTCACGTTTGCTGACCTCGCGCTCTGCTACAGCCTGGGGAGCTTCTCCTCCTCAGGCTGCGTTTGTGAGGGGGCGGGGCCGGGCGCTCGAGCGTTGCCATGGCTCGCCCCCTCTCCATTTTTGGCGCCATTGAGGACCCATCCTAATGATGGGAACCGCACTGATGGACTCGGAGGGAGGGGGCGGGGCCTGGTGCGGTGCGCGATCCGTGCTGGCCTGCCCCTTCTTCTCTCTCCTTCCTTCACACGGAGCTGCTGGCTGGTGCCTGACGCCATTTTGGACTTGTGTGAGTACCCTTTTTGGGCCCCCCCCCTTTCTTGCTGTGCTGGCCATATGCCCCAGTCGCCGCTTGGGGCAGTGCTGGCTCCCTCTGCTTGTTGGTTTTATTATTACGTATATATATATATCATACAATGTGTGTGGGTGCATGTGCTTATTGCCCATATCTTGTGTCTTTCAGGAGGACTCCCTGTGTCTTGCTTAAAAGGGGTTTCTCCCGGTCCTAGGGTCCCTAGAGTAATTTGGGCTACTTAAATCCTCCCACTTGGGACTTAAAGGGGCATCCCGGGTAGCTTATCAGCGTAATTCCTTCTGGTCATTGCGACTACCATTAAAATCACCATATGGAGGCTCCACAGGATACCGGGCTCGGGCTCCCTTCGGGTCAATCCCGGCTATGTGTGGGTTGTGGCCTTGCGGCCTGTTTGTGCATCTGCATTCGTGGCTGTGGCTACCAGATCTGAGGTTAGGGACATGTTAAAAGGGTCCCAACTCAACCCGGCCAGTGTTGAATTCACAGCCCTTAAGAGGTGTAAATTGTTCATGAACTTTGTGTTGGCGGCTATGGATGACACTATTACCATGTGTAGTAGAACCTCGGTTCTGCTGGTGGCCATGCGTCATTCGGTATGGCGGCTGTTTGGTGACAAATTGGATTCTGTGGTGAAAGGTGGGAAGCTACTTCAGCGTAAGAAGCAGCCTCACTTCTTTCGGGGGGCAAGCTCCTTCAATCCTTCCTTTCGCGGTGCCAGAGTAGGCAGAGGTCTTTCCTACTCTAGCTTCAGAGGTGATTCCTGGAACAGAGGCAGGGGACGCGCCCGTCCAGCCTCTGCCTGGGGTTCCAAGCCCACTGCCAAGCCAGCTCAGCAATGAGGAGGCGCCCTCACCTTTATGGGTGAGGGGACGGCTGCGGCTCTTCTTCCAGGTCTGGGCCCAGGAGGTCACAGACAAGTGGATATTGGAAGTGGTCTCATCTGGGTACAAACTGGAGTTCAAGTACCGGCCTCCTCCCAGATTCCTAAGGTCTCGGGTGCCATCGGATGCTCGGGCGGCGCAGGGGCTCCTGTTGGCTGTAAAGAATCTCCTGGACATGACGGTCATATGCTCGGTGCCTCTTTCAGAGAGAGGCCAGGGATATTATTCCAACCTCTTCACGGTTCCCAAAAAGGATGGCTACATAAGACCCATTCTAGATTTGAAGCTTCTCAACAGGTTCATCAGAACCAAGAAGTTCCGCATGGAGACTCTGCGCTCAGCCATCAGTTCCCTTCGTCAGGGGGATTTCATGACGTCCATAGACATCAAGGATGCTTACCTTCATGTACCAATTTTCCCAGCACACCAGAGATTTCTCAGGTTCGTGGTTGGAGATCAGCATTTTCAGTTTGTGGCCCTCCCGTTCGGGCTGACCTCGGTACCGAGGGTGTTTACCAAGGTTCTGGCGGGCATAATGGCCCTGCTCAGAGCCCAGGGCATTCGCATTGTGCCGTATCTGGATGACCTACTCATTACAGCTTCTTCCCTCTGCCAGGCGGAGCTGGACACCAGGATGGTGGTGACGATGTTGGAAAGGTTCGGATGGGTGATCAACCACCCCGAGTCTTCTCTCTCCCCATCAAGGGAGATCTCTTTTCTGGGCATGCATCTGGATACTAGTCAGGCCAGAGTGTTCCTACCTCAGCCAAAGGTGCAGAGGGTTCAGGATCTGATACGTGTTCTCCTGACCAATCCTCGCCCTTCTATCCGGCTAGGGATGACTCTGGTAGGTTTGATGGTGGCCTCCTTCGAGGTAGTCCCCTTTGCTCAGTTCCACACGAGGTCGCTCCAACTCCATCTATTGCTGAAATGGGACAGATGTCCACAGTCCTTGGATCAGTGTTTTCTGATGTCTCCCAGGGTTCGGCAGTCCCTTCAGTGGTGGCTGGAACCAAGCAATCTGATGAGGGGCAGATCCTTTCTGGCCCCTTGTTGGGAGACGGTTACCACGGATGCCAGCCTGTCGGGCTGGGGAGGTTTCTGGAAGGATCATCAGTTCCAGGGGTTGTGGGGTCCTCGGGAGGCTCACACCCCCATCAATGTCTTGGAGCTCAGAGCTATCCGTTCTGTCACGTCTGACACTTCACCTACAGGGCTTACCGGTTCAGGTTCGATCAGACAATCAAACTGCGGTAGCTTACATCAATCACCAAGGAGGGACTCGCAGCAGGAGTGCCCTCAGGGAAGTCTCTTTGATTCTGACATGGACGGAGAGCAATGTTCCTTGCATCTTGGCAGTGTACATTCCGGGAGTGGAGAACACGGAGGCGGACTCCCTGAGCAGAGGATTGTCTCGCCGAGGGGAATGGTCTCTCAACCACAGGGTGTTTTGGTCCCTGTGTCACAAGTGGGGGACTCCGGAGGTGGAGCTCTTTGCCTCTCGGCACAATCACAAGCTCTGTCTCGGGATCCTCTGGCCCTGGCAGTGGATGCCTTGTCACTTGCCTGGAGGGATCTGGGGTTTCTGTACCTGTTTCCCCCCTTCTCCATGGTAGGCAAGGTGGTGCGCAAGCTGGCTCTACAGGGGGCACCAGCAATTCTGGTGGCCAAGACAGGTTTGGTTCACAGACATCGTAAGACTGGCGGTAGATCAGTACAGGCTGCCCCTGTTTCCGGATCTGATCTCTCAGGGTAAGCTACGTTACCCCAATTTACAAACGCTTGCTTTGACGGCGTGGCTGCTGAAACCTTCCTTCTGAGGGAGGAAGGTTTGTCGGAGGCGGTTATTCAGACATTGATTAGAGCTAGGAAGAGGTCTTCCTCTAACATTTACTATAGGACTTGGCGGTAGATCAGTACAGGCTGCCCCTGTTTCTGGATCTGATCTCTCAGGGTAAGCTACGTTACCCCAATTTACAAACGCTTGCTTTGACGGCGTGGCTGCTGAAACCTTCCTTCTGAGGGAGGAAGGTTTGTCGGAGGCGGTTATTCAGACATTGATTAGAGCTAGGAAGAGGTCTTCCTCTAACATTTACTATAGGACTTGGCGGTCCTATATTGACTGGTGTGAGGCTAGGGCCTTACCTTGCAGGATGTTTTCGATTCCTAGGATTTTGGAGTTTCTACAACACGGTCTGGATCTGGGGTTCCAGCTCAGTACTTTGAAGGGTCAGGTTTCTGCCCTGGCTGTCTATTTTCAACGGTCCTTTGCTTTGCATCATCTGGTCAAGACAAGGGTTCACTCATGTCCGGCCCCCTAGAAAGCCTTTGGTTCCCGTTTGGGACCTAAATTTGGTTCTCTCGGCCCTACAGGGGCCTCCTTTTGAGCCGGATTCAGGATGTCGCACTTTCTGTGCTCACTCAAAAGGTTGCCTTTTTGGTGGCTATTACCTCTGTTCGGCGGCTCTGTCTATTCAGGCCGCTTACTTTGAGAGACACCAGGATAAGGTGGTTTTTCGCTTTAAACCAGATTTCCTTCCTAAGGTGGTTTCTGCCTTCCATCTCAATCAGGATGTAGTTCTCCCTTCCTTGTGTCCTAAGCCTAGCAAGGACAAGGAGAGGGTTTTGCACTCTTTGGATGTGGTTCGTTGTGTGAAGTACTATTTGGTCGCTACCTCTCCTTTTCGTAAGACGGACGCCTTGTTCGTGGTGCCCTCCGGGCCCAGGAAAGGTTTGGCGCCAGCCAAGTCTACCATTAGTAAATGGATACGTCAGGTCATTGTTGGGGCCTATTCCGCTAAGGGGAGGGTTCCTCCTTTTAAGATCACTGCACATTCTACTCGTGCTGTTGGTGCGTCCTGGGCTTTTCAGCACCAGGCTTCTGTTGAACAAGTTTGTATGGCTGCTACTTGGTCTTCCGTTCATACTTTTTCCAGGTTTTATAAGGTTGATGTGCAGGCCTCAGGGGATGCTGTTTTTGGCCGCAAGGTTCTGCAAGCTGCAGTGGTTTAATTTTGTGCATTTTTTGCTGTATTTGGATCCTCACCCATGACGGACACTGCTATTGGATATCCCATATGTCATGAATAGTGGAAGCGGGGTGTGTGACATACTTGGAATAATACCATTTTGTGATTACTCACCTGTAAAATGGGTATTATAAGTATGTCCCACACCCCGCTTCATGCCGCCCTTTGTTATTCTGGATCTTTTATATGGTGAACCTTTAATTGTTAAGAATGTTTTATTGTCTCTTCCTGGTCCCCTTTCTGCTGTCATATACTGGGGAATGTGTGGGAGGTCCCAGGTATTTATGGACCAGGAGGGGCTTCTTTTTTGCTTTCATCTCTGCAGAAGTTCGCCCTCTACTGGACCATAACCCATATGTCATGAATAGTGGAAGCGGGGTGTGTGACATACTTATAATACCCATTTTAAAGGTGAGTAATCACAAAATGGAATTATTGCCTTGCCCATATCAGAAGCAACCACACCTAAACTTTCATATTGTGGGAACGCCGTTCACTGCGCCGTAGGCCATGTACTCCAAATCCACTATTGCCTTGCCTGTATCAGAACCCAACCACACCAATTCTTTCACGTTGTGGTTACCCAACTCACTACACCGTAGACCATTTATTTTAATCTGTTTTTGCCCTGCCCTTATAAGGACCAACTAAACCAAATATTTCATATTACTGGCACACATATCGATCATTGTGTGGCCTGCAGCGCACTACACCATAAGCCACACACTCCAATCTATTTACACTTTGCCCATATTGGACCAAACCACACCGAATCTATCATCACGTGACAAGCAACTCACTACACTGTAGGACATAAACTCCAATCCATTTCCACATCGCCTGTCTTAAATACAACCACGCAGTCTCCATTGTATTGTGGACATGCAGCTCCCTACTCCATAGGCCATGTACTCAAAACTATTTTAGCCTGTAATCAGAATCAGCCATCCTGAATCTATCATATTGTGGACCAGCAGCACATTTTTACCATATGCCATGTCACCCGATCCTATGCAGCCTCATCCATATCAGAACAAAACACGCCAAATCCATCATATCGTGGGCGCGCCGCTCACCTCATTGCATGCCATGTACTCCAACCCTTTTTTTTTCCTGTCTGCATTAGAACCATTGTCACTGAATCTATTATAGTGCAGGCATGCAGTTCACTACACTGTGGGGCATGTACTCCAACCCATTTCTGTCTTCCCGTATCAGATTAAGCACACCAAATCTATCATCTTTCGGGAACACAGTTTACTACATAGTGGGGCATGTAGTTCAATTCACTTTTTAGCCTCGCCTGTATCAGAACCAACCATGCCGATTCCATCCTAGTATTAGCACCCAGCTCAATCCCCCATAGGCCATGCATTTCATAACAGGATGCTAGAAATTACAGCGGATGAGGTACAATGGTCATGCATTCTGTGAAAGTAAGCTAAACTGTTTATACCCAACCTCAAAGATTCAATTGCACTAAATCCAAGGTAAGTATGCTTTGTCTTTAGTATTAGCCCACAGATGTCCTTTAAATTCAACTTCACCTGATATCAGAAGCTCCATCTCTTTGGAAAGGCTGCATATATCCACCAATGCAGCCAGTGTGGTAGCGATATCAGCTGCAACCAGTTAAGGAATTGCAGGTATGCCTTCAATACCCTGGTGCGTCCCTGGACTCTGGACATGTGCCTTGAATATAAACTAATGATGATTGGCTAGGCCTCGAGGCAGTTCTGCTGGTAGACCTCAGACACCTGTCTGGATGAAAGCTATGACTGCGCCTTATAAGGTTACTATGTGTTTAGGAGGGACCGTAAAAACCACAAGGGGGGGAGGCATCTGCTTATTTGTAAAATCTTGTCTACAGCCCACACTGCGAGAGTATATATGTGAGGGAAATTGACATTTGAAGTCTGTAGAAATACCTGGAGGAAAAAACAAAAAATAACATAAAACTGATCAGGGTTTGCTACCAGCCTCCAAATATATCAGAATCCACAGAAAACTTGCTCCTAAGGCAAATAGATAAAGTCGCTAGTGTAAATGAGGTAGTTATAATGGGAGACTTCAACTACCCAGATATAGATTGGGAAGCTGAAACCTATAGATCTCATAAAGGTAAAAGTTTTTTTGTTAAAAACAAAAGATGGCTATCCTTCCCAACAAGGGGCAGGGACATCTTGGACTTAAAGCGGACCTTCACTCTAAATAAGAGTCTATCTTATATGTTTCCCACACCCTGTACATACAGATTGCTCACATTAAAAATCATCCTACCTGCATCTACTGCATTTTATAAGCCTTTAAACATCCAAGATGGCGGCTTATGGAAGCTGCCATTTTTGCAGGCAGCCTGCAAACAGGAAGTGCCTGCAAACAGGAAGTGACTGTGCTGCTCTGCATTCTGGGACTGCTGACCTTTCCCTGACCCCAGCTCTGCTCTGTCTGAGCAAAGCACAGCTATAACCCGCCCCCCTGTACCTTATCCCACTCTCCTCTCCTCAGTAAGTGTGATGCTTCTGAGTCAAGATGGCGGCGCCCGTATCCTAAATTCCCGAACAGAGTTGCAGCCCAGTGGGGGAAAGTATAATAAATTAGTGACTAAACATGTAAAATATATTAATTTTAGATGCTGAGGAATTGTTTTTTAAGAGTTTGGGCTTTTCATTAAATCAGGGTGAAGGTCCGGTTTAATACTAATCATCTTGGTAACAAAGGTACATGTCGAGGGCTACCTTGAAAACAGTGATCATAATATTATTAATTTCCATTTAGCTACCACTAAGGTGCCTTATCATGGAGCTGCAAACACGCGGAACTTCAGAAAGGCAACGTTTGACAAGCTTAAAGATGCTCTAAACCACATTGACTGGGAAAATGTCCTTAAAAACAAAAGTACGGACAGTAAATTAGAAATCCTTATTATTCATTGTGATAGATATATAACTTACAAAAATAAAAAGTGTAAAAATAAGAGTAAACATATGTGGCTAAATGTGGAATGTGATATGTCAGGAGAAATGCAAAGATATAAAACATCTTTCCAAAAGAAGAAGTGCAGAACCACCTTAAACAAATTCAAATAGACAAATCTCCAGGACCAGATGGCATTTTTCCCTGTGTCTTAAGGGAATTATATACAGTAATAGACAAGCCATTATATTTATATTTGTAGATCCAGTAATGACAGGGGTTGTTCCACAGGATTGGCACTTAGCAAATGCGGTGCCAATATTCAATGCATATGCATATGAATGCTTTCTAAAAGATATTTGGGGTATCTCAGTGAAAATGACCTTATTACTACTTAACAGAATGGATTTATATGGAATAGCTTCTGCCAGACAACCCTAATCAGCTTTTATGAGGAAACAAGTCCATGACTGTATAAGGAGTCATTACAAAAGATGAGAATGCTTGGATTTAGGAAAACATGGTACATGGGTGAGTAATTGGCTTCATGATAGGAAACAGAGGGGGGTTATCAATGGTACATATTCAGATTGGATCACCGTTACTAGCGAAGTACCGCAAGGGTAAGTTTTAGGCCCAGTTCTCTTTAACATCTATATATATATATATATATATATATTTAAGACACTGGAAATGGATTAAACAGTACATATCACTCTCTACAGATGATACTAAGCTGTATAAAGTAATTAATGCAAAAAGGGGAGAGCTGGCAGCTACAAACAGATTTAGATAAATTGAATGGGCAGTAAGATGGAAAATGAAGTTTAATACAGATAAATGTAAGGTTATGCACATTGGCAGGAGAAATTTGTGTCATGATTACACACTAAATAAAGAAATGTTTGGTAAAACTACAATGGAAAAGGAACCAGAGGCATTAGTTAACAATAAACTTAACTGTAGTGTCCAGACAGTAGGTGCCAAGGCAAACAGGATCATGCGGTGCATCAAGTGAAGCATAGGTGCCCATGACCAGAGCATTATTTTCCACCTCTAAAAGTCACTGGCCAGACGCAATATAGAATATTGTGTACAGTTCTGGGCACCAGTGTATAATAAAGACATTTCAGAACTAGGATGCGATCAAAGGAGGGCAACTAAATTAATAAATGGAATGGGGGACTAGAGTACCCTGAAAGATTGTCAAAGTTAGGTTTATTTAATTTGGAAAAGAGATGCTTGAGGAGTGATCTAATAACTTTGTATAAATGTATCTGAGGTCAACACAAAGATCAGTCCCACAATCTTTTTATAAGCCAGGGGGTAACCATAACCCGAGGGCATCCACTAAGTTTAGAGGAAATGTTCTTCTTCCACCGACACAGGAGGGGATTCTTGGCTTGTAATAACATTACCAGCTATGGCTACTAGACCAATGGAAGGCGATCTTTTTTATACAGGCTAAACTGAATGGACTAAAGTCTTTATTCAGCCTTACATACTATGTTACTATCTTTCAAGGGGCAATAAAACATGTTCAATAAATGTATACTTCAAAAAATATTACTTTACATGCTGTTTTGTTCAGATGTGACAGATTACAAACAGTGGGCACGTCAGCGTGTAGAATAGAACAACTAATTTCTACAAGTAATATTATGCCTGGCAGATAATAGGTTAAGGTTTCAGAGAAATCTAATAGGGAAAATTAATGAGCTCCAAAAACAGGTATGGCTGGCTTTTAGGTGCCCTTATGACACTGGCAATCATCTATTCTGGAATGTGTGATAAATGAACAAGTGCCCCCAATGTGAACTGAGGAACAGGGACAGCTGTTCAACCATAGATGGAGCATGTTCGTGGAAATATAGAGGGGCAAACTTTTGAGACCTGCAAAAGCATCTATAGTGTGTTGCAGGAAATGAAGGAGAGGGATATGGGACAGGCTTTTAGTGAGCTCATTACTGCCATATTATTGACTAGAGATACGAATTTATGTATTCAGTTTGTAAATGAGAGGGAGCCTAAGAAGACCTAGGCAGGAGAAGGAACCGGAGGGAGACAGCTGGAGCTGTATAAATAATCCAGACCCAAGACTAGGCCAGACAGCCGTTTCTGAGAACTTGCAGATGGACTAAGAGGCTAAAGTACACATGGGTGCGCATAGGACTGTGTTGTGTCTGCTGTGTCTCTGTTAAAATGGAACCTTCTCAAGAAACATGCTTGAACTCAGTGTGTACTTCCCATGCATTGCATGACACTCAATGTCCTGCAGAGACCCAGTTCTTGCCTTTACCATTTAATATGATACATACTGCTATTAGTAAATTTCCTGTGTGTTCCTATTTGCTGTATTTCTTCTTGGTCTTCTCTTCCGCTGTTCCCCATCTGCAACCCCCTGAGCCCTGCTTGCAAAGCTGAAGAAGCGGGCGGTATTGGGACCACTTTAAGTGGGCTAAGCCACCAGTGACCTGAGTGGTCAGCCTTGTGCACCTATAGCGGCAGAGACTCCTGCTTTATCTTGTCCATTATCTGTTACCTATTACCCTGTTGACAGTCTTCTGTTCTCTGCCCCTGACACCATTTCCTAGTCTTCGCCTCTGCTCTTCCCCTAGTCTGTGCTTTAACTCCCTGTGCTCCTCTTTCCAATCTATAGCCTCGATTCAGAGAGACAAAAAAAACTTCCGTTTTAGTTCCGATCTGTTTTTTTTTGTGAAATGTTTTTGTTCTCGTATGAGCGTACGAGCGATTCTATGCATGCATTTAAAACCTTCTGTAAAGTTTCCGTCCGTTCGTACGGCAGATTACGAATACGAGGATGTCATTTTCCATCCAGACTTTTCCGTTTCATTTTCACATGTTACAACGTAGGCTTTCGTTTTTGCCCTTTTACCATCGTATCCTCCAACGAATCCTTTACGTTTCCCGTTCGATTCTGTTTCCCTTTTTCAATAAATATTCGTCCAGACGGAAATCCTTACGATCTTGCACCTGCGCACTACAAACTTAACTCATTAAAGTGCTCGCCTACATGTTTGCCACCCTCACTTCTACTACAATGTTTAGCTAAATCACTTAGCACTGTCCTCCATCTTCCCTTTTGGACCCTTAAAGTTCACCACACCACTTCTTGGTTAGGTTCTTCTTCCATTTCAGCCCCCTAAAACTTACCCAAATCACTTCTCGGTCATGTGAATATTCATCTTTAAATATTTCTGGGCCCATTAGTTTTGTGTTAATGTATTTTGTAAATGAAATGACAATGTAACATTTTTTTTTATACCATCATAAAATATAACATTTTAAAAAATTTTGAAAATTTCAAATTTTTACAACTATAAAAAACTAAATACATAGCAATGGCAGGCCACTGAACATTATTCTTCATCTGTGGTCCCCAACAAGTTGCGCAGCTCCTGCATCTCGCCCACCAACTGAAGGACCCTGACACTCAGTTGTGCCACTCTGGCACGTGTGGTCCCTGTTAAAAAACTTAAATTAAAATATTGGTATAACCTTGTTGGGGTCATACTGCAGTGCCCCCCCCGTATGGTCCAAACACCTAAATCTGGACTTCAAAAGCCAGAGGGCCCTCGCCACCATAGGCGGGTTTTGCATAGTGCCCGATTAGAGAACCCCTGGCCCGCATTCTACAGGCAAAGAACGGGCATCAGGAGCAAGGGCGAGTGGCACATCTTGCAGTTCCTGCAACCAAATTTAAAATAATTACACAAAGCAAAGGTAACCAACTAAAACAATAACTCCTACAACAAATTAAGATTCAAGTTCAACAATCCAAATATAATTCACAAAGGACATAAGTCTAAAAAAATATAGCAATTATATGGATGTGTGGAAAAATAAATGTTTACATGCTAAGGACTAATTAAGGTCAGCATTAAAATGCATCTATAAGGCATACATGAAATGTATTGATTTAGGTATGCATTGCTATACAATTTATGGCTATGGCCATGCTGATACATGCAATGCCTTGGTGCTAAAGGCGCACAGACTCCTCCACATAGCCGCAAAACACGTTCAACAATAGCAATCCGAGCCCTCAAAGGTCTCGTAAGTGGATCGGAAATGAAACGGATTTATAGGGTGGTGATCCGTCGGAAATCAGCTCTCTGAATCAGACAGAAACCCATCCCAGCAACGGAAGTTTTCTGAACGAACTGAAAATTTCCGATTTTGTTTGGAAAATGATCCGAACTAACGGAAATGTTCTGATTCGCTTCCGTTCATCGGAAGCGCATTCCCGAACGTTCGTGCGAGTAGAAAATGGACGAAAAAAAGCAAAAAAATGACAAACACCCACCAAAACTTTCACAGACAGCTACGGAAGTCCAGACGAATGTGTCTCTGAATCGATGTTCAAGTCTATCTTAAAAATCAGTTCCTGGTCTGTCCTACCTGTATGCCATGAGCAGACAACAATATGGCATGATGCAAGGACAGTGACGTGCTTAACCACCATGCAAATTCATGGGGACCCCACCTGCCAGGGGACACCCAGAGGCAGGGTCAGATCAGTGGCAGCTTTTCGTTTAAAAAAAATAAAATAATGGCATACAACGGGTGGATGGGCTATGGCTTAAAAAGGAGGCCATTTAACACAACAGTGTGTAGCAGATAGGAAGCCACTGTACACTTACAGTCCGTTATGCAAGATGCTGTGATGTCAGAGCAGCTAGTGAGCTGAATAATGCCGATCGGGCCAACGGTTGCATCCCCGCTCACCTCTAGGATTGCAAATCACAAATGGCTGCCCTGGGTATGCGTCTAGCTAAAGGTATAGTGAGACCTGCGCATACGTCATTGGAACAAGGTTAGGCGAGTGGGTGCCGTGATTAAATGAGGTTTCACACAGTGGGGCACCCTAATTTGGGATGCCACAAGGAGTAGAAATTGGAGGGCCATATGGGCAATTCCCTATGCCATGGGGGATAAATTGAACTCTGAGATTTCAGAATTTTACTGCTGTCAATGTCATCTAGCAGATGAAGCCAATTAAAAAGAAGAAAACGAGGATATAAAAAATACAAAGTGAAAACAAGAATAGGAAATAATATAGGGAGAAAATAGGGGGTCAAGGAAACCTAGACAGTCTCCAGCTAATGAAGCAGATGGCATTTCTGGCAGAATATTATAGCAGAGAGTGTTGGCGTTTTAGATATCAACGATAAAGCCCAACTGAAATTTCAAACAGTAATCAAAAGGTTGTGATGGTGTATTATTATCTCCTACTATCTGCCCTCCTTCGGTTGTGGTGGAAAATATCACTTGTACAACATTTTAACTTATCTATATGATACATCTATATTTCTGGAGATGAAGGAATATTTCAAACAGACAGAGCACTATCTTCAAGTTAGAATATTTGCATAAAGAGGAACTGACAGTATAAGCTTCTCTTCAGCCCTTTGTCTCCTTAGGCTGCTAACTCCTGTTTATACTAATGTATTAACCAATGCAAAATGGAATGTGATAGCTGAAAAAATGATTTGACAATTGTTCCTTCTTGGGAGTTTAGTCATTTTTATGTTCTAAATTAGTTGGGAAAGCAGCTGCAGATCTTTTAAATAACCTGCATCTAACATCCAAATGGCACCTTGAACGTCAGCAGCAGAGCTGTTTTTTTAAGATTCCCTAATTAATGACTGTGTGCCTATTTGGATTTTCCCCCAGCACTTTCTTCAGAGTATACCAGTGAGGCAGCAGAGTGGCACAGTCCTGAAGTTTACACAGCGGATATCATGTGCTGGAGACCAGTAGAGCCCAAAAGGTCTAAGACTCATTAGATCCTGGAATCTACTGCTGTAGGTGTTTCGGTTTTAACTGGAGCCCCCGGACTGGGCTGCGGAAACTCCCTAGATCATCCACCTTGCAGCACTCGGAGAACAGCACATTGACACGCACCAAAATGGGCACAAGACTGGCAGCACATGTTCAGGGTCAAATTCCAAGCCAAGGTCAAAAGACTGGCAGGATAGATTCAAGGTCAATGTCCAAAGCCAAGTTCAATCCAAAGGGGAAATCCAGTTTTCAATGTAACTGAGGTGTAAATATCGCTAAGTCTTCGTGCATCTGCCTTTCAGAGTTTTACCCAGAGCAGAGGCAGAGGAGTGGCGAGGGAGTCTTGTGTAACAACTAATGGCCAGATGTAACATTGGATTTCCTACTAGTGCCTTCCTTTAAAAGTGACCAGTGATGCTGTGGAGTGGCAGAGGATTGCCTGGCAGCAATGGGCAGCAGTGCACTCCTTTGGAATCCCCCAAGCACCTTTCCCTGAATAACTATAGAGGCAGTAAAATGTGGGATATCTTCTCCCCAACACCTTTTACTACAGAGTGAGGACTGCAGCAGTTGCTCCTTGCGGCTCACCTTCTAGCATTGATATAATGTTTGAAGGCAATCTCCTGAAATATGGGAGTAAATGATTCCATGTAGATGTACAGTAAAAAAAAGATTACTGCTGTATATTCAGGTGGGCCTGGAATAAGTTAGCGTGTATGCTGGACTGCTGTGCGGATGCAGGTGGGGAGATGCATTGCTTTAGACTTTAGAAAGAGAGTTAGTCAATGAGAGGATCAACATATTCAAGATGATCTTTCTTCCAAAACTATTATACATTTACCAGGCCTCTCCCATATTGCTCCCCGCTTCTCACTTCAAGGCGCTGGAAGCAATTATTTTTGGTTTTATTTGGGGGCATGCCCCTCCTCGGTTAAATAGGCAGGTTATGAAGGCACAAATAGTCGCCGGAGGACTGGCTGTACCGTACATGAAAATGTATTTTTATGCAGCCCAGCTGCTGTACGCCCATTGGTGGATTAGCGGATCGGGGGACAATCCGGTGATACATTTGGAGGAGGCGGTGCTGGGCTCCCCCGGGCGGCTGTCCTCCTTGCCCTATAGGGGCACGAAGGGACTCAGGGAAGCGACCAGATGTATGAGAACGGTCTGCAGTATCTGGGAGCGGGTGGCCAAATTATGTGCGGAGCCTGGAGAGTGTGGGGTGTATTCCCCCTTCACCCCCCTTTGGGCTAACCCTGGGCTTCCGGAGCTCGTGACTATGCAGGATGCACAGTTCTGGAGTGGGAGGGGGGTGCATCAACTGGGCCAACTATATAAAGAAGGGGTACTGGTGTCCTTCGATCATCTCAAGGAGAGCTTCCACCTGTCTTCCGCTACTTGCAAATCAGACATGCCCTGAACGCGTAGTTCTCCAGGGTGGGCCCACAGGTGTCAGTTTTGCAGGTGGAGGAAGTGGTTAGAGATTCAAACCTTAAAAAAACGGTCTCCACACTATACAAAACCCTGTTGGGTGAGCTGGGATCCCCTAGGGAAGGGATTGAAAGGAAGTGGCGGGCTGTAGACCAGAGCCTGGACCAGGATGATTGGGAGGAGGTGCTGGACAATTTGCATTCCTCAGTGGTTGAGGCGAGAGATAGAATGATTCAGACCAAATGGATCCACCAGGCGTATATTACCCCGGTCCGTCTGCACAGGATGGGACTCCTGGATAGGGACACGTGTCCTAGATGTGAGGGTGGTAGCGGCACATGGATGCATATGACTTGGTCATGTGGAATACTTGCTGGCTATTGGGAGGATGTAATGAACCTGATCGGCAAAATAGTGGGATTTCGCATCGGGGGTTCGGTTTCGGTGTGCCTTCTGGGGGTGGTGGAGCCACTGTCGGAGCTCCATACATTGAAGGCGTTGCTTCGGTTGCTGCTCTTTTATGCCCGGAAGTGCATACTGATAAACTGGAAGCACCCGGCTAGACCGTCCTTGCAGGCATGGGAAAGGCTGGTTAATCAGAAGCTTGCCATGTATAAATTGACATATCAGGCGAGAGGTGTGATGATGGCTGAGAAGAGAGTGTGTCGCATCACGGGGATTATGGCTCTTATGGCGATACGTGGAGCAGAGGGATATGATGGTGGATCGGTATCCAATCCTGGGGGGAAGGGGAGGGAGGTGGGAAGTTAGCTCTATGTGGAAGACTGAACACCCGGAGGTACTTCTAACCATCTTCTGCTCTTTGGGTCCCCCAGCAGAGTTCTTACCTGATAGGGCTTGAGTCCGGTGTGAATGTCTTGTGTGGTGTGAGTGGAAGTCTTGCGTGCAAGTAGGCCAGACTGTTTTAGGCGCCTGCGGCGTCCTGTTGCTGTACTGCATATTTTATTGTATGTCATGTTTGTTTTTTTTATGTTTTATGCAAATAAATAAAATAAAAACTTTCAAAAAAAAAGACTTTAGAAAGAGGTGCGGCCACTGAACAAGAGTCTATAAGACTCTAGGGCCATTGAGAACCACCTGATAGTATGTCCCTACACTATAGATTTCATTGTCAGCATGTCTTCCTAAATTGGCTGTCTGGGCAAGGGGCTGATTGGCAAGGAGACCTATTCCCCATCCCCACACTTTAACATAATGATTGTGATTATTGTTTCCTATTGTACCTTCTATTCACTTTATGTGTGCTCCATTCCCCACCCAACGTACTTGCCTTTCTGTCACAAGGAATGCCTTATGTGAATATAATGTATATACTTGTCTAATAACAAAGTAAATCTGATTCTAAGCCCTCATTCACACCTGTCCACATGCGTTTCTGCGTTTGCAGCAGATGCAGCAGTACTGCAAAAAATGTCCATCAATGGCACCTCTATGACCCCTTTCACACCTCTCCAGTATGGCAGATAGGAGAAAAATGTGGCCACAAAAAGTCCTCCCTTCTGCATCCTGCCCCCAAACGCGCCCATTGAACAGGTATATATATAACAAGCAGGCATGGATAAAAAAAACTTGACCATAAAACAGAATACCTGCTGCAAAATGCAGACCATAAACTCGACCGGGCAGGCGTGATCACATACACCCTACTCATAATTAGTTAAGTTAAATTGCTACAGTTTCTCTTTAATAAAGATGCATGTTCAATTGATGTGCAGGGTCAAGAAGAATGACATTATATGAGAAAGGTTTGACAGTAGTAGCAATGATCCTCAGTCTTTCTAATAAGCCACTAACAGAAATAAAGAGCTGATTCACTTAATGGCAACATGGATTAGTCTGCTGGGAAATATCGACAGCAAAACATGTAACTGAAGATATTTAGAGACTGTTAGACACTTTAACACAAATAAGAAAATAAAGAGGTACCTGTCTGTCAGGTAGTATAGTGTACCAAATCTGCCACTGCTATTTTTTATTTCTCTCTCCATTAAATGTGCAGTATGTGGGGGATGCCATACACTAATCTCTTTTCTTATTTGCCAGACAAACATATAAAACACTCCCATCTGCCCCAGATCCTGACGTACTTGCCTTACTTCCCTAGTGCAGCCCCTCCCGATACATCTGTACACCTGTGCTCCACTTTAGGTGCTGATGAACTGCCATTAGCCTGCATCCCTCAGTGTAATCCTTCAACATACTATTGAAATGAGCTGTGATTCACTCAGGGAATAATCCTGAATCCCTATTGCTGAATGCCAGAATGATGGATTAATGATGGATTAAATCTGTGCAAAGCATCTCCAGGAACCTGCTGAGACACAAAAATGTTCAGATTCAGAACTGGAAATTGAAACATGAAAATGAAACATTTTCAATGGCTTAAAACCATGATGAGACTTGTAGTTCATCTATACCTAGAAGGCACAAGGTCAGATTTGCAATTAAAAAAATGCAACTGTTAATTATTGAGTTGAGGTGCTGCTTGAATATCACCTGGCTTGGCAATGAGTCGAAAACTCTGCAGATCATTGAGGGCTATGCAGAACAGAATCTGATATCTTGTATAACAGCTCTATGGCGCGATAGATAATTTGACATCCCTGCAGAGCATCACTTACAATGACAGAGCCAAATATAGATTTCTCCAAGCACCAGAGAACGCACAAAAAAATGTAATGCCGTATGTTGCAATGGCATCTCATTAGGACTCTCTGTAACTGAAAAATATGTTAGAACTTCACATACATTTACAAAAGTAGAGGATGATTTATAAAGACTGGTGAAAGGTCAGGTAATTGCCAAAAGCTGACAATCAGATGTTGAATTCCTTTTTTAAAACGGCATGGTGAAATATGCCACCTGGCTTGTTCATCATCCTCTCATCCATCCATCCTTTCAATTCAACTGTTTACCACCTATATGGTGTATGCCTGATTTCTCTGAACAAACACACCCAGACTTAGTAGCCCTGAGTATAGTTAAAAAAAACATTGTATAGTTAGTGATCTTATACTTCTTAGATTTGGTAAGACTATAGGAAGATTGTGCAGATCAGCTTGTAAAATGTGTGTCCTGCATAAGACATGGTTTGGCTTGATGATTGTAGAGCAGACCTTCAGCCCCAAAGACAATAGCTTTTTATTTTCAGTGGATTTTTATTTAAATTTTTACAAGGAAAACAAGGAATCATTGCATATAGATCAAAATGCTCATAAATCAGAAGGTACACATTCAGTGCACAAGATATATACCATATACACAAGCATTTGGTGTGGCGCAATACAATCTGACATATGCCACTGCTAAAGAAAAGTAAGATTCCACCATTCATAATGTACAATAATAAACAGAGCCTACTAAAAGACTCTAGCAAGCTAAGCAAGTGAAATACCAATGCGAAAAAAACAAATAAAATGAAAGTTATGTCCCACAAATTGTGTTTCATTTTACCCAGGGTAAACATTTGATATAGTGTTATTTACATAGACATACCCCTCGATTCAAAGAGCAAAAGTTAATTGATTTCGGATCGAGATTCGTAAGTTTGGGTGGGTGTTAGTCATTTTTTCCTGTTTTTTTGGCCATTTCCGACTCGCACGAGCCTACGTATGAATTCGTATATGCTCTTACGATCATCGGAAGTTCGTTCCTAAATTGTAGGATCAAAACGTAAAACTTAGGATCAAATCCTAAAACTTAGGATCAAAACGTAAAACTTAGGATAATCGGATGTGTTTAGGTGTGATTCAGAGAACAGTTTTCAAACCTCTAAATACGTTTTAAAAGAAAGCCACTGCCGACACCTTTTAGCAGTCGGATTGCTGTTCTTGAACAGGTTTTTTGGCTATGTGGAGGAGTCTGCGCGTCTTGAGCTCCAATGAACTGCATGTATCAGCATGGCCGAGGCCATAAATTGTATGGCAATGCATACCTCATGTATGCCTTATAAAAGCATTTTAATGTGGACCTTAATTAGTCCTTTGCATGTAAACCTTTATTTTGCAATACATCCATATATTTGCGTTAATTAAAGAAACTTATGTCCTTTGTTATTTATTTTTAAATTGATGTACTAGAATAATATTTTTAGTTTGAATTTATTGGTGTAGTTGTTTACCTTTGCTTTGTTTAATTATTTAAGCACATCTTTGGTCAGATGCATCACACTTACTGAGGAGAGGAGAGCGGGATAAAGTGCAGGATGTGGGTTACTGCTGTATTTTGCACAGACACAGCAGAGCTGGGGGCACGGAAAGGTCAGAAATCAAAGAATGCAGAGCAACACAGTCACAAGGCCCTTTCTGTTTGCAGGCTGCCCGATAATACCTGACCCGCCATCTTGGCTGTTTCTAGACTCATAACATGCAGAAGTTGCTGGGTGTTTTTTTATATTTGAGAGCAATCTGTATGGAGAGGGTGTGGGTAACCACACACAAAATTTTAAGTTGTACCATTTGAAGCCAAAATATTAAAATTAAATCCACAAGTAAAAAATGCAAGTTAACTAAAAATTAACCCTTTAAATGCCAAGCACGTAGTTTCTACGTGGTTGCCTCTCCTACCGTTAAGTGCCAAGCACGTAGAAACTACGTGCCTGGCATTTCCCACAAACAGTTAAAAAATAGAAAAAAAAAATCACTTACCTCCGGTATCCCCGTGAAGCCTGGGGTCCCCTCTTCCTGCGGGGGGCATCCGATCGCCCCCCCGTCGTCCTCCGTCTTCAGGGGGGGGCCCGAAACCAGCCGCCCCCCCCCCCCCCGTTTCCAGCGCTGACATCGGCGCTGTAAAAAAAAAAAAAAAAACAAACTGTCATTTACTCACCTCCGCGCCCGAGCCTTCTGTCCGGGTCTCCTCTTCACCAGGGGGGGGTCCGATCCCCCCCCTGGGCTGCGCAGTCTTCAGGTGAGGACCCTCTTCCGGGTCCTCACCTCTTGTAATGGCGGCGATGGCCGCCGCCGCTTAGCTCCGCCCATTGTGGGAGGAGCGGGATGACGTCATCCCGCTCCTCCTATACCCCCTCCGAGCTCCGGCATCTGTCAGATGCCGGTGGTGATCGGAGCAGGGCGGATGTCAGGTGAGGAGGCTCCGATCGGAGCCCCCTCACCTGTCACCCGCCCTGCGCCGATCACCACCGGCATCTGTCAGTGACAGCGGCGCGGGACAGCGGCGAGGGACGTCGGATCGGAGGTGAGTATGGTGTAAAAAAAAGAAAAATAAAGTTTTTTTTTTCTCTGTGTCTGTGTGATTTTTTACTATTAACCCCTTGTGAACTGGTAAGGGGTCCATGACCCCTATACCAGTTCACAAGGCTGGGGAGATGGCAAGCCACCTGCGCTAGCGGGTGGCTTGCCATTAACCCCTGGCACCCCCATTACCTGCCTCCCCAAAGGCCAGGGGGGGGCAGAAGAGCCCGGGCCCACATGGGCTATGTGGGCTCGTAGGCTGCAGGGTGGGGGGGGCCACATAAGCTGGCCCCCCCACTCTGTGCCTACAAGCCCCCATAGCTGGTCCCGGGCTGGTTACTGTGGGTAAGGGGGACCCCACGTCAATTTTTTTTTTGATTTTTAAGGGTTTTTAACCCTTAAAAATCAAAAAAAAAATGGGGTCCGCCCCCCTGGGAGGGGGGACCCTATGTCATTTTTTTTTTTTGATTAACCCTTTGTGTTCTGTCATCCAGCAGCTATAAAAGGCTTCTAGCAAGTGAGCAGAAGCCAGTGATCGCCGAGGGACAGAGGGCTCCAGGATGGATGGGAGGTGAGTACAGTGTAAAAAAAAAAAAAAAAAAAAATAATAAAATATTTTTTCTATGCTTGTGTCTGTGTGATTATTTACATTTAACCCCTTGTGAACTGGTAAGGGGTCCATGACCCCTATACCAGTTCACAAGGCTGGGGAGATGGCAAGCCACCTGCGCTAGCGGGTGGCTTGCCATTAACCCCCGGCACCCCCATTACCTGCCTCCCCAAAGGCCAGGGGGGGGCAGAAGAGCCCGGGCCCACATGGGCTATGTGGGCTCGTAGGCTGCAGGGTGGGGGGGCCACAAAAGCTGGCCCCCCCACTCTGTGCCTACAAGCCCCCATAGCTGGTCCCGGGCTGGTTACTTTGGGTAAGGGGGACCCCACGTCAATTTTTTTTTTGATTTTTAAGGGTTTTTAACCCTTAAAAATCAAAAAAAAAATGGGGTCTCCCTCCCCTGGGAGGGGGGACCCTATGTCATTTTTTTTCTCGATTTAACCCTTTGTAGTGTGGATGGTAGTTGTATTTTTTTTGTGAATGTTATAAAATACTTGTTTCAGTTAGGGGGGTCTCCTGGGCAAGAATGGGGGGGCTACCGATAAATATGTGGTACCGTTCTAATCGGTAGAAATGGGGCTTTCACATGCAATATGATTTTCCTTAATAAAATACATTTTTTATTTAAAATAAAGGAGTCAATTTTTTTAAAACATTTTTTATTTATTTATTTATTATTTTTACTTAATAATATTGTAAAAAAAAAAAAAAAATTTACAAACAAGACATTTCATGTTAAAGCCTAAACTCTGCTGCAAAAAAATATATATATAATTTTCCTGAAAGTTCCAGCAAAAATGGCGCAAAACATGACGCAAAATGGGGAAAAATGGCCTGTCAACAGAGGGTGACAAAATCTCAAGTAGGCTGGCAATTAAAAGGGTTAATAGTACCTATGCATGTTGGGTATTGTTCTGTTCGGGGGACCTTGCGCTTTCAGACTTAGCTTGTTTTTTCTGGTTTGCATATTTATATTTTAGGAAAAGGTGTTTTTTATTCAGCTTTTTTATAAATTTTTTAAGGAAACCCTGCGCAAACAAAGAATTCTTTGAGGGATTACTTCCAGAAAGATGAGCCCACTACAACAAGCTGGGTACCCTTAGAAAGCTTAACGTGTGTACTTTCAGGGAATATATGGTTTATGGGGGATATTCCAAATGTCAAGGGTTGTTTTGGTTGAAAAATCGCAAGGTGCGCACTTTGTCTGCAGAGCTGAAATTTTCAAGTAAAATTACCGTTACGCACATCCTTTACTTTGGGGTGTTTGGCAACTCTTCCCTTGACAGAACCTATGCATGTTGGGTATTGTTCTGTTCGGGGGATGTTGCGTTTCCAGATTAAACTTGTTTTTTCTTGTTTGTATATAGTTTTTTTAGGAAAATGTGGCTTTGATTCTGCTTTTTTATCCTTTTTTTAGGGAAACTCTTTGCAACCAAAGAATCCATTGAGGGATTACTTCCAGAAAACTATGGCCACATCAACAAGCCTGGTACGCCTAGAAAGCCTGAGGTGTGTACTTCCAGAGAATATATAGTTTGTTGGGGGTATTTCAAATGTAAAGGGTTGTTTTTCTGGAAAAACTGCAAGGTGCGCATATTGCGTAGCACAGTTGTATTTTATCTGAAAATCCCCTAAAGCGCTGTTTCAGTTTGGGGGAGTCTCCTGGGCAGGAAAGGGTGTCTACCTATACATATGTGGTACAGCTGTAACCGGGAGAAATTGGGATTTCACACGCAATAAGATTTCATTGACAAACTTACATTTTTTATTACAAAAAAAACTACAATATGTAAAAATTTTTTTTTTTTTTTTTTTTTTTGCACATATTTAACCAAAAATATTGAGAATACACCTAAAAAATGACAAACAAGACATTTCATGTTAAAGCCCAGACTCTGCTGAAAAAAACAATATATCATTTTCCTGGGAAATCCCTGGAAATCCCTTAAAAAATCACATTTGAACATGGGGAGCGCAAAATAGTGCAAAATGGTCTGGCAACAGAGTGTGACAAAAACTCCAGGTAGGCTGGCACTTAAAGGGTTAAACAAAGTAAGATTTACTTATGCAAATGCATTCATTAATGGTTGGTTACTACAAAATGAATGAAATAAAGAAAAATAAAAGACCAAATATTTAGAATGCACTTTAATGAGGTAAGTTTGTAGTGCGCAGCCACAAGATCAGAAGGATTTACGTCCAGACAAAAAAGGAAAAAGGGCAAAACCAATGTTGCAACCTGAGAAATGAAACGGAAAATTCAGGATGGAAACTGACATAGGTCTGATTCCCGAACTGCCATACGAACGGACGTAAATTTTAGGATAGAAACGTATTAGCTTATAGAATCACTCGCAAGTTCATACGAGCGCACGAGCGTACGGGAAAAATAGGATGATCGGCACCAAAATCAAAGCTGTTACATGTTTCTTTGAATCGACCCCATAGTCTGCCTTTAACTGCTTTTGTCCCTTCCTGGATCCCTTAGCCTAGCTGTGATGCAAGTCACTCCTCCCTTCTTCATCTCTCCTTCAGCCATTTTCTAGTTTGCATCCAAGCAGTGCACACATGCGGCTCCCTCCTGTAGTCCACTGTCTTTTTACCTGCTGCTGTTATGGGTTACAGCATAAGTTTCCTGCTGTATTGAATGTACATTGCAAGATTCCGGCTGTAAGAAGTGTTTACTGTAAGATTCTGTACTGAAATAAAGCTTCTGAAACTTATCTACATATCTTCATGACCAGCTGAGTAAGCTATCTGCCAAGCCTTATGGAGTAAGAATACATCCGTCACAGACACATGCACAGACAAGCTGTCTTCAGGATCCACATTATTGCTATTTGGTGAGTCAGAATAAAAGTAACAAAGAAGGAAGAAATGCAGAGCAAAGACAAAGAAAGGGGTCACCAGCGGCAGGCAAAAAAATGTGTTAAAGCACGATCATAGGTAGATGGGAAAAAATTGGTGACTCAAGCATCCCAATTATCTAGGTATTTTCGAAGAACATAATCTCATTCATCCGGACAGTCAATTCACCTGAGCGAACAAAAGGCTTTTTCCAGACTCACGCTATTATCCACTTGGGTGCGGATGTTATAAGCTTGATTAGGTTAAATTGCTAATTAGTACATTCTAAGGGCTTATGATTAAGCCCTTTCTGTCTAGAGTTTTTCCAGATATTGATGGAGTCAGAATCGCTTGAATCGGGCCAGAAGTAAAAAATGACTTAAACTAGACAAACATAACAAACAGTGCACATATCCATCCCTCCCCGATGCAATTTAGATTGCTGCACATAAAAGTTCATTTACCTTTTGCTAACTCCTGATATATTTTAGAAACAGAATGGTGTTCATGCATTTGCAGGCCACCTGCAAACAGGAAGTGCTGCTGGGCTTCCTGTTATGTGCATTGTCAGTCAGTCATGTCAGTTAAATCCAGACAGCAGCATGGCTGAGATGCTCCTCAATGGCCGCTACCTTTCTTTTCCAGGCTGTTGGTCTGGTTTAAATTGAGGTTCGGATTGGACCCTCATTCGATTACATAATTAGGTTTGTTTCCAGAAGTTTTTTCCAGAAGTAAATCATAAAGAGAGGAAATAAGCCCTTTGCACGGGATTATCCCAACAAAATAACTCAAAAGTTGTCATTCGAAACGGCACCACTCCCATTTTGAGTTTAGATGCCACAAAGTGATGAATAATTCATTATCGGGGATTGCCAACTCCTGCTGAAGAGCAGCATAGGACCAAAAGCATACAGTAGTGGGTAATACATTCGTAGTGAATTCAGATAGGAAGCCACTGTACACTTACAGTCCGTTATGCAAGATGCTGTGATGTCAGAGCAGCTAGTGAGCTGAATTATGCCGATCGGGCCAATGGTTAGATCCCTGCTTACCTCTAGGATGGCAAATCACAAATGGCTGCCCCGGGTATGTGTCTAGCTAAAGGTATAGTGAGACCTGCGCATACGTCATTGGGAAAAAGTTAGGTGAGTGGGTGCCGTGATTAAATGAGGTTTCACATAGTGGGGCACCCTAACTTGGGATGCCACAAGGAGTAGAAATTGGGGGGCCATATGGGCAATTCCCTATGCCATTGGGCATAAATTAAACTCTGAGATTCTAGAATTTTACTGCTGTCATCTAGCAGATGAAGCCAATTAAAAAAAAAAGAAAACAAGGATATAAAAAATACAAAGTGAAAACAAGAATAGGAAATAATATAGGGAGAAAATAGGAGGTCAAGGATACCAAGACAGTCTCCAGCTAATGAAGCAGATGGCATTTTTGGCAGAATATTATAGCAGAGAGTGTTGGCGTTTTAGCTATCAACGATAAAGCCCAACTGAAGATTATGAATCTTTGAAATCAATGAATTGTCTGTACCAGGTTTGGGTATCAGACTACTGATGTCAGGGCATCTGAACACCACTTATGACATCATTGCCACAAACAAAAGTGGCAGTGAATGGAGGAGGCGGAGCTTTACAGCTAAGACAGGTGGCATTATGTTGGATTAAAGTGAAGGAGGAGCAAAACTGGCAAAATGTACTCTTCATAGGGGAGCAATTCAGGGCATGCTAGTTGAAAATGTGGGTTTTGATAACCCAAACTGTAAGGATTGAAGTGGTTGAATAGGAGCAGTAGCGGTAAAATCTGTGAGCTCACGAGTGTGATCTCTGCCTCAGTGAGTCAGGAAGTCTCTGCTCCGTACACCAAACACACCAGTTTATGTAAGGATGTTAAGGTAAACACATTGTTGCTAGAAAAAACAGTTTTCTTTTAAATCACAGAGTTGCAAAATGCAAACAAAAATACAGATAAGCTCAGCACTTTGAGGATGTCATTTAGGCACACAATAATGAACATTTTTTAAATTGTTTTCAAAAGTGGAATTACCCTTTAAAGAGTCTATGTGCCTGGCTGTGCTGCTTCACTACCCCTAGTCTTACCATAACAAGTTTGCAGATCAGTCCTGACTTTTCTTTACTAGCAGTGTGCTCGGTACAGGTTAGCAGGACATTTTTCATTGCAGGGAATGAAGCAATTGGAGTAGTAGCATATTTTTAAAATCAGGTTGAACATCAAAAGCATGCTGGGTGTATGCCAGGAGACACCTTTGCAGAGCTCCAGAGACTTATATTAAAGACCATGCTGTAACTCACTATTATATGAAGAAAACATTTTGATTTGTTGATGCTTGCTATACTTCATTTGTGAAAGCTCCCTCACGGTCGCCCGATAAACATACCTTCCAGACGGTGTGTGGGCTCTTATCCAATCAGCCATGCATATGGAAAGTGCCCTGTGCAAAGGCACACCTCGTACACCCCAAGGCCAACCGTGGTAGCCAGTATAGAAATCAGTCTGTGAAAATTCAGCACTGGGCTGACAGTCAAGGCTAAGATTGCTCATTGGTGTCACTTCTTGCCATGTGATATTGACTGGATACATCAACATGAACAGAAAGTGGAGCAATCTGTGATCGCTAGGTGCCACCATGACAACAGGGACGGAACTGATGCACTATTGCAGCGCACATGAAAAGGATGCTGCTTTTGGGCACTTATCCTTGTCATTCCAGCTAGGGACCTGCCCAAGACTTTTGGTGCAAGTTAGAACATTTAAATTAGAAAAATAAAATCCTATAGATATATTGTAAACATCTATTACACATGTGTCAAACTTGAGGCCTAGGGACTGGATGCAACCCCCCCCCCCCCCAAGTAGTTTTATGTGGCCCTCTGACAGGTACCAGACAGTGGTGGCACGCCTTTTGGTTGGCTCATTCACCCCAAGGCTTCTGGCACAGCAGCACGCCCTTGCACCTGTGTTTTGTCCTGCAGAGTGATAACCTAGTACACTGCGCTCCATTATGAAGCACAGTACCACCTCTAATCCCAAGCACGTGCCTATAAAAGCAGACAGAGCCTTTTTAACATTGGGGGGGGGGGATAAGAGAGTAGTGTCTATAACTGTCCTGTGCCTCTGTGCAACCAACTCCCACCACACAGGTGCGCCCCCCTAACCCACCCAACTGTCACAGCAGAGGGTTCTAAATATTCTGCAGATGTTCCTGCTAGCTATTACCAGGTGGGGTGCGAAAATATAGTGATGTCCTGGGCAAAATAATTATTTTGTTATCCTGGGAAAAATAATTCTGCATCTGCATCAGTCCTGGGCAAAATAATTTTGCCTCTGTCCTGGGCAAAACTATTCATTGTCTGCATCTGTCCTGGGCAAAACTATTCAGTGTCTGCATCTGTCCTGGGCAAAACTATTCAGCGTCTGCATCTGTCCTGGGCAAAACTATTCAGTGTCTGCATCTGTCCTGGGCAAAACTATTCAGTGTCTGCATCTATCCTGGGCAAAACTATTCAGTGTCTGCATCTATCCTGGGCAAAACCATTATGTGTCTGAATCGGTCCTGGGCAAAATAATTCTGCATCTGTCCTGGGCAAAACTATTCTGTGCCTATCCTAGTAAATTAATTTCAGTGCCTAGGCAAAATCATTCTGTGCCTGTAACCATAAGTAGGTGGTCAGGCTTGCATTTTGTTATGTGTTTGTTATTAAGCAGCCCTTTAAAAGCAACCAGAATGTTGATGTGGCCCACAGTGAAAATTAGTTTGACACCCCTGATCTACGAGAACAATAAAAACTAGATTTAGACATTAAATGCTGCCATATAATAAAATCGTCACAAATGAAGATGGAAGATGTCACCTGCCTTTTGAAACAATGTACAACCCAAGGAGCTTGCACTCTCCTTCTGTACACATGCAGTTGCTCCTATTACAATAATGACAGAGGAAAGGCACATGCACATGTAACATACCTGATTGTGAGGCTCGCAGAGGATCGAGAGTGAAGAAATGAGATGAAGCGTAATAGGAAGGCAATGAGGAAAATCGAGAGCGAGAGGAGAAAATAGTGAGTAGGAGGGTAACAGCAAAACAGGGAGAGAGAGCGATAAAGAAGGAAGTGAAGGGGGGACAACAATCAGATTCAGAAAATTAAGATAAACAGTCATGTAGAATATAGCAATGCTGTGACAATGAAGTAACCTATAGCAAACAATCAAACATTTCCTCAGCTTAAAACATCATAAAAAGTAAGACCTAATTAGTGATTGTTTCTGTGCTTTGGCTTATTAAATTCACCTACGAAAGGAAAAAAATGGGTATGGAAAAAATACGATCCAACAATGAAAGGGTTACACTCTGCTCTGACGCAAGCAGCATGCAAGGCTGTTATTAAGAGGGGGTGATGGTGCTGGCAGCTTTTGGGTTAAGGTAAATAACAGATCCGCAATCAGATGCTGACGAGTGGCACTGAAGTTTTGCCAGTTTCAAAGGGAATAATTAATCTTGTTAATGTTGCCAATTATAGGAAGCAAACTGTAATCCTCACCAAGCCTTGCAGCCAAATCCACTGTCACTTACCACGATGACGCTGCTAATAAATGACGTGACCCTCCTGCCAGGACTGACACAAAACATCCATTAATCTCACCAATTAGCCTGCAAAAAGGAAAAAAAAAACACATTTATGAACTTATACTTAGGGTATATGTACTGTGTAAAGACATTTGTTTAAAACGGGACCAAAAGCCTTGCACAGTTGGCAGGGCCGGCTCCAGGTTTATGTGGGCCCGCGGGCAATAGAGTCTCAATGGGCCCCTTGCGGTGTGGTATGAAACTCCACAAGTAGTGACAGAAAGTAAGAGATCTAAAGAATGAAAGAAATAACAGAAAGACAAGAAAGAGAGAGAGAAAATAAATGACAAAAATTAATAGGAAGAAAGAAAGAAAGAAAGGGCAAAAGCATAGAATGAAAGACAGAAACAAAGAAAGAGAATAAATGCATGCCAGAAAAAAAAGCAGGAAAGAGAAAATAAGAATGGGAGAAAAAAAAGAAGTGATGGAAGGAAGGAAAGAAAGAAAGAAGGACTGACAGAAAAAGAAAGTCAAGGAATAACAGAAAGAATAGAAGATATGATGTAAAACAATAATAGAAAGAAAGAAAGAGAAATTGAATGGCAGAACAAACCGATGAAAGAAACAAAGAACAGATGGAAAGAAAAAAAAGGTAAGAATCAATTAATAGGAAGAAATGTAAGAAAGAAAGAAAGAAAGAATGGGAATGGCAAAGGGAACAGATTAAAGAAAAAGACAAAGAATAGATGGAAAGACAAAAATAAAGGCAGAAAAAAAGAAAGAAAAGGATAGGAGGAAAGAAACAAAGAATAGAAGGACTGACAGAAAGAAAGAAAGTCTCCCCCAATGGGCAATCTGTCCTGGTTACTGCACCTGCCCGGGTATGCCCAGTACTAACACCTGCCCTGACAGTTGGAAAAAAATGCTCACTTGCTCACTTACATTTGCTACTGCATACATTCAAAGCTAAAACGCCGCCTCACAGATTTTCTCATGGTAGCAGTCATTTTGGAGCTTCCTTCCCCAGCATCCAACTGACATAACCCACAATGCACAGCAGCAGGAAACCTAGCAGCACTTCCCCTTTGCGGGGAGCTTGCAGCTCTATGAGACAAATTGACAAATATAGGGATAAGGATAAACGCACACCACACAGTTAAATAGTTTGCAAATAGGTGGGTGTAATAAAATTCATACACATATAGGGCTTGATTCATTAAAGGTCGAATTCAAATTTTCGCATGTTTTTTTGAGAAAAAGGTGCGATTTTGCGCGCGCAAATTCTACGCGCGATTCAACAAAGTTTTACTTTCGTTTTTGCTAATTCAATTCGAGTGAGAGAAAAAGCACTCGAACATAATTCGATTTGCGAAAATAATTTACAAGCGAAAAACAATTCTAGTGATTCAGGTGCCATGGATTGGCTCCACACATGAGTTAAATTCAAGTGTTTCACGCGAATTTTTTACAGCAGCTTTCAGGAGGAGAAAAGTCTGTTTTCTGATTTCACCATGGAGTCCTTCTATCCACTATACCTGCAAAAAAAGCCCATAGTGCACCATAAGGAGGCCTATAAACATGAAATTGTGTAAAATGTATTATTATATTTAATATAACAATATTATTATATTTATTATATTTAATTAATAAATATTTCATATACACATATTAGCAAAAACATTTATATAAAATAAATCATGTGCAGTAACATGTGCAATGTTTTATTTACCACATTGCATGGCGCTGCACAACTTGATAAATGTAAGTGATGTAAACAATACCTAACGCCATGACAACATAAATATAGGAGACAGAAAAATGACCATCCCAAAATATAAAAAAAAACATTTAGGGGTTAAAGTGGCCCAAAACCCAGGATTTTTACTATACTGGGTTTTGGACCTTTCCCCTGTGGCACCCCGCTCGTCCAATCAGCGTGCTCGGAGCCGCTGACGCCACCTTGTCTAAGTCTTCGTCTAATGCCAGAGGCATCCCCCGTTTCCCTCTAACAGGGAGCGTGCCCGCGCTGGACATTCACAAATGCCTGGTGCGGGCACGCGCCCATGCTAGAGGGATAGCGGGGATGTGGTCGCGGCTCGTGCATGCGCCGTTGGACCGGGAAACAGGGTAAGTGAATGGGGCGACCTGGGGGTTTCACACAGCGGGGCATCCCGATTTTGGATGCCCCTGGGGGAGGGAATCACTTTAAGAAACACTAACACCACTTAGTGCCAGGTGTCAGGTGAATGTCAGGTCCCAGTGCAAAAGATGTATTTATCAAATCAAAAATCCAGAGCACCTGTGATAGTGCCAGATAGTGTCCCATCTATCATCAGTGCCATTGTTCCCTACAGTGTCAGACCAGGCGCTTACCCTGCACTGTGTGGCCTTATCCCATACATTTCAATAGGCTGGGATTGTTATAATTATTTTGGCCACTTTTGTTAATTTTTTTTTTTGGCTGGTGCATGTGCCACAGGATTCCTGGGCTGCTTGGAATTGTTTTTGGAAGTATTTTTTTGTACTTTTGCGTTGCGCTGCAAACTTGTGATTTAGGCCGTGCCTGAGCGTGGGAGCGCACCACAGACTGCAGGGAGGCCAAGGATATGCTGAGACCAATAAATCTGGCGTGGATCCACGGAAAGGAATTTGTGGGGGTTCCTAGGGTGTTTCACACAGTAGAACATCCCTAATAGGGATGCCCCGGGGGTTGTAAGTTGCCCGCGTGTATTTTAAGTGATCTTTTAGACCCCATGGCTGCCCAGGCGATTCTTCCTCTTTAAACTGGACCAGTCGCCGCCATGGAAGGCCCTGGAGTCTAAAAGGCTCCCCAGTATTCCTGCTGATGTGTGCGCTCCCACACCCATCCATTCAGACAGTCCAAATGCATGGTAACATGCACTCCACAGGGAAACCTGCTCCCTATGCCGACGCTGAATCCAAAACAATGGCTTTATGCCCTACATTAGTATGCACGGCATAAATCACTGATTGGATAAGCTCATGCACTGTGGGAACAGCAGAAAGATGACTGGAGTGGGAGATCAGGGGGTTTGTAACAGCAGGACATCAGGATGCCCGTAGGGCAAGGATAGTGAAAATCCTGGTGATAGGTCCACTTTAAAGTGGAACAAAACCTGCAATTCCCCATAGGTGAAACCCCCTCAGAATGTCGCTATTCACTCACCTCTTCCTTGTTCCAGCGGCGCATGCCCGGGCTTTCGTACAATGACAGCTGTCTGCCATGACTATGTCATTCAACAAATGGCTCTCATTGACTTTAATGAGGAGTGCGCGCTGATGCATCCCCAGTGGCACCCGCTCCTGTCTCAGCCTATATGATTGGCTAGGGCAGGAGAAAGCACATGCCACAGGGGGGATACGCCAGCATGCGCTCTCCATTGAAGTTAATGAGAGCCACGGCAGATGCCTCGCATTGGAGGAGAGCCTGCGCATGCGCCATAGGAACGAGGCAGAGGTGAGTGAAGAGTGATATTCTGGGGGGGGGGGGGGGGGGGGGCGGGTTCACACAGCATGATATCCTAACTCAGGATGCCATGGGAGAAAGCCAGTGTACAGTGGAATATTTGAGATTGTTGTTAAAGTGGACCCAAACCCAGCTGGCTCTGCAGTCTAACAAACTCCTAATGCGGCCAAATCCCTATCCATGGGCCATCCCGCTGTGTAAAACCCTTAGGGATCACCTGTATACTCATCTTGCCTGTGATCCCACAGCTCATCCCCAGTTTATGTTCGGGCGGGAGCTCAGACAGACAAGCTGGGTACTGGAGCACACACATCAGTCAGAGGGAAACCGGGGATGCTGTTCATTCCCTGCTCTCTATGCCGTGCTCTGTGGACAAACAGAATTCTATGCCCTGCATCAAAGTGGACCAGGAGCGGCCATAAAGTCTATAAGACTCCAGGGCCAGCTGATTCCCTCTCCTTGGGGCCTCCAATTAATGATTTGTGAATAGCTGGCACAGGCATGCCCCCAGCTGGAAGCTAACAGGGATGCAGTTATCGGTGCACTCGCCTTCATCGGGGCTTTAGCCGATGAGACCTCTCGACAACTGAGCAAAGCAGAATGGAGCCAAGTGTACTGACTGCCTGCACACTTGCGCATGTGCCGTTGGGTTGGCCAATTTGAGCACCAAAACCCAGGATATTTAAAATCCTGGGTTTTGGTGCACTTTAAAGTCGATCGATTCCCTCCCCACAGGGCATCCAAAATCGGGATGCCCCACTGTGTGAAACCCGCCAGGTGCCCATACAGTTACCTTCTTTCTCGGTCCAACGACGCATGCGTGAGCTGCATTTCCGCTATCCCTCTAGCAGGGGGCGTGCCCGCGCCAGGCATCTGTGAATGGCCGACGTGGGCATGCTCCCTGTTAGAGGGTAGCAGGAGATGCGCGTGTCAGTACGCTCAGAGCCGCTTGTCTTAGACGATGTGACATCAGCGGATCCAAGCTCGCTGATTGGATGAGTGGCTGCGCATGCGCTGTAGGACCGGGAATAAGTGAGTTGGTTTCAGCGACCTGGGGGCAAGGACCAGAACCCAAGATAGTCAAAATCCTGGGTTTTGGTGCACTTTAATATGTGTGGTGAGTATACCGGTCATCCCAGGGGGATTCACAGAGCCGCACAAGTGACGTGACACAAGGGGCGCGCTGGGACTCTGGAGCTTGCCCTGGATGCAACAGAAACCTTTAATGTGGTTTGGAAATATAAGTACATCAGGCCTATATGGGGCGACCAAACCAATATCTGCTAATGATGACACTCATGGCAGCGCTCACATTCATATATTAATGGATCCACAGAGCAAAGTCAAAACTAATAATTAATTATAATAATTAAACATTAACAATGACATGTACTAGTCCACATCAATTAGAAAGTCCAGAAACACAAAGCAAAAAACAAAACAAAACAGAACAAAAAGCAACAAGGGATCATACTGCTCTGCTACAAATTAGGAAGCAGTAGAAAAAATTCTCAGCATTAGGGTATGGAAAATTCGTGTACTTTTTCACTGAGTTTTCCAGTTGTAAAGTGATTTTTAACTGCGCATAAAAATAATTTGCCCGCAAATTCGCACACACGAATTTAATTCAACTGCCTTTGTGAATCACTCCTAGGGCCTTGATTCACTAAAGGTAGAAAAAAAAAAATTAACGCTTGGAAAATAAATTCGCATGCGAGAGTTTTTCAAACCTAGGAGCGATTCACAAAGGCAGTTAAATTAAATTCGTGTGTGCGAATTTGCAGGCAAATTTTTTTCGTGCGCAGTTGAAAATCACTTTACAACTGGAAAACTCAGTGAAAAAGTGCACGAATTTTCCATACCCAAATGCTATGTGCGAGAATTTTTTCTACTGCTTCCTAATTTGTAGCAGAGCAGTATGATCCCTTGTTGCTCTTTGTTCTGACTTTCTAATTGATGTGGACTAGTACATGTCATTGTTAATGTTTAATTATGTTTAATTTTGCACTTTGCATTGGTTCGGTGCATCATTTTTTGGTGATGGTGGTTTAGGTGCCCTTTTGGCAGTGTTGCTTTGCATTGCTTTACATCTATTGTTATTGTACCGATTTATTTGGGTGGTTTGTAGATTAACAGTTCTTAGTTTTGACTTTGCTCTGTGGATCCATTAATATACGAATGTGAGCGCTGCCATGAGTGTCATCATTAGCATAGATATTGGTTTGGTCGCCCCATATAGTCCTGATGTACTTACATTTCCAAACCACATTAAAGGTTTCTGTTGCATCCAGGGCAAGCTCCAGAGTCCCAGCGCGCCCCTTGTGTCACGTCACTTGTGCGGCTCTGTGAATCCCCCTGGGATGACCGGTATACTCACCACACATATTAAAGTGCACCAAAACCCAGGATTTTGACTATCTTGGGTTCTGGTCCTTGCCCCCAGGTCGCTGAAACCAACTCACTTATTCCCGGTCCTACAGCGCATGCGCAGCGATTCATCCAATCAGCGAGCTCGGATCCGCTGACGTCACATCGTCTAAGGCAAGCGGCTCCGAGCATACTGACACACGCATCTCCTGCTACCCTCTAACAGGGAGCGCGCCCGCGTCGGCCATTCACAGATGCCTGGCGCGGGCACGCCCCCTGCTAGAGGGATAGCTGAAATGCAGCTCACGCATGCGTCGTTGGACCGAGAAAGAAGGTAAGTGTATGAGCGACCTGGAGGGTTTCCCACAGTGGGGCAGCCTGATTTTGGATGCCCCGTGGGGAGGGAATCGATCGACTTTAAAGTGCACCAAAACCCAGGATTTTAAATATCCTGGGTTTTGGTACTCAAATTGGGATGACCCACTATGTGAACCCCCCGGTTTGCCTGTAAAACATACTTGACTGCCAACCCAACGGCACATGCGCAAGTGTGCAGGCAGTCAGTACACTTGGCTCCATTCTGCTTTGCTCAGTTGTCGAGAGGTCTCATCGGCTAAGGCCGCAATGAAGGCAAGTGCACCGATAACTGCATCCCTGTTAGCTGCCAGATATTCACAAATCATTAATTGGAGGCCCCAAAGAGAGGGAATCAGGTGGCCCTGGAGTCTTATAGACTTCATGGCCGCTTCTGGTCCACTTTAATGCAGGGCATAGAACTCTGTCCACAGAGCACGGCATAGAGAGCAGGGAATGAACAGCATCCCCGGTTTCCCTCCGACTGATGTGTGTGCTCCAGCACCCAGGTTGTCTGTTTGAGCTCCTGCCCGATCATAAACTGTGGTAAACCGGGGATGAGCTGTGGGATCACAGGCAAGATGAGTATACAGGTGATCCCTAAGGGTTTTACACAGCGGGATTGCCCATGGATAGGGATTTGGCCGCATTAGGAGTTTGTTAGACTGCAGAGCCAGCTGGGCTTGGGTCCACTTTAACAACAATCTCAAATATTCCACTGTACACTGGCTTTCTCTCATGGCATCCTGAGTTAGGATATCATGCTGTGTGAACCCGCCCCCCCCCCCCCCCCCAGAATATTACTAGTGACTCACCTCTGCCTCGTTCCTATGGCGCATGCGCAGGCTCTCCTCCAATGTGAGGCATCTGCCGTGGCTCTCATTTACTTCAATGGAGAGCGCATGCTGGCGCATCCCCCCTGTGGCATGTGCTTGCTCCTGCCCTAGCCAACCATATAGGCTGAGACAGGAGCGGGTGACGCTGGGGATGCATCAGCGCGCACTCCCCATTAAAGTCAATGAGAGCCATTTGTTGAATGACATAGTCATGGCAGACAGCTGTCATTGAACGAAAGCCCGGGCATGCGCCACTGGAACGAGGAAGAGGTGAATAGTGACATTCTGAGGGGGTTTCACCCATGGGGAATTGCAGGTTTTGTTCCACTTTAAAGTGGACCTATCACCAGGATTTTCACTATCCTTGCCCTACGGGCATCCTGATGTCCTGAAGTTACAAACCCCCTGATCTCTCACTCCAGTCATCTTTCTGCTGTTCCCACAGTGCATGAGCTTATCCAATCAGTGATTTATGCCGTGCATACTAATGTAGGGCATAAAGCCGTTGTTTTGGATTTAGCGTCGGCATAGGGAGCAGGTTTCCCTGTGGAGTGCACGTTACCATGCATTTGGACTGTCTGAATGGATGGATGTGGGAGCGCACACATCAGCAGGAATACTGGGGAGCCTTTTAGACTCCAGGGCCTTCCATGGTGGCAACTGGTCCAGTTTAAAGAGGAAGATTCGTCTGGGCAGCCATGGGGTCTAAAAGATCACTTAAAATACACGCGGGCAACTTACAACCCCCGGGGAATCCCTATTAGGGATGTTCTACTGTGTGAAACACCCTAGGAACCCCCACAAATACCTTTCCGTGGATCCACGCCAAATTTATGGGTCTCGCCATATCCTTGGCCTCCCTGCAGTCTGTGGTGCGCTCCCACACTCAGGCACGGCCTAAATCACAAGTTTGCAGCGCAACACAAAAAAAATTCCAAGCAGCCCAGGAATCCCGTGGCACATGCACCAGCCAAAAAAAAAAAATTAACAAAAGTGGCCAAAATAATTATAACAATCCCAGCCCATTGAAATGTATGGGATAAGGCCACACAGTGCAGGGTAAGCGCCTGGTCTGACATTGTAGGGAACTCAGCAATGGCACTGATGATAGATGGGACACTACCTGGCACTACCACAGGTGCTCTGGATTTTTGATTTGATAAATACATCTTTTGCACTGGGACCTTCACCTGACACCTGGCACTAAGAGGCCGATTCATTAATAGCAGCAGGTAGCGACAGTTGAGCGACTGTAGCGGCATTTTCAGAGCGCCCGCTAGTAGTCGCTGTGCTTGGCCGTTGTTCGGTAGTTGATAGCGACTCGGTCGGTTTGCCGTAATGTTGAATATTGGGTGAGGAGTCGCTATTTGACAGGTTCCGCGCTGTATGGGAGCGCATGATAGCGACTGGCCCTAGTGACCGGCTCCCACCATATTCATTAACAAATCACGCAAAAAAAATTCTCGCTCTGTAAAATGCATGTTTAAACCCCAGAGCACTGGCGGCGATGGGTTAAAAGTAGTTTTTTAACTCCCAAACAACCATATTTTTGGTAACCAAAAAAACAAGTACCGGTAGTTTAAATTATTTTGTAATATGAATACATTAATATCAGACCTGTAATATCAATTCTGTACAATTTTTTTTTTTTACCTTAAAAAAATTATCTAAAATGGCAGAAGTGGTCACAGAATTTTTCACATTTAAAAAAAAATAAAAAATTAATAATTAATTATGAATATTTAAAGATTGTTCCATTGAAATGCGTTGGAGAGCGCCAGGTAGCGAGAGGTCATACCTGTCGCTGTTCAAGGTTGGACGCTGGCGCTGTGGGCTGAGGCTGGAACAATGATGAATGAGTGGCTATATGGCGCTATCTCAGTCGCTAAGCAGGATCGGCTTGATAAATGTGTGATTGTGGTGGGGAGCCGGCGTTCTCGTGGCGGGGCCCGTCATTACCGGCCGCTCACCAGTCGCTATTCCTTCATAAATAAGGGCCTAAGTGGCCTTATCGTTTCTTAAAGTGACTCCCTCCCCCAGGGGCATCCAAAATTGGGATGCTCCGCTGTGTGAAACCCCCCAGGTCGCCCCATACACTTACCTTGTTTCCCGGTCCAACGGCGCATGCACGAACCGCGACCACATCCCCGCTATCCATTTGTGAATGGCCAGCGCGGGCACGCTCCCTGTTAGAGGGAAAGGGGAGACGCGCCCACCAGCGCGCATGTGCTTTGTGCTTTGCACAGACAGAGCAGAGCTGGGGTCAGGAAGTCAGCAATCCCAGAATGCAGAGCAGCACAATCAGAAGACACTTCCTGTTTGCAGGCTGCCTGAAGCCCCATGAGCCGCCATCTTGGATGTTTAAAGTGGACCAACACCCACCCCTGATCGGCCCGGGAATCTATAAGATTCCCAGGCCGATCAGCTCCCTCCCCGCGGGGCATCCGAAATCGGGATGTCCCGCGGGGTGAAACCCCCCAGAAAGCCCCTAAAATCGTACCTTTTAGGCGACGGATAGGCCGCCGCCGCCTCCCGCGCGTCCCTCTAGCGGCGGCGGCTTATCCGTCGCCTAAAAGGTAAGATTTTAGGGGCTTTCTGGGGGGTTTCACACAGCGGGGCACCCCTTATCGGGGTGCCCCGCGGAAGTGGACCAACACCCAGGATAGTGAAAATCCTGCGTGTTGGTCCACTTTAAAGGCTCATAACATGCAGTAGATGCAGGTAGGATGATTTTTAATGTGACGCAGATCTGCTTGTTACACCTCAAAGAAGGACAGAGAAGAGCAAGGATGGATACGGGCACCAGGGCTGTATTTCCCATTAGGCAACCCTAGATACATGACTAGGGTGGAATCCTGGAAGGGAGGAGGGTGCTGCCCTTACAACTGTAGTAAGTGAAAAGAACATCAATGCCTCCTAACAAGCACCCCCCAGCCACAGAAGGGCGCAGAGTGTATTTGTGTGAAGGGGAGGGCAATGGGTTGAACACATGCCAGAGCATCTTCCCTCCACTACTTTGAGGAGGGATGACCCCCTGAATATCAGAATGCAGTAAAAGATGGAACATTCTTCCCTGCTTCTCTGCATTTCCCCCTTTGTGCCCTTTCCCCCCTTACACATACTCTGATTCTAGCCCATAGCATGCCTCCTAACGTTTCAGGGTGGGAAAGAGGGACAATTTGTAAATTAGGCAACGCCCCCTCATTGGGGGATGGACAAGGAGATGCATTGTAACAGTTACAACACTATAAACTCTTGAATAGGCAAATTAATCATTTATTGATGCAGATCTGCATGTTACACCTCAAAGAAGGACAAATGATTACGAGGGACAGGGGGACATGGGCTCAAAATCAGGGACATTTGGGAGGTATGTCATCGCACCCTTTCCCCCTACACACTTTTTTTTATATGGACCGTGACCTAACTTAAAAAAGGGGGGACGCAATGAACACCAAATACGGCCCTGACGGGGACATCAAAAGAGGGACAGTCCATCCAAATCGGGGACAGTTGAGAGGTATGAGCATTTAGTTTGAAGGTAGACAGTAACCGTGTTCATAGCTCAATGGCAAGGACAGATCAGTGCTAAGAACAGGGACATGTTCAAGCAACAGGTCTATGTATGCAGGCGCCCGCCGGCACTGAATACTGCCAAGCAACTGCGACAACTACAGAACTACATCTCCCGGCATGCCTTTCTGTGAGGGCGGAAGTGACGTCTGCCCTGGCCGTGACGGCGTTTGGGAAGCACCGGGCAGGCATGTGTCGGTAATGTGGACAGGTGAGTGCTGTGGTTTTAACATGGCCGCCGCCGGCTCCTGTATGTGACTGACAGCTTGTTATCCTGTCCTCTGCTGTTATGGGGGGTCCTAAAGGAGCCCCCTACTTTTTGGTTTATAAACACTATTCGGAAAATAGCCCGGCCTGCTATCAGTAGTGATTGAGGCAGTTTTGTCCGTTAGCCCTCAATCACACCTTTCCGGTACCACATGGGTTTCTGCCTTCACGGCAGACTCAGCAGTACCGCAAAAGATATCATTCAATGGCACCTCTATGGCCCCTGTTACACTTCTCCGGTGCGACAAACAGGAGAAAAACAAAAAGGTCCTTATTGCTGCGCTCTGGCTGCAAACACATCCCATTAAAGTGACTATCCTGGGTTTTGGTCCGCTTCCCCGGGTAGCTCACCCTGCTCCTACTGCGCGGCCGCTCGTCCAATCAGCGCATTCGGAGCCGCTGAGGTATGCGCATCAAAGCAACGCCTTATCTCAGCAGCTCCAAGCACGCGAGATACGGCCGCGCATGCGCCATTGGACCGGGATTCAGGCAAGGTTGCAGGCATCCTGGGGGGTTTCACGCAGCGGGGCATCCCGGTTTTAGATGCCCCGCGGGGAGGGATTGGCTCCTGCTGGGTTTTGGTCCACTTTAAACAGGGTTAGCTATTAAATGCAGGTGCAAATGCAAACAAAAACATAAAGGAAAAAAATGAAAACAAAATGGAATTCCTGCTGCAAACGCGACAGGACAGTTGTGAACCTGTCTAGTTGCATTTTGCGGCATGAATTCTGTTTTGCATTTTTGTTTGCTTTTGCGACTTTGTGTTAAATAATATCCCTGTTTGAAGTGGTCCAAAACCCACCGCGATTGGCCTGGGAATCTTATTTATTACCTCCCCCGCGGCATCCAAAATTGGGATGCCCCTCTGTGTGAACCCCTCCCCCCCCCCCCAGGCTGCCCCATACACTTGCCTTGTTTCCCAGTCCAATGGTGCGAGCTGTGGCCGCACCCCCGCTGTCCCTCTAGCATGGCACTTGGCCAGTGTGGGCACGGCAGATGCGGCTGCCAGTGCGCTCTGAGCCACTGGACTTGGACGAAGGCTTAGAGGACATGATGTCAGCGGCTCCGAGCGCGCTGATTGGACAAGCGGCCGCCCATGTGCCGTAGGACCGGGAAGCGCTGAGTTGGGCTCGGCGATCTGGGGGGTTTCACGCAGCCCTGGGGGAAAGGACCAAACCCCAGGATAGTCAAGATCCTGGGTTTTGGTCCACTTTAATGTGCATTTCCGGCCAGGACGCAGCAGGCAGCATTTGGGCTATAGAGGTGCCATTATGTATGTTTTTTGAGGTAACGCATGCAGTACTCGTCAGGTGTGAAGGAGGGCTTGCTGTAAGCCCAGGCTGGGATAGAAATATACTTATCTCTCCTTTGGCTGCTCTGCTGTTGTCCTGGTCTGTCATTCTCAGCTGATGCTGAGATTGAGTCCCTCGGTATGCGTTTGAGGCTGTTCATGGACCTGATTGCGGTATTAGTGAGTTTTTACAAGGCCACAGAACGCTGAAGCAGCTGTATGGGAGAAGAGGTAGGTATCTATCTTTTTATCCCTGGCACAAATGAGTGTTGGCCCCTTTTTGTTCTGCACGCAAAGCAGAAAAGCATTAAAACGTGTGAAAGATAGATTCATGTTTAGGGGATAGGTGTACTGTTGTGTGTTAATTACATATAATTAGGATCACTGTTAGATTGGGCCTTGGGGCTCTGATTGTAAAGCACTGCAGAATATGTTGGTGCTATATAAATAAAGATTGTTATTATAGGTGAACTGATATTGTTATAGCTGAGTAGTTTTGGATAACTGTTTTTAGGGAATAGGGATTTAGGTTTAGGGAATATGAATAGGAAAACTTGTACTGTTGGGTGTTGAAAATTAGGATCACTGTTAGACTGGGGCTAGGTGTAGTGGTATTGTTGGATCTGGGTAGTTTAGGATAACTGTTAGATGCAACCGAAACTGACTGGACTTATTCTTAATTAGGCAGCAGGGGGGCATCCTGAATCAGGATGCCCTGCTGTTTGCTGGTGTTTATCAGCAAGGGAAATGGGGCCTCCAATATTTACCTCTTCTGTGGATCCTTCCATGGTGTGCCATAGACAGTCTATCAGGCAAACCGAATCATTTTAAAGAGGCACAAAACACTGGATTTTCCCTTTACAGGGTTTTGTTCCTAGTACTGGGCATTCTGATTTGACATGATTTGACAAGCTCTATGGAAGAGGAGCGTCCAGCATCCCCACAGACACTTCCCTCTGGCTCTGAGTGCCCTAGCCTAGCCATTCCGCTGGGCCTGGCGCAGGAGTGTGCAGCAGTTGGAGGGGTGCGTCTGTGCTTGCGTCATGGGGTCAAAGTAAGCTTTATGGTGATCATGCATTTTTTGCACTTCAGGGTATCCCAAAGCAGAGGTAGACCTCCAGCCCTAGAGTCTTGTAAAATCTGGGCCAGTAAATGCTCCTCTTTGTGAATAAAAACTGCACATCCTAAAATCCCAGTATAAGTATCTTGTTTCCCTGAAAGATGATTTCTATCATATCTCCTATGAGGGAGTGATCTCTAGGCAGCTGTACAGCCATGCTGAAGACTCTTGTCTGTGTGTAAAGAAATAGACAGGGACTGCTCCAAGCATCTGTGAAAACATTTGTCTTTTTTCTCCATGCATGTGTTGTTAAAGTGATTGACCAGCCAAATCAAACAATAAGATACTAACCCTTTGTCCCTCGCAGCCGATCTCTCCTACTCTAGGTGAGTTGCTTTATCGCATCCTGCAGCCAGACAGGCCCGCACAGTCACCGTCACTTCCTTGTCGGGATAATGCCCTTTCACCATCAGTCACAGAGCTGCAGCCACACCATCTCCAGTCACTTCAATAGAGCTATGCCAGGGTTTGACACACCTGCTTCATTGCAGTGAATGCAGAGGGCATGGCCACACCTCTGTGGGCCCCTGACACTAAGTTCCTGTGACGGGAGTTCCAACTCGGCCAGTGCTGGATGCATTCCTGCTGTTCGCCAGAGTAGGACCGATCAACAGGAGTCAAAAGGGGATGTACCCTTTTTTCTCAAAACATCCCTCGGGCAGCATACTTTTAAGACCTCCGGGCTCCTCCCACCGAGGGGGAACACGTGACCACCAGACAGAATAAAATCTTGACTCCTCCTCCAATTCCCCAGTTATTTCCGTGTTCCTCCATGAGGTAGGAGCCAGACCACTAGCTCCTGAACCAGGATGGTTTAGGTAAGTATTCCGGTGCTATGGGCCTGTGTAAAGCAGGGGGTTCATTTCTCGGTCCTGGAGGCTGATTGTGCCAGGGGCCCGGGATACCCTCAGGGATTCTAGGCCAGATTCCATTCTTTGATCTGAATTCACAGGGGGTAAGCTAATGTTTTCCCTCTTAATGAGGATGAATTTGGAAGAAGCCGGGGTGGCCGGACCCCAGGGTGAAAGATTAGGGAAAATTTTTAATCTGGGAAATTATTTTTTGATCATAGGGAAGTTTTCCCTAAGATTCGGCTGGGGTCTCTATGTAACAGATATGTAAAGCAGCTACTTGGTCCTCAGCCAAGACTTTTGCAAGACACTATCGGTTGGATCTTCTGTCCCAGAGGGATCAGTCTTTTGGCAGAAGTGTCCTTTGCCGAGTACTACCTCATTGGGTGGGAGGAACAGCACAATCTCTCAAGCGTATGCTGCCCGAAGGATGTTTTGAGAAAACTTAAGTTAGGTACCTGGTAACTTTTTTCTAAACATCCGAAAGGGCAGCATATGCCATTTTCCCTCCCTTTCCTTATGTGGAGTTAGACTATTGTCTTATAAAGTTGAGTTGTGGGTCTGTTTCTTTTTCTCTCTTTCAGATCTCTACAACAACTGGGGAATGGGAGGAGGAGTCAAGATTTTATTCTGTCTGGTGGTCACGTGTTCCCCTTTGGTGGGAGGAGCCTGGAGGTCTCAAGCGTATGCTGCCCTTTCAGATGTTTCGAAAAAAAGTTATCAGGTACCTACCGTAACTTTTTTTTTCTTTGGCTGGTCACTTTAAAGCTACTGATCAGCAATTAACTTGTATAAAAGGGTTTATTCACTGATGGTAATCTCAGCAGTTCACAAAACCACAGACAAGCAGAGGAACGATGCAGACTTAGGGGTGTCCCACATAGTCTGATGCATAAGAATGGCTATATGGAGCGGTTATGGTGAGAAATAAGATTTCAGGGCTTGGTTACAGGGAGAGACTGGATCTCTGTTTCTGCAACTTCCGGCACCACATCAGGACACAGCCTGAGCACTCAGCCTGAACACACCCTAACCCCAAATGACTGGAGGTTGGTTCATTCCTCCAGCCCTGCGGCATTGCAGTTTGTGTTCTCACTTCGCCCTGAAAGAAAAAGAAGGCCAAGAATTGGACAGAACTACTCACTAGGTCTGTGCTCCTCCACTGCACTTGAGCCCCACATGACCACTGACAGCCTGTGGTGCATGAACCCAAGTCTGCTTTCAGCCATCATCCCTGGTACCTTCCTCATATGGTGTGAAGAGGAATGCCCGGGTGGTAAAGCTGCCTTTTGTTTAGCACTTCTAAAAGGAGCCGCCACTGCTATATAAATGATTGAGCAGGGCAGAGAACAAAGGTGCAGAAGTCACCCGGGATCCTGCTGTCTGTTATTTGAACCGGACCAACAGCCTGACACAGTTGGGATAAACCCCCCCCCCCCCCCCTCCAAACTCGCTTGCCCCAACAGCACGCTTTATACTGAAGCATTGTCAGCACTTACATTTGCTCTTGCATCCAGTAAAAGCTGAAACACCACCTGACTGATTTTCTAGATGCAGCGGCCATTTTGGAACTTTCTTCTCCCAGCATCTCAGCCATGCTGCTGCCTGGATTCAACTGACAATGCACAGTAACAGGAAACCCAACAGCACTTCATGTTTGCAGACGGCCTGCAGATACATGCGCTGCCATTTTGTTTCTAAAAAAGAGTTAGAAAAAGGTAAATTTTATGTGCAGCAATCTAAATTGCTCTGGGGAGTGATACATATGAGCACTGTTTGTTGTGTTGGTCTGTTTTAAGTCATTTTTGATTGTTGGTCCTCTTTAAGTGGCAGTCAGGTAAAAAAAATGACCTCCTTCCTCTCTGATTAAGAGAACGACTTGGCAGTTAAATAAAACTCTTGCCTGTTTGTCCGATTCCAGTGGTTGCTCTCCCTGCATTTTACACGGCTGCTGCTGGCAATGCTGTCCCAGGCGCCTTGAATTACATTTAATCACCCAATCAATGCACAGCAATTGCAGCACTGCTGTACTGTTTAAGCAGTCATTTAGAATAGTGCAGCAGCTTGGAGTCACTCTTGAATTCCTCACTCAAACTACAGCTATGGAATTGGTGTCAGTGACTGGGCTTCTGGTCATGTGGGTCTCTACCCCCGAGTCTTTGGCCTAACAGGCAGGTCATTACATACTCTACACACAGTATAGTACTAGCCTCTGTACAGATGATCTCAAGCACTGTCCAGGCAATGGAGTTTTTTTCAAAACATCCTTAGGACAGCAAAACACTGAGAGATTACGTTTCCGCCTCAAGGTGGGAACACATGACCACCAGAATACACAAAAGCTTTAGCTCCTTCTCCAGACGCCAGTTCTTTGTGTTCCTGTCTAGGGCAAGAGCCAGCCCACCAGCTTCTGAACCATTGGTTTAGGTAAGTATGACCAGGTTGCTGTGGGTCTGATTGGGGCGGAACTATACCCTGGCTCCGTAGGCAGCCTGCCAGGGAACAGGCAGATTCCTCTGTCTCTGACTCTTAAGGTGAGCGGTGGGGGGGGGGGGGGGGGGGTCAGTTCTGGCCTCAGACCAGTTAGTCTGGTGCCTGAGGCAGTGTGGATTCATCAGGGGGATTGTCGGGGTCATTAGTGCTCTGGCCACACAACCCTTTGAACCTATCAAGCTCTCATTTTAAATTTCTTACATGGAAAGCTCTCTTTTTGGTGGCAATAACTTCAGCCCGCAGAATCTGTGATATCCAGGCTCTATGCTGCTGTCACCCCTTTTTTTTTTTTTCCAAGTTTTCCAGGATCGCATAATATTACGGGTGTATCCTTGCTACCTTCCTAAGTTCTCTTCTGACTTTCAAGAGATTATCCTTCCATCCGCCGGGGATAGCGATCTCTACATGGGCTCTGTAGACAAGTCTTTGGATGTCAGGGCCTGTTTGTTGGAATACCTTCTACAATCAAAGGATTGGAGGAAGGCCGATAGCTTATTTGTATACTTCTTGGGTCACAGGAAGGGTCAGCGTGTTTCTAAGGCAAAATTGGCCCGATGGATGAAGAACACTATCAGTTTTGCTTACAATGGATCTCCTTCTCCGGGGCGGATTGCAGCTCAGTCAACAAGAGGTATTTCTACAGCATGGGCGGAGCAAGCTGGTGCTTCTATCGAACAGATCTGTAGAGCGGTAACCTGGTCTTCAGCTAAGACGTTTGTTAATCATTACCGCCTGGATCTGCTCACCTTGTAAGATCAATCCTTTGGCAGGAGTGTGTTACAGACAGACACCCAGTAGAGGTAGTATCTCGCTTCTCCCCTCAGTCGAATGCTACCCTAAAGATGTGTTGAGAAAACTAAGTTAGTGACCACGTAACTTCTTTTCTAAACACCTAAAGGGGCAGCATACAGGCTTCCCTCTATCAGACTACGTTATTATATATGTTATCTTACAGATTTTCCAGTTGGTGCTTTGTCGGTCTTTGTTTTTCAGATCTCTTAAACTACTGGGTTCTCGAGGAGGAGCTAAAGCTTTTGTGTATTCTGGTGGTCATGCGTTTCTACCTTGTGACTGAGCCGTAATCTCTGTGGGGTTCTGCCCTTCTAAAAATAAGTTACCAGATAACTAGCTAAGCTTTCTTTAATTGATTCTTTAATGTTAGACGACATGATGATTCAAGTTAAGGGCTAATTTTCCTTTCTGTACAGTTTTAAAAACATTCTCCACTGTGCATGAGTTTCTTGTGGCCTGTCAGCCTGTAATCCCCCCAGGGCGCCAGTAATCTTACCTGATCCCGGCAGGTCCTGCACCCTTGTCTTCACTGGCAGCCGCATTCCTGGCATCCCTGTAGCTGTGCCATTCAAATAGGCAAGGTGCTGGGGATGCGGCTGTTGGCGCACCTATGCTGGTGCGAAGTTTAAATTGGTGGCTTTATGCCCCGCATTAGTATACGTGTCGTAAATCGCTAATTGGACAAGTGCACATGCCGTGGGAGCGGCGGAAAAGTTGAATGAAATTGGACGATCTTGGGGGGGGGTATCCACACGGGGGCATTCTACATCGGGATGCCCCGAGACATGGACCAATCACCAGGATAGTTAAAATTCTGGTGATTGGTCCACTTTAAACCGGACCAACGGTGTTGCACAGTTGGGAAAATAAACTCCCCAAAACTCACTTGCCCCATCTACAGGCATGATATTTAATTATTGTCAGCAATGGCCTTGTGTGTCTTCTATTTGCCCAATTATGTTTTCTCTGTTTGCTATAGGATGTCTGACGAAGCACACAAAAATGAATCTGGTGGTCCCAGAAACCCAATTTCAGGTGGGAGAGGTCTTGTGGGCCGTAGGCCTTCAGCTCCCCTCACTCCAGGTCGTCTCCCATCAATTCGCTCCCGGGATCTTACCCTTGGTGGTGTTCGAAAGGTAGGTTGTATTCTTTATCATTACTATTATTAATGTGATAATTAGTAATCATTACTATGCCAGTGTGAACCTCTGCACTTTCTCCTTTCATGAGCAAAATTGGATTTATTCCCCCCCCCCCCCCCCCCCCCCCCGAGCACCACTGCTCAGTGTAGCAGTGGTGCTCTGAGAAGTAATAGAGGCACCGGAAGGTACTTTTTATGCCAATAAAAACATACCTATTCCAAGTATGCAGCACGCCCTGCTCCAGTAATGAATCATTACGTCTGGGATATAGTCCACAAGAGGGCGCTTTACTGCAGAGATGGCAAAAAAGAGGGCCCTCCCGGTCCTTATATACTTGGGACCTACCACTCAATTCCCCAGTTCATTATTTGCAGTAGGGCTGTGAAGGTCAAGATGATGGCTTCTCTCCTCGCAGGTAAGCTGGGCTGCACAGCCCCTGGCCCTGTGTCCTATTCCCACCCGTTCCACTCTTTACTTGCCTCCCAGCCTTGGCTGCGTGGTCGGGTGACGGTAGGCAGCACCTATTAGAGGTGCTTTTAATGGGGTGTTGCTCCACCGCAAATCCCCCACCAAAGGGTAGGGGGCACAGGTTGGTGAGCCTGATATGGGATGCCCCGTCTGCTTTAGCCCTCATCACATGCCCCGAATGTGACTATGGGCCCCTATCCTCCCTTTTCCCATTGCCCGGTTGGTCGGGGGGGGGGGTGTCCGTGTGTGGTATGAGTGATTCATCTGTTTTTGACTGTGACACTGTGCTTTGGAGCGCTGGCACTTAGGCTCAGCACTCCTTCCTTCTCTCCTCTCCTCTGCATTTCATTCACATGTCAGTTTGTTTGAACGGCCCTTGCGCGTGATTGGCGGTGATTGGCTGTTGGGCCGCCAGTTCCTGGCCTGTCCCCGCGTTACTGGAGGGGGTGGGGCCTGGCGCTTTCCGATGGTGGCCCGCCCCCTCCTGAGCTGATCGGCGCCATCTTGCCCTGGCATCATCCTAGATCGCAAGCTCTGCGACGTCTGTGAGTGCCCTCTGCGGGCTTGTACTTTATTTTACTGTTGTTGTATTTAATTGTATTTACGTTTATACATGCTGACTGTGTGTTTTTATGTTGTGTTTTTTTTTAAGACAAACTAATTAGAGGTTTCTCCCGGTCCTGTGCCCTATGTTATACATAGTTAAATTGGGGGCTTAATTTTTAAATCCTCCCATTAAGGGGCATCCCGGGTAGCTGCACAGCGTAATTCCCATTGGTCACCCTGACATAAAATATCACCATATGGAGGCTTCTCAGGATGTTGTGCTCGGGGTCCCATCGGGGCAAGCCGGGCTGTGTGTGGTGTGCGGGGCATCCCATGTGGGTGATGTGCGGGTCTGTGTACCCTGTGCGGCAATCTGGGCTGCGTGCGTCTGGGTCGGCACCCACTGTGTCGTGCCCCACACCCCTCGCTTGATTATGACTCCCAGTGATATCAACACTAGCGGGGAGTCTCAATCTGATGTTGCCACCAGGCTGGCCAGCATTGAAAGACTGATTTGCGGCCCGTAAGGCTCCAGCTAAAAGATGGCATGTGGCGCCTGCTGCGCCGGCCTTTACTATGGAACAAGATGATTTCCTTGATTTGTCTGACTATATCCCTCTCGAGGAAGGGGAATTATTCTCAGATTCAGATTTTTCTAATGATCAGCATGGCCTTGGCGCTGATGCCGGCTCAGAGCATTGGGATGCTGATGACACCCATAGACTTTTGACTCAAAATTTTTAGGTACTTTCCATTTCCCCTCCTGCAGCGGCACCTAAGCAGCAGGGGGAATTGTTTGGGACCGCAAAACCACGTTTGGAATTCCCAGAACAGACGCATTTTAATAATCTCGTTCTCAAGGAATGGGAGCGGCCTAGCCGGCTCCCCGGTATCCCTAAGGGGTGGGATAGGAGGTATCCCTTCCCCTCGGAGGTGGTCAAGTGTTGGTCAACTCCCCCAGAAGTGGTTGCCCCGATTTGGGGTTGCCCAACACTTCTGTGGTGCATTCCCCTGATTCCACTACCTTGAAGAATAGTGAGGACCGGCGTATTGACAAACTGGCTTCCCACGCCTTTGCCTGTGTGGGTTTGGCTTTGCGCCCGGTTTGTGCTTCCGCTATTACGGTCGTGGCTATTAGGACCTTGATTAGGGGCCTTCTGGACGGCTCCCATGAGGATCCTTCTTGTGCTGATTTTGGAGCCTTGTCACAATGTGAGATGTTCATCATCTATGTTCTCGCTGCCTTAGATGACACCATTCGGATGTGTAGCAGGAACTCGGCCTTGGTTGTCTCTATCCGCCGTTCGATCTGGTTGCCCCAGTGGGCAGCTGACAATGGCACTAAGAAGGCGCTCATGGGGCTCCCCTTTAAGGGGTTGCGCCTGTTTGGTGATCGTTTGGACCGTTTTGCTAAGGGAGGTAAGTTACTCCAACGCAAAAAGCAGCCGCAACCCTTTCAGGGCTCCAGGTCCTTCACTCCCTCCTTTCGTGGGCCTAGGTCAAGCAGGGGGGTATCCTTTGCGGGGCAAAGGGGAGATTTCTGGGGCAAGGGCAGAGGCCGTGCCCGGACGGAACCTCCTGGGGTGCCAAACCCAAATCTACTGCCAAGCCGGCTCAGCAATGAGGGGGCGCCCTCACCCTTCCGGGTGGGGGGGGCGGCTGCGGCTCTCTTCACTCAGGTCTGGGCTCAACAAGTCTCAGACAATTGGATTCTGGAGGTTGTCTCCTCCGGATACAAGCTGGAGTTCGCGGACTGGCCTCCTTCCAGATTCCTCAGGTCCCGGGTTCCTACGGACCCTCGGGCAGCTCGGGGTTTGTGTATGGCGGTACAAAACCTTTTGGCCATGGGGGTCATTTGTCAGATCCCTCCTGGAGAGAGAGGTCAGTGTTACTATTCCAATCTCTTTACAGTGCCCAAAAAGGATGACTCCATCAGACCCATCCTGGACCTAAAACTTCTCAACAAGTTCACCAGACGTTTTCGCATGGAAACTCTGCGCTCCGCTATCAGCTCCCTGCGCCCGGGGGACTTTATGACCTCAATAGATATCAAGGATGCTTACCTTCATGTGCCGGTCTTCCCAGGGCATCAGCGGTTCCTCAGGTTCGCAGTAGAGGAACAGCACTACCAATTTGTGGAACTTCCCTTCGGTCTCACCTCGGTCCCCAGAGTGTTCACCAAGGTGTTGGCGGGTGTGATAGCACTTCTCAGAGCCCGGGGTATTCGCATTCTTCGTTATCTGGACGACCTTCTCATTCACTCCGGCAGGCAGAATGGGACACCCGGAAGGTGGTGGCGACACTGGAAATGTTTGGATGGGTTATCAATTATCCCAAATCCTCACTCTCCCCGTCCCGGGTGACCCCCTTCCTGGGTATGACTGGATACCATTCAGGCCAGGATTTTCCTCCCTCAGCAGGAGGTGGACTCTCTTCAAGCTCTGATTCATTTGTTGCTGTCCAGCCCTTATCCATCCATCTGGCAGGGGATGCAATTGGTGGGACAGATGGTGGCCTGCTTCAAGGCAGTCCCTTATGCTCAATTTCACATGAGACCCCTTCAGCTCCATCTTCTGTCAGTCTGGGACAAGAGGCCCATGTCTCTGGATCAGGCCTTTGTTCTATCTCCTCTGGTCCGGCGGTCCCTCCTGTGGTGGCTGGACTCAAGGAATCTTCTGGGGGGCAGATCTTTTCTGACACCGTGCTGGGAGACGGTCACTACGGATGCCAGTCTGTCAGGTTGGGGGGGGCTACTGGAGAGCCCTCCAATTCCAGGGGATGTGGGGCCCTCAGGAGGCCCACGGCCCCATCAATGTTCTGGAGCTGAAAGCGGTTCGGTTGGTGCTGGCGCAGCTGACGTCTCACCTCCAGGGCTTGCCGGTTCAGGTTCGCTCCGACAACTGGACTGTGGTCGCTTACATCAATCATCAGGGAGGGACTCAGAGCAAGAGTTCCCTCTGGGAGGTGTCGTTGATCCTGTCTTGGGCCGAGGACAATGTCCTGTGCATCTCGTTTACATTACGGGAGCGGAGAATCTGGAAGCGGATTCTCTGAGCAGGGGGGCCTCTCTCAGCAGGCCCCCTCCATTACCATGGATGAAATGGGTATACTGGGGGGGCAGAAACTGGACTCCACCACGACCGACATCTTGGACTGAAAGACACCACTGGGGCGGTCCTCCACTCTCGGTAAGTTTTCCAGCACTGGGTTCGGGAGGTAGAGCTGTGGTGACCAAGACGTGAGTATCCTTTTTCTTTTTTTTTGCCTGAACAGGAGGGAGCATAGAGCAACCTCCCAAGACAATACTGCTATTCCCCAACTAATAAAGCAGAATAATGATCAACCTAAAGGAGAGAACCCCAAAAAATAAAAAAGACATAATAAATATAACAGATGTCACCTTAACTAAAGACCAGTGTGAGTTTGAATACTTTTGATTCAATTAAGGAGATACATTTCTTTGCACGAAAGGTAATCCACAAATATCAGTTCATGGATAAGAGTGAGGAAGCATTGCAATCTTAATTTTTCAGATGCTCCTGTTCCTCAATCACATTCACAAATTGCAATAGACGTTTAGGATTTGGCCCTGGAACTAGCAGGACAAATATTACTCCACCACTTTTTTAACATCATCTTATTTCCTCCCCCGGAGACTAAACCATTATGTAGCCACATTTGTAGATTTGGTCACATCAGATATTGAAATACTTCCAAAAAAAGACAATACCCCCAATATATGGGAATGGCCCCAGTAGAAATTGGAGGGATTTGTGACAAAGCTAAATCAAAACACAGCTAATTTGAAGTTTACGTGTCAATACACACACACACACACACACACACACACACACACACACACACACACACAATCTCATTCTCAGACTTGGAGACCATGAAAAACAGTGAGGGCAGTATTACCACAAAGCTATATCGCAAGGACACTTCCCTGCGCTCCTCTAGTTCATATACTGCCCACCTACTTCGAAGCATTCCCTATGGGGGGAGTATGTACGCACCAGACTCAACTACTCCACCATGGAAGACATTGTAAGAGAAGCACAACTTATTCGGCTCAGACTCTCAGCAGGGTTATAGCTCAGCTATACAAAAAAATATGCAAAAAAAAAATTAGGGAACAACAAAAATGCACAGCATTTATAATGACCTATACTGAGTCACAACAACAAATATGACAAATCTTAAAACACTGGCCAGTCCTTTTTCATAATAGAACGTTACAATCCATGTTAAGAAACCACAAATTATTTTAGGAGGCCAAAACATTTAAAGGATAAACTGGTCGGTAGTCATTACACACATAAAAAGAGGGAAGGATGCTGCAGGACAAAAGGCATCTACTGGTGTGCAGGATGTACCATGTGCAAGTACATGATAAATATGGTAAATTGTGCAGTCTATTACATTATCTAATAGGCAGCAAATTAAACGGGGACATTATGTCAATTGTGAAACAACAGATTTAACTTTGTGGCCCTGGATGTAACTTTTGCCACAGTATAATTATAGATCATGGCCTTTTTCTATCCTATTGCTAGGCACAACAAATAGGATCCAATAACAGGTATGATTACTCTTATGGTAGTCAATTAGAGATTAGTTTTAATACTAAATATCACTCCGAACCATATTGTTATAGAAGGTATCCACGGTGATCGCATGGAGACATTGAATGGATGATGGGTCAATCTGTCCTTTTTATTAAAGCCAAGGATGGATCATATAAATAACCTTTATGTAATGACTTACAATTCCCATTTTTTAATTAACGAAATTATGTAATAACTAGATAATTAACATGTTAATAAAATCTCCTCACATTGGTCCTCACTAAGATGGTGACTGTAATTACAATAGAGCGCCGGCACACACGGTAGGTGTCTGCGCAATTAAGGATTGTGCTCACGCTGATCACAAGCGCGAGCACCTCCTTAGCTGACCCGGCCTGACATCTTTCACGTCACTTCTGGGATGAAGCGCATTTATTTGCGCCAGTGTGGCACAGGAGGGTTTTATCCAAATGCCGCAAAAGGAATCCATCTCCCTAGCTGAGGATTTAGGAGCCGGGGAAACGGACGGGAATTTCTCACCCCACAAATGGCTCAAAGCCAGGCAGCGGGGCTGGAAATTAACCCTTTTATATGTACTATTATATGACGCAATAACCTTCTGCTGTGTATAGTAATATGTTTTTAGAGATTCTACAATAAATGTTTTAACTGATACAGTGTGGCGAGGTTAGATTCAAAACTTGCATGAACAATCCCTTTTAAGTATTTGATTTTAATCTCTACTTATTTTTTTTGTTTTTAGAAAACATTTGCTCCAAATATTATCGGAAGAAAGATAAAAGAGGAGTAAGCATCAAATAATAATTTTCTTTCTTTCTATCTTTTTTTCATTTGTATTTTGATGCTTTCAAACTTCAAGCATATAGTATATGACATTATATATGATATGATAAATTGCTTACTTTCAAACTCTGAAGCCATTTGTGTAAAGAAAGGAAAAAAAGTACAATTAACATATGCATAACGTGTGTCTTAAAAATATTTGAATTGTGATGGCTCTTTAATAAGTTGGCCTCATAGGTTTATCTGAGTACATTGTAATGTTTCAGTAGACTTAAAGGGAAACTCCATCTTTGCACCCCTTCTTACCTGCCAGCCATATCTTCTGATCTGAGTTTTTTTTCCGGACTTTATTACAATATGATGTTCATCAAACAGTATGTGCTTGCCTGCTGTTATCCCCGCAATTTTAGTAGACTGCTGCTATACACAATCAAACTATTGTTTTACTTTCTGACATTACCATATTTTCCGTGCCATAAGACTGACAAAGCTTGTGTGGGGAGGGGATGTGTCTTATGGAGCGGATGCCAATTCGATGCAGGACACAGCATCGTAAGGTAAGGTAAGGTAAGTTGAGTGGACGTGCTGTTGTTGTTGGGTATGAGAACGAAAAAAAAAACTCCTTACCTTGTCTGGGATCCGGCTAAGCCCCGGTGCGGGGTGCAGCAATTTTGCTTTTGCTGCAATGAGCAGCTTCTCCCCTCTTCTGCCCTGCCTGCCGATTCACTTAAATGGGTGGACCGGCACGTGCACAGAACGGGGGAAACCACTCTGTGCCATCTGCTGCTGTCCACTGCCTGTTACAGGGGACTGGGAAGGGGGTGTTGCCACACTGCCTGTTATAGGGCATTCGGGGGATTCTGCCATACTGCCTGTTATAGGGGATTCTGCCACTCTGCTTTGTAAAGGGGTACATTTTGGGCTTATGTAGGTGAGTGTTGAACAGTCTTAGACTTATTTGTATTTGCTTTGATCTGCTTTGCTCAAGTTTTTTTTTTTCACATGCCTTTTGTTTCCTACACAATTGAAAATATTACAGATACGGAACGATGAAGGTCACACAGAGAAATTGGTAACTTTTGGCTGAGCACTGGGCAATAGCCCAACAATTCCATTCCAGTAATAAGCAAAAGGGCAGGTCTAAAAAACAAAGTCCTCAGTAACATTTAACACACTCAGAGAAGCCGTAATGTGGTGTATGGCTTCCACATGCATTCTTCATACATAAGGTCTTTTTTTTTTTGTAAATAGGACAGTTGGAGACGGTTAATATTTTTGAGGGCAGCTTTCTATTTTTTCCAGGAAAGAATAAGTTAAAGTGCACTAAAGTAACAAGCTCAGTTTGAAAAACAGATCTATTTGACACTCATTTATGATGAACCTTATGATGAACCTATTATTACTACTTCCTCATTTATTGTTTGGCTGCTTATCACGTGACTGCTGGTGACCAATTAGGAAGTCGGGCTGCACATCAAACCTGAACGGTTGCTATCAGTCATATTTTTGCCCGTCAGCCAAAAGACACCAGCCACCGGGGAGTCCGAGAACTCCTGCTCGAGTCCCACCCACTGTTTGTGTTTACCGTGAATACACCAATCTATGGCCCTGTTCAGATGGACCGCTGCATGATACAGCACCAGGTCTGGAAAACCAAGACCTCCATGCTCTTGATCTCTGGCCAGGATATTCCTACTTAGCCTTGGTTTCTTCTCTTCCAGACGAATTTGACAAAAAGAGCTCTGACCCTTTGCAGAAAGGACAATGGGACCGCTACCGGGAGGGCCTGCAAGAGATATAGTAAATGACAGAGGAGATTCATCTTGAGGGAGTTACAACGACCAAACCAGGATAACCGACCCGCGGACCACCGAGACATCTCCTCCTCGAACCTTCTCAGAAGAGGGGGGAAATTAAGAGTAAAAATGTTCTTTAGATTACTCTCGATTTTGGTCCCTAGATAAGTTACACTGTCTCTAGCCCATTTAAAAGGGAACAAATTCTGGATATTAAGGAACCTTTTAGGGGGGATGTTTACGTTAAGCGCCTCAGACTTTTGGTAATTGATCTTATAGTCTGAAAGCTCTCCGTAACGCCTCAATTCCTCCAAGAGGTTTGGTAGGGATGTTTCTGGCCCTGACAAGCTGAAGATTAAGTCATCCACGTAGGCGGCCACTTTGTAGTGATTATTAGGGCCTACAAGCTCTTTGATGTCGGGGTTCCGACGGACCCTGCACAGGAAAGGTTCGAGGCTAATGATGAAAATCAGCGGGGAGAGCGGGCAACCCTGCCGAGTCCCGTTGGCAATCCTGAAAGTGTCTGAAAGGAACCCGTTCACCTTCACCGACGCCGAGGGCGAGCTGTAAAGGCTGGAGATCCAGCTCAACGCATTCGGCCCAAGGCCAATGTGCCTTAGTGTGGCGAGCATGAATTGCCAGTTTACACGATCAAACGCCTTCTTGGCGTCTGTGGCGAAAAGTAGGGAGGGAAGGTTCTTCCGCTGGGCCATATGGATCAGGTTCAACGGCTTTATCGTGTTGTCCCCGCTCTCTAATCGGCATGAACTCCACCTGATCGAGGCCTATTATATGGTACAGATGAGGTGCGATCCTGGAGGCCAAAACCTTCGCGAACAATTTAACGTCGGAGTTCAAGAGCGAGACTGGTCTATAGTTGGAGCAGCAATTTGGGTCTTTACCTTCTTTCGGGAGCACGGAGATGTGAGCCCTGAGGGAATCCTGCGGGAGGGTCCCCCCATCTCTGAGAGAATCAAACACCCCAAGCATTTTAGGGGCGAGAATGGGGGAAAAAATGCCTTTTAATATTGTAGACTTAGGCCGTCTGGGCCTGGAGCCTTCCCTCCCGCAGCCCCGGCCACCACCCTCTGTAGTTCCACCAGGGAAATGGGCTCCTCCAACTCTGAACACCTCTCCTGGGAGCTTAGGCATTCCCGACTCCCGCAAATACTGCGCTATGCGAAGTTCCTGTTTCTCCCTCCCAGTGCTGGGCAAGTTATACAACGACTCGAATAATCTCGAAATGCTTTAGCGATATCCCTAGTCAGGTGGACCATTCGGCCCTCCGCGCTGACGATCTTGGGGGTGTATGTCCCAACCCGTTCTGCCCTTAATGCTTTCGCCAGCATTCTACCGCACTTATCCCCAGACTCATAGAAAGCTTTTTTACACTTGATTAACTGGGCCTTTATTTTATCGCAACAATGACTTTTCAGCTTCTCCCTAAGGGAGGTCAACGCTGCAAGATGAGAAGCTGCCAAAGACTTTTTATGGAGCTTTTCCAGCTTCCCCATCTCACTGAGGAGCTTCAAGGTAATCTCCGCCATCTCCTTCTTGATTCTGGACCCCAGTTTAATAAAGGTTCCCCTTATGAAACATTTATGGGCCTCCCACAGGACCCCAGGGCCAATCTCACTTGAGGTATTTAGCTCAAAGAACACCTTGAGATCCTTCTGGACCTCTGCCAATACGTTATGGTCGTCAAGCAGAGAGGCATTCAACCTCCAGGACCAGCACCTTGGGACAGGGTGGGGCAGGGAGACCGTGAGTGCGACATGGGCATGATCCGAGACCGTGATGTTCCCGATGGACGAGTCCATGACTCGAGACAAGGAAGCATGCGATATCAAAAAGAAGTCAAGTCTAGAATACGACCCATGTGGCAACGAGAAAAAGGTGTAGTCCCGGTCACTCGGGTGAAGTATTCTCCAGGGGTCCACCAGTTGATGGAGAGCCAGAATCTTTTTAAGGCGTTTCAACTTGGCAAAGGATTCATTGGGGCTCCCCTTTGACGTGTCAAGGAGAGGGTCCAATGCCACATTGAAATCTCCACCAATGATCAATTCCCCCTCTCTAAAGGAGGCAAGCTCTTCGAAAACTCGTTCAAGAAAGGTGATCTGGCCTGTATTGGGCGCATATATGTTGACGAACGTATAGACACAGGTAGCAACCCTCCCCTTAAACCGGACCTTCACCATGATTTAATGAAAAGCCCAAACTCTTAAAAAACGGTTCCCCAGCATCTAAAATTAATATATTTTACGTTTTTAGCCACTAACTTATTATTCTTTCCCCCACTGGGCTGCAACTCTGTTCAGGAATTTAGGATACGGGCGCCGCCATCTTGACTCAGAAGCATCACACTTACTGAGGAGAGGAGAGTGGGATAAGGTACAGGGGGGCGGGTTATAGCTGTGCCTTGCTCAGACAGAGCAGAGCTGGGGTCAGGTAAAGGTCAGCAGTCCCAGAAGGCAGAGCAGGACAGTCAGGAGGCACTTCCTGTTTGCAGGCTGCCTGATAAAATGGCGGCTTCCATAAGCCGCCATCTTGGATGTTTAAAGGCTCATAACATGCAGTAGATGCAGTTAGGATGATTTTTAATGTGGCCAATCTGTATGTACAGGGTGTGGGAAACATATAAGATAGACTCTTATTCAGAGTGAAGGTCCGCTTTAAGGAAGATCCACCTCCCATCTCCGTCTGTCCTGAAATCCATCAACTCCCATGGGAGGGCAGCCTCCAGCAGAATGCTAACCCTCCTAGACCTGGAAGAGACTATGATAGGCCCTTGAATATGCCCTACTACTGAAGGAAGGAGGGTTGCTGGCCCTATAGTGGGTCTCCTGTAAGAGGGCAACCTTAGCCTTCAACCCCTTAATATTTCTTAAGACCAAGGACCTCTTCTCCGGGCTATTAAGGCCCTTGACTTACTTTTAGGTCAGACATGGCGCCAAACACGGTTTAATCTTGGTCAGAGGCACAGGGACTCCAATGGCAGAACCCCGGAACCACCCAATGAGCTAGCTAGGTCAGCCAAAAGGGCCTCAGGGCCCCTCCAGATAGGGTAGGTGCAGGAAAAGGGAAGGGAGACGGGGCAGAACCGTAGGGGATAAAAACGGAACAAATGCACTAAGGTATCCTACACGGATATAAAGGAAGACCAGATCAGACAGGCAACCAGTCCCGTCTTGGTCAGCCTATTGGGGGTAACGTGTCCCTACTCTAGCTAGGGCCACCCGCAAGCCGGGACTCACCACCCCCAGTCCCCGTTTAAACTTAGCTTGCAGTAAGCAGCAACACAGGCAAGAAAAAAAAACATAGCAGATTAACTTGAAACAGAGCCCGAGGGCCCAGCAAACCTTAACCATCGGCAGAACTAGGAGATTCACACTCAAAAGAAAACACACCATGAAAAAACAACATAAGAAACATAGGGCCCCGGGAGACCTGTAAAGGATTAGTACAGCACCGGATAAGCCACACGATGGCATCCTTCGCCTTGGCCCCAGAGGGTTTAGCCAGGGGAAGGCAAAGGAGAATCCGCCAAAGGTGCGTAGATAAACTGAAGTGACCACCCTGTGGACATTTGGCATACTGCATGCGGTTATGCTCTCCCCCCTGGGAGTGTCTGTGATGTTACTACAGCTCCATTGTGCGGTGTGAGCTGCGATGCGGCCAGTGACAGCTCCCCACCTCCCGGCCCTGAGGCTCCGGACACGGCCTCCGCCGTGTCATTTCCGGTGGGCGGCGGCTTCACTACACCTGCGGCGCCGGCCGCCATCTTGGTGCACCCACCTCCCTTCATCTGTGGCTGACGCTCCTCTCCCTCGCTGACTACACGTCCACCGCCGCTGCAGGCACTTCGGAGCGGCTCCTCCGCTCCCTGCTCGCCAACGCTGGAGCGCCCTGAGGAGGAGAAACGCCATCTCGCCAGGTAGCGTCCTCTGCAGCCGCCATCTTGCCCACGAGCAGCGCCTCTCTTTCCAGGCTCCTAGAAAGTGCCTTGGCCTTGGGGGATCTTTTGCCACGGTCCCCTCCAGCTCCTCTGCTCATCTTCTTTCTCCCCATCTACTCTGGGGTCTCTGTTGCTGCCTCCGTTGTCCTGTTTTCGGGTGCAGGGGACAGGAGCCCCCCACTTTCCATTTTCTAATCCTATCAAGTATCATCTGGGTGGAGGGTATGGGTTGTCAGTCGCCTAAAATCACCATTTAAAGTGCTTGAAACATTAAAAAAATGTACCTATATCGTTTTTACCACGTTTTCCTGCAGTTTTGTACTTAAACCGGACCTTCAGCGTGATTTAATGAAAAGCCCAAACTCTTAAAAAACGGTTCCCCAGCATCTAAAATTAATATATTTTACGTTTTTAGTCACTAACTTATTATTCTTTCCCGCACTGGGCTGCAACTCTGTTCAGGAATTTAGGATACGGGCGCCGCCATCTTGACTCAGAAGCATCACACTTACTGAGGAGAGGAGAGTGGGATAAGGTACAGGGGGGCGGGTTATAGCTGTGCTTTGCTCAGACAGAGCAGAGCTGGGGTCAGGTAAAGGTCAGCAGTCCGAGAATGCAGAGCAGCACAGTCAGGAGGAACTTCCTGTTTGCAGGCTGCCTGATAAGATGGTGGCTTCCATAAGCCGCCATCTTGGATGTTTAAAGGCTCATAACATGCAGTAGATGCAGGTAGGATGATTTTTAATGTGGCCAATCTGTATGTACAGGGTGTGGGAAACATATAAGATAGACTCTTATTCAGAGTGAAGGACCGCTTTAAAGAACAAATGGAGCTTGGGTAAAGTATAGATGGCAGCAGATTAGGTTGGTGTTCAGGTCAGTCTGCACCCTTGCTGAGTACCACCTGATAAGACCTTACTAGTACTAGGTACTAGTACCACTAGTTGGAACCTTACTGGGCAGCTGTCACATTTTAATTGATGAGAACCTCATCGTGCAGCCTAGTGATGCTGATAGTTGGATTGGCAGTCAACATGACCTATACCCACTGCTGACACCAAAACTCTTGATCTTGCCCGTATACCTTACTCTGCCTTGTTGCATTTGTTCAATATTTATTCATCTTAATCTAGGCCAAAAGAAGATCTGTCTGTAAAAGTTGAAAGATCGGAGCGTAACCGGGATCGCCGTGGTGATGGAGCTGGAAGAGGTCGAGGAAGGCCGCAAGTTATCCAAAGCCATTCCATTTTCGAGCAGGGACCAGCAGAGCAGTTAAAGAAAAAAAGTAAACATTTTCATAATTGGACACGAATTTTACTATTTTACTGAGCTATTTAGAAGAGACCTACAGGGTCCATGTAGCTGATAAAAGACCCCTCTATTGTTAACCTTGAACCCCTCTATTGTTAATCCTGTATGCTGAGTGCCTTTAGGGACAGGGAAAATAGTGATCTGTCCAAGAAAGCTGAATGCTTGTTCCAGTTGTGTGATGCAAGCAAGAAAGTTTGTTGCCACAAATTTAATGTGAAGCACCCTGTTCTTCACAAAACGATATAAATACTCCATAATATTACCACCATATCCATCTTAAAGCCCTGTGTGTGACGTCTGTGCAGAACATTTGTTCTGAAATTTGGGCCTTTAAACCTATGTTTCAAATGTCTGCAGCTATGTTACCTTGTACGCTGACAAAAACACACATTTTTAGGAAATTTGATCTTGTGGTCTTTAATTTTCTTGAGAGATGTCTGCCCAGCCATGCTGTTACTTATACCAGCTGGATGAAGCATCACTTCAGTCTTGTCTTATCTGATGAATATTAAAGATCACTGGATCATTATTTGTGAGCCCCTTTTCATTGTTAAACATTAGATATTTTTCTATTGTTCACTAATATATCACAGCTTAAAACTTACTTGGCTTCCTTTTTACTGTATAGACTTAAAGATTATATCGGGGTTAGTGCAGCGTACAGTAGCATGTAGAGTTAATGTAGTAGTGATTATATTAAAGGAGGCAAGTAAAGAAAAGACACCACTATAGAAACCTGTAAGAATGTACTTAACCCTGATTCTGATGTGAATTGTTGTATTTAAAATGCTGCTGCTCCTTCTGTTTAAAATGTCCTGCTTTATTTACAGCTGCCTGGGATAAACCAACCGATTCTGGTGATGTGGCGCCCTCACATATCATTAACATAAAAAAAGAGAAAAGAGAGACTGAAGAAGAAACCAAAGAGATCCTGCGAATGCTGGAAAATGATAAGGTGACTCTTTTCTACTTAGTGGTTCATCTAACCTTGCCGCTCAGAGCAGCTAAGGAAATCTGAATAGAATGAGTTTCGCAGATTAGCTTGAGTGACCCACTCATGTACCATGGGAATGGGGAAAAGGTGAGTTTACGGGCGATTGCGATGATACACACAGTGGGGTATCCCATTTTAGGATGCCCCTACAGGAGGTACAAAACTCAAAAAAGTGAAAATTTGGGGTTTTGTTTAAGGCCCTGTCCAAGCATTAAAATAAGTACACTCTTCACTGTCTTCATACTTCACATCAATGAGGAATAACAAGCAATTCTGTTCTCTAACATCAAACAGACATGATGGCATCAAATTGGCTTGACACCCCCTAACATGCATACTTCATTCACTTGCTTGCTTTGGCACGCCTCCTCCATTGCAATGAATGGAGTAGGCGTGTGGGTTTGTAAACAAGGCCCCATGGATGCCACCATTCAAAGCTGCTTCTGTTGGAAGACGGCATGCTGGATCCCCACCCAAGTATGTAAGTTGGTGTAAAGGTGCTGTTGCTGGACTTTGGACCAGCTGGACAAAAATGGGTGTTGATCCGCTTTAAACTGGATCAACACTCCTTTTACAAAGAATGGGTGTTGGTCCGCACCAGCGAAATACGGCCACACGATGGGCTGGTGGCAGAAGGCCGAAAACAAGTCACTTGACCTCCGCTGGCTACTCACGAGGACACATTTCGCTGAGGGAGCAGGGTGACAGGTAAGATTTAGGGGGTTTGCATGGGCTTGATTGTAGGGGGGGGGGGGGCTGGGCAATCGGTATGCCCCTCTGGAGCAGACCAACACTCATTTTTGTAAAATGGGTATTGATCTGGTTTAAAGTCTCACTTTAGGTAAAAAATAACATAAAACAAAACAATACTGTTCAAAGCACCTCATGCCCAACACTGTTCTTCAATACTATATGCTATAATATAATATGGCGGTCAGGTCATCCCTGTCTTCCCAACTGCCCCCCTGCTGTATCGGGGAAGCAGTGCTTGGCTATATTTAGCTTACACATGTCCTCCTAGTTTTTGGGGTGGAAGGGTTATATTTTTTATGTGCAGGCTACATCATTATATTACAGCCCCGCTTCTTTTTTCTTTTAGTTTTGAAAAGATGTAAAGCTGCTAGAAAAAAAAATGTGCTCAAGCTGTGGGCGGCCAGATTTGTGATAAGAGGGTAGAGAGTTCATATTTAGCTGATCGCCCACTTTACTGCTAAATAGCACCCCCTCCCAATTCCCCCTATCCTTTGCAACTAGCAATCGGATCATGGGTAACACTTTTGTCACACAGTCCTTGTTGAAGCTGCACCCAAAGACATTGCGACTACTTGTATAGTTCCCTATTACAGCAGAGGAAAAGACTCCATGCGCTGTCCTGGTAAGTATATCTTTAATCTAATATTTTAATTGGGTGGGGGGGTAGGTCAATTTAAGTATAATGAGCACACAGAAGTAATCTGCTAGTTTCAATAAATAATTTGAGGTGAGATTTTTTTTGTTTTGCTTTAAAAACTATGTGGCGGGGGGGCGTGTCCTAGGCATGGAGGAGTGAGGAGGTGCGTTCCCTGAGCTCCCACACTAGGTGCCCGCAAAACCACTTTATATTGTAGCAAACCCGGCAAAAAGCTGATGGCAAGGAGGAAGAACGTGCAGAGGCGAGGAGGGGGACCTAAGAAGGGGCCCCAACAACACCAGACCGGCGATTTTAAAAGGATTCGGTCAGAGTGCCATCGAGACAAATTGGCGCGACACCTCGCTGACACCGGCGGAGCAGCGGGGCCAGAAGAAGAGGTGCAGGTGCCCCCCCGGCGAGAGGAGAAGTGCCCGGGCGAGACATGGGGAGAGGATAGAGAAGCCGCTCCCGAACCCAGGAGGACCAAGATGGCGTCTGTGCAGAGCGGCAGCGGAGAGGATTTCCTACCTGAGACAGAGCCTCCGAGAGACAGGTGCGTGCTGTGGCGGTAGGTGCCAAAGAGAGGAAGGAGCTGTCGGCTCCCCGACTGCCGGGCGAGGAGGGAGAAGCCCTGGAGGACACACCCGAAGCCACAGGGTGTACAAAGATGGCGGCCGCCAGGGAGTATAAACACGTGGCGATGACGTGAGGAGGCGGGGCAGTGACGCAAGCGCCCGAGTCACCGGAGCTGATGAGAGGGGCGGGAGAGCCCCAGCGCCGCGAGACAGGTGCCTCAGACACCGGAGAGAGGAGCCAGAATACAAGGAGAGAGGGAGGGGGCAGCATCACAGCGCAGCACGTCTCTGGTGGCTGCTCACCTCTAGTCATGAGGAGGGCGGGCGAGTCCCCCCCCCCACCACCAGCACCCCCAAGTAGAGATAAAGGAGGGCAGGATAATAAAGCCCACAGCTCATCCACAGGCGCTGGGACCCCCATTCCCAGCAGGGGAGGTCCCGGAGACTCACCATTCCAAGCACAGCAGTCTACTGGCAAGTCCAAACTAAATGTGGTCATGAACTGGAACCTCCACAGATTTGCATTTATAACAAGGAAAGACAGCTGTGGGAGAGGATGAGGGGGATAACGGCTACATCTAAGCGGAGCACCCCCAGCCTGCACAGGTCTCCCCCAGAGGCTCCCGAAGTTGAGGCACCCACCCCCCTTGGAGCCGGAGGTAGAGGTCCGGCAGCGTGATCAAACCACCGCAAGCCCACGTTCCCCAATGCTACTGCCCTCCCCGGAGACCCCTTGGCCCGTCAGTGGATCCAGCCCAGTGCCGATATCCCCGTTGCAACCCTGTTTTTCCCCTGAACATGGGGAAGATGCTTGGGATCCCTGGGCGCACAATTCAATCAACGTGACCCCCCGGTCTTCTCTCGCCCCCCTGTTGCCTGGAGACCCAGCTGACCCTAAGACCCCCAAAAATGTAAACATACACTTGGAAACAATCTCACTATTAAAGAACCTCCCTACTCGGGCCGACATAGAGGGGTTGATCGCGAGTTAGGTAAGCACACAAACGCGAGTTAGGTGCGGTCAAGCAACAAATCTCGGCGGTGACAGCGAGGGTCACAGCCTTGGGAGTCAGAAGGGCCCACTTCCGCGAATCGACTTAAAGTGCTGGAGGAGAGATGCGACATGCAAGAGGCACTACTTCAGACCCAGCTGTTGCACTTAGATGATATTGAAAATCGGGAGCCGTAGGAATAACCTCCGTCTAAGGGGCATCCCGGAAGCCTCCCCGAGCGAAGATCTGAAACGTATCACCACGGTAATTTTTAACTCCGTGCTGGAGAGAGACCCCACTACTCCAATTGAGCTGGACAGGGTGCATAGAGCGCTGGGTCCGCCTGGTCCGGATCCTTCTAGGCCAAGGGACGTGATATGCAGGGTGTATAGGTACACCCTAAAGGAAGACATTGTCCGCGCTGCTTGGAGGAAAGGAAACGTCGACTTTGACGAGGCCAATATACAAATTCTGCAAGACCTCTCTCGAAGAACACTGCTGATGCGCAGAGCTCTGAAACCATTGCTAGAGGTGATAACGCGCAGCGGAGCGTCCTACAGATGGGGATTTCCCTTCCATTTAATCGTCCGAAAGGCCCGTGATACTTACCTGCTCAAATCTCCTAGGGACTTAGCGGGACTGTTCTCCTTCATCCAGGCTGAGCCAGTTGAGGTTCCGGACTGGCTGGCGGCAAGGCTGGCGATCCCCCCTCTTCAACCTAGTAGAGGCAATCGGAGAGGCCCTGGAGGAGCTGGAAGTCAGCGTCGAGCAAGAGGACGGGCCAGGCCTTACGATGCCTTGAAATGTCGGGCATCGTCGGGCCTGCGCCTGTTGTCGCCCCTACGAAATGTGATCCGGATACTATGGGGGTCCTCCGGCGGGCGCCCTCTACCCGTGGGAGCGCCTCTTAGCCTTATTTGTTGACAGCGGGGTGGCTGAGGTGGGGTACACGTACATTAAGTTGTGGACACTTGCTGCCCTGCTCTCAGCTCGCCCGAGGCGTGGGGGGGGGGCAACGGGGGGCCCGTAGGTCTTTGAAGGTTTGACATAAGTTAAAATGACATAAGGAGTTTTTGCTGTCTTTAACTAGCTCTTGCTGAAAGGTTGGGTTTGCTGCTTTTCTTTAGCGAGGTTGAGTGCTGTGGCACTCCCATACCGTTGTGGGCCCTGGTGTGTAGTTGCAACTCCGTGTCGACAGGCACCTAACCCCCACTAGGGTCAGCTCGTGGGTCCTTTGGACCTTGCGAGACTTGTTTTTTTCCGTAAAGGATAAGTTTAGAGGTTAAACTGTACTGTTTTTGTTGTTTTTTGTTTGAGGTTGTTTCACTTTTCTTTGTTCCCTCCTCCACCTCCCCATCCCCCTTTCATTTTCCCTACGGGTCTGAATCTTACCCAACAAGGAGGTCGGACTTGCCTTCACTTGCGGGACGGGGAGTTGGTTTCTCCAGGGGAGGCCCAAGATGTCGGGGACCAAAATTGTCTCCCTCAATGCCAAAGGCATGAACAGCCCCGCGAAGAGATCTATGATCCTTAGGAACTTGAAAGGCTTGGGTGCCCAGATAGGCTTCCTACAAGAAACACATTTTAAGCCGTCCGAGAGGGGCTGCTAATCCTGGGGGGAGATTTCAACATAGTGCTTGACCCACTCCTAGACACGTCCACAGGGGGACCCCACATTGCTTACTCCCAAGTTAAAACGCCTCCGGAACATCCTTAACATGTCTCAGTTGGTGGACCCCTGGAGGATCCAACACCCTAGTACACGCGACTACTCTTTCTTTTCGCACCCACATAGCTCCTATTCTAGGATAGATTTGTTTCTTATCCCGCACACAGACCTGTCCAGAATGGAAGACGCCTCAATAGGTAATATCACCCTGTCTGATCACTCCCCTGTCACCATGACGATCAAGAACCCTAGCCCTGTCCCTAGGAGCTGGTCCTGGAAGTTGAACAACGCGTTACTGGAGGACCAGAGAGTCTTGGAAATTGTTCAGAAGGACCTTAAAAGCTACTTCGAGTTAAACTCGGGGCCGGAGGTAGCGCCTGGTATCCTTTGGGAGGCCCATAAGTGCTTTATCAGGGGAGTTTTGATAGGACAAGGAGCCCGACTCAAAAAAGAGAAGTTGGAGTGCATCATGAGCCTCCTCAGGGAGATAGGGAGGCTGGAGGCTCTCCACAAGAAATCACTTGCGGCAGCCCACTTATCAACCCTTACTGCGTTAAGGGAAAAACTGAAAACGGTTTGTTGCGATAGACTAAAGGCCCAGATGGTTAGATGGCGTCAAGCTTTTTACGAGTCGGGGGATAAGTGTGGAAGAATGCTGGCCAGGGCATTTAGGGAAGAGAGAGCCACAACCTATGTGCCTAGAATTTCTGATTCTGGGGGAGAGCTGGTCCACAGGGAAGAGGACATAGAAGAAGAATTTCGCAAATTTTTTAAGGAGCTATACAACCTGCCTGCGCCCCAGGGGGGTGGCTTCAAACAAAGGTGTTTGCAGTACATCGAGAGTTCGGGAATGCCCAAACTATCGGAACAGGCTGTTGCTGAACTAGAAGGTCCAATCTCGATTCTGGAATTGCAGAACGCATTAGCCAGCACAGCCACAGGCAAGACTCCGGGTCCCGATGGACTGCATCTCCAACATTATAAAAAAACTCCTCCCCCCAACTTGCCCCAAAACTTCTCTTAATGATGAACTCCATTGTTAAAGGGTCTGCTCCTCCAGCAGACACGCTTAGGGCGCATATAGTAGTGATCCCTAAAGAAGGGAAGGACCCAAACTTCTGTGCAAGCTACATACCAATTTCATTGTTTAACACAGACATCAAGCTATTTGCGAAGATCTTGGCGTCTAGGATTGCCCCGCATCTGCACTCGGTAATAGGTACTGACCAGGTGGGTTTCTTGCCTCTTAGAGAGGCCAGAGACAACACCACCAAAGTGCTGAATCTGATACACCTGTCACAGAGGCAGAATGTACCCGCCCTCTTGCTCTCTACCGACGCCGAGAACGCTTTTGACAGAGTGAACTTGCAGTTCATGAGGTCGGTGCTCAGCCATGTTGGCCTGGGCCCAAACATGCTAAGCTGGATTGAGAGCGTCTATAGCTCCCCCCCGGTGAGGGTAAACGGCTGCCTGTCAGGATCATTTGAGATCTCAAACGGGACTAGACAGGGGTGCCCCCTATCGCCACTGATCTTTGTTCTGAGGCTTGAGCCTTTCCTTTGTCGGGTGCGGGTGAACCCAGACATTAGGGGAGTGGCGAATGCCTCAGGACATTACAAGGTCACGGCCTACGCCGGCGACCTAATTTTCTTTCTATCCTGCCCGGAGGTAACGCTGCCTAATCTCATGAAGGAGCTCAGAGAGTACGGAGGCCTCTCGAGCTATAAAATCAATTTCCAGAAGTCCGAAGCCCTAAATATCAACATTCCCCCGCACAGATTCGAGAAAATTAAGAATACCTTCTCATTCCGCTGGGCAAGTGTCAGTGTTAAATATCTGGGGACCAACATCAGTAGCGACCTCCAAAAAATATATGCTCTCAACTTCCCCCCCGTTGTTAAAAAATTTTGAGAAAGAGACGGCTAGATGGAGTAAAGGGAGGTTATCCTGGGAGATGTAACGCGGTCAAAATGACCCTCGTGCCGCGTTTACTCTACCTCCTCCAGGCTCTTCTGGTGTTCATTCCGCGTACATTTCTCCAGAAGGTCTTCATTAACTTTATCTGGGCAGGGAGGAGGCCGAGACTGGGGAGGGAAATCCTGACCAGAGTGAATGAACAGGGGGGTGTTGGTGTTCCAGACCCAATACTATACCATTCCGCGACACATCTCTGTAGGGTGGTTGATTGGTGTGTCCATGGCCAAAATAAAAAGTGGGTTGGATTGGAGCAGGGCTTCCTTGGAGTTCTGCTTGGGGGGGTTCCTTGGTTGGCGAAAGAAGAGGACAAATCGGGGAGACAACACCCTATTATAGGTCCCACGCTTAAGGTGTGTGAAGCGATGTTTCAGCACCAGGAGATTTCTCCCTCGCCCTCCCCCATGTACCTGGTCCTGGGTAACCCGCGCATCACCCCAGGGTGCGGGGGCCGCCAGGTACGAACATGGATTGAGGAGAATGTCTTCAGAGCTGGTCACTTCGTTTCGGGGGAAGGTTGGACAGACTTGAACGAACTGGCTCAAAGAGCCAGGATATCCGGGTGGTCCCCCTGGCAGCATATGCAATTGGGACACTTCCTGGCCTCCCTACGGGAATATGAGGGGGGCAGGCAGGTACTCACGGTCTTCGAGGAGATGTGTCAAAGCAAAGAAACAGAGAGACACGCCCTCTCGAGGATCTATAAACTCCTGGTGGCCCCACCTGATGTAGAAGTCCAGCCTTACATAGGAAAATGGGAAAGAGACTTAAACTTGACCTGGACGCCCAAGCAAGGCCAAAAGATTTTAGCACTACCACATAAGTCCTCAATATGTACCCGTATCCAGGAATGCGGGTATAAGCTGCTAACCAGGTGGTACAGAGTTCCTACAGACCTACATAGATGGTTCCCAGACGTCCCCCCAAATTGTTGAAGATGCGATGAGGAGCAAGGTGATCTGTTGCACCTCTTTTGGTCCTGCCCCAAACTAAAAGAATATTGGAGCCTGGTCAGACGCAGATTTCTGGAACAGCGGTTCAGAGATCCCTCTGAAGCGTTACCGAAACTCCATTACGTGCCACTTGTTGAATGCAGCAAAGGCCTGCATCCTGCAGGTGTGGAAGAGTAGGGAGCCCCCGTCCATAAGCGGGTGGTGCCAACGGGTGAACGACATCATGAGGTTTGAAAACCTCATGTCCTCGCGAGATGGCACTTATGAGAGGTTTGCAGTGACTTGGTATGGTTGGATGGCCTTTACGGAATCTCCGGAAGGTAAAGAGTTATTGGGTCCACAATAAGGCCTCACCCTTTGCCCTCCCCTCCCTTTCCTATTCCTTTCCCCCTCCCTTCCCCCTTCCTCTATAGTGTTTTCTGTTCAATTCCATTTCCGTTTGTCTATACCTCAATAAGGTTTACTGCTCACACAGCGTTGAAAGCCGATTTTCAGGAATTAAAGACTGGCTCTACGTGAGCATCTTTTCAGAGCAGATGGCGGTTTAAAACGGTCTTTATTGATAATTTAAAATTTATAAAAAAAAAAAAACTATGTGGCGAAGGGGGGGGGGGGGCTTATTCATATTTTTTGGTCCGGCTCCATTTTCCTGGACTTTTGAGCCAGCTTGGTCATGGTGTGATAGTTTTAAAGAGAACTGGCACTACTCTGAACCCTGACAATGGCTTCCATGACATGAAACACCTGCTGCAGAATTCTCTTCTGTTCTCTGTCCACTTGGATGGACAATGGATACCATTGTCAGTATTGTGCTGATCCAAAGGGCACACGCAGTTGTCACTGGACCAGGGCATAGGCTTCAGTTGTGTGTAGTATTTTTAATGCTTTTATTTGGAAACTGCTTTGTAACAAAGAGACCCTCCAGTCATGAAAGAGTCTGTAGGGGAAATTCCATTAAGAGATGTACAAATATTCACCCTGCTTACCCTCGCTATAGTTGCCGGATTGGGGCCCAAATAGGATAGGCCCACAGCGCTGTGCAAACCTGCTCCGTTAACCTCGCAGAATGCTTGTGGTCATGTGGTGCCACAAAGGGGTCGATTCAGAGCCAGATGAGAATTTTTCTTTTTTAGGAGCGAAAACTGCCATTTACTTTTATTGTCTACCGGGTGTAAATTTTTACCTGGCTCTGAATCAGTCCCAAGGTTTTCTCACTAGCCTCTGAATAGACCTCAGATATTCATGAGAATGCTGTAGAAGGTAAGTGTCCCTGCGTGGGCTTACAGTGAAGGTATGCTTGGGGAGCATGCATTATTGGGATGGTCTCCCACTGTCTCGTTCAGCGACCCTCTGGCTTTTTTTCTTTTACTAGAGGGTCATGTTAAAGAGGAACAACACACAGGAATTTCACTTTCACTTGTGTTGTTTCTCTGTGCGGCGGCATCCCGAATTGGGATACACTGTGTGTATCCTCCAGGTCGCCCCATACACTCACCTCCCTTCAGCTCCCACATCGGGCAAGATCAAGTGCGCTGATTCGCGGCTAAGCCGGGCATGGCCGAAGGGAGATGAGTGCACCGCCATCCTCATCCCCCGCTCGCCTTGCAGCCATGGAGTGCCTGCGCCGCTCATTCAGAAAAGCTGTTGGCTAGAGGTAAGCGGGGGTGCGGGCACAACGCAGAGACGCGGCAAGGGCTCTGGAGAAGGTAAGTGTATCTGGGCATCTGGGGGATTTCACACTGTGTAGCATGCCAATTCAGGAAGCCCCAAGGACAGGAATTCGGATGGCTCAGGAGTCTTTTATAATCCAGTGCCTCCGATTTTCCTCTTTAAGTTTTTCCTAGTCCTATGTTTTGATCATTTCACACATTCCTAACTTTTTCTTGTTTGTGATTTGTTGCAGTTTCTGAACGATCCAGGTTTACAGAATGATGCTCGAAACCATCCTGTACAGCTACCACTAGCACATTCAGGCTGGCTTTTTAGAGAGGATGACGATGAAGAGGACGCCAAGCCTTTGACCAAGTTTCCCAAAGAGGAAAAGATGGAAGTAGATCCCTCTTCTGTCAAAGGTCAGGGAGCATTTTCTTCCTAGAGCATTTATTCAGCCATGTCCCACAGCAATCTAATTTAGTTTTAGCTAGAGCTTACATGTACAGGCTCTTGTCCAATCAGATCCGTTTGCGGTGCCTGTGTAATTTTCGACAAATGGCTAGGTTTATAGCAATCTGGAGTATGAGCGGCTGCATCCCCAGCAACAGGCGCTTTTCCGCCCCTGATATTTACAGCGGCCATCGCCAATCATGTTGGGTTTTGTTTTCTTGGGTCATCCAAATTTGGAATGTCCCACAGTGTGAACCCCCTGATTTCTTTGTCAACCCGTCCTCGATCTCACAACTGCGGCTAAGATAGCCACACTCCACAGCAGCCCATTTCAGCATTTAGGTGTGGCACTCGCGCAGAGCGGAGATGTTGCCCGAGGCCCACGCATGCACTGTCGGACCGATGTGTTAATTTTCTCATAATTGAAAGAACATATGTATGTTCTTATATGTGTACATGCTATGCTTCTCTTAGTGAAGGAAGAACCGATGGAGGATGTGGATGGTTTATTCAAATTTGGGTTGCCTCCATGCAAGGCTCCTGTGGTGAAGAAACCTCCAGAGAAGAAAGAAGTGTTTCTTCCGGAGTTGCTGGAATCTCTGCAGATCTCTGGGGAAGACGCACTCTTCTTCATGCAACTTCCAGACACTCTTCCAGGACAGCCACTGAGCCAGGAATCCCGGCCTGTCCGCAGTGAGGTGCAGACAGAGGATGGCCACACGTTACTTGTTAAAGACAAAAGTCAGGTCTGTATAGGAGTCCAGTCTGGTATTATAATTCCAAGCACGATAGATTGATATAGATATGGTAAGAATTACAGTTTGAGGGCTCAGTTACACATATCAGGAGTGATGCTGTAGTGTGATCAAATTACAATAACCAAATAAGTGAGAGTAATTAAATGGTCGCTCTTCATACTCCAACAAAATATGTTTCTCTGAACTGACCCCAAACATAAGCCCTGGCATGATTTTTGAGGCTGCTAGAAAGGCCCTAAAATACTCCATAAAAAAGTCAATTTAAATAGTGTCCATGCAGCTATACATGTTAAAGTGGACCAACACCCAGGATTTTGACTATCCTGGGTTTTGGTCCACTTCGGCGGGGCACCCCGATCGGGGGTGCCCCGCTGTGTGAAACCCCCCAGAAACCCCAAAAAACTCACCTCTCAGCGCTCCCACGTGAACGCTGCAGCCAATCCCCGCCAACGTCCAGGCGGGGATCAGCAACGTCCAAGCCGCTTCCGCCGCCGCCGCCTCCCGCGCGTCACTCTCGGCGCGCGCGCGCGCGCGCCCCCGCCGGCCATTCACAGAGGGCCGGCGCGGGCGCGCGCACGTCTGGAGGGGCGCGCGGGAGGCGGCGGCGGCGGAAGCGGCGGCGGATCAGGTAAGACCTTTTTGGGGTTTCTGGGGGGCTTCACCCCGCGGGACATCCCGATCTCGGATGTCCTGCGGGGTGGGAGGTGATCGGCCCGGGAATCTTATAGATTTCCGGGCCGATCACCCCTGGGTGTTGGTCCACTTTAAATAGTAAAATCAATTGGCAATGGAATGCAATAGAATGAATGACAATGGAATGAAATAGACCATTCACCAAGACAAGCACACACCCGCAAAAGAAATGCAGCAGGATGCAGGGGGGGGGGGGGGGGGTTTAAAAAGAAAAAGAGCCTACTCCAGTGCCTCAGATCCTGAAGTGGGTTTCCCCTGCTCTATGTGCGTCCCCCTTTCGCTCAGTCAATTGAATAGACAGGCCGGAGAACATAGCTGCGGATGCCGTTTTGTGCATTGTCTTTGCAGCAGCCAGGATCGTGGATAAGGTAAGGGTTTGTCCTGCCTCAGCGCCAGGGCCTGGGGACCCCAAGCCTGGACTCCGCTTTAAAAACTTGTAACATAGATTGTTCATGGATAAATATTGATATAAATTTATATAAGACCTCATCTTATTATCAGGGAAACTGCGCTATATAGGTAAAGATTATTTTATGCCAATAGGGCAGGTGGAGGAACCATGGCTTTAGGTTGGACAACAGAGATTGCACAGGCTTTGCAGCATTTGTAGTAATAGGTCACTAAATGTGAAATCTGCTTAAAGCAGACCAACACCCGTGTGGATGTTGGTCCAGGTGCAATAAGACAGGCTGGGCACCCGGAATGCTGGAGCTGCCCCATCACATAACCCCCCAGGATGCTCAATATTCTAACCTTTAGCTTCAATCTTTGGCGGGAATGCAGCACTGCGAGTGGCACATGGGTAGTGGGGGTTTGGGTCGTTGGAAAGCCGTTTGTAGTGCTGCATTCCCTCGAGGATCAAGGCCAAAGGTAAGAATTTGGGGCTTTCTGGAGGGATGTGTGGGGGCTCCAGCATTCTGACCAACACAAACTGCAGAGGGCACTATATTGCTTATAGCTTCTTCTGTGCTCTCTGTTCCTGTCAGACCTGAATGTCTGCTGATGGATTTGGGCGGTGGGAGGGAGAGAATCCCCCCCTCACCCGAGTAAGAGTTCATGCTTTTATACTCTTGGTCCAGTGTTGATCCTTTTAAAAGCGGGCCAAAGCTTGTAATTTAACTTTCCGGTGTTTTGTTCCATGCCCCCCAATTGGGATGCCCCGCTGTGGGAAACCCCCCAGTTTGTTCATAAAAACCCACCTTTCCACACTACCAACGAAGCGTCTGCGGCCTTTCATCCAATAAGAGCAATCTGCTGTGACAATGTCATTCGGCAGGCAGCTGTCATTGACTATCTGAATGGCTGGGATGGGAGCGTGTGCATGTCGTGGCCGCTAGTGGGTTTTGTTCCGCTTTAAAGCAAATCATATGACGTGTACTTTTAGTTTATACTGGTATTTGGACCACATTTTATCTTTTTGTACTTCACCCAGACCAGCAAGCAGTGCCATAAAAATGAAAGAGACACTTTTCTTTATATTCCGTCCGTCTTCAAAAAAATATAAAGATGCAGATGCATCCGGCAGTTTTACGGTCAGGGGCTGCTATGGCCTAGTGGTTAAGGAATCATGACCGGAAGGTTGCTGCTCATTTTTCAGGGTCCCCAAAAATACTTGATTTCTGAGAGAACCAAGACATTGAAAAATGAATAGATGAGTCATGTTCTGCTGCAGGGAATTAAGAAATATAAAGCAGGCTGATTGAAGATTACAGCATGGGAGAGCAAAGGGCAGGCTAAATTGGCCCTTTTTCTGGAAAATCCTTTTAACCTGTAGACACTGAATTTACTAAAGCTGTGAAATTATTCGCATTTTGCATTTTTTAGGAGAATGCAGCAGAGGAGACTTGTTCGTTGCAAGATGTGTCTGAGGGACAGATTGGAAAACTAGTTGTGCGTAAATCGGGCAAAGTGCAGCTTATCCTAGGCAAAGTTACACTTGATGTTACCATGGGAACCTCTTCCTCCTTTTTACAGGTGATGCCACATTTTCATTTAAATAAGCTTTACTCTAGATATAAACATTCAATCGTAGCTACGGGTGAGAACAGATCATTTTTCTTGTGAGATCAATCTCTAAGAAGCTGCTTTGCATTTGAGATCTGATCTTCCACTTTGTAATTGGCATTCTTGGGATGTAACACTGGATATGCAGCCACAGTAAAGCAAAAAAACTGCTTTTTTGAAGTGCATTTTTTTATGCCTTGAAATCTACCAAAACCTATATGGGCTGGCCGATTACCTATCTTCAGTACATCCTTATTTGGGATGCCACGTTGTGTAAAACCCCTGGGAATTGGCTGTATACTCACCTGGCCGGCCATTCCATGGTGCATCTCGCAGCTGATACAAGCTCCGGCTCCCGGCTATTCAGATAGGCAGACTGGGAAAGCTCTATGGTGTGCATTAATTTGCACTGCATAGAATGCTGATTGGACGAGAGCCTAAGCATGTGCTGTGGAATCACCTGTGAGGGGAGAATGCTGGCAATGGCCCAGGAACATAGGCCAAAATCTGGAATGGCCATAATTCCAGGTTTTTGTCCACCTTAAAGAAAAAAAAACTTTCCTTAACTCTATTAGACTTGATCCAGTGCTTCTCCAGCTACGAAACTGAAAAGATTCTAGGGCCAGCCACTGGCTTTCCCACTGAGGCATCCCAAATTGGGTTGCCCCGCTGTGTAAAACTCTTCTGGGTTGCCACAAAACTCACCTTTTCAGGGGATGTAAACAATCGAGAGCATTCCCAGTCGCATTCCCAGCATCCCTGGGCTGAGACACACTTTCGAGTCCAGCCATTCAGAAAGGCCTGGGACAGGAGCATGTCTGGGGATGTGGCCGCTGTCACTCCTGATTGGCATAAACTGAGGCATTTACAAGTGATAATATATATGTCACTATCCTGGGTTTTGGTCCCATTCCGCAGGGCACCCCCCAGAACGCCCAATAACTCACCTCACCGTGCTCCTACGGCGCATGCGTGGCCGCTCGTCCAATCAGCTCGCTTGGAGCCGCTGTGGTATGCGCTTCCAAGCGACATACAACCACAGCGGCTCCGAGCACGCTGGCGGCCGCATCTCGTGCTTCCTTCTAACAGGGAGCGCGCCTGTGCCAGCCATTCACAAATGGCCGGCGTGGGCACGCGCCCTGCTAGAGAGAAGCGCGAGATGCGGCCCGCGCATGTGCCGTTGGACTGGGAGTAAGGTAAAGTGAATGGGGCGTCCTGGGGGGTTTCACACAGCGGGGCATCCTGATTTTGGATGCCCCGTACGGAGGGATCGGAGATTCCCGAGTCGATCATGGAGGGTGTTGGTCCACTTTAAAATAGTTTATTGACTCTTTAATTGGCTTGATTATTGAGGAGTGTGTTATATCTTCTGTTTTCTTTCACAGGAACTGGTCTCTATTGGTGTAGGAGAAGCACGCCGAGGAGAAATGATGGTTCTTGGACATGTTCAGCATAAACTTGTCTGCTCACCAGACTTTGAATCTTTGCTTGAGAAAAGGCAGCAGTGAGACCCATAGCTCATTATGGGAGCTGGCTAATTCTGCATCGAACTTCAAATTGCTGTGGTTAGGTTACCTTTGACTCAATGTCCCAAGTCTGTAATGAAATAGCTGTCAGTATAGGAGCTCAAGAGATGTCCTTGGATAGTCATTTTCATATCTGTAAAACAGGTACCTCATCTGTTTTCATGGTATACAACCCCTGTTCTGCTTGGTGGACGTAGACTATTGGTAACCTCCTCTAAGCTCCTCTAATGTTTTTTGTAGTAAAAGGACAGCTGAAGTTGGCCCATTAGATGAGACTGATGTGACTATTCATAGATGCGATTTTAGGTGAGGAAAACATGTTCTCATTTAAGATGCTTAAAAAAAAAAAAAAAGTCACCTGTCAGGAGTGGACATTTATATAAGTTGAGAGGGAAGGATTTGTACTTCCTAGACCATCTCCAAACATTTTCAGCCATGGATAAAGTGGAGAACCAGTATTTTGTCTTTGACCCCACTGTGGGTAATTTTGTTAAAATGGGGATTAAGCTGGAACATAAACGAGCAATAAAAAAAAAACTCTCACTGGGACCATATGGATGTTTCCTGCATTTTCATATGTAAGAACCAATTGGTCCTGATACCTATGAATTTTCTCTTCAAAAGAACATCCTTTTCTTTTGATGACCAAACAGAATGTCGATTATATCGCAGGAATTTTATATTCTTAGTATACAGTACGTCCTGCTCCAGATTAGATTACTTACAGGTGGATATTACTCCGCCAGATGGCGCTGGACTGCAGAGACATCGAAAACAGGCTCCTCCCGGCCCCTCAAATACCCAGGGATCTCCCACAATCCCCAGATCTTCTCTGCAGTCTGGACTGCGAAGGACAAGAAGATGGCTCTCTCTTCTCGCAGGTGAGCTGGGCTATTTGCCTGCGGCCCTGTAGGACTATTCCCACCCGTTTCATTAGTAATGTGCCCCCCAGCCTTGGCTGCGCTGGTCGGGTGATGGTAGGCAGCACCGCTGTCAGGGGCTTAGGAGCGCTGCTCCACCGCAATCCCCCACCAAAGGGTAGGCGGTATAGGCATATGGTGAGCCTCTATAGGATGCCCCTCCTGCCCCCCTTGGCCCTGTCCCCTGTCTATCGGTGGGTCCTTTTAAGTGGCCGCTGTCCTCCCTCGCTCTCCCTCGCGGGAGGGGGGGTTGTGTGTATGTGTATTTGCCTTTGTACTTCACTGTATTATGTTCTTATGATTGGTGTCAGTCGTCGCGCTGACTTGGTTGCACTGGTTGTCTTTTTTAAAATTGCCGCCGCGTGTGCTTCCACTGTGTCCCGCGCTTGCCAGTGGCGTTACCTCATGCGCTGGTGCGCCGTTATTGGCTGCTTGTCACGTGTACGGCTTCGCGCACTTCGGGGGGGCGGGGCCCGCGCTTGGCGATCCACGTCCCTGCGGCCTGCCCCTCGAGGTATACTCGGCTCCGGCTGCTACGTGACTGGCATCTACCTAGTGAGTGCCCTTGCGGGCGGCCTTATTTACCATTGTCATTTACATGTCACTTACGGTTCCCCCTTGCTTATGTCTTTCAGGCGGGCAGAACCCTATTGGCTTCTCCCGGCCCTACTCCCTCTATTTAGTTATTTAACTTGTGAGGCCTAGTGTTAATTACTCCCACTTCCCGAGCAGGTTATTGGGGCATCCCGGGTTGCTTTTATAGCGTCAATCCCTATCGGCCTATTGTGCCGCTATAATCACCATATGGAGGCGTCTCAGGATAATGTGCTCGGGGTTCCTTCGGGACAAGCCCGGCTGTGTGTAGCTTGTGGGGTGTCCCCTATTAGCGCTGACGATGTGCGGGTCTGTGTACCTTGTGCCCAGCAGATGCTTGCGCTGCAGCCTGGTTTTCCAGTGGCTGGGCCTGCGCCTCGTATGGTTTTACCTACTCCCCCAAGCTTAAATCTCACTCCCATTGAGTTGCATACAAGTGGGAATTTGCAGCCTGATGTGTCTTCCAGACTGGCTAGTGTTGAGAAGTTGCTTGCTAATACCTTGGCGCGTAAGGCCTCTGCAAAATGCGGCACTTAACGCCTGATGTCACTCTTTTCCCTGTGGGAGCTGATGAGTTTTTGGAACTGTCTGGCTATACCCCTTTGGAGGAAGGGGAGTTATTCTCTGACTCAGAGTCATCTGATGAGGGGCCCAGGGGTCATGACGATTCTGGCCCTGACCCCTGGGCCCCAGATGATACTGATTTTTGAGGTTCTGTCTATTTCTCCTCCGGTTGCGGCCCCCAGGCAACAGGGGGAATTGTTTCATATTGCTAAGTCGCGTTTGGAATTTCCTGAGCAAGCCCATTTTAATAATCTTGTGCTCAAGGAATGGGAGCGCCCCAGCAGGCTTCCCGGTGTACCTAAGAGTTGGGATAAGAGGTATCCCTTCTCTGCTGATGTGGTGAAGTGTTGGTCATCCCCTCCTGAAGTGGATGCCCCAGTCCTAGGGTTATCTAACACCACTGTCATGCACTCCCCTGACTCTACTACGCTGCGGGATGCTGAGGACCAGCGCATTGATCAGCTGGCATCCCATGCCTTTGCATGTGTGGGGACGGCGCTGCGCCCGGTCTGTGCCACTGACATTACGGCTGTGGCTATTAGGACCCTGCTCAGAAGTATCCTTGATGGTGCCCCTGATGATGTGTCTAGTGAGGAGTTTAATGCACTCTCTCGTTGTGATGTTTTTGTGACTTATGTTCTCTCTGCCTTGGATGCGGTGCTTTCCATCCAGCCCCCCTACTTTGAGAGACACCAGGACAAAGTGGTGTTTTGCTTCAAGCTAGACTTTCTGCCTTTCATTTGAATCGGGACATTGTTCTTCCTTTATTGTGCCCTAATCCTAGTAATTCTAAGCAGAGGGTTTTGCATTCTTTGGATGTAGTTAGGTGTCTGAAGTACTATCTGGTGGCTACTACACCTTTCAGAAAAACTGATGCTCTTTTTGTGGTCCCTTCTGGTCTTAGGAAGGGTTTGGCTCCTGCCAAGTCTATTATCAGCAAATGGATCCGTCAGGCTGTGATTCAGGCCTACTCTGCTAAGGGGAAGAATCCTCCCTTCTGCCTTACTGCTCATTCTACTCGTGCTATTGGTGCCTCTTGGGCTTTTTAGCACCAGGTCTTCTGTTCATACCTGTTCAAAGTTTTACAAGGTTGATGTTAGGACCTCAGCTGATGCTGCTTTTGGCCATAAGGTTCTGCAGGCGGGAGTGGTATGACCTGTCTGCTGTTACCTTTGGGGATCCCACCCTACTTTATGGACACTGCTATTGGATGTCCCACGTGTAAGTAATCTAAGCTGGAGCAGGACGTACTGTATACTAAGAATAATACAATTCTGTGATTACTCACCTGTAGAATTGGTATTATGAGTATACAGTACGTCCTGCTCCACCCCACCCTTGGGTTTGCATTATCTTGGATCCCCTGTAAGGTGATTGTTATCATTGTTATAGTTACAAGTTTGGCTTTGTTTTAGTTCTCACGGCTTCTCGTTAACTGCTTTTCAATGCTGGGGATTGTGGGAGGTCCCTGGGTATTTGAGGGGCCGGGAGGAGCCTGTTTTCGATGTCTCTGCAGTCCAGCGCCATCTGGCGGAGTAATACCCACTTGTAAGTAATCTAATCTGGAGCAGGATGTACTGTATACTCATAATACCAATTCTACAGGTGAGTAATCACAGAATTGTATTTTTCCTTCTGTAAACTGAAACCACATTTCCTTCCCATATGTAAACTTTTTCCAAGTCATCCTTCAGCTTGACCACGTGGAGATATTATGCTGGGAGGAAACACAAAACAGGAACAGAGGCTAAAAGCCCCACCCCTTCCTCTCCACCTCAGTTCTTTTTGTTTCCTCCCTGGGAAACCTTGGGACAGAGAGTCCCTGATTTAAACTACGGACGGTTTATTATTTTAGTTTATTTCTTTACACCCTTCAGAGTTTGGAGTTAGGCAGCTGTACCAGACATTAACCCAAAGGAGACCCTGCTGGGAGCTGGATAAACCTGGGCCTTTTCCCTCATAGTTTTTGAAAAAGGCATGAATAGTGCACTTCCGCTTTAAAACCAAACTAACAACAAATGATGGCAGAGGGGGTGGCATTTACAAACTACTTTACATGCGCACAAATGTAACGGGACCAAAAGGCATATTTAACTTTTGGTCCAGTATTACAAAATTCCTAGGGGCATCCCGATTTGGGATTCCCTATTGTGAGCATTGCAGCTTATCTCCTGCACTTAAGAGATCCAGTGCTGTATTCAAATGTTTCACAGACATCCCATGTTTCCCTGATGTGTGCACTGCTGCCCAGCAACCTATTGAGTGTGCACAGCAGAGGTGCCGCATCTTCAATACTGGACCAGAAGTCAAATATGATTTTTGGTCTGCTTTAAACTACTATGGAAAAGGATTGTTGGTCATTTCAGAAAATGTTAGGACATTTTATAGAGTTGTGGTGGGGGTGGAAGTCTTCTTTAAAAATGAAACGTACCACAAATATTCTGGATTTGCTGACAAGTTTATTAATGTAATGTAACACTTGTTAGAACATTACATATGCTCTTATACCTGCAAATAAGGGCATACAGTCCTAAGTATCAAAGACTACATTTCCCAGCATGCCCAACACTATCATATGCATGTGAGGGTTACTGAGCCGAGGTAATCCTGCATACAACTACAGAACTATTGAGGCATTGATGTGCATCTTACTTAGGTAATTAGGTAAGTCGTCAACTAGGACATTTCACCTTATCTGAACTTTTGTGTTGCTTGGTTATTTGAAGGATGAATGTTGGAATACATTTTACTGTCAGTGACACAGAAAGGTAAATGCGTGTATGTACACGGGCAGTAGGCCTAAGCTCATTAGACCCAATTGTTCCTTTAAACAACGCCCCAAAAATTAGTTTCTTGGGTGTTGCTCTCTGATGGGGCATCCCAATTTGGGATGCCCCGCTTTGTGTGTATTCCCATGGATCGCCCGAAAACTCCCCTCTTCTGGGTTCCCACGTGGGTCGCTCAGCCAATCGGTGGCGTTCATTCCACTCAGATTTACTTTGACGCACAGCTCAGTGGAGCGTGAAGAACACAATATATAAAGCGAGGCATACAGCGGGAAGAAGAGCGAAGCACCCATTTCAGCTATTTGTTGCCGTTGCATTTTCTGTACAGATGCACTATTTCATTGATTACCTGTTATTGCCTTCATCAGCCTTCAGATTAAAAATTTATTTTTGTGATGACTTTTTATTTGGTCTTTAAGAAACACCTTTGCGCTAAACATGTCCTCCAGCAGTGTCTTTGCTACCAAATCCCCACCTTCATCCAAATCATCTTCTATCTTTACTGGAGCCAGTGGTATTTAATCACCCCACATTGTCAGAGCTGTTTCTTGCTATAGGTTTGGCTGCTTCAATCTAGACTATAATGCAGGGGTGCCCAAACTTTTTTTTAGTCTGCGGCCTACATTGCCTTATTGATCAATTTCAAGGGCCGCATTAAAACTTAAGCAGAGAAAACAGTTTACTGCAGGAAAGCTGTAACTGAAAGAATGATATGTTTTTATGTATATGCAAAGGTTAGCAGATGTGGGAAGAGGTTAGTGATGGAAACGGGTAGGTAAAGTTGAGGTAAGGTGTGAAGAGGTGTGATAGACACAGATGAGGTGTCCAGAAGTGAGATGAGCAGAGGTCAGATAAGGTGGCTTAAGAGGAGATAAGACAGTCAGAGGTTAGATTAAGAGACATATACAGATGTGAGATGGGTAGAGGTGATAAGGGAAGATTTGTGATGGACAGGGGGAAGAGTTTGGCAGAGGTAAGGTAGGAAGAGGCGGTGACAGGTGAGTTAGGAAGAGGTAGTGGGAGGGGGTAGCCAGTATTAAAATATAGATAATAAAGCGGTTCCTGTCATTCAATGAGAGCCACCTGCTGTGACTATGTAATTTTGCAGGTGTCTCTCACTGTTTTGAATGGAGAGCAGGCGCTGCAGCAACCCAGGCATCCTGTGCGTGCTCCCGTACCAGCCTTGTTCTGGATTGGCAAAGCCCTGCGTGTAAACGGAACAGTTTGACAAGCATTAGATATGCACAGCAAATGGCTCTGATTGGACAAGAGCCCGCGCATGTGCTGTAGGCCCGGGAAGAGGTGAGTTGTTCTTGGCGATCTGGGGGGTTTCACACAGTGGGGCATCCCAAGTTTAGGATGCCCCTGGAGCAAGGAACAATACCGGTATAGTCAAAATTCTGGGTTTTGTTCCATTTTAAAGCAGCCATTTCTGCCCCCCCAACAAAGCGTGACTGCACGACTCTGTTGATACCTGTCCACTTTCTCTGACACACACGGTGTACTACTCCATACCTGCGTTGTCCTTGTAGTAACGCTGGGGAACTTGGCTCTCATCCCACCTCTGTGTTACAACACAGTAGCAAAGCAGAGAAAATGCTTTTGGATTAGATATATCTTTGCATTACAGACCCTTTTTTCAATACAACGTGTTAACAGTGCAGGTCAATAGAACAAAATGCATTGCCATAGACTTTTGGGATCGGGGACAGTGATCTCAAACTTGCCGGTGGCTGTGGCAACAGCGGTGAAAAAAGCCATTAAAAAAAAAAAACACTGCTGAGCTGACCTCTTGATGGAGGCATGCTCCAGTGCCCAGCTGGGGATACGGACAGTGGGCTTATCTCATCAGCGGTTCTTGGCTACGCCAGTAAAAAAAGGCTGCCTTTTTAGATGGTCTTGGTTCGCTTTAAAATTGACCAATCATGTGCTGGGCCGGCTCTGGAGTCCAAAAGACCTGAGAGCTGGCTGATTTGCTTTTTTGCAGCTGTACTCCTGCACCCAGCCATTCTGATGGGCCACACGCGGGGGCAAACTCAGCAAGGAGATGGGGAATGCAGCTGCCGTCCAATGCCTATGCCGGTGCTGTCCAAACCAATGGCTTTATGGCATGCTTGGGCATAAAGCGCTGATTGGACGAGAGCCCACTCATGTGCTGTGGGAAAGGTGTGTTGAATGGGCGAACTGGGGGGATTCACAAAGCAGGGCATCCCAAATCGGGACGAGGACCAATCACCAAGATGGCAACCTGGGTGAATCCCCCACAAGTTCCACTCTACTGGGTCAGATCCTTTGGTATCATTCCAGCTGTGAACATTAGGCCCTGTTCACACCTCTGCTCAGTTCACACATATGTGCTGTATTACACAACGTATCAAAAAAGCGTAGAAACCTTTTTCAGAATGTAGTCTATATCAATGCAAGCACAACGCAGGTATAATGCAGTGTACCTGCATTGCCATAGAAGTTACCGTTTACTTATGCATTCTTTTAAAAAACGCAACACAAATGCATTGCCAATGCATCAAAAGCTCATTTGTTTTGATACAATACACCTCTGGCATACTTACAAAACACCTGTTATTAATGAAATGGAAGGGTGTGAACAGAGCCGAGCACCTGAGACACCCAGCTGTCTAATTATAATGAACAATTTGACCCAACATTGGGATCATAAATAGCAAGAAAAGAAAAAAAATAAATAGCAATATGTAGTGGTTGTTCCACTTGTTCCCAAGTGAGGATGCTGCGAGGGACATTTTTTTTCTACTAAAGCTCTGCTCTGTGGTGTTGGCAGGGCTGGATTATAGGCAGGTTGCAAGGGGTGTTCACCCCTGGGCCTCCACCAACTTTGGGGCTATGGTTGGGGTACCAGGACCTTGCATTGGCGCTGCTGCTGCCGCCCTTGTAGGGTTTGGGGCCCTGGATCTCTGGACTTAGGTGGGCAAGCAACCAACTGAATGCGCCAAGGACAGCGCAGAGAGGTGGTGAGGACTGGAGCAGGCGGAGACAAGTGGTGGACAGTACACAACAGGAATATCCACCCAGATCAGCAGTGATGTCAGCCATCTATCTACCTACCGACCGACCCTCCCCCAAATTTACCTACTTACCCACTCACCCTTCTATCTACCTGCCTGCTGACCATCCTACCTAACTTCCTACTGACCTACCCACCTACCTACGTAACTACCGACTCGCCTCCCTACCCAGAACCTGGAGCGGCAGCTGGCAGCCTTGGTGCAAAGGCAGAATCTTCAGACCTTGGAGCTGAGGCGGCGGTTGCCCACCCACCTTCCCACTTCCCTACATGCCCTCCCACCATCCCACCCACTTACCTATCTGCCTAACCACCCATCCTCCTACCTGCTTACCCAACTGCCTACCTACTTACCTATATATTCACATGTCTACCCACTTGCCTACCTATCATAAATTCCTTTCTAATAGCAATTCCTATGTAAATTCTCACATACTTCTGTACCTGACTACCCCTACCTGTCCATCTGAGCACCTACCCATCTATCTGCCTGATCACCTAATGCCCATCTAACTACTTACTGACCCACTCACCTATATGCCTGCCTGCTCAACCTTCCTAACATAACCTACCTACCTAGGAGATACAGGGAGGTTGTATATTCTAAGTATGTCTCACACCCTGCTTCGGAAATATTCATTACACGTGGGTTATGTCCAGTGGAGGGCGAACTTCTGCAGAGATGAATAGAAAAAAAGAAGCCCCTCCCGACCCATAAATACCTGGGACCTCCCACACATTCCCCAGTAATCGTCTCTGCAGACGGCGAGCAAGTCAGAAGATGAAGTCTCCTCCTTGCAGGTAAGCCGGGTTCACACCCGGCCATTTTTATCCTTATTTCTGCCCGGACCTAGTTATGCTTAAGCCCCCTAATGCCTTCCAGCCTTGGCTGTAGGTCTGGGTGAAGGTAGGATTCACCTTAACAGGTGTACTGATAGGAGCCCGCTCCTCCGTGAGGCCCCATTACAAGGGGTAGGCGGCTACCAGGTTTTGGTGATCCTGGTGTGGGATGCCCTGTCCGTTTTGATACCATCGCTACATAACTTGGGTAGCTTTGGGTCCCCCTTCCATTACTCCCACAGGATAGTAAGGGGGGGGGGGCTGGCCTTATATGATTATTGTCTCCCCGGTGGCTCATGGCTGTGTTCTAAGTGGCCGCAGCGAGCCAGGAACGGGACTCGTGTGTGTTTGTGCTTCACTTGCTGGCTCTGCCAGCGTGGGTGTGTTGTGTGAGTGTAGCGTGTGCGCACAGGTGCTTCCTTATGCTGGCCCGCACGTCTGCTGTTTACAGCAGCTGCGGGTCGGTCTCCTGTGACCGGCTCCGCAGCACGGCTGGGAGCGCGGCCTTCTCTTCCTTTCAGTCAGGAGAGGGGGCAGGGCCAGACGCTCGGCGCGCTGGTTGCGGCCCGCCCCCCTCCTCTGGCGCTCTTTTGTGGCCCTCGGGCATTGGTCGGGAGGGGGCGGGGCCACGCGTGGCGCGCGATCCGCACTGGTCTGCCCTTCCTCCTGAGGCTTTGTCTAGTGCGGACGCCATTTCTCCTCCGGATACTGTGAGTGCCCTGCGGGGCCTGTTTTTTTATGTATTCCTTCCAATGCCCCTTGCTCGGTCATCTCAAGAGCTGTGGGATGCTATATTAACCCTGTAGGGGTCTTAGCTCATGGAGGTATATTGTTTTATATGTAATGTATATGTTATGAAAGAATGCCTCACTGTATTTTTGCGCTTGGTGTTCTTTTCTGTGATTAGAAGTCATTTCGCTGATTGTAATTGCGATGCCTTGTACCAGAGAGTCATGGGTTCGAATCTCTGTCTCGCCGTCTCGGACGTTAAGGGGCATCCCGGGTAGCTTCATAGCGTAATTCCCATAGGTCATTGCGACTACCATAAAAAATCACCTTATGGAGGCTTCCCAGGATACCGGGCTGGGGTTCCCTTCAGGGCAACCCCGGCAGTGTATGGTTTGTGGGGTATCCCTTGCGGGGGACAATGTGCTTATTTGTGTACCATGTGCATCTCATCACCTACACCCCCACGCCTGGCCTTGACCCCAAGTAACGTCATGAGTGGGGAGTCGCAATCCGATGTCAGTGCCAGACGGGCCAACATTGAGTAAATGATTGCTAGCTCTGCGGCCAGGAAGGCCCCAGCTAAGTGATGGCGTTTGGCGCCCGCTGCGCCTGCTTTTGCTTATGACGATTATGACTCATTGTTTGGGTCTGATTATTCCCCGCTTGTAGAAGGGGAATTGTTTTCAGTATCTGATGGCTGTGATGTTCAGCAGCCCCTGGATGCTGATGCTGGTAAGGAGCGTGGGGATACTGTTGTTGTTCCCAGACTCCTGTCCTATATTTTTGAAGTACTTGCTATTTCTCTCTTGCGGAGGCCCCTCTGCAAAGGGGGGAACTTTTTGTTTTGGGACCGCCAAGTCTCGTTTGGAGTTCCCGGATCAAAAACGTTTTACCAATCTGATCCTTAAAGAATGGGGAAAGCCCAGCCGGTTTCCTGTATCCTTCAGGGGTGGGATAGGATGTATCCCTTTCATGTGGATGCGGTTAAGCGTTGATTGTCACCCCAGAAGTCGACGCTCCGGTTCTGGGATTGTCCAATACTCGGCTGTGCACTCCCCAGATTCCACTACCTTGATGGATAGTGAGGACTGAAGTCTCAACAAAATGGCTTTGCATGTCTTTGCCTGCGTGGGTTCGGCCTAACGCCCGGTTTGTGCCTCTGCTCTCACGGCCGTGGCTACTGGAGCCTTAATCAGGGGTATGCTGGATGGTACCCAACTGAATCCTTCCAGTGAGGAATTTACAGCATTGACGCATTGTGAGATGTTTATTGCATTGTCTTATCAGTTTTGGATGCCATGGTCCGTATGTGTAGCAGGACCTCAGCATTGCTTGTGGCTATTCGTCGTTCGGTCTGGTTGCGCCAATGGGCGGCTGATATTGCTGCGAAGAATGCGCTCCCAGGGCTACCTTTCGTGGGTATGCGCCTGTTGGTGATAAATTGGACTCAGTGGCAAAAGGAGGTAGGTTGCCTCAGCGCAAAAAGCAGCGCCGGCCCGTTCAGGCTCTTTCAATCCCTCCTTTCGTGGCTCTCGGGCGAGTAGGGGAATCTCTTACCCCGCGTTCAGAGGAGATTCCTGGGGTAGGGGCAGAGGACGCGCCCGAACTGCTCCATACCCCAGACTGCTGCCGAGCCCACTCAGCGATGAGGGGGCGCTCTCACCCTCACGGGTGGGGGGACGGCTGCGGCTCTTCGTCCAGGTCTGGACCCGGGAGGTTCCCACGGACCCCCTGAGCCGCGCAGGGTCTTTTCTGGGCGGTGCAATACCTTCGGGATATGGGGGTCGTTTGTCCGGTTCCCCGCCTCATAGAGAGAGGTCAGGGTTACTACTCCAACCTCTTTACTGTGCCCAAAGAAGATGGCTCCATAAGACCCATTTTGGACTTAAAGATTCTCAACCGGTTCATCAGAACCAAGAATTTTCGCATGAAGACTCTGCGCCCTGCTGTCAACTTCCTTCGTCCAGGGGACTTTATGGCTTCAATAGACATCAAGGATGCTTACCTTCATGTGTCGGTATTCCCGGGACACCAACGGTTTCTCAGATTCATGGTAGGCGACCAACACTACCAGTTTGTGGCTCTCCCCTTCGGGCTGACCTCGGTGTCTAGGGTGTTAACCATGGTGTTGGCGGGAGTAATGGCCCTTCTCAGAGTTCAGGGCATTTGCATTGTGCCCTATCTGGACGACCTTCTCATCACGGCATCCTCTCTCAGCCAGGCGGAGCTGGACACCAGGACGGTGGTGACAATACTGGAGAGTTTCGGCTGGGTGATCAACTATCCCAAGTCTTCTCCCCGTCAAGGGTGGTTTCGTTCTGGGCTTGGCTCTGGATATCATTCAGACCAGGGTCTTTTCCTACTCCAGTCAAAGGTGGAGGTTGTACAGGCTCTGATTAGTCTCCTTTTGTCTAACCCTCGTCCGTTCATCAGGCTAGGGATGAGACTTGTGGGATTGATGGTGGCTTGTTTCGAGGCAGTTCCTTTTGCTCAGTTTTCACATGAGGCCTCTTCAACTCCTTCTTTTATCGGCTTGGGACGTTGTCCTCTGGCCTTGAATCAGTTGTTTGTGCTGTCTCCTCTGGTCCGGCGGTCCCCCCAGTGGTGGCTGGACCCGAAGAACCTTCTGGGGGGGCAGATCCTTCTGGCGCCCCGTTGGGGAAACGGTCACCACAGATGCCAGCCTGTCGGGCTGAGGGGGGGTTCTGGAAGGAACACCAGTTCCAGGGTATGTGGGGTCCTCAGGAGGCTCACATCCCCATCAACATTCTGGAGCTGAGGGCGGTCCAGTTGGTGCTGTCGCACCTAGCGCATCATCTCCAGGGATTACCGGTTCAGGTTCGACATAACAATTGGACTGCGGTTGCTTACATCAATCACCCAGGAGGGACTCGCAGCAGGAGTGCCCTCCGGTAAGTGTCTTTGATTCTTGCATGGGCTGAGAGAAATGTTACAAAAGTCTTAAAGGGGCCACAGCACTCAAACCAGTTAGCTTGCTGACCAGCCTACAATCTGTCTCTAAACTAGGTTAAAAACAGGGGGCTCGGTCACACACATCTGCAGAAGTATGCTTAAGCTGCACCACCAGCGCCAAGGTGCCCCTGTGAGGTGCAGTCCTAACTCTAGTACTAATTCTAGTCTCTAAGAGCCCCATTTGGGACATACAATGCAATAGATAAATTGGGAGCAGGCTTACCTGAGGTGGCCCTAAACCTCAAGTGCAAGCCATGGGGTGGAAGGGTCAAAGACCTTGCAATACAGCCTAGACCCCACACACCATGTGCTTGCACAAATTGAGAGAAATGTTCCATGCATCTCGGCGGTGTACATTCCAGGAGTGGCGAACCTGGAAGCGGACTCTCTGAGCAGGGGGGCCTCTCGCCGAGGGGAATGGTTCCTCAGCAACAAGGTATTTCTATCCATCTGTTGCAGGTCGGGGATTCTGGAAGTTGATCTATTTGCCTCTCGTCACAACCACAAGCTCCTTGTGTTTGTGTCTCTGTTCCAGGATCCTCTGGCTCTGGCAGTGGATGCCATGTCTCTGGCCTCGCGGGATCTGGGGTGCGCAAGCTGGTTCAAGAGGGTGTGCCAGCTATACTGGTGGCCAAGACAGGTGTGGTTCGCAGCCGTCGTGCGGCTGGTGGTCGATCAGTACAGGTTGCCCTGTTTCCGGATCTGGTGACTCAAGGTCACCTATGTTACCCCGATTTACTAACGCTGGCTTTGACGGCGTGGCTGCTGAGATCTCCATCCTCAAAGAGGAAGGTTTGTCTTATGCTGTGATGCAGACACTTGTTAGGGCTAGGAAGATGTTTTCCTCTAAACATCTGCTACAGGGCCTGGCGGTCCTATTCTGATTAGTGTGAGGCTAGGGCCTTGCCTTGTCGGGTGTTTTCGATTCCCAGTATTTTGGAGTTTCTCCAACACGGTTTGGACCTGGGTTTTCAGCTTAGTACTCTAAAAGGGCAGGTCTCCGACCTTGTGGTTTTCTTTAAAAAGGTTTTTTTGCTTTTCATCCTTTGGTTAAGACTTTTTTCCAGGGGGTCACTCATGTGCAGCCCCCTCGCAGGTCCTTGTGACTGTTTGGGACTTGAATTTGGTTTTGTCGGCCCTCAAGGGGCCTCCTTTTGAGCCAGTGCAGGATGTTGCACTTTCTTTTCTCACACAAAAGGTTGCTCTTTTGGTGGCTATTACCTCTGTTTGATTTGTTTCTGAGTTGGCGGCTCTGTCTATTCAGGCCTCTTGCTTTGAAAGACACCAGGACAAGGTGGTCTTCCGCTTTAAGCCAGACTTTCTACCTGAGGTGATTTTCTGCCTTCTATCTCAATTAGGGGCCCTGCACTCTTTGGATGTTGTGCGTTGTGTGAAGTACTTTTTGGTGGCTTCTTCTCTTTTCTGTAGGACGGACGCCTTGTTTGCGGTGCCCTCTGGGCCCAAGAAGGGTTTGGCGCCGTCAAGTCTGCCATTAGTAAATGGTTACGTCAGGCCATTGTTGGGGCCTATTCTGCCAAGGGGAGGGTTCCCCCTTTTTCAGATCACTGCTCATTCTACTCGTACTGTTGGGGCTTCCTGGGCTTCTTCAGCACCAGGCTTCTGTTGAACAAGTTTGTGCGGCTGCTTCTTGGTCTTCTGTTCACACCTTTTCAAGGTTTTACAAGGTTGATGTTCGGGCCTCAGCGGATGCTGTTTTTGGCCGCAAAGTTCTACAAGCTGCAGTGGTTTACTTTTGCCTGTTGGGATCCCCACCCTTTTTGGACACTGCTATTGGATGTCCCACATGTAATTAATATTTCCGAAGCAGGGTGTGAGACATAACATACTTAGAATAATACCATTTTGTGATTACTCGCCTGTAAAATGGGTATTATAAGTATGTCTCACACCCCGCTTCGACCCACCCTGAGTTGTATCTTGGATCCTCTATATGGTGATACTTTTTTCTCATAGATTTTATTTGCTCTTCCTGGTCCCCTTACTGCTTTCTTATACTGGGAAATGTGTGGGAGGTCCCAGGTATTTATGGGCCGGTAGGGGCTCCTTTTTTTCTATTCACCTCTGCAGAAGTTCGCCCTCTACTGGACATAACCCACGTGTAATGAATATTTCCGAAAGCAGGGTGTGAGACATACTTAAAATACCCATTTTACAGGTGAGTTGTAATCACAAAATGGTATTTTTTTCATGGGTGGGGTACACACACACACACACACACACACACACACACACACTTCACAGAGCACAGATGTATAGCACTAGCAGGGGCGTAGCTAGGGGGGAGCAGGTCAGGGGGGTGCCAAAAGGAAGCCTGAGTACAGGTGGGGGGACCCATTTCTAATCCTTGCTCCGGGTGCCAGAAAGCCTGTCTACTCCTCTGAGCGCTAGGTAGAGTGGTTTTAAACAGGAGCACAGCTTAAACACTCATGGTAGAAATTAGAGTGATTGAAGCAAGGAGCAATTATTGGTTTTGCAGTTTTACAGGGGAGGAGCATGGATTATCCACTAAGTTCATAGCCTCGACATGCCCCCTTTATCGCAGTGAATGGAGTGGGTGTGACAGCATCAAAAAAGGCATACCTCCCAACTTTTCAGGGTGGGAAAGAGGGACATTTGTTAAATTAGGTCACGTCCCCACATTGAGGGATGGATAGGAGATAGGATGTAAAAGTTACAACAATTGAAACACTGGGAAGAGGCAAATGAATCATTTATTGATACAGATCTCTGTAGTACACCTCAAAGAGGGACAAATGAGAACGAGGGGCAGGGCTGGATTATGATGGGGGCGTGAGCTCTGGGGCCTCCACTACTTGTCCTGCAAAGGGGGCCTCCACCAACCTTTGGGTTATGGTTTGGTCCAAGGGGCTTTACAGTATTTGGTCTGGTCACAGGGCCAGCAACAAAGCTATAGGCACCTGGGCAAGCCTTTTTTTTGTAACTGCAGCCAAAGCCATCACAGGGCAGGATGGAGAGTCTAGAGCAGCAAAGCCGCCATCAGCAACACTAGAGTGATGGGTGTGTGCAGAGCTGTCACTGCACATAAGCCACCAAGGACAGACGCTGGCAGCTCAATACAGGGTACTGTTTTCTGCTGGACTGAACACACCCACACAGGGGTGGCACAAGGGAGCCGATCTGACATTCTAGTAAATAGGCGGGTGCCAGATAACCACCAATCAGTTACTTGGCTGGACTCTTATTTTAAAGGAAAAAAATACTGTATCTGGGGCCTTCACCAGATTTTGTGCCCAGGGGCCTCCACCACACTTAATCCGGCCCTGGGCAGGGGGGCATGGACTCAAAAGAGGGACAGTCCCTCCAAATCAGGGATACTTGGGAGGTATGCCAAGGTGCTGAGGTGGGGATTACAAAATAAGCCTTACCTCTCCTGTAACTCAGCACTGTGGCACGTGCTGCACAGAATGGCATTCCTCCATTGTGCACGCACCTGCCCAGCCATGTAGGGCTGGAGTTATGAAGACTTTAATGGAAAAAACTACTGCAGCAGGGGCCTTCACCATACTTTATTCAGCCCTGGGTGTTGGGCACATGGTAAAAATGTAACCAGAACACCTGCCATTTTGGCATGCTGTCATCTCCCCTAGGCTAGATTAAAAGGTTGATTCAACACTGTGAGAATCTTTCCTCATGTTTTTTTGAGAGAAAAATTTGGCACGGTTTTATGCTGTGCAAATTCTTTCTAAATAATTGCACAGCTAAAAAAAGTTGCTGAATTGCACAAAGTAAAAAAAAGGATCATGAGCCAAAGCGCCTTGTCTCATAAAAAAAAAATGGGAAAACATTCTCACGGTCCTGAATCAGCCCCGTAGCGCCGGCCATGATGACGCTACAACTGGCAGCACAGGCCTTGAGTTTTTTCTAGAAGGATGGATCACCTGACGAGGCTGAGCTCCTCACAGGTGTGAGAGGAAACAGAGAGCCAATGGGAAGGTCCTTCTGTGGCTGACTGGCAGCTCTACCAATCAGCGGCGTTAGGGAATGGGTCACGTGAGAAGTCGTTCCTCTCACACTTTGAGTTGGTCGGAGCAGAGAGAGGTAGAGTAATACGAGAGCTGTGTGTGTTATGAATAATGGCCGCACACTTATGCTTCGAGCTCCATATTTCCTTGTCGCGGCTGCTATTGGGAGCGCGTGCGGTTACTGTAGGCCCCCCCCCCTCTATGATTTATTCTTTGCCACGCCCAATCTCATGAATGAAAACGAGCTTTCTGTATAGAACGCAGGAGAATCAGCTTTGTGGCACTTTAGAGCCAACCTTACTATATACTGTAAGCAAATAGGAAGTCCGTTTAAAGTGGACCTGAAGTTAAAACAGCCCCTAGTGAGCACCCACCCCCTAACGTCCAGATTTGGGATGCCCGGCTATATCGTATAAAGGCAAGTTGTGGCAATATACTCACCACACCATTTTGCATTTCTCTCCTCTCGGCAGTTGAAATGATACACTCCCACCACGGCTGGCAACCTATAGGGAACACAGTAGGTGTGTACACACTGTCGCCGGTGGACTCTGTTAGCTGTTTAGAACCAGCATTACTATATACTGTAAGCAAATAGAAAGTCTGTTTAAAGTGGACCTGAAGTCAAAACAGCCCCTAGCATCCAGATTTGGGATGCCCGTTATATAAATCCTCCTATAGAGGCAAATTGTGGCAATATAATCACCTCACTATTGTGCATTCCTCTCATCTCGGCTGTGGCACTGGCAAACTCACACCACGGCTGGCAACCTATAGGGAACACAGGTGTGTGCACACTGGGGCCGGTGGACTCTGTTGGTAGTCTCAGGGGGTGTGGAGCACTGACCGGTTGAATAGACTAGGGTTTACGGGGGTATCCAAAATTGGGAGCCATACCCTGGGTTTTAAAGTGTACCAATACCCCATGACCGGCATCCAAAAGGACACCCGCTAACCTTACCTTACTCCCGGTCCAACGGCGCATGCGCAGGCCGCGGCCGCATCTCGCAATTCTCTCTAGTAGGGCGCTCCCTGTTAGAGGGAAGCGCGAGATGCGGCCGCCAGCGTGCTTGGAGCCGCTGCTGTAAGACGTGTCGTTGACGCGCATACCACAATGGCTCCTAGCGCGCTGATTGGATGAGCGGCCGCGCATGCATTGTAGGAGCAGGGTGAGGTGAGTTTTATACGGAAATCTGGGGGGTTTCACATAGTGGGGCACCCCCGATTGGGGTGCCCCGGGGAAGTGGACCAAAACCCAGGATAGTCAAAATCCTGGGTGTTGGTCCACATTAAAGTATACCAAACCAGGAATTTCACTCAGGTTTTAGTCTGCCAACCTGGGGCTTCCCTGTGATGTCTCACTGCATGAAACACCCCCGAATTGCCCCCTTTATTCTAAGCATACAGCACGTCCTGCTCCAGATGTAGTAATTACATGTGGGTAATCCTCCGCCTGAGGCGCCGTGCACTGCAGACATGTAAAAAACAAGCTCCTCCCGGCCCTACATATACCGAGGGACCTCCCACAAATCCCCAGATTTCTCTGCAGTGCTGGAACTGCGAAGACATGAAGTATCACGCTCTCGCAGGCGAGCGGGGCTTTACAGCCCGAGGCCTTGCGGGACTATTTCCACCCGTCCTCATTGTGAATTAATGCCTCCCAGCCTGGGCTGCGTTGGTGAAGGTAGGCAGCACCTAGTGTGCTTACGGAGCTAGACTCGGTGTGGTGAGCTAGAATGGTGAGCCTTCAGTGGATGCCCCTCCCGCATCAGTTCCCCCACGCCCCGTGTAACGGTGAACCCCGATTATTGGGTCACCTTCCTCCCTAGATCCCCCCGTTAGTGGGGGGAAAAAGAGGGGGGGTTGTGTGTACGATGGCCTAACCTTGCCCTAATTCCTTGCCCTTATAGCCTTCAACGGTTACCGAGTGTCAGAGCTGCGCTTCACACTTATGTTTAAGTTAGCCGCAGCGCTAAGAGCCATCCGCTAGCTGTCCCCTGGGGCCTAACTTCCATCCCAAATCGGGATGCTCCGTTGTGTGACCCCCCCCGGGGTGCCCGTAAGTACCCTTTCCCTATTTAATTTCACATGCACAGCTCTTGTTGAGTGAGAGCTGTCCGACTAGGTCATTCGGCAAACGGCTCTCATTGCTATAGCTGGTGCAGTAGTGTGCACTCCGCTGGGGATGCGGCAGTGTGCGCTCAATGAGAGCTGTTTGCTGAATTACATAGTCACGGCAGACAGCTCTCATTGGAGGAGAGCCCGCACATGCCTCGTTGGAACCAGGAAGAGGTGAGTTTACTGGACGATCTGAGGGGTTTCACAGAGTGTGGCATACCAATTCCAGATGCCCCAGGAAAGTGGAACAAAACTCAGGAAAGTCAAATTCACGGGTTTGTTCTGTTTTAACCCTTAAAATGGAACAGTGGGGGAGGTTAAAACCTCACTGAACGGCTGCCTCCCCTCTGGTTTATTTTTGGCCTGTTTGTACTCGCCTCGCTGGGGGATCCTTCTTCTAGGTACCTCAGATTCCGGGGTGACCTCCCAATGGGCAGCGCCTTCTTGCATCCTCCGATCTTGCGCCTGAGCACTGCCTTTGAATGTGATGCAAGGGGAGAAGCTGCAAGCCTTCGCTGAGAGGCTCGGGACTTTGAAGAGCTCCTTCGGGCCCTGAGGCAGCCGGATGGTGCTCATCACTGGGGTAACCAAAAACATGAATTTGTGCACGGCATAAAGTGCTGATTGGCTGGGCTCAATTTGGCCTGCAAAGTGGCTTGAAAAGTAGGATCTCTGTTTTGGTTTTACCAGGTGTTACAGTACGGCAGGGCCCCAGCAATCGGGGTGCCTCTACACAGGGAACACCCATAGGTGGTCCAATTTAGAGTGGAAATGTTTTTCTGTTTATCAGGCCATGCCCTGATTACCAGGCATCCTTTGAGATCACCGATTGGCTGATCTCGAGAATGGCTGCCTGCCCCAGTGTTCCTCTGGTCTGTGAAGCACTTTCACCCCCAGTGTAGCAGCATGTCATAGCTACAGGGAAGCTGGGAACGTGGCTATGGGAGCTGATGGGAAAGGTGAGAGTAACAGTGATTTGGGATGCCCCATGGGAGGCTAGCAGCTGGCCCTGGGGTCCTTTTGATTCCAGGACTGACACACAAGATTTTTGGTCTGCTTTCAAGCGTGATGGACAACTTGCAGTCTGCACTGCCATGAGTTGTGGCCCCTGATTCCTTTTTCTACCTCTACCCTTATCTCTCGCCACTTGCCTCACCTCTGCCCAAATACTTTTTTCCACCTCTCTCCTGCCCACTTTTGCTCACCTTTTCACATATCACATATTCTAAGCAGACAGCACGTCCTGCTCCAGACATAGTCCTTACATATGGGTATACCTCCGCCTTCAGCGCCGTGCACTGCAGAATCATGAAGAAAACAAGCTCCTCCCGGCCCTACATAAACCGAGGGACCTCCCACAAATCCCCAGATTTCTCTGCAGTGCTAGAACTGCGAAGACATGAAGTATCACGCTCTCGCAGGCGAGCGGGGCTTTACAGCCCGAGGCCCTGCGGGACTATTTCCACCCGTCCTCTTTGTGAGTAACATGCCTCCCAGCCTGGGCTGCGTTGGTCGGGTGAAGGTATGCAGCACCTAGTGTGCTTACGGAGCCATGCTCCACCGCAATCCCCATCCTTGGGGTAGGCGGTTTAGGCTAATGGTGAGCCTCATAGTGGATGCCCCTCCCGCACCTTGCCCCACACCCCATGTAGCGGTGAACCCCGAGTGCTGGGTCACCTTCTTCCTTAGTTCCCCCCGTTAGTGGGGGGAAAAAGGGGGGGGGGGTTGTGTATGTTGGCCTAATCTTGCCATATCACACGCCTTGCCTTAGCCCTATCGGTTTCCGGGGGTCAGAGCCGCGCTTTAAACTTTATTTTTATGTTGGCCGCAGCGCCTTTTTAAAAAATTGTGACTTGGCGCGTAAGGCGGCTCAGTCTCGCGACGCCATGGCGTTTATTTCTGTTCTTTTCCTGCCTTGTTCCGCGCTTAGAGCTTCGCGCTCTCCGGGGTGGGCGTGGCCTGGTTTGGCGCGTTCCGCGTCACCTACAGCTCTGGCCCGCCCTTCGAGGTTTGCTGGCGCCATTTTGTCGGTCTTCCCGCGCGCGCGTGGTCACGATCCTCCTTCTCCCTTCGTTGCTGTAAGTGCCCTCACGGGCGTTCGTTTACTTTTCTTTTTTGTGCTGCGCCTGGCTCTGACACCCTCTCTTCTCCTTATGTTTTTCAGACGCCAAGCTTCCAGTGGCTTCTCCCGGCCTGATATATATATACATATATATCTCACGGGGTTATATTTAGATTCTCCCACATTCCCAGCGGGTATTGGGGCATCCAGGGTTGCTTACAGCATAAATCCCTACTGGCATATTACCCAGATTAATCACCATATGGAGGCATCTCAGAATTTAGTGTCCGGGGTCCCGCGGGGACAAGACCGCCTGTGTACCATGTGTAGACAACCCCACGCTGACGCTGACAGAGCACGGGTCTGCGGACCGTGTGCTGAACAAGCGCTGGCCCTGCAATCAGGTTTACCAGTAGCCGCACCTCGCTTCAATACTCCTGTTTCCCCGTGCTTAAACCTCACTCCGGATGAGTCGCACTCGAGCGGGGATGACCAGCAAGTGGTGCCGCGCAAGCTTCCCACCGCGGAGCAAGTTATGTCTGGCTTGGCTGAGCGCTTGGGCGCTGGGAAGAAACGATCCCTGACGCCACCTAGCTATAGGTTTTCCACTGAAACCGAAGAACCTGCCGCTATGCAGGATCTTGATGAGTCCGAGGATGGTGAACTGTTCTCAGGTTCCAGTTCCTCAGATGAGTTGTCTTGGAACCGTGACGGTTCTGGCCCGGGGTCCTGGGGCCTGTGTGAAACTGATGAGTTACTCATTAAGATCTTTGAAGTGCTGTCCATCTCTCCTCCGGGAGAGTCTCCCAAGCCCAAGAGGGAGAGTTTCCACACAGCGACGCCGCGCCTGGAATTTTTGGATCAGGATCCTTTCCAGTATCTTATATCTAAGGAATGGGAATCTCCTTGTAAACTTACAGGGGTTCTGGGGGACTGGAAGTACCCCTTTCCCCAGGATTTGGTTGAACGATGGTCAGTTCCTCCAGAGGTGGATGTGCCAATTATTGGGGTTGTTAACCCCCCCTTCATGGCGGCCTCCCCTTCTCGTACCCTTCGGGATGCTGAGGACCGGCGCATGGACAGATTGGCCTCCCATGCCTTCTCTAGTGTAGGGACCGCTTTGCGCCCGGTCTGTGCTGCGGCTGTTACCTCGGTGGCCGCCAGGACCCTGTTCAGGAAGATAATTGACCAACAGCCGGAGGATCTCCCTTGTGAGGTCTTCAATGCACTGTCCGATTGTGACGTTTTTGTGAGGTTTATCCTCTCAGCTATGGATGACACCATTAAAATGTGTGCTAGAACCTCGGCCCTTGTGGGCGAGGGAACTGCCACAGCACTTGGCTCTTATGGCAGGATGCCATGCTTCGTTCAGGCGATTACAGATGATGGCCCCCCTGGACGCGGTTTTTCTAGGCAGTTCCCTTCAGAAGTAGTCAGGGGTATTCTAGTCCCCGTTGTTTCTCTTAAGTGATTTGACGCAGGCTAAGTTTGGCCTGTAGGGTCTGGGCCTTCTTCTAGGTTGGCCTTCGCTGGTATTTGCATTCACTCTGCTCTTCCCCCGGGATGACGCAGTCTGTCCAGGTCCGGCATTCTAGACCTGGCATCTGGGTTCCACGGGCTTTGCCTACTCGGCATCCATCTTTTGGGCCGCAGACGCCCTTGTCAAGTGAGCCTCTTGATGCCTGCGAGGATCCTTTTCTCCTTCGGCCCCTTGTTCTTTCTGGACGCCTAGTCCCTTTTCCCAGCCGGTGTTACAGGACCATTCTCTAGATTAGGGTCTTCTCTGGGGTCCCTCCCCATTTCCCAGAAGGCTCGTCAAGGCGAGTATGGGAGCGCTTTCATGCTCAATCACCGGTGATGTCCGCGCTAGTTTCTACTTTGCCTTGGGGCTCTCTTGGGGTTCTTTGGATTGGTGCTTAGGCACATCTATTGCTCGGTGTAACCTGATTCATACTCTCCCTACGAGGTGGCATTTAGATGGGTCCAGGTTCAACCTTCCCTTCTGATTTGGGTGCCTTGGTATGGAAGGGGCCTTGCCCTCTGTGTAATCTCATTACATTCACCTTGCGGTTGGTGGGCCTATTGCTGGCGGCCCGAGGCTGTTCTTTTTCCCAGATGCCCCTGGGGCCTGCGGCACCTTGGGTTACTTATCCTGGATGGGGTTCCAACACCCCTGGAAATAGATCAGTACGTTCCCCCTGTTTTTATGGGGGTTCCCTTCTGGTTGGTCTACTCATGGAAGTTGTTGATGGACATCGCTTCCTTCTTGCTATCCCTGTAGATGGTCGCCATGGGGACCAAGTCTGGCAGGGTCACTAAAGGGGTTCTATTCCTTATGAAATTCCCCGTGGTACCTAAGGGGGGCCCCTTTAGGGGGGCCCATTTTCATACTACCGGTAGGTCATCACATTGTGCCTTGTTGGGCCCTAGCTTGCTGGCCTGTTCCCCTTAGGCCTTGTCTCTTGGGGACTCTTGGTCTGTCTGGTCAGTGGCCTGTCCCAGCTTTTATCCGAGAAGGTCTCGGAACAGGTTGACCCTTCTTGTAGGGTCTGGTTCTGATCTAGTGGAGATTTTTACACTCCTTGCGCTTCATTGGTATTGGCTTGTTGGCTGTACTACTGTGCTGGGAGGGCCTTCCCTAGTGCCTCAATGAGCCTACTGATTGGGGCCGTGGCCCCGTGACTGTGACAGAGACTCTGTCCTGGTTATGGTCCTAATTCATTGCCCTGGGTGATTGTCCTGCCTAGTCAGGCTCCTTTCTATGTCTTTCCCTTCACAGGGTTTGGACGATTGTTATTCACCCTATCAGAAATGTTCCCTCTGGGTGTCTCGTCTTTTGGAGGGTTGGGTCCAGATCCCTCCTTTTTATTCTTCTCCCCTTTTTACCAGCTATGTTGGGAGATGTCGCCTTTGTTGGATGGCTTGGACTAGCTCTCTTTCTCTCCTACGGGATGTGGTCTTACCCATGGGTCCTAGAGTTCTTGTGGCATGGCTGGAGTTGGTCCCCCAACTCAGTTCCTTGAGAGGTTCCAGGGCTCGCCCTGTTTGTCCTCTGTAGAGATTAGTTTCATGATTCGGCGTTGAGCATTCCTCAGGGGTGGCTCAGGCGCATCCCCCAGGGAATTCTAAGCTCCCTTGGGGGGGGTTGCTTATCCTGTTGCCCTGCTAAGGGTTTCCCTGAGTCTTATTCAAGTTCTTGTCTGACCTGTTCCCTGCCTCAGACGACTCTTTCGGGGCGGGTGCCTCAGTCTGAGGCGTGCCATAGGAGACGGCTTTCTTAGCCTAGTCCTTTTTATTTTTTTACAGCTCTTTATATCTGTACACTGTTTGGTGAGGATGTATCCGCCTTGCACCAAGCTTGAGTCCAGGCGGAGGGTTGTTATTCTTCTGTATTCCAGATCCTATGGTCTTTGGACTGGTGTTCTGCTTACTCTGAGCTTAAAGGGATCTGTATCCCTCACTAGGCGTTGGGAACCTCTGGACTGCTTCCTGTCCAGGGTTGGGGCTATGCCCGTTGGGCTTATAGACGTCCCCATCCTTCTTGCAGCAGGATCTGGTTACTCCCATGAGTATGGGAGCCTGTTGGACTGGTCTTGCTTGGCTGGTTGCCCTTCTGAGCTCTTGATTATCATTTTGGGCTCTTGAGGAGCCTTGTTAGCTCGTGTTCAGTATTACGCTGGTCTCGCTGAGACCAGGGGTCGTATTCCCTGACGGGAAAGGTTCTATGGTTGCCATGGCTACCCTGTTATCGTTAGTAGCATGGTTAGGCTGTTACTCTGGCCTCTGACTTCTTCTCTCTTGGTTTGGATTTCTTCTACCGGTGCTTGGTTTAGGCCTTATGCACTTGGTTGTTGAGCAGGCTGAATAGTTCTCTGCTCGTGTTTCATTTGCTCGTGTTTCATTAGCCTTGTAAGGCTTCATAAGTTAAGTTAGAGCTTTGCTCTAGTTGCTCCTGGTAGCAAGGTTACAGGTGATAGCGCTGTTTTGGTTGGCTGTGCCTTTTTTCATGGGGATCCCACCCTACTTATGGACACTGCTATTGGATGTCCCACATGTAAGGAGGACTATGTCTGGAGCAGGACATGCTGTCTGCTTAGAATAATACAACTCTGTGAAGTACTCACCTATAGAGTTGGTATTATATGCAGACAGCACGTCCTGCTCCACCCCACCCTGATTCACTTTGTTCTGGATCCCCTGTGTGTGATTATTATCTTGGATATTATTGCCAGTCTCTGGGTGGTTGTTTTCCTCCTGGCTTCTTCTCTCACTGCTTGTTAATGCTGGGGATTTGTGGGAGGTCCCTCGGTATATGTAGGGCCGGGAGGAGCTTGTTTTCTTCATGATTCTGCAGTGCACGGCGCTGAAGGCGGAGGTATACCCACATGTAAGGACTATGTCTGGAGCAGGACGTGCTGTCTGCATATAATACCAACTCTACAGGTGAGTACTTCAGAGTTGTATTTTTCTTATCTTACCTCTTCGCACCTCACCTCCACTCACGTTTGCATATACATAAAAGTATAAAGCTTTCCTGCAGTGAATTGTTTTTTTTTTTTTGAAGTGGAACATATTACAATGCGGCCCTTCGACCAAAAAAGGTTGCACACCACTGACCATCCAAAAAATACATTTTATCCCTGCAACTGTTTTGTTCTACTCCAGTGAAGTAAAACCAGGTCCACAGATTCAGCCCTACAGCATGCAGGCCCATACCGTAGTCACTGGTGACCTCCAGAGCGGCTGCGCCCCCACCCTCAGTCACGGTGTCCAGATCATACGCACTCTATTTACTGCAAGTGAGGGTGCATGTCTAGGCCTGACATGACCTCTCCATTACTGTGAATAGAGATTGTCCAAATTACCACCATATAAATTTCTACTGGATGGTATAGGTCAGCGATGGCGAACCTGCTGCACGCATGTCACAAACAGAATGCAAACCCCTGTCTTGTCGCCATGGGAGCCATCGTTGCCATTCACTGTTACACCAGCCACGACCCCCTCCCTCAACTGCACTGTGCACAACGTGTCCTCCCGTCCTCCCCTTCCTCGGCTCTCCTGCTCCCTGCTATGGGGCAGGTGGAGATACCTCTTTCACATAGCTGTTGCTACCCAGCCAGCTTAGGTATGCCCCTGATACACCTTTAAATCACTATCCTGAGTTTTGGTCCACTTTAAAGGGAACCTAGCACAGATTTGCTGATTAACCTTCTGGGGCATCCGGAATTAGGATGACCCGCTGTGTCAAATGCCACTGATCACGCACGCCCCCCCCCCCCACCCCCCTACATGAGCAGTGGCAGTTTTGTTGAACCTTTGTGGTGTGGAATTGCTTTAACCATGCACATAGACCTCTGCAACCCCTGAAACTCACCACTGTTCTCCTCGAGACCCACAGGACCCTCGGGTGGCCAATGGCTAGTCTGGCACCCTCCAGGAATAGAACTGCTGACCACCTGGGACTATTTTCCCTATTGTGGCCAGTGGCGGTGGTGCACTGGTGATGCATGTGCTACATCTGAAGCAGCACCTCATGTACCAGCCTGCAGGGAAACCAAAGAGGAGGCACCCAGTTCCACCCTGACACCAGCACACAGCAGTAAGATTAGGCTTGGCTGGTTTAGGTCTGGCTGGTGAGAAGCTGGGGGGGTATCCTGATTGCCGGCGCCCCCTGCACATTAACGTCCGCAAAAATTTTACTTTTCAAATCGCTCTCCTGGCAAAATTGTCACATGGCCGTGTTGGCACTTTGCAAAAAATAAGTGGGTTTTAGGTTAGGTTGTAATTTGTCTCTAAAAGGTTGGCCATCACTAGTATAGGTTTTACTTTGGAAAATCTGGAACCCACAGATGCTGCACACCAGAAGTCTAACAACTTCCTAGTGGTTTTTATTAGCACCCGTGAACAAAGCACATTGTGATCTAAAAGGGGATCTACACCTTAGCTCAGCAGTCTTTGCATACAAGTGGTCCTACAGTCTCCCTGGAATAATTGTGCTGACCCCCAGTGAGCAACACAGTACTTCTTCCTATCTGGATCTTCATCTGAAGCATAGATTGCAGCATCCAGCGTCTTCAGAAAGCGTTACTGGCTTATACACTGTGTTCTACAGCTTCTGGTCATCCTTATTAAAATTACCCTCATGCAGATCAAATATTACTCACTGTAACATACAATTAATCCTGCCTAAAATCCCATCTTATTATGAACTAATAATCACCTCCCAGCAGCATTCAATTAACCCTTTTAATGCCAAGCACGTAGTTTCTACGTGGTTGCTTCTCCTACCGTTAAGTGCCAAGCACATAGAAACTACGTGCCTGGCGTTTCCCCCTGCTAGTGAAAAAATAGAAAAAAATAAACAGTTACCTCTGGTATTTGTGTAAAGTTGGGGATCTCCTCTTCCTGGGGGGGGGGCATCCGATCCCTCCCCCGTCGTACTCCCGTCTTCAGGAGGGGGCCCGAAACCAGAAGCCCCCCCCCCCCCCGTTTTCCCCGCTGACAGTTGCGCTGTAAAAAAAACAATGTAATTTACTCACCCTCCGCGCCCGATCCCTCCGTCCGGGTCTTCTCTTCACCTGGGGGGGGGGGGGCCCGATCCCCCCCCTTGGGCTCCGCAGGCTTCAGGTGAGGACCCTCTTCCGGGTCCTCACCTCCTCTATTGGCATGAAGGGGCGCCCTCACCCATCCGGGTGGGGGGACGGCTTTGGTTTTTTGCTCACATCTGGAGACGTTTTGTCTCTGACCGGTGGATTCAGGAGGTAGTCTCCTCCGGTTACAAGATAGTTTGCAGCCTGGCCGTCCACAAGATTTACAAAATCACGGATGGCTCAGGACCCCCTGTCAGCTCAGTGTCTGTGCTTGGCTGTTCAAAATCTACTGGAATTGGGGGTCATTTGCCCGGTCCCTCTGTGGGAAAGGGGCTTGGGCTACTATTCTGTCCTTTTTTGGAACAGTGAAAAGATTGGATCAGTCAGGCCTATCCTGGATTTAAAGCTCCTCAACAAATTTGTCAGATTCAGGTACTTTCGCATGGAGACTCTGCGTTCTGTCATAAATTCTCTTCGCCCAGGGGACTTCTTGGCCTCTCTAGACCTCAAGGATGCTTACCTTCATGTGCCAATTTTTGCAGGCCATCAAAAATTTCTCGGGTTCGCAGTGGAAGATCAGCATTACCAGTTTGTGGCTCTGCCATTCGGTATTACTTCTGCTCCCAGGGTGTTCACCAAGGTGTTGGCAGGAGTAGTGGCTCTGCTGAGATCTCAGGGCATTCGCATTCTTCCTTATCTGGACGACATTCTTGTAGTTTCCCAGACTTTGCAACAAGCAGAGTTGGATGTTCAGGTGGTGGTATCCACTCTGGAAACGTTTGGCTGGGTGATCTTCCCAAATCTTCTCCTTCCAGGGTAAAGCTTTTTCTGGGCATGGCTCTGGATACCTATCAGGTCAAGGTATTTCTCCCTAAGCTGAAGATACAGGGTCAAAACACAGCTCCTTCTGTCTTGCCCTCATCTGTCCATCAGACAGGCTATGCAGCTGGTGGGTCTGATGGTGTCCAGCTTCGAGGCTGTCCCATACGCTCAGTTTCACATGAGGCCTCTCCAGGTTCATCTCTTGTCAGTATGGGATCGGGACCCAGGGTCCCTGCATCAGGTATTTGTTCTGTCCCTTCTGGTCAGGCGGTCTCTGTCATGGTGGCTGGACCCAAGGAATCTGCTAGTGGGCAGATCTTTTTTGACTCTGCTGGGAGGTGGTCACCACGGATGCAAGCCTGACAGGTTGGGGGGGCTTTTGGAGATCCCTGAAATTCCAGGGGAAGTGGGGTCCTCAGGAGGCCCATGCCCCAATCAACATTCTGGAACTGAGGGCAGTAAGATTAGTGCTTTACCATCTGTCCATGCACCTTCTAGGTCTGGCGGTTCAGATCCGCTCCGACAACAAGACTGTGGTTGCTTACATCAATCATCAGGGAGGAACCGGGAGCAAGAGGGCTCTCAAGGAAGTATATCTGATTCTGTCCTGGGCAGAGGACAATGTTCCCTGCATCTCAGCAGTGTACATTCCGGGAGTGGAGAATCTGGAAACAGACTCTCTGAGCAGGGGGGCCTCTCGCATGGGAGAATGGTCCCTCAGCAACAGGGTGTTTCTCTCTCGGTGTCTCCGTTGGGGCCAGTCGGATGTGGATCTCTTTGCGTCACGTCACAATCACACGCTTCCAGTCGTTGTATCCCTGTCACAGGATCCCCTGGCCCTGTCAGTGGATGCTCTGGCAATGTCTTGGAAGAGCTTTCAGCACCTTTGTTTTTCCTCCGTTTCTTCTGCTGGGCAAGGTGCTGTGCAAAATAGCCCAGGAGGGAGTGGCAGCCATTCTGACTTTCTGCCTAAGGTTGTGTCTGCTTTTCATCTCAATCGGGACATTGTGTTGCCTTCCTTGTGCCCTAACCCTGGTAACCCCAAGGAAAGGGTGTTACACTCTCTTGATGTTGTTAGGGCTGTGTTCTATTTGGTGGCTACTGAACCTTTCAGGAAGGCTGATGCTACTTGCTACTATCAGCAAGTGGATCCGTCAGGCCGTGATTCAGGCCTATTCTGCTAAGGGAAAGAAACCTCCTTTCCGTCTTATTGCTCATTCTACTGGTGCTATTGGTGCCTCTTGGGCTTTTCAGCACCAAGCTTCTGTTGAACAAGTTTGCAAGGCCGCAACTTGGTCTTCTGTTCATACTTTTTCTAAGTTTTACAAGGTTGATGTTAAGGCCTCAGCTGATGCTGCTTTTGGCCGCAAAGTGCTGCAGGCGGCAGTGGTTTAGACTGCTTGCTGTTGCTTTTGGGGATCCCACCCTACCTTACGGACACTGCTACCGTATTGGATGTCCCATGTGTAAGGATATCTTTCGGAACGGGATGTACACTAAGAATAATACAATTCTGTGATTACTCACCTGTAGAATTGTTATTATGATTATACATCCTGTCCCGTTCCGCCCCACCCTTGTTGTTCTTGTTTCCTCTTTATGGTGGTTGTTGGTTTTCTCCCGGCTTTTGTTAACTGCTTTTTAAATACTGGGGTTCTGTGGAGGTGCCTCGGTATATATGGGCCGGGAGACGCCACTTTTTCTGCTCTGCAGTCACGTGACATCTGAAGATGATTAACCCATGAGTAAGGACATTTTTCGGAACGGGACGGGATGTACACTCATAATATCAATTCTACAGGTGCGTAATCGCAGAATTGTATTTTTGACTTTTTTCTAAAGCTTCCATTATTGTGTGCAAAAATGTTGTCCTTAAATGTGGGACAAAACCCAGGATTTTGACTCCTGGGTTTTGGTCTTTTCCCCCTGGGGCGCCCCAATCTGGGTTTTTTCAATTTGAGGATTCCGGGTTTTGTAGGCATAAGCTATACTAAGGGCTTTACTTAATGCCATTCCAGATGAGGAAGACAACAAGGAAGAACACCTAAAACCTGACACAAAATGAGTCGAACTTTAAGTGCACCATTGCATTCACACAGCAGTATCTAAAACATTTTTACAACCATAAAAAATGGGTCAAAGCAACAGGATTCCTCCAAGATGAAAGCTGCCACTGAAGGAATCCTGTGAAACCTGTACCAGCCTTAAAGAGGACCAAAACCCACAACCCAACGGCCCTGATATCTGTAAGATGTCAGGGTCGCTGGATTTTCTCCCCGGGCATCCAGAATCGGGGTGCCCCGCTGTATGAACCCCCCAGGTCGCCCGGAAACTCACCTTCTCTTCCCAGACCAGCGGCTCATGTGCGAGCCTGCGCTAGGCATTTGTGAATGGCCAGTGTGGGCGTGCTCCCTGTTAGAGGGTAGTGGAGGATGAGGCCGCCAGTGTGCTCGGATTCGTTTGCATTAGACGAGCTCCTGGATGCAGGGGCTCATGTGGATCCAAGCACGCTGATTGGGCGAGCGATCGCACATGCGTCTTAGAACCGGGAAGAGGCGAGTTTGTTCGGGCGACCTGGGGGGTTTACACACAGTGGGGCACCCCCGACCAAAACCCCAGGATAGTCAAAATCCTGGGTTTTGGGACCCTTTAAACCGGGATATTGATGTAATATAGAAGCATTCAGCTGAATATTCACTCCCAAAGCATCTAAAACAAATTCAAGATGACCAAAAACCATAGTTTTAATTAGTGTCACTGAATTGTCCCACCCCCCCCCCCCCCCCCCCCCCACATGGATAGCACATTTTGCCAATTTTCACTGCTCCTACGTCACTGTAATCAAAGATAATGGGGCCCTTTTAGTTGTAAAGCTCCGCCTCCTCCATTCATTGACACTGTTGAGTGTGGCAATGATGTCATTGCCACACCTATGCAATGACTGCATGCTATCTTGCAGACAGGGACAGCAAAAAAAAAAGTATTCAGGATTATTTGAAAAGCGAAAATTTCTAGTTCTACACCATAGGAAGGGAGAATCAGGGGCTTTTGCCAAATGTGTTTCACAAGATGAATACCGTTATCACAAACTACCATTAGAAATAAAGCAGTCACCAGTGCTGGATATTATCTTTTAAGCTTACTGCCCTCTATGGACAATAAATGCACTGAAATGCGGGATAGTAATGAGGTCAACGCCAGGCAGATGTTGCTGGATTAGAGCCTTAAACCGGACATTCAGCATCATTTAATGAAAAGCCCAAACCCTTAAAAAACTATTCTCCAGCATCTAAAATTAATATATTTTACGTTTTTAGTCACTTTTTTTTTTATTCTTTCCCCCACTGGGCTGCAACTCTGTTCAGGACTCTAGGATACGGGCACTGCCATCTTGCCTCAGAAGCATCACATACTGAGGAGAGCAGGATAAAGTACAGGGGGGTAGGTTATAGCCGTGGTTTGGACAGAGCAGATCTGGAGTCAGGGAAAGGACAGCAATCCCAGAATGCAGAAGACGCTTCCTGTCTGCAGGCAGCCTGAGACTCCATGTGGTGCCATCTTGGATGTTTAAAAGCTCAGAAAAGGCAGTAGATGCAGGTAGGATGATTTTTATTGTGGGCAATTTGTATGTTCAGTATGGGGGAAACATACAAGATAGACTCCTATTTAGGGTGAAAATCCGGTTTAACTTAAATTTGGACAACACCCATTTTTTACAAAATTGGCTGTAACTGGCTGCCACAGTCATATGGTTGCTGGCGGCCGGATACCTGGGAGAAACCTGCACGCCTCATGAAGGGGGGCTGAGGAGAAAGGTAAGACGTGTCTCGATGTTAATGTACAGGGGGGCAATCAGGATTCTGTGCTCGAAACACCCATTTTGGAAAAAATAGTTTTTTATCCCCGTTTAATGTGGAGTTGGGCGTCCCATGGGGGCCTTCTCTGGGTGTATCGATGTATAGGGTTTGTCCAGCCTCTTAATGAATGATAACATTGGTGCAGCTTACCTTGTAGCGCACACAGTCCCTCTGTTTCTTCCCAAACCAGACCCCCCCCCTCCCCCCGGTCAGGTAGAGGACATTTTTCTGGCTTTCTCCCTGCTTTGTTTGCCTCCCACCCAAACCCGACCACCTTTCGGAGCCGACAAAGGTGGCGGGACCACTACACCCATATGCCAATGCTGTTTTTTCACATTCTTCTTTGCTGACAGATTACACAAGGTTCCCCCTCCCGAGGCTACCAGCCGGCACGCCAAGGGGCTGGTTTCACCATGGCTCATGGTCAAACAACTGAGCTCTGGCTATGCCAGGACACCATACCCTGTGGTCTTTGGCGGGGTTCCAGTGCTCTCCAATTAGTGAACAACCGACCCGTGCAGATGGGCACTGGGCTCTTCCTTATCTCTTGGCTCCAAGGAACCACTTAAAGTTGACCAATCAACCCCCGTGATCTGCCCTGGAGTCTAAAAGGTTCCAGGGCTGACCGACTAGGTGACCCCATTCAGGATGCCCCACTGTGTGAACCACCCCCAGATGGTCCCAGAAACCCTTATATTTCTTACTGTCCTTTCCCGCTATTGCGATAGGCTGTACTCCTGGGAAGCGGCCACTCTGGTTCCCTATGCGGACACGCAGTCCAAAACAATGGCTTTATGTTGTGCATTCGTATGCATGAAATCAAGTGTTGGTTGGTCCGTCTCCTTACATGTCACATGATAGTATATAATATATAATGATTTTAGTAGGTAAAAAAAAATGAAATATGATGTATGAAGTTTTTTAAAGATAAGCACTCGTCGCTGTCATGAAACTAATGTCCTTTTGCTTTGATTTGCTTTTTAGGATGGACCCTACCAGGCATCCATACAGGGGCTTCCCCATTCGCATGCCTTTTGGAGTACGAGCGCCTTCCCCTCAGGTGGAAGATGAAAGTGGGTTTGGAAGAGCGATTCCCTTCCCACGAGGTCGTGCCCTTGAAATTGCGGCTGCAGCTCCACGCCTTGAAGCTTCACAAAGGGTAATTGCTTTTTATCCTTATTCTCTTTGGGATGTGCTAAATATCATGCACTGATATTTTCTTTATTGCATGGCACGGCCTGCTTCGGTATTCATAACAGTTGGGTTATTCCGCCACAAGGTGGCAGAAAGCTGTGGCATCTCCCGGCCCCCTATAAAAACGGGATTAACCATAGAGTTCCCAGTGTTTCCTCTGCAGTGAAACTGTGAAGTTAGAAGATGGCTCTCTCTCTTGCACAGGTGAGCGGGGCAACCAAGCCTACGGCCCTGCAAGTCTATTTCCACCTGTTTCTGGACTCCCACTGCCTCCCAGCCTTGGCTGACAGATCGGGTGAGGGTAGAAGAGCACTAGGGTCAAGTGCACCAGGAGCGCTGCTCCAAGCCGCAGACCCTGTTCCACAAACAGGTATGCGGAGTTCCTGTCCTGGCTTCTGAGGGGGTGAGTGTTTTTTGGGGACTGTGTCCCTTTCTTTTCCTTCAGGGTTCCCCCCCCTTCTGGCCGGGATACTCGCCGCTGCCTTCTCGTCTCTCTCTCTCCCCCCCTCTCTAACTTTGTTTGGGGGGGGGGGCAGGCAGGGTAGCGGCGAGTGGTGTTAGTTGCGGCTTTTTTTGGGCGTTTACAGTGTGTTTTTTGCCCGCCGCACTGCTTTGTACTGCGCTCCGCGGCTGTGGGCGCTATAACCTGTGGCGTTTTTGCTTTGTCATGGCGTCGGCGGGGTCACGTGGGCGCCGTTTTTGCGCTCTTTGGGGGGGCGGGGCCGGGGGATGACGCGTATCGCGTCGTCGTCCCCCCACGGCCAGCCCCTTGAGGTACCTATGCCGGCGCCATTTTGGATTAGCTGCGCGTCTGGATTTCTCCCTTCCGGGCTGCAGTGCTGTTGTCACTTCATCCTGCGGTCTGTACCTTGGTGACCCTGCGGTGTCCTTGGTCCGTTAGTCCCCCTTGGGGTTTTTTTTATTGGTCTCGTGGGGCATGTGCTGCGGGATGCTCATGTGTCCTTTTTGCCCGTTTTTTACAGGCGGGAAACGAGTGGGTTGTGGCTTCTCCCGGCTCTACTCCTTCTTCCCCCCTCATCCCCCCACCCATTTTTGCTTAGCTGGGGGCACCCCGTGGGAGGGCATCCCGGGTGGCTTTTGTATTAGCCTTTACCCAGCACTGGCCTATTGCGCCTGGGAGGGTTGCATTAGTGACCCTGGGTCTGCGTCCGGGGAGGAATCATGGTACCCGGAGGACACTGATAATCTGCTGTGACAAATTTTTGAAATCTTGCACATTGCTCCCCCTTAGGTGGCTAAGAGAAAGCAGGGTGAGCTATTTCGTCCTGGTAAACAGCGTCTGGAGTTCCCTGAGCAGGGCCATTTCACTTCTATGGTGCTTAGGGACCTCCGTCTCCCTCCCCTCCCTTTGTTCTTCCAGAGGAGGTCGTGGCTCCCTCTTCTCAGGTAGCCGCAGAGAGTCTTGGGGCCGTGGCAGATCTCGTGGACGTCCCGGTCTCTCCTGGGGTTCCAAGCCCAAACCTCCTCCCAAGGCCCCCCAGGCATGAGGGGGCGCCCTCACCCATCCGGGTGGGGGGACGGCTCCGGCTCTTTGCTCACGTCTGGAGGCTCCACGCTTCAGACTGGTGGATTCAGGAGGTGGTGTCCTCCGGTTACAATATAGAGTTTGCAGCCTGGCCGCTCCCAAGATTCATCAGATCTCGGATGTCTTTAAACCCCCTGTCAGCGCAAGGGTTACATTCGGCGGTTCAATGCCTGCTGGAGTCAGTGGTCATTTGTCCGGTGCCCCATCAGGAACAGGGTCAGGGGTACTATTCCAATCTCTTCACGGTCCCCAAAAAGGACGGCTCTCTGAGGCCCATTCTGGACTTGAAGGGCCTCAACAAGTTTGTCAGATTCAACATTTTCGCATGAAGACGCTACGCTCTGCTGTCGGTACTCTTCGCCCGGGCGACTTTATGACCACCGTGGACATCAAGGATGCTTATCTTCATGTGCCTATCCTCCCAGGTCATCAGAGATTTCTGAGGTTCGTGCAGGAGGATCAGCATTACCAGTTTGTGGCCTTACCATTCGGTATCACCTCGGCTGTTCACCAAGGTGCTGGCCGGAGTGATGGCTCTGCTGCAAACCTGGTGTATACGCATCCTTCCCTACCTGGACGACATCCTCATTGTGGCTCAGTCCTTTCATCAGGCCGAACAGGACACCCAGGTGGTGATCTCCACTCTGGAGTCCTTCGGCTGGGTGATCAATTTTCCCAAGTCTTCGCTGTCCCCGTCCTTGGTGAGGTCCTTTCTGGGCATGACACTGGATACCTCTCAGGTCAAGGTGTTCCTTCCTCAGCAGAATGTGGAGGGCCTTCAGAAGCAGGCACGGGCTGTGCTCTTGTGTCCTCATCCCTCAATCCCTCTAGGGATGCAGTTGGTGGGACTGATGGTGTCCTGCTTTGAGGATCGGGATCCTGTGTCCCTGGATCAGGAATTTGCTCTGTCTCCTCTGGCCAGGCAGTCCCTTTCGTCGTGGCTGGACTCGAGGAATCTTCTGGTAGGCAGGACCTTCCTGCCCCCGTGCTGGGAGACCGGTCACCACGGATGCCAGTCTGGCGGGCTGGGGGGGCTTTTGGAAGTCCCTACAGTTCCAGGGTCATTGGGGCCCCCAGGAGGCCCATGCTCCCATCAATGTCCTGTAACTGAGGGCGATCAGGTTGGTTCTGTCCCACCTGAGCACACACCTTAGGGGTCGGGCTGTTCAGATCCGCTCAGACAACCAGAGGGCGGTTGCCTACATCAACCATTAGGGAGGGACTTGGAGCAAGGGAGCCTTCAAGAAAGTGTCTCTGATACTGTCTTGAGCGGAACAGAATGTCTCCTGCATCTCAGCAGTATACATTCCGGGGGGTGGAGAACCAGGAGGCAGACTCCCTGAGCAGGGGGACGTCTCGGCTGGGGGAATGGTCCCTCAACTACCAGGTGTTTCTCTCCCTGTGTCAACGCTGGGGTCAGCTGGATGTGGACCTGTTTGCGTCCCGTCACAAACACCTTCGCCACGGATGCACTGGCAATGCCTTGGACGGAGTTTCGGCTTCCCTATGTGTTCCCTCCGTTCCCTCTACTGGGCAGGGTCATGGGCAAGATTGCCCAGGAGGGGGTGTCAGCCATCCTGGTGGCCCCCTGTTGGCCAAGAAGGGTGTGGTTCTCAGATGTCGTGCAGTTGGCAGTAGACCAGTATGTCTTGCCCAGGGATCCAGATCTTCTCACTCAGGGACTGCTACGCCATCCCAATTTACAAACGCTGGCTTTGACGGCTTGGCTGCTGAAACCTACATCTTGACTGAGAAGGGGTTGCCTGCTTCTGTTGTGGATACCATGATTCGGGCTAGGAAGAAGTCCTCGTGGTGTGAGTCCAAGTCTCTTGCCTGTCTGTTTTTTTTCCATTTCCAGTATTCTGGAATATTCTAAGCATACAGCACGTCCTGCTCCAGATATAGTAATAACATGTGGGTAATCCTCCGCCTCCGGTGCCGTGCACTGCAGACATGTAGAAAACAAGCTCCTCCCGGCCCTACATATACCGGAGGACCTCCCACAAATCCCCAGATTTCTCTGCAGTGCTGGAACTGCGAAGTATCACGCTCTCGCAGGCGAGCGGGGCTTGACAGCCCGAGGCCCTGCGGGACTGTTTCCACCCGTCCTCATTGTGAATTAATGCCTCCCAGACTGGGCTGCATTGGTTGGGTGAAGGTAGGCAGCACCTAGTGTGCTCACGGAGCTAGACTCCACCGCAATCCCCCACCATAGGGTTAAGGCGAATGGTGAGCCTTTAGTTGGATGCCCCTTCCGCACCAGTGCCCCCACGCCCCGTGTAACGGTGAACCCCGAATATTGGGTCACCTTCCTCCCTAGATTCCCCCGTTAGTGGGGGGAAAAAGAGGGGGGGGGTTGTGTGTACGATGGCTAACCTTGCCCTAATTACACTAGAGACCTATAGCCTTTACGGTTACCGGGTGTCAGAGCCGCGCTTCACAATTAAGTTTTTAGTTATCCGCGGCACCTTTATTGTATTCTACTTGGCGCGTACGGCGGCTCTGTTCGGGGACGCTGCGGCATTTTTATTCCTGTATTCACCCTGTCAGATTTCTCTCTGATGTGATTTTTTCTAGCATAGCTACTGTTTCTTTCTGATTGGCTGCGCGCCTTCGAGCTTCGCACTCTCCGGGGGGGGGGGGGGGCGTGGGTTGGTATGGCGCGTTCCGCGTCATCGCCCGCTCTGGCCCGCCCTGGCCCGCCCTTCGAGGTTCGCTTGGCGCCATTTCCTTCTCACATGCGTGTGGTAAAGATGGTCCTCCCCTCGCTGTTCTGTAAGTGCCCTCATGGGCGACTTTTTCCCTAGCTTGCTTCTTCGCGCTTGGCTCTGACATCCCTGTTCCCCTTGTGTCTTTCAGACCGCGGACTTCGGTGGCTTCTCCCGGCCCGGTGTAGCGGCCAATCCAGACCATTTTAAGAAATCACTCCCACTTCCCAGCGGGTTATTGGAGCATCCAGGGTTGCTTTATAGCGTCAATCCCTACTGGCATATTGAATATAATAATCACCATATGGAGGCATCTCAGGATATTGTGAACGGGGTTCCCTCGGGACAAGCCCGTCTTTGCGTAGATTGTGGGGTCTTACCTAGCAGCGGTGACAATGCACGGGTCTGCGTCCCTTGTGCCAGGCAGGCGCTAGCCGGTCTCCCCACCTCTTCCGAGGCTGGGCCCGCACCTCGCCTGGCTTCCCCTACTCCCCCAAGCCTGAGCCTAACCCCCAATACTAGTGGGGATTCTCATGCCGATTTGGCCACTAGACTGGCTAGTGTGGAAAACTTAATCGCTGGCTCTTTGTCGCGCAAGGCTACTGCCAAGAGGCGTCATTTGAATCCTGAATCTTTCCTATGCACATTCCCCCTCAGAGGAAGGGGAACTGTTTTCTGACTCGGGGTCCTATGAAGACGAGTCCAGGAGTCAGGATGAGTCTGGTTCTGATCATTGGTCCTAGGATGACATTGATAGACTGCTGACCCAGATCTTTGATGTGTTATCCCTCTCTCCCCCTCCCGCGGCTCCAGGGCAAAGGGGTGATCTGTTTCATACCGCTAGGGTGCGGTTGGAGTTTCCTGAACAAACTCATTTCAATAATCTCGTGCTTAAAGAATGGGAACATCCCAGCAAACTCCATGGGATTCCTAAAGCTGTGGATAAGAAGTATCCATTTCCTGCTGACCTGATCAGTGTTGGACATCGCCGCCCGAGGTCGATGCCCCGATCCTTGGTCTGTCCAATACCTCTATTATGCACTCCCCTGACACTACTACGCTGCGGGATTTGGAGGATCGGCGAGTTGATCAACTGGCAGGTCATGCCTTTGCATTTGGGGGAGCGTCGCTCCGTCCGGTTTGTGCCTTAGCCATCACGGCGGTGGCGCTCAGGACTGTGGTTAAGACTGCTCTTGAAGGGGTGGATGAGTTGCCCTCTGATGCCGCCAATGCTTTGGCCACCTGTGAGACTTTTGTGAATTATATCCTATCTGCATTGGATAATGCTATTAAGCTGAGCGCTAGATCCTCTGCTCTGGTGGTAGCCATACGCCATGCGGTCTGGTTACGCCAGTGGGCTGCTGACAATGTCGCCAAGAAGGCCCTTACGGGGCTTCAATTTAAAGGGCTGCGCCTGTTTGGAGAAAGGTTAGATATCTTTGCCAAAGGTGGCAAGTTGCCCCAGCGCAAGCGTCGGATTCGGCCCTTTCGGGGCCCAAGCTCCCATTCGACCCCCTTCCGTGGGGCTAAGCAGGGCAGAGGGGTGTCCTTCGCTGGGTATCGCGCAGATTGCTGGAACAAGAACAGAGGACGCCGTCCCAGTTCCTCCTGGGGGCCCAAGCCCAAAGCCCCTCCCAAGACCCCCCAAGCATGAAGGGGCGCCCTCGCCCGTCAGGGTGGGGGGACGTCTACAGCACTTCGAGCATGTCTGGAGACGCCATGTCCCAGACCGGTGGATTCAGGAGGTAGTGTCCTCCGGTTACAAGATAGAGTTTGCTGTACTGCCCCCTACCAGGTTCGTTGGGTCCCGGATCCCACAGGACCCCGCCTCAGCTCGGGTCTTGATGCTGGCTGTGCAGGACTTTCTGGATCTCGGTGTCATTCGCAAGGTCCCCTTAAGAGACAGGGGCATGGGGTTTTATTCCAACCTTTTCACGGTGCCCAAAAAGGACGGGTCAGTCAGACCCATTCTGGATTTAAAAATCCTAAACAGATTTGTCAGAAACAAACATTTTCGTATGGAAACTCTGCGCTCGGCCATTGCCTTGCTGCGCCCAGGGGAATTCATGACATCTGTGGACATCAAGGACGCTTACCTGCACGTTCCGGTGTTTCCAGGGCACCAAAGGTTTCTCGGATTTGCGCTGCTGGATCAGCATTACCAGTTCGTGGCCCTGCCATTCGGCCTTACGTCCGCTCCCAGGGTGTTCACCAAGGTGCTGGCAGGAGTAATGTCTCTGTTAAGACTAAAGTGCATACGTGTGTTGCCCTACCTGGACGACATATTCATCACCTCTTGGTCTCTGCGGCAGGCAGAGTTGGACACACGGTGGGTGGTGTCCACCCTGGAGTCCTTCAGCTGGGTGATCAATTACCCAAAGTCCTCTCTGTCCCCCTCCTCAGTCACCCCGTTTCTGGGGATGATTCTGGATTCAGTTCAGTCAAGGATATTCCTTCCTCCACAGAAGGTGGAAGCTCTGACAACGCAGGCGAGGTCCTTGCTCTCGAGCCCTCATCCCTCCATCTGGCAGGGAATGCAGTTGGTGGGCTCGATGGTGGCAAGCTTCGAGGCGGTGCCCTTTGCACAGTTCCATTTGAGAACCCTGCAGCTTCACCTTCTGTCAGTATGAAACAAGGACCCAGCGTCCTTGGACGAGATTTGGGTGCTCCCCCCCTCGGTCAGACAATCCCTTGCGTGATGGTTGGACCACAGGAACTTGACAAGGGGCAGATCCTTCCTGGCTCCCTCCTGGGAGACGATCACAACGGATGTCAGTCTGTCGGGCTGGGGTGGATTCTGGAAGTCTCTGAGCTTCCAGGGGAGGTGGGGCCCTCAGGGGGCCCATCTACCCATCAATGTCTTGGAACTCAGGGCGGTCAGATTGGTGCTGGAACAATTGACCCAGCACCTGAAGGGTCTGGCGGTTCAGGTACGCTCAGACAACAGGACGGCGGTGGCCTACATCAATCATCAGGGAGGAACCCGGAGCAAGGGTGCTTTCCAGGAGGTGTCTCTAATTCTAACATGGGCAGAGACCAATGTCCAATGCATCTCGGCTGTCTACATTCCGGGGGCGGAAAACCTGCTAGAAGATGCTCTGAGCAGGGGGTCGTCCCGTCAGGGGGAGCGGTCCCTCTGCGACAGGGTATTTCAGTCCCTGTGTCACCGTTGGGGTGTGCCAGACGTGGATCTGTTTACGTCCCGTCACAATCACAAGCTCCCGACCTTTGTATCCCTGTCTCAGGATCCTCTGGCTCTGGCCTCGGATGCCCTGTCAATGTCTTGGAGGGAGTTCCGGCTCCTGTATGTGTTTCCACCAATTCTCCTTCTGGGCAGAGTGCTGCGCAAGATTGCTCTGGAAGGGGTACCCGCGATTCTGGTGGCCCCAAGGTGGCCAAGAAGAGTGTGGTTCGCAGACGTGGTTCAAATGGCAGTAGATCAGTACGATCTGCCAAGGTCGCCAGACATTCTAACTCCGGGGTCTCTACGCCATCCCAATTTACTAACTCTGGCTTTGACAGCTTGGCTATTGAAACCTCCATCCTAATGGAATAGGGTTTGTCTGCATCTGTGGTGGCTACCATGGTGCAAGCCAGGAAGAAGACTTCTGCTGCCATCTACTATAGAGTTTGGCGTGCTTACGTTGACTGGTGTGAATCCAGGTCTCTTCCCTGCAGGGAATTCTTAGTCTCCAGGGTGCTGGAGTTTTTACAACATGGTCTAGACTTAGGTCTTAAGCTTAGTACTCTGAAGGGCCAGGTTTCGGCCCTGTCTATCTTCTTTCAGAAGACCTTTGCCCAGCACCCTCTTATCAAGACTTTCTTTCAGGGGTCACTCATGTGCGTCCTCCTCGGAAACCTATGGTTCCTGTATGGGATCTGAATTTGGTTTTGTCGGCCCTGCAGGGTGCTGCTTTTGAGCCTATTCAGGAGGCTGCTCTCGCTATTCTCACGCTCAAGGTTGTCTTCCTGGTAGCTATCACCTCGGTTAGACGTGTGTCTGAGTTGGCTGCCTTGTCTATTCAGCCTCCCTACTTTGAGAGACACCGGGATAAAGTGGTGTTTCGTTTCAAGCCAGACTTTCTGCCTAAGGTTGTGTCTGCATTTCATTTGAATCAAGATATTGTACTTCCTTCCTTGTGCCCTAATCCTAGTAACCCTAAGGAGAGGGTCTTGCATTCCTTGGATGTGGTTAGGTGTGTCAAGTCCTACCTGGTTATCACTCAGGCCTTTAGGAGGACGGATGCTCTCTTCGTTGTGCCTCATGGGCCTAGGTCTACCATCAGTAAATGGATTCGTCAGGCTGTGGTTCAAGCCTATACTACTAAGTGGAAGACTCCCCTCTTTCGTCTTACTGCTCATTCTACTAGAGCTGTTGGGGCGTTCCGTTCACACCTTTTACAAAGTTTTACAAGGTTGATGTTAAGGCCTCAGCTGACGCTGTGTTTGGCCGCAAGGTTTTCAGGCGGCAGTAGTTTAAACTGCTTGTTGTTGCCTTCTGTTGGGGATCCCACCCTTCTTTACGGACACTGCTATTGGATGTCCCACATGTTATTACTATATCTGGAGCAGGACGTGCTGTATGCTTAGAATAATACAACTCTGTGAAGTACTCGCCTGTAGAGTTGATATTATATGCATACAGCACGTCCTGCTCCACCCCACCCTGATTCACCTTGTTCTGGATCCCCTGTTTGGTGATTGTTATCTTTGGTATTATTGCCAGTTTTGGGTGGTTGTTTTCTCCTGGCCTCTCTTTCTCACTGCTTTTCAATGCTGGGGATTTGTGGGAGATCCTTTGCCAACCACCAGTTGGTTAAAACTTTTTTCCTGGGTGTTACTCATGTGCATCCACCTCCTAAGCCTATGCTACCAGTCTGGGACTTAAATCTGGTGTTGTCTGCTCTGCAGGGTCCTCCCTTTGAGCCTATCCGTGGGGCTGCTTTGCCCATTCTGACTCTTAAGGTAGCCTTTTTGGTGGCTATCACTTCTGTAAGGCGAGTTTCTGAGCTAGCGGCGCTTTCCATCGAACCTCCTTATTTTGAGAGGCATCAGGATAAGGTGGTGTTTTGGCTTAAGCTGGATTTCTTGCCTAAGGTGGTGTCTGCTTTTCATCTCAATCAGGACATTGTCTTGCCTTCATTGTGTCCTAATCCTGCTAATTCCAAGGAGCGGACACTGCATTCTCTGGATGTGGTCAGGGCTCTGAAGTTTTATTTGGTCGCTACTGAGCCTTTCAGGAAATCTGATGCTCTTTTTGTTCTCACTTCTGGACCTAGGAAGGGCTTGCCTCCGGCTAAATCCACTATCAGCAAGTGGATCCTTCAAGCGGTGGTTCAAGCCTATTCTGCTAAGGGGAAGGAATCTCCCTTTAGAATTACTGCTCATTCCACTCTTGCTGTTGGTGCCTCTTGGGCTTTTCAGCACCTAGCTTCTGTTGAACAAGTTTGCAAGGCTGCTACTTGGTCTTATGTTCATACTTTTTCCAAGTTTTCCAAGGTTGATGTTAAGGCCTCAGCGGATGCTGCTTTTGGCCGCAAGGTGCTTCAGGCTGTAGTGACTTGAACTGTCGGCTGTTACTTATTGGGGATCGCACCCTACTTTTGGACACTGCTTTTGGATGTCCCAACTGTTATGAATACCGAAGCAGGCTGTCCATGCAATAAAGAAAAAAGCAATTCTGTGAGTACTCACCTGTAGAATTGTTTTTGTTCTTGCATGGCACGGCCTGCTTCGACTCACCCTTGTTATCGTTATTCTTGGTTGCCTCTTTATGGCGATTGTTCCAAGTTAATTGGGGTTTTTTTTTACCTTTTTTACATTTTTTACCTTTATTCTCTCCCGGCTTCTTGTCTCACTGCTTGTCTACGCTGGGAACTCTATGGTTAATCCTATTTTTATAGGGGGCCGGGAGATACCACAGCTCTTCTGCAGTACACTGCGCCACCTTATGGCGAAATAACCCAACTGTTATGAATACCGAAGCAGGCCCTGCCATGCAAGAACAAAAACAATTCTACAGGTGAGTACTCACAGAATTGTATTATTCTAAGTATGTCACACACCCCGCTTCAGATAGTCATTACACTTGGGTTATACCGACCTGTAGAGGGCGATCTTGCAGAGATGTCATGAAAAAAAGGGAGCCCCTCCCGGTCCATAAATACCTGGTACCTCCCACTCATTCCCTAGTCTTTCATCTCTGCAGACAGCAAGCAAGTCAGAAGATGGATGTCTCCTCCTTGCAGGTAGCCGGGGTAACTCCCGCCCACATGTTAGTCTATTTCTGCCTGGACCCCTTTTTTAGTATTTCACCTTGCCTCCCAGCCTAGGCTGGCTGGCCGGGCAAGGGTAGACGGCACCTAATGGTGCTTAGGAGCTGCGCTCCACCGTGAGACCACATACTAAGGGGTAGGCGATTTGCCGGGTTGGTGATCCTGGTTCGGGATGCCCCGTCCCTTGCCCTTCCACTTTCCAGCGTGGATTCCCCTTCTCCCGGATTACCCTTGCTCCTTAGAGGGGGGGGGGGCCCTTTCTCCCTTAGTGTAATCGTCTTTATTGAGCGTTTGTCACAGCTGTACTTTTTGGTGTGTGTGTGGTCCACTTGGGTGCATTTTTATGTCAGCCGGCGCCAGCCGCTGTGGCAGCTTCGGTGGGGGAGCTTCTTCCCCTCGGGTGCGGTTGGTAGGGGGTCGGGCGCTCGGCGCGATCACCTACGGCCCGCCCCCGTGCTCCTGGGGAGCCTGGCCACTGGTCGGGAGCGGTGTTGTTTTAGGGGGGGGGGGGGGCGCGGGTCGCGTCGTGCGAACCATGCCGGCCCGCCCTTCTTCTCCCTCTGCTTCTCGTGTTCTTCGCCTCTGGCAGGACGGATGCCATCTTCTTCCGTGAGTGGCCCTTGGGGCCTCATTACTTTCATGACATGCATATATATTTATATATCTATATATTCTAAGTATGTCACACACCCCACTTCAGACATTAATTATTACACTTGGGGTAACTCCACCAGCAGGTGGCGACGTGCAGAGAAGTCATGAAAAAACAAGCCCCTCCTGGTCTATACATTCCTGGTACCTCTCACTCATTCCCCAGTGTTTCTTCTCTGCAAGATGGCGACAAGACAGAAGAAAGAAGTCTCCTGCTTGCAGGTAGCCGGGGTATCACCCCGGCCCCCCCCCCCCCCATGGTCTATTTCTGCCCGGTTCCTCTTGTTACTGTCCCCTGATTATGTGGTAGCCTCTCAGCTTAGGCTGTAGGCCGGGCAAAGCGTAGATGGCACTTTAGGTGCCTAGGAGATTAGCTCCTCCGCTCGACCCCATATTAGGGGGCAATGCGGTTGTCCGGTTGGTGATCCGGATGTGGGATGCCCCAGCCCCTAGGTCATTTCTGCCCCCCTCCCACCCTTGTACTTATGCTTTCTTTAATTTCTCCCTGCGTTGGGCCTTTTAGGAGCTCTTGTTGTGTGTGAAGGGAGTGTGTGTTGTGCCTTTGGCAGGGACAGGTGCCGCGGCCCGTCCGTCTGCCATTTTACTGGTTGTTTTGGGGGCTCCTAGAGCCCCCTGGTCGCTTTTCCTTGTTGGCGTTGGGGCGGGTCGGGCGGCGTATGTGTCGCTGGCCCGCCGCTTGTCCCCTTGCTTTCTGAGGGCAGGCGCCATTTTGGCGCCTGTCTCTCAGCCCGTTCTCCATAGCTGGCGGGGACAGGGCGGGGCGCTGCGCCGCCGGCCCGCTTTAGTCGTTGGGGCGGCGTGGATTCCCGGCGCCCGCTGGCTAGACTGGGGGCGGTTTCCAGGCGGCCCTTGTACTACGGCCGTCTGGCGGCTTATGTCGGCGCCATTCTGTGCGCGCTGTTCGGCTCTGTGAGGATGGTGGGCGGGGCTGCGTTTTTGGCGCGGCCCGCGCCGTGTCTACTGTGCTGGGAGGGGCGGGGCCACGGCGTCTCCCGCGCTTGTGGGTCTGTTCCCTCCGTCTCCATCCTCCTCCTTTTCGCTGGCGCCATACTTCCTCGCTTCTTTTGGTCCAGGTAGGACACTTATCGTTGGGGGTGACGGCAGGGCCCTTGCTGGGAATCCTTCTGGGTTTTTCCTTTTTTCACGTTATTATGCAGCGTGTTTATTTATATATATATATATATATGTATTATGCTTATTTTTTTCCTGTTATGCTGCCTCATATGGGTCTCTGCCTGGTGGTTGTTCTTGTTGATGTGGCGCATCTGGAAGAGCGCGGCAGCCAATCACAGCGCTGCTCGCCGGGTCTCCGCTATAGAGCAGCGCTGCCCGCTGGTATTGGCTGCCTTAGAGTGTGAAGTGTATTGGCTGCCATAGTGGCTTCCTTATGTGTGTGAGTGAGCAGCTCCCCCAATGTAACATGTCGTGAGGCCACAATATCCCTCAATGAATTGGTTTTGTTTTTTGTAATGTATGTGTGTGTTTTCAGATTACTGTACAGGGTGTGACTGTTGTTTTTTTCTGGTTTTTCAGATCTTGGGATCCCATCCTTCAGGGCTCTCCCGGTCTTAAATACCTGGCTAGTGGGGATTGGCTTTTATTTTTGTCTTTTTCCCATTGGGGCTTTTCATATATTAAAAAAAAAAAAAAAAAAAAAAGTTCATTAGAGGGGCATCCCGGGTCGCTTACTGCGTAAAATCCCTGGGTTCTGCGAATACCATAAATTCACCATATGGAGGCTACCAAAGATACCGGAAACGGTCCTTCGGGACAAATGTGGGGGGTGTGGGACTCCGCTCCCGGGGGATGATGTCATTATTTGTATTCCATGTGCGCAGCGGAACATTGAGCGCCAGTCCGGCACCCCGGTGCCCGGTCCGTCCTTGGCCGCGCCATCTCCCTCCCCTCCTCGCCTTTTCCGGACACCTTGTGACGTTGTCATTGGGGGTGATTCGCAATCTGAGGTTTGCGCCCGATTGGCCAGCCTCGAGAAAAGGTTTTCCGCTGTGGTCGCTTAGAGGCTAAGCGGAAATACTTGTCCCCGCCTCCGTCGGACTCAGATAATGAGGTTGTTGAGGCTCTGGTTTGGTCAGATCGTCCCCTTGAAGAGGGTGAGCTTATTGAGGATTTAGATGATCCTATGGGTCAGCAGCTGCTGGGTGCTGAGGATGACCAGGCCACGGGGTCGGTCCCCGACACGTCTTCCATTCTGGCCCAAATGTCTGAGGTTTTGCATTTGGACCCTCCTGAAGTTGCTCCTCGGCCAGGGGGTCAGCTTTTTTGGGGTGTCCAAGCCGTGCTTGGAGTTTCCCAGTCTACAACATTTCGTGGATGTTGTCCTTAAGGAATGGGAGCAACCTACGCGTCTCGTTGGGGTGCCGCCTAGCTGGGATAGAAAGTATCCCTTTCCAGCGGACTTGGTTTAGCGTTGGTCTGTCCCTCCCGAGGCTGATGCTCCGGTTTTGGGACTATCTAATTCGGCGGTTGTACATTCTCCTGACACGACTTCTCTTAAGGACGGGGAGCATCGCCGGATTGATCAGCTGGCCCGCCATGGTTTTGTCTGTGCGGGTTCGGTCTTGAGGCCTGTTTGTGCTTTGGCACTTTTATTGTTGGCGGCTAGGTCTATTGTCAGGGATTTATGTGTGGATCTTGATCCTACTTGTGATGAGTTTTCTTGCCTTTAAGCGTTGTGAATCCTTCGTTTCATTTCCTCTTGCCGCTCAGGATGATGCCATGTTAATGTGTGGCAGGGCTACGGCTCTGTTGGTAGCTTTCCGCCGCTCAGTGTGGTAGTGGACTGCTGATTTTAATTCTTAAGAGATCGCTCACGGCTCTTCCCTTTCTGGGTTTGAGACTTTTCGGTGAAAGGATTGATTCTGTTGCCAAGGGAGGTAAGTTACCTCAGCGCAAGAAATTTTGTTGCTTCTTTAGGGGGGCGGCCCCCTTCAATCCTTCTTTTCGGGGAGCCAGAGCCGGCAGGGGTGTAGGCTTCTCGGCTTCCAGGGGTGCCTGCTGGAACAGGGGTAAAGGCCGTGGCTGTCCCGTTCACATCTGGGGCGCCAAGCCCAAGCCACCCTTACGGGTGGGGGGACGGCTGCGACTCTTCTCCCGGGTATGGGACCAGGAGGTCTCGGACAGATGGATCCGGGAGGTGGTGTCGGCCGGTTACAAGTTGGAGTTCGAGTCCCGCCCTCCTCTAAGGTTGCTCAGGTCTCGTGCCTAAAAGGATGGGTCGTTCTGTCCCATCCTGGATTTGTAGTTTCTCAACCTGTTTGTTCGTCCCAGGAAGTTTCGCATGGAAACTCTGCGGTCTGCGATCAATTCGCTTCGGCAGGGGGACCTTATGAGGTCCATAGACATCATGGGTGTATACCTTCACATTAGGTTCTTTCCAGCTCACCAGAGGTTTCTTCGCTTTGTGGTGGAGGATCGGTGTTTTCAGTTTGTGGCTCTTCCATTCGGCCTCACCTCGGCTCCGAGAGTGTTCACCAAGGTGTTGGCGGGCGTGATGGCCCTGCTCAGAGCTCAGGGGATTCGCATTGTGCCTTATCTGGGCCTTCCGTCAGTCATGCGGATGGGGACACCAGCGCGGTGGTGTCCGCTCTGGAGAGGTTCGGCTGGGTGATCAACTATCCCAAGTCCTCTCTTGTCCCGGCCAGGGTGGTGACCTTTCTGGGGATGTTCTTGGACTCTTGCCAGCACAGAGTCTTTCTCCCTCAGGCCACGGTTCTTTTGATTCAGGAGTTGGCTCAGCTTCTTCTTTTCAATTCTCGTCCGTCCATCCATCTAGGGATGAGACTGGTGGGGCTGATGGTAGCTTTTTTCGAGGCTGTTCCCTTCGCGCAGTTTCTCACACGGACGCTTCAGCTTCATCTGTTGGCATCTTGGGACCGGCGACCGCGGTCGTTGGATCGGTTCTTCCGAATGTGCCCCCGGGTTCGGCAGTTTCTACTGTGGTGGTTGGTCTCGGCCAATTTCTTGAAGGGCAGGTCTTTTCTGACCCTGCTTTGGGAAACTGTCATCATGGCCGCCAGTTTGTTAGGAGGGGGAGGTTTCTGGAAGGATCTTCGGTTCCGGGGGCGGTGGGGTCCTCAGGAAGCCCACTTGCCCATCAATGTTTTGGAGTTGAGAGCCATCAGGTTGGTTCTGTCTCATTTGACGCAGCATTTACAGGGCTTGTCTGTTTCGGTTCGATCGGATAATCGGACGGCGGTTGCTTATATTAATCACCAAGGAGGGACTCGCAGTCTGGGTGCCCTCAGAGGGGTGTCTCTGATCTAGTTTGGGCAGAGACTCATGTCCCTTGCATCTCGGCAGTGTACATTCCAGGAGTGGAAAACACAGAGGCGGACTTTCTGAGCCGGTGTTCTTCCCACCGGGGAATGGTCTCTCCACCCCCAGGTGTTTCGGTCGCTTTGTCTCTGGTGGGGGACGCCGGAGGTGGTTCTGTTCGCCTTTCGTCACAATTACAAGCTTCCGACATTCGTGTCGCTTTCCCAGGATCCTCTGGTTCTGGCGGCGGATGCCATGGTCCTGAGCTGGGGGGACCTGGGGTTTCTTTATCTGTTTCCTCCGATCCCCATGCTAGGCAGGGTGCTGCGAAAGTTGGTTCTGGAAGGGGTTCCCGCCATTCTTGTGGCTCCAAGGTGGCCAAGGCGGGTGTGGTTCGTAGACTTCGTTCGTCTGGCAGTGGATTAGTTCGATCTGCCTATTCGGCTGGATCTCCTCACTCAGGGTCAACTGTGCTACCCCAGTTTACCGTCGCTGGATTTGACGGCTTGGCTGCTGAAACCTCCATCTTAATGGAGGAGGGTCTTTCGGATTCGGTCATTCGGACTCTTATTAATGCCAGGAAGAGATCCTCTTCTTCCATCTATTATAGGGCTTGGAGATCTTATATTAATTGGTGTGATGCTAGATATTTGCCCTGTCGGGTCTTTCCTGTTTCTAGGATTTTGGAATTTCTTCAATCGGGGCTGGACTCTGGTCTTCAGCTGAGTAATTTTGATGGGGCAGGTTGCTGCCTTGTCTGACTGTTTTTCCAAAAGTCCTTTGCGTTTCCTCCTTTGGTCAAGAATTCTTCCAGGGGGTCTCGCATTGCGGCCTCCTAGGAGGCCTTTTCTCTCTTTTTGGGTTTTTGAATTTGGTTATCTCTGCTCTTCAGGCTCCTTCTTTGAGCCTTTGCAGGTTATTGCTCTTTCTACTCTGACTCAGAAGGTTGCCTTGTCGGTTCAGGCTACTCAATTTGAGAGACATCAGGACAAAGTGGTTTTCCGCTTCAAAGCAGACTTTTTTCCTTAGGTGGTCTCTGCTTTTCTTCTTAACCAGGACATTGTTTTTCCTTCCTTGGGTCCTAAGCCTAGGAACGACAAGGAGAGGGTTTGCACTGTTTGGGTGTGGTACGCTGTGTGTAGTATTGTTTGTTTACTACACCTCCTTTTCGTAAGACTGATGCCTTTTTCGTGGTGCCCTGTGGGCCTAGGAAGGGTTTTGGCTCCCGCTAAGTCTTCCATTAGCAAATGGATTCGTCGGGCTGTGGTTGGGGCCTATTCTGCCAAGGGGAAGGTTCCCCCTTTTCATATCACGGTTCATTCTATTAGTGCTGTTGGAGCGTCTTGGGCTTTTCAGCACCAGGCTTCTGTGGAACAAGTTTGTAAGGCTGCTACTTGGTCTTCTGTTCACACCTTTTCCAAGTTTTTACAAGGTTGATGTGCGGGCTTCAGCGGATGCTGTGTTTGGCCGCAAGGTTCTGCAAGCTGCAGTGGTTTGAGTCTTGCTTTATGGCCTTGTTGGATTCCCGCCCTTTTCTGGACACTGCTGTTGGATGTCCCAAGTGTAATAATTAATGTCTGAAGTGGGGTGTGTGACATACTTAGAATAATACCATTTTGTGAATACTCACCTGTAAAATGGGTATTATAAGTATGTCACACACCCCACTTCACCCGCCCTTTTGGTATCCCGGATTCTTTATAGGGTGAAGTTTTCGTTTACAGTTTGAGGGTTTTTTTCCTGGTACCTTGTCTTTACTGCTGTTTGAATACTGGGGAATGAGTGAGAGGTACCAGGAATGTATAGACCAGGAGGGGCTTGTTTTTTCATGACTTCTCTGCACGTTGCCACCTGCTGGTGGAGTTACCCCAAGTGTAATAATTAATGTCTGAAGTGGGGTGTGTGACATACTTATAATACCCATTTTACAGGTGAGTATTCACAAAATGGTATTTTTTTATGTTATTGCATATCAGTATGTCTGCTTGTGTGCTTGGGCATGATTGAGGTGCTGAATTGCCCTGTATTCTGTCTTCCAGGTGGACCCTTGTTGGATCCTAAAGGGTCCTCCCGATCCTAAGGGTCCCTGGTTCAATTTAAGCACTCCCCATAAATCCTCCCACTCGGGACACAGAAGGGGCATCCCGGGTCGCTTTTATCGCGTAATTCTCTTGGGTATTGCGACTACCAATAAAATCACCATATGGAGGCTTCCCAGGATACTGGGCTCGGGCTCCCCTTGGGGCAACCCCGGCAGTGTTTGGGGTGTGGGGCATCCCTTACAGGGGATGATGTTTTCCTTTGCGTACCATGTGCGCAGCAGACTATTAGGCGGGTGTCCGGATCCTATGCGTCTGGTTCTGCGCCGCCGGCCCCTTCTCCTACCCCTCCCCCGTACCCCATGTGATGTTGTCACGAGTGGGGAGTCGCAATCTGAGGTGTGTGCCAGATTGTCCAATCTTGAAAAATTATTTTCTAGCGCTGTGGCCAGAAAGGCCCCGGCTAAGAGAAAGCACTTGTCCCCAGCCACGCAGGCTTCTGATCTTGAGGAGTTTGATTCACTAGACTGGTCTGATTACCCCCAGCTAGAGGAAGGGGAGCTTTTTGAGGAGTCGGATGGTTCTGACGATCAGCAATTTGTTGGCGTGGATGCCGAGCGGGGTCAGGGGGATTCTGTGGATACCCCTAAGGTCCTGGCTCATATGTTTGAGGTTCTGGCAATCTCTCCTCCTGAAGTGACTCTTCCGCAGAAGGGGGAGTTCTTTGAGGAGGCTAAGCAGCGCTTAGAATTCCCTAATCAAAGGCATTTCGACTGCATTATTCTTAAGGAATGGGAGAGGCCTACTCTGCTTTCGGGTGTCCCTCCGGGTTGGCATAAGAAATATCCTTATCCGGTGGAAGCGGTGAAATGCTGGTCGTCCCCTCCCGAGGTGGACGCCCTTGTTTTGGGGTTGTCTAGCACCTCTGTCTTGCATTCTCCTGACTGTTCTACTCTCAAGGACGGTGAGGACAAACGCATTGACCAGATGGCTTGTCACGGTTTTGCCAGTGTTGGGTCGGCCTTGCGGCCTGTTTGTGCTTCAGCGCTTTTAATAGTGGCTTCTAGGTCGGTTGTCGGGGACCTGTTGTCTACCTCCAGGCTTGACCCGGCTAGTGATGAGTTCACCGCCCTTAAGCGGTGCGAATTGTTTTTGTCATTTGTGCTAGCCGCCCTGGATGACACCATGGTGATGTGTAGTAGAACTTCGGCCCTGCTGGTGGCTATTCGGCGGTCGGTTTGGTTACGCCAGTGGGCGGCTGATTTTGTGTCCAAAAAGTCTCTTACGGCTCTTCCCTTTCTGGGCTTGCGGCTCTTTGGAGAAAAATTGGATTCGGTCGCAAAAGGAGGTAGGTTACCTCAGCGAAAGAAGCAACGTCGTCCCTTTCGGGGGGCGGCTTCATTTACCCCTTCCTTTCGTGGGGCCAGAGCTGGACGGGGATCGGCTGTCTTCCCCTCGAGAGGTGATTCCTGGAACAGGGGAAGAGGACGTGCTCGTCCAAGTCACAACTGGGGCTCCAAGCCCAAAGCCGCTGCTAAGCCGGCTCTGCAATGAGGGGGTGGGGGGACGGCTGCTACGCTTCTCCCAGGTCTGGGACCAGGAGGTCTCGGAAAGAGGGATTCAGGAAGTGGTGTCTTCCGGTTACAAACTGGAGTTCGAGCTCCGGCCTCCTCCCAGATTCTTCAGGTCTCGCGTGCCCTTGGAGCCGCGCAGGGGCTCCGGACGGCAGTAAAAGATCTCCTGGACATGGCTGTCATCTGCCCGGTGCCTCCCTCGGACCGGGGCCTGGGATACTATTCCAATCTGTTTACGGTGCCCAAGGAGGATGGATCCGTTCGTCCCATCCTGGATCTGAAGTTTCTCAACAGGTTTATCCGTCCCAGGAAGTTTCGCATGGAAACTCTGCACCATAAATTCACTTCGGCAGGAGGACTTCATGACGTCCATAGACATCAAGGATGCTTATCTGCATGTTCCAATCTTCCCGGCGCATCAGAGATTTCTCAGGTTCGTGGTGGAAGATCTGCATTTTCAGTTTGTGGCCCTTCCATTTGGCCTTACCTCGGCTCCAAGGGTTTTCACCAAGGTGCTAGCGGGGGTGATAGCCCTCCTCAGAGCCCAGGGAATCCTCATCGTGCCTTATCTGGACGATCTTCTTATTATGGCATCCTCTCTCAGCCAGGCGGAGCTAGATACCAGGACTGTGGTAGCCACCCTGGAGAGATTCGGCTGGGTGATCAACTATCCCAAGTCCTGCCTCTCTCCGTCCAGGGTGGTGGCGTTCCTGGGAATGTCTCTGGATACTTCTCAGTCCAGGGTGTTCCTCCCCCGGCGTTCTTTTGATTCAGGAATTGACTCAGCTTCTCCTATCCATCCCTCGCCCGTCCATCCGGCTGGGGATGCGACTGGTGGGATTGATGGTGGCTTCGTTCGAGGCTGTTCCCTTTGCCCAGTTTCACACAAGGACACTCCAGCTCCATCTCTTGGCGGCCTGGGACGGGTCCCCGCTGTCATTGGATCAGTCTTTTCTGATGTCCCCCCGGGTTCGGCATTCCCTTCGGTGGTGGCTGGAACCAGGCAATCTGATGAGGGGCAGATCCTTCCTGACCCCTCGTTGGGAGACGGTCACCACGGATGCCAGCCTGTCAGGTTGGGGGGGGATTTTGGAAGGATCTTCAGTTTCAGGGACTGTAGGGGCCTCAGGAGGCTCATGATCCCATCAATGTTCTGGAGCTGAGAGCCATCAGGTTGGTTCTGGCTCACTTGACTCATCAGTTACAGGGCTTACTGGTTCAAGTTCTGTTGGACAATCGGACGGCGGTTGCTTACATCAATCACCAGGGAGGGACTCTCAGCAGGTGTGCCCTCAGGGAAGTGTCTTTGATCCTGGTTTTGGCAGGGAGCAATGTCCCATGCATCTCGGCGGTGTACATTCCGGGAGTGGAGAACACGGAGGCAGACTCCCTGAGCAGGTGCTCATCTCGCCGGGGGGAATGGTCGCTCAGCCCCAAGGTGTTTCGGGCGCTTTGCCACCAGTGGGGGACTCCGGAGGTGGACCTCTTTGCCTCTCGTCACAATCACAAGCTTCCGGCATTTGTGTCTCTCTCGCGGGATCCGCCGGCTCTGGCAGCGGATGCCATGTCTCTGAACTGGAGGGATTTGGGGTTTCTTTACCTGTTCCCTCCGTTTCCCATGGTGGACAAAGTGGTGCGCAAACTGGCCCTAAAGGGTGAGTCAGCAATCCTGGTGACTCCAAGATGGCCAAGACAGGTTTGGTTCGCAGACGTGGTAAGGTTGTCAGGGGATCAGTTAGATCTGCCCCTTCTACCGGATCTGCTCACTCAGGGTCCACTGCTCTACCCCAATTTACCAACGCTGGCTTTGACGGCGTGGCTGCTGAAACCTCCATTTTGAAGGAGGAAGGCTTTCTGATGCTGTCATTCAGACTCTGGTTAGGGCTAGAAAGAAGTCTTCCTCTGCCATCTACTATAGGATTTGGAGGTCTTATATTGATTGGTGAGAGGTCCGGGCCTTGCCTTGCAGGGTGTTTTCTATCCCTAGGTTTTTGGAATTTCTGCAACATGGTCTGGACCTGGGTTTGCAGCTTAGTACGCTGAAAGGGCATGTCCCTGGCGGTTTTCTTTCAAAAGTCTTTTGCTCTTCATCCTCTGGTTAAGATCTTTTTCCAGGGGGTTATGCATGTGCGGCCTCCTAGGAAGCCTTTGCTCCCAGTTTGGGATTTGAATTTGGTTCTTTCTGCCCTTCAGGGTCCTTCTTTTGAACCTTTGCAGAATATTGCTCTTTCTACGCTTACTCAGAAGGTTGCGTTTCTGGTTGCCATCACTTCCGTTCGGCGTGTATCGGAGTTGGCGGCTTTGTCTATTAAGGCTCCTTACTTTGAGAGGCATCAGGACAAGGTTGTTTTCCGCTTCAAGCCAGATTTCCTTCCTAAGGTGGTTTCTGCTTTCCATCTTAATCAGGACATTGTTCTACCCTCCTTGTGTCCTAAGCCCAGCATTGACAAGGAGAGGGTTTTGCATTCTCTGGATGTGGTTCGCTGTGTGAAGTACTATTTGGTGGCTACTTCTTCTTTTCGTAGGATTGACGCCCTTTTTGTGGTGCCCTCCAGGCCTAGAAAAGGTTTGGCTCCCGCCAAGTCTTCCATTAGTAAATGGATTCGCCAGGCCATTGTTGGGGCCTATTCTGCCAAGGGGAAGGTTCCCCCTTTTCGTGTTACTGCTCATTCTACTCGTGCCATTGGGGCGTCCTGGGCTTTCCAGCATCAGGCCTCTGTTGAGCAAGTTTGTAAGGCTGCTACTTGGTCTTCCGTTCACACTTTTTCCAAGTTTTACAAGGTTGATGTGTGGGCCTCAGCGGATGCTGTTTTTGGCGGCAAAGTTCTGCAAGCTGCAGTGGTTTAAGTTTGTGCATTGTTGCCTTGTTTTGGATCCCCAAGTGTAATGACTATCTGAAGTGGGGTGTGTGACATAGAATAATACCATTTTGTGAATACTCACCTGTAAAATGGGTATTATAAGTATGTCACACACCCCGCTTCACCCCACCCTTTGGTATTCTGGATCCTTTCTATGGTGAACCTTTTTTACTGTTACTGGTTATTTTGGCTCTTCCTGGTCCCTTTACTGCTGTCTTAATAATGGGGAATGAGTGGGAGGTACCAGGTTTTTATGGACCGGGAGGGGCTCCCTTTTTTTCATGACATCTCTGCATGATCGCCCTCTACAGGTCGGTATAACCCAAGTGTAATGACCATCTGAAGCGGGGTGTGTGACATACTTATAATACCCATTTTACAGGTGAGTATTCACCAAATGGTATTTTTTTCAAGTCTATTAAAATTTTTCTGTGGCATAGTCTGTGGTTTCCCGCGTCACTCAATTTAGATGAAAACAATAGTGCTGTAAGGCAATTTCACAGTAGATGGCTAAATGTAACTAGCAGTAAGATTCAAAGAGTATCTTTATCTTTCAATCTTTTTATTGAATTTTCTTGACAATACAACATTTCAAGATCACATTGAAATCAGTAGCGTTACATGCATAGTAAAAAAAAAAAAAGGAACTGTGTCAAGGACATCAAGACAGTATACTAACTATTGTCTGAAGCCAGATGCATAATGTGGAAAGTGGCTGGTCCGACCCGAGGGGCAGGAGGCATAAAGGGGGGCCTCCCCTTCTCCATCTCCAGAGATACCTACCACTATCCCTGGTGCAGACCAGCCATGTCATAATACACAATACATAATGCAAGAATCATGTCATTCTGGTTCTAACCGCAATCAGAGGTATGGTTTCAACAAATAAAGGGGAAGGGAAGGAAAACCACAAAGGGGAGCGACTAGGGGAGGGGGAAGGAGGTAAGAGGTAAGAGTCCCTGGTCCGCTCCTAGTTGCTTCTCTACATATTCATCAATTCAATGCTAGCATCGATATGTTAGGGGTTGCAAATTGGATCCATGGCTCCCAAACCTCTAGGAAGTGCTCATGTTTGTCATTCAAGATGCTGGTAAGTTTTTCATTTATCAAGAATCCATTTAGTCTAGCTTTAACCTCCGAGATAGAAACCAACTGCTGTTTCCAGGCCTTTGCAATCGTCTGTTTGGTGGCCAGCATAATAAATGAGAACAGCTTGTTTTGGAGCCTATTAAGTTCAGGGGCCTTATGGCGTAACAGCGCCACCCAGGGGTCCCTTTTAGGGGAAACATTCATGATCACAGCTACCAAGCGAAAGACCTGTTGCCAAAGGCGTGATACAAAGGGACAGGTCCACCATGAATGAAGCACATCGCCTTTTACCGAGCAGCCCCTGAAGCATTGTTCTGGGTAGGCGGGATAAATTTTATGGATTCTAGCAGGGACCAGATGCCAACGTAACAGGACTTTATAGGCTGACTCTACTGTGAGTGAATTAATTGAACAGCCCCACGTCGCCCTACACACCCCTGCCCAGTCCACCTCCTCCTTCTCCAATCTCAAGTCTTCCCCCCATTCTCGCACATATTTGTGGTCAAGGGGTTTTGGAAAATCATTAAGGGAAGAATATAGCAAGGAGATCCTCCCCGGGCTATCCGGCCCCTCCACACACAAGGACTCGAATTTGGTCCATTTCCTATACGAGGCTAGTCCAGCAAGCCTAGGTCTAAGCCAGTGGCTCAGTTGTGTGTAGTGGAACCATTCTGTCCGCGGAAGACCATACTTATCCCTCAATTCTTCAAATGACATAAGGCCCTTGTCTGTCAGGAGATGATGAAACGCACAGATACCCGCCGACACCCAATGCGAAAAGGACGCCCCTCCCCGAAGACCCGGTGGGAATAGAGGATTATCCCATAAATTCAGTAAAGGAGCGTGAGGTGACATTAATCCCGAGGAATATTTTATTGAGTCCCAAACCTTAAGGGAGTGTACCATCAGAGGGCTCAGATCTTTTGGTCTATTTCTGGGGTCTGTCCATAGCAGAGCCTCTAATGGGGACCTCCCCAGGTTCGGGATCTCCAGCAGGGCCCACAACGGTAAATCTCTCACTGCATGTAGCTGAGACAACTGCGCTATTTGTGCTGCTTTATAGTAGTGAGTAATATTAGGCACCCCCAAACCCCCCTGAGATTTATGGGCAAACATTGTGCGTCTTGCCACTCGGGGTCTAGTTGTTCCCCATACAAACTGGAACATCCGTCTCTGAAGGATTCGGAGCATGTAGGCCGGGATCCTGACAGGTAGTACTCTAAAGTAATACAAGATTTTGGGGAGGATTGTCATTTTGACCGCGGCCACCCGTCCCAACCACGATATGGGAAGGTCTGTCCAAGAATCCATCAAAGAGTTCAGAGTTCGTATCAGAGGTGGGTAGTTGGCTGCGTAGAGGCCCCCATATGTGGGTGCCAAGCGAACACCCAAATAGGGGAGGCCATTTGAGGTCCACTTGAAGTCGTATGTGGATTTGAGGTGCAACACTGATCCCGCCGAGAGCCCCACATTCATGGCAACCGATTTGGATCTATTTATCTTGAGCCCAGAGATCTCAGCAAACTCGTCCAGCACCCCGAGAAGATTAGGTAGAGTGGTGATAGGTTGTGACAAAACCAGAACAGCATCATCCGCAAAAAGCGAAACCTTATGGTGGACTCCTCCAATATCAATGCCCTTGATATTTTTATTAGCTCTGATTTTAAGCGCTAAGGGCTCCATGGCCAAAATAAACAGGATGGGGTATAGGGGGCATCCCTGGCGGGTACCTCTCTGTATACCAAACCTGTCTGAAGAGAACCCAAGGTATCTAACCCTCGCTGTCGGTTGGTAATACAATGCCGAGATCCACTGTAAAAACTTGCTGCCAAAACCCCACCTCTCCAACGTTGTACGCATGTACTCCCATGAGATTGTGTCAAATGCTTTATAAATATCTAAAGATAATAAAAAAGCAGGAATTTTCCTGTTCTGAATGGAGTGAATTAGGTGGGCTATACGTCTAACGTTATCACTAGCTTGTCTGGAGGGGACAAAGCCCGACTGGTCTCTATGAACCAACGAGCCCAGGAAGGAATTCAGTCTCGAGGCCAGGATTTTAGCCAGGAGTTTAACGTCTTGGTTAAGTAATGAAATAGGCCGATAGTTAGAGGTCAGTAGAGGATCTTTCTCCGGTTTGGGGATCATGACAATATTAGCCATTGACGATTCAGGGCTGGGATTCATGCTCGATCTAAGGGAATTGAATAGTGCCACCAGGTGAGGCCCCAGCAGCGGGGCAAATTTCTTGTAATAGAGTCCCGAGAAACCATCTGGGCCCGGGGTCTTTTTGGGTTTAATGGTCTTTATTGCAGCCAACAATTCCTGTAAGGTAATGGGCTCCTCCATACTATCTAAATAGTCCCGAGGGGCAACCGGTAGCTCAATGCCGGAGAAAAATTCTTCCAGTTTTTGTGAATTGTTCCCCCCCGGGCTGGAGTAGAGGTCTGCCAGAAAAGTTTTAAAGGCCTCCACTATCTTTAAAGGGTTGGCAGTTGTGAGCCCTTGTAACTTCAGTTGAATGGGTTGGGTTTTGGGTTTGCTCAGTCTGAGTTGTTTGGCCATCATGGAATCTGGCTTGTTGCCCCTGGAGTAAAAGTGCTGTTTGGACCACCTCAGCTGCTTTTCTGCCTGGCAGTCCAGGAGTAAGTTAAGTTCCAAGCGGGCCAAGTCAACTCTGTCTTTGGTGGTCTGACATGGGTTGCCCTTCCACTCCTCCTCGGCCTTCCTGAATTGATCAGATAATTCCTTCACTTTGGCCTCCCTTTCCCTCTTTCTTGCTGTGGCTATTTGTATTATGTGCCCTCTCATCACCAGTTTATGGGCTTCCCATAAGGAAACTGGAGAGTCCACCGAGCCCTCATTGTGCATAAAATAATCAGCTAGGTGCTTCTGGATTTTGTCACAAGTATCTTTAGTTGTTAGGAGCGATTCATTAAGATGCCAGGAGTCAAGAGATCTCCCGGGGACCGCCAAGTCCACGGAGATCATCATTGGGCTATGGTCAGACCAAGGCGTGGAGAGGATTGTGGCTCCTTGAAGTTGCGTAAGTAAATGTTGTGGCATGAAGACATGGTCTATTCTACAGAAAGATTTGTGCGGATTGGAGTAGAATGTAAAGTCTCGCCCTGTGGGGTGGACCTCCCGCCAAGTGTCACACAGCGCATAAGAGCCCAAAAGTGCACTGAACGCCCCTGGTTTGCCTGTCCCTGGCTCCCCTCCTCGGCCTGACATTGTGGGGACTGTCCTGTCCCCCTTGGGATCTATTACCAGGTTTGAGTCGCCCGCCAGGTATACCACACCTCTGGAGTGCTCCTTAACTACCTTAACCTCCTTAGCGGTGATCCCGAGCGTGACTCGGGGTTAATTTGTGCTGTAAGTAGCGTTAACCCCGAGTCACGCTCGGGATCAAGGAGCAGGGCGGCGCAGTCTTCTTACCTTCTCCCTGCGATCCAGCGATGTCCCCGCTGCGATCGCAGGTGAGAGCTGCGGCTGCGGCGTCCGTCGCACTTCCGGGTTCCGTCTCTGTGAGCCGCAGAGGCTCATGGGGGCGGAGCCGTGCGTCAGAGACAAATGTAATGGTAACGCTTTCGTTACCATTACATTTGCCTCTATCATAACGCCAGGGGGGGTTAAATAAATGGGACAGGAATCTAAGCTGGTGTGCGTTGGGAGTATAATACGAAACTACCGTGATTTCCACGTCATATATGGATCCAGACACCAGTACATAGCGGCCTGTCGGGTCCACTATCTCCTTATGGCAGACAAAGGGTAAATTTTTCCTGAAAGCAATTGTGACCCCCCGTTTCTTTTCTTTAAACATAGCATGATAGTGCAGGGGGAAGTGTCTGTTTAGGTACTTAGGGTGTGAATGGCGGGCAAATCTGGTTTCCTGCAGGCAAAGAATGTCAGCTCTGTTGGTTTTATAGAATTGGAAGGCCTTGTTCCGTTTGGAGGGAGAATTAAACCCCTGTACATTATGAGAGATTATTTTCAAACTATTGTGAGACATAGCCATACAGTGCAAGCGACACTATCATCCAGGGCGGACCAGGGACCCAGGGAGGGGGGGGGATCACCGGGGTAGACACACAGGAGGGCCAGGGTAGGGTGGGTATTGAAACCAATATTGAGGACAAACTGTAAAGATATAAACTATTGATCTGCATAATATTCATGAACAACAGTACCATTAACCGGGATGATACAAGGGGGCCCATCAGGACCAAGGCCGGAATTTCACCGCCCGTTCAAACGGGCCTATCAATAGAGGGAGGGTTATCACAACTCCTCCGTCTACCGTAATGCAGTAGTAGAAAAGTACAGTGGGGGTGTGTCCCCCAGGGCAGGCTAAGGACGACTATATTACTTAAGAAAATACTGACCGGTTGGATTCTCCCAACTGAGGGAAAGTCAGGACAAAACCCAAGAGATCTTAATACATCACTATAGAAAATGCATGAAAAAAATATAAAACCAACGGCTAACAGATTGAACAGCCAAAAGAGAGAACTTGCGCCTTAGGCGCATAACCTGAAGTGCTTGCAGCGCCGACTGCAGAAGAATCTGGCATCAAAGTCCCGGGCCGAAAGGGATTCACACTACGACCTGGAAATAAGGCAGACAACAGCGTTCCACGGAGCCAAAAACTGCAGAGGACGGAGAGGAAGAGCGTAGCTCTGCGTCCATCACCTTTGATTATTTTGTATGGGGTCCCAGTGAACCCGAGGTAGAGTAGGGGCTCTTTTCTTGTTGTCAAAGGAAGGTCTGTCCCGGGGTGGCCTGAGGGCGGTTCGCTTCCTGGATAAGGGGGGGCTGGAGTCTCGGCTCCCCGAACCCCCTGTGTCCATGGGTATAGCAAGATCTTTGAGAATATGGCACAGTTCGCTTAAGGAAGAGGCTGAATATTGATCCCCCTTGTATGCAAAGAGGACCTTAAATGGGAATCCCCATCTGTAGCTGACATATGCCCGCAGGGCTTCCAGGGCCGGCCTCATCTCCCGTCTTCTCTGTATGGTCTGGGGAGCCAAGTCCTGAAAAAGCTGATAGTTGTGGCCTTGAAAAGTTAGCTCCTTCTTCTCCCTTGCTGCCCGTAATAAGGCCTCTCTGGTGCGAAAATAAGTGGGTTTTAGGACAATATCCCGGGGCAGCCCATCCTTGCGTTTAGGCCCCAGAGCTCTGTGGGCCCGGTCCAGCTCCAACCTCTCTATCGGCAGGTTAGGGACCAATTCTTGGAACAAGGCCGTCACTGTCGCAGGTACATCTAGCACGGATTCCGGTAGGCCTCTGATGCGCAGGTTGCCCCTTCTGGCCCTATTTTCCAAATCCTCCAGTTTTAACTGTATGGCCTCAATGTCCCTGTCCCGGGATTGTATGGTGGTTAGGGTGTGCTCCATTTTGCTTTCTAGGGCCTCTGTTCTTTCCCCCAAGCTATGGATCTCCGCTTTCAGTGGGGAGGCCCATGCATCTGTGACAGCTTGTAGTTCCTGCTGTAGGAGCAGCTTGAACTTTGCTAGCAGGTTGGCGTCTCTGAGCTCAACTGGGTCTGGGGCTGGCTGAGCATGGTTCCCCGGTTCTAGGGACGGGAGTGGGGCGCAGGGGCTACGGGGGCCCGAAAAAAGGGAAGACTCACTGTTCGGCGGGCTGCTGCTTGATGGGCTGCTGATGGAATCTGCGTTGTCCATGTGAGGGAGCCTCGTAGGTGACACCGGGGCGCTGGATGGGCCACGTGTGGTGGTGGGGAGCGGGCTGCCAGCCCTGCTACTGTCGCTGCTGCCATTCGCCTCTCCCGCATCCCCTCCGCCGTTTCCCGCCAAACGCGGCCGCTGATCTTTCGCCATGGCCGCCCAGTCCAGAACTGGCGCGTCTCCTTCGTCGCAGCTTCTGACCGGGAGCACCTGCTGGCTGATTGCAGTCCCGTTCACGGGCTCTGTCTGACGAGCACCCGACTGGCGCTGCTGTTCTTGTAGGTTATATGCGTCGTCTCCCTCCGCCATCTTTGCTGGACCCGCTCTGCGCCTCGCACTATGTTGGTGCGTAGGCGCCGTCCTCCTCCTGCCTCCGCCTCCGCTTTTGCCCATCGGGATGGTGCCAGCCTCCGCAGGGTCTAGAAGCACTTTCTGAGTCTCCTGGCACCGGATTGCTCTAGGTAGCCGCCCTTTTGCCTGCCCGGGGTGCTGAGCTGAGCTACAGTGCGACCATCTCTCTCGGCAGCCAGCCACGCCCCCCAAAGAGTATCTTTAGAATGCAATCTTCAGAAGAGTATATACAGTCTAAAGAAGGCTGCTAGAGGATGATAGTGATCCAAAAAGATGGTTGCAATGTGCCATTTAGGCCTAAGTAATAATTCATAAAATGAAGAGAAGGGTACATTGTAAAATGGTAATAGCAGTTGTGGCCTTAAACCGGACCTTCACCATGATTTAATGAAAAGCCCAAACTCTTAAAAAACAATTCCTCAGCATCTAAAATTAATATATTTTACATGTTTAGTCACTAATTTATTATACTTTCCCCCACTGGGCTGCAACTCTGTTCGGGAATTTAGGATACGGGCGCCGCCATCTTGACTCAGAAGCATCACACTTACTGAGGAGAGGAGAGTGGGATAAGGTACAGGGGGGCGGGTTATAGCTGTGCTTTGCTCAGACAGAGCAGAGCTGGGGTCAGGGAAAGGTCAGCAGTCCCAGAATGCAGAGCAGCACAGTCACTTCCTGTTTGCAGGCACTTCCTGTTTGCAGGCTGCCTGCAAAAATGGCAGCTTCCATAAGCCGCCATCTTGGATGTTTAAAGGCTTATAAAATGCAGTAGATGCAGGTAGGATGATTTTTAATGTGAGCAATCTGTATGTACAGGGTGTGGGAAACATATAAGATAGACTCTTATTTAGAGTGAAGGTCCGCTTTAAGGTAAGAGAACAGACTTGTGACCGGAGGTTCCGGACATGTGTACACTGACTGCACGGAGGGGTCAAAATGTGGAGGAATGCCCCAAATCTCCCCCCCCCCCCCCCCCAAAAAAAAAATACTAAGAGAATCTGAAGTTCATCAGAAGTTCTCTGCTTTCACACCAGCAAGGGGGCATGCCTAGACTGGCCATTCACATATTCACCCATGACTGTCAGATATTGACCCCCCCCTTGATAAATTGTTTTGTCCCATTGAGTCCTCTTGAAACATGTTTACTCAGTAGTGATGTAAGTTGTTTTTTTCTTTATATATGAATACATTTGTGTATATATATATATATATATATATATATATATATAGCTATTTCTTTTATGTTTGTGTATAATCAAATAACAATTAAGAATTTAAGTAATCATTAGTGAAGCAATTAAAGTTGACCTAAAGTGATGATTAGTAAAGAGAGGTTTAACCCTTTAACTGCCAACCTACCTATTCTAGAGATTTGGCCACCCTCTGTTGCCAGACCGTTTTTCACTTTTTTGCTCTGTAACTGTGATTTTTTAAGTGATCTGGGCTTTAACAGGAAATGTCTTGTTTATTTGTTTAGTGTATTCTCAATATTTTTGAGTGAAATATGTGCAAAAAATAAAGCAAATCTATTTTTTACAATTTGCAGTGTTTTTGTAGACCCTATGGGACCCTATGTCATTTTTTTTATTAACGCTGTGTTACCCGTCACCCAGCAGCAGCAGGAGAGCAGAAGTGATCAGCGTGGGACACAGTGCTCTGGGGTGGATCGATGGGAGATAAGTATTAAAAAAAAATTTTCCTATTTTTTTTTTTTTTTTTTTTTACATTTAGCCCTTTGTGAATTGATAACGGATCTATGAGACCCCTATACCAGTTTACAAGGCTTAGGGGGCTGGCAAGTCACCTGTGGCTAGTGGGTGACTTGCCATTAACCACCAGCCCCCCCATTACCTGTCTCCCCAAGGCCCAAGGTGAGGCAGGTGGGCCCACGATCCATTTAGCCTGTGGGGGCTTGTAGCCTGCAGGGTGGGGGAGGGCACAGAGGCTGGCCCTGCTCCCTGTTCTACAAGCCCCCATAGCTGGTCCCTGGGCTGGTTATGCTGGGTAGGGAGGACCATTTTCCTATTGCATGGCATGACCTGCTTCAAGAAGTCCTTACGTATGGGATATTCCGCCACAAGGTGGCGCAGTGCACTGCAGAATTGTTGTGGCTCCTCCCGGCACCATATAAAAACAGGATCACCAATAGACCTCCCCAGTTTTTCCTCTGCAGTGATACTGCGAAGATAGAAGATGGCTCTCTATGTTGTGCAGGTGAGCAGGACAACCAAGCCTGCGGCCCTGCAAGTCTATTTCCACCCGTTTCCGGACCCTCTGTGCCTCCCAGCCTTGGCTGACGGATCGGGCGAGGGTAGAGGAGCACTAGGGTCAAGTGCTCAAGGAGCGCTGCTCCAAGCCGCAGACCCTGTACCACAAAGGGTAGCCGGCCATAGGCTTTATGGTGTGCCTAATGAGGGATGTGGAGTGCCTGTCCTAGCTTATGAGGGGGTGAGTGTTTTGGGTACTGTGTTCTGGTTATACCCCTTGTTTGCCTTGTTTGGTTTCTGGGGTCCCCCGTGGGGGGGGGGTGGCAGCGGCCGGCGCGGTCACGTGAGCGCCGCTTTTGTGCTCCTCGGGGGGGCGGGGCCAGGGGATGACGTGTATCGCGCCGTCTCCCCGCGGCCCGCCCCTCGAGGTTCTTCTGCCGGCGCCATTTTGAGCCTGCTGCACATTTGGGGCCCTTCGTCCTTCCTGAGCTACGGCGGTCATCGTTTACTGTGTCGCTTCCTCCCCTGTCTGGCGGCTTGGTGATCCTTCGGTCCCCTTGGTCCCTGAGTCCCTTTTGGGGGTTTTGTTTCCTTGGGGCATGGGCTGCTGGATGCTTATGTGCTTTTTACTTGACTTTCAGGCGGGACAACTGTGGGTTGTGGTTTTTCCCGGTTCTGCTCCTTACCCCCCCATCATCTCCCCCTTACTGGCTCTTCTGGGGGCATCCCGGGTGGCTTTTTATTAGCCCTTACCCTGTGCTGGCCTATTGTGCCTGTGTTAATCACCATATGGAGGCTTCTGGGGGATAGCGTGCTTGGAGGTCCTTCGGGGCGATCCCGGCTGTGTACCATGTACGGGGCATCCTCTTTGAGTGATAGTGCCGCGGTGTGTGTGCCGTGCGCCCAAGGTATTATTGCGGCCCAGACTGGGCTGCACACTTCCCTTCCCAGTTCTGCGCTCCCTTCAGGATCGCCTACCCCCCCAAGCCTGCATTTAGCCCCCAGTGAGGGGGATACTAGCAGGGGGTCACAATCGGATCTGGCACTTCGTGTGGCCAGTATTGAAATGCAGCTTGCCAGGTCTGTTCCAGGTAAGGCCTCTGGCAAGAAGCGGCACCTGGCTGCCACGTCCTCCCTCTTTGCTGAGGAGGATAAGGGAATTGATGCCCTTGGTGGCCGTTACTCCCTAGAGGAGGGGGAGCTTTTCCAGGACTCGACAGGGTACGACAGTGACCCTGGGTCTGCGTCCGGGGAGGATTCATGGCTCTCAGATGACACTGATAGACTGCTGTCTGACATTTTTGAAACCTTGCACATTGCCCCCCCCTGAGGTGGCTAAGAGGAAGCAGGGTGAGCTCTTTCGTCCTGATAAACAACGTCTGGAGTTCCCTGAGCAGGGCCATTTCTCTAATATGGTGCTCAAGGAGTGGGAACGTCCTAATAGATTGCCTGCGGTGCCCAAAGGGTTGGATAAGAGGTATCCCTTTCCTGCTGTCCTGGTCAAGCGATGGTCGTGTCCCCCTGAGGTGGATGCTCCCGTTCTAGGGCTGTCCAACACCTCAGTCATGCCTTCTCCTGACACTACTACACTGCGGGACAGCGCGGACCGGCGTATGGATCAGCTGGCCAGATGACGTCTGCGAGGTCACTTGAGCGCCGTTTTCGCGCTCTTTGGGGGGGGGGGGTGGCGGGGCCGGCGGATGACGCGTGTCGCGTCGTTCTCCCGTGGCCTGCCCCTCAAGGTTCCTCTGTCGCCGCCATCTTGCTTCTGCTGCGTGTCTGGGGCCCTCTTCATCCCTGGGCTGCGGCGGTGATTTCTGCCTGTGCCGCTTCCTCCGGTGGTCTGGCGGCGGGCGCTCCTTGTCCTGCTTGGTCCGTGAGTCCCCTCTGGCGTTCTTTTGTAGTCCTTGGGGCATGTGCTGCGGGATACTTATGTATTTTTGGTTATGTCTTTCAGGCCAGGGACACTCTGAGTCTGAGGAGATTCCTGGTTCCCTGAGGACATTGCTAATCTGTTGTCTCACATTTTTGAGGTTTTGCACATTGCCCCCCCTGAGGTGGCTAAGAGGAAACAGGGTGAGCTTTTTTGTGCTGTTAAGCAGCGTCTGGAGCTCCCTGAGCAGTCATTTCACTAATATGGTGCTCAAGGAGTGGGATTGCCCGCGGTGCCTAAGGGGTTGGATAAGAAGTATCCCTTTCCTGCTGATCTGGTTAAGCGATGGTCGAGTCCCCCCGAGGTAGACGCGCCTGTTCTTGGGTTGTCCAACACTTCAGTCATGCCTTCCCCTGACACTATTACACTGCGGGACAGCGAGGACCGGCGTATGGATCAGCTGGCCTGCCATGCCTTTGCATTTGTGGGGGCTGGGTTGCGTCCGGCCTGTGCCGCTGCCATAACTGCTATTGCTCTTAAGAGACACATCAAACGTCTCCTTGATGGCGCTACAGCTGGAAGGGATGAGTATAGGACCCTCTTGCTGTGCTCTGAATGTGTTGCCTTTATACTTTCTGCCATGGATGATGTAGTACGGCTGAGTGGTAGGGCCCCTGCTTTCTTGGTTGCTATGTGCCGCTCTGTTTGGTTGCGTCAGTGGGCAGCTGACGCTGCAGCTAAGAAGGCTCTCACTGGGCTCCCCTTTGTGGGGCTGCAGCTCTTTGGTGAGCGCCTGGATGTTTTAGCCAAGGATGGTAGGCTGCCTCAGCCTTTTCGGGGGCCATCCGCTTCAGTCTCCTCCTTTCGTACCCCCAGGTCGAGGGCCCTTCTTTTCAAGTACCCGCAGGGGTTCTTGGGGCCGTGGCAGATCCCGTGGTCATCCCGGTCTCTCATGGGATCCCAAGTCCAAACCTTCTCCCAAGCCTCCTCAGGCATGAGGAGGCGCCCTCACCCATGCGGGTGGGGGGGGGGCCTCGGCTCTTTGCTCACGTCTGGAGGCTCCGCGTCTCAGACCGGTGGATTCAGGAGGTGGTGTCCTCCTGTTTGCAGCCTGGCCGCCCCCCAGATTCATCAGATCCCGGATGCCTCACAACCCTCTGTCAGCTCAGGGGTTACGCCTTGCGGTTCAACGTCTGCTGGAGTCAGGAGTCATTTGCCTGGTGCCTTCCCAGGAACGGGTCAGGGTTTCTACCCCAACCTGTTCACGGTCCCCAAGAAGGACGAGACCCTTCAAGTCCAGGATGGGCCTCAGGGGCCCAACAGGATTGTCAGGTTCAAGCACTTTTGCATGGAAACCCTTCGCTCGGCTGTCAGTACCCTTCGCCCGGGCGACTTCATGACCTCCATGGACATCAAGGATGCTTATCTTCCACCACCTAAACCTATACCACCTGTTTGGGATCTAAATCTGGTGTTGTCTGCTCTGCAGGGTCCTCCCTTTGAGCCTATCAGTGGGGCTGCTTTGGCCATTATGACTCTTAAGGTGGCCTTCCTGGTGGGCATTGTCATGGACAACTCACCTTCAAGCCGGTCCCGCGGCGTCTGCAAGCGGCGTCTCCTTCTGGCGAGCGGGGCGAGCATACACGCCCCCTCACCACGTCGCCACCTCTCCTCACTGACAGTCCGCGAGCACCTCCAGCGACCTCCAGCGGCGCTGCAGGCAGCACGCCCGCCGGAGGCTTGATTAAAGGGTCAATGAGCCCTGAGTTTAGTAGGCCCATTGGCCAGTAGGTTGGGCGAAAAACGCCCTTTAGAGGGTTAATGGGCAATAAGCTCTAGGATCCAGTGTGCACCAATCACCATTATTATTATTATTATTGTTTATATAGCGCCATCAACTTCCGTAGCGCTTTACAAGTTAAGAATACAGACAAGGTAAAACATATAGCACAGAGAACAATACAAAATTAGATGCCACAGGTTAAAACCAAGTGTTGTGAGCACAGGAGACAATAGGGAGGAGTGCCCTGCCCTTGCGAGCTTACAGTCTAAAGGATGGGGGTGGAGACAAAGGGGGTGGGGTCACAAGTGGTAGAGCTTGAGTATGGCTGCATGTGCCATTGAAGGTTATAGTAGTTGCTTAAGCCAGGTCATATGCTTGTCTGAAGAAGTGAGTTTTGAGGGCGCTTTTAAAGGCTTGGAGTGATGGAGAGTGGCGGATAGAGCGGGGGAGTGCATTCCAGAGAAGTGGGGAGGCACGGGAGAAGTCTTGAAGGCGGGAGTGCGAGGAAGTAACCAAGGAAGAGGACAAGAGAATGTCAGAGGCGGAGCGGAGGTAGCGCTTGGGTTGGTAACGCTGGATCAGAGATGAAATGTAGGAAGGGGCCTGGTTAGAGAGAGCTTTGTAGGTTAGCACTAGAAGTTTGAACTGAACTCTATGGGAGACAGGTAACCAGTGGAGGGATTGACAGAGGGGAGTAGCACTGGAGAAGCGAGAGGAGAGATGGATGAGGCGAGCAACAGAGTTTAGAATAGATTGGAGGGGAGCCAGTCTGTTTGTTGGCAAACCACAGAGGAGGGTGTTGCAGTAGTCCAGTCGGGATATGACCAGGGCATGTACCAGCATTTTAGTGGTGACAGGTGAGAGGAAGGGACGGATGCGAGATATATTTTTGAGTTGGAGGCGACAGGAGGTGGCCAGGGAGTGAATGTGAGGTCTGAAGGAGAGAGAGGAGTCCAGAATGACACCCAGGCATCGAGCTTGAGGAGTTGCAGTTATTGTTAGATTATTTACAGAGATAGTGGTGTTAGAGAGGGGAGGGGAGTGAGATGGTGGGAAAATGACCAGTTCAGTTTTGTCCATGTTCAGTTTAAGAGAGCGAGATGTCATGAAGGAAGAGACGGCTGTTAGACAGTCAGGAAGGCGAGAGAGGAGAGAAGAGAGATTCGGGCCAGAGAGGTAGATCTAAGTGTCGTCTGCATAAAAGTGATATTGGAAGCCTAGCGAGGTTATTCGTTGTCCTAGACCAGAAGTGTATATTGAAAAAAGTAGGGGTCCTAGGACTGAGCCTTGTGGAACCCCAACAGATAGAGGCCGGGGAGAGGAGATGGTGTTTGAGTAGGATACACTAAATGTGCGGTGAGAGAGATAGGAGGAGAGCCAAGAGAGTGCGAGATCTTGGATTCCAAGAGAAGAAAGAATATTGAGAAGCAGAGCATGGTCGACAGTGTCAAAAGCAGATGATAAGTCGAGAAGAATGAGAGCAGAGTAGTGGCCTTTGGATTTGGCTAGTAGATCATTGGTGACTTTGGTGAGGGCCGTTTCGGTAGAGTGACATGAGCGGAAACCAGATTGGAGGGGATCTAGGAGGGCGTTTGTAGACAGATAGTTGGTAAGTTCTGTATAGACATGCTGTTCAAGAAGCTTTGATGAGAAAGGGAGCAGAGAGATTGGGCGGTAACTGGGGAGGGCAGAGGGGTCCAGAGAGGGTTTTTTGATAAGTGGAGTTATAACAGCATGCTTATAGGTGGAGGGAAAGGTACCAGTGGAGAGGGAGAGGTTGAATAAGGATGTTAGGGCTGGAATGACAGATGGAGACAGTTGAGGGATAAGGTGGGATGGAATGGGATCAAGGGAGCAGGTGGTCAGGTGAGCCTTTGAGACCAGGGAGGAGACACCTTGAGCAGTTAACACTGTGAAATGAGTTAATGAGTGGGACAAGGGGGATGTTGGTAGGAGAGAGGTGTTCTGGGGGGTGAAGCCACTTCGAATCCTGTCGATTTTGTCTTTGAAGTATGTGGCAAATTGCTCGGCCGTTAGGTGTGAGGATGGAGGAGGTGGCGGTGGGCGGAGAAGGGAGTTGAAAGTGTTAAATAGCTGTTTTGGATTCCGGGCCTGTGCCGATATGAGTGATGTGAAATATTCCTGTTTGGCAGATGAAAGGGCAGTCCTGAGTTCCTGAAGGGCTTTCTTGTATAACAGGAAGTCTTCCTTGGTTTTGGATTTCCTCCAATGCCGTTCAGCAGCTCGAGAATGCCGTTTCAATGTTGCAGTGTTAGTGTTAAGCCATGGTTGTCTTTTTTTGGCCTGAGGGCGACTGTAGTTAAGGGGAGCAACAGAGTCAAGGGCAGCAGTTAGTGTGTTGTGGTAGTATGAAGCGGCAGCGTCTACATTGGTAAATGAGGGCAGGGTGTGAAGGGGATGTAAAGCATCGGAGAGAGATTGAAGGTCTAGGTTTCTGAGGTTCCTGCGAAGTATTGCAGGTTTGTGTGCAGGCGGGGTAGCATTAAGGGAAGAGAGTGTTAGTGTTAGTAAGTTGTGATCAGAGAGGGGAAGTGGGGATGAGGCAAGACTGGATACAGAGCAGAGGTGAGTAAAGAGCAGGTCAAGCGTGTGTCCATCTTTATGGGTGGAGCTGGTAGACCATTGTTTGAGGCCAAAGGAGGTGGTTAGGGATAATAGTTTGGTGGATGCAGGGTTGTTTGTGTCAACGGGTATGTTGAAGTCCCCCATGATTATAGCTGGGATGTCAGAGGACAGGAAGTGGAAAAGCCAAGTTGAGAAGTGGTCCAGAAAGAGAGTGGCAGGTCCAGGAGGGCGATAGATGATGGCAATATTTAGGTGACAGCATACTCCTTCCCAACCAATCCCATCGGTTCCCTTCTAATAAAGCTTGGTTCCCCACAGTTGTTCCTTGCCCGTGATAGCGTGCTGCTGGGTATGATTATCTATATCTGTATTTTCCCGTTATTGATCTTGCTGTGTATTGACCATCCCGTGATTGCCGCTTGGACCGACCATTGCCTGTTTCTGACTACGATTTTGCCTGCTCCCTTGTACTGCGTACCCGTGACCTCCTGGCTTGACCCTTGGCTCGACTTTGACTACTCTTTCCTCTCATCCTTTGGTGCCGCGCTTGATTGGACTGATCTCCTGTGTATTACCCCTGCTTGCCCAGTCTCGTTCCTGGTTCATCCGCCTTCCTCCCCGAAAGTCCGCATCCTTTGTGATGCCAAGTCCTGGGGGCGACCGTGCCCGGTGAGGCGTGTAAAGCGTCCCGGCAGACAGGGCTTGTCTATAGGTGAAGCTAGCAGCGGAGATTGGGGGTTGCGGACTTACTCAGAAGGCGGGTGTTCCACGGGACCTGACTTTATCACGGGCCACAAAAAATGGAAGAACTAATGCAACAGGTTCAGGCTATGGCCACCACATCAATCAACTGGCCCAACGAGTGGCTACGCAGGAAAGTCGCCAACTACCTGCACCACTGGCACCTGTTTCCTCAGTCGAGTCGAAGGTTCCCAGGGGGAACGATCAAAGTTTTCTAATTTCAAAAACTCATGCGAGCTTTACTTCTGCCTGCGGAACGAGTGGACCTAGTCATCTCGCTTCTTCAAGGTGACCCACAGACCTGGGCTTTTGGACTGGCACCTACCGATGAGGCCTTACAGTCAGTCTCCGCCTTCTTTGCCGCCATGGAGGTCCTGTATGCAGACCCTGACCGGGCTTCTACGGCGGACTCTAAGTTACAGAGTCTAAAACAAGGGAAGCGGTCGACCGAAGAATACAGCGAGTTCCGTCGATGGGCCATCGACTCCCAATGGAACGACCCAGCCCTGTGCAGTCAGTTCAGAATCGGGCTCTCAGAAAGTATTAAGGATTATTTAGTTAATTTCCCGCAGCCAAAGAGTCTTGATGAGTACATGCAGCTGGCCATCAGAGTGGATAGACGCCTCAGAGAGAGACATGTAGAAAAAGTTAAAGACCAACCATGGGGTCCCCCTCGTCAAGAATTCAGTCCTAGGGGTGCTGCTGCCTCTTCTTCTTTGGCACCCGAGGAGCCCATGCACATTGGCGTGACTCACCTCTGCCAGGCGGAGAAGATAAGATGCAGATCGCAAGGGCTTTGCTTGTACTGCGGAAACCCTGGTCATTTTGCCAAGAATTGCCCTAACAATTCGGCGGCGGGAAACTACAGCGCCTAGATCCGGTTGAGGGAACTCATCTAGGCGATCAGGTACCACTCCCTCACATAATTGGATTGCTTTTACCAGCTATGGTCTCTTGGGGCCTTTCCAAGATGTTTGTCACCGCCTTCATTGATAGTTGGGCGGCCGGCAACTTCATGGATAGGTCGCTTGCATCCACTTTAAATATCCCGTTGATCCCCCTAGAAAATTCACTTCGGGTCCTGGCTGTCAATAACGAACCAATTGTGAGAGGGTTGGTTTCCTACAAAACCCCTCTTGTGAATTTAGTGGTGGGTTCCTCCCATGCCGAGAAGATTGAATTTTTTATTTTAGAGAGCCCTGTATCTCCTATAGTACTAGGATGTCCATGGTTAAAGGCCCACAACCCGGTTGTTAATTGGGCATCTCGGGACCTGGTTAAAAGGAGTCCACTTTGTTTGGATCATTGTTTTTGTACCGCCCTAAGATCGACTCGTCTCACTTGAGGGCTTACCTCCGGCCTATGCAGATTGGGCAGATGTTTTCTCTGAAAAATCCGCTGACTCTCTTCCTCCACATAGGGCCTACGATTGTCCCATCAATCTGCTTCCAGGTACCATGCCCCCTAGGGGGAACATTTACTATCTCACCCGATCAGAAGAGACACCATGAAAGATTACGGAGAATCTCAAGAAAGGATTCATCCGTCCCTCTACCTCCCCTGCTGGTGCTGGGTTCTTCTTTTTGTCGAGAAGGACGGTGGTTTACGTCCCTGTATTGATTATCGGGGACTAAACAAGATCACGGTTAAGAATAGATATCCGTTGCCTTTAATCGACGATCTCTTTAATCAAGTATCTGGGGCACAGGATTTTCTTAACTTGATCTTAGAGGGGCGTATAACCTAATTCGCATACGCCAGGGAGTTTGGCATATTGCCTGTTCTCCCGTAATCTTTGTAACACTGCCTTTTACATGCTGGCGGTGTTCTAGCACCGAACGGGAGAAAATGAGTATATCATCTAAATAGACCACCATAAATCGGCCCAAGTAAGTTCTCTTCGCTTATGTCTTTCAGACGGGTCAAACTCTATTGGTTTCTCCTGGCCCACTCCCTCTATTTGGTTATTAAACTTGTGAGGCCTAGTGTGTAAATTACTCCCACTTCCCTAGCGGGTTATTGGGGCATCCCGGGTTGCTTTTATGGCGTGAATCCCTATCGGCCTATGTGCCGCTATAATCGCCATATGGAGGCGTCTCAGGATAATGTGCTCGGGGTTCCTTCGGGACAAGCCCGGCTGTGTGTAGCTTGTGGGGTGTCCCCTACTAGTGCTGACAATGTGCGGGTCTGTATACCTTGTGCCCAGCAGGTGCTTGCGCTGCAGCCTGGTTTACCAGTAGCTGGGCCTGCGCCACGTATGACTTCACCTACTCCCCCAAGCTTAAATTTGACTCCTAGTGAGTTGCATACCAGTGGGGATTCTCAGCCTGATGTGTCTTCCAGACTGGCTAGTGTTGAGAAGTTGATTGCTAATACCTTGGTGCGTAAGGCCTCTGCTAAGAAGCGGCACTTGACACCTGATGTCACTCTTTTCCCTATGGAGGCTGATGAGTTCTTGGAGCTGTCTGGTTATACCCCCTTGGAAGAAGGGGAGTTATTCTCTGACTCTGGGTCATCTGATGAGAGGCCCAGGGGTCATGATGATTCTGGCTCTGATCCCTGGTCCCCAGATGATACTGATCTGCTGTCTATCTCTCCCCCGGTTGCGGCCCCCAGGCAGCAGGGGGAATTGTTTCATACGGCTAAGCCACGTTTTGAGTTTCCTGAGCAAGCCCATTTTAATAACCTCGTGCTCAAGGAATGGGAGCATCCCAGCCGGCTCCCAGGGGTCCCTAAGAGTTGGGATAAGAGGTATCCCTTTCCTGCTGATGTGGTAAAGCGTTGGTCATCCCCTCCAGAGGTGGATGCCCCAGTCCTAGGGTTATCTAACACATCTGTCATACATTCCCCTGACTCTACTACGCTGCGGGATGGTGAGGACCGGCGTATTGATCAGCTGGCGTCCCATGCTTTTGCCTGTCTGGGGACGGCGCTGCGCCCGGTCTGTGCCTCTGCCATTACATCTGTGCCTATTAGGACCCTGCTTAGAAGTCTCTTAGAAGGTGCTCCTGATGATGTGTCTAGTGAGGAGTTTAATGCACTCTTTCGTTGTGAGGTTTTTGTGACTTATGTCCTCTCTGCCTTGGATGATACCATTAGGATGTGTGGCAGAGCCTCTGCCCTTATGGTGGCTATAGGCCGCTCGGTTTGGCTGCGACAGTGGGCAGCTGACAACCCTGCCAAGAAAGCTCTCACTGGTTTTCCCTTCAAAGGACTACGCCTGTTTGGGGACCGCCTGGACCTGTTTGCTAAGGGAGGCAGGTTACCCCAGCGCAGGCGGCAGTCTCGGCCCTTTCGGGGCCAGGGCTCCTTTTCTTCCTCCTACCGTGGAGCCAGACAGGGGAGGGGGGTCTCCCTTACCGGGGCCCGAGGAGATTTCTGGGGAAGGGGCAGAGGACGGGGACGCCCTGGCTCATCCTGGGGTTCCAAGCCTAAGTCTTCTCCCAAGCCCCCTCAGGCATGAAGGGGCGCCCTCACCCATCCGGGTTGGGGGATGGCTTCAGCATTTTGCTCACGTCTGGAGGCTTCATGTCTCAGACTGGTGGATTAACGAGGTAGTGTCCTCCGGTTACAAGTTAGTTTGCTGTCTGCCCCCCCCAAGATTCATCAGATCCCGGATGTCTCAGGACCCCATGTCGGCTCAGGCTCTAATTCTGGCGGTGCAGTCAGGCCCATCCTGGACTTGAAGATCCTCAACAAATTTGTCAGGTGCAGGCACTTTCGCATGGAAACTTTGCACTCTGCTATCTGTTCCCTACGTCCAGGGGATTTCATGACCTCTGTGGACATCAAGGATGCTTACCTTCATATTCCTGTTTTTCCAGGTCATCAAAGATTCCTCAGGTTCGCTCTGGAGAATCAGCACTACCAATGTGTGGCATTGCCCTTCGGTCTCACTTCAGCTCCTAGAGTGTTCAACAAGGTGCTGGCAGGAGTGATGGCTCTGCTCAGGTCTCGGGGCATTCGCGTTCTGCCCTATTTGGACGACATTCTCATCACTTCTCAGTCCCTCCAACAGGCAGAGCTGGATACTCAGCGAGTAGTGTCCACACTGGGGTCATTTGGCTGGGTGATCAACCATCCTAAGTCTTCCCTGTCTCCCTCCTTGGTGACACCCTTTCTGGGAAAGAATCTGGATACAGTTCAAGCAAGGATTTTTCTTCCTCAGCAGAAGGTGGACAGTCTACTGGTGCAAGTTCAGTCCCTGCTCTCTTGCCCTCATCCCTCCATCAGGCAGGGAATGCAGCTGGTGGGCCTGATGGTGTTGTGCTTCGAGGCGGTTCCTTATGCACCGTTTCACATGAGGCCTCTGCAACTCCACCTCTTGTCAGTATGGGACAAGGATCCCGCGTCCCTGGACCAGGTCCTTGTTCTCTCCCCCCTAGCCAGGCGGTACCTCTCGTGGTGGCTGGACTCCAGGAACCTGTTGGCGGGCAGATCCTTTCTGGCCCCCTGCTGGGAGACGGTCACCACGGATGCCAGTCTGACGGGTTGGGGGGGCTTCTGGAAGTCCCTCCAGTTCCAATGACGGTGGCAACATTCTGGAACTAAGGGTGATCAGGTTGGTGCTGGCTCACCTGACCCACCACCTTCGGGGCCGGCCTGTTCAGGTGGGCTCAGACAACCAGACAGCGGTTGCCTACATCAATCATCAGGGGGGGACCCAGAGCAAGGGGGCACTCAAGGAAGGGTCCTGGGCGGAGGGCAATGTTCCCTGCATATCTGCTGTGTACATTCCAGGGGTGGAGAAACTGCAGGCAGACTCTCTGAGCAGGGGGACCTCTCGCCTGGGAGAATGGTCCCTCTGCGAGATGGTGTTTTACCGTTGGGGCCAACCAGATGTGGATCTGTTCGTGTCACAACCACAAGCTCCTGGCCTTTGTCTCCCTGTCCCAGGACCCTCTGGCCTTGGCAACAGATGCTCTAGCAATGTCATGGCAGGACTTTAAGCTCCTGTATGTCTTTCCCCCATTCCCTCTGTTGGGCAGAGTTCTTCGCAAGATAGCTCAGGAGGGGGTGCCAGCTATCCTGGTGGCTCCCAGGTGGCCAAGAAGAGTGTGGTTTGCAGACGTGGTGCAGCTGGCAGTAGATCAGTACGCTCTGCCCAGGGTGCCAGACCTGCTCACTCAGGGTCATTTACGCCATCCCAATTTACAAACTCTGGCTTTGATGGCCTGGCTGTTGAAACCTCTATCTTTTTTTTTTTTAATATTCTTTTTTTTTTTATAAGTACATTGCAGCAAACAAATACAGTACAGGACACGGCGGAAAAAATAGGGGGGAGGGGACAGGGGAAGCCAGGTCGCACGCCCAGCAGAGATAGCACAGATCAGCAGTTCTTGCCCAATATAATCGGTACTTCGTGGCTACCACCTAGGGCGGTAGGCACTCTCTCGACGTGTTGGCTACTGCCTATATCGTTAAGACTCCAGGTGATTGCCATTCTCCTCGGTGCTGGGGAGCCTGGAGGTCCGTCTCACCCACTTCCGCGTGTCGAGTCAGGGGAGGGGGGCACACAAGGGGGGAGACTGGGGAGGAGGGGTGAGGAAGACAAGGGGGGAGGGGCAGGGGGGAGGAGGCAGACTAAAGCTATGCAGCAAACCCCCGGTCGCGGACAGCGCCCCCGAGGCACGAGTTCGACTTTGTCCCGCGGGACCCCGTCTCTACTACATCCCACTCGATCCAGGCAGCGTGCACGCAGCCCATGGCTCGGTCAGCCATATAGCGCTCTAAACCCCTCCGACTCCTGGAACACTAACCAGGACATCCATATGGTCCTGAACTGTTCCTCTCTGTCGTGGAGCGACAGCGTAAGATCCTCCATCTCACAGATATTAAGCACTTCACCTAACCTGTCCCTCACAGATGGGGCGCTACCCCGCGTCCAACATCTGGGGATCAATTGTTTAGCTGCGTTAAGTAAATGGACCCGCAAGGTTTTTTTGTATTTCCCAACCGGATGTTTTGTCAAATGGAGTAGGACCTGGGCCGGATCCTCCTGCATATCCACCCCAGTAACCTGCGTGATGATGGGCAAGATCTCTCCCCGGAATTCTCTGATCTTGGGGCATGTCCAGAATATGTGGAACATCGTGCCACGCTCAATGCCACATCTCCAGCACTTTGGGTCTACTGCTGGGTACATCTTACTAAGCTTCTCAGGAGTGTAATACCAGCGCGTAAGAATTTTATAGTTCGTCTCCTGCACCTTCGAGGCTACTGAGGACTTATGTGCTAATGTAGACATTTTTTCCCTCTCCGTCTCTCTTAGGGATCTACCCAGGTCCCTTTCCCATTCTCCCCAAAAGGCCGGGGGGACTGTCCGCACGTTTATTAACAGGGAGTACAGCCTGGAGATTAAGTGCGGGTACAGCTGCCCCGCTAGGCAAATCCTCTCGAATTCTGTCGGTCCTCTACACAAATCTCTTCTAAACCCTAATTGGGACAGGAAGGATTGGAAGCGCAGGAGAGTCCAGGGGTCTAGCCTATCATTCTCCCACCTAGTTCTCAGATCCGCCAGAGAGACCCAACCCTCTCTGCCTATCGGATCACCACTTCTCAACTGAGGCAGGTTCCCCCACTCTCGCAGGTCTGCTCTGAAGGGGCCTGACCGTAACAGGGGGTTACCAACGACCGGCACCACTGGGGAGGGCCAGGGGGAGAACTCCGGACGCTCTCTGAACTCCCTGAAAACTCCCAGGGTCGCCCCAATGGTCGGATGAGCCCCCGTCTCCGGAGTGGAGGGTGACCTGTTCCACACCAAACTCTCCAGCCGGGCGGGGATCATAGCTAACTCTAATTGGACCCATCTTTTAGATGCTCGGCAATTCTGCCACTCACATATTCTTTGCAGATGTGTGGCTGCCCAGTACATCCTCACATCCGGTAGCGCCATGCCCCCTGCATGCTTGGGGTCTACACAGTAACTGCAACTTCAATCTCGCCCTCCTCTTGCCCCAAACAAACCCTAGTAGTGCGCTATTTATTTCTCGGAAGAAGCGTAGCGGGATGCGGATCGGGAGAGCCTGGAACAGGAACAGCAGCCTCGGGAGAATAGACATTTTAATAATGTTAACCCTACCCATCCAGGAGAACGCAGGGCGGTCCCAGGTCTCTAAGTCTGCCTTGATTCTCTGTGCCAAAGGCCAAAAGTTCAGGGCCAGGACATTTGACAACTGGCTAGGCAGGTGTGTGCCGAAGTATGGAATAGAGGACCTTGCCCACTTAAATGAAAATGACTGTTGTATGTTTCTTACCGTCTCACCAGGAAACGAGACATTCAGGGCCACTGATTTATCAACATTTATTTTGAGGTAGGACAGCCTCCCGTACATCTCGAATTCCCTCATCAGGACTGGGACCGACACTGCAGGGTTTGTGACAGAAAAGAGCATGTCGTCTGCATAAGCAGCGACCTTGTGTGTGCCATCTACCAAGTCTACCCCACGAATGTCACTGTTGCCTCTAACCTTGCAAAGGAACGGCTCTAGCGACAGGGCAAAGAGCAAGGGGGATAGCGGACACCCCTGTCGGGTCCCATTCCGGATGAGCACCGGCTCAGAATGTAAGCCATTTATCCTGACCCTGGCCGACGGGATGGTATATAAGGCCTCACTCAGCAGCCTCATCCTATCTCCTAGGCCTATATGCCGGAGGGTTTCCCGGAGGAAAGGCCAGCTCACCCTATCGAAGGCCTTCTCCGCATCCGTGGATAGGAGCATGGCAGGGGTATCGGTGGCCTTGACCCCCGTGTATCACATTAATGGCTCATACCACATTATCCCTGGCTTCCCTGCCCAACACGAACCCCGTTTGATCAAAATGCACTAACTGCGCCACTACAGGGGCCAATCTAATGGCCAGGATTTTCGCATATAGTTTGAGGTCCGTGTTTAGCAGGGAAATGGGGCGGTAGCTCTTGCAGGACAGTGGATCTTTACCTGGTTTATGTATTACTGAGATGTGGGCCTCCAGATCCCTCCCCGAGAACATGCCGGGGGTCTCCCGCTCCGTTATCGTGTTCCAGGCTCTCACCAATCGGGGACCCAAAAGCGCAACAAAAGACTTTATAGTATTTGACGGTGTATCCATCCGGCCCCGGAGCCTTTCCCGTCGCCGAGAGTCTAATCGCCTCCGCCAGCTCCTCCATGCTAATTGGATCCTCCAGCGTCTCAGCCACCTCCCGTGGTATCACCGGCATCTCCGAGCCCTCTATATATGCCCTGATCCTCCTCGGGAGCGTCCGCGCATCCCGTCCACCAGACAGGTCATACAGCCCGGCATAATATGCCTGGGATGTTGCTGCAATTTTTTTGGAAGTGTGCTGCTTCTGTTGAGAGCCGTCCATGATTTCAGATATATCATTTTGGGTGTATTGCTGCTTAAGGGCTCTCGCTAGTAACGTGCCACTTTTGTTCCCATGCTCGTAATATCTACGCCTGCATTTCTTGATCACGAACTTAGCCTTCTGTCTAAGCAGTGCATTGAGGGCCTCCCGGGCCTGTGTCAGCTCCCCGAGTACCCCCGCTGCCTCTGTCTGTTTGTGAGTCAGCTCCAGGCGCTTAACTCTCTCCGTGAGCTGCTCTAGCTGCTTCATTCTTTCCCTCTTTAACCTAGACGCATGGCTGATCAGGACCCCTCTAATAACGCTTTTGTACGCCTCCCATAACACCAATGGCGACACCTCTCCATTATCATTACTGCTAAAATATGCTTCTATTCCTTCCCTGACTGCTTGGACTACTACTTCATCCTGCAGTAGGGACTCATTGAGTCTCCATGTCAATGGGGGAGGGGGTCTGTCAGTGAGATTCAGTTCGAGGGAGACCGGGGCATGGTCCGAAAAGGAGGTTGGAAGGATCCCACTATCTGTCATCAGGCCCAGCAGGCTGTGCGAGACCCAGAAGTAGTCTATCCTGATGTATGTCCCGTGCACCCTCGAGTAGAAGGAGTAGTCCTCACCGCAGGATTCCGCACCCGCCACGTGTCCACCAGCTGCATGCCATGAAGCTTTTTCCTTAGAGTTCTCAACGCTAGGTGGGATACCGCCGATCTGCCCGTTGAAGAATCTAATAGTGGTTCCATGGCCAGGTTAAAATTGCCCACCAGGACTATTTCTCCTTCAGCAAATTCCTCAATCTTATTCAGTGTGTGTCTAAGGAACTGAACTTGACCCTGATTGGGGGCATATAAGGACACCAGGGTGTAGATTTTTCGGCCAAGGAAACATTTCACCATCAGGAGCCACCCAGACTCATCCCCCCAGGAATCCCGCAGTGTGAACGGAACCCCACTCGCTATCATGATCGCCACACCCTTCCTTTTGGCGTCCGCGGCGCAGCTGGTGAGCACGTGTGGGAACAGCCGGCTACATAGCCGGGGGGCCCCCGACCTCTTAAAATGTGTCTCCTGAATAAAGGCGATTTTTGCTTTGAGCCTCTGCAGCTCCTGTCCTAGGATCGTCCTCTTCTCCGGGGAGTTGAGGCACTTCATGTTCATAGAAATTAACTTCATTGCGGACATATCTCAGCAGCCATCGCAATTCTACCAGTCCACGATGCCGCCCCGAGATCTCAACACGTCACCTCCCCCCGGGGTAACTGTACAGGACAACGGGTAGGGACTGGGGGGGAAGAGGGGGGTGGACCAAGGGGTGGGAAAGAGGGGAGACTTGTATGTATGGGGATACGAAGGGGGTGGGAAAAAACAGGTAGGTAAAAACTAAACGACAACAAGACTACCGGAGTAGTCAACCGGAGGAAAACTCACAGAGAGCCTCCGTAACTGGTGCTACTTTTTATTCCCCTCCACTCCTCCTCCTCCAATCGGAGCCCGTGAGCGGTGGTTCCGACAGGCGTTGCGTTTCCCCGTCTGTGCAGGTCAAATGTCCTACACAGAGGGGGGCACCAAGTTTTCGTGGGGGGGGGGGGGGTGGAGGATCAGAACACGGAGCAGCAACGAGGGAGCCGCACTATTTCTACAAATATCGAATGTTGCAACCCAAGGCGTGGTTAGTAAGGGGGAGCGCAGTAGAAGCGCTTCATGATACAGTCCAACCTGCGCCTGGAAGAGATGAACCGCAGTAACTCTGAGGGGGCCGGCAGCGGGGGCCACAGGCCCGCCACCACCCACCCCAGCCGGACCCAACCAACGTATATTTGCAACTCACGAGTCTCGGCGGGTCAGGAGGACCCACCCGCCCAGCCACCAACACTCCCCCCAAGCCAGGGGCGAGGATACAGGAACGGATGCCCCGCAACAGGAGACACGATGCATCCCCAGAGCGCGAGTCAGTAAGGGTGACTGAGCCGGGTGTGCCCCCCCGAGCCCAACCTTAACTTATCGTTGTATCCCATGGCGTTAGTGATGGGGTGGGGGACAATAGAGGTGCGCCATTATACAGCCCAGCCAGAACACGGAACATGTGCGTACATGAACCCACAAAAGAACAGCAACCAGGGCCGCAGGCAGGCGACCACCCACTCAAATAGAAACTTACAACTTCTATAACTGTAATTCAGGGGCCCGACGGGCCAGGGGCCCCCGCCCAGCCCCCCCCCCCCCCCCTGTCAATGTTAAGGGGAGAGGATGGATGCCACAGAGTGTCCTCCTGAGGTAACTCAATGAGGGCAAATGAGCCGGAAGCAACCCCCCATTAGTTCCAGGGGTTGTGGGGTCCTCGGGAGGCTCACACCCCCATCAATGTCTTGGAGCTGGGAGCTATTCGGTTGGTATTGTCACGCTTGACGCATCACCTCCAGGGTTTACCGGTTCAGGTTCGATCGGACAATCGGACTGCGGTCGCTTACATCAATTCACCAAGGAGGGACTCGCAGCAGGAGTGCCTTCAGGGAAGTTTCTCTGATTCTTGCATGGGCGGAGAGCAATGTCCCATGCATCTCAGCAGTGTACATTCCGGGAGTGGAAAACATGGAGGCGGACTCCCTGAGCAGGGGATCCTCTCGCCGAGGGCAATGGTCTGTCGACCACAAGGTATTCTGGTCCCTTTGTCACAAGTGGGGGATTCCGGAGGTGGATCTCTTTGCCTCACGTCACAATCACAAGCTTCCTGCATTTGTGTCTCTTTCTCAGGATCCTCTGTCCCTGGCAGCGGACGCCATGTCTCTTGCCTGGAGGGATCCGGGGTTCCTGTACCTGTTTCCCCCCTTCTCCATGGTAGGCAGGGTGGTGCGCAAGCTGTCCCAAGAGGGTGCGCCAGCAATTCTGGTGGCCCCATGGTGGCCAAGACAGTTTTGGTTCGCAGACGTCGTACGGCTGGCAGTAGATCAGTACAGATTGCCTCTGTTTCACTCAAGGTCAACTTCGTTACCCCAATTTACAAACGCTGGCTTTGACGGCGTGGCTGCTGAAACCTCCATTTTAAAGGAAGAAGGTTTGTCTGATTCTGTGATTCAGACACTTGTCAGGGCTAGGAAGAGATCTTCCTCTAACATCTACTACAGGACTTGGATGTCCTATATTGATTGGTGTGAGGCTAGGGCCTTGCCTTGCAGGGTGTTTTCGATTCCTAGGATTTGGGATTTTCTTCAGCACGGTCTGGACTTGGGGTTCCAGCTTAGTACCTTGAAAGGGCAGGTCTCTGCCCTGGCGGTCTTCTTTTATAGTTCCTTTGCTCTTCATCCTTTGGTTAATACCTTTTTTCCAGGGGGTCACTCATGTGCGGCCCCCTCGAAAGCCTTTGTTGCCTGTTTAGGATTTGAATTTGGTTCTGTTGGCCCTCCAGGGGCCTCCCTTTGAGCCGGTGCAGGATGTTGCACTTTCTATGCTCACTCAAAAGGTTGCCTTTCTGGTGGCTTTTACCTCTGTTAGACGTGTCTCTGAGTTGGTGGCTCTGTCGATTCAGGCTCCTTACTTTGAAAGACACCAGGACAAGGTGGTCTTTCGCTTTAAGCCAGATTTCCTTTCTAAGGTGGTTTCTGCCTTCCATCTCAATCAGGATGTGGTTCTCCCTTCCTTGAGTTCTAAGCCTAGCAATGACAAGGAGGGGGTTCTGCACTCTTTGGATTTGGTTCGTTTGAAGTACTATTTGGTGGCTACTTCTCCCTTTCGTAAGACGGACGCCTTGTTCGTGGTGCCCTCCGGGCCCAGGAAAGGTTTGGCGCCCGCCAAGTCTACCATTAGTAAATGGATACGTCAGGCCATTGTTGGGGCCTATGCTGCCAAGGGGAAGGTTCCTCCTTTTCGGATCACTGCTCATTCTACTCGTGCTGTTGGGGCTTCCTGGTTTTTTTAGCACCAGGCCTCTGTAGAACAAGTTTGTAAGGCTGCTACCTGGTCTTCTGTTCATACTTTTTCCAAGTTTTATAAGGTTGATGTGCGGGCCTCAGCGGATGCTGTTTTTGGCCGCAAGGTTCTGCAAGCTGCAGTGGTTTAAAATTGTGCATTATTGCCTTGTTGGGATCCCCACCCTTGTTGGGCACTGCTATTGGATGTCCCATATGTCATGAATATTGGAAGCGGGGTGTGTGACATACTTGGAATAATACCATTTTGTGATTACTCAACAGTAAAATGGGTATTATAAGTATGTCACACACCCCGCTTCATCCCGCCCTTTTTGTGTATTCTGTATCCTTTATATGGTGAACCGTTTATTGTTGATGTTTTTGTATTGGCTCTTCCTGGTCCCCTTACTGCTTTCCTATACTGGGTAATGTGTGGGAGGTCCCAGGTATTTATGGACTGGGAGGGGCTCTCTTTTTTTCCTGTCATCTCTGCAGAAGTTCGCCCTCTACTGGTTATAACCCATATGTCATGAATATTGGAAGCGGGGTGTGTGACATACCCATTGTACAGGTGAGTAATCTCAAAATGGTATTTTTCTGCCTAAGGTCGTGTCTACCTTTCATCTGAATCAGGACATTGTTCTTCCTTCCATGTGCCCTAATCCTAGTAACGCTAAGGAGAGGGTTTTGCATTCCTTAGATGTGGTTAGGTGCCTGAAGTACTATCTGGTGGCTACTGCACCTTTCAGAAAAACTGATGCTCTTTTTGTGGTCCCTTCTGGTCCTAGTCAGGCTGTGATTCAGGCCTATTCTGCTAAGGGGAAGAATGCTCCCTTCCACCTTACTGCTCATTCCACTCGTGCTATTGGTGCCTCTTGGGCTTTTCAGCACCAGGCTTCTGTTGAACAAGTTTGCAAGGTCGCTACTTGGTCTTCTGTTCATACCTTCTCAGGAAGTTTTACAAGGTTGATGTTAGGGCTTCATCTGATGCTGCTTTTGGCCGCAAGGTTCTGCAGACGGCAGTGGTCTGACCTGTCTGTTGTTACCTTTGGGTTCCCACCCTACTTTATGGACACTGCTATTGGATTTCCCAAGTGTAATGATTTTTATCTGGAGCAGGACATACTGTATACTAAGAACAATACAATTCTGTGATTATTCACCTGTAGAATTGATATTATGAGTATACAGTACGTCCTGCTCCACCACACCCTTGGTTTGCATTATCATTGGATCCCCTGTATGGTGATTGTTATAGTTACTGGTTGTTTCTGTTATCTTTCTCCCGGCTTCTCGTTAACTGCTTTTCAGTGCTGTGGATTTGTGGGAGGTCCCGGGTATTTGAGGGGCCGGGAGGAGCCAATTTTCGTGGTCTCTGCAGTCCAGCGCCCTCTGGTGGAGTAATACCCAAGTGTAATGATTCTTATCTGGAGCAGGACGTACTGTATACTCATAATATCAATTCTACAGGTGAGTAATCACAAAATTGTATATTCTAAGCAGACAGCACGTCCTGCTCCAGACATAGTCCTTACATGTGGGTATACCTCCGCCTTCAGCGCCGTGCACTGCAGAATCATGAAGAAAACAAGCTCCTCCCGGCCCTACATATACCGAGGGACCTCCCACAAATCCCCAGATTTCTCTGCAGTGCTGAACTGCGAAGACATGAAGTATCACGCTCTCGCAGGCGAGCAGGACTTTACAGCCCGAGGCCCTGCGGGACTATTTCCACCCGTCCTCTCTGTGAAGAATATGCCTCCCAGCCTGGGCTGTGTTGGTCGGGTGAAGGTAGGCAGCACCTCGTGTGCTTAACGGAGCCATGCTCCACCGCAATCCCCATCCATGGGGTAGGCGGTTTAGGCTGATGGTGAGCCTCTAGTGGATGCCCCTCCCGCATTATTGCCCCGTGTAGCGGTGGACCCTGTGTAAGGGTCGCCATCCTCCCTCATTCCCCAACTAGTTAGTAGGAAATGAAAAGGGGGGGGGTATGTGTGTGGTGGTCCCTGTGTACCAGTATATCACGCTTATGGCCTTATTTCTGCCCTTCATTAACATTGAAATGTCAGAGCCGCGCTGCTTGCTCTTTATTTGGTTTTCGGCTACCGCCGTATGTCTTATGCACAGTTTGCTGCGTTGTCTAGATGCTGTGGCGCCTTTTCCTTACTAGACGTAACGGTTTTTCTACAAATCCTTAAGCGTGTGATTGTATCCTTGCTTTGCTGTTACCTCGGCGCGACCCTTCGGAGTGGGCGGGGACTTGAATTGGCGCGCTCCGCATCATGGCCGAGCATCGGCCCGCCCTTCGAGGTTCGCTGGGTGCCATTTTGCTGATCTTCGCGCGCGTGGTGGCGGTTTCCCTCCTCCCTTGGTCTGCAAGTGCCCTCGCGGGTGACTCCTTTATATGTTTTCCAGCTGCGCATGGCTCTGACACCCATTCTTCTCCTTATGTCTTTCAGACGCTAAGATTCCGGTGGCATCCCCCGGCCTTTTTTATTCTCCCACATTCCTAGCGGGTCTTGGGGCATCCAGGGTCGCTTATAGCATAAATCCCTGCTGGCATATTGCTTTGATAATCACCATACGGAGGCATCTCAGAATTATGTGTCCGGGGTCCCGCGGGGACAAAACTGGCTGTGTACTGCGTGGGGACCACCCCACGCTGACGCTGACAGAGCACGGGTCTGCGGACCTTGTGCTGAACAAGCACTGGCCCTGCAATCAGGTTTACCAGTGGCTGCACCTTGCGTCAATACACCTGTCTCCCCTTGTTTAAATCTCACTCCTGATGAGTCGCACTTGAGCGGGGATGACCAGCAGGTGGTGCCGCGCAGGCTACCTACGGCTGAGCAGGTGATGCCTGGTTGGCGGAGCGCTTGGGCGCTGGAAAGAAGCGGTCCCTGACGCTTCCTGGTTCTATGTTTCCCAATGAAACTGAAGAGTCTGCTGCTATGCAGGTCCTTGATCCTTCTGATGAAGGTGGACTGTTCTCAGGTTCCGGTTCCTCAGACGAGATACCTTGGACCCGTGATAATTCTGGCCCTGGTTCCTGGGGCCGGTGTGACACTGATAAATTACTTGTAAAAGATCTTTGGAGTACTGTCCATCTCTCCTCCGGGAGAGTCTCCCAAGCCCAAGAGGGAGAGTTTCCACACGGCGACGCCGCGCTTGGAATTTCTGGAGCAGGATCATTCCAGGCTCTTATATCTAAGGAATGGGAATCACCTTGTGAACTTACAGGAGGTCTGGGATTGGAAGTACCCTTTTCCCCCCGATGTGGTTGGCTGCTAGTCAGTCCCTCCCGAGGTGGATGCACCTATTATTGGGGTTGCTAACCCTCCATTCATGACAGCCTCTACTCATCGTACCCTTCGGGATGCTGAGGACCGGCGCATTGACAGTCTGGCTTCCCACGCCTTTTCGTGTGTAGGGACGGCTCTGCGCCCGGTTTGTGCCGCGGCCGTCACTGCAGTGACCGCCAGGACCCTTCTTAGGAAGATACTTGACCACCAACCGGATGATCTCCCTTGGGAGGTCTTTAAGGCACTGTCTGATTGTGATGTTTTTGTGAGTTTATTCTCTCAGTGATGGATGACACTGTTAAAATGTGCACTAGAACCTCGGTTCTTGTGGTGGCTATTCGCCGCCTGCTTGGCTGCGACAGTAGGGGGCTGACAATGATACTAAAAAGGCTCTTACTGGCCTTCCCTTTAGAGATGACGCTTATTGGGGCCCAGTTGGACCTTTTGGAAAAAAGGAGTAAGGCACCCTCGAGCAGAAGGCCGTCTCGGCCTCCCAGGGGCTGGGACACCCCTCCCCTTCCCTACGTTAGTGCCAAGCGTGAACCAGAAGTGTGCTTCCAACTTTTTGGAGTGGAGACCCGCCCCAGGGGGGGCAGGCAACGCCCTGGGTCCTCCGGCTGTGCGAAGTCCAAATCTGCCGAAACCGCACAAGCGTGAAGGGACGCCCTCGCCTTGTTGGGCGAGTGGACTGCCGCAGCACTGGGCTCCTATCGCAGGGAGCCATGCTTCTTTCAGGTTGTTACAGGAGGTAGTCCCCTCGGATGCAGAATGGACTCTGCGGGGCGGTCCTTTTTCTAAGGTTATCAGGGTTCTTCTAGTCCCTGTTTTCCCTTTGGGAGTTGAGGCAGGCAGAGTTTGGCGTGTAGGGTCTGGGCTCTGTTACAGGTTGGCCCTTGACCTGTGATTGCATCCACATTACCCTTCCCCTCCGGAAAAAAGCAGTCTGACCCAGGTTGGCATTCTGGGGCCTAGCATTTATACCTTCACAGGCAGTTTCTACATGGTATCTACCTGTTGGGCCGCATGCGCTCTTGTCCAGTAGATCTCTTGATGCATGTGAGGATTTATAATCCCTTTTTAGTCCCCTGTGCCTTCAGGACACCTAGGCCACTTCCAGCCAGTGTTGAAGGTCCAACTCTGCGCATTGGGGTATTGTTTTTGGTTCCTCTCCTGCTCCCAGATGACTCACCAAGGCGAGTATGGGAGTGGTGTCTTGGACGTGCCCGTGTGGCGTCCGCGCTAGGTTCTACTTTATTGTCCTTCTTTGCGTCCTGTTTTTGCATCAGGCTGTGTTGGCTATTGACTTGTGGCTCCTTTGGGAGTCCTGTGGATTGGTGCTCAGGCACATCACTTACTTAGTGTTCCCCGGTTCGGTATCCCCTACGGGGTGGCATTTAGATTGGTTCATGTTAGAACCTTCCTTCTGCTAAATGTGGACTTGTTATGGAAAGGGCCTTGCCCTCTTTGATGTCACACTACCTTTACCTTGCAGCTGGTGGGCCTGTTGGTGGCGGCCCAGATGCTGTCCCTTATTCTCAGGAGCCCTTGGGCCCTGCGACACCTTAGGTTACTTATCCTGGACAGGGTTCCAGCACCCCTGGAACTAGGTCAGTACGCTCCCCCTTGTTACGGGGGTTCCTTTTGAGGTTGTAAATTCAAGGAAGATGTCTTGGACCATTCCGTCCTTCTCTCTTCTCCCTGTAGATGGTCATCATGGGTACCAAGTCTTGCAGGTGGACTGGGGGGTCTTATTTCTTCTGTAATCCCCGTGGTTCCTAAAGGGGTCCCCTTAGGGGATCCATCTTCATACGGTTTTTTGGTTGACACATTGAGCCTTTGGTGGGCTCTAATTTGCTGGACTACTCCTCTTCAGGACTTGTCCTTTTTGGGGACTCTCGATCAGTCTGAGGACAGTGGCTTGTCCCTTTTTATCTGTGAAGGTCTCGGAACAGGTTGACCCTTCAAGAAGGTTCCGGCTCGGTTCTAAGTGGGGGTTTACATCCCTTGCACTTCATTGGTATTAGCTTGGCTAGCTGCCCAAACGTGGCAGGAGGTTCTATTCTAGTGTCTCACTAAGTCCCTACTGGTGTGGCCCTGTGGGGCCCCTTTGCTATTACAGGGACTCTGTCCTGGGTTATTGTCCCAGGACTCTCTGGCCTTGGTCATGAGGGCCTAGTATTGCTTCTGTCAGGACATTATATTCTATATGTCTTAACTTCTTTCACCCTGCCGGGCGGGGTTCTGCATAAGTTTGCAGTAGAAAGGGAGAACCGTTATGCTGGGGGCCCTGGGTGGCCCAGCGGGGCGTGGTTCGCAGATTTTCTGCTGAAGACAGTCGTACTGTATGCCCTCTCAAGAGGGCTGTTCTGCCTATTCAGGCTCCCTACTACGTCGCCCTTACCTACAGGCCTTTTAGGCGATTGGTCGGTTGGCTTTTCACCCTATTGGAGATGGGTATCTCTGGGTGTCTTTTCTCTGTTGGAGGGCTAGGCCTAGCTCCCTCCTCTTCTTCTCCCTTTTCTGCCGGCTATGTTGGTGTATGCTGTTCTTGTCTGCTTTGCTTGGACTAGCTCTCTTTCCTGCGGGATGTTCCCTATCCCTGGGTCCTAGAATTATTATAGCACGGTTGAAGTTGGCTCCCCAACTCAGTGCTCTGAAGATTTCAGGGCTCGCCCTGTTCACCTACTGCAGAAGTCTAGTTCAATCTTCTGTGTTGCGCATTCCTCAGGGGTTGCTCAGGTGCATTCCCCAGGGAATTCTATGCTCCCTTTTTGGGGGGTTACTTATCCGGATGCCCTGCTAAGGGTTCCCTGGGGTCTTATTCAGGTTCTTGTCTGAACTGTTCCTTCCCTCATATCGCTCTTCTGGGGTGGTTGCTTTAGTCAGAAATGTGCCTTAAAGGATGGCTCTGTTAGCGGTCCTAGTCATTATATATATATATATATATATATGTTATATATCTGTACACCATGAGGTGAGGGTGTTCCGCATTACGCCGAATTGGGTCCAGGCGGTGTTCTTATTCTCCTTTAGTCCAGACCCTCCGGTCTCTGGGCTATTGTCTGGCTTACTCTGAGCGAAAGGGATCTGTATCCCTCATCAGGTGTTGGGAGATTCTTGGTCTTTCTCTTGTCCCTGGTAGGGATTATGCCCCTTGGGGCTTATAGGTTTCTCCATCCTTATGTACCGGATCTGATTGCTAACACGGGTGTAGGTGCCTTTTGGCTTGGTCCTGCTCGGTCGCTTTTGTTCCTCTGAGCCTAAAGTAAACGTCTTGGCTCTTGCTGAGCCTTGTTAGCGTTGTTTTTCAGTGTTCCTGCTGGTCTCGCCTGAGACCTGGGTTCATATTCCCAGATGGGGAGAGCTCTAAGGTTGCCATGGCTGCCCTTTTTCTCCAGTAGCATGGTTAGGCTGTTACTCTGGCCTACTCGTTAGGGGAAGATTCTTCTTCTCTCTTGCTTTTTGCTCTCTTACTACTTGTGCTTGGCTTGGGCCTTTCAGCACTAGGTTCTGTTGAGCAAGCTGGCTAGTCCGCTGCTTGTGTTCAGTTCTGCCTTTACAAGAATTCAAAGGCTGTGGTTAGAGCATTGCTTTCGTTGCTCTTGGTAGCATGGTTAAGGTGACAGCACTTTTATGGTTGTCTGTGCCTTTTTTCACGGGGATCCTACCCTACTTATGGACACTGCTATGGGATGTCCCACATGTAAGGACTATGTCTGGAGCAGGACGTGCTGTCTGCTTAGAATAATACAACTCTGTGAAATACTCACCTGTAGAGTTGGTATTATATGCAGACAGCACGTCCTGCTCCACCCCACCCTGATTCACCTTGTTCTGGATCCCCTGTGTGGTGATTATTATCTTGGATATTATTGCCAGTCTCTGGGTGGTTGTTTTCCTCCTGGCTTCTTCTCTCACTGCTTGTCAATGCTGGGGATTTGTGGGAGGTCCCTCGGTATATGTAGGGCCGGGAGGAGCTTGTTTTCTTCATGATTCTGCAGTGCACGGCGCTGAAGGCGGAGGTATACCCACATGTAAGGACTATGTCTGGAGCAGGACGTGCTGTCTGCATATAATACCAACTCTACAGGTGAGTACTTCACAGAGTTGTATTTTTCTAAGTGTGTATTTGAGGTTTCTGAAATTCTGTTTTTGGGGTATCTGATCTCTAAGCGTGGGTTGGTTATGGATCCCTCCAAGGTGTCTGCGGTATTGGAGTGGGAGCAACCAAGAACCCTTAAAGCGCTTCAGAGGTTTCTATAGGCGGTTTATAAGGGAGTCCTCTATAGTGGGGCCCTTAACGGACCTCACTCGGGAGTGGCCTCCCTCAGCAATAAGCGCCTTTCAGACTTTAAAAGAAACTTTTAGATCGGCTCCAGTTTTGGTCCACCCCAATATCAATCGCCCATTTCTTTTGGAAGTAGACGCCTCCGAACTCTGCGTGGGAGCTGTCCTCTCTCAGTATTCGGGTGATCCTGAGAGACTACATCCCTGTGCCTTGCCTTGCTCTCGCCAAGCGCCATGTATGGTGGCCTACCGTCAGACGCGACGTGACCGCCTTTGTCGAAGCATGGTCTGTATGTGGTCGTAATCAGGCAATCCATGGATCTCCAGCAGGATTGTTAGTACCTTTGGAGACTCCCGGAGAACCTTGGACCCACATATCCATGGATTTCATTGTCGATCTGCCACAGTCTCAGGGTAATACTGTAATCTGGGTGGTGGTCGATCGCTTCAGTAAGATGGCACATTTTATTCTCCTGGCAAAGCTTCCGTCTGCACCAGAGCTGGTGCAGCTGTTCATTAAGCTTGTTTTCGTCTCCACGGTATACCCCAGAATATAGTTTCGGATCGGGGGGTTCAGTTTGTATCCTACTTCTGGAAAGCGTTTTGTGCACGTTTGGGTATTAAGGTGTCTCTTTCCTCAGCCTATCATCCCGGGCAGACTGAGAGGGTGAATCAGTGTTTGGAGCAATACTTGCGCTGCTTTGTGTCGGATCGTCAAGAACAATGGGCGTAATTTATTGAGTTTGAGGAATTCGCCTTTAATAATGCGCCTAGTTTTCGCCGTTTTTCTGTAACTTTGGCAAGAATCCCAAGGCCTCTTCCCTCTCTGGGAGGGTTTTGCATTCATTGGATGTGGTTAGGTGCCTGAAGTACTATCTGGTGGCTACTGCTCTTTTTGTGGTCCCTTCTGGTCCTATGAAGGGTTTGGCTCCTGCCAAATCTACTATCAGCAAATGGATCCATCAGGCTGTGATTCAGGCCTATTCTGCTAAGGGGAAGAATGCTCCCTTCCGCCTTACTGCTCATTCCACTTGTGCTATTGGTGCGTCTTGGGCCTTTCAGCACCAAGCTTCTGTTGAACAAGTTTGTAAGGCCGCTACTTGGTCTTTTGTTCATACTTTTTCCAAGTTTTACAAGGTTGATGTTAAGGCCTCTGCTGATGCTGCTTTTGGCCGCAAGGTACTTCAGGCAGTGGTGGCTTGAACTGCCTGCTGTTACTCTTTGGGGATCCCACCCTACTTTATGGACACTGCTTTTGGAAGTCCCAGATGTTATGACTTCGTGAAGCAGGCCGTGCCATGCATTGGGAAAAAGACAATTCTGTGAGTATTCACCTGTAGAATTGCTTTTGCCAGGCATGGCACGGCCTGCTTCACCCCACCCTTGTTACGTTGTTCTTGGTTTCCTCTTTATGGTGATTGTTCCAAATTTGTTGGGGTTGTTATCTTTGTTAGTTCCCGGTTCTTGTATCACTGCTTGTCATCTACTGGATAAGTCTATGGTGATTCCGTTTTTATATGGTACCGGGCGGAGCCTCAACTCTTCTGCAGTGCACTGCGTCACCTTGTGGCGGAATACCCAGATGTTATGACTTCGTGAAGCAGGCCGTGCCATGCATGGTAAAAGCAATTCTACAGGTGAGTACTCACAGAATTGTCTTTTTGCCATGCTACGGCTATTTGGGGAGCGTCTGGATGTTCTAGCCAAGGATGGTAGGTTACCTCAGCGTAGGAAGCAGACTCAGCCCTTTCGGGGGCCCTCTGCTTCCTTCCCCTCTTTTCGTGCTTCCAGAGGAGGTCGTGGCTCCCTCTTCTCGGGTAGCCGCAGAGATTCTTGGTGCCGTGGCAGATCCCGCGGTCGTCCCGGTTTCTCATGGGGTTCCAAGCCCAAACCCCCTCCTATGGCCCCTCAGGCATGAGGAGGCGCCCTCGCCCATCAGGGTGGGGGGGGGCGGCTTCGTCTCTTTGCTCACATCTGGAGGCTCCGCGTCTCAGACTGGTGGATTCAGGAGGTGGTGTCCTCCGGTTACAAGATAGTTTGCAGCCTGACCGCCCCCAAGATTCCTCAGATCCCGGATGTCTCAAAAAAGTCATTTGCCTGGTGCCTTCCCAAGAACAGGGTCAGGGGTACTACTCCAATTTTTTCACGGTCCCCAAAAAGGACATGTCTTTGAGGCCCATCCTGGACCTGAAGGGTCTCAACAAGTTTGTCAGGTTGAAGCACTTTCGCATGGAGACGCTACTCTCGGCTGTCAGTACCCTTCGCCTGGGCGACTTCATGACCACCGTGCACATCAAGGATGCCTATCTTCATGTGCCAATCTTTCCAGGTCATCAGAGATTCCTGAGGTTCGCTCTAGAGGATCAGCATTACCAGTTTGTTGCCTTACTGTTCGGTATCACCTCGGCACCTTGGGTGTTCACCAAGGTGCTGGCGGGCGTGATGGCTCTGTTGCGGAACCAGGGCATTTGCATCCTCCCTTACCTGGATGACATTCTGATTGCGGCTCAGTCTCTTCATCAGGCCGAGAAGGATGCTCAGGTGGTGACCTCCACTCTCGAGTCCTTCGGCTGAGTCTTCACTGTCTCCGTCTTTGGTGAGGTTCTTTCAGGAGCAGACACGGGCTCTGCTCTTGTGTCCCCATCCCTGCATCCGGCAAGGGATGCAGTTAGTGGGTATGATGGTGTCCTGCTTCGAGACGGTCCCTTTTGCTCCGTTTCACATGAGACCTCTTCAGTTGCACCTCTTGTCATTTTGGGATGGGGACCCTGTGTCCCTGGATCAGGATTTTGCTCTGTCCCCCCTGGCCAGACAGTTCCTCTCGTGGCTGGACTCCTGGTGGCTGGAACCTTCTGGTGGGCAGAACCTTTCTGCCTCCGTGCTGGGAAACTGTCACCATAGATGCCAGTCTGACCGGTTGGGGGGGGCTTTTGGAAGTCTCTGAAGTTCCAGGGTCGGTGGGGCCCCCAGGAGGCCCATGCTCCCATCAGTGTCTTGGAACTGGGGGCGATCAGGTTGGTTCTTTCTCAGCTGACCATGCACTTTCGGGGTCGGGCTGTACAGATCTGCTTGGACAATCATTGCCTACATCAATCATCAGGGAGGGACTCAGAGCAAGCCCTCAAGGAAGTGTCCCTGATACTGTCTTGGGCGGAAGATAATGTCTCTTGCATCTCGGCGATTTACAATCTGGGGGTGGAGAACCAAGAGGCAGACTCCCTGAGCAGGGGGACGTTTCGGCTGGGGGAATGGTCCCTCAGCAACAAGGTATTTCACTCCCTGTGTCACTGCTGGGGTCAGCCGGATGTGGACTCGTTTGCGTCCCGCCACAATCACAAGCTTCCAAGATTTGTCTCCCTGTCGCAGGATCCTCTGGCCTTCGCCACAGATGCGCTAGCGATTCCTTGGACGGAGTTTCGGCTCCTCTATGTGTTCCCTCCCTTTCCTCTGCTTGGCAGGGTGCTGCGCAAGGTAGCCCAGGAAGGGGTACCAGCCATTCTGGTGGCCCCCTGTTGGCCAAGGAGGGTGTGGTTCGCAGACGTTGTGCAGTTGGCAGTAGATCGTTTTGCCCAAGGATCCAGATGTGCCATCCCAATTTACAAACGCTGGCTTTGACGGCTTGGCTGCTGAAACCTTCATCTTGATGGATAAGGGTTTGCCGGCCTCTGTTGTTGATACTATGATTCGGGCTAGGAAGAAGTCCTCGTCCTTTAACTACTACAGGGTCTGGCATGCTTACATTGCCTGGTGTGAGTCCAAGTCTCTTCCTTGTCGGCTGTTTTCTATCCCCAGGATTCTGGAATTTTTGCAACATGGTTTGGATTCGGGCCTTCAACTTAGTACCCTCAAGGGACAGGTGTCAGCTCTGGCAATTTTTTTCCAAAGATCCTTTGCCAATCACCGGTTGGTTAAGACCTTTTTCCAGGGAGTTACCCATGTGCGTCCGCCACGTAAGCCTATGCTACCGGTTTGGGACTTGAATCTGGTGTTGTCTGCTCTACAGGGTCCTCCCTTTGAGCCTATCCGTGGGGCGGCGTTACCCATTCTGACTCTTAAGGTGGTCTTTTTGGTGGCTATCACTTCAATCAGGCGAGTCTCTGAGCTGGTGGCGCTTTCTATTAAACCTCCTTATTTTGAGCGGCATCAGGATAAGGTGGTATTTAGGCTTAAGCCGGATTTCTTGCCTAAGGCTGTGTCTGCTTTTCATCTCAATCAGGACATTGTATTACCTTCCTTGTGTCCTAACCCTGCTAATTCCAAGGAACGGACCCTGCATTCTCTGGATGTTGTCAGGGCTCTGAAATTTTACTTGGAAGAAATTGGGCTTTCACATGCAATATGGTTTAAAAATGTTTTATTTGAATACATGAGCCATTTTTATTTTTTTTAAATTCTTTATCAGTTTAATGCATACAAAACAGCAGCTGTAGAACAAAGTAATAATGCTTGCGTGCACATTTCTTGACTGTATATCATACAATAAAAGCTCTTCAAAAGTTTGTACACATTTTGTATTTACTTAATCAAAAACATAGCCACAGATCAATCTGGGCCAAAAGATCTGAAGCGGAACTATAACTAATGGGTAAAGGAAGAAGGGGGGAGGGCAGGATGGGGTGGTGTGCGGGCCTCTGGGTCTCAACCAAGATGGCTTTACAGTCGTCTGACTCGGAGAACTTGAGCCATTCATACCAGGTGGCAGTGAACTGCTTGAATCTGTTCTCTCTGGACAAAATAATAATCTCGAAGCGCATGATTTCATTAACCTTTAGGACCCACATTGCTAACGAGGGAGGCTCCACCTTTTTCCATGCTAGGGGTATTGAGGCCTTAGCTGCATTAAGCATGTGACACAATATGGACGACTTATATGGAGACAGGTAGCTGGGTTATCGGGAACACTTGTTTCGGATACTTTACCCGCAACTTCCATCACCGCATTCCCAGAAGGGTTTGAGTTTGGAGCAACTCCAGGAGATGTGCAACAGGTTCCCTCTTGCCACCCCACACCTCCAACACTCTGCGGGTATCTCCGGGTGCCATTTGTTAATCAGTGCCGACACTCTGTACCAGCGCGTGAGAATCTTATAGTTGCACTCTTGTGTGGGGCGGCCAGAAGCCTCCTGTGTTGCTTCTCTGAAAAGGTGGTTTCCAAGTCCATCTCCCACTTCCCAAGGAAGGAAAGCCCCTCATCCTCAGATGGAGATGTCAATAACTTGTGTATGTAGGAGAGCGTATGCTTGGCTGCCTCCACACTGGAGCAAAGTCCCTCAAAAGGGGTAGTATGCCTCATCACCCCTATGAATTCACGACGTGAGTGAAGAAAGTGCGAGAGCTGGGTTTGCTGCCAACCAGTCCATGCCGGCAGTCCCTTCTCCTGTGTGAGGGCTGCCAGGTCGCACCAACCCTCTGCTACCCAAAAATGTTTCGCCCTGCATATGCCTATCCTTGACCATGCCCTGGGCGATTATCCCTCGCATCCCGGGGGAAACCCCGGATTTCCAAGTATTGGGTACAGTGGGGAGGGGCTGGAGATATATCTGGGTGTATCATGTGTTTCTGGCAAATTTTTAATGTCACCCCTATAGTGGGGTGTTTCACCGCTTGTTCATTGCCCTTCCCATCAAGCCAGATTATATTGGCTAGAGGAGCCGCTGAGAACTCCTGCTCCAGTCTCACCCACTGTTTGTGCCTCCCATGCAGGCACCAATCCACCGCTCTACTCAGGTGCACCGCTGCATGATATATGACCGGGTCAGGAAAACCAAGCCCACCTTTCTCTTTAGTCCTGGCAAATACGTTCCTGTTCAGCCTTGGTTTCTCCCCCCCCCCAAACAAATCTGACAAAGAGACCTCTTACCTTCTGAAGAAAGGTCTGAGGAACCAGGATTGGGAGTGTCTTTAGAAGATAAAGCAGCCGAGGGAACAGGTTCATTTTTATGGCATTGCAGCGGCCAAACCAGGATATTCTCCCGCTTGACTGCCTGGCTGTTTCCTCCTCGAATTTCTTCAACAGTGGTGGAAAGTTATTAGCAAAGACGTCTGAAAGGTTCCTCCCAATCCTGGTCCCCAGATATGTGATGCTCTCCCTAGCCAATTTAAAGGGGAATGCATTTTGAATATTTTTAAATCTTTTCGGGGGACGTTTATCTTGAGAGCCTCAGATTTAGGGAGGTTGATTTTGTACCCCGAGAGCGCTCCCTACTGTGCCAGCTCTGCCATCAAGTTCGGGAGGAATACCTCAGGGCATGTCAGGCTAAAGATTAGGTCATCCGCATCATGTACCTTCAACGCCCCTAATCGCAGAGTTGCTACGGATCTTGCAAAGAAACAGTTCTAGGGTAAGTATAAATATGAGGGGAGAGAGTGGACACCCCTGTCTTGTCCCATTAGAGATTCCGAAAGAACTCGAGAGTATGCCATTCACCCTTACCGCAGCCGACAGGGAACTGTATAGGCACCCGATCCAGCTCATAACTAGAGATGAGCGAACTTTTGAAAAATTCAATTCGACTGATTCGCCGAATTTTCCGACAAAAATCGTTTCGACCCGAATAAATTTGCGACGAATCGCTATTAAAAACGGCTATTTCTGAGCCTCCTAGAGCCTCAATAGGGTTGTAAACCATTCTGCCTTGCTGTAACACGCACAGGATGCGTGCTGGGTTAGTTAAATAATACTTTGAATAAATATCACATGCAAATCAGAGGCATCGCTAATAGAATCGCAGAGCGGAACAATTGCAGAGAGTTGAAGTGGCATCACTATGAGGGGCAGGAGCCCAAACATTGCTTTAAAGAGACACTGGAGTTGGCAGCAGCAGGAGCCCAAAAATTGGATGAATCACACCCTGGAGTTGGCAGCAGCAGCAGGAGCCCAAACATTACTTTAAAGAGACCCTGGGGTTAGCTTCAGGAGCCCAAAAATTGGATGAATCACACCCTGGAGTTGGCAGCAGCAGGAGCCCAAATATTACTTTAAAGAGACCCTGGGGTTGGCTTCAGGAGCCCAAAAATTGGATGAATCACACCCTGGAGTTGGCAGCAGCAGCAGGAGCCCAAATATTACTTTAAAGAGACCCTGGGGTTGGCTTCAGGAGCCCAAAAATTGGATGAATCACACCCTGGAGTTGGCAGCAGCAGCAGGAGCCCAAACATTACTTTAAAGAGACCCTGGGGTTGGCCTCAGGAGCCCAAAAATTGGATGAATCACACCCTGGAGTTGGCAGCAGCAGGAGCCCAAATATTACTTTAAAGAGACCCTGGGGTTGGCCTCAGGAGCCCAAAAATTGGATGAATCACACCCTGGAGTTGGCAGCAGCAGCAGCAGGAGCCCAAACATTACTTTAAAGAGACTCTGGGGTTGGCTTCAGGAGCCCAAAAATTGGATGAATCACACCCTGGAGTTGGCAGAAGTTGGCAGCAGCAGCAGCAGGAGCCCAAATATTACTTTAAAGAGACCCTGGGGTTGGCCTCAGGAGCCCAAAAATTGGATGAATCACACCCTGGAGTTGCAAGCAGCAGCAGGAGCCCAAACATTACTTTAAAGAGACCCTGGGGTTGGCTTCAGGAGCCCAAAAATTGGATGAATCACACCCTGGAGTTGGCAGAAGTTGGCAGCAGCAGCAGCAGGAGCCCAAATATTACTTTAAAGAGACCCTGGGGTTGGCCTCAGGAGCCCAAAAATTGGATGAATCACACCCTGGAGTTGGCAGCAGCAGCAGGAGCCCAAACATTACTTTAAAGAGACACTGGGGTTGGCTTCAGGAGCCCAAAAATTGGATGAATCACACCCTGGAGTTGGCAGAAGGTGGCAGCAGCAGCAGCAGGAGCCCAAATATTACTTTAAAGAGACCCTGGGGTTGGCCTCAGGAGCCCAAAAATTGGATGAATCACACCCTGGAGTTGGCGGCAGCAGCAGCAGCAGCAGGAGCCCAAACATTACTTTAAAGTATGCATCAGGCATTGGTGGGTGGAAATCCTGGCTGATCCATCCCTGATTCATTTTGACAAAGGTGAGTCTCTCCACATTTTTAGTTGACAGACGAGTTCTCCTCGCCGTAACTATGGCCCCCGCCGCACTAAACACCCGCTCAGATGGCACGCTACTTGCCGGGCAGGACAGCTTTTCCAGGGCAAACTCTGCTAGTTGCGGCCACAAATCAAGTTTGGCTGCCCAGAAGTCCAGCGGATCCTCAAGGTGTGTTGGCATGGTCATGTCAAAGTATGACATGACCTGCTGGTTGAGGTCCTGCTCCAGGTCTTCCTGCTGCTCATGAGTAGCCTCACTATGCGGGTGTAGTAAGCTACTCATTAGCGACTGAAGACTGAGGCTGCTGCTGCTGATGGAGCTGCTGCTGCTGCTCCTGCCAACCCCCCCAGCGGCCATGGCAGTGGAAGGTGAGCGCAGAGGTCCCCTCGAGTCAGACCTGCGAGAGTATGGACCATGGCGCAGATAGGCATCGGCCAACTGCCTACGTAGAATGTCTTTGTAGTAGGAGTTTGTCCTCCCTCTCGGTGGGTTTAAAAAATGCCCCCATTTTGTGCCGGAAGCGAGGGTCCAATAAGGTGGACAGCCAGAAGTCATCCCGCCGACAGATGGAAACAATTCTGGGGTCACTACGCAAGCACGTGAGCATGCTTCGTGCCATTTGCGCAAGTGACTCGGATGGACTACCTGTCTCCATCTCCACTGCATACTGCCACGGTGTGCCCGGGTCCTCTGTCTCGCCTTCCTCAAAAACCTCTAGCTCCTCTGGCTGCTCCTGCTCCTCCTCTCCTGTCCGCTGACTAGATAAACCAGCCATTTCGCCAAGCCTAAACTGTGTTTCGCTGGGCAACTCCTCCTCCTCCTCTTCCTCCTCCTCCTCCAGTTCAGCTCCAACGGGGTTCATGTGGCCGTAAGATGTAAACGCCATGTCTCCAGTGCCCTGACCAGCCATGGTTTCCAACATGTGCTGTAGTACATGAAGCAGTGGAATCACGTCGTTCATCCCGTAATCCTGCCGAGCCCAAAAATTGGATGAATCACACCCTGGAGTTGGCAGAAGTTGGCAGCAGCAGGAGCCCAAATATTACTTTAAAGAGACCCTGGGGTTGGCCTCAGGAGCCCAAAAATTGGATGAATCACACCCTGGAGTTGGCAGCAGCAGGAGCCCAAATATTACTTTAAAGAGACCCTGGGGTTGGCCTCAGGAGCCCAAAAATTGGATGAATCACACCCTGGAGTTGCAAGCAGCAGCAGGAGCCCAAACATTACTTTAAACAGACCCTGGGGTTGGCTTCAGGAGCCCAAAAATTGGATGAATCACACCCTGGAGTTGGCAGAAGTTGGCAGCAGCAGCAGCAGGAGCCCAAATATTACTTTAAAGAGACCCTGGGGTTGGCCTCAGGAGCCCAAAAATTGGATGAATCACACCCTGGAGTTGGCAGCAGCAGCAGCAGCAGGAGCCCAAACATTACTTTAAAGAGACACTGGGGTTGGCTTCAGGAGCCCAAAAATTGGATGAATCACACCCTGGAGTTGGCAGAAGTTGGCAGCAGCAGCAGCAGGAGCCCAAATATTACTTTAAAGAGACCCTGGGGTTGGCCTCAGGAGCCCAAAAATTGGATGAATCACACCCTGGAGTTGGCGGCAGCAGCAGCAGGAGCCCAAACATTACTTTAAAGAGACCCTGGGGTTGGCCTCAGGAGCCCAAAAATTGGATGAATCACACCCTGGAGTTGGCAGCAGCAGCAGCAGGAGCCCAGACATTACTTTAAAGAGACACTGGGGTTGGCTTCAGGAGCCCAAAAATTGGATGAATCACACCCTGGAGTTGGCAGAAGTTGGCAGCAGCAGGAGCCCAAATATTACTTTAAAGAGACCCTGGGGTTGGCCTCAGGAGCCCAAAAATTGGATGAATCACACCCTGGAGTTGGCAGCAGCAGCAGGAGCCCAAACATTACTTTAAAGAGACCCTGGGGTTGGCCTCAGGAGCCCAAAAATTGGATGAATCACACCCTGGAGTTGGCAGCAGCAGCAGCAGGAGCCCAAACATTACTTTAAAGAGACACTGGGGTTGGCTTCAGGAGCCCAAAAATTGGATGAATCACACCCTGGAGTTGGCAGAAGTTGGCAGCAGCAGCAGCAGGAGCCCAAATATTACTTTAAAGAGACCCTGGGGTTGGCCTCAGGAGCCCAAAAATTGGATGAATCACACCCTGGAGTTGGCAGCAGCAGCAGCAGCAGCAGGAGCCCAAACATTACTTTAAAGAGACACTGGGGTTGGCTTCAGGAGCCCAAAAATTGGATGAATCACACCCTGGAGTTGGCAGAAGTTGGCAGCAGCAGCAGGAGCCCAAATATTACTTTAAAGAGACCCTGGGGTTGGCCTCAGGAGCCCAAAAATTGGATGAATCACACCCTGGAGTTGGCAGCAGCAGGAGCCCAAATATTACTTTAAAGAGACCTTGGGGTTGGCCTCAGGAGCCCAAAAATTGGATGAATCACACCCTGGAGTTGCAAGCAGCAGCAGGAGCCCAAACATTACTTTAAACAGACCCTGGGGTTTGCTTCAGGAGCCCAAAAATTGGATGAATCACACCCTGGAGTTGGCAGAAGTTGGCAGCAGCAGCAGCAGCAGGAGCCCAAATATTACTTTAAAGAGACCCTGGGGTTGGCCTCAGGAGCCCAAAAATTGGATGAATCACACCCTGGAGTTGGCAGCAGCAGCAGCAGCAGGAGCCCAAACATTACTTTAAAGAGACACTGGGGTTGGCTTCAGGAGCCCAAAAATTGGATGAATCACACCCTGGAGTTGGCAGCAGCAGCAGCAGCAGGAGCCCAAACATTACTTTAAAGAGACACTGGGGTTGGCTTCAGGAGCCCAAAAATTGGATGAATCACACCCTGGAGTTGGCAGCAGCAGCAGCAGCAGGAGCCCAAACATTACTTTAAAGAGACACTGGGGTTGGCTTCAGGAGCCCAAAAATTGGATGAATCACACCCTGGAGTTGGCAGAAGTTGGCAGCAGCAGCAGGAGCCCAAATATTACTTTAAAGAGACCCTGGGGTTGGCTTCAGGAGCCCAAAAATTGGATGAATCACACCCTGGAGTTGGCAGCAGCAGCATCAGCAGGAGCCCAAACATTACTTTAAAGAGACACTGGGGTTGGCCTCAGGAGCCCAAAAATGGGATGAATCACACCCTGGAGTTGCAAGCAGCAGCAGGAGCCCAAACATTACTTTAAACAGACCCTGGGGTTGGCTTCAGGAGCCCAAAAATTGGATGAATCAGACCCTGGAGTTGGCAGAAGTTGGCAGCAGCAGCAGCAGGAGCCCAAACATTACTTTAAAGAGACTCTGGGGTTGGCTTCAGGAGCCCAAAAATTGGATGAATCACACCCTGGAGTTGGCAGAAGTTGGCAGCAGCAGCAGCAGGAGCCCAAATATACACTGGAGTTGGCTTCAGGAGCCCAAAAATTGGATGAATCACACCCTGGAGTTGGCAGGAGTTGACAGCAGCAGCAGGAGCCCAAATATTACTTTAAAGAGACACTGGGGTTGGCTTCAGGAGCCCAACAATTGGATGAATCACACCCTGGAGTTGGCAGAAGTTGGCAGCAGCAGCAGCAGGAGCCCAAAAAATGGCCTAAAGACATAAATATGTTTTGCACCATTTGGAAAGTGTAAAACGTGGCACCATGCTGAATCTAGTCGCATGCATCAGGCATTGGTGGGTGGAAATCCTGGCTGATCCATCCCTGATTCATTTTGACAAAGGTGAGTCTCTCCACATTTTTAGTTGACAGACGAGTTCTCCTCGCCGTAACTATGGCCCCCGCCGCACTAAACACCCGCTCAGATGGCACGCTACTTGCCGGGCAGGACAGCTTTTCCAGGGCAAACTCTGCTAGTTGCGGCCACAAATCAAGTTTGGCTGCCCAGAAGTCCAGCGGATCCTCAAGGTGTGTTGGCATGGTCATGTCAAAGTATGACATGACCTGCTGGTTGAGGTCCTGCTCCAGGTCTTCCTGCTGCTCATGAGTAGCCTCACTATGCGGGTGTAGAAAGCTACTCATTAGCGACTGAAGACTGAGGCTGCTGCTGCTGATGGAGCTGCTGCTGCTGCTCCTGCCAACCCCCCCCAGCGGCCATGGCAGTGGAAGGTGAGCGCAGAGGTCCCCTCGAGTCAGACCTGCGAGAGTATGGACCATGGCGCAGATAGGCATCGGCCAACTGCCTACGTAGAATGTCTTTGTAGTAGTTGAGTTTGTCCTCCCTCTCGGTGGGTTTAAAAAATGCCCCCATTTTGTGCCGGAAGCGAGGGTCCAATAAGGTGGACAGCCAGAAGTCATCCCGCCGACAGATGGAAACAATTCTGGGGTCACTACGCAAGCATGTGAGCATGCTTCGTGCCATTTGCGCAAGTGACTTGGATGGACTACCTGTCTCCATCTCCACTGCATACTGCCACGGTGTGCCCGGGTCCTCTGTCTCGCCTTCCTCAAAAACCTCTAGCTCCTCTGGCTGCTCCTGCTCCTCCTCTCCTGTCCGCTGACTAGATAAACCAGCCATTTCGCCAAGCCTAAACTGTGTTTCGCTGGGCAACTCCTCCTCCTCCTCTTCCTCCTCCTCCTCCAGTTCAGCTCCAACGGGGTTCATGTGGCCGTAAGATGTAAACGCCATGTCTCCAGTGCCCTGACCAGCCATGGTTTCCAACATGTGCTGTAGTACATGAAGCAGTGGAATCACGTCGTTCATCCCGTAATCCTGCCGACTGACAAAGTGGCTTCCTCAAAGGGCCTGAGCAAACGGCAGGTGTCACGTATGAGCTGCCACTGGTTGACATTGAAGTTACACAGGGGAGTCCCCCTATCTGCTTGGATCATCAGGAAATCCGTGATGGCTTTTCTCTGTTCATATAATCGGTCCAACATGTGAAGGGTGGAATTCCAACGGGTGGAAACATCGCAAATCAGACTATGTTGGGGGATACCATTCTGACGCTGTAGCTCAAGAAGGGTGTGTTTGGCGGTGTAGGAGTGGCTGAAGTGCATGCAGAGTTTCCTTGAAGTTGTTAGGATGTCTTGCAGATGGGGGGAACACTTCAGAAACCGCTTGACAACCAGATTGAAGACGTGAGCCATGCAGGGGGCATGGGTCAGGCTTCCTTGGCGCAGCGCAGACAAAATGTTCTTCCCATTGTCGGTAACCATGATTCCCATTTTAAGTTTTCTCAGAGTAAGCCATGTTTGGATTTCCTGATGAATACATTTAAGCAGTTCCTCCCCTGTGTGACTCCGTTCGCCAAGACAAACCATGTGAAGCACTGAGTGACACCTCCGTGCCCTGCACACATGGTAGACTGGAGGGGCACTGAGACTTGAGCCTACAGTGGAGGGTGAGGAGATGGCGGAGGATGAGGAGGCCGAGTCGCACGGTGTCACAGGTCCAATGGGCAGAGAGCGCGGAGGCCGAAGCGGCGTGACCTGTCCAAGTTGCTGCTGCTGCTGCAAAGGGACCACATTCACCCAGTGGGCCGTAAACGACATGTACTGCCCCTGACCGTAGTTACAGCTCCAGATGTCGGCGCTGCCATGTATTTTGCTACACACCGACAGGCTCAAGGACTGGCCCACCTTCTGTTCAACAAAAGTGTGCAGCGCTGGTACTGCCTTCTTGGCAAAGAAATGACGGCTTGGGACTCTCCACCTCGGCTCGGCACAAGCCATCAGTTCTCTGAAAGGTGCAGATTCCACCACCTGAAAAGGGAGCGACTGCAGCACCAGCAACTTGGACAGGAGCACATTCAGCTTCTGCGTCGTAGGATGAGTGGGCGCATACTGCTGTCTCTTGGACATGGCTTCGCTGATGGATTGCTGGCGGGATGCATGACTTGGAGGAGGAGGAGCAGGAGCGACAGAGGATGGGTATGACGCACAGCTGCCTTCGGCTGAGGTGTTGGAGCCTTGGCTGGCAGAAATTGGGAGCTCACTTGGTGAGGAAGCAGACTGGACCACCCCTTGGGAGCCTCGGTTCTCCCAGGTCGCTTTATGGTGACGCATCATATGTTGACGCAGGGCCGTGGTGCCAACATTTGGACCCTGGCCACGCTTCACCTTTTGCCTACATATCTTGCATATGGCCATGTTACCCTCCTGCGGATGCCTCAGGAAAAACTGCCACACTGCCGAGTAGCTACTTTTCCCACCCCCTGGCCTCACTGATTCACTGCTGCTGTTGCCAACTCCAGGAACCCCTGCTCCACTACCTCCTGATAAGGTAGACTGCCGCACAGCAGGTGCTCTACCCCGGCCCCGGCCGGATCCAGCCTTTGGAATTGTGCCCCCATGCTGACTGCTACCACCTTGCTGCCTCAGCTGCTGACTCCGGGGCAACCTGCGCCCCTCTTCTCCTGATGATGACGATGAAGCCCCTTCCTCACCCGGCTCCCAAGTGCGATCGGCTTCATCGTCATCATCATCATCACCGAGTTGTGGCTGTACGTCACTGATGTTCGTGGATTCGTCAACAGTGTCTGGCGCAGGAGCTGGAACGCTCGCAGCACCCACGACACTGTCCACATCACTATTTGTCTGCCTAGCTAAAGAAGCCACCTCCATTTCTTGGCTGGGCAGTAGCTGCTGACTGTCCTCCTGTATCTGATCGTCCTCCTCACTAAAGAGTGGAGCTGAACCCAAAGCATAGGATACGTCGCAGGGGGAGGGAACGGCGTAGGACAGAGGCAATGGGAGGACAGGGACTGCTCTCGGGGCATGCCAACTCAGGGTTGTGTCAGAGGAACCTACCGACCCTAGACTGGGGGTCTCAGACGTAAGTTGTGATGATGTTGTTGATGAGCGCGTCAACCAATCTACCACGGCAGATGCGTTACTGGTGGAGACCCGACCGCTAGCAGATACTGGCAGATTAGGTCTCTCAGCGTGACTCCTGCTGCTACTGGCCCCCAGTCTGATGCGAGCTCTGCCTGCGGAATCTTGGCCTCTGCCACTCCTCTTTTCACTTCCAGGCACTTGTCTGCCCGACATAGTCTAACTGGCGTGGGAGTAGGTGATATTTTAAGATCCCCCGGGCAGCGGTGGGTCTATATGAAACAGAATATAATGCACACCAAAAGTGAGCAGTAACACTCCAACAGGCCTGCTTGGTGTAAATAAGAGAGCTGCTTAGTGTAAATAAAGAGGGGTATGCTATGTTACAGAATGGGATGCCTCAACAGAAGTGCACCTGGCAGGCAGCAGTAAGCCTATGCCCAGCAAAAGTGTCTTTATCAGGGCTAATTTCAATTATAATAAGTGCAAATGGTTATATGGTCTTAAACAGAGGCTGCTGTAGTCACAGAATGGGATGCCCTGGCAGGGTCCAGAAGTACTATGCCGAGCAAAAGTGTCTTTATCAGGCTAATTTCAAATAAAATAAGAGCAAATGGTTATATGGTCTTAAACAGAGGCTGCTGTAGTCACAGAATGGGATGCCCTGGCAGGGTCCAGAAGTACTATGCCCAGCAAAAGTGTCTTTATCAGGCCTAATTTCAATTATAATAAGTGCAAATGGTTATATGGTCTTAAACAGAGGCTGCTGTAGTCACAGAATGGGATGCCCTGGCAGGGTCCAGAAGTACTATGCCCAGCAAAAGTGTCTTTATCAGGCTAATTTCAAATATAATAAGAGCAAATGGTTATATGGTCTTAAACAGAGGCTGCTGTAGTCACAGAATGGGATGCCCTGGCAGGGTCCAGAAGTACTATGCCGAGCAAAAGTGTCTTTATCAGGCTAATTTCAAATATAATAAGAGCAAATGGTTATATGGTCTTAAACAGAGGCTGCTGTAGTCACAGAATGGGATGCCCTGGCAGGGTCCAGAAGTACTATGCCGAGCAAAAGTGTCTTTATCAGGCTAATTTCAAATAAAATAAGAGCAAATGGTTATATGGTCTTAAACAGAGGCTGCTGTAGTCACAGAATGGGATGCCCTGGCAGGGTCCAGAAGTACTATGCCCAGCAAAAGTGTCTTTATCAGGCTAATTTCAAATATAATAAGAGCAAATGGTTATATGGTCTTAAACAGAGGCTGCTGTAGTCACAGAATGGGATGCCCTGGCAGGGTCCAGAAGTACTATGCCGAGCAAAAGTGTCTTTATCAGGCTAATTTCAAATATAATAAGAGCAAATGGTTATATGGTCTTAAACAGAGGCTGCTGTAGTCACAGAATGGGATGCCCTGGCAGGGTCCAGAAGTACTATGCCGAGCAAAAGTGTCTTTATCAGGCTAATTTCAAATATAATAAGAGCAAATGGTTATATGGTCTTAAACAGAGGCTGCTGTAGTCACAGAATGGGATGCCCTGGCAGGGTCCAGAAGTACTATGCCGAGCAAAAGTGTCTTTATCAGGCCTAATTTCATTTATAATAAGTGCAAATGGTTATATGGTCTTAAACAGAGGCTGCTGTAGTCACAGAATGGGATGCCCTGGCAGGGTCCAGAAGTACTATGCCCAGCAAAAGTGTCTTTATCAGGCTAATTTCAAATATAATAAGAGCAAATGGTTATATGGTCTTAAACAGAGGCTGCTGTAGTCACAGAATGGGATGCCCTGGCAGGGTCCAGAAGTACTATGCCGAGCAAAAGTGTCTTTATCAGGCTAATTTCAAATATAATAAGAGCAAATGGTTATATGGTCTTAAACAGAGGCTGCTGTAGTCACAGAATGGGATGCCCTGGCAGGGTCCAGAAGTACTATGCCGAGCAAAAGTGTCTTTATCAGGCTAATTTCAAATATAATAAGAGCAAATGGTTATATGGTCTTAAACAGAGGCTGCTGTAGTCACAGAATGGGATGCCCTGGCAGGGTCCAGAAGTACTATGCCGAGCAAAAGTGTCTTTATCAGGCTAATTTCAAATATAATAAGAGCAAATGGTTATATGGTCTTAAACAGAGGCTGCTGTAGTCACAGAATGGGATGCCCTGGCAGGGTCCAGAAGTACTATGCCCAGCAAAAGTGTCTTTATCAGGCTAATTTCAAATATAATAAGAGCAAATGGTTATATGGTCTTAAACAGAGGCTGCTGTAGTCACAGAATGGGATGCCCTGGCAGGGTCCAGAAGTACTATGCCCAGCAAAAGTGTCTTTAGCAGGCCTAATTTCAATTATAATAAGTGCAAATGGTTATATGGTCTTAAACAGAGGCTGCTGTAGTCACAGAATGAGATGCCCTGGCAGGGTCCAGAAGTACTATGCCCAGCAAAAGTGTCTTTATCAGGCTAATTTCAAATATAATAAGAGCAAATGGTTATATGGTCTTAAACAGAGGCTGCTGTAGTCACAGAATGGGATGCCCTGGCAGGGTCCAGAAGTACTATGCCCAGCAAAAGTGTCTTTATCAGGCTAATTTCAAATATAATAAGAGCAAATGGTTATATGGTCTTAAACAGAGGCTGCTGTAGTCACAGAATGGGATGCCCTGGCAGGGTCCAGAAGTACTATGCCGAGCAAAAGTGTCTTTATCAGGCTAATTTCAAATATAATAAGAGCAAATGGTTATATGGTCTTAAACAGAGGCTGCTGTAGTCACAGAATGGGATGCCCTGGCAGGGTCCAGAAGTACTATGCCCAGCAAAAGTGTCTTTATCAGGCTAATTTCAAATATAATAAGTGCAAATGGTTATATGGTCTTAAACAGAGGCTGCTGTAGTCACAGAATGGGATGCCCTGGCAGGGTCCAGAAGTACTATGCCCAGCAAAAGTGTCTTTATCAGGCTAATTTCAAATATAATAAGAGCAAATGGTTATATGGTCTTAAACAGAGGCTGCTGTAGTCACAGAATGGGATGCCTCACAGCAGACTTAAGATCAGTTCAGTATATATGCACAGTTAGTTAGTATAAGCAGCCTGAAAACGCTAACAAAGCCTGTCAGGCTGGATGAAAAAAAAAAAAAAAAAACTCCCTGTGACAGGCTGACAGCCTCCGATTTTTCTACCTTTCCCTGTTTTTCGCTGACTTTCTGTCTGTCTCCTGTCTGTCTCCTGCCTGTCTCCAGCCTGTCCCTGTCTGTCCCTGCCTGTCTAACTGCGTCACTCCCTCAGCTACACAACGTTCTGTCTCTCACGAATGCAATAGAGAAATGAGGCAGGAAAGCAAGATGGCCGGCCTTAAATAGCGCTGTGACGTCACCGGGCTTGCTGGCTGCTGATAGGCTGCATGTGACTGTCCCAGCTTGCACTGGCGCGGGGTTGATGTCTGGACATGTCCCGTCCGCCATCTTAGAATGCCTGTAATGTAAATGAATGGATGTTAAAGGAAAACTTCGAGCGATCGAATCGCGGGGAAATTCGGATTCGATCCGAATCGAATTTTTCCTGAAATTCGGATCGAATCCGGGTTCGTCCGGATCGATTCGCTCATCCCTACTCATAACATTCGGGCCAAATTCGACGTGTTTAAGTGTGGCCTGCATGAACTCCCATCCCACTCTATCGAACGCCTTTTCGGCGTCGGTCGCCAGCAGTAATGTAGGGGTTCCCTTTCTCTGTGCCATATGAATCAAACTCAAGACCTTAATGGTATTGTCTCTCGCCTCTCTGTGCGGCATGAACCCCACCTTCTCAAGCCCTATGATGCAGGTGCGGAGCAATCCTGGATGCTAGGACCTTTGCAAACAGCTTTAAGTCGGTGTTTAAGAGCGAGATCAGCCTATAACTAGCGCATTGGGTGGGGTCTTTTCCTTCTTTGGGGATAACTGTGATGAACGCTCTTAGGGTGTCTGTTGGAAGCAAACTCCCCTCCTTAATGGAGTTAAAAACCTTTAGTAATTTGGGGGCCAAGAGAGGGAAACATTTCTTGTAGTAAGGGAGGCCAAAGCCATCCGGGCCGGGGGCCCTCCCACCCACTGCTCCCGCCGCCGCCCTTTGGAGTTCTGAGGAGATCGGGTCCTCAAGTCCCTCTAGCACCTCCCTTGGTAATTTAGGCAAACCTGATTCTCCACTGTATCGCGCCAGGCGTGCCTCACGGTCATCGCCCTGTTCCTTAGGGAGATTGTAGAGGGTTTCGTAAAACTTGCGGAAAGCCTCTCCAATATCTCCGGTTAGGTGCACAGCACGCCCGTCAGCAGCGTTAATCCTTGGGACATATGTTCTGACTCGATTGGCCCGCAGGGCTCTCGCTAAGAGCCTGCCACATTTATCGCCAGATTCGTAAAAGATTCTCTGGCAGTTGTTCATTTGCGCTTTAATTTTATCACAGCAAAGCAATTTCAGTTTCTCTCTCAGGGCGGTTAAGTGTGAAAAGTGCTCTATCGCTAATGATTTATTCTTAGTATACAGTACGTCCTGCTCCAGATATAGCACTTACACTTGGGTTATCCTCCGCCAGATGGCGCTGCACTGCAGAGACATGTAAAACAGGCTCCTCCCGGCCCCTCAAATACCCGGGACCTCCCACAAATCCCCAGATTTCTCTGCAGTGCTTACTGCGAAGACATGAAGTATCACTCTCTCGCAGGTGAGCGGGGCTTTTAAGCCTGCGGCCCTGTTGGATTATTCCCACCCGTCCTTCATGTGATGTGCCTCCCAGCCTGGGCTGCGCTGGTCGGGTGAAGGTAGGCGGCACCATGCGTGCTTATGGAGCGCTGCTCCACCGCAATCCCCCACCAAAGGGTAGGCGGTATAGGCTGATGGTGAGCCTTTATGGGATGCCCCTCCCGCATTATTGTCCCATGCCCCGTGTAGCGGTGGGTCCTGTACAAAGGGCCGCCATCCTCCCTCATTCTCCCTGTAGCCTTCGGGGGGGAAATAAAGGGGGGGGGGGGGGGGTGGGTGTCAGTGTCTCCTGATTACGTGCATATGGCCTTTTGGTAATGTCTTTTGGACTAGTATCTGTGGTGTCTGCCACCGCGCTGACTTGTCTTTTTTACTACTGCAAATGCCGCCTTTTCCTTCATTTGGATGTTCCGCGCCGGGCGGTGGCGTTACCTCAGACGCTTCTGCGTTATCATTGGCTGCTTGTCTGTGGCCTTCGTGCTCTTCGGGGGGGCGGGGCCTGGCTTGGCGCACCCTGCGTCGCGGCCCGCTCTGGCCCGCCCTTCGAGGTACTCTCGGCACCATTTTGTCAGCGTGCGCATGTGGCGGTTATACTTACAGCGGTCCTTAAGTGCCCTCGCGGGCGTTTTTATACTCATTGTAGTGTGTTTGGTTCTGACACCCCTTCGTCCTGTCTGTTTCGAGAGCTATGTGCTATGAGCCGTTCATCTTAACGACAGCGCTTGTAACCGAGGAGCGCAGCCTAGTCATCCTATATATAAGGATCAATGGCCGCTGTTATGAGGACAGACGGGTGTAGCCATTGACTTCTCCCGGTGTAATTGATAGTTGGGCCTTGTATAATTACTCCCACTTCCCTAGCGGGTCATTGGGGCATCCAGGGTTGCTTATAGCGTAAATCCCTACTGGCATATTGTGCATAATAATCACCATATGGAGGCATCCCAGGATAGGTTACCGGGGTCCCTTTGGGACAAGACCGGCTGTGTGTAGCGTGTGGGCAGCCTTGTGCTGACGCTGACAAGGCACGGGTCGTGTACCCTGTGCTGAACAGGTGCTTGTATTGCAATCTGGCCTGCCAGTGGCTGCACCTCGTTTCACTTCACTTACTCCCCCAAGCTTAAATCTCACTCCTGTTGAGTTGCATACTAGTGGGGTTCTCGGCCTGTGTCTTCCAGACTGGCTACTGTTGAACAGATTATTGCGAGGTCTTAGCGCGTAAGGGCCCTGGTAAGAAGCGGTACCTGACGCCTAATGTTACCGTTTTCCCTATGGGAACTGAGGAGTTTATGAGTCTGTGTGACTATACCTCGTCTGATGAAAGGGAGCGCTTATCTGATGAGGGACCAGGGGGTCATGACGATTCTGGCTCTGACCCCTGGGCCCCGGATGACGCTGACAGATTATTGACCCAGACCTTGAGGTTCTGTCTATCTCTCTCCCTGTTGAGGCTCCCAGGCAAAAAGGGGAGCTTTTCCATACAGCAAAATCACGTTTGGAATTCCAGAGCAGGCACATTTCCATAACCTTGTGCTCAAGGAATGGGAGCGCCCCAGTAAACTTCCCAGGGCTCCAAAGTTTTGGTATAGGAAGTAAGCCTTTCCTTCTGCGGTGGTTAAATGTTGGTCATTCCCCCCGTGGTGGCTGCCCCGATACTAGGGCTATCTAACACCTCTGTCTGCATTCCCCTGATTCTACTACCCAGCGGGATGCTGAGGACCGGCGCATTGACCGGCTGGCTTTCCACGCCTTTACATGTGCGGGGACGGCACTGCGCCCGGTCTGTGCCTCTATTACTGCTGTGGCCACTAGAACCCTTATTAGAAATATGCTTGATAGTGCCCCTGATGATTTGCCTTGTGAGGTGTTTAATGCACTCTCCAGTTGTGATGTTTTTGTAAATTTTGTCCTCTCAGCATTGGATGACACCATCAGAATGTGTGCCAGATCTTCTGCCCTCGTGGTGGCTATACGCCGCTCGGTTTGGCTGCGCCAGTAGGCCGCTGACAATGCTTCCATGAAGGCCCTCACTGGTTTTCCCTTTTTAAAGGACTGCGTCTGTTGCAGACCGCCTGAACCTTTCTTGCTAAGGGAGGCAGGTTACCCCAGCGCAGGCGGCAACCTCGGCCCTTTGGAGTCAGGGTTCCTTCCCCTCCCCTTACCGTGATGCAGTACAGGGTAGGGGGGTATCTTTCACCTGGGCCCGGGGAGATTTCTGGGGTAGAGGCAGAGGACGTGGACGTCCTGGCTCCTCCTGGGACCTCAAAAGCTAAATCCTCTCCCAAGCGCCCTCAGGCATGTTGGGGCGCCCTCACCCATCATGTGGGGGGGGGGGGGGGGGCGGCTGTAGCACTTCGTTCAGGTCTGCAGGATTCATGTCTCAGACCGGTGAATTCAGGAGGCAGTGTCCTCCGGTTTCAAGTTGGAGTTTGCTGCCGATCCCCCTCCAAGATTCATCAGGTCCCGGATTCCTCAGGAGCTAGTGCAAGCGGTGCAAGGCCTCCTGGAGCTGGGGGTCATCTGCCAGGTACCTTTTAGAGAATAAGGCAAGGGCTTTTATTCCAACCTATACACAGTACCCAAAAAGGATGGTTCTGTCAGGTTCATCATGGACTTAAAGATTCTTAACAAGTTTTTGTCAAGGGCAGGCGCTTTCGCATGAAGAATCTGCGCTCGGCCATCTGTTCCCTGCGCCAAGGGGATGTCATGGCTTCTGTGGACATCAAAGATGCTTACCTTCATATTCCTGTGTTCCCAGGTCATCAAAAGTCCCTCAGGTTCACTCTGATGGATCAACATTACCAATTCTGGCCTTGCCCTTCAGCCTCACTTCAGCTCCCAGGGTGTTCACCAAGGTGCTGGCTGGCGTGATGTCTCTACTCAGATGTTAGGGTGTCAGCGTGCTTCCCTATCTGGACGACATCCTCTTCACTTCCACAGTCTCTGCATCAGGCAGAGTTGGATACTCAGCTGGTGGTGCCCATTCTGGAGTCATTTGGATGGGTGATCAACCACCCCAAGTCCTCTCTGTCCCCTTCCTTGGTAACTCCATTACTAGGAATGAATCTGGATACAGTTCAGGCAAGGATTTTCCTTCCTCAGCAGAAGGTGGACAATCTGATTGCACAGGCTCAGTCCCTCCTAGCTTGTCTCCATCCCTCCATCAGGCAGGGAATGCAGCTGGTGGGCCTGAGGGCGGCGTCCTTCGAAAAGTTCCCTTATGCTCAGTTCCAATTGAGGCCTCTGCAACTTCACCTATTCTCTGTATGGGACAAGGACCCAGCGTCCCTGGACAGGGTCTGTGTTGTCTCCCCCCCTGGTCAGGAGGTCCCTCTTGTGGTGGATGGACTCAAGGAACCTGTTGGGGGGCAGAACCTTTCTTGCCCCTTCCTGGGAGACGGTCACCACGGATGCCAGTCTATCAGGTTGGGGGGGGGGGGGTTCTGGAAGTCCCTGCGGTTCCAGGGGAGGTGGGGCCCTCGGGAGGCCCACATACCCATCAATATCTTGGAGCTGCGAGCGATCAGGTTAGTTCTGGCTCGCTTGACTACTCATCTTTAGGGCCTGCCTGTTCAGTTGGCGCTCGGTCCCAGACGGCAGTTGCCTGCCTCAATCATCAGGGAGGGACCCGGAGCAAGAGGGCCCTCCAGGAAGTGTCTCTGATCCTGACCTGGGTGGAGGCCAATGTTCCCTGCATATCAGCGGTGTACATTCCGGGGGTGAAAAATCTGCTGGCAGATCCTCTGAGCAGGGGGACCTCTCGCTAGGGATCATGGTCCCTCTGCAACGGGGGGTTCCAATCTCTGTACCACCGTTGGGAACAACCAGATGTGGAGCTGTTGCGTTCCATCACAATCACAAGCTCCCGGCCTTTGTCTCCCTGTCCCAGGATCCTCTGGCCTTGGCCACGGATGCCATAGCAATGTCATGGCAGGACTTTCAGCTCCTGTATGTCTTTCCTCCATTCCCCCTGCTGGGCAGCGTTATGTGCAAGATTGCTCTGGAAGGGGTGCCAGCAATTCTGGTGGCCCCCAGGTGGCCAAGAAGAGTGTGGTTCGCAGACGTGGTGCAGATGGCAGTAGACCAGTACGTTCTGCCAAGGGTGCCAGATCTGCTCACACAGGTCCCCTTACGCCATCCCAATTTACAAACTCTGGCTTTGACGGCCTGGCTGCTGAAACCTCTATCTTGATGGGAAAAGGGCTTGTCCGCCTCGGTGGTTGATACCATGGTGAAGGCTAGGAAGAAAACTTCTTCCATCTATTACAGGGTATGGCGTACCTACTTTGACTGGTGTGAGTCAAGGTCTCTTCCCTGTCGGGTGTTTTCAGTCCCCAGGGTTCTGGAGTTCTTACTGCATGGTTGGAGTCAGGACTCCTCCTCAGTACTCGGAAGGGTCAGGTTTCAGAAGTCTTTTGCTCAGCATTCTTTGGTTAAGACTTTCTTTCAGGGGGTTACTCAAGTGCGTCCCCCCACGTAAACCTATGGTCCCTGTTTGGGATTTGAACTTGATTTTGTCTGCCTTGCAGGGTGCTCCCTTTGCTCCTATTCAGGATGCTGCTCTGGCTGTACTTACCCTCAAGGTTGTCTTTCTGGTGGCTATTACTTCGGTTAGGCGTGTGTCTGAGCTGGCTGCTCTGTCTATCCAGCCCCCATACTTTGAGAGACACCAGGATAAGGTGGTGTTCCGCTTTAAGCCGGACTTTCTGCCTAATTTGGTGTCTGCTTTTCATTTGAATCAAGATATTGTTCTTCCTTCATTGTGCCCTAATCCTAGCAACGCTAAGGAACGGGTTCTGCATTCTTTGGATGTGGCCAGGTGTCTGAAGTATTACCTGGTAGTCACTACGTCCTTCAGGAAAACTGATGCTCTTTTTGTGGTCCCTTCTGGGCCCAGGAAGGGTTTGGCTCCTGCCAAGTCTACTATTAGCAAATGGATCTGTCAGGCTGTGATTCAGGCCTATTCTGCTAAGGGAAAGAGTCCTCCCTTCCGCCTTACTGTTCATTCTACTCGTGCTATTGGTGCCTCATGGGCCTTCCAGCACCAGGCTTCTGTTGAACAAGTTTGCAAGGCCGCTACTTGGTCTTCTGTTCATACCTTTTCAAAGTTTTACAAGGTTGATGATAGGGCCTCAGCTAATGGCTGTTTTTGGCCGCAAGGTTTTGCAGGCAGCAGTGGTTTAAACTGTCTGCTGTTACCTTTTTTGCTGGGGATCCCACCCTACTTTATGGACACTGCTATTGGATGTCCCAAGTGTAAGTACTATAGCTGGAGCAGGACGTACTGTATACTAAGAATAATACAATTCTGTGAAATACTCACCTGTAGAATTGGTATTATAAGTATACAGTGCGTCCTGCTCCACCCCACCCTGGTTTTTGCATTATTCTGGATCCCCTGTATGGTGACTGTTATTGTTATAGTTACCAGTTTTTGGTGGTTAAATTCTCCCGGCTTCTTGTTCACTGCTTTTCAATGCTGGGGATTTGTGGGAGGTCCCGGGTATTTGAGGGGCCGGGAGGAGCCTGTTTTACATGTCTCTGCAGTGCAGCGCCATCTGGCGGAGGATAACCCAAGTGTAAGTACTATATCTGGAGCAGGACGTACTGTATACTTATAATACCAATTCTACAGGTGAGTATTTCACAGAATTGTATTTTTATGGAGCTTCTCTAATTCCCCAATTTCCCTGATAAGCTCCAACATGCGCTCCGTTCTTTCCTATTTGATTCTGGTCCCAATTTTAATGAAAGATCCTCTGATGACACACTTGTGCGCTTCCCAAAGGACACCTGGGCTTATTTCTGGGGCAGCAGTGAGATAAAGTTTTTTAAATCATTTTGCACTTCCTCTAGTACACGTTGGTCCTCCAGAAGGGAGTTGCCTCTGCTATTACTGCTGTGGCCACTTCTGAAATATGCTTGATAGTGCCCCTGATGATTTGCCTTGTGAGGTGTTTAATGCACTCTCCAGTTGTGATGTTTTTGTAAATTTTGTCCTGTCAGCATTGGATGACACCATCAGAATGTGTGCCAGAACTTCGGCCCTCGTGGTGGCTATACGCCGCTCGGTTTGGCTGCGCCAGTGGGCTGCTGACAATGCTGCCAAGAAGGCCTTCACTGGTTTTCCCTTTAAAGGACTGCGTCTGTCTGGAGACCGCCTGGACCTTTTTGCTAAGGGGGGCAGGTTACCCCAGCGCATGCGACAACCTCGGCCCTTTCGGGGTCAGGGTTCCTTCTCCTCCCCTTACCGTGGTGCAAGACAGGGAAGGGGGGTATCTTTCCCTGGGGCCCAGGGAGATTTCTGGGGTAGAGGCAGAGGACGTGGACGTCCTGGCTCCTCCTGGGGTCCCAAAGCTAAATCCTCTCCCAAGCCCCCTCAGGCATGACGGGGCGCCCTCACCCATCTGGGTGGGGGGACGGCTGCAGCACTTCGCTCACGTCTGGAGGCTTCATGTCTCAGACCGATGGATTCAGGAGGTAGTGTCCTCCGGTTACAAGTTGGAGTTTGCTGCCGATCCCCCTCCAAGTTTCATCAGGTCCCGGATTCCTCAGGACCCTGTGTCAACTCAGGAGCTAGTGCAAGGCCTCCTGGAGCTGGGTGGTCATCTGCCAGGTGCCTTTAAGAGAAAAAGGCAAGGGCTTTTATTCCAACCGGTTCTGTCAGGTCCATCCTGGACTTAAAGATTCTCAACAAGTTTTTGTCAAGGGCAGACTCTTTCGCATGGAGACTCTGCGCTCTGCCATCAGTTCCCTGCGCCAAGGGGATTTCATGACTTCTGTGGACATCAAAGATGTATACTTTCATATTCCTGTGTTCCCAGGTCATCAAAAGTTCCTCAGGTTCGCTCTGATGGATCAACATTACCAATTTGTGGCCTTGCCCTTCGGCCTCACTTCAGCTCCCAGGGTGTTCACCAAGGTGCTGGCTGGCGTGATGTCTCTGCTCAGATGTCAGGGTGTCAGTGTGCTTCCCTATCTGGACGACATCCTCTTCACTTCCCAGTCTCTGCATCAGGCAGAGTTGGATACTCAGCTGGTGGTGCCCATTCTGGAGTCATTTGGATAGGTGATCAACCACCCCAAGTCCTCACTGTCCCCTTCCTTGGTAACTCCATTCCTAGGAATGAATCTGGATACAGTTCAGGCAAGGATCTTCCTTCCTCAGCAGAAGGTGAACAATCTGATTGCACAGGCTCAGCCTCTCCTTGCTTGTCCCCATCCCTCCATCAGGTAGGGGATGCAGCTGGTGGGCCTGATGGTGGCATCCTTCGAAGCGGTCCCTTATGCTCAGTTCCACTTGAGGCCTCTGCAACTTCACCTGTTGTCTGTATGGGACAAGGACCCAGCGTCCCTGGACAGGGTCTGTCTGCTCTCCCCCCTGGTCAGAAGGTCCCTCTTGTGGTGGATGGACTCAAGGAGTCCCAAGAAGATAGACAGCTCAGAAATCCCCTGAGATATTTCACCTGGGAGCACGGACAGACCTCTGTAAGTCCCAATTGTAGTAATGTGCTGCAGGTCCAGCTCACCAAGTGTGATAAAACATAACATTTAATGTAACATTTTAAAATATAGCATGACCTGTGTGGAGTGAATATCCTGGGCTCCCCATTCAAAGGTAACGCGTTTCGGGGTTACCTCACCCCTTAATCCTACCTTGAGGTAGGATTAAGGGGTGAGGTAACCCCGAAACGCGTTACCTTTGAATGGGGAGCCCAGGATATAGGATTAAGGGGTGAGGTAACCCCGAAACGCGTTACCTTTGAATGGGGAGCCCAGGATATTCACTCCACACAGGTCATGCTATATTTTAAAATGTTACATTAAATGTTATGTTTTATCACACTTGATGAGCAGGATGGACTCAAGGAACCTGTTGGGGGGCAGATCCTTTCTTGCCCCTTCCTGGGAGATGGTCACATCACCACGGATGCCAGTCTATCAGGTTGGGGGGGAGGGGGGTTTCTGGAAGTCCCTGCGGTTCCAGGGGAGGTGGGGCCCTCCAATGTCTTGGAGCTGCGAGCGATCAGGTTAGTTTTGGCTCGCTTGACTACTCATCTTCAGGGCCTGCCTGTTCAGTTGGAGCTCGGACAACCAGACGGCAGTTGCCTACATCAATCATCGGGGGGGTGGGGCCCAGACAAGAGGGCCCTCCAGGAAGTGTCTCTGATCCTGACCTGGGTGGAGGCCAATTTCCCCTGCATATCAGCGGTGTACATTCCGGGGGTGGAAAATCTACTGGGACCTCTCACCAGGGAGAATGGTCCCTCTGCAACAGGGTGTTCCAATCTCTGTGTCACCGTTGGGGCCAACCAGATGTGGATCCGTTTGCGTCCCGTCACAATCACATGCTCCCAACCTTTGTCTCCCTGCCCCAGGATCCTCTGGCCTTGACCACGGATGCTTTAGCACTGTCATGGCAGGACATTCAGTTCCTGTATGTCTTTCCTCCATTCCCCCTGCTGTGCAGGGTTCTGCGCAAGATTGCCCTGGAGGGGGTGCCAGCAATTCTGGTGGCCCCCAGGCGCCCAAGAAGAGTGTGTTCGCAGACGTGGTGCAGATGGCAGTAGACCAGTACGTTCTGCCAGGGGTGCCAGATCTGCTCACTCAGGGCCCCTTACGCCATCCCAATTTACAAACTCTGGCTTTGACGGCCTGGCTGCTGAAACTTCCATCTTGATGGAAAAAGGCTTGTTCGCCTCAGTGGTTGATACCACGGTGAAGGCTAGGAAGAAAACTTCTTCTTCCATCTATTACAGGGTATGGCGTACCTACTTTGACTGGTGTGAATCAAGGTCTCTTCCCTGTCGGGGGTTTTCAGTCCTCAGGGTTCTGGAGTTCTTACAGCTTGGGTTGGAGTCGGGACAGATTTTCTGCCTAAGGTAGTGTCTGCCTTTCATTTGAATCAAGATATTGTTCTTCTTTCTTTGTGCCCTAATCCTAGCAATGCTAAGGAGAGGGTTTTTGCATTCCTTGGATGTGATCAGGTGTTTGAAGTATTACCTGGTGGTCACTGCGTCCTTCAGGAAAACTGATGCTATTTTTGTGGTCCCTTCTGGGCCCAGGAAGGGTTTGGCTCCTGCCAAGTCTACTGTTAGCAAATGGATCCGTCAGGCCGTGATTCAGGCCTATTCTGCTAAGGTGAAGAGTCCTCCCTTTTGCCTTACTGCTCATTCTACTTGTGCTGTTGGTGCCTCTTGGGCCTTCCAGCACCAGGCTTCTGTTGAACAAGTTTGCAAGACCGCTACTTGGTCTTCTGTTCATACCTTTTCAAAGTTTTACAAGGTTGATGTTAGGGCCTCAGCTCATGCTGTTTTTGGCCGAAAGGTTTTGCAGGCGGCAGTGGTTTAAACTGTTTAAACCTTTTTTGCTGGGGATCCCACCCTACTTTATGGACACTGCTATTGGATGTCCCAAGTGTAAGTAATCTATCTTGAGCAGGACGTACTGTATACTAAGAATAATACAATTCTGTGAAATACTCACCTGTAGAATTGGTATTATAAGTATACAGTACGTCCTGCTCCACCCCACCCTTGGTTTTGCATTATTCTGGATCCCCTGTATGGTGATTGTTATCATTGTTATAGTTACCAGTTTGGGTGGTTAAGTTCTCCCAGCTTCTCGTTCACTGCTTTTCAATGCTGGGGATTTGTGGGAGGTCCCGGGTATTTGAGGGGCCGGGAGGAGCCTGTTTTCCATGTCTCTGCAGTGCAGCGCCATCTGGCGGAGGATAACCCAAGTGTAAGTAATCTATCTGGAGCAGGACGTACTGTATACTTATAATACCAATTCTACAGGTGAGTTTCACAGAATTGTATTTTTTCTTTTTTCTTTTTTTTACTCAAAAATATTTAAATAAAATATTTCATGTTAAAGCTTAAACCCTGTCACAAAAAAAATTTATTGTCCTGGAAATTCCTGCAAAAATCAGTTAACTGTAGTGCAGAATGTTGAAAAATGACCTGTGAATAGAGGGTGACAAAATCCCAAGTAAGCTGTCAGTTAAAAGGTACCTATGCATGTTGGGTATTGTTCTGCTTGGAGGACCTTGTTCTTTCAGATTTAGCTTGTTTTTTCTTGTTTGCATATTTTATTCTGCTTTTTTATTCATTTTTTTTTTAGCTAAACCTTGTGCAATCAAAGAATTCTTTTTCAAGGGATCACTTCCAGAAAGATTAGCCCACTACAATAAGCTGGGTAATCCTATAATGCTTAAGGTGTGTACTTTCAGGGAATATATGGTTTGTGGGCATATTCCAAATGTAAAGGGTTGTTTTGGTTGAAATAACGCAAGGTGCGCACTTTGTCTGCAGAGCTGAAATATTCAAGTAAAATTATCGTTACGTGCATGCTTTACTTTCCAGTGTTTGAAAACTCGTCCCTTGACGGTACCTATGCATGTTGGATATTGTTCTGTTCGGGGGGAGCTTACTTTTTCAGATTTAACTTGTTTTTTCTTGTCTGCATATTTTTGTTGTAATGATAATGTGGCTTTGATTCTTTTTTTAGGGAAACCCTGTGCAACCAAAGGATTAGTTGAGGGATTACTTCTAGAATACTGTGCCCACATCAACAAGCCTGGTTCACCTAGAAAGCTTAAGGTGTGTACTTCCAGAGAATATATAGTTTGTTGGAGGTATTTCAGGTTGTTTTTCTTAAAAAACTGCAAATGGCGCATAGCAGTTGTAGTTCATCTAAGAATCTCCTAAAGCGCTGTTTGTTTGGGGAAGTCTCCTGGGCAGGAACAGGTATAATACATATCTTCTACTGTGTTACCGTTGTACCGTTGTTATTAGGGGTGTCAGAAAAAATAGCTTCTTTAAAATATCGTAATATTTCATTAGAAAATACTAGTATCTATTCAAAATATGTTCGAAATGATTTTTTATAAACTATTTATAAGTAACATTTACTCACGACCACTATTTGGCAGCGCACAGCTCAAGAGCCTGTTATGCAGCAGCTCTGTCCCACCCGCAGCAGAGAAACAACGAGATCCTGCGAGAGTCGTCCTGCGTTATGTATGTGTGAATGTTGTATTGATGTGTAGATTAGGTTTTCCGAATCCTGCTATGTCACCGACCATCTTCAGATGCAGGTAGTGATTGCTGGAGGTGGAGGAACAGGGGACTATGATGGCCCTCCCACATCCCCTCCAGTGATCTGCGACATAGCAGGAAGCTATATTCATTAAAAAATAATCGCATTATATCATCTTTGAGACAGAAACAGGATATATTAGATCGTCTTTGAGACAGAAACTGGGGCCTCGCAGTTTCCACGGCAGGTGCCTGGATGAAAAGGCAGAGGAGGCTTGTGCGGAATGGTGCTTCGCGATCTTCCCCGCTCCAATTAAACTCCTTGGCAGGTACATTGCGCTGGCAAAGGATGACATAGGGGATCTGGCCCTGTTGGTCACCTTGCAACGCACGGTCTAGCTGGAGCAGTGGTCAGCTGATGCTGCCTCCATGAAGACTTGTATTATCCTCCCCTTCTCTGGGTGTCGTCTTTTCAGCGAACCTCTGGATGATCTGGTCAGGAAGGCCATGGGGGGGAAATCGCCGAGACTTCTGCAGAAGCGGAAACCATGGACGGATTTTGTCCTTGCCGGAGTTTTGGCAGACCCCAGGTGCCACAAGGACAATTCAGGGAAGCAAAGCCACAGTGGAAACCCCGGTCCCATGGTTCAGCAGACTTAAACCTTCAGTCAAACCTTCCTAAGGTTGACTGGTTAGGCTGCTGTTCTGGACACCCAAAGGACAACCTTCAAGGGGTTCCAGGAGCTGGTGGACATTTCGGGAGGTGAGTTGCATCATGAGATGGGCAGAGCTTCACGTTCTTTGCATCTCTGCGATCCACATTCCGAAGGTGGAGAATCTGCAGGCCGCTTATTCAAGCAGAGACATTCGACCGGGGGAATGGTACCTCCACCAGGACATGTTTCAAGACCTCTGCTACTGGTGGGAAGTGCCTGTGAACCTCTTTGCATCTCGGCACAGATGTAAGGTCCGGGGGATTGTGTCCAGGGTGTGATACCCCCTGACCGTAGCGGCCGATGCACTGGCCATCCCCTGGTCAGGGCAGGGTCCTCTGCGACACCCCAATTCTCAAGCGCTGGCTTAGCGGCTTGCTTTGGAGACTGGCATCTTGGAGGAGAGAGGCCTATCTGCTGCAGTTATTCAGACCTTGATTTAGGCATGGCAACAGTAATCCCCCAGAAATTACTAAAGGACCTGGAGGGCCTTTTTGGCTTGGTGTAAGTCGAAGGGCCATTCCTGTAGGAGGTACTCATTGCCTAGGATACTGGAGTTTCTTCAGAAGGGTTTGGATGCTGGTCTGCAGCCCAGCAGTCTAAAAAACCAGGTCTTGGCCTTGTCCATTTTTTTCCAGAGACCGATCTCGGAGCACAGCTTAGTCCATGCGTTCATGCAGTGTGCTGCGCATGTTTGGTCTCCGAGGTGCTCGTTGGTCCCACCCTGGGATCTCAACCTCACCTTATAGATGCGCTACAGGGGTCCCCCATTTGAACCTAGGGCGGACGCCTATCTGGCAATGCTCACTTTAATGGTGTTTTTTTCTTGTGCCTATCATAGAAAAGCAAGCAAACCTGCCACAATTGGTATCAATAGCCTCAGTGGAGGGTATTGATACCACTTGTGCTAGGACTATTGTCTACACTGACTTTTAAAGGTTTGCTTGCTTTTCTATAGAGATGATTTTAACTGGACTTGAATAAATGTTGTGATTTTATAGCTGAAGAAGTACGGATCATCTACTCCCTTTTTGGTGCTGTATGAAGACAAAGCCATGTTCCATGTTAAATGAGAATTTGCCCAAGGTGGTCTCTTTCCTCTATCTAAATCAGGAGATAGTGCTGCCATCTTTGGGTCCACGCCCCACTCATCATAGGGAGTGGCTCCTGCATTTCCTGGATGTCATCAGGGCATTAAAGTATTACCTGCCGGCTATGCGAGGGGTATGTAAAACATATGTCTTGTTTGTGATCCCGGAAGATCCATGGAGTTGCCTGGTGGCTGCCAGGTGCTCTCTCAGCAGATGGATCAGACAAACTGTCATACAAGCCTACGCCTGCAAGGGGAAGGAGGCGCCCTTCCGGGTCACCGCTCACTCCACCAGGGCGATTGCTGCGTCTTGAACTTTCCAGCACCAGGCGTCTGTGGACAAGGTTACAAGGTGGTGACCTAGTCGTCTCTCCACCCATTCACCAAATTTTACGTGGTTGATGTCTGGGAATCGACTGATTTTGCTCATAAAGTGTTGCAGACTGGTGAATCCCTCTGCAGGGGTCTAGTCTTGAGTTTCCAGTGCCAGCGTTCCTGGTTACGTTGGCCAGTTGCGGTTCTAGCATGGTACCCAATGAGGCAATGTGCAATCTGTTGCTATTGGCAACGCACACCAAATACAGACTTGTTGTACTCGCAACCTGTGACAGAGTCTTGTAGGTGTCAATTGGGGTTTATTCCCCATTGCCAGGTGAAAGGTAAGTCTATGAAAGTCGAATTAATGTGGAATAAACCTCAACTGCCCATTAAGATAAATGAGCGACTCTGAACTGAGGTTTGATAGGAACTTTACCTTTTTACATTTTCAGTTGATGAGGCCCTGCTTGCTATGCCTAAAATAATTTGCTTTGCGTGTGTATTGTGATGCTGTTATGCTGTCTGCTAAGAAAGATTGAAATATAATTTCCTGAACAGTATTGGAAAAACCCTCTACATGCTTAATAAGATTTTTGTATTATCTGTATTCTTTATTTAGGAGCCTCCGAATACTACAAATGTGCTGTCTTCCATGTTTCGCGGTTTGGGCCTGGAGCCGCCACCATCTGTGTTGCCTGGTCGAGGAGCCTCATGGGGTACATTTCTTGTTGTGTGTGTACATAGGATATAAAATAACCAAGAATAATAATTTTTGAACTTTTTCCACCTTCTTCCCATAACCTGTAAAATTGAAAAACAAAGCAAAATCATTTATTATCTTCCTTATTATAATTTGAGCATGTGAATTTAAAGGGTAAGTCCACATTCAATTGAAAAAAGAATGAGCTCAAACTGCTGGGGTGATCTAGTATTTTTTTTTATTATTTTCTATGTTGGCAAAGGTGTGTGCGTTTTATGTAAGCCATTTTCACTATCTGCAATCTGTTGCTATTGGCATGGTACACCAAGATGGGAGAAGTGAGCCCTGTACACACAGAACATTGCTGATATGACCGTTGCTGAGGTGAGGGGGCTCACTCAACCTTACACATGTTCAGCAGCAGTGTTCTGTGCAACTATCTGCAATCTGTTGCTATTGGCAATGTACAACAAATTTGTATTTGGTGCATTGCCAATGGCAACAGATTGCACACTGCTTCCATATGCGATGTCAGATGTCACGTGACTGCAGAGCAGAAAAAGTGGCCCCTCCCGGCCCATATATACCGAGGCACCTCCCACAGAACCCCAGATTTTCTCTGCAGTCTCGGACTGCCAGGACGAGAAAGTGTCTCTCTCTCTCTCTTTCAGGCAGGTGAGCGGGGTCTTTTGGCCCTATGGACCTGTAAAGCTATTCCCACACGTTCTGTCTTTATCATATTGCTTCCCAGCCTTGGCTGTAGCGTTCGGGTGAAGGTAGAAGACACCATATTTGGTGCTAAGGAGCTGAGCTCCGCAGCAACTCCCCCACCAAAGGGTAGACGGTTCAGGCAATAGTGAGCCTTATGGGATGCCCTGCCCGCATTACTTGTGCCTTTCACCCCCTTTCCCTCATGTGGGTTCCCTTATGGATGACCGCTGACTCCCCTCGTTCCTCTGAGTCTCTTAGGGGAAGAGGGGGGGTTTCCGCATGTGGCGGCGGCGGCGGCATTTACCTCAGGCAGATACGGCGCAGCCATTGGCTGCTTGTTTCACGTGGGCGCGTCTTTTCGCGTTCTTCGGAGGAAGGCGGGCAGGGCGAGTGACGCTTTATTCTAAGCATACAGCACGTCCTGCTCCAGATATAGTAATAACATGTGGGTAATCCTCCGCCTCCGGCGCCGTGCACTGCAGACATGTAGAAAACAAGCTCCTCCCGGCCCTACATATACCGAGGGACCTCCCACAAATCCCCAGATTTCTCTGCAGTGCTGGAACTGCGAAGACATGAAGTATCACGATCTCGCAGGCGAGCGGGGCTTGACAGCCCGAGGCCTTGCGGGACTATTTCCACCCGTCCTCATTGTGATTTAATGCCTCCCAGCCTGGGGTGCGTTGGTCGGGTGAAGGTAGGCAGCACCTAGTGTGCTTACGGAGCTAGACTCCACCGCAATCCCCCACCATAGGGTAGACGGTTAAGGCAAATGGTGAGCCTTCAGTGGATGCCCCTCCCGCGCCATTGCCCCCACGCCCCGTGTAACGGTGAACCCCGAATATTGGGTCACCTTCCTCCCTAGATCCCCCCGTTAGTGGGGGGAAAAAGAGGGGGGGGGGGTTGTGTGTACGATGGCCTAACCTTGCCCTAATTACACTAGAGACCTATAGCCTTTAACGGTTGCCTGGTGTCAGAGCCGCGCTTCACATTTAATTTTTAGTTAACCGCAGCGCCCTTATTGTATTCTACTTGGCGCGTACGGCGGCTCTGTTCGGGGACGCTACGGCGTTTTATTCCTGTATTCACCCTGTCAGATTTTCTCTCTGAGGTGATTTTTCTAGTTCGGTTTGTCAGTTGCATTGCTACTGTTTCCTTTTGATTGGCTGCGCGCCTTCGAGCTTCGCGCTTTCCGGGGGGGGGGGGGGGGGGCGTCGTTTGGTTTGGCGCATTCCGCGTCATCGCCCGCTCTGGCCCGCCCTTCGAGGTTCGCTTGCCGCCATTTCCTTCTCACATGCGCGTGGTGAAGACAGTCCTCCCCTCGCTGTTCTGTAAGTACCATCATGGGCGATTTTTCCGTAGCTTTGCTTCTTCGCGCTTGGCTCTGACATCCCTGTTCTCATTGTGTCTTTCAGACCGCGGACTTCGGTGGCTTCTCCCGGCCCGGTGTAGCGCCCGGTCCAGACCATTTTAAGAAATCACTCCCACTTCCCAGCGGGTTATTGGGGCATCCAGGGTTGCTTTATAGCGTCAATCCCTACTGGCATATTGAATATAATAATCACCATATGGAGGCATCTCAGGATATTGTGAACGGGGTTCCCTCGGGACAAGCCCGTCTGTGTGTAGCTTGTGGGGTCCTACCTAGCAGCGGTGGCAATGCACGGGTCTGCATCCCTTGTGCCCAGCAGGCACTAGCCGGTCTCCCCACCTCTTCCGAGGCTGGGCCCGCACCTCGCCTTGCTTCCCCTACTCCCCCAAGCCTGAGCCTAACCCCCAATACTAGTGGGGATTCTCATGCTGATTTGGCCACTAGACTGGCTAGTGTGGAAAACTTAATCGCTGGCTCCTTGGTGCGCAAGGCTACTGGCAAGAGGCGTCATTTGAATCCTGAATCTACTATACTTCCTGTAGAATCTGACGATTTACTGCTTTCCTATGCACATTCCCCCTCAGAGGAAGGGGAACTGTTCTCTGACTCAGGGTCATACGACGACGAGTCCAGGAGTCAGGATGAGTCTGGTTCTGATCATTGGTCCCAGGATGACATTGATAGACTGCTAACCCAGATCTTTGATGTGTTATCCCTCTCTCCCCCTCCCGCGGCTCCACGGCAAAGGGGTGATCTGTTTCATACCGCTAGGGTGCGGTTGGAGTTTCCCGAACAAACTCATTTTAATAGCCTCGTGCTGAAAGAATGGGAACATCCCAGCAAACTCCATGGGATTCCTAAAGCTGTGGATAAGAAGTATCCATTTCCTGCCGACCTGGTCAAGTGTTGGACATCGCCACCCGAGGTCGATGCCCCGATCCTTAGTCTGTCCAATACCTCTATTATGCACTACCCCGACACTACTACGCTGCGGGATTTGGAGGATCGGCGAGTTGATCAACTGGCATGTCATGCCTTTGCATTTGGGGGAGCGTCGCTCCGCCCGGTTTGCGCCTTAGCCATCACGGCGGTGGCGCTCAGGACTGTGGTTAAGACTGCTCTTGAAGGGGTGGATGACTTGCCCTCTGATGCCGTCATTGCTTTGGCCACCTGTGAGACTATTCTTGGTGTGCCACACACCCCGCTTCACCTTTAATTCTTCACGGTTGGGTTACTCACCGCCAGGTGACGCCGTTGCAGAGAGGAAGTCTTGTAACGAGCCCCCTTCCGGCCTATATATACCTGGTACCTCCCATTTATCACCAGTGTTTTTCTCTCTGCATGACGACAAGACAGAAGAATGAAGTCTCCTGTTTTCAGGTAGCCGGGGGCTTACCCCGGCACCCCCTTTTGGTCTATTTCTGCCCGGTTTGGATTGTGTCACGATCCCCTCACCTGATCCTCGTTCCCCCGCTGTCTCCGATCCGTCGCAGCCGGCGGCGGGCCGGCGTCGCTCCTGCCCGCCCGCCGCTCGGCTGTCACGAGCAGCCGCTCAGGCGGCTTTCGTCCTAGCCGCGCCGGGAGCGGGCGCGCCGCTCTCTGTGCGGCGCGCTCCCGGCGCGTGGCCCCGTACGCGCGCACGTGCGCGCTTGTCACATTCCTATGCCCTCCGGCGGCGCTACACACAGCGCGCCCGCCGGAGGTGAACTACATGGGCCAATGAGCCCTTTTGCTTGCATGGGCCAATGAGCCCTCTCCCTTTGTAATTCATCAGCCCAAAGTACTGGGCACGCCCCCTGATTTCACTGGGCAATCAGCCCAAAGTTCCTGTAACACCCAATCACCACATTCACCTTCCAGCCAATCCTGTTAGCCCCCATCATTTAAAGGTTTTCACCCTGCGGTCAGTCCTTGCCCGTTATAGCGTGCTACTGGGTGCGATTTGGATTGCTCTTCTCATTGTGATTTTGCCTCGTTTTTGACCATCCCTGATTGCCGCCTGGACCGACCTTGCTTGCCCTTTGACTACGATTCTGCCTGCTCCTTTTGTACCGCGAACTTCTGACCTCCCGTTGTGACCCTTGGCTTACCCCTGACCATTCTTCCGTCTAACCCTTCTGTACCGTGCCACCTCGGATTGACCACCCGTGTATGACCCCTGTCCGTTTTCGCTACTCCGTCTTGTCTTTGGTTTCATCTACCTTCCCCTGCATAAATCAGCATCCTTTGTGCTAATAAGACCTGGGGGCAACCGTGTCCGGTGAGGCGTGTCTAGCGTCCCGGCAAACGGGGGCTTACTATAGGTGAAGAAAGCAGCGGAGATTGGGGGTTGCTGGTTTATTGGAAGGTGGGTGTCTCCGGGATCCTGACAGATTGTTTGTTACCTTTGTGGTGGAATGGAAGCCTCCCAGCCTAGGCTGCTCACTGGGCAATTGGTAGACGGCACTATAGGTGCCTAGGAGCTTATCTCCTCCGCTCGACCCCCTGTTTTGGGGGCAATGCGGCTATCCGGCATGGTGATCCGGAGGTGGGATGCCCCTGTCCCGAGGGGCCCCTTGCTCTCCCGTTGCGGTCCCTTCACTATGGGGGGGGAGGTAGAGGGCTGTGTATTGTGTGTTTGGTTTTTACTGTATGTTTGCTGCTGCTGGCCTGTAGGGCCAGAGCTTTGGGTCAGCTTTAGGGGGACCGGGGCGGGCTGTATGGTTTTCAGGCTTGCTGTTTGCGCCCTTATCACCTTTTCAGCTCCCCCTCCCCCTCCCCTTGTCTCTTTCGTTTTTTAATCAGCGGGCCATGGGGTTTTTTCTGGGGCAGCTCAGGCTGCCTAGTGTCTCCGTTTTTTTTCCCCTCCCCCCTTTCTCCTTTTTTCTGAGGGCTTGTTTGCCCTCTGATTGCTTTTTCACCGCCGTTCGGCGGGCCGCACTGTTTATATTTGGCGGGGGGGCGGGGCCCGGATGACGTCAGGGGTGGGGGCGTGGCCGGCAGCGCGTCGTTTACCGGCCCCAGCCGCACTTCCTCCCGGTTCATTAGGAGGCTGCGTGCGGGGCTCGGGGCCGCATGTGTCTGCTACTGCTGCCCGCTCCGCCGCCTCTTCCGTTGGTACGAGCTCTGCAGCTTCAGCTCCACCGCTGCCATTGCACCTTCCCTGACATTTGCTGCCAAGGTAAGCGGCCTCAACTGGCGTGAGGCCGTCTATTTATTTTATGGTCTCTGATTGTTTTTTATTTAAAAAAAAAAAAAAAAAAAGAGGAAAAGGAGGTTAAATATTTGATTGGAGTAATACTTTTATTTAAAAAAAAAAAAAAAAAAAAAAAAGTAAAAAAGAGGTAAATCAGAGGCCAGTTTTTTCCTTGCCTCTTCAAAGCACTCTGGTGCTGTGTATGTATGTCATATTACATGTTGCCATTTCTGGGGGTCTTACTGTTGGTTTGTCTCTTCCCCACTGATCCTGGGATTCCCTCAATACAGTGGCCTCCCGGTTCTATTTTGCCTGGCTAGTCTCTTTTCCTCCAAATTGGGACATATTTATATATATATATACTTGTATATATATTTAAAAAAAAAAAAAAAAAAATATATATATATATATATATATATATATATATATATATATATATATACTATTTTTTTTAAGGGGACCTTTATTATTAATTAAATCCTCCCTCCCGGGACATTAACATTAAGGGGCATCCCGGGTGGCTTATGCCTTAAACCCAGAATTTTGCGAATACCATAAATCACCATATGGAGGCTTCCGATAATACCGGAAATGGTTCTTCTGGGCCATCTAGGGTGTGTGGAGGCTGTGGGACTCCGCTCCCAGGTGATGATGTTTTTGTATGCATTCCTTGTGGAAGGCAGAGTATTGTGCGTCAGTCCGTTGCTCCGGCTGCTGGCTCTTCGCAACTTCCATCATCCCCTACCCCTCCCTCCCTGTTCCGGACCCCGCGTGACATTGTCAAGGGTGGGGATTCGCAATCCGAGGTGGCGGCACGGTTGGCCAACCTCGAGAAGATAATTTCCGTTAAAGCAGGGTTAAAGGCCACTGTGAACTGGAAGCACCTGTCTCCTGTACCTCCGGCTTCACAGGATGAAGTATGTGAGCCTGTAGATTGGTCCGATTGCTCCCTGGACGAGGAGGGAGAATTTCTGGTGGAGTCAGATGAGCCTGCAGATCAGCTTGAGGTTGATGCTATTGGCGATTTGTCTGCGGGGGTTTCCCGTGACACCCCCTCCATTCTGGCTCAAATGTTTGAAATTTTGAATTTAGATCCACCTGAGGCCGTCACCCTGCCTAAGGGTCAGTTGTTTAATGTGCCTCAGCTGCCTTTGGTTTTTCCCAGACAACACCACTTTGAGTTGTGCTCAAAGAATGGGAACATCCCACGCGGTTAACTGGAATTCCTTCCAGTTGGGAGAAACGTTATCCCTTTCCGCCAGAATTGGTGAAGCTTTGGTCGGTTCCTCCTGACGTCAATACCCCTGTATTAGGGCTCTCCAGCACGGCTATGGTACAGTCTGCTGAGACTACTGCCCTTAAGGATGGTGAGGATCGTCGGATTGACCAGTACGCTCGCCATGGTTTTAGTTATGCCGGGTCAACGATGCGCCCGCAGTGGACGCCATGTCCCTGAGCTGGGGGGATCTGGGATTTCTATACCTGATTCCTCCTATACCCATGCTGGGCAGGGTGGTTCGGAAGTTGGCTCTGGAAAGGGTGTCCGGCGTTCTCGTGGCCCCAAGGTGGCCAAGGCGAGTGTGGTTCGCAGACATCGTTCGGCTGGCAGTGGACCAGTTCGTTCTGCCTCTTCGGCCCGATCTGCTCACTCAGGGTCGGTTGTGTTACCCCAATTTACCAGCGCTGGGTTTGACGGCCTGGCTGCTGACACCTCCATCTTGAAGGAGGAGGGTCTTTCTGACTCAGTCAAGACTTTGATCAGTGCCCGGAAGAGGTCTTCTTCTATCATCTATAGGATTTGGAAAGCCTATATCGCTTGGTGCGAGATTAGATCTTTTCCTTGTAGGGTCTTCTCGGTCTCCAGGATTCTGGAGTTTTTACAATCTGGGCTGGACTCTGGTCTTCAGCTAAGTACTTTGAAAGGGCAAGTTTCTGCCTTATCTATCTTTTTTCAGAAGCGTTTTGCGCTTCATTCTTTAGTTAAAACTTTTTTCCAGGGGGTTACGCATGTGCGGCCTCCCAGGAAACCATTACTCCCGGTTTGGGATTTGAATTTGGTTCTTTCTGCTCTGCAGGCTCCTCCTTTTGAGCCTTTGCAAGATATTGCTTTGTCTACCCTGACTCAGAAGATTGTCTTCTTGGTAGCTATCACTTCGGAGTTGGCGGCCTTGTCTATCCAGGCGCCCTACTTTGAGAGGCATCAGGATAAAGTGGTCTTTCGGTTTAAGCCAGACTTTCTTCCTAAGGTTGTTTCTGCTTTTCATTTGAATCAGGATATTGTTCTTCCCTCCTTGTGTCCTAATCCTAAGAATGACAAAGAGAGGGTTTTGCATTGTTTGGATGTAGTACGCTGTGTTAAGTACTACTTGATTATCACGTCTCCTTTTCGTAAGACGGATGCCTTTTTTGTTGTGCCCTGTGGGCCTAAGAAGGGTTTGGCACCAGCCAAATCTGCTATTAGCAAATGGATACGTCAGGCCGTTACTGCGGCCTATTCTGCTAAGGGGAAAGTTCCCCCTTTTCGTATCACTGCTCATTCTACTCGCGCCGTTGGAGCGTCTTGGGCTTTTCAGCACCAAGCTTCTGTTGAACAAGTTTGTAAGGCCGCCACTTGGTCTTCTGTTCATACTTTTTCTAAGTTTTACAAAGTTGATGTGCGAGCCTCAGCGGATGCTGTTTTTGGCCGCAAAGTTCTGCAGACTGCAGTCATTTAAGTTATGCTTCACCTGGCCTTGAGATGCCCATCCCTTGTGGACACTGCTTTTGGATGTCCCAATCGTGAAGAATTAAAGGTGAAGCGGGGTGTGTGGCACACCAAGAATAATACCATTTTGTGAGTACTCACCTGAAAAATGGGTATTGTTGGTGTGCCACACACCCCGCTTCACTCCCACCCTTTTCGGTATTCCGAATCCTTTATATGGTGAAGCTTTCATTTATTTTGAGGTTACCGTTAAATTACTGGTACCTTGTCTTTCTGCTTTTTAATACACTGGTGATAAATGGGAGGTACCAGGTATATATAGGCCGGAAGGGGGCTCGTTACAAGACTTCCTCTCTGCAACGGCGTCACCTGGCGGTGAGTAACCTAATCGTGAAGAATTAAAGGTGAAGCGGGGTGTGTGGCACACCAACAATATCCATTTTTCAGGTGAGTACTCACAAAATGGTATTTTTGTGAATTATATCCTATCTGCATCGGACGATGCTATTAAGCTGAGCGCTAGATCCTCTGCTCTGGTGGTAGCCATACGGCGTGCAGTCTGGTTGCGCCAGTGGGCTGCTGACAATGTCGCCAAGAAGGCCCTTACGGGGCTTCCATTTAAGGGGCTGCGCCTGTTTGGAGAAAGGTTAGATATCTTTGCCAAGGGTGGCAAGTTACCCCAGCGCAAGCGTCAGATTCGGCCTTTTCGTGGCCCAAGTTCCCATTCGACCCCCTACCGTAGGACTAAGCAGGGTAGAGGAGTGTCCTTCGCTGGGTCTCGTGCAGATTCCTGGAACAAGAACAAAGGACGCCGTCCCAGTTCCTCCTGGGGGCCCAAGCCCAAAGCCCCTCCCAAGAACCCCCAAGCATGAAGGGGCACCCTCGCCCGTCAGGGTGGGGGGACGTCTACAGCAATTCGAGCATGTCTGGGGACGCCATGTCTCAGACTGGTGGATTCAGGAGGTAGTGTCCTCCGGTTACAAGATAGTTTGCTGTACTGCCCCCTACCAGGTTCGTTGGGTCCCGGATCCCACAGGACCCTGCCTCAACTCGAGTCGTGATGCTGGCTGTGCAGGACCTTCTGGATCTCGGGGTCACTTGCAAGGTCCCCTTAAGAGACAGGGGCATGGGGTTTTATTCCAACCTTTTCACGGTGCCCAAAAAGGACGGGTCAGTCAGACCCATTCTGGATTTAAAAGTCCTAAACAGATTTGTCAGAAACAAACATTTTCGTATGGAAACTCTGCGCTCCGCCATCACCTCGCTGCGCTCAGGGAACTTCATGACATCTGTGGACATCAAGGACTCTTGCCTGCACGTTCCGGTGTTTCCAGGGCACCAAAGGTTTCTCAGATTTGCGCTGCTGGATCAGCATTACCAGTTCGTGGCCCTGCCATTCGGCCTTACGTCGGCTCCCAGGGTGTTTACCAAGGTGCTGGCAGGAGTGATGTCTCTGTTAAGACTAAGGGGCATACGCGTGTTGCCCTACCTGGACGATATACTCATCACCTCTCGGTCTCTGCGACAGGCAGAGCTAGACACTCGGTTGGTGGTGTCCACCCTGGAGTCCTTCGGCTGGGTGATCAATTACCCAAAGTCCTCTCTGTCCCCCTCCTCAGTGACCCTGTTCCTGGGGATGGTTCTGGATTCGGTTCAGTCAAAGATATTCCTTCCTCCACAGAAGGTGGAAGCTCTGACAATGCAGGCGAGGTCCCTGCTCTCGAGCCCTCATCCCTCCATCCGGCAGGGAATGCAGTTGGTGGGTTCGATGGTGGCAAGCTTCGAGGCGGTGCCCTTTGCCCAGTTCCATTTGAGAACCCTGCAGCTTCACCTTCTGTCAGTGTGGGACAAGGACCCAGCGTCCTTGGACGAGATCTGGGTGCTTCCCCCCTCGGTCAGACAATCCCTTGCGTGGTGGCTGGACCACAGGAACTTGACAAGGGGCAGATCCTTCCTGGCTTCCTCCTGGGAGACGGTCACAACGGATGCCAGTCTGTCGGGCTGGGGGGGATTCTGGAAGTCTCTGCGCTTCCAGGGGAGGTGGGTGCCTCAGGAGGCCCATCTCCCTATCAATGTCCTGGAACTCAAGTTGGTCAGATTGGTGCTGGAACAATTGACCCAGCACCTGAAGGGTCTGGCGGTTCAGGTACGCTCAGACAACAGGACGGCGGTGGCCTACATCAATCATCAGGGAGGAACCCGGAGCAAGGGTGCTCTCCAGGAAGTGTCTCTGATTCTAACATTGGCAGAGTCCAATGTCCAATGCATCTTGGCTGTTTACATTCCGGGGGCGGAGAACCTGCTAGCATATGCTCTGAGCAGGGAGTCGTCCCGTCAGGTGGAGTGGTCCCTCTGCAACAGGGTATTTCAGTCCCTATGTCACCGTTGGGGTGTGCCAGACGTGGATCTGTTTGCGTCCCGTCACAATCACAAGCTCCCGAGCTTTGTATCCCTGTCTCAGGATCCTCTGGCTCTGGCCTCGGATGCCCTGTCAATGTCTTGGAGGGAGTTTCGGCTTCTGTATGTGTTTCCACCAATTCCCCTTCTGGGAAGGGTGCTGCGCAAGATAGCTCTGGAAGGGGTACCCGCGATTCTGGTGGCCCCAAGGTGGCCAAGAAGAGTGTGGTTCGCAGACGTGGTTCAAATGGCAATAGATCATTACGAACTACCAAGGATACCAGACCTTCTAACTCAAGGGTCTCTACGCCATCCCAATTTACTAACTCTGGCTTTGACGGCTTGGCTATTGAAACCTCCATCTTAATGGAAAAGGGTTTGTCTGCTTCTGTAGTGGCTACCATGGTGCAAGCCAGGAAGAAGACTTCTGCTGCTATCTATTATAGAGTATGGCGTGCTTACATTGACTGGTGTGAATCCAGGTCTCTTCCCTGCAGGAAATTTTTGGTCTCCAGGGTGCTGGTCTAGACTTAGGTCTTAAGCTTAGTACTTTGAAGGGCCAGGTTTCGGCCCTGTCTATCTTCTTTCAGAAGACCTTTGCCCAGCACTCTCTTATCAAGACTTTCTTTCAGGGGGTCACTCATGTGCGTCCTCCTCGGAAACCTATGGTTCCTGTATGGGATCTGAATTTGGTTTTGTCGGCCCTGCAGGGTGCTCCTTTTGAGCCTATTCATGAGGCAGCTCTTGCTGTGCTCACACTCAAGGTTGTCTTCCTGGTAGCTATCACCTCGGTTAGACGTGTGTCTGAGTTGGCTGCCTTGTCTATTCAGCCTCCCTACTTTGAGAGACACCGGGACAAGGTGGTGTTTCGCTTCAAGCCAGACTTTCTGCCTAAAGTTGTCTCTGCATTTCATTTGAATCAAGATATTGTACTTCCTTCCTTGTGCCCTAATCCTAGTAACCCTAAGGAGAGGGTTTTGCATTCCTTGGATGTGGTTAGGTGTGTCAAGTCTTACCTGGTTACCACTCAGGCCTTTAGGAAGACGGATGCTCTTTGTTGTGCCTCACGGGCCTAGGAAGGGTTTGGCTCCCGCCAAGTCTACCATCAGTAAATGGATTTGTCAGGCTGTGGTTCAAGCCTATTCTACTAAGGGGAAGACTCCCCCCTTTCATCTTACTGCTCATTCTACTAGAGCTGTTGGGGCTTCTTGGGCTTTTCAGCACCAGGCCTCTGTGGAACAAGTTTGTAAGGCCGCTACTTGGTCTTCTGTTCACACCTTTACAAAGTTTTACAAGGTTGATGTTAAAGCCTCAGCTGATGCTGTGTTTGGCCGCAAGGTTTTGCAGGCGGCAGTAGTTTAAACTGCTTGCTGTTGCCTTCTGTTGGGGATCCCACTGTTCTTTAGGGACACTGCTATTGGATGTCCCACATGTTATTACTATATCTGGAGCAGGACGTGCTGTATGCTTAGAATAATTATACAACTCTGTGAAGTACTCACCTGTAGAGTTGATATTATATGCATACAGCACGTCCTGCTCCACCCCACCCTGGTTCACTTTGTTCTGGATCCCCTGTTTGGTGATTGTTACCTTTTGACATTTTTGCCAGTTTTGGGTGGTTGTTTTCTCCTGGCCTCTCATTCTCACTGCTTTTCAATGCTGGGGATTTGTGGGAGGTCCTCCGGTATATGTAGGGCCGGGAGGAGCTTGTTTTCTTCATGTTCTGCAGTGCACGGCGCTGAAGGCGGAGGATTACCCACACGTTATTACTATATCTGGAGCAGGATGTACTGTATGCATATAATATCAACTCTACAGGTGAGTACTTCACAGAGTTGTATTTTTCATGCTCCTTGCTTACTGCGCCCGGTGTAATTTATAGCGGGCCTTGTAAAATTCTCCCACTTCCCTAGCGGGTCTTTGGGGCATCCAGGGTTGCCTTTAGTGTATATCCCTGCTGGCATATTGTGCCTAAATAATCACCATATGGAGGCATCTCAGAATTATGTGACCGGGGTCCCTCTGGGACAAGACCGGCTGTGTATAGCGTGTGGACACCCCCATGCTGATGCTGACAGGGCACGTGTCTGCGGACCCTGTGCCGAGCAAGCACTGGCTCTGCAAGCAGGGCTGCCAGTGGCTGCACCTCGTTTCAATTCACCTATTTCCCCATGCTTAAATCTCACTCCTGCTGAGTCTCATACAAGTGGGGATTTGCAGCCTGTTGTGTCTTCCAGACTGCCTACGGCTGAACAGATTATTGCGAGGTTGTCAGAGCGCAAGGGCTCTGGTAAAAAGCGGCACTTGATGCCTCATGTTACTATTTTTCCTATGGGAACTGAGGAGTTTACTACTCCGTGTGACTATACCCCTTCTGATGAGGGAGCGCTGTTCTCTGACTCATGCTCATCTAAGAGGCCGAGGAGTCATGACGATTCTGGCCCTGAATACTGGGGCCAGTGTGACACTGACGATTTGTTGATTAAAGTCTTTAAGGTTCTGTGTTTCTCTCTCCCCGGTGAGGCTCCCAAGCCAAGAGGGGAGCGTTTCCATACAGCGACAGCACGCTTGGAATTTCTAGAGCAGGCTCATTTCCATGCTCTTGTGCTCAAGGAATGGGTATGCCCCAGTAAACTTCCAGGGGTCCCAGGGGACTGGGATAGGAAATACCCTTTTCCCCCTGAGGTGGTTAATTGTTGGTCATCACCCCCCGTGGTGGATGCCCCGATCATAGGGGTTCCTAACCCCCCCTTTATTACAGCCTCTGCTTATAATACCCTTTGGGATGCTGAGGACCGGCGCATTGATCTGCTGGCCTCCCTACGCCTTTTCTTGTGCAGGGACGGCGCTGCGCCCGGTCTGTGCTGCGGCTATTACTGCAGTGGCTGCTAGAACCCTCATCAGAAAGATGCTTGATCATCACCCTGAGGATCTCCCCTGGGATGTGTTTAATGCACTCTGCAGTTGTGATGTGTTTGTAAAATTTATCCAATTAGCGTTGGATGACACCATTAGAATGTGTGCAAGAACCTCTGCCCTTGTGGTGGCTATACGTCGCTTGGTCTGGTTGCCACAGTGGGGTGCTGACGATGCTGCTAAAAAGACTCCTACTGGGCTTCCCTTTAGAGGGCTACGCTTGTAGACCTGTTTGGTAAAAAGGGTAAGTCTCCCCAACGCAGGCGGCCGTCTCGGCCCCCTCGGGGTAGGGGCACCCCTCCCCCCCCCCACCATAGTGTTGAACAAGAACCAGGGATGTCCTTCCTGGGGGCTCGCGCAGACTCCTGCCCCAGAAGCAGCAGACAATGCCCTAGCCCCTCCGGCGGGGCTAAGCCTAAATCTTCCACCAAATCCCCTCAAGCATGATGGGGCGCCCTTGCCCGTCTGGGTGAGGGGATGGCTGCAGCACCTTGCTCCTGTCAGGAGGCATCACGCCTCATTCTGGTGGATTCAGGAGGTAGTGTCCTCCGGATACAGGATAGAGTTTGCTGCGCGGCCTCCCCCAAGATTATCAGGGTACTCCTGGTCCCTGCCTCTGTTCAAGTGTTGGTGCAGGCCATGCAAGGCCTGCGGGGTCTGGGGGTCACTTGCAGATTGCCCTTAACAGGCAGAGGCAGGGACCGCTACACCAACCTTTCCACATTCCCCCAAAAGGATGAGTCAGTCTGGCCCATTCTGGATTCACAGGTTTTCGGCAATTCTACAATTACAGGCAGTTTCTGCATGGAAACTCTGAGATGGGCCATCAGCGCCTTGCGCCCAGGGGGCTTCTTGCCGTCTGTTGAGAGCAAAGATGCTTATGTTCACATCCCTGTGTCTTCTGGACACCGAGGCTCTTCAGGTTCGTGTTGGAGGCCCAACACTGCTAATTTGTGGCCTTGTTATCTGGCCTCTCTTCAGCTCCCAGAGTGCTCACCAAGTTTCTGACGGGGGTGATGTCTCTGATGAGACCAAGGGGCGTTCGCGCGATGACCTACCCGGACGTCCTTTTTCACTTCCCAAACTCTACGTCAGGCTGAGTTGGTTACTCGGCTGGTGGTGTCCATTGGGAGTAATTTGGATGGGTGTTCAATCACCTCAAGTCCTCATTGTCCCCTTAATTGGTAACTCCATTCCTAGGAATGAATCTGGATTCGGTTCAGGCGAGAATCTTTCTTCCTCAGCAATAAAGTGGACAATCTGGTTGCATGGGCTCAGTCGCTCATTGCTGTCCCCGTCCCTTCACCAGGCAGGAATGCAGCCTGTGGGCCCGTTGGTGGCTTGCTCAGAAGAGGTCCCTTATACTCAGTTCCCCTTGGGCCCTTCTGCAACTTTTATTGTTAATACAGGACAGGGATCCAGCATCCCTGGAGCATGGTCATGTGTGCCTTCCCCCCTGGTAAGGAGGTGCCTCTTGGAGTGGATGAACTCAAGGAACCTGCCTGGGGGCAGTTCCCTTCTTGCCCCTTCCTGGAGACGGTCACCATGGATGCCAATCTATCAGGTTGAAGGGGGGGGTTTCTTCTGAAACTCCCTGCGGTTATTGGGGAGGTGGGGCCCTTAGAAGGTCCATACACCTATCGATGTTTGAAACAGTGAGCGTTCAGGTTGGTTCTATCTCCCTTGACTACTCCTCTTCAGGGCCTGCCTGTTTGGGGGCGCTCGGTCTGTCTGATGACAGTGGCCTACCTTAATCATCTGGGAGGGACCTGGAGCAGGAGGGTCCTCCAGGAAGGGTCTATGATCCTAATCTGGGTGGAGGACAAGGTTCCCGGCATATCAGTGGTATTCGTTTCGGTGGGGGTCCCTCTACGACAGGATGTGCTAATCCCTGTGTCACTATGGGGTCCAACCAGTTGTGGATCTGTTTGTGTCCCGTCACTATCACAAGCTCTCGGCCTTGTTTCCCTGTCCCAGGATCCTCTGGCCGTGGTCATGATGCCTCGGTAACGTCATGTTTGGACATTCTGTTCTGTATGTCTTTTCTCCATTCCCCCTGCTAGGCAGGGTTCTGCGCAATATTGCTCTGGAAGGGGGGTATCAGTGATTCTGGTGGCCCCCGGGTGGCCTAGTAGAGTGTGGTTCGCAGACATGGTACTGAGGGCAGTAGATCTGTACGTTCTGCCAGGAGTGCCAGCTCTGCTCACTCAGGGCCTCTTTACGTCACGGCAATCTACAGACTCTGGCCTAGCCGGCCTGGCTTCTGAATCATCCATCATGATGGAGACAGGCTTATATGTCTCGGTGATTTGGGCTATGGGAAGACTAGGAGCAAGCTTCGTCTTCTTCTTCTTCTCCCATCTATTATAGGGTATGGTGTACCCATGTTGATTGGTGTGAGTCTAGGTCTCTTCCCTGCCGGGCTTTCTCTGTTCCCAGGGTTCTAGAGTTATTACAGCATGAGTTGGAGTTGGTTCTCCAACTCAGTACTCTGAGGGGTCAGGCTCTGCCCTGTCCGCCTTCCTTTAGAAGTCTCTTGCTCAGTTTTCCTTGGTTAAGACTTTCTGTCAGGGGGTTACTCATGTGCCTCCGCCATGTAATCCTATGGTCCCTGTTGGGATTTGAATTTGATTCTGTCTGCCTTGCAGGGTGTTCCCTTGGGACCTATTCAGGATGCTGTGTGGCTGTTCTTACCCTCAAGGTTGTCTTTCTGGTGGCTGTTACTTTGGTCAGACGTGTGTCTGAGTGGGTGGCTCTGCCCCCATTCTTGAGATACACCAGGATAAGGTGGTGCTCCGCTTTAAGCCGGACTTTCTGCCTAAGGTGGTGTCTTATGTTCATTGATTTAAGATATTGTCCTTCCTTCTGTGCCTTATTCCTAGCATCGCTGAGGAAAGGGTTCTGCATTCCTTGAACAGGTGTTGGAAGTTTTTCCTTGGTAGTCACTGTGTCCTTTAGGAGAACTGATACTCCTTGGGCCTTCAGCCACTCCATCCTGAGTGTGCCCTATCTCGTCTGATCTCGGGGGGTTAGGCGGCTTTGGGCCTGGTCATTACTTGCATGGGATGGTTCCTTCTGGTCCTAGGAAAGGGTTTTTGGCTTCTGCCAAGTCTACTGTTAGCGATTGGATTCGTCAGGCTGTTACTCAGGCCTGTTCCGCTAAGGGGAAGAGTCTTTCCTTTTTGCTTTACTTCTTATTCTACTTGTGCTTTTGGTGCCTCTTGGGCCTTTCAGCACCAGGCTTCTGTTGAACTAGTTTTGCTAGGCCGTCACTTGGTCTTCTGTTCATACCTTTTCAAAGTTTTACAAGGTTGATGTTAGGGCCTCAGCTCATGCTGTCTTGGCCGCAAGGTTATGCAGGTGACAGTGGTTGCCTTTTTTGTTGGGGATCCCACCCTACTTTAATGGACACTGGTATTGGATGTCCCAAGTGTAAGTACATCTGGAGCAGGACGTACTGTATACTAAGAATAATACAATTCTGTGAAATACTCACCTGTAGAATTGATGTTATTTGTATACAGTACGTCCTGCTCCACCCACCCTGGTTTTGGCATTATTCTGGATCCCCTGTATGGTGATTGTTATCATTTTTATAGTTACCAGTTGGTGGTTAAATTCTCCCGGCTTCTTGTTCACTGCTTTTCAATGCTGGGGATTTGTGGGAGGTCCCTGAGTATTTGAGGGGCCGGGAGGAGCCTGTTTTCCATGTCTCTGCAGTGCAGCGCCATCTGGCGGAGGATAACCCAAGTGTAAGTACTATATCTGGAGCAGGACATACTGTATACAAATAATATCAATTCTACAGGTGAGTATTTCACAGAATTGTATTTTTTTTTACTTCTTTTTTACTGTAGCAGGGGGAAAAGTCAGGCACGTAGATTCTACGTGCTTGGCACTAAGTGGAGTAGAAGCGAGCACGTAGAATCTAGGTGCTTGGCACTGAAAGGGTTAATGCTAGATCAGCTCAGCACCTTTGACATAATTTTGCCACACAACATTTACACTTTACTCTTTATATGTAATACTTGATATGTATATGATTTATACAGCCTGTAAATTAAAGGCTCTGTATTTACGTGCTCACTGTTTGTATATGCAGAAGAGGGGTGTTGTTGGGAAGCTCTAAAAACATGTCTGACTATATAATAGAGATATTCTTATACTGAATAAGACCTCATGTTAGATCTTTCCAGTTATACCTTGCATTAAGATATAAATGGTCTACAAAAAGATACAGAGTCAGCACACAAAGTTTTCGCTAAAAGAGAAGCATCATCTTCTCTGCCCCACCTGATGTTCTCCTTCCCTGGGAGATTGTTAGCAGTACTCAAATGATACAATGAATGTATTTACTCTAGCTCAGCAGAACATATAACACATTGTAACAAATGGCAGCTGTGCTCAGACAGGAGAAATTTCTACTGCTGTCATTCATTGGAGGAGTATTTGTATGCAGAAGGGCTTCAGGTTGCATGTTAGAGAAGATTTACATGTATATTACAACAAATTAGGCATTCCCTCGTAAGTACACAGCTATATATAATGAAGGGGACCAAAACCCACAGAGATCGACCCAGGAATCTGTAAGATTCCCAAGTCGATTGATTCCCTGCCCTCGGGGCATCCATAATCAGGATGCCTTGCTGTGTGAAACACAGGTCACCCATAAACTCACCTTCTTTCCCGGTCCAACAGCAAATATGTGCCCCTCGAAGAACGCGCGGAGCTGCTGACTCTGCGCCGTATTGATGCTGCTTCTCCTGCCTTGCTGTCTGGGACCCCCTCCTCCCCCCTTTTTTATTAAGAGGAATCACAAAAAGAGGGATTATATAGGAGAGCAACATAGGTTTGGGCCGTCAGTGCCTTGTAACCTGCATAAAGATTTTTGTCTGCTAATCACCATAATGGAGGCTTCTGGGGATAGTGAGCTAGGGGCCCTATCTGGGCTGGTGAAGCTCTGCCCCACGTGCAGTGCCAGCCCTCTGGGCGGACTCAGCACTGTTTGCGTCACTTGTGCCGGGAGCGTCATCGGGCGGGCGTATCTGCTCCTAGCCCGTTATTGCCTGCGGCCTCTCCAGAACCCCCGCTACTGCACTCAGCCCCCAGCAAGGGGGAAGCCAGCAGGGGTCCCAAGTTGATTTGGCATACCGGGTGGCCAGCCTTGAGAGACAGATCTTGCGCACGGCTCCTAAGGCCACGAGTAAGAAGCGGCATATCGAGCCCGTTTACCCGGATAATGATGATGATCTTTTTTGGAGGTCTGGGCTCCGTGGAGGAAGGCGAGTTGCATGAGGACTCCCATTTCCACAGTGTATTATTCTGCCGGCTTGGACAGTGGGCCTGGCTCTTCCTCGGACGAGGATACGTGGCTCCCTGATGATACGGAGAAGTTGCTGGCTTCAGTTTTTGAGACGTTGCACATTGTCCTTCCAAGGGCGGCTAAGAGGAAGCAGGGTGATTTGTTTCGGCCTGAGAGACAGAGGCGTGTCTTTCTTGAGCAGGCCTAACAAGCTACCGTCGGTGCCTAAGAGCCTGCACAAGCGGTATCCCTTTCCTGAGGAGCTGGTCCGCTTATGGTCCCATCCCCCCCGAAGTGGATTCCCCTGTGTCTGGGTTATCCAACACTACAGTTATGCCGTCTCCCGATACCGCTTCCTTACGTGATCCAGCTGACATGTGCATTGATCAGCTGGTCTGTTATGCCTTCACCTTTGCTGGTGCTTGGTTTTGCCCTGTGTGTGCCGCGGCCATTGTCTCCTTAGCCATCAGAAAGAAGGTGAGACGTCTTGTGGATATTGCTAATTCTCGCAAGCGGGCGGAGGAGTATGAAGACCTCAAAGCTTGTGTGGCTTTATTGCCTTTGTTGTCTCTGCTATGGACGATGGTGTCCGGCTCGGTGCCAGGGTTTCGGCCCTGCTTGTTGAACTTCGCCGCTCGCTCTGGTTGCGGCAATGGTCGGCTAATGCTGAGGCCAGGAAGTCGCTCACTAGTATCCCCTTCCTGGGGCACAGGTTGTTTGGGGAGCATCTGGACCTCCTGATTAAGGATGGAAGACTCCCTCAGCGACGGAAGCCTGTGCGGCCCTTTCGGGGTTCCTCTGTCTATCTCTCCTTTCGAGGAGGAAGAGGCTCTTCATTTTCAGGTGGCCGCAGAGATTCCTGGGGACAAGGTAGGTCCCGCGGCCGACCCAATCCCTCCTGGGGATCCAAGTCCAAGCCCCCTGCCAAGGCTCCTCAGACATGAGGAGGCGCCCTCACCCATCCGGGTGGGGGGGCGGCTTCTGCTATTGCTCATATCTGGAGACAGCGCGTCTCGGATCGGTGGATTGAGGAGGTGTTGGCCTCCGGTAACAAAATAGAGCTGGCAGTCAGGCCGCCCTCAAGATTTCTTCAGTCTCGCATATCCCAGAACCAAGTGAAGGCACAGGGCCTGAGAATGGCCGTGCAGCACCTCCTGCGGTTAGGGGTGATTTGCCCTGTGCCACGTCAGGAGCATGGCCATGGTTTCTACTCCAATCTGTTCACAGTTCCCAAGAGGGATGGAACGCTGAGACCTATCCTGGACCTGAAGGGTCTCAACAGGTTTGTCAGAGTCCGACATTTCCGCATGGGGTGAGCTCGCTTCGGCCCAGCTACTTCATGACCACGGTGGACATCAGGGATGCCTATTTGCACATCCCGATATTCCAGGGACATCAGAGGTTCCAGAGATTTGCTCTGGAGGACCGGCATTACCAGTTTGTGGCTCTGCAATTCGGGATATCCTCAACCCCCCAGGTTTTCACCAAGGTGCTGGTGGGCATCATGGCTTTTCTGAGGAATCGGGGCATTCGTGTGCTTCCCCATCTGAACGATTTACTGATTGCGGCTCAGTCCCTTCAGCAGGCTGAGAGCGACACCCGGGCGGTGTTATCCACTCTTGAGGAGTTCGGATGGGTAATCACTTACCCCAAGTCTTCGATCACTCCCTCAACGGTGAGGTCCTTCCTGGGCATGACATTGGACACCTCTCAGGTCAAGGTATTCCTGCCACAGCAGAAGGTGGTGGGTCTTCAGCGACCATCGATCCTTCTGGGGATGAGATTGGTGGGCCTGATGGTGTTGTGCTTCGAGGCAGTACCCTTCGCCCAGTTCCACATGAGACCTCTTCAATTGACTGGCTGGGACCGGATGCAGGAGTCTCTGGAACAGGAATTTTCTCTGTCTCCCCAGGCCAGACAGTCCCTCTTGTGGTGGCTGGACCCCAGAAACCTGTTGGTGGGCAAGTCCTTAATGACTCCCCAGTGGGAGATAGTTACCACGGATGCCAGTCTGACCGGCTGGGATGGATTTTGGCAGACGTAGAAGCTCCAGGGTCAGTGGGGTCCGCAGGAGAACCACTTGTCCATAAATCTCCTGGAGCTGAGAGCGATCCAGTTGGTGCTTCTTCACTAGACTCCCCATTTAAGGGGGTTGCGCAATCCAGGTTCGCTCGGACAATCAGACGGCTGTCGCCTACATCAATCACCAGGGCGGGACTCGGAGCAAGCGAGCCCTCAAGGAGGTGACCCAGATTCTGACTTGGGCAGAGGAGAATGTTCCTGCATCTCAGAGGTTTACATCCCGGGGGTAGAGAACCAGGAGGCAGACTCCCTGAACAGGGGGGCCTCTCGTCTTGGGGAATGGTCTCTCAGCAACAAGATCTTTCACGCTCTGTGTCTCTGCTGGGGTCAGCCGAATGTGGACCTGTTTGCGGCCAGACACAATCACAAGCTCCCAAGGTTCGTCCCCCTGTCCAGAGATCCTCTGGCTTTCGCCACAGATGCTCTGGCAATTCCTTGGACAGCGTTCAGGCTCCTTTATGCATTCCCTCCGTTTACACTCTTGGGCTGAGTGCTGCGCAAGATAGCCCAGGAAGGGGTTCCAACCATCCTATTGGCTCCTCGCTGGCCGAGAAGGAGTTGGTTTGCGGACATAGTTCAGATGTCAGTGGACCGCTACATCATGCCCGCCGACCCAGGGCTTCTCACACATGGGTCGCTGCGGCACCCCAATTTTCAGACGCTGGCTTTGATGGCCTGGCTATTGAGACCTCAATCCTGATGGAAAAGGGGCTGTCAGCCATGGTTGTGCATACCATGATTCAGGCGCGGAAGAAGTCGTCTTCCATGATATATTACAGAGTTTGGCATGCCTACATTGCATGGTGTGAATCCAAGAGTCTCCCTTGTCGCACATTCTCTATCTCTAGGATCTTGGAGTTTTTACAACATGGTTTAGACTTGGGTCTCCAGCTGAGCACCCTCAAGGGCCAGGTCTCTGCCGTGGCCATTTTTTCCAGAGATCCTTTGCCAATCATAGATTGATCAAGAACTTTTTCCAGGGAATCACCCATGTACGTCCACCACGTAAGCCTGTATTACCGGTGTGGGACTTCAATTTGGTACTTTCTGTGTGGACACGTTGGAGAGACGCAGTGGAAGGATAAAGCTAAGTACCAGTGATCTCCACGGGCGGGGACTGTATAGCTGCCTCGACTAAACCAGGCTATTGATCACAGCAGGTTAACATCCTGCGGGTATACATGTATACTGGACATGGGGCGCACACCCCTAGACCCGTGAGTGAAGTCTCTATACTTGGATCCAACTTTATTACTGCCGATCATATCTGGCCAGATTCTTGAACAGTGCTGGGAGAGACACCAATAACATTCCCCGGTAGGGGTGGATTTAACTTGGATCTCCAATATAGGGCATGCTTGTGTTGTGAGGCTGGGAGCAGGTGTGGCGCGTGTGTGTGGCTGTTGTGGCTGCATGGGGGGCCCCCGTTTTTTTAGTGTCACTCATATATGTATTTTATCTTGTTTAATTGTCCTTTGATGGTATGTGATTTGATGGTATGTGATTTGTGCCATTTTGATATTCATTAAAGCCATTGTTAAACTAAAATTTATTTTCTTAAGAGCCTTATGTGCCAGTCCCACTCTCAACCTTGTCCTTCAGTGTGTATTGATTGTCTATTTTGACCCTCAAGGTGGTCTTTTTGGTGGCGATCACCTCGGTGAGTCGCGTGTCAGAGCTGGCGGCGCTTTGTATGAAGCCTCCTTATTTTGAGCGGCATACGGATAAGGTGGTCTTTCGCTTTAAACCTGATTTTTTTCCTAAGGTCGTTTCTCCCTTTCATCTTAATGAGGAAGTGGTCTTGTCTTTCTTGTGTCCAGCACTGACTAATTCTAAGGAAAAGACCCCCATGCCTTGGATGTGGTTAGAGCCATCAAGTATTACCTGGTTGCGACTGAATCCTTCAGGAAGTCGGATTTGCTCTTTGTCCTAAGAGAAGGTTCTAGGAAAGGCTTGCCTCCAGCCAAGTCCACTCTTAGTAAGTGGATCAGACAGGCGGTGGTGCAAGCATATTCTGCCAAGGGGAAGGAACCCCCTTTTCGAATCACAGCTCATTCTACCAGAGCTATTGGTGCCTCTTGGGCTTTTCAACACTAGGCATCTGTTGAACAAGTTTATAAGGCTGCCACTTGGTCTTCAGTTCCTACCTTTACCAAGTTTTACAAGGTTGATGTTAGGGCCTCAGCTGATGCTGTTTTTGGCCAAAAGGTGCTTCATGCGGTAGTGAAATGAACTACATGCTGTTCCGCACTGGGGATCCTGCCCTAATGGACACTGCTTTTGGATGTCCCACTTGTCATCACTTCTGGGACGACCTGGACTGGATATAGGGAAAAATACAATTCTGTGAAACTCACCTGTAGAATTGTTTTTGAATATATCCAGTCCAGGTCGTCCCACCCCACCCTTTTGTTCATTATCTCTTGTTTGCCTGTTATGGTGATTACCATTTTTTTCAAGGTTTTTGTTGGAGAGAGTACATGCTGAAGCTATGTGAAGTAACATGGTTTCTTGGCCTCCCGGCCTGTCTCTTTTTCTTACTGCTTTTTAACCAGTGGGAAATCATAATGACACCTGTTTCTGTAGGAGGCCGGTAGGAGCGACCACTTTTGATCTTGCAGTCGAGCGCCCCCTGGGGGCGGAATCCCCCACTTGTCATCACTTCTGGGACGACCTGGACTGGATATATTCAAAAACAATTCTACAGGTGAGTTTCACAGAATTGTATTTTCCTCCGTTGCGACTCCTGGTTCGAATACTAAAAAAGGAAGCTTACGAAGGGCCATACTGGTAACTCCCCACTGGCCAAGAAGAATTTGGTTTTCAGATATAGTAAGGATGTCGGAAGACGAGCAGTGGCGGCTGCCCGGCGATCTAGATCTTCTTACACAAGGGCCTATTTCTAGATGATGTTTTTGTAGCTATTTTTCAAAGGCGGCTATTTTTTGAACACTGCTATTTTTAGAACATGTTTATGTGGCTAGATTTAGAACATGTTTAAGGTTTTTTTATCTTTAGAATGTGGCTATTTTTAGGACATGCCTATTTTTAGACCATGTTTACGTAGCTATTTTTAGAATGTGGCTATTTTTAGAACATGTTTACGTGGCTATTTTTAGAACATGTTTACGTGGCTATTTTTAGAACATGTTTACGTGGCTATTTTTAGAACGCAACTATTTATAGAACATGTTTACACGCCTATCTTCAGAACGTGGCTATTTTTAGAATGTGGCTATTTTTAGAACGTGTTTACGCAGATATTTTTAGAACATGTTTATTTTTGGAACATGTTTACGCAGATATTTTTAGAATGCGTCTATTTTTAGAACTTTTTTACATGACTATTTTTAGAAAGGTCAGATCAGAACGTTTTTGCAGGGGGTCACCGATGTGTGACCTCCCCAAAAGCCTCTTCTGCCTGTTTGGGACCTAATTTAGTTTTATCAGCTCTTCTGGGCCCTCTATTTGAACCACTGGCAGAAAGTTCACGGTTTTAACTTCCTGGTGGACATATTCCTGGTGGCAATCACTTCTGTTTGGCTGGTTTCTGAACTAGCAGTTTTATCTATTAGGCCTCCTTATTTAGTTTTACACAAGGTAGTTTTCCGTTTATAACAGGACTTTCTTCCTAAGGTGGTTTCTCCTTTCTATCTTAATGAAGAGGTGATTTTCACTATATCCAGTCCAGGTCGTCCCAGAAGTGATGACAGTTGGGTAATCCACCACCAGGTGGCGCTTGACTGCAGGATCAATAGCTGTAGCTCCTCCCGGCCCCCTATAAAATCAGGTGTCTCTCTATGATTCCCCAGTGTTCTTCCTGCAGTCTTGCTGCGTGAGGATCGTCTGGAATACTCTCTCCTGGATACTGCAGCTGAGTGGGTCCTCCTAGCCCGTCGGCCGCTGCATCCTTATTGCCACCGTTCCTGTGGACCCACTACTGCCTCCCAGCTTTGGCTGACCGGGTCGGTGAAGGTAGGATGAACGCCGGGGTCAGGCGTCGAGGGGGGGCGGGGCCACACGATGGCGCTTTTCGCGTCACTACTGTGCAGCCCGCCCCTCGAGGAACGTGTGCTGGCTGCCTTATCTGCGCCATCTTCTCCTCCTGCATGCTGCTGTCGTCCTCTGCTGGGCCTGTGAGCGGTGTCATGAGTCCCTCTTATTCTTATTATGCGCTGGGCATGTACTGTGGGATGCTTGTGGTGTTCCCATTGTGTCTTCCAGGTGGGACCCTTGATAGTAAGGGTTGTGGTTCCTCTCGATCTCCGCCCCCCTCTCTCCCGCCCTTCCCCCCCTCTCTCCCGCCCTTCCCCCCCCTCTCTCCCGCCCTTCCCCCCCTCTCTTCAAGCCCTTCCCCCCCTCTCTTCAAGCCCTTCCCCCCCTCTCTTCAAGCCCTTCCCCCCCTCTCTTCAAGCCCTTCCCCCCCTCTGCCCTCTCCCCCTCTGCCCTCTCCCCCTCTCTTCAAGCCCTCTCCCCCTCTCTTCAAGCCCTCTCCCCCTCTCTTCAAGCCCTCTCCCCCTCTCTTCAAGCCCTCTCCCCCTCTCTTCAAGCCCTCTCCCTGTAAAGAGGGATCACATAAGAGGGACTCTTTTTGCGGGCTGGCCAGCTTAGGTCGTCAGTGCCTTGTACCTGTTAACATACTCAAATCACCATAATGGAGGCTTCTGGAGACAGTGAGTTGGGGCCCCATCGGGGCGGGTGAAGCTCTGTCCCATGTGCGGTGCTAATCCTCTGGGTGGACTCAGCACGGTTTGTGTCACTTGCGCCAGAAGTGTTATTTTGGAGCATGATCGGGCGGGCGTATCTGCCCCTAGCCTGTTGGTGCCTGCGGCCTCTCCTGACCCTCCACGTTTGCTCTCAGCCCCCAGTGAGGGGGAAGCCAGTAGGGGGTCCAAATCTGATTTGGCGTATCGAGTGGCTAGCCTTGAGAGACAGATCTGTCGCTCGGCTCCTAAAAAGGCCACTAGTAAGAGGCGGCATATTGAGCCAGTCTTTCTGATAATGGAGATGATGATTGATATCTTCGGAGGCCACGGCTCCGTGGAGGAGGGCGAGTTGCATGAGAACTCCATCTCCACGGTGGGTTATTCTGCTGGTCTGGACAGCGGGCCCGCTTCTTCCTTGGATGAGGATACACTGCTCCCTGATGATACGGAGCGGTTGCTGACTGCGGTTTTTGAGGCGCTGCATATTGTCCCTCCTAGAGTGGCTAAAAGAAAGCAGGGTGGCTTGTTTCGGCCTGAGAGACAGAGGCGAGTCTTTCCTAAGCAGGCCCATTTTTCTGAAATGATATTCAAGGAATGGGAAAGGCCTAATAGGTTACTGTCGGTGCCCAAAGGCCTGGAGAGACGGTACCCCTTTCCTGAGGTGCTGGTCCGTCTGTGGTCCCGTCCTCCCGAGGTGGATGTCCCTGTGTCGGGCCTGTCCAACACTACGGTCATGCCTTCACCCGATACTGCTTCCCTACGCGATCCAGCCAACAAACGCATGGATCAGCTGGTCTGCCATGCCTTCACCTTTGCCGGTGCCTGGTTCCGCTCTGTGTGTGCCGCGGCTATTGTCTCCCTGGCCATTAGAAAGAAGGTGAGACACCTTGTGGATGTTGCCAAGTCTCACAAGCGTGCTGAGGACCTCAAGGCTTGCCTGGAGTTTATTGCCTTCGTGGTCTCTGCCATGGACGATAGCATCCGGCTCGGTGCCAGGGCCCTGCTAGTCGCTCTTCGCCGCTCGCTCTGGTCCTCCTGGTCAAGGACGGGAGACTCCCTCAGCGACGAAGGCCTGTGCGGCCCTTTCGGGGTTCATCTGCCCATCGCTCCTTTCGAGGAGGAAGAGGCTCTTAATTTTCAGGGTCCCGCAGAGACTCATGGGGAAGAGGTAGGTCCCGCAGCCGACCCAATCCCTCCTGGGGATCCAAGTCCTCTCAGGCATGAGGAGGCGCCCTCACCCATCTGGGTGGGGGGTCGGCTTCTGCTATTTGCTCATGTCTGGAGAAAGCGCGTCTCGGATCGGTGGATTCAGGAGGTGGTGTCCTCCGGTTACAAAATAGAGCAGGCAGCCCGGCCGCCCTCAATATTTGCTTCTGCCTCGAAGCATGACACCATAAGGCCCACCAGTTTCATCCCCAGATGGACGGATGGAAGCTGGCAAGACAGCAAGGCCTGCACCTGCGTCTGAAGACCCACCACCTTCTGTTGTGGCAGGAATACCTTGGCCTGAGAGGTGTCCAACGTCATGCCCAGAACAGACCTCACCCTGGAGGGAGTGATTGAAGACTTGGGGTAATGGACTATCCAACCGAAATCCTCGAGAGTGGACAACACTGTCCGGGTATCGCTCTCGGCCTGATGAAAAGCCACAATCAGCATATCATCCAGATAAGGCAGCACGCGGATGCCCTGGATCCTCAGGAGAGCCATGATGCCCGCCACCACCTTGGTGAACACATGGGGGCTGAGGATATCCAGAATGGCAAGGCCACAAACTGGTAATGCTGATCCTCCAGCGCAAACCTCAGGAACTTCTGATGCCCCTGGAATATCGGAATGTGCAGATAACCATCCTTGATGTCCACAGTGGTCAAGAAGTCGCCGGGTCAAAGCGAGCTCACTGCGGACCGCAAGGTCTCCATGCGGAAATGTCTGACCCTGACAAACCTGTCGAGACCCTTCAGGTCCAGGATGGGTCTTAGCGTTCTGTCCTTCTTGGTCACCGTGAACAGATTGGAGTAAAAGCGCTGACCCCGTTCCAGGCGAGGCACGGGATGAGTCACACCTGACAGCAGAAGTTGTTGGACGGCCAATTGCAGGCCTTGAGCTGAAGGCCGCCACTTGGTCTTCTGTTCATACCTTTACCAAGTTTTACAAGGTTGACGTTAGGGCCTCAGCTGATGCTCTCTTTGGCCGAAAGGTGCTTCAGGTGGTAGTGAAATGAACTACTTGTTGTTCCACACTGGGAATCCCACCCTATATAGACACTGCTTTTGGATGTCCCAACTGTCATCACTTCTGGGACGACCTGGACTGGATATAGTGAAAAATACAATTCTGTGAAACTCACCCGTAGAATTGTTTTTGAATATATCCAGTCCAGGTCGTCCAACTCCGCCCTTGTTTTCATTATCTCTGTTTGCCTGTTATGGTGATTACCATTTATATATTGGACCTTTGTCCTTGAGTTTTTTGTTGGAGAGAGTACATGCTGAAGCTATGTGAAATAACATGGTTTCTTGGACTCCCGGCCTGTCTCCTTTCTTACTGCTGTTTAACCACTGGGGAATCATAGAGAGACACCTGATTTTATAGGGGGCCGGGAGGAGCTACAGATTTTGATCCTGCAGTCAAGCGCCACCTGGCGGTGGATTACCCAACTGTCATCACTTCTGTGACGATCTGGACTGGATATATTCAAAAATAATTCTACAGGTGAGTTTCACAGAATTGTATTTTTTCCCTCCTTATGTCCCACTCTGACTAACCATAAAGAGAGAGTCCTCCACTCCTTGGTCTTGGTGAAAGCTCTTAAATATTATCTTTTTGCTACTCAGGCCTTCGGCAGGACTGACTCTTCATTTTATTTGAGGGGGACATGAAAAGGTATGGTGCCAGCAAAATCTACCATCAGCCGATGGATTAGACAGGCAGTGAATTAAGGCTTATGTTTCCAAGGGGAGGAATCCTCCTTTTCGGGTTACGGCCCATTATAACCGAGCTATCGGGGCAACCTGGGATTTTCAGCACCAGGCTTCAGTGGAACAAATCTTCAAAGCTGCTACCTGGTCTACCTTATGTCCCACTCTGACTAACCATAAAGAGAGAGTCCTCCACTCCTTGGTCTTGGTGAAAGCTCTTAAATATTATCTTTTTGCTACTCAGGCCTTCGGCAGGACTGACTCTTCATTTTATTTGAGGGGGACATGAAAAGGTATGGTGCCGGCAAAATCTACCATCAGCCGATGGATTAGACAGGCAGTGAATTAAGGCTTATGTTTCCAAGGGGAGGAATCCTCCTTTTCGGGTTACGGCCCATTATAACCGAACTATCGGGGCAACCTGGGATTTTCAGCACCAGGCTTCAGTGGAACAAATCTTCAAAGCTGCTACCTGGTCTTTGGTTCATACATTTTACTAAATTTTTTAAGGTAGACGTTAGAGCCTCAGTGGACGCTGCTTTTGGTCGGAAGGTATTGCATGCGGTAGTGAGCTCTTCGGCTGAGGTTTGATTTTCGGTATGGCTTACTCCTCAGGTTAGAAGAATAAGGTTGACACTTGGGATTCCCACCCGGGAAGAAGGGAACTGATTTTTTGGAGGTCCCATTTGTGTCTGAATCGGTGACGTCCTGGAAAGGAAGATGAGAGGAAACACAGTTCTGTGATTCTCACCTGTAGAATTGATTTCTCTCTTCTTTCACTTTAGGGCATATTGCCCACCCTATCTGCTAGGCTACTATCTATTCCTTAGATGCCATAGTCCTAGTGAAGCCTTGTATATATGTAAATTATATATGTAAGTATTTCAAATATTTTGTGTGTTAGAATTTAAAAAAAAAAAAAAAAATGCTAATTTTTGTCTTTGTTCTCCAACTATACGTGGGATATCTTAGCATGCCTTCATCCTCCCGGGAGGCTGTTCCTACTGCTTTTCAATTACTGGATTGCGGGGAGCAGCCAGTAATATATATATATATATATGTGTGTATATACAGTATATATATGTATATATATACTGGGAGGAACCACACCTATTCTAAGTATACAGTACGTCCTGTTCCAGAATATTCCTTACACTTGGGTAATACATTCACAAGACTGCTGGACTGCAGAAAACCGCTTGTGGCTCCTCCCGGCCCTATATAAGTCAGGGATCTCCCAGTTCTTTCTGCAGTCTGCGCTGAGAAGATAGCTCTCAATGTGGCGCAGGTGAGCGGGGCTTATTGCCTGCGGCCCTGCAGGACTATTCCCACCCGTTCCATCCCATTTACTGCCTCCCAGCCTCGGCTGATAAGGTTCGGGTGAAGGTAGGTTAGTGAAGCACTGGTCTGGTGCTGAGGAGCTAGACTCCTACCGCAGTCCCTGCTCTAACATGGTAGGCGGTTTAGGCTAATGGTGAGCCTTTTGGGATGCCCCCACTGCCTCATGGGTTTTGTCAGGTTTATCCTGTGCAATTTAGCCCTATTCCCATTTTCCCCCTACACCCTCACTCCTCATATTAGTCCCCTGGGCGCCGTGTCTCCCTGGGAATTCTGCCGTTATCCTCCCTCACTCTCCCCTTGGGAGATCTCCGGGGGGGTTGTCTAGTGGTTTAATACTTTCTGTACTGCGCTCCGCGGCTGGCAGCCCCATTCACCTCAGGGCTGCCGGCCCGCTGCTGGCCGGCCGGATCACGTGGGCGCACTTTGCGCTCTTCGGGGGGGGGGGGGGGGGAATCTGTGGATGATGCATTTTACCTCATATCTCCACGACCCGCCCCTCGAGGTTTGCGGACGCCATTTTGTCTTCTTGCTCTTTGCTGCTGGCTTCTTGTGGTCTGTGAGTATCCCCGGTGGGGTGATTTTTTTTTCTGTTTTTTTCTTATGCCTTATTCTCATGGGAATGTTTGTCTTTCAGGCGGGTTAAAACTTCGGTCCTGTGGTTTCTCCCGGCCTTCTCCCCTCATTATCTCCCACTTCCCTAGCAGTTATTGGGGCATCCCGCGTAGCTCTTTAGCGTTAACCCTTACTGGCCTACTGTGCCATTCAAATCACCATATGGAGGCTTCTGGGGATAATGGGCCTGGGGTTCCTTTGGGACAAACCCGGCTATGTGTTGCATGTGGGGTATCCCCAATCGGTGATGATTTCAGGGTATGTGTATCCTGCGCCCAGCAGGTACTTGCGCTGCAGTCTGGGCTACCTGTTGCTGGGCCTGCGCCCCCTATGGCTTCGCCTACCCCCCCACACTTACACCTGACCCCCAGTGAGGTGCATACCAGTGGGAAGTCTCAACCTGATTTGGCTGCATGGGTGGCCAGCATTAAAAAGCATATTGCTGGGTCTGCCCCGCGTAAGACTTCTGTTAAGAAGCGGCATTTATCACCCTCTGTTTTCCTCTTTCCTATGGAAGCTGAGGAATTTTTTGACATTACTGTTTATACTCCCCTGGAGGAAGGGGAGTTATTCTCTGATTCAGAATCATCTGAGGAACAGCCTAGGGCTTATGGTGGTACCGGGTCTCCTTTTGGGGCAGAACCATGGTCCTCAGATGACACGGACAGGCTTTTGGCTCATATTTTTGAGGTGCTCTGTATCTCCCCTCTTGTTGTGGCTTCGCAGCAGCAGGGTGAGCTCTTTCATACGGTTAAACCACGCTTGGAGTTTCCTGAGCAGACTCACTTTAATGATCTGGTGCTCAGAGTGGGAACGGCTTAGTAAGCTCCCTGGGGTGCCAAAGAGTTGGGACAAGAGGTATCCCTTTTCTGCTGATGTTATTAAGCGTTGGTCATGTCCTCCCGAGGTGGACGCGCCCGTTCTGGGGCTGTCCAATACATCCGTCATGCATTCCCCTGACACTACTACCCTGAGGGATGGTGAGGACCGCCGCATGGACCAGCTGGCTTGCCATGCCTTTGCCTGTGTGGGGACTGCGCTGCGCCCGGTTCGTGCCTCTGCCATTACACCTATTGCTATTAAAGGGCTGCTTAAGAGTCTCTTGGATGGGGCCTCTGATGACACGGGAGGAGAAGAGTACAGATCTCTCCTGCTTTGCTATGAATTTGTTGCATATGTTTTATCTGCCATGGATGATGCCATTAGAATGTGTGGGAGGACATCTGCCCTTTTGGTGGCTATACGCCGCTCTGTCTGGCTGCGTCAGAGGGTAGCCTATAATGCTGCTAAGAAGGCTCTCACTGGCTTTCCCTTTAAGGGGCTGCGCCTCTTTGGTGAACGCTTGGACTTGTTTGCCAGGGACGGCAGGTTACCTCAACGTAGAAGGCCGTTCCGGTCCTTTCAGGGCACAGGGGCCTTTCTCCCTTCCTTCCGTGGTTCCAGAATTGGTCGAGGAACCTCCTTTGCTGGGGCTTGCGGAGATTTTTGGGGCAGAGGATGGGGCCTCCCCCAAGCCCCCTCAGGCATGAGGGTGCGCCCTCACCCATCTGGGTGGGGGGACGGCTTCGGCTCTTTGCTCACGTCTGGAGGCTTCATGTCTCAGACCGGTGGATTCGGGAGGTAGTTTCCTCCGGTTACAAGATAGTTTGCAGCCTGGCCGCCCCCAAGATTCATCAAATCCCGGATAGCTCAAAACCCTTTTAGCCCAGGGTCTGTGCCTTGCTCTCCAAAACCTTTTGGAGTTGGGGGTCATCTGCCAGGTGCCTTCCAGGGAAAGGGGCAGAGGCTTCTATTCCAATCTTTTCACTGTCCCCAAAAAGGACGGGTCCCTCAGGCCCATCCTGGATTTAAGGTGCCTCAACAAATTTGTCAGATTCAAACGCTTTCACATGGAGACTCTGCGCTCAGCTGTCACTTCACTACGCCCGGGCGACTTCATGACCTCTGTAGACATCAAGGACGCTTACCTTCACGTACCAATCTTTCCAGGTCATCAGAGATTCCTCAGGTTCGCTCTGGAAGATCAGCACTACCAGTTTGTGGCCTTGCCCTTCGGTCTCACCTCGGCTCCCAGGGTATTCACCAAGGTGCTGGCGGGAGTAATGGCTCTGCTGAGATCTCAGGGCATTCGCGTCCTTCCTTACTTGGACGACATTCTCATCACGTCTCAGTCCTTCCAGCAGGCCAAGCTGGATACCTAGATGGTGGTGTCCACTCTGGAGTCCTTCGGCTTGGTGATCAACCACCCCAAGTCTGCCCTGTCCACGTCTTTGGTGAGGTCCTTCCTGGGCATGACTCTGGATACATCTCAGGTCAAGATTCTTCTCCCTCGTCAGAAGGTGGAGAGTCTTCAAGCTCAAGCAAGGTTTCTTCTGTCTTGCCCCCATCCCTCCATCCGGCAGGGGATGCAGCTGGTGGTGATGGTGTCTTGCTTCGAGGCGGTCCCATTTGCTCAGTTTCACATGAGACCTCTTCAACTTCACCTCTTGTCAGTATGGGATCGGGATCCTCTGTCCCTGGATCAGGTGTTTGTTCTGTCCCCTCTGGCCAGGCGGTCTCTTTCGTGGTGGCTGGACTCAAGGAACCGGTTAATGGGCAGATCCTTTCTGGGCCCTTGCTGGGAGACAGTCACCACAGATGCCAGTCTGACAGGTTGGGGGGGTTTCTGGAAGTCCCTGAAGTTCCAGGGTCAGAGGGGCCCTCAGGAGGCCCACACCCCTATCAACATTTTGGAACTGAGGGTGATAAGGTTGGTTCTTGCCCAATTGACTCCACACCTTTGGGGTCGGGCTGTTCAGGTCCGCTCGGACAACCAGACGGCGGTTGCCTACATCAATCATCAGGGAGGGACCCGGAGCAAGAGGGCCCTCAAGGAAGTGTCCCTGATACTGTCTTGGACAGAGGAGATTGTTCCCTGCATCTCGGCTGTGTACATCCCGGGGGTGGAGAATTTGGAGGCAGACTCCCTGAGCAGGGGGATTTCTCGTCTGGGGGAATGGTCCCTCAGCAGCAGGGTGTTTCGCTCCCTGTTCCACCGTTGGGGTCAGCCGGATGTGGATCTGTTTGCGTCCCGCCACAGTCACAAGCTTCCGGCCTTTGTCTCTCTGTCCCAGGACCCTCTGGCCTTGGCCATGGATGCACTAGCAATGTCTTGGCGGAGCTTTCAGCTCCTTTATGTGTTTCCTCCGTTTTTCCTGCTGGGCAGGGTGCTGCGCAAGATTGCCCAGGAAGGGGTGCCAACCATTCTGGTGGCCCCGTTGGCCAAGAAGAGTGTGGTTTGCAGACATCGTGCAGTTGGCAGTAGATCAATGCGTCCTGCACAAGGTTCCAGACCTGCTCACTCAGGGGCAGCTACGCCATCCCAATTTACAAATGCTGGCTTTGACAGCCTGGCTGCTGAAACCTCCATCTTGATGGAAAAGGGGCTACCGGAAGAAGTCCTCGTCATCCATCTACTATAGGGTATGGCATGCTTACATTGACTGGTGTGAGTCTAAGTCGCTTCCCTGTCGGGTATTTTCTATCCCTAGGATTCTGGAATTTCTGCAACATGGTTTGGATCTGGGTCTTCAACTTAGTACCCTCAAAGATCATGTTTCAGCCTTGGCTATTTTCTCCCAAAGATCCTTTGCTCACCATCGTCTGGTTAAGACCTTTTTTCAGGGGGTTACTCACGTGCGCCCTCCTCGTAAGCCTATGTTACCAGTCTGGGATTTGAACCTGGTCTTATCTGCCTTGCAGGGCTCTCCCTTTGAGCCTGTGCGTGAGGCCCCTTTGTCCATTTTGACGCTTAAGGTAGCCTTTTTGGTGGTGTAAGGATCTTCCCGGGGGATGGTGTGTTTGGACACAGTTCACGGCAGACTCAGATGTTATAAAAGCAGATCTTGGCGTTTATTCATGGCATAAACAGTCCAGCAAACAAAACATACAGCAACCACGTGCTTCTTTTGTGTACAAACAAAATAAAAGACCTAGCCCGTCTGGGTGCTTACTAACAGGTTCTTCTCACCTATCTGGCAGTTTCAAAACACAGCGTTAGCCTGGATATCGCAGGGTGAGTTTTTAGCTCCAGCAGTGGCTGCGTTCGCAGCTTCCTTCAAACACACACACAGGCTGTTCATTCCTGGCTGAGAGCAATAGCCTGCAGTCTCTGCAGAGCTTTTACCACCCAGGCTAATTAGGATCAGAGCTCACCTGATTCAAAACCCAAACCGGATCGGGGAGGTGTGGAATGACAGGTCCCTCTACCAAACCTACCTGCCATTCCATATAAATCCAGGCCCGGCAAAATTAAACAACACCTCAGCAGCATATCACTGCTGGGAAACAAATCAATCCTGGACTTACCATCTCACCCAGCGTAGTAACCTAGGTGAAATGTACACCCCCTCGATCACTTCTCCAGTGACATGTCTACAGTGGCTATCACTTCTGTTAGGCATGTTTCTGAGTTGGCAGCGCTTTCCATCAAACCCCTTACTTTGAGAGACACCAGGACAAGGTGGTGTTTCGTTTTAAGCCAGATTTTCTGCCTAAGGTGGTGTCTGCCTTTCATCTCAATCAGGACATTGTGTTGCCTTCTCTGTGCCCTAATCCTAGTAACCCTAAGGAGAGGGTCTTACATTCTCTGGATGTGGTCAGGAACTTGAAGTTCTATTTGGTGGCTACTGAATCCTTCAGGAAGACTGATGCTCTTTTTGTTCTCCCTTCTGGGCCTAAGAAGGGTTTAGCTCCAGCTAAGTCCACTGTCAGCAAGTGGATCCGTCAGGCTGTGATACAAGCCTATTATGCTAAGGGGAAGGAACCTCCCTTCCGCCTTACTGCTCATTCTACTCGTGCTATTGGTGCCTCTTGGGCTTTTCAGCACCAGGCTTCTGTTGAACAAGTTTGCAAGGCCGCTACTTGGTCTTCTGTTCATCCAAGTTTTACAAAGTTGATGTTAGGGCCTCAGCTGATGCTGCTTTTGGCCGCAAAGTTCTGCAGGCGGCAGTGGTTTAAACTGCCCGCTGTTACTGGGGATCCCACCCTACCTTACGGACACTGCTATTGGATGTCCCATGTGTAAGGAATCTTCTGGAGCAGGACGTGCTGTATACTTGGAATAATACAATTCTGTGATTACTCACCTGTAGAATTGGTATTATAAGTATACAGCACGCCCTGCTCCATCCCACCCTTGTTATCATTATCTCCACACAGGTTTGTGGCATCCAAGCCTTTCCGCTTGGTAGAAAGGGGAGAAGGCTGGCAATAGAGCTCTAGCTGGTCCAGGGATTTGTAGTACCAGTGCTCCTTCAGAGCAAGGCTTTGGCTTCTACTCAGTACCATTTGTTAACCCCAAGAATGACGGGCCAGTTCGGCTGATCCTGGATCTCCAAAGTCTGAAGAGTTCTGCATGGAATACTTAAAGTTGATTGTGACGCTGCTGCAAAAAGGGGAATTTCTGGCCACGATGGCCCGATCTTTCCTGGTCTCCAACAATACCTGCACTTTGTGGTGGCGGCTGACATTTCTAATTGCGGCACTTACGTTTGGACTGTCCACTGCCCCGCGAGTGTTCAAGAAGGTCCACTCTGGCAGAAGCACTGCGGGATATCTGGGTGGTCTTGTCCACGCTGGAACTTTAGGATTGGGTGATCAACTACCCCGAGTCCCAGGTGGTGACATATCTAGGTATGACATTGGATAATCAAAGGGCATGGGTCCTTCTTCCGGTGCAGAAGTACACAGATCTTCAGGAGCTTGTGAGGTCGCTGCTGACAGCCGAACATTCCACGGACTGTGCTCTGCATTGGTGGCTGGACCAGCAGTGGCTGGCAGTGGGTCATCCTGACCACCAATGCCTGTCTGGGTTGAGGTGGTGCTCTGGACAACCTGGCGGCTCAGAGTGTCTGGGACCAGTGGGAGCGCAGTCTTCCAATCAATGTGTTGAAACTGAGGGTGATTCTCAGGCATTGGTCTGCCCAGCTCCGTGCCTTCCGGTCAGGGTACAGTCGGAAAATTTCACGGCTGTGGCCTACATAAACCATTCAGGGGTGTACTAGGAGCAGGCAGGTGTTCCAGGAACTCACTTCTGCATCATGAGGTGGGTGGAACTTCACATTCCATGCATCTCGGCGGTTTACATTCCGTGGGTGAAGAATCCTCAACCCGGGACCCGGGCAGGGAGACGGTGAACCTGGGAGAATGGTCCTATCACCAGGACGTGTTCCAACCCCTCTGTGACTGGTGGGGAGTGCCGTAGATAGACATCTTCGCATCTTGGCACAATCGGAAGGTCCAGGGGTTCGTGTCCAGGGTGCAAGACCCCCTGGCCGCGGCGATTGACGCGCTGGGCATTCCCGGTTCAGGGTACAGCCTGCTAAACTCATTTCAGCTACTGCCACTTCTGGGTCGCGTGTTAAAGAAGGTCAGCTGCGAGCAGATTCCTAACATTCTGATCGACCCACACTGGCCCAGAAGGGTATGGTTCGCAGATTTGGTGAGCCTGGCGGTAGAGCCCCCGTGGCAACTCCCCAACTGCCCAGATCTTCTGCAACAGGGTCCTCTGCAGCACCCCACTTCTCCAGCGCTAGCTTAGCAGATGGATCAGCCAGGCGGTCATACAAACCTACGCCTGCAAGGGGATGGAGGTGCCTTTCTGAGTCACCGCTTTCTCCAACAGAGGGATTGCCACGTCTTGGGCTTTCCTACACCAGGCATCGTTAGAACTGGCCTGCAAGGCGGCGACCTGCTCGTTTCTTCACACCTTAACCAAGTATAACAGACTTGATGTCAGGGCATCTGCCTAGGCCGCTGGGGTGTAAGGTATTGCAGACGATGGTGAACTCCCCTACACGGGTCTAAGCTTGAGGTGTCAATGACGTGGTTCTTGGGTATGTTGGCGCAGTCGGTGGTTGGATGTTCTGGTAGGGTCCCACTCTGGGTCTGATGATGGCAACCATACCTGCGTAAAGTAATTTTTCCTCAACAGGTTCTTGAAAGTCTAGAATGGTGGGGTGCAGTCTAGAGCCCAAAGTGACAGATGCCTGGGGTATAAGCATGAAGGGGTGCCCTCGCTTGTCAGGTGTGGGGGATGGCTCTTGCACTTGAATATCTGGGTCCAGGAGGTAGTTATCTCTGGATACATGATCGAGTTTTGGGCAAAGCCCCCTACACAGGTTTGTTCTGTCCAAGCATTCTAGGTCAGTGGAAAGGGCTTCAGTGTCCCTGTCCTAGCTGTGAGACTTTGACATCAACTTCAATTTATTTATAGTTCCCAAAAACGGGTGGGACAGTCATGACTGATCCTGGTTCTCAATAATAAACTGATTTGTGCTGGTAAGGAAATTTTGCAGGTATGCTTATTGGACCAGAGAATCCCTATCGCTGCAAGAGGCAGTATGGGATATGGAGAAAGTCTTGTTCACCTTCGAGAGGTTCCAGTGGCTAATAGGCAAGGAAGTTTGTGCTCACAAAGAAGCAGCTGGTGCTGCAGAGCAGTAAACGATAAATTGCCTCTAGCTGTGCTCGCACCTAGCCTTCCTGTATGGGCAGCGCGGTAACGCCACGGCTGCAAGGTGGGCGGGGGATGCGGCTGGTGGCCGTAGGGAGCCGTTTGACAGTGAACACGCTGATTGGTCATCCAATGATCAGCCAATCGGCGCACACGCTCTCATTCGAGTCTGCGCTGTGGGAGTGGAAGGAATGTGAGTGAAACAGGGCGACTTGGGGGGTACACACAGCGGGGCATCCCAATTCGGGATGCTGCCGCAGAGAGGAACACACAGGAAAGTGAAATTCATGTGTGTTCCTCTTTAAAACTCAAGATTTATTTTATCCATTTAAAAACTTCCAAAAAAATCACAGCTTAGTCCTTAGTTCATACACAATGAAAATAAAAAAGCAATAACAGATAGGAACCTGAAGAGATGGCGTGTTTACCCTGGTAGGGCTTTGAGGGCCCTTGCAGCCTGGTGTGAGTATTTGGGGAATCCCTGCAAATTATTTTCTATCTATAGACTCCTTGTTTTGCTCCAGAAAGGACAGCTTTCAACTTGGCAACAGCAAGGACTGGTTTCGGCCCTCTGTGTTCTTACAATGGCTGATGGTGTTGCACAGTCTAAGGGAAGACTTTTATGCAGGGCATGGAAGATCATTATCATCAGAAGATGTTGGTGTCTCTTCAGGATTTAAAGCCCACACCCCCAGCCCACAAAAAAAATAAAGGATATCAAGCACCAATATGCTTCAGACAACAGATATAATTAGTGTTAAAAAGTTATACAAGATATATATATATATATATATATATATATATATATATATATATATATATATATATATATTTTTTTTTTTTTTTACATATTAAAAACAATCTTCTCATAGACATAAAAAAAATTTGCATAAGGAATATGAGTTGACAGTAAAGAATATTCCTGGCTATATTATCTTAGTTCCACAGCATGTTTCACTCTTCTTCTTTCTTCAGTCGGGTATTTGTGCTGCTATAGACAGTATCTAGTTAAAGTGCACCAAAACCCAGGATTTTGACTATCCTGGGTTTTGGTCCTTTCCCCTGTCAAGGGTGCCCCACTTTGTGAACCCCCCCGCAGATCGCCGCAGCCAACTCACCTTATCCCAGTCCCACGGTGAGTCTAAGAGCAGTGGCTCTGGCGGCTACATCCTCCGCTTCCCTCTAGCAGTGCGCGTGTCCGCGCCAGAAATTTGTGAATGACCGGCGCGGGCATGCTCCCGGTTAGAGGGAGGCGGAGGATGTGGCCACGCTGCTCTTAGACGCACCGTGGGACAGGGAAGAGGTGAGTTGCTGCGGCGATCTGGGGGGGTTTCACACATTGGGGCATCTCTGATCGGGGTGCCCCAGGGGAGAGGAACAAAACCCAGGATAGTCAAAACTTTTCACTTTTCCTGGGTTTTGGTCCATTTTAAAGAACAAAGTAGTTTTCAATATTCAATCAAACAATACATAATAGCAGGCTACAAAAAAGGGGAAAACACATTTGGTTATATTTGATATATATAATGAACAGGTACGTTTCAATATTGTACTTATGTATTCATCCATTTGTTATACTTGCATTGTATATGTTTGGCAAGCAAGTATATTATCCTGTTACACTTCTCATCAATGTTATTCTGAAAAGTAATAAAATAGTGATTTGTAATCGTGTCCCTCCTAATAGCCCATTTCATTTTATGTTCCTATTATTAAAAAATGCCTTCCATCACTGTTGCTCTTTTATATATGGTAATTGTTTTGTATTATTTATTTAGTATGTTCTGTTAATTTATACGTAAATTTAATACGTAAATTTAAAAACTTACCCTGATTTGATTTGTGAATGAGCAGGCAAGCATAAAATCTGAGTGCCGGCAAGCTGGCTGCAGTCACCTGCGAGGCAGGTCTGGACACAATATTTCCCATAGTGTGGTTCTGCGGCTCCTGGATGATCGGGTCGGGCACATGTGATGGCGACGGGCTTTGTTTTTGAAGTCCCGCTTATCATCGCCCCTACCCAGAGTGTCCTCCACACGTGGCTGCCCCATCAGGGCCTTACATGGTGATTCCACTGAGGCATTCTGATAGTCTAGCCTTTCTCTAAATACTGTGGAGGGATTTGTGCACTCCTTCCATGTGGAATAAGGGGAGCATTGGTTTTGAGCTATCAGATCCCAGGCCCAGGTTTGATCAGGGGTCCCTAATCTTCCTATTCAAGGCCTGCAAACAGGTCATATTTTGTGGATCTCCAGACAGATGCACAGGTGAAGTACCTAGTGCAGCAGCAGAGCAATACAGCCAGCTATGTGAAGAGCCACAACACATGACCTGTTGGTGGGCATTAAGGAGGAGGTTTGGGGAACATTGATGTAGATCATCACTACCACAAGCTGTACCATAGAATGAGAAGTAACAATTATATGACGCCAAGTCACTAATATGTCTTCTGCCAAGAGGGAGCTTGCAAGAGCGCATACAATTGGATTACCTAAATATGGGTGGGGGGCCAGGCGTCTACCTAACTTGGGACACTTTGTCCAGTTTATATTTTTTCTGTTATGTACTGTAGATTTAATTTTACCGGTTGAAGGCTTTTCTTCTATTTTGTTATCTGCTGGCTTAGAATATATACAAAATATGTTGTATAATGAAAAACAAATGACTCATTAATGACTACTGTTGAAGCTGTACTTATAATTATCTCAACAAGACGTACTCTTGCAGACTGCTCAGAAATGTGGTCTTTAAAATTCATATTCAAAACCTCTGTAGTGCAGCATGTATTTGTGTTAACCAGCAATTGCTTGGATTGTGTTTTTTTTTCCTTTTCATATATGCCTATGACTTACTACAAGTGCATTCAAAGTTCAAACCGCACTTAAATGTAAAAGCCTGAACAAGATTATGAATTGTATTACGTGTATATTCTAAGTATGTCACACACCCCGCTTCAAGACATTCATTACATGTGGGTATACTGACCTGTAGATGGCGATCTTGCAGAGATGTCAATAAAAAAAGTAAGACCCTCCCGGTCCATAAATACCTGGGACCTCCCACTCATTCCCCAGTCTTTCATCTCTGCAGAGGCGAGCAAGTCAGAAGATGGATGTCTCCTCCTTGCAGGTTGCCGGGATGACTCCCGGCCCTCTATTCTTCTATTCCTGCCCGGATCCCTTTATTTACATTACTTGCCTCCCAGCCTAGGCTGCTGGTCCGGGCAATGGTAGATGGCACCCTAGGTGCTCAGGAGCCGTGAGACCCCATAACAAGGGGTAGGCGGCTAACCGGGTTGGTGACCCCGGTTTGGGATGCCCCGTCCCTTGGCCTCTACCCTAGCATGGATTCCCCCTCTCCCGGATATCCTTGGGGGGGGGGGGGGGGGGGGCGTTGGGGCGGGTCCCTTATGGATTTATTTATTAATTTATTTATTTAAATGTGTGTGTGTGGTGCTTTCAGTGCGGGTCTTACTATATAGACCGGCGACGGCCTCCGGCGTGGCAATGGCGGCTGTAAAGCGCCCAAGAGGAGCTTCTTCCCCTCAGGGCGGGGCTGGGCGCTCGCGCCTATAGCCCGCCCCCATGCTGCGGGCGAAGCGTTTTTTCTGGTCCCGGCTTCTGGCCGGGAGGGGCGGGGCCCTCTTCCTCTGCACACTACGCGCCTTCCACCCCCTTCTGCCTGGTGTGCGGGACTCCGGAGGGGTGACGGTCGGGTGAGTGGCCTGTGGCCCATCAGTTTTACTTATTGCTTATGCCCCTCCCTGGGGTTGCTGGGCAATGCTCTGTTATTAACTCTTTGGACATTTGCTATGCTGGTCTGATGTGTGTTTGTTTGTGTGTTCCAGGTGGACCATCGATCCTATTAAAGGGGGGCTCTCCCGGTCCTAAGGTCCCTGGCTAAATTTAGTTGGCTTAAAATTCCTCCTACTCGGGACTTAAAGGGGCATCCCGGGTTGCATTACTGCGTAATTCCCTCGGGGCATTATGTATATTATATATATATATATATATATATATATATATATATATGTATATTAAAAATCACCATATGGAGGCTTCCCCGGATACTGGGCTTGTGCCCCCCTCGGGGCAATCCAGGCTGTGTTTGGGGTGTGGGGTATCCCTTTTGGGGGATGATGTATTTCTTTGTGTACCCTGTGCGCAACGGTCTATTCCGCGGCAGACCGGATCTCAGGCGTCTGGTTCTGCTCCGCCAGTCTCTCTCCGTCTCCCCCTCGCTTGACACGTACCCCATGTAATGTGGTCATTGGCGGGGAGTCGCAATCTAAGGTGTGTGCCAGATTGGCCAATCTTGAAAAATTGTTTTCCAGTGCCGTTGCTAAAAAAGGCCACGGCAAAGCGAAAACATTTGTATACAGCCACGCATGCCCTTGATATGGAGGAGTTTGACTCCCTGGATTGGTCTGATTGTTCCCCGCGTATGGAAGGGGAGCTGTATGAGGAGTCTGATGACTCCGATGATCAGCAGTTTGTGGGCACTGATACCGAGCAGGGCCAGGGGGATTCCTTGGATACCTCTAGGGTCCTGGCTCATATGTTTGAGGTCCTGGCTATTTATCCCCCCGAGGCGGCTCCACCGCTGAAGGGGGAGTTCTTTGAGTTGACCAAGCCGCGCTTGGAATTTTCTTATCCAAAGCATTTTGATGGTATCATTCTCAACGAATGGGAGAAGCTGACTAGGCTTCCGGGTGTCCCTCCGGGTTGGAACAAAAATATCCCTTTCCGGCAGACGCGGTGAAGCACTGGTTGTCCGCCCCAGCAACACCCCCCCCCCCCCCCCCCCCCCCGAAGTGGATGCTCCTGTTTTGGGGTTGTCCAGTTCCTCAATCCTGTATTCTCCGGAGTGCACTACTCTCAAGGATGGTGAGGATAAACGCATTGACCAGATGGCTTGTCATGGTTTTGCCAGTGTTGGGTTGGCCTTGCGGTCGGTTTGTGCTTCTGCGCTTTTATTGGTAGCTGCCAGGTCGGTTGTTAGAGGACTGTTGACCTCTTCCGGGCTTGACCCAGCTAGTGAGGAGTTTGCCGACCTTAAGCGCTGTGAGTTATTTTTGTCCTTTGTGCTGTCCGCCTTGGACGATACTTTGGTGATGTTTATCAGAGCTTCGGCCTTGCTTGTGGCTATCCGGCGGTCGGTTTGGTTACGCCAGTGGGCGGCTGATTTTGTGTCCAAAAAGTCGCTTACGGCCCTTCCCTTTGTGGGGTTGCGGCTCTTTGGAGAGAGATTGGATTCGGTAGCAAAGGGAGGTAAGTTACCTCAGCGTAAAAAGCAGCGTCGCCCCTTTCGGGGGGCGGCTTCCTTCTCTCAGTCCTTTCGTGGGGCTAGAGTTGGCAGGGGTTCGGCTTTCCCTTCGTCCAGAGGTGATTCCTGGACTAGGGGCAGGGGTCGGGCCCGTCCAGGACAGTTGGGGCTCCAAGCCGAGAGCTGCTGCCAAGCCGGCTCAGCAATGAGGGGGCGCCCTCACCCTTGCGGGTGGGGGGACGGCTGCTACTCTTCTCCCGGGTCTGGGTCCAAGAGGTCTCGGAGAGGTGGATTCAGGAAGTGGTGTCTTCCGGTTACAAGCTGGAGTTCGAGTTCCGGCCTCCTCCCAGATTCTTCAGTTCTCGGGTGCCGTCAGATCCTCTGGCCGCCCAGGGGTTGCGGGCGGCAGTAGCAGGTCTCTTGGACATGGCTGTCATCTGTCCGGTGCCTCACTCAGATCGGGGCCTGGGCTTCTATTCCAATTTGTTCACGGTGCCCAAGAAGGATGGATCCGTTCATCCCATTCTGGATCTGAAGTTGCTCAACAGGTTCGTTCATCCCCGGAAGTTCCGTATGGAATCTCTGCGCTCAGCCATCCACTCACTTCGTCAGGGGGACTTCATGACGTCCATAGACATCAAGGATGCTTACCTGCATATTCCATTATTTCCAGCACACCAGAGATTCCTCAGGTTTGTCGTGGAAAATCGGCATTTTCAGTTTGTGGCTCTTCCGTTTGGCCTTACCTTGGCTCCAAGGGTTTTTACCAAGGTGTTGGCAGGAGTGATGGCCATCCTCAGAGCCAGGGGTATCCGCATCGTGCCCTATCTGGACGATCTTCTCATCATGGCGTCTTCCCTCAGTCAGGCGCAGCTGGATACCAGGACTGTGGTGTCCACTCTGGAGAGTTTTGGTTGGGTGATCAACTATCCCAAGTCCTGCCTCACTCCCTCCAGGGTGGTGGAGTTCCTGGGAATGTCTCTGGATACTTCTCAGGCCAGGGTGTTCCTCCCCCGAGCCAAGGTTCTTCTGATTCAGGGATTGACTCAGCGTCTACTATCCATCCCCCGCCCGTCCATCCGGCTAGGGATGCGACTGGTAGGATTGATGGTGGCATCGTTCAAGGCGGTTCCCTTTGCCCAGTTTCACACAAGGACGCTCCAGCTCCATCTCCTGGTGGCCTGGGACGGGTCCCCGCTGTCATTGGATCAGTCCTTTCTGATTTCCCCCCGGGTGCGGCGTTCCCTTCGGTGGTGGCTGAAACCGAGCAATCTGATGAGGGGCAGGTCTTTTCTGACCCCTCGTTGGGAGACCATCACCACGGATGCCAGCCTGTCAGGTTGGGGGGGAGTTTGGAAGGATCTTCAGTTTCAGGGGCTGTGGGGGCCTCAGGAGGCTCACGATCCCATCAATGTTCTGGACCTGAGAGCCATCAGGTTGGTTTTGGCTCACTTGACTCATCAGTTACGGGTACTACCGGTTCAAGTTCGGTTGGACAATCGGACGGCGGTCGCCTACATCAATCACCAGGGAGGGACTCGCAGCAGGCGTGCCTTCAGGGAAGTGATTCTGGATTGGGCAGAGGGCAATGTCCCATGCATCTCGGCAGTGTACATTTCGGGAGTGGAGAACACGAAGGCGGACTCCCTGAGCAGGGGGTCTTCTCGCCGGGGGGAATGGTCGCTCTTCCCCAAGGTTTTTTGTTCGCTTTGCCTCCGGTGGGGGACTCTGGAGGTGGACCTCTTTGCCTCTCGTCACAATCACAAGCTTCCGGCGTTTGTGTCTCTCTCTCGCGGGATCCGCTGGCTCTGGCAGCGGATGCCATGTCTCTGAGCTGGAGGGATCTGGGGTTTCTATACCTGTTCCCCCCGTGTCCCATGGGTGAAAGTGGTGCGCAAGCTGGCCCTAGAGGGCGCGTCAGCAATCCTGGTGGCTCCAAGGTGGCCAAGACAGGTTTGGTTCGCAGACGTGGTAAGGTTGGCAGAGGATCAGTTGGTTCTGCCCCTTCTGCCGGATCTACTCACTCAGGGTCCACTGCTCTACCCCAATTTACCAACGCTGGCTTTGACGGCGTGGCTGCTGAAAACTCCATCTTGAAGGAGGATGGTCTTTCTGATGCGGTCATTCAGACTCTAGTTAGGGCTAGAAAGAAGTCTTCCTCTGCCATCTACTATAGGATTTGGAGGTCTTATATTGATTGGTGTGAGGTCAGAGTCTTGCCTTGCAGGGCGTTTTCTATCCCTAGGGTCTTGGAATTAATGCAACATGGTCTGGACCTGGGTTTGCAGCTTAGTACGCTGAAAGGGCATGTTTCTGCCCTGGCGGTTTTCTTTCAAAAGTCTTTTGCTCTTCATCCTCTGGTTAAGACCTTTTTCCAGGGGGTTAGGCATGTGCGGCCTCCTAGGAAGCCTTTGCTCCCAGTTTGGGATTTGAACTTGGTTCTTTCGGCCTTGCAGGGTCCTCCTTTGCAGGATATTGTGCTTTCTACGCTTACTCAGAAGGTTGTTTTTCTGGTTGCCATCACTTCTGTTCGGCGTGTTTCGGAGTTGGCAGCCTTGTCCATTAAGGCCCCTTACTTTGAGAGGCATCAGGACAAGGTTGTTTCCCGCTTCAAGCCAGATTTCCTTCCTAAGGTGGTCGCTGCCTTTCATCTTAATCAGGATATTGTTCTACCCTCCTTGTGTCCTAAGCCTAGCAATGACAAGGAGAGGGTTTTGCATTCTTTGGATGTGGTTCGCTGTGTGAAGTACTATTTGGTGGCTACTTCACCTTTTCGTAGGACTGACGCTCTTTTTGTGGTGCCCTCTGGGCCTAGGAAAGGTTTGGCTCCCGCCAAGTCTTCATTAGTAAATGGATTTGCCAGGCCATTGTTGGGGCCTATTTTGCTAAGGGGAAGATTCCCCCTTTTCGTGTTACTGCTCATTCTACTAGTGCTGTTGGGGCGTCCTGGGCCTTCCAGCACCAGGCTTCTGTTGAGCAGGTTTGTAAGGCTGCTACTTGGTTTTCAGTTCACACTTTTTCCAAGTTTTACAAGGTTGATGTGCGGGCCTCAGCGGATGCTGTTTTTGGCCGCAAAGTTCTGCAAGCTGCAGTGGTTTAAGTTTGTGCCTTGTTGCCTTGTTTTTTGGATCCCCGCCCTTTATGGACACTGCTATTGAATGTCCCACATGTAATGAATGTCTTGAAGCGAGGTGTGTGACATACTTAGAAGAATACCATTTTGTGAATACTCACCTGTAAAATGGGTATTATAAGTATGTCACACACCCCGCTTCACCCTGCCCTTTTGTATTCTGGATCCTTTATATGGTGAACTTTTTGTTAGTTTTAATTGGCTTTCCTGGTCCCTTTACCTTACTGCTATCTTTATACTGGGGAATGAGGTCCCAGGTATTTATGGACCGGGAGGGTCTTACTTTTTTTATTGACATCTCTGCAAGATCGCCATCTACAGGTCAGTATACCCACATGTAATGAATGTCTTGAAGCGGGGTGTGTGACATACTTATAATACCCATTTTACAGGTTAGTATTAACTAAATGGTATTTTTGCGCTTCAAAATGTGGGGAAAATATGGGTGCCAGTGCCCTTGCAATGTGCTTGATTTGAAAAATGACGTAATAAACAGAGTCTGCTCTCCTCTGATATTCTAAGTATGTCACACACCCCGCTTCAAGATATCCATAACATGTGGGTATTACCGACCTGAAGAGGGCGTTCTGCAGAGATGATAGCAAAAAGAAAGCCCCTCCCTGATCCATAAATACCTGGGACCTCCCACTCATCACCCAGTTTTTCCATCTCTGCAGACGGCGAGCAAGTCAGAAGATGATGCCTCCTCCTTGCACAGGGGGACTTGAGGTAGCCGGGATTATTCCCGGCCCGCTTTTTATTCTATTTCCGCCCAGATGCCCCTTATTATCCTATACATGCCTCCCAGCCTTGGCTGAGGTCTGGGCGAGGGTAGAATGGCACATTAGATGCCCAGGAGCTCTGCTCATCCGTGAGACCCTGTATGAGAGGGTAGGCGGTGATCCGGGCTGGTGACCCCGGTTTGGGATGCCCTGTCCCTTGGCCATTTCACCCCAGGTGGTGTTCCCCTCTCCGGATGCCCTTCTCCTCGAGGGGGGGGGGGGGGGGTGTGGGGCCTTTTATTTAGTGTAGTGTGGGTGTTTTTCACTGTAAACTGCAGCCACCGTGGGCCGGTCTCTCGTGTGGGCACAGCTTAGGAGATCCCTCTCCTCGGCTTATGCTGGGGGCGGAGGGGCCCGGCGCCGGTTCCCTGTCAGTGAGGAGAGCTCCTCACATGCTGAAGGGGTGGGGGCGTGGGGACGGGCGCTGGAGCTCCGACGCGGCCCGTCCTCCACGCCTGTCGTTTGCCGTTTACCGGCGCCGCAGCCTCTGTCACCGCTGCGGCGCCGGTTCTTGCTTGGGCCTCGCTTGTGAGGGGATTTCTCCCCTCACGATGCTAGTACAGGGGGTGGGGCAGGGTTTTCGGCGGGACGCCGAGGCCCCGGCCCCGTTAGGCAGGCGCCACTGCGGAGCCTAGCAATGAATGGAGGGGGGGCGGGGCCACTCACAATCGTGCTCTTCCGCGCTGGCCACGCCCCCCTTCTTCTTCTTCCTGTTCTCGTACTGCGGCTGATGGCTCCTTGTGGTGCGGTCGCCATCTTGATTGGAAGGAAGTCACGGTGAGTGGCCCTTTGGGCCCCATTGCTTTCATATTGCTGTTTCCTTCTTTTCCACGTGCTTATAGCTTGTTCAGTTTGTGCCTTCAGGTAGACCTTCATTAGGTTAGGGGGTTTCTCCCGGTCCTAGGGTCCCTGGGTTAAATTACCTATTTCAAATCCTCCCACTTGGGACATTAAAGGGGCATCCCGGGTTGCTTATACGCATAATTCCCTTGGTCATAGCGACTACACACAAGTTCACCATATGGAGGCATCCCCGGATTCTGGGCTCGGGATACCCTCGGGGCAATTCCGGTAGTGTATGTTGTGCAGGGTATCCATTACTGAGGATGATGTACTTTTGTGTATACCTTGTGTACAGCAACTATTACGCGGCAGTCCGTACCCCAGGCGTCTGGGTCAGCACCGCCGGTCGCTTCCTCTCCTCCTCCCAGCTTGATACGCACCCCGTGTGACGTTGTCATGGGTAGGGAGCTACAATCTGAGATGTGCGCCAGATGGGCCAACCGTGAATAATTAATTTCCAGCTCGGCCGTCCGTAAGGCTCCGGCTAGAGAAAGCATTTGTCGCCGGCTCCGCCGGCGGATGATTTTGATGGTGTTAATAATTTGGACTATTCTGATTATTCCCCGCTAGAGGAAGGGGAGGTTTATGAGGACTCTGATAATTCAGACGATGAGTAGTTTGTTGGCGCTGATGCTGGGCTGGGGGACTTGGGGAGATCCTCAGATACTCCTAACGCTCTGGCTCAGATGTTTGAGGTTTTGGCTATTTCTCCTCCTGAGGAGGCTCCACAGCAGAAGGGTGAGTTTTTTGAGGAATCCAGGCCGCGCTTGGAATTTCCTAATCAAAGACACTTTGACAAAATTATTGCTAAGGAATGGGACAGGCCGGCTCGGCTCCCTGGTAGTCCTCAGGGGTGGGATAAGAAATATCCCTTCCCTTCGGATACGGTTAAGCGTTGGGCATCCCCCCCCCGGTTTTGGGGTTGTCCAACACTTCTGTTTTAAATAATTCTGGTTGTTCCACCCTCAAGATGGAGAGGATAAACGCATTGACCAGATGGCTTGTCATGGTTTTGCTAGCGTTGGGTCTGCCATGCGGCCCCTTTTGCGCTTCGGCGCTGATGGTGGTGGCCGCCAGGTCCGTGGTCAGGGACCGGTTGACTTCTGCCGGGCTTTGTCCTGGTAGTGACGAGTTCCTTGGCCTTAAACGGTGTGAGTTGTTTTTGTCTTTTGTATTAGCCGCCTTGGATGACACCTTGATGATGTGTGGTAGACGTCGGCTCTGCTGGTGACTTTTCGGCGGTTGGTGTGGTTGCGCTAGTGGGCGGCCGTTTTTATGTCCAAAAAGTCGCTGACGGCTCTACCTTTTGTAGGATTCTGTCACCAAGGGTGGTAGGTTACCTCAACGCAAGAAACAACACCGTCCCTTTCGGGGGGCGCCTTCCTTTACCCCTTCCTTTCGTGGGGCCAGATCTGGCAGGGGATTTGCCTTCCCCCCTTCCAGAGGAGATTCCGGGAACAGGGGCAGAGGACGTGCCCGTCCAGGTTACAGTTGGGGCTCTAAGCCCAAACCTGCTGCTAAGCCAGCTCAGCAATGAGGGAGCGCCCTCACCCATGCGGGTGGGGGGACGGCTGCAACACTTCTCCCAGGTCTGGGATCAGGTGGTCTCGGACAGTTGGATCCGGGAAGTGGTGTCTTCCGGTTACAAGCTGGAGTTCGAGCTACGTCCCCCTTCCAGATTCTTCAGGTCTCGGGTGCCTTCGGAACCTCTGGCCGCGCAGGGGCTCCCGGTGGCAGTAGAGAGTCTTCTGGACATGGCTGTCATTTGCCCAGTGCCCGTCTCGGACCAGGGCAGGGGTTTTTATTCCAATCTGTTCACGGTACCCAAGAAGGACGGTTCGGTCCAACCCATCTTGGATCTGAAGTTTCTCAACAGGTTCATCCGGCCGCGGAAATTCCGCATGGAAACGCTGCGTTCGTCTATCCACTCTTTCGTCAAGGAGACTTTCTGACGTCCATAGACATCAAGGACGCTTGCCTACACGTTCCGATTTTTCCAGCACACCAGAGCTTTCTCAGGTTCGTGGTGGAGGATCGGCATTTTCAGTTTGTGGCACTCCCTTTCGGTCTCACCTTGGCTCCTCGGGTGTTCACCAAGGTGCTGGCGGGGGTGATGGCTCTACTCAGGGTTCAGGGTATCCGCATTGTGCCCTATTTGGAATGATCTTCTGATTATGGCTTCTTCCTTCAACCAAGCGGAGTTGGACACCAGAACGGTGGTATCCACTCTGGAGAGGTTCGGTTGGGTGATCAACCACCCCAAGTCCTCTCTTTCTCCGTCCAAGATTGTCACCTTTCTGGGAATGTCTCTGGACACTTCGCAGGCCAGGGGGTTTCTGCCCCAGGCCAAGATTCTTTGGATTCAGGAGTTGGTTCGGCTTCTCGTGTCGGCCCCTTGTCCGGCCATCCGGCTAGGGATGAGGCTGGTGGGGTTGATGGTGGCCTCATTCGAGGCAGTTCCCTTTGCGCAGTTTCACACAAGGACGTTCCAGCTTCATCTGTTGAAGGTTTGGGACAAGTCTCCGCTATCGTTGGATCAGTCCTTCCGGATGACCCCCCGAGTCCGTCGATCCCTGCAATGGTGGCTGGGGTCTGCCAATCTGTTGAAGGGCAGATCTTTTCTGGCCCAGTGTTGGGAGATGGTCACCACGGATGCCAGTCTGTCAGGTTGGGGGGGTGTTTGGAAGGACCTTCAGTTTCAGGGTCTGTGGGGCCCGCAGGAGGCCCTCGAGCCCATCTATGTCTGGAATTGAGAGCCATCAGGTTGGTTCTGTTTCGTTTGACTCCTCAGTTGCAGGGCCTGCCAGTTCAGGTTCAGTCGGACAACCGGACGGCGGTTGCTTACATCAATCACCAGGAAGGGACTCGCAGCAGGAGTGCCCTCAGGGAAGTATCTTTGATTCTGGATTGGGCGGAGAGCCACGTCCCGTGTATCTCAGCAGTCTACTTTCCGGGAGTGGAGAACACGGAGGCGGACTCTCTGAGCAGGTCCTTCTCTCGCCAGGGGGAGGGGGTCTCTCAGTCCCCAGGTGTTTCGTTCGATTTGCCTCAGGTGGGGGTTCCCGGCTGTGGACCTCTTTGCCTCTCGTCACAATTACAATCTTCCGGTATTTGTGTCTCTCTCGCAGGATTCACTGGCTCTGGCAGTGGCTGCCATGTCTTTGAACTGGAGGGATCTGGGATTTTTTACCTGTTCCCTCCGTTTCCGATGGTAGCCAGAGTGGTGCGCAAGCTGGCCTTGGAGGGAGCGTCGGCGATTCTGGTGGCTCCAAGGTGGCCAAGGCAGGTTTGGTTCGCAGACCTGGTAAGTCTGGCAGAGGATCAGTTCGTTCTGCCTCTGCTGTCGGACCTGCTCACCCAGGGTCGGCTACGTTATCCCAATTTACCATCGCTGGCTTTGACGGCGTGGCTGCTGAAACCGCCATCTTGGAAGGAAGAAGGTCTTTCTGACGCGGTGATTCAGACTCTTATTAGCGCCAGGAAGCGGTCTTCCTCTACTATTTACTATAGGACCTGGAGGTCCTATATTGACTGGTGTGAAGATAGGTCTTTCCCTTGTCGGGAGTTTTCCATTTCCAGAATCCTGGAGTTTCTTCAACATGGTCTGGATCTGGGGCTCCAACTTAGTACCTTGAAGGGGCAGGTTTCTGCCCTGGCGGTGTCCTTTGCACTTCATCCCTTGGTCAAGACCTTTTTCCAAGGAGTTACGCATGTACGGCCTCCTAGGAAGCCCTTTGTTCCATTTTGGGATTTGAACCTGGTTCTTTCTGCTCTTCAGGGTCCTCCGTTTTAGCCCTTGAATGAGGTTGCTTTGTCTTCCTTACTCAAAAGGTGGCCTTTTTGGTGGCCATCACTTCGGTTAGGCGCGTTTCTGAGTTGGCAGCTTGTCCATTAAAGCTCTGTACTTCGAAAGGCATCAGGACAAGGTGGTCTTTCGTTTCAAGCCGGATTTTCTTCCTAAAGGTGGTCTCTGCCTTTCATCTGAATCAGGACATTGTTCTGCCTTCTCTATGTCCTAATCCCAGCAACGACAAGGAAAGGGCGCTGAATTCCTTGGATGTAGTTCGTGTTGTGAAATATTTTCTGGTGGTTACGTCTTCCTTTCGTAAGACTGATGCTTTTTTTTGTGGTGCCTTTTGGGCCTAGGAAAGGTTTGGCTCCTGCCAAATCTTCCATTAGTAAATGGATTCGTCAGGCCATCATTGGGGCCTATTCTGCCAAGGGGAGGAGTTTCCCTTTTCGTGTTACTGCTCATTCTACTCGTGCGGTTGGGGCGTCCTGGGCTTTTCAGCACCAGGCCTCTGTTGAGCAAGTTTGTAAGGCCGCTACTTGGTCCTCTGTTCACACTTTTTCCAAGTTTTACAAGGTTGATGTTCGGGCCTCAGCGGCTGCTGTTTTTTGGCCGCAAAGTTCTGCAAGCTGTTGTGGTTTAAGTTGTGCCTTGTTGCCTTGTTTTTGGATCCCCGCCCTTTTATGGACACTGCTATTGGATGTCCCACATGTTATGGATATCTTGAAGCGGGGTGTGTGACATACTTAGAATAATACCATTTTGTGAAATACTCACCTGTAAAATGGGTATTATAGGTATGTCACACACCCCGCTTCACCCGCCCTTCTTGTATTCTGGATCCTCTGTGTGAACTTTGCGTTGCTTTGGTTTATATTTGCCTCTTCCTGGTCCCTTACCTTACTGCTTCTATATACTGGGTGATGAGTGGGAGGTCCCAGGTATTTATGGATCAGGGAGGGGCTTTCTTTTTGCTATCATCTCTGCAGAACGCCCTCTTCAGGTCGGTAATACCCACATGTTATGGATATCTTGAAGCGGGGTGTGTGACATACCTATAATACCCATTTTACAGGTGAGTATTTCACAAAATGGTATTTTCCTATTCCTTCCATTCAAAGAAAGAATCAAGCCTGGCTGGATATTCAGTGATGCCGGCTGTATACCATATATTCTAAGTATACAGCACGTTTTGCTCCAAAGTTGATTTCTTACGGTTGGGATTACCTCCGCCAGATGGCGCTGGACTGCAGAGACAGCAAAAAGAGGCCCCTTCCGGTCCCTATACCTCCCACAATTCCCCAGATCTTCTCTGCAGTCGGCTGCGAAGGACAAGAAGATGGCTCTCTCTATTTGCTGGTGAGTGGGGCTTTACAGCCCGTGGCCCTGTAGGACTATTCCCACCCGTTCCATTTCTCTAAACTGCCTCCCAGCCTTGGCTGCACTGGTCGGGTGATGGTAGGCAGAACCGCCGCCAGGTGCTTTAGGAGCGCTGCTCCAACCGCAATCCCCCACCAAAGGGTAGGCGGTGCAGGGTTATGGTGAGCCTTAATTGGGATCCTGGTTAGCACTATCATTGTATTCCCAGTATGTCGCACACCCCGCTTCCGAATATTCATGACACTTGGGTAACTGTCCTGTAGAGGGCGTTCTTGCAGAGATGACATGAAAAAAAAGGAACCCCTCCCGTTCCATAAATACCTGGGCCCTCCCACCATTCCCCAGTCTTTCGTCTCTGCAGTCAGCAAGCAAGTCAGAAGATGGCTGTCTCCTCCTTGCAGGTAGCCGGGGTAACCCCCTGGCCTTTTGTTTCTATTGCTGCCTGAACCTTTTTTAATTTAAACTATAGCAGTATGCCTCCCAGCCTAGGCTGAAGGTCCAGGCAATGGTAGGCTGCACCTTGTGGTGTATATTGGAGCTTGCTCCCCCGTGAGACCCCATACAAAGGGGTAGGCGGTGTCCGGGTTGGTGATCCCGTCTTGGGATGCCCTGTCCCTCCTGCCCTTTCACCTATTGGTGTGGGTTCTCCCCCCTACCGTGTCCCTCTGTGCCCCTTGGGGGGGGGGGTGGCCTTTTCTCCCGTGTGTTTTTTGACTTTATTTTGGGGGAAAAGGTGTGTGTGTTCTTTCACGTGGTGTGTTTGGGCGGCCGTTGTTTGCGGCTGGGCAGGCTGCTTCTCTCAGGTGCAGTTAAGGAGGGGGCGGGGCCGGGCGCTCGGCGTGCTCGTCGCGGCCCGCCCCCCTCAAGGTTGGCTCCACTGAGGCGCTCTGGTGCTGGCTGGGGCCGGGCCTTGCATGAGGGGGCGGGGCGGGGCCGGAGCCAGGCGTGTTGTGCGCTGACCTGCCCCTCTTCTTCCAGCCTCTCTGTCTCTCCTCATTCCCTCGCTGCTGTGAGGGTTGACGGTCGCCGTTTGCTGTGGTGTGAGTAATTTTTGTGTTATCAAGCTTTATAGTTTTTCTCCATTTTATCTTTTCATATGTTGTTGTTGGGTGATGTGCATGTTGACACTTATGTACCCCCTGTTCTCATGTCTTCCAGGTGGGATCCCTTCTTTTGATGTTTAAAAAGGGGGCTCTCCCAGCCCTAAGGTCCCTTAGAATTTAATTGAGGGTTCCTAAAGATATTATAAAAAAAAAAATTCTCCCACTTGGGACTTGAAGGGGCATCCCGGGTAGCTTAACAGCGAAATTCCCTCTGGTCATTGCGACTACCTTAAAAATCACCATATGGAGGCTTCTCAAGATACTGGGCTTGGGCTCCCCTCGGGGCAATCCTGGCAGTGTGTGGGTTGTGGAGTATCCCTTGCGGGGGATAATGTACTTGTTTGCATACCTTGTGCTCAGCAGTCGGGGGCCCCGGCGTCTAGGTCCGTGGCCCCGGCCTCCTCTCCTTCCCCACCCTGCCTTATCCGTACCCCTAGTGATGTTGTCACAGGTGGGGAGTCGCAATCTGATGTGTGTGCCAGATTGGCTAATATTGAGTCATTTATTTCTAGCTCTGTAGCCAGAAAGCCTCGGCTAAGAGAAAACATTTGTCTCCAGCCGCGCTGGCTTTTGAGTTTGATGATTATGATTTTCTTGACTGGTCTGATTATTCCCCATTAGAAGAGGGGGAATTATTTGAGTATTCTGATGGTTCTGTCAATCAGCAATTTGTTGATGCCGATACTGAGCAGAGGGGGATGCTGTGGATGCAGGGGGATGCTGTGGATAGGTCCTGGCTCACCTTTTTGAGGTTTTTCTCCCCCAGAGGAGGATGCTCCACAAAAGGGGGAGTTCTTTGGGACTTCTAAACCGCGCCTGGAATTCCCAAATCAAAAGCATTTCGATGGCATTATTCTTAAGGAATGGGAGAAGCCTTCCAGGTATTCCTCAGGGTTGGGATAAGAAATATCCCTTTCCGGTGGACGTGGTAAAACGATGGTCGTCCCCTCCCGAGGTGGATGCCCCGGTGCTCGGGTTATCCAATACTTCTATTTTGCATTCTCCTGACTCCACCACTCTCAAAGATGGTGAGGACAAACGCATTGATCAGATGGCTTGCCACGCATTTGCTAGTGTTTCAGCCTTGCTGCCTTTTTGTGCTTTGGTGCTTACGGCAGTGGCTACCAGGTCTGTTGTTAGGGACCTGTTGAGTTCTTCCAGGCTAGACCCGGCCAATGATGAGTTCGCCGCCCTTAAGCGGTGTGAATTGTTCATGTCTTTTGTGCTAGCCGCCCTGGATGTCGCCATGGTTGTGTGGTAGAACCTCGGCCTTGCTTGTGGCTATTCGGCGGTCGGTGTGGTTGCGCCAGTGGGTGGCTGATTTTGTGGCCAAGAAGTCGCTTACAGCACTTCCCTTTGTGGGGTTGCGACTTTTTGGAGAAAGATTAGATTCAGTCACGAAAGAAGGGAAGTTACCTTAGCGTAAGAGGCAACGTCGTCCCGTTCGGGGGTGGCCTCCTTTAACTCTTCCTTTCGTGGTGCCAGAACTGGCAGAGTTTTGGCCTTCTCTACCCTCAGAGGTGATTCCTGGAATAGAGGCAGAGGACGTGCCCATCCAGGTCACAATTGGAGTTCCAAACCCAAGCCCGCTGCCAAGCCAACTCAGCAATGAGGGGGGACGGCTGCGACATTTCTTCCAGGTCTGGGACCAGGAGGTCTCAGACAAATGGATTCTGGAAGTGGTGTCTTCCAGTTACAAGCTGGAATTCGAGATCCGGCCTCCTCCCAGATTCTTCAGGTCTTGAGTGCCTTCGGATCCACTGGCCGCACAGGGGCTCCGAGCGGCATTAAGTTATCTGCTGCACATGGCTGTCATTTGCCCAGTGCCTTCCGTGGAAAGGGGCTTGGGCTTCTATTGCAATCTATTGACGGTGCCCAAGAAGGACGGCTCCGTTCGACCCATTTTGGATCTGAAGCTCCTCAATCGGTTTATCGGCTTCAGGAAGTTTCGCATGGAAACCTTGCGTTCAGCCGTCGATTCTATTCGTCAGGGGGACTTCATGACGTCCATAGACATCAAGGATGCGTATCTGCATGTACCTTTCTTCCCGGCATACCAGAGATTCCTCAGGTTCATGGTGGAAGATCAGTTTTCAGTTTGTGGCCCTTCCATTCGGGCTTACCTCGGCTCCGAGGATGTTCACCAAGGTACTGGCGGGCGTGATGGCCCTCCTCAGAGTCCAGGGCATTCGCATTGTACCTTATCTGGACGACCTACTCATTTTGGCTTCCTCTCTCAGCCAAGCGGAGCTAGACATCAGAGTTGTGATATCCACGCTGGAGAGGTTCGGCTGGGTGATCAACTATCCCAAGTCCTCCCTCTCCCCGTCCAGGGAGGTTTCGTTTCTGGGCATGACTCTGGATGCCTTTCAGGCCAGGGTGTTCCTTCCTCAGCCCAAGATTCTTCTGATCCAAGATTTGATTCGGCTTCTACTATCCTATCCTTCGCCCGTCTATCCGGCTAGGGATGAGATTGGTAGGTTTGATGGTGGCTTCCTTTGACGCAGTTCCTTTTGCCCAGTTTCACATGAGGACGCTTCAGCTCCATCTTCAGTGGTGGCTAGTGTCAAGCAATCTGTTGAAGGGCAGATCCTTTCTGGCCCCTTGTTGGGAAACGGTCACGACGGACGCCAGCCTGTCGGGCTGGGGGGGCTTCTGGAGGGAACATCATTTCCAGGGGTTATGGGGGCCTCATGAGGCTCATACCCCCATCAGCGTTTTGGAGCTGCGGACCATTTGGTTGGTTCTGTCTAGCTTGACTCTTCTATTGCAGGGATTGCCAGTTCAAGTCCGATCAGACAGTCGGATGGTGGTCGCTTACATCAATCACCAAGGAGGGACTCGCAGCAGGAGTGCCCTCAGGGAGGTATCTCTGATCCTTGTTTGGGCAGAGAGCAATGTCCCATGCATCTCAGCCATTTACATTCCGGTGAGTGGAGAATAGGAAGGCGGACTCCCTGAGCAGGAGCTCCTCTCGACGAGGAGAATGGTCTCTCAATTCCAAGGTATTCCAGTCCCTTTGTCACAGGTGGGGGACTCCGGAGGTGGATCTCTTTGCCTCACGTCACAATCACAAGCTTCCTGCTTTTGTGTCTCTGTCTCAGGATCCTCTGGCCCTGGCAGTGGATGCCATGTCCCTGGCTTGGAGGGAACTGGGGTTTCTGTACCTGTCCCCCCCCCCCCCCCTTCTCCATGGTGAGCAGGGTGGTGCGCAAGCTAACTCTAGAGGGGGCACCAGCAATTCTGGTGGCTCCAAGGTGGCCAAGACGAGTGAGGTTCGCAGACGTTGTGCGGCTGGTAGTAGATCAGTTTTCTCTTCTTCCAGATCTGATCACCCAGGGTCAGCTACGCTACCCCAATTTACCAACGCTGGCTTTGACGGCCTGGCTGCTGAAACCTCCATCTTAAAGGAGGAAGGTCTTTCTGATGCGGTGGTTCAGACTCTTGTTAGAGCTAGGAAGAAATCTTCCTCTAACGTCTACTATAGGACTTGGAGGTCTTATATTAACTGGTGCGAGGCTAGGGCCTTGCCTTGTAGGGTGTTTTCTATTCCCAGAATTCTGGAGTTTCTTCAACATGGTTTGGACTTGTGGTTCCAGCTTAGTACTTTGAAAGGGCAGGTTTCTGCCCTGGTGGTTTTCTTTCAAAGGTCTTTTGCCCTTCATCCCCTGGTTAAGACATTTTACCAGGGGGTTACTCATGTGCGGCCTCCTAGAAAGCCCTTGCTGCCGGTTTGGGATTTAAACTTGGTCGGCTCTCCAGGGGCCTCCTTTTGAGCCGGTGCATGATATTGCTCTTTCTCTGCTCACTCAGAAAGTTGCCTTTTTGGTGGCTATTACCTCAAGGTAGTTTTCCGTTTCAAGCCAGATTTCCTTCCTAAGGTGGTTTCGGCCTTCCACCTCAATCAGGATGTAGTTCTCCCTTCCTTGTGTCCTAAGCCTAGCAATGACAAGGAGAGGACCTTACATTGAATGTGGTTCGCTTTGTGAAGTATTATTTGGTGGCGATTTCTCCTATTCGTAAGACGGACGCCTTTTTTGTGGTGCCCTCCGGGCCCAGGAAAAGTTTGACGCCCACTAAGTCCTCCATTAGTAAATGGATTCGACAGGCCGTTGTTGGGGCCTATTCTGCCAAGGGGAAGGTTCCCCCTTTTCGTGTTACTGCTCAATCTACTCGTGCTGTTGGAGCATCTTGGGCTTTTCAGCATCAGGCTTCTGTTGAACAAGTTTGCTAGGCTGCTACTTGGTCTTCTGTTCATACTTTTTCCAAGTTTTATAAGGTTGATGTGCGGGCCTCAGCGGATGCTGTTTTTGGCCGCAAAGTTCTGCAAGCTGCAGTCGTTTACGTTTGCATTATTGCCTTTTTGGATCCCCACCCATTATGGACACTGCTATTGGATGTCCCAGGTGTTATGAATATTTGGAAGCGGGGTGTGTGACATACTGGGAATAATACCATTTTGTGATTACTCACCTGTAAAATGATAATTACACGTATGTCACACACCCCGCTTCATCCCACCCTTTTTTGGTTTTCTGGGATCCTTTATATGGTGAACCTTTTTCTTTGATGTTTACATTTGGCTTTTCCTTTACTGTGTTTACTGCGGGGTGTGTGACATACTTGTAATAACCATTTTACAGGTGAGTAATCACAAAATGGTATTTTTGCTGCTGTTTTGTTTTTTTTTGTATTTGCTGACGCGCGCGCCTTGTGACGTTCCGCGGTCAGTGGCGACATTACCTCAGGTGCTGCTGAGCTGGTATTGGCTGTTGGTCACATGTGTGACTTCGTGCTCTTCGGGGGGGCGGAGCCTCTTGGTTGGCGCTCTCCATGTCACGTTCCTCGCGGCCCGCCCCTTGAGGTACCCTCGCCGCCGTTTTGGTCCCTCGTGCTGCACAATTGGTGTCTCCCCTCCGCGGTTCGTGAGTGCTTATCTTTTATCTTGATGTTTATTGCTGTACACTTATGGGGTGTCTTGCTTGTGTCTTTCAGGCGGGAAAAACTTTATAAGAGGTTTCTCCCGGTCCTACCCCCTCTGTTAGTTTCACAAACTTTATTAGAGGCCTAATTGCCATAATCCTCCCACTTCCCTGGCGGACTATTGGGGCATCCCGGGTTGCTTTTATAGCGTAATTCCTATTGGCCATTTGTGCCACTATAATCACCATATGGAGGCTTCCCAGGATATTGTGCTCGGGGTTCCTTCGGGACAAGCCCGGTTGTGTGTGGCGTGCAGGGTATCCCCTATAAGTGACGATGTGCGGGTCTGTGTACCCTGCGCCCAAGAAGGTGCTTGCCCTACAGTCAGTTACCGGAGGCTGGGCCTGCACCCCCTATGGCTTTGCCTACCCCTCCACGCTTGCATTTGACTCCCAGTGAGCTGAGTACCAGTGGGGAGTCTCAACATGTGTCTTCTAGATTGGCTAGCATTGAGAAGTTGATTGCTAATACTACGGCCCGTAAGGCCTCTGCTAAGAGGCGGCATTTGGTGCCTGGTGTGTCTATTTTCCATATGGAGGCAGAGGAATTCTTTGATATGGCTGGTTATAACCCCCTTGAGGAGGGGGAATTGTTCTCGGACTCAGAGTCATCTGATGAGCAGCCTAAGGGTTATGCTGGTTCTGGCTCTGACCCCTGGCATTCAGATGACACTGATAGACTTTTGGCTCAGATTTTGGAAGTACTTTATATCTCCCTTCCTGCTGCGGCCCCCAAGCAGCAGGGGGAATTATTCTAAGTATGTCACACACCCCACTTCAAACATTAATTATTACACTTGGGTTATACCACCAGCAGGTGGCGACGTTGCAGAGAAGTCATAAAAAACGAGCCCCTCCTGGTCTATACATACCTGGGACCTCCCACTCATTCCCCAGTGTTTCTTCTCTGCAAGATGGCGACAAGACAGAAGAAAGAAGTCTCCTGCTTGCAGGTAGCCGGGGTCAGACCCCGGCACCCCCCCCATGGTCTATTTCTGCCCGGCCTTTTGTGTTATTAGCCCCTTTTTGAATGTGTAGCCTCCCAGTTTAGGCTGTCGGCCGGGCTAGGTGTAGACGGCACTTAAGGTGCCTAGGAGATTAGTTCCTCCGCTCGACCCCATATTATGGGGCAATGCGGTTATCCGGCCTGGTGATCCGGATTTGGGATGCCCCAGTCCTGATGTCCCTATTAGGGTCCTCTTCTCGCTTGGTCCCTTCTCCCTGCGCTATTTGGGGGGGGGGGGGTCTTTGTATGTGTGCCAGGTGTCTGTTTTTGACTGTGGGTGGCGGGGCCAGGCGGCCTGGGTGTTGTGTGCCGCCGGCCCGCCTGTTTTTGTGTGTGCTTGTTTGGGGGCTCTGCTGAGCTCCCCGGACTGTTTGTTTTGGTGCAGGGGTCGGGCGGCGTGTGTGTCACCGGCCCGCCGCTCTGCCGGGTGTTTTTCACTGCAGGCGCCATGTCCGTGGCTGATATGCTCCGGGTTGGAGGTGGACGGGGCCGGGCGGCGTGGTGGTGTCTGTGCCCGCTGCGTGGCTGTGCGGGCACCTTATACAGGCGCCCGCTGCTTGATCTCCCGGAGTCTGGTAGTAAGCGGGGCCGGGTGGCGCGTTTTTCTGCCGCCGGCCCGCCTGTCCGGCGGTGCGGGCGCCGGTCGTTCGCAGCCAGCGCTTTCCCTGGATAGGTGGGGGGGGGCGGGGCTGCAGCGGCTGCCGCGCGCTGCTGAGCGCCCCCCCCGTCTCCCTTCTATGCTCCTCGTGTGGCCGCCATTACGCTTCGCAGCGTTTTAAGGTAGGCCGGCTCCTTTCCTGCCTTTTAAGGTGGTCCTCGGTCAGGTTCCCCTCCGTGGGGGTTATAATGGGTGCTGTCAGCCTTCAAATTTACCTTGCTGGGTGCCTTTATTGGGGCATCCCTGGCCTGCCACCTTGTTTTTTATATATATTATGCATTTCTATATATATATATATATATATATATATATATATATATATATATATATATATATATATATTATATATATTTATCTATTGATTGTGCATGCACTTGTTTGGATTAGTAGCTGGAGTGACTGTGGCCTCTTTTGTTTTCAGATCCTGGGATCCCACGTTGCAGGGCTCTCCCGGTCTTAGATACCTGGCTAGTCAGGGTTGTCCTTTACTTTCCCTTTATTGGTGATTGCTAAATTCCCCACTTCAGGGCCTTAATAAAATTAAAATTTAAATAAAAAAGGGGCATCCCGGGTCGCTTACTGCGTAAATCCCTGGGTTATTGCGAATACCATAAATTCACCATATGGAGGCTACCAAAGTTACCGGAAACGGCCCTTCGGGGCAATCTAGGCTGTGTGGGATTGTGGGGCTCCGCTCCCGGGGGATGATGTTATTTTATGCATTCCATGTGCGCAGCGGAACATTGAGCGCCAGTCCGGCACCCCGGTGTCTGGCTCTTCTCCGCCCGTGCCATCTCCTTCTCCTCCTCGCCTGTTCCGGACCCCGTGTGACGTTGTCATGGGTGGGGATTCGTAATCCGAGGTATGTTCCCGTCTGGCTAACCTCGAGACTAAAAAAAAAAATTTCCGCTGTGGTTGCTCAGAAGGCTCCAGCTAAGCGGAAACACTTGTCCCCGCCTCCGCCGGACTCAGATACTGAGGTTGTTGAGGCTTTGGATTGGTCAGATTGCCCCCTGGTTGAAGAGGGGGAGCTTATAGAGGTTTTGGATTTGGATCCTCCCGAGGCGGTTCCTCCGCCAAAGGGCGAGTTGTTTGAGGTGACCAGGCCGCGCTTTGGTTTTTCCTAGCCAGCAACATTTTGAGAATTTTGTCCTTGAGGAATGGGAGCAACCTACGCGTCTCGTTGGTGTGCCGCCTAGTTGGGTTAGGAAGTTTTCCTTTCCGGCGGACTTGCTGAAGCGTTGGTCTGTTCCTCCCGAGGTTGACGCCCCGTTTCTGGGGCTATCTAATGTGGCGTCTGTGCATTCGCCGGACACGATTAATCTCAAGGACGGCGAGGTTCGCCAGGATTGATCAGCTGGCCCGCCATGGTTTTATCTGTGCGGGTTTGGCTTTGAGACTTGTTTGTGCTTCGGCACTCTTATTGTTGGCGGTCAGGTCTATTGCCAGGGATTTATGTGTGGATCTTGATCCTACTTGTGCTGAATTTCTTGCCCTCAAGCGTGGCGAGTCCTTCATTTCGTTTATACTCACCGCTCAGGATGATGCCGTGTTGATGGGTGGCAGGGCTACGGCTCTGTTGGTAGTTATCCGGCGGTCGGTGTGGTTGCGGCAATGGACGGCTGACTTTAGTTCTAAAAGATCGTTTACGGCGCTTCCTTTCTGGGTTTGCGCCTTTTTGGTGAGAAATTAGTTTTGGTTGCCTAGGGAGGTAAGTTACCTCAGTGCAAGAAGTTTCGTCGTTCCTTTCGAGGGCTCTTTCAATCCTTCCTTTTGGGGAGCCAGAGCTGGTAGAGGCGCGAGCTCCTCGGGCTCCAGGGGGGTTAGCTGGAACAGGGGCAGAGGCCGTGGCCGTTCCGTCCATGCTTGGGGCGTCAAACTCAAACCAGCTGCAAAGCCCGCTCAGCAATGAGGGGGCGCCCTCACCCTTGCGGGTGGGGGGGGGGGGGGGGCGTTTGCGACTTCTCCCGGGTGTGGGACCAGGCGGTCTCGGACAGGTGGATCCGGGAGGTGGTGTCGGACGGTTACAAGCTGGAGTTCGAGTCCCGGCCTCCTCTAGGATTTTTCAGATCTCGTGTTCCCTCGGATCCTTTGGCCGCGCAGGGGTTCCTGGCGGCGGTGAGGAATTTTCTGGAAATGGCAGTCATCTGCCCGGTCCCTCCTTCGGGGGTGGGCCGTGGGTATTGTTCCAATCTCTTCACAGTGCTCAAGTTGGATTCGTCTCTACCTGGATCTGTAGTTCCTCAATGTGTTTAGTTGTCCCCGGAGGTTTCGCATGGAACCTCTGTGCTCTGCCATCAATTCTTTGCGGCAGGGGGATTTCATGACGTTCATAGACATCAAGGATGCCTATTTTCATTTTCATATATTCCGGCTCACCAAAGGTTTCTTCGTGGTGGGAGATCGGCATTTTCAATGTGTGGCTCTTCCGTCGGCCTTACCTCGGCTCCAGGAGTGTTCACCAAGGTGTTGGCGGGCGTGATAGCCCTTCTCAGAGTTCAGGGGATTCGCATTGTGCCCTGTCTGGACGATCTTCTCATCATGGCTTCTTCTTTCAGTCAAGCGGAAGCCACTCTGGAGAGGTTTGGCTGGGTGATCAACTACCCCAAGTCCTCTCTCGTTCCGGCCAGGTTGGTGCCCTTTTTGGGAATGACCTTGGATTATTGCCAACGCAGAGTTGTTCGGCCTCTGGCCAAAGTTCTCTTGGTTCAGGTATTGGCGCAGCTTCTTCTTTCCAATCCTTGCCCGTCCATTCGGCTAGGGATGAGACTGGTGGGGTTGATGGTAGCTTCCTTTGAGGCAGTTTCCATTGTTCAGTTTCACACGAGGACGCTTCAGTTTCTTCTGTTGGCGTCTTGGGACCGGCAACCACGGTTGTTGGATCGGTCTTTCCGGATGTCTTCCCGGGTTCGGCAGTCTCTCCAGTGGTGGATGGTCTCGGACATTCTCTTGAGGGGCAGGTCCTTTCTGATGCCTCTTTGGGAAACCGTCACCACGGATGTCAGGTTGTCGGGATGGGGAGTTTTTCTGGAAGGACCTTCGGTTTCGGGGGCGGTGGGGTCTTCTGGAGGCCCACTTGCCCATCAACGTTCTGGAGTTGAGAGCCATCAGATTGGTTCTGTCTCACTTGACACAGCATTTACAGGGTTTGCCGGTTTCTGGGTCGGTCGGCGGTTGCTTACAATCGATCGCCTGGGAGGGACTCGCAGTCTGCGTGCCCTCAGAGAGGTGTCTCGGATTCTAGCCTGGGCGGGGACTCAGGTTCCTTGCATCTCGGCAGTGTACATTTCAGGATTGAAAAACACGGAGGCGGACTTCCTGAGCAGGTGCTCTTTCCGCCGGGGGGAATGGTCTTTCCACCTTCAGGTTTTTCGGTCGCTTTGTCTCTGGTGACGCTGGAGGTGGATCTGTTTGCCTCTCGTCGCAATTACAAGCTTCCGACATTCGTGTCGCTCTCTCAGGATCCTCTGGCTCTGGCGGTGGATGCCATGTCCCTGAGCTGGGGGGACCTCTGTTTCCTGCGATCCCCATGCTAGGCAAGGTGTTGCGAAAGCTGGCCCTGGATGGGGTTCAAGCCATTCTCATGGCTCCAAGGTGGCCAAAGCGGGCGTGGTTCGCAGACATTGTTTGGCAGTGGATCAGTGCGATCTGCTTCTTCGGCTGGATCTTATCACACAGGGTCAGCTGCGTTGCCCCAATTCATCAACGCTGGCTGTGATGGCCTGGCTGCTGAAACCTCCATCTTAGGGGAGGAAGGTCTTCGGATCTGTTATTCAGACTTTTATTAGTGCCAGGAAGAGGTCCTCTTCTACCATCTATTATAGGACTTGGAGATCTTATATTGATTGGAGTGAGGCTAGATCTTTGCCCTGTCGGGTCTTTTCTGTTTTCAGGATTTTGGAATTTCCTCAATCGGGGATGGACTCTGGTCTTCAGCCGAGTATCTTGAAGGGGCAGGTTGCTGCCTTGTCTGTCTTTTTTCAAAGGTCCTTTGCGTTTCCTCCTTTGGTCAAGACCTTCTTCCAGGGGGTCTCGTATTTGCGGCCTCATAGGAAGCCTTTGCTCCCTGTTTGGGATTTGAATTTGGTTATCTCTGCTCTTCAGGCTTCTCTTTTGAGCCTTTGCAGGTTATTGTTCTTGCTACTCTGACTCAGAAGGTTGCCTTGTCCATCACTTCTGTTCGGCGTGTCTCGGAGTTGGCAGCCTTGTCGGTTCAGACTCCTCACTTTGAGAGACATCAGGTCAAGGTGGTTTTCTGCTTCAAACCGGACTTTCTTTCTAAGGTGGTCTCTGCTTTTCATCTTAACCAGGACATTGTTCTTCCTTCCTTGTGTCCTATGCCTTGGAATGACAAGGAGAGGGTTTGCACTGTTTGGAGTACTGTTTGTTTACTTCTCTTTTTCGTCAGACTGATGTCTTCTTCGTGGTGCCCTGTTGGGCCTAGTAAGGGTTTGGCTCCCGCTAAGTCTTCCATTAGCAAATGGATTCGTCAGGCTGTTGTTGGGGCCTATTCTACCAAGGGGAAGGTTTCCCCTTTTTTCGTATCACTGCACATTCTACTCGTGCTGTTGGAGCGTCTTGGGCTTTTCAGCACCAGGCCTCTGTTGAACAAGTTTGTAAGGCTGCTACTTGGTCTTCTGTTCACACTTTTTCCAAGTTTTTACAAGGTTGATGTGCGGGCTTCAGCGGATGCTGTGTTTGGCCGCAAGGTTCTGCAGGCTGCAGTGGTTTGAGTTTTGCATTATGGCCTTGTTGGATACCCGCCCTTTCTGGACACTGCTTTTGGATGTCCCATGTGTAATAATTGTTTGAAGTGGGGTGTGTGACATACTTAGAATAATACCATTTTGTGAATACTCACCTGTAAAATGGGTATTATAAGTATGTCACACACCCGCAGTTTTTTGTATCCTGGATTCTTTATAGGGTGAAGTTTCGTTTACAGTTTGAGGTTTACCAATGGGTTTTTTTCCTGGTACCTTGTCTTTACTGCTGTTTTGAATACTGGGGAATGAGTGGGAGGTCCCAGGTATGTATAGACCAGGAGCGGCTCGTTTTTCATGACTTCTCTGCAACGTCGCCACCTGCTGGTGGTATAACCCAAGTGTAATAATTAATGTTTGAAGTGGGGTGTGTGACATACTTATAATACCCATTTTACAGGTGAGTATTCACAAAATGGTATTTTTTCATACCGCTAAGCCACGGTTAGAGTTCCCCGAGCAGTCCCATTTCAATAATCTCGTCCTTAAGGAATGGGAACGTCCCAGCAGACTTCCCGGAGTCCCTAAGACCTAGGATAAGAGAGATCCATTTCCCGCTGAGGTGGTTAAGCATTGGTCAGCCCCTCCTGAAGTGGATGCTCCAGTTTTGGGGTTGTCTAACACCTCTGTTGTACATTCCCCTGATTCTACTACCCTGAAGGATGGTGAGGACCGGCACATTGATCTGCTGGCTTCCCATGCCTTTGCCTGTGTTGGGACTGCTCTGCGCCCTGTCTGTGCTTCTGCTATTACGGCGTGACTGTTAAGACTCTGCTCAGGAATTTGTTGGATGGTGCCCCTGATGATTCTTCTAGTGCAGAGTTTCGGGCCCTTTCGCATTGTGAGGTTTTTATTGCTTATATCCTTTCTGCCTTGGCTGATACCATTAGGATGTGTGGTAGAACCTCGGCCTTGGTGGTTGCTATACGCGGCTCGGTTTGGCTGCGCCAGTGGGCAGCTGACAACGCTGCCAAGAAGGCTCTCGCTGGTTTTCCGTTTAAGGGGCTGTGATTATTTGGTGATCGCTTGGATCTGTTTGCTAAGGGTGGCAGACTGCCTCAACGTAAAAGACAGTCCCAGCCCTTTCGGGGTTCAGGTTCCTTTCATCCCTCCTACCGTGGATCCAGGTCGGGGAGAGGCGTATCCTTTGCAGGGCACAGGGGAGACTGCTGGGGAAGAGGCAGAGGACGTGCCCGTCCGGGATCCTCCTGGGCTTCCAAGCCTAAGTCTTCTCCCAAGCCCCCTCAGGCATGAAGGGGCGCCCTCACCCATCCGGGTGGGGGGACGGCTGCGGCTCTTCACTCATGTCTGGAAGCAACGTGTCTCAGACTGGTAGATTCAGGAGGTAGTGTCCTCCGTTACAAGATAGAGTTCACTGCCTGGCCGCCCCCAAGATTCATCAGATCCCGGATGCCTCAAAACCCCCTGGCAGCTCAGGCTCTGGTTCTCGCGATGCAAAGCCTTATGGAGATGGGGGTCATCTGTCAGGTTCCTCTGTTAGTAAGGGGCCTGGGTTATTACTCCAGTCTTTTCACAGTACCCAAAAGAGATGGTTCTATCAGGCCCATCCTGGACTTAAAGCTTCTCAACAAATTTGTCAAAGCCAGGCACTTTCGCATGGAGACTCTGCGCTCAGCAGTCAGCTCGCTGCGCCCAGGGGACTTCATGACCTCTATAGACATCAAGGACGCTTACCTTCATGTTCTAGTCTTTCCGGGGCATCATAGATTCCTCAGGTTCGCGCTGGAGGATCAGCACTACCAATTTGTGGCACTGCCCTTCGGTCTCACTTCAGCTCCCAGAGTTTTCACCAAGGTGCTGGCAGGAAGGATGGCTATACTCAAATCTCAGGGTATTCGCATTCTAACCTATCTGTACGACCTTCTCATTACTTCTCGGTCTCTCCAGCAGGCAGAGCTGGATACCCAGAGGGTGGTGATTATTCTGGAGTCATTCGGCTGGGTGATCAACCATCCCAAATCTTCCCCGTCACCCTCCCAGGTGGCATCTTTTCTGGGCATAAATCTGGATACGGTTCAGGCCAGGATTTTTCTTCCCCAGCAGAAGGTGGAAGCACTGCAAGCACAAGTTCAGTTCCTTCTGTCTTGCCCTCATCCCTCTATCTGACAGGGGATGCAGCTGGTGGGGCTGATGGTGTCCTGCTTCGAGGCAGTTCCCTATGCACAGTTCCACATGAGGCCTCTTCAGCTCCACCTCTTGTCAGCGTGGGACAAGGACACTCTGTCTCTGGATCAGGCTTTTGCCCTGTCCCCTCTAGCCCGGCGGTCCCTCTTGTGGTGGCTGGACTCAAGGAACCTGTTGGGGGGGCAGATCTTTTCTGGCCCCCTGCTGGGAGACAGTCACCACGGATGCCAGTCTGACAGGTTGGGGGGGTTTCTGGAAATCCCTAAAATTCCAGGGGCTGTGGGGACCTCAGGAGTCCCACACTCCTATCAACATCCTGGAATGGCGGTCAGGTTGGTTCTGGCCCACTTGACTCCACACCTTCGGGGCTGGCCGGTCCAAGTACGCTCGGACAACCAGACGGCGGTTGCCTACATCAATCATCAGGGAGGGACCCGGAGCAAGTGGGCCCTCAAGGAAGTGTCTCTGATCCTGTTCTGGGCTGAGGACAATGTTCCCTGCATCTCAGCTGTGTACATTCTGGGGGTGGAGAATCTGGAGGCAGACTCTCTGAGCAGAGGGACTTCTCGCCTGGGGGAATGGTCCCTCAGCAACAGGGTGTTTCGCTCTCTGTGTCACCGTTGGGGTCAGCCAGATGTGGATCTGTTTGCATCCTGTCACAATCACAAGCTTCCAGTCTTTGTGTCTCTGTCCCAGGACCCTCTGGCCTTAGCCATGGATGCTCTAGCAATGCACTGGCAGGGTTTTCAGCTACTGTATGTCTTTCCCCCGTTTCCCGTTGGGCAGGGTTCTGCGAAAGATAGCTCAGGAAGGGGTGCCAGCGATTCTGGTGGCCCCCCGTTGGCCAAGACAGGTGTGGTTCGCAGACATCGTGCAGTTGGCAGTAGACCAGTACGCTCTCCCCCTGGACCCAGACCTTCTCACTCAGGGGCGGCTACGACATCCCAATTTACAAACGCTGGCTTTGACGGCCTGGCTGCTGAAACCTCCATCTTGATGGAAAAGGGGCTGTCTGTTTCTGTGGTTAACACCTTGATCAGGGCTAGAAACAAGTCTTCTTCCTCCCTTTACTATAGGATTTGGCAGGCCTGAAATTGACTGGTGCCAGTCCAAGTCCCTTCGCGTGTTTTCCATCCATAGGATTCTGGAGTTCCTTCAACATGGTTTGGATCTGGGCCTTCAGCTTAATCCTCTGCCTCTGAAGGGTCAGGTTTCTGCCTTGGCTGTTTTCTTCCAGAGGTCTTTTGCTCAACATCATCTGGTCAAGACCTTCTTCCAGGGGGTTACTCATGTGCTTCCCCCTCGTAAGCCTATGTTACCAGTCTGGGATTTGAACTTGGTCTTCTCTGCCCTTCAGGGTCCTCCATTTGAACCTGTACATGAGGCTGCTTTGTCTATTCACTCTTAAGGTTGTCTTTTTGGTGGCTCTCACCTCTGTTAGGCGTGTTTCGGAGTTGGCGGCGCTTTCCATCCAGGCCCCCTACTTTGAGAGACAACAGGACAAGGTGGTGTTTTGCTTTAAACCAGATTTTCTGCCTAAAGTTGTTTCAGCCTTTCATCTCAATCAGGACATTGTACTTCCTTCCTTGTGCCCTAATCCTGGTAACTCAAAGGAGAGGGCTTTGCATTCCTTGGATGTGGTCAGGAATTTTAAGTTCTACTTGGTGGCTACTGAATCTTTCAGAAAGACTGATGCCTTGTTTGTGGTCCCTTCTGGTCCCAGGAAGGGTTTGGCTCCTGCTAAGTCTACGATTAGCAAATGGATTCATCAGGCTGTGTGTCGGGCCTATTCTGCTAAGGGAAGGAATCCTCCCTTCCGTGTTACTGCTCATTTTACTCATGCTATTGGTGCCTCTTGGGCCTTTCAGCACCAGGCTTCTGTTGAACAAGTTTGCAAGGCCGCTACTTGGTCTTCTGTTCATACCTTTTCCAAGTTTTACAAGGTTGATGTTAGGGCCTCAGCTGATGCTGTTTTTGGCCGCAAAGTTCTGCAGGCGGCAGTGGTTTAAACTGTGTGTTGTTGCCTTTTTGGGGATCCCACCCTATCTTACGGACACTGCTATTGGATGTCCCAACCGTAAGGAATCTTCTTTGGAGCAGGACGTGCTGTATACTTAGAATAATACATTTCTGTGATTACTCACCTGTAGAATTGGTATTATGAGTATACAGCACGTCCTGCTCCACCCCACCATGGTTTCTTTATCCTTGGATCCTCTTTATGGTGATTAATATACTTGTTGAAGTTTTTTAGTTGATCTTTTAGCTTCTCCCGGTTCTCTTTGACTGCTTTTCAATACTGGGGAATTGTGGGAGGTCCCAGGTATATAAGGGACCGGGAGGGGCCTCTCTTTGCTGTCTCTGCAGTCCAGCGCCACCTGGCGGAGGTAATTCCAACCGTAAGGAATCATCTTTGGAGCAGGACGTGCTGTATACTCTACAGGTGAGTATTCACAGAATTGTATATTCTAAGCATACAGTACGTCCTGCTCCATATATAATACTTACACGTGGGTAATCCTCCGCCAGATGGCGCTGTGCACTGCAGACATGCAAAAAACAGGCCCTTCATATACCGAGGGACCTCCCACAAATCCCCAGATTTCTCTGCAGTGCTGACTGCGAAGACATGAAGTATCACTCTAAAAATGAAAAGAAAAAACCGCACCAGCTAGTGTTAAAGTGCCTAGTAGTAACTGGTGTGCCTGGTTGGCAAGAAATTACAATAATCTCCAGAGCATGGGATCCCACAAGACCCCAAAACAATGCCTAACCAAACAACTGGCACCACCACATACTCTTATAACAAAATGTATTCAATTTATTATTCATCCAATACAAAAAAAGTTTAAAAACAATTAAAAACACACATCTCATGAGGGGGAGGACTACAAGAACACATGTATGCCTAGTACATCTATATACATACAATTATTAACCCCGTGTTATCTTCAAAAACATCAATATACAATATCAACCAACTTATATAATGTGTATAAACTATCCTATATACATCTATATACATCCAATTATTAACCCCGTGTTGTCTTCAAAGACATCAGTATACAATATCAACCAGCTGGCTGGGACGGGGTGAGGCGCTCGGCGCATGTCTGCCTGGTGAAGTACACATAGCACATGTTATGATTTACTGCACTGTTTTTCTATGTCTTTTTCCCCTCGGTGTTTTCATTAGGGTAGAGTGATACTGATAGCACTGGATTGCACTTTACTGATGTATATTTGTATAAAATAGGATTGCATATAGGATAGTTTAGACACATTTTATAAGCTGGTTGATATTGTATACTGATGTCTTTGAAGACAACACGGGGTTAATAATTGTATGTATATAGATGTATATAGGATAGTTTATACACATTATATAAGTTGGTTGATATTGTATATTGATGTTTTTGAAGGTAACACAGGGTTAATAATTGTATGTATATAGATGTACTAGGCATACATGTGTTCCTGTAGTCCTCCCCCTCATGAGATGTGTGTTTTTAATTGTTTTTAAACTTTTTTTGTATTGGATGAATAATAAATTGAATACATTTTGTTATAAGAGTATGTGGTGGTGCCAGTTGTTTGGTTAGGCATTGTTTTGGAGTCTTGTGGGATCCCATGCTCTGGAGATTATGAAGTATCACTCTCTCGCAGGTGAGCGGGGCTATTACAGCCCGCGGCCCTGTGGGACTATTTCCACCCGTCTTCCTTGTGATATGCCTCCCAGCCTGGGCTGCGCTGGTCGGGTGAAGGTAGGCAGCACCATGTGTGCTTATGGAGCCATGCTCCACCGCAGTCCCCCACCATAGGGTAGGCGGTTAGGCTGATGGTGAGCCTCTAGTGGATGCCCCTCCCGCATTATTGCCCCGTATAGCGGTGGACCCTGCGTAAAGGGTCGCCCCGTGCTTAAATCTCACGCCTGATGAGTCGCACTCGAGCGGAGATGACCAGCTAGTCGTGCCGCGCAGTCTGCCTACGGCTGATCAGGTTATCTCGAGGTTGGCAGAGCGCTTGGGCTCTGGGAAGAAGCGTTCCCTGACGCCCCCGGGTTCTCTCTTTCCTACCGAAACTGAGGAGTTCGCTGCTTCGCAGGGCTTTGCTCCTTCTGATGAAGGTGAGCTCTTCTCCGACTCGGGTTCCTCTGATGAGATGCTGTGGAGTCGTGATGATTCTGGCCCTGGTTCCTGGGGCCTGTGTGACACTGATGAATTGCTGATAAAGATCTTTGGGGTCTTGTCTATCTCTCCTCCTGGTGAGGCTCCCAAGCCTAGAAGGGAGAGTTTCCACACAGCGACACTGCGCTTGGAATTTCTGGAGCAGGATCATTTCCAGGCTCTAATATCCAAAGAATGGGAATCCCCTTGTAAAGTTCCAGGGTACTGGGACTGGAAATACCCTTTTCCCCCTGATGTGGTTAACTGTTGGTCAGCACCTCCCGTGGTGGATGCACCGATCATAGGGGTTGTTAACCCCCCCTTCATGGCAGCTCCTACCTATTGTACCCTTCGGGATGCTGAGGACCGGCGCATTGATAGACTGGCTTCCCATGCCTTTTCTTGTGCAGGGACGGTGCTGCGCCCGGTGCGGTGGCCGCTAGAACCCTCATCAGAAAGATGCTTGATAATCAGCCTGAGGATCTCCCCTGGGAGGTCTTTAATGCACTCTCCAATTGTGATGTATTTGTGAGGTTTATCCTCTTAGCGCTGTATGACACCATTAAGATGTGTGCAAGAACTTCTGCCCTTGTGGTAGCTATACGCCACCTGGTCTGGCTGCGACAGTGGGGTGCTGACGATGTTACAAAAAAGGCTCTCACTGGCCTCCCCTTTAGAGGGCGACGACTATTTGGGGCCCGTTTGGACCTTTTTGGTAAAAAGGGAAAAACACCCCTACGCAGAAGGCCGTCTCGGCCTCCTCGGGGCAGGGACACCCCTCCCCCTCCCTATGTTAGTGTCGAACACGAACCAGGGGTGTGCTTCCAGCTTTTCGGCGTAGACTCCCGCCCCAGGGTTGGCAGACAACGCCCTGGCCCCTCCAGGCAGGACTAAGTCCAAACCTTCCAAAACCCCCCAAGCATGACGGGACGCCCTCGCCCGTCTGGGTGAGGGGACGGCCGCAGCACCTTGCTCCTATCAGGAGGCGTCATGCCTCGTTCTGGTGGATCCAGGAGGTAGTTTCCTCTGGATGCAGGATAGAGTTTGCTGGGCGGTCCCTTCCCGAGATTGTCAGGGTGCTTCGGGTCCCTGTCTCTCTTCAGATGCTGGTGCAGGCCTTGCACGGCCTGCAGGGTCTGGGGTCACTTGCAGGTTGCCCTTAACAGGCAGAGGCAGGGGCCTCTTCACCATCCTTTCCACATTCCCCCAAAAGGATGAGGCAGTCTGGCCCATTCTGGCCTTCCATAGGTTTGGCATTTCTACATTCACAGGCAGTTTTCTGCATGGAATCTCTGAGTTGGGCCGCCAGCGCCATGCACCCAGTGGGCCTCTTGCCGTCAGCGGAGACCTAAGATGCTTATTTTAATACCCCTGTGTCTTGTGGACACCAAGGCTCTTACAGGTTAGTGTTGGAGGGCCAACACTGCTGATTGTGGCCTTGTTATCTGGCCTCTCTTCTGCTCCCAGAGTGCTCGCCGAGGCACTGACGGGGGTGATGCCTCTGATGATACCAAGGGGCGTCTGTGCGAAGACCTACCTGGTCGTCCTTCTTTACTTCCCAATCTCTACGCCAGGCCGAGTTAATTACTCGGCCGGTGGTGTTTTTTGGGAGTCATTTGGATGGGTGCTTAGTCACCTCAATTCCTCATTGTCCCCTTATTTGGTATCTCCATTCCTAGGGTTGTATTTGGATTTGGTTCCTGCGAGAACCTTCTTCCTTGGCAATAAGTAGACAATCTGGTTACATGTGCTCTGTCCCTCATTGCTGTCCCCGTACTTTCACCAGGCAGGATTGCAGCTAGTGGGTCCGTTGGTGGCTGCTCAGAGGATGTCCCTTATACTCAGTGCCCTTGGGCTCTTCTGCAGCTTATATTGTTAATACTGGACAGGGTTCCAGCACCCCTGGAGCTGGGTCTGTGTACCTTCCCCCTTGGTACGGTGGTTCCTCTTGAGACGGTTGAACTCTCTGTTCCCAGGGTTCTAGAGTTATTACAGCATGGGTTGGAGTGGGCTCTCCAACTCGGTACTCTGAAGGTTCAGGTTCTGCCCTGTCCGCCTTCCTGTAGAAGTCTTTTGCTCTCTTTTTCCTTGGTTAAGCATTCTTCTGGAATTGCTCATGTGCATCCCCCACGTAATTCTATGGTCCCTGTTGGGATTGAATTTTATTCTGTTAGCCTTGCGGGGTGTTCCCTTTGGACCTATTCCGGATACTGTCTGATTGTTCTTACTCTCAGGTTGTCCTTCTGGGGGCTGTTGCTTCAGTCAGACGTGTGCCTGAGCGGGCGGTTCTGTTTAGCTAGCCCTCGTTCATTGATCTATACACCATGATGTGGTGGTGTTACGCTTTACGCCGGACCTTATGCCTGAGGTGGTGTCTTATGCTCATGTATTCAAGTCATTTGTCTGTCTTCTGGGCCTTATTCCTAGTAACGCTGAGGAAAGGGGGTCTACATTCCCTCAACAGGTGTTGGAAGTTTTTCCTGGATTGTCTCTTGTCCCTTAGGGGGACTGATGCCCCTTGGGGTTTGCGGGCGTCTCCATTCGTATGTGCCTGATCTCGTCTGCTTCCAGGGGTTATGCACCCTTTGGCCTGGTCTTTCCTTGGATGGATTGTCCCTTCTGGTCCCAGGAAAGGTTTCGGCTTCTAGCTGATCCTTGTTAGTATACTGGTCCGTATCCCCGCCTGTCACGCGGGAGACCAGGGTTCAATTCCCCGATGGGGAGAGCTTTAAGTTTTGCCAAGGCTACTGTTAGCATTTGGGCTGGTCAGCCCGTTACTCAGGCCTATTCTTTTAAGGGGAAGAATCTTCTTCTCACTTTATTTCTTATTCTACTTCTGCTTTGGTATCTTTGGGCCTTTCAGCACCAGGTTTCTGTTGAACAAGTTTGCTAGACCGCTACTTGTTTTCTGTTCATACCTTTTCAAAGGTTTTTATGAGGTTGACGTTAGAGCTCTTGCTCATGTCGCTCTTGGTAACAAGGTTGCAGGTGACAGTGCTTTTAACTGTCTGCTGTGCCTTTTTTGTTGGGGATCCCACCCTACTTTATGGATACTGCTATTGGATGTCCCACGTGTAAGTATTATATATGGAGCAGGAGTTACTATATGCTTAGAATAATACAATTCTGTGAAATACTCGCCTGTAAAATTGGTATTATACGCATACAGTACGTCCTGCTCCACCCCACCCTGGTTTTACATTATTCTGGATCCCCTGTATGGTGATTGTTATCATTGTTGTTATTACCAGTTTTGGTGGTTGGTTTCTCCCGGCTTCTTCTTCTCACTGCTTTTCAATGCTGGGGATTTGTGGGAGGTCCGTCGGTATATGAAGGGCCGGGAGGAGCCTGTTTTTTGCATTTCTGCAGTGCACAGCGCCATCTGGCGGAGGATTAACCACGTGTAAGTATTATATCTGGGGCAGGACGTACTGTATGCGTATAATACCAATTGTACAGGTGAGTATTTCACAGAATTGTATTTTTTTCATCCTCTAAGACACACCTGCCCATAAGATACAACTAGGAATTGGAGGAAGAAAATAAGTAAAAAAAAATATTCTGAACCAAATAGTGAGCTGAACTACCCCTCCCAGAAACAGGCCATTGCAGAATCTCCCCAAAACATGAGTGTGCATGAACTCCTTTAGTCCCCTTTAACAGCCAGTGTGCAGATTGCCCCCAAAACACTATACTATGCAGTATGGCAGATCCCCCTCCAATCCCCAATCGCAAGCAGCATGCAACATCCTCCCTATAACATGCATTGTGGCAGATCCCCAATCCCCACAGCTAGCAGCATGCAAAATCCCTCTGTAACATGCAGTGTGGCAGACACCCCCCCCCCCAATCCCCAATAGCAAGCAGCATACAGAATCCCTCTATAACATGCAGTGTGGCAGATCCCCCCCCAATCCTCAATAGCAAGCAGCATACAGAATCCCTCTATAACATGCAGTGTGGCAGTCCCCCCCCCCCCCCCCCAATCCCAAATAGCAAGCAGCATACAGAATTCCCCTATAACATGCAGTGTGGCAGATCCCCCAATAGCAAGCAGCATGCAGAATCCCCTTATAACATGCAGTTTGGCAGTCCCCCCTATAACATGCAGTGCGGAATATGGCCCCCATTCCCAAAAACCAGAAGCATGAAGAATCCCTCTCCCCCATATAACACGTAGCGTGCAGAGCACCCCCATACCCACCATATAACAGGTAGTGTGGCAGATCCCCCCCCCCCATCCCCAACCACCACTTACCTCCCGCGATCCGGAAAAATCCGACAATCTCTGTGCATCAATGGCACCTCCGCAACGCCTGCATTTTGGGGGGATTTTGCACGCTTCCTGTTATGAAGTGATTTTGGGGGGATTTTGTATGCTGCCTGTTATGGGGTGATTTTTTTTTGGGGGGAAGGGGGTTTGCTGCTACCTGTTATGGGAAGATTGAGGGGGGGGGGGGATTATTCATGCTGCCTATTATGGGATAATTTGGGGGGGGGGGGGTTGTGCATACTACCGGGTATGGGGGGATTCGGCACACTTCCAGTCATGGGGTGATTGGGGGGGGGGGGATTCTGTACACTACCTGTTATATGATGACTGAGAGGGATTTTTCACGCTGCCTGTTATGGGGTAATTGTGGGAGGGGGGGAATTCTGCACACTGCCTGTTAAGGGGCGATTGTTGGGGATTCTGCACACTGCCTGTTAAGGGGTGATTGTTGGGTATTCTGCACACTGCCTGCCTGCCTGTTAAGGGGTGATTGTTGGGGATTCTGTACACTACCTGTTATGGAGTAATTTGGGGGGGGGGGTTCTGTATAATGCCCGCTAAAAGGGGTGATTGTGGGGGTAATTTGGCACACTGTTATGGGGTGATTGTGGGGGGCCTGGCACACTGCCTGTTAAGCGGGGAGACTCGCTGCACTGTGGGGGGCCCAGACTACATAAAAAAAGCGTATACCCTGCCTGTTATATGATGACTGAGAGGGATTTTTCACGCTGCCTGTTATGGGGTAATTGTGGGAGGGAGGGAATTCTGCACACTGCCTGTTAAGGGGTGATTGTTGGGGATTCTGCACACTGCCTGTTAAGGGGTGATTGTTGGGGATTCTGTACACTACCTGTTATGGAGTAATTTGGGGGGGTTCTGTATACTGCCCGCTAAAAGGGGTGATTGTGGGGGTAATTTGGCACACTGTCTGTTATGGGGTGATTGTGGGGGGCCTGGCACACTGCCTGTTAAGCGGGGAGACTCGCTGCACTGTGGGGGGCCCAGACTACGTAAAAAAAGCGAGCAGGGATTTTTTTTCTGTTGGACCAGTCAGGTACACAGTGAAAAATTAGGTCTTGCCTGTCACTTCCCTGACCCATCCCCATGTTTGTCAGTAAAGTACTGCTGTACATGGGAGGGGTGGATGTATATCTTTGCACCTCTCATGCTTGTGGCCTCCAGCCTACAGGGATGATCACTGGAAAGTGGAAACCCAGCCCCAGTAAGGAGGTAATAATAATTAACGCTCTCACTCCCATTTCAGTGCTTTTGGGGTGTAGCTGGTATTTCCCTGTTTTGTTCCAATCCCCAGGGGTATCACGATTGGTGGATGTCTGCGCTTTGTGAAACCCCCAGAAAGCCACAAACAACGCCGTATCCCCGGGCCTATCTGAATGGCGGGGCGAGAGCACGTACCCGACGCATTCAAATCATTAACGTAGTCATGACGGGCGCCTCCCATTGGATGATAGCCTGCGCATGTTGGACCAGGGGAGTTTACACAGCAGGGCATCTAGATTCGGGGGGGGGGGTTCCTTCTGGCAACCATTTTAGGTTTGGTGGACACACAGTAATGTGCTAGCCTGCCCGGAAAATCTGAATGGTCAGCAACATGTTTATTAGCAGCCCACCGAGGGAAGACGAAGTATGGAGTATAAGCTGCTGATTGCTGTGTCTGGATGTGCAGCAGGGCATCCCAAATCAGGGTACCCTGACTTAACCCTTTAAGTGCCAGCCTATTTTTGTTACCCTTTGTTGCCAGACCATTATTCTTAGTATACAGTACGTCCTGCTCCAGATAAGAATCATTACACTTGGGTATTACTCTGCCAGAGGGCGCTGGACTGCAGAGACATCAAAATTGGCTCCTCCCGTCCCCTCAAATACCCAGGGACCTCCCACAAATCCCCAGAATTTCTCTGCAGTCTGGGCTGCGAAGGACAAGAAGATGGCTCTCCTCGCAGGTGAGCGGGGCTATTAGCCTGCGGCCCTGTAGGTCTATTCCCACCCATTCCATTTATTCTAAGCATACAGCACGTCCTGCTCCAGATATAGTAATAACGTGTGGGTAATCCTCCGCCTCGGGCGCCGTGCACTGCAGACATATAGAAAACAAGCTCCTCCAGGCCCTACATATACCGAAGGACCTCCCACAAATCCCCTAGATTTCTCTGCAGTGCTGGAACTGCGAAGACATGAAGTATCACGCTCTCGCAGGCGAGCGGGGCTTTACAGCCCGAGGTCCTGCGGGACTATTTCCACCCGTCCTTGTGAACAGAATATGCCTCCCAGCCTGGGCTGCTTTGGTCGGGTGAAGGTAGGCAGCACCGTGTGTGCTTAAAGGAGCCATGCTCCACCGCAATCCCCCACCATAGGGTAGGCGGTTTAGGCCAATGGTGAGCCTCTAACGGATGCCCCTCCCGCATTATTGCCCCGTACCCCGCGTAGTGCTGGACCGTATGTAAAGGGTCGCCATCCTCCCTCATTTCCCCAACTATTTAGGGGGAAAAGAAAGGGGGGGGGGGGTATGTGTGTGGCGGTCCCAATGTACTGGTGTGTCACGCTCGTGGCCTTTATTCTGCCTATTATTAACTCAGAGATGTCAGAGCCGCGCTGCTTGCTCCTTATTTCGGTTGCCGCCGTATGTTTATACATGGCTTGCTGCATAGTCTTGATGCCGCGGTGCCCGTCTTTATTAATGTAACCGTTCTATTGAATTTTCAGGCGTGTGGTTGTATCCTTGCCTTTATTATTACCTCAGAGCTTCGCGCTTTTTAGAGTGGGCGGGGCCTTAGTTCGGCGCGCTCCGCGTCATGGCAGAGCATTGAGCCCGCCCTTCGAGGTTCGCTGGGCGCCATTTTGTGAGCTTCGCGCGCGCGTGGTGGCGGTCTCCTCCTCTTCCACTTGATCTGTAAGTGCCCTCGTGGGCGATTCCCTCCTGTTTGTCTGTCCAGCTGCGTATGGCCCTGACATCTCTTTCCCATTATGTCTTTCAGACGCTGAGTTCCTGGTGGCTTCTCCCAGCCTTATATATATGTAGAAGGATATTAGCGGGCCTTCCTAAAATCTCCCACATTAATCAGCGGGTTGTTGGGGCATCCAGGGTCGCTTATTGCATAAATCCCTATTGACACTTTGTGTTTAAACAATCACCATATAGAGGCGTGGTCTCCCCCATGCTGAGGCGGACGGGGCACGGATCTGCGCGCCATGTGCCGAGCAGACGCTGAGTCTTGTACAAGCGGGGAGTTACAGATAGACACTTCTCCTAGACGGCCCACGCTTGACCAGATTGTTGAAGGGTTGTCCGGCCGTGTGGGTCCTGGCAGACAACGGCCCTGGACTCCCCCGGCTTCGGCCTGTGCTATGGGCTCGGAAGAGTCCTCTTCTCCGCGTGCCAGTGCTTCGTCGGAAGATGGAGACCTGTTCTCTGACCTAGGTTCCTCTGAAGAGAGGCCGAGGTGTCAGGATGATGCTGGTCAGGATGACTGGGACCAGCTTGATATTGGTGGTATGTTACTCAGGATTTTTAAGGCCCTGTCCATTTCGCCTCCTGGTGCGGTCACCTGGCCGAGAGGGGGGCGCTTCCATACTGCGCCTGCGCGCTTGGAATTTCTCGAGCAGGCTCACTTCCATGCTCTTGTACTTAAGGAATGGGAATGCCCCACTGCACTTCAAAGGGCCCCAGAGGACTGGGTTTGGAAATACCCTTTTCCCCCCGAGATGGTTGATATTTGGTCTTCGTCTCCAGCGGTAGACGCACCGATTATTGGGGTTCCTAACCCCCCCTTCCTTACTGCTCCGGCTTACAGCTCCTTGTGGGACGCCGAGGACCGGCGCATTGATAGGCTGGCTTCCCACGCCTTTGCCTGTGCAGGAACGGCGCTACGCCCTGTCTGTGCCGCGGCCATCACTGCAGTGGCCGCTAGGACCCTCATTAGAAAGATGCTGGAGCATCAACCTGAAGATTTACCCTGGGAGGTATTTAACGCACTCTCCAGCTGTGATATTTTTGTTAAATTCATACTTTTAGCCCTGGATGACACCATCAAAATGTGTGCGAGGACCTCTGCCCAAGTGGTAGCTATACGTCGCCTGCTCTGGCTGCGACAGTGGGGGACAGATGACGACGCTAAAAGGACCCTGACGGGGCTCCCCTTTAGAGGGCATCGCCTGTTTGGGGCCCGTCTGGACCTATCTGGAAAACAGGACGGTTCACCCAATCAGGGGCGGCCGTCCCGGCCCCCTCGGAGCAGGGATACCCTTCCACCTCCATATCATAGTGTTAAGCAGGAACCGGCGATGCCCTTTGCGGGGTCTGGTCCGGTATCCTGTCCCAGAAGTGACATTCAACGCCCGGGGCCTTCTGGCCGGGCTAAGCCCGTATCATTCACCGAAAACCCTCAAGCATGATGGGGCGCCCTCACCCACCTGGGTGAGGGGACGGCCACAGCTCATTACTCCTATCAGGAGGCATCCTGCCTCGTTCTAGTGCCTTAGGAGGTGGTTCCTCCGGATATGGGATAGTGTTTGCTGGGTGGTCCTTCCCTGAGTCGGTCAGGAGGACTATGGTCCCCTGTTTTTTTCTTCAGGTATGGGTGCAGGCTTACCTGGGCCTGTCAGGTATGGCTTCCTTGCCAGAATGCCATTATCATATAGAGACTGGGGCCTATGCGCCAGTTGCTCCTACTTTCCCTTGAGGATGAGGGAGTCTATCTTTCTAACCCCTTGGGGGGTTTAGCATCTGTATCCATAGGCATTCAGGCCTGGCGCGTCTGAATGGGCCGTCGGCGCCCTATATACCAGGGGTTCTCTGGCCGCCCGTGGCGTGCTGAGATGTTGACTCCAAGGTGTCTTCTGGATACTGAGCCCACTACTGCTGGGTATTGGCGGTCATCGCCACCGTTTGTGGCTTTGGCTGGGTCCCCTGTTGCGATCATGTGCCCGCTAGGCTCTGGATGGGTCTGATGTCTCGCACGACACCAGGGGGCAGCTACCAGGGGAGTCGTTTGGATGGACCTTAGTTGACTCAAGCCCTACTCTGTTCCATCCTCCAGTTCCAGGATTGTATCTGGATTAGGTTTCAACTAGTGCCCTTTCTTTTGGCTATAAGGGAATTTACTGGAACGAGGTCCCTGGTCCTCCGTCCTGTCCTGTCATTATCTCCAGGCAGAATTGCACCTGGTGTGGCCGTTGGCGGCTGGTCTGTTGACATCCCTTTCTTCTCTGTGCCTTTGGGCTCTGAGGCATTTTAGCTATTAGTCCTGGATGAGGGTTCGGCACCCTGGATCTAGGTATGTTACCTTCCTTCTAGTGGGGGCGGTTATTCTTCCGCTGGTTTTCTCGAGGGAACCGTCAGGGATCATTCCCTACCTTCTGTTCTTCCCTGTTGATGGTTACCATGGTACCAAATCTGGCAGGATGGCAAACGGGGCTTGTTCTTATGAAACCCCCGATGGTTCCTAGGTAGGGACCTTGAAGGATCCAGTTACCTATGGGTTTTTGTTGTCACCATGAGCTTTGGTGGGTTCTACTTGGCTGGACTACTCCCCTTCAGTACCTGTCCAATTGTGGACCCTTGGTCCGTTGTAGGACAGTGGCATGTTCCTTGTTCCCTGTGGAATTCTTGGGTCTAGCTCTATTCCAGGGGAGCTCTGATTCCTTCTAAGGGGGAATTAATAGTCCTTGTCCTTTTCTTGTAATATCCTTCCTCTGCAGGAGGTTCTCTATTGTTCCATTGAGTTCATACTGGTATGGTCTTGTTGGACTCCGTCTCTATAGCAGGGTTCTACCCTTATTATTGGCCCAGATTGGTCTGCCCTAAGTTGGGTTTAGTGGTTTCTGGCTAGACATTATACTTTAAATGTCTTATCCCCTTTGCCCTACTGGGCGGGGGTTTGCGCAATTTCTCCGACGGCAAGCGGCGCCCTTATGCTAGGGGCCTGGGTGGCCCAGTGGGGTGTGGTCCCCAGAGGCTTCTGCTGAGAACAGTAGGCTTGTATGTTCCCTCACGAGGTCTATTTTTCATGGTCAGGCTCCTTTATCTTGGGCTCTACCTTGACGTTCGGCAGGTGGTGTGCTTACCCTGTTGGAGGTGACATATCTCGGGGGGTGTCGTGTTCTTTTGGAGAGTTAGGACCTAGTTCCTCCTCTTTGTTTCCTTCCTTCTGCCACGCTATGTTAGGGTATGTTGTACCCATACTGTCTTGCTGGGTCTAAGCTCTCTCCCTTGTTGGACCCGTTCCTGGGGATTAAGGTCCTATCAGCAGTGTTGGTATTGGTTCCCAATTTAGTTCTGTGTAAGGTTCAGGGCTTGCCCTGTTCACCCATTGCTAAGCCTGATCCAATCTCTTGTGTTGAGCATTCTTCAGGTTCTGCTCAGTTGCTTCCTTGGGGAATTCCTGGTTTCCCTTTGGGGGGACTTATTATCCCGATGCCCTGCTAAGGGTTCCCTTGGTTCTTATTCAGGTTCTTGTCTGGACCGTTCCTTCCATCATATCGCTCCTCCGGGGCGATTGCTCCAGTCAGAAGGGTGCCATACAGTATGGCTCTGTGGCGGTTCTAATCATTCCATATATGTTCATTGTTATTTATATCTGTACCCCATGAGGTGAGGGTGCCGCCTTACGCTGAGTCTGGTTCCAGGCGAGGGTCTTTATTCTCATTATTCCAGATTCTCCGGTCTCTGGGCTACTGTCCTGCTTACTATGCGATAAAGGGACTTGCATCTCTCTACAGGGTTGGAGATCTTCCTGAATGGTCTTTTGTCCCTGGAGGGATCTTGCCTTTTAGGGGTCTGGTGTCCCCTTATGAAGTACCGGCTCTAATTACCTCCACGGGTGAGGTGCCCTTGGATTGGTCTTACTCGGCTAGTTTTGACCTGCTGTGCCAAGAAGTATACCTTCGGCTTCTGTTGTGTGTTGTGGTTAGTATTCCTGCTGGTCCTGACTGAGACCAGGTTTCATGTTCCCTGTCGGGGAAAGTTTTGATGTTGCCATGGCTGCACTCCTTACAGTAGCATGGTTAGGCCATTACTTCTGGCCTATTCTGTTATGAGAAGATTCTTCTTCTCTACTGTTTTCTGTTCTCTCACTACTTGTGATTGGTCTTGTGACTCTCAGCACTAAGTTCTGGTGAGCAAGTTGGCTAGTCCGCTGCTTGAGTCTAGTTCTCCCTTTACAAGGTTCAAAGGTTGAGGTTAGAGCATTGCTCTCGTAGCATGGTTGCGGGTGACAGCGCTTTACTGTTGGCTGTGCCCTTCTCACGGGGATCCCACCCTACTTTATGGACAGTGCTATTGGATGTCCCACACGTTATTACTATATCTGGAGCAGGACGTGCTGTATGCCTAGAATAATACAACTCTGTGAAGTACTCACCTGTAGAGTTGATATTATACGCATACAGCACGTCCTGCTCCACCCCACCCTGGTTTCACTTGTTCTGGATCCCCTGTATGGTGATTGTTATCATTTGATGATATTGCCAGTTCTGGGTGGTTTGTTTCTCCCGGCTTATCTTCTCACTGCTTTTCAATGCTGGGGATTTGTGGGAGGTCCTTCGGTATATGTAGGGCCGGGAGGAGCTTGTTTTCTACTATATCTGGAGCAGGACGTGCTGTATGCGTATAATATCAACTCTACAGGTGAGTACTTCACAGAGTTGTATTTTAAATGTCCCTCCCGGCCTTGGCTGCGCTGGTCCGGGTGATGGTAGGCAGCACCGCTGTCAGGTGCTTAGTAGCGCTGCTCCACCGCAATCCCCCACCAAAGGGTAGGCGGTATAGGCATATGGTGAGCCTCTATGGGATGCCCTATTGCCCCTTGCCCCTGTCTATCGGGGGGGGGGGGTGTATATGCCTTGGTGTTTTCACTGTATTATGTGCTTCTTGTTGGTGTCAGTCTCCGCGCTGACTTGGTTGCACTGATTGCGTTTTAAAAATGCCCCCGCCGCCGTGCGCGCTTCCACTTTGTTCGGCGGTTGGCGGCGACATTACCTCAGGCGCTGTTGCACGGTCATTGGCTGCTCGTCACGTGTGCTGCTTCGCGCTCTTCGGGGGGGCGGGGCCCTCGGCGCGTTCCGCGTCACTGTTTCCGCGGCCCGCCCCTCGAGGTATACCCGGCGCTATTTTTCTCTGGATTCGTCTGCTGCGTGGCTGGCATCTACCTACCGCGGTCCCTGAGTGCCCTCGCGGGCGGCTTTATTTGCCCTATGTCATTATACATGTCACTTATGGGGTTCTCTTCGCTTATGTCTTTCAGGCGGGTCGAACTCTATAGGCTTCTCCTGGCCCCACTCCCTCTATTTAGTTATTAAACCTGTGAGGCCTAGCGTGTAAATTGCTCCCACTTCCCTAGCGGGTTATTGGGGCATCCCAGGTTGCTTTTATAACTTGAATCCCTATCAGCCTATTGTGCCGCTATAATCACCATATGGAGGCGTCTCAGGATAATGTGTTCGGGGTTCCTTCGGGACAAGCCCGGCTGTGTGTAGCTTGTGGGGTGTCCCCTACTAGTGCTGACAATGTGCGGGTCTGTATACCTTGTGCCCAGCAGGTGCTTGCGCTGCAGCCTTGTTTACCAGTAGCTGGGCCTGCGCCACATATGGCTTCACCTACTCCCCCAAGCTTAAATTTGACTCCTATTGAGTTGCATACCAGTGGGGATTCTCAGCCTGATGTGTCTTCCAGACTGGCTAGTGTTGAGAAGTTGATTGCTAATACCTTGTTGCATAAGGCCTCTGAAGGCTGATGAGTTCTTGGAGCTGTCTGGTTATACCCCCTTGGAAGAAGGGGAGTTATTCTCTGACTCGGAGTCATCTGATGAGAGGCCCAGGGGTCATGATGAGATTCTGGCTCTGCCCCCTGGACCCCAGATGATACTGATAGGCTGTTGGCTCAGATTTTTGAGGTACTGTCTATCTCTCCCTCGGTTGCGGCCCCCAGGCAGCAGGGGGAATTGTTTCATACGGCTAAGCCACGTTTTGAGTTTCCTGAGCAAGCCCATTTTAATGACCTCGTGCTCAAGGAATGGGAGCGTCCCAGCCGGCTCCCAGGAGTCACTAAGAGTTGGGATAAGAGGTATCCCTTTCCTGCTGATGTGGTGAAGCATTGGTCATCCCCTCCAGAGGTGGATGCCCGGTCCTAGGGTTATCTAACACCTCTGTCATGCATTCCCCTGACTCTACTACGCTGCGGGATAGTGAGGACAGGCGTATTGATCATCTGGCGTCCCATGCCTTTGCCTGTGTGGGGACGGCCATTACAGCTGTGGCTATTAGGACCCTGCTTAGAGGTGTCTTAGAAGGTGCTCCTGATGATGTGTCTAGTGAGGAGTTTAATGCACTCTCTCGTTGTGAGGTCTTTGTGACTTATATCCTCTCTGCCTTGGATGATACCATTAGGATGTGTGGCAGAGCCTCTGCCCTAGTGGTGGCTATACGCCGCTCGGTTTGGCTCCGCCAGTGGGCTGCTGACAACGCTGCCAAGAAAGCTCTCACTGGTTTTCCCTTCAAAGGACTACGCCTGTTTGGGGACCGCTTAGACCTGTTTGCTAAGGGAGGCAGGTTACCCCAGCTCAGGCGGCAGTCTCGGCCCTTTCGGGGACAGGGCTCCTTTTCTTCCCCCTACCGTGGAGCCAGACAGGGGAGGGGGACGCCCTGGCTCATCCTGGGGCTCCAAGCCCAAGTCTCCTTCCAAGCCCCCTCAGGCATGAAGGGGCGCCCTCACCCATCCGGGTTGGGGGGCGCCTTCAGCATTTTACTCACGTCTGGAGGCTTCATGTTTCAGACTGGTGGATTCAGGAGGTAGTGTCCTCCGGTTACAAGATAGAGTTTGCAGCCTGGCCCCCCCAAGATTCATCAGATCCCGGATGTCTCAGGACCCCATGGCAGCTCAGGCTCTAATTCTGGCGGTGCAAAGCCTTTTGGAGCTGGGGGTCATCTGTCAGGTCCCCTTACGAGAAAGGGGCAAGGGGTTCTATTCCAACCTTTTCATCGTGCCCAAAAGGGATGGTTCAGTCAGGCCCATCCTGGACTTGAAGATCCTCAACAAATTTGTCAGGTGCAGGTGTTTTCGCATGGAAACTTTGCGCTCTGCTATTAGTTCCCTGCGTCCAGGGGATTTCATGACCTCTGTGGACATCAAGGATGCTTACCTACATATTCCTGTTTTTCCAGGTCATCAAAGATTCCTCAGGTTTGCTCTGAAGGATCAGCACTACCAATTTGTGGCATTGCCCTTTGGTCTCACCTCAGCTCCCAGAGTGTTCACCAAGGTGCTGGCAGGGGTGATGGCCCTGCTCAGGGCATTCGCGTGCTGCCATATTTGGACGACATTCTCATCACTTCTCAGTCCCTCCAACAGGCAGAGCTGGATACTCAGCGAGTAGTGTCCACCCTGGAGTCATTTGGCTGGGTGATCAACCATCCCAAGTCTTCCCTGTCTCCCTCCTTGATGACACCCTTTCTGGGAATGAATCTGGAGACAGTTCAAGCAAGGATATTCTAAGCATACAGTACGCCCTGCTCCATATATAATACTTACACGTGGGTTATCCTCCGCCAGATGTCGCTGTGCACTGCAGACTTGCAAAAAACAGGCTCCTCCCGGCCCTTCAAATACCCAGGGACCTCCCACAAATCCCCAGATTTCTCTGCAGTGCTGACTGCGAAGACATGAAATATCACTCTCTCACAGGTGAGCGGGGCTGCGCTGGTCGGGTGAAGGTAGGCAGCACTATGTGTGCTTACGGAGCCACGCTCCACCGCAATCCCCCACCATAGGGTAGGCGGTCAAGGCTAATGGTGAGCCTTCAGTGGATGCCCCTCCCGCATCAGTGCCCCGCGTAGCGGTGAACCCCATGTATCGGGTCACCTTCCTCCCTCGTTCCCCCCTTAATAGGGGGAAAAGAAAGGGGGGGTTGTGTGTATGATGGCCTCGGTGTACCCTATTACACGCATAGGGCTTAGCATTGCCTTTTACTGATTAACGGGTGTCAGAGCTGCGCCTTTATTTGTTTTTGTACTAATAGCCGCAGCGCCTTTACTGTATTCTACATGGCATGTACGGCGGCGGTTTCGCGGACGCCACAGCGTCAATTTTTTTCTGTATTTTTTTTTTTCTTTCTATCTTCCTTAGTCCTTTCTGAGGTAATCCACTCGGTCTTTTCTTCAGGCGTTACTGCTTGTTGTCCTGATTGGCTACGCGCCTTCGAGCTTCGCGCTCTCTGGGGGGGGGGAGGGGGGGTGTTGGGTGGTTCTGGCTTGGCGCGTTCCACGTCGCGTTCAGCTCTGGCCCACCCTTCGAGGTTCGCTTGGCGCCATTTCTTACTCATGCGCGCGTGGTGAAGACCGTCCTCCCCTCTCTGTAAGTGCCCTCACGGGCAACTTTTTCATTAGCTTTTGCTCCCTTACGCTTGGCTCTGACATCCTTGTTCCCCTTATGTCTTTCAGACCGTGGATTTCGGTGGCTTCTCCCGGGCCCGGTGTAGCTCCCGGTCGTGCCCATTAAAAATTACTCCCACTTCCCTGCGGGTCATTGGGGCATCCAGGGTTGCTTTATAGCGTCAATCCCTACTGGCATATTGTGCCTAATAATCACCATATGGAGGCATCTCGGGATATTGTGAACGGGGTTCCTTCGGGACAAGCCCGGCTGTGTGTAGCTTGTGGGGTCTTACCTAGCAGCGGTGACAATGCACGTGTCTGTGTTCTTGTTCACAGCAGGCGCTATCTGGTCTTCCCGCCTCTTCTGAGGTTGGGCCTGCACCCCACCTCACTTCACATACTCCCCCAAGCCTGAGTCTAACCCCCAATACTAGTGGGGATTCTCATCCTGATTTGGCCACTAGACTGGCCAATGTTGAAAACTTGCTTGCTGGTCCTTTAGCGCGTAAAGCCACCGCCAAGAGGTGGCATTTGAACCCTGAATCGGTTCTCTTTCCTATAGAATCTGATGATTTGTTGCTCCCTTATGCACATCCCCCCTCAGACGAAGGGGAACTGTTCTCTGACTCAGGGTCATATGACGACGAGTCCAGGGGTCAGGAGGAGCCTGGTTCTGAACATTGGTCCTCTGATGATATTGATAGACTGCTGGCCCAGATCTTTGAGGTCTTGTCCCTCTCTCCCCCTGCCGTGGCTCCCAGGCAAAGGGGTGATCTTTTTCACACCGCTAGAGCGCGTTTGGAATTTCCTGAGCAAACCCATTTCAATAGCCAACTCTGCCTGCCGCAGAGACCGAGAAGTGATGAGTATATCGTCCAGGCCCTACCTGGACGATATACTCATCACTTCTCGGTCTCTGCGGCAGGCAGAGTTGGACACTCGGCTGGTAATGTCCACCCTGGAGTCCTTCGGCTGGGTGATCAATTACCCCAAGTCCTCTCTGTCCCCCTCCTCGGTGACTCCGTTTCTGGGAATGATTCTGGATACGATTCAGTCAAGGATATTCCTTCCTCAGCAGAAGGTAGAAGCTTTCGCAACGCAGGCGAGGTTCCATTTGAGACCTCTGCAGCTTCACCTTCTGTCAGTATGGGACAAGAACCCAGCGTCCTTGGATGAGGTCTGTGTGCTTCCCCCCTCAGACAATCCCTTGCGTGGTGGCTGGACCACAGGAACTTGATAGGGGGCAGATCCTTCTTGGCCCCCTCCTGGGAGACGGTCACAATGTATGCCAGTCTGTCAGGCTGGGGAGGATTCTGGAAGTCCCTGCGTTTCCAGGGGAGGTGGGGCCCTCAGGAGGCCCATCTACCCATCAACGTTCTGGAACTGCGGGCAGTCAGGTTGGTACTGGAGCAATTGACCCATCACCTGAGGGGTCTGTCGGTCCAGGTACGCTCGGACAACAGAACAGCGGTTGCCTACATCAACCATCAGGGAGGGACCCGGAGCAAGGGGGCTCTCCAGGAGGTGTCTGTGATTTTGACATGGGCGGAGGCCAATGTCCAATGCATTTTGTCTGTCTACATTTGGGGGGCGGAGAATCTGCTTGCAGATGCTCTGAGCAGGGGGTCGTCCCGTCAGGGGGAGTGGTCCCTTTGCAACAGGGTATTCCAGTCCCTGTGTCACCGTTGGGGCCTTCCAGATGTGGATCTGTTTGCATCCCGTCACAATCACAAGCTCCCGAACTTCGTATCCCTGTCTCAGGATCCTCTGGCCTTGGCCACGGATGCCCTGTCCATGTCTTGGAGGGAGTTTCGACTCCTGTATGTGTTTCCACCATTTCCCCTTCTGGGCAGAGTTCTGCGCAAAATTGCTCTGGAAGGGGTTCCCGTGATTCTAGTGGCCCCCAGGTGGCCAAGAAGAGTGTGGTTCGCAGACGTGGTTCAAATGGCAGTAGACCAGTACGATCTGCCAAGGTTGCCAGATCTTCTAACTCAGGGGTCCCTACGCCATCCCAATTTACTAACTCTGGCTTTGACGGCTTGGCTGTTGAGACATCCATCGTGATGGAGAAGGGTTTGTCTGCCTCTGTGGTGGCTACTATGGTGCAGGCCAGGAAGAAGACTTCTTCTGCTATCTATTATAGGGTATGGCATTCCTACTTTGATTGGTGTGAGTCCAGGTCTCTTCCCTGCCGGGAATTCTTAGTCCCTAGGGTTCTGGAGTTTTTACAACATGGTCTGGACTTAGGTCTCAAGCTTAGTACTCTGAAGGGTCAGGTTTCGGCCCTGTCTGTCTTCTTTCATAAGACTTTTGCCCAGCATCACCTGATTAAGACCTTCTTTCAGGGGGTCACTCACGTGCGTCCCCCTCGAAAACCTATGGTCCCTGTCTGGGATTTAAATTTGGTTTTGTCTGCCTTGCAGGGTGCTCCCTTTGAGCCTATTCAGGATGCTGCTCTTGCTGTTCTCACTCTCAAGGTTGTCTTCCTGGTGGCTATTACTTCAGTTAGGCGTGTGTCTGAGTTGGCTGCTTTATCCATTCAGCCTCCGTACTATGAGAGACACCAGGATAAGGTGGTGTTCTGCTTCAAACCGGATTTTCTGCCTAAAGTTGTGTCTGCATTTCATTTGATCCAAGATATTGTCCTTCCCTCGTTGTGTCCCAATCCTAGTAACCACAAGGAGAGGGTTCTGCATTCCTTGGGCGTAGTCTGGTTGTCACTAAGGCTTTCAGGAAGACTGATGCTCTCTTCGTTGTGCCTTCTGGGCCTAGGAAGGGTTTGGCTCTCGCCAAGTCTACCATCAGCAAATGGATTCGTCAGGCTGTGATTCAGGCCTATTCCACTAAGGGGAAGACTCCCCCTTTTCGTCGTGTTACTGCTCATTCTACTCGTGCTATTGGGGCTTCTTGGGCTTTCCAGCACCAGGCTTCTGTTGAACAAGTTTGCAAGGCTGCTACTTGGTCTTCCGTTCATACCTTTACAAAGTTTTACAAGGTTGATGTTAGGGCCTCAGCTGATGCTGTGTTTGGCCGCAAGGTTTTGCAGGCTGCAGTGGTTTAAACTGTCCGCTGTTGCCTTTTTTGTTTGGGATACCACCCTACTTTATGGACACTGCTATTGGATGTCCCACGTGTAAGTATTATATATGGAGCAGGACATACTGTATGCTTAGAATAATACAATTCTGTGAAATACTCACCTGTAGAATTGGTATTATACGCATACAGTACGTCCTGCTCCACCCCACCCTGGTTTCACGTTGTTCTGGATCCCCTGTATGGTGATTGTTATCATTGTTATTATTACCAGTTTGGGTGGTTGGTTTCTCCCGGCTTCTTTTTCTCACTGCTTTTCAATGCTGGGGATTTGTGGGAGGTCCCTGGGTATTTGAAGGGCCGGGAGGAGCCTGTTTTTTGCATGTCTGCAGTGCACAGCGCCATCTGGCGGAGGATAACCCACGTGTAAGTATTATAAGTATTATATATGGAGCAGGACGTACTGTATGCGTATAATACCAATTCTACAGGTGAGTATTTCACAGAATTGTATTTTTCTTCCTCAGCAGAAGGTGGACAGTCTACTGGTGCAAGTTCAGTCCCTGCTCTCTTGCCCTCATCCCTCCATCAGGCAGGGAATGCAGCTGGTTATCCTGGTGCTCCTTATGCACAGTTTCACATGAGGCCTCTACAACTCCACCTCTTGTCAGTATGCGTCAAGGATCCCGCGTCCCTGGACCAGGTCCTTGTTCTACCCCCCCTAGCCAGGCGGTCCCTCTCGTGGTGGCTGGACTCCAGGAACCTGTTGGCGGGCAGATCCTTTCTGGCCCCCTGCTGGGAGACAGTCACCACGGATGCCAGTCTGATGGGTTGGGGGGGCTTCTGGAAGTCCCTGCAGTTACAAGGACGGTGGGGCAGGCCCACACACCCATCAACATTATGGAACTAAGGGCGATCAGGTTGGTGTTGGCTCACTTGATCCTCCACCTTCGGGGTCGGCCTGTTCAGGTACGCTTGGACAACCAGACAGCGGTTGCCTACATCAATCAGGGGGGGACCCGGAGCAAGGGGGCCCTCAAGGAAGTGTCTCTGATCCTGTCCTGGGCGGAGGACAATGCGCATCTCAGCCGTGTACATTTCGGGGGTGGAGAATCTGCAGGCAGACTCCCTGAGCAGGGGACCTCTCGCCTGGGAGAATGGTCCCTCTGCGAGAGGGTGTTCCAATCTCTGTGTCGCCGCTGGGGCCAACCAGATGTGGATCTGTTTGCGTCACAACCACAAGCTCCCGGCCTTTGTCTCTCTGTCCCAGGACTTTCTGGCCTTGGCAACAGATGCTCTAGGAATGTCATGGCGGGATTTTCAGCTCCTGTATGCCTTTCCCCCATTCCCCCTGTTGGGCAGGGTTCTGCGCAAGATAGCTCAGGAGGGGGTACCAGCTATCCTGGTGGCTCCCAGGTGGCCAAGAAGAGTGTGGTTCGCAGACGTGGTGCAGCCGCAGTAGATCAGTACGTTCTGCCCAGGGTGCCAGACCTGCTCACTCAGGGTCATCTACGCCATCCCAATTTACAAACTCTGGCTTTGACGGCCTTGCTGCTGAAACCTCCATCTTGATGGAAAAGGGGCTGTCTGCCTCAGTTGTTGACACCATGATAAAGGCATTTACTATAGGGTTTGGCGTGCCTACATTGACTGGTGTGAGGCTAGGTCTCTTCCCTGTCGTGTGTTCTCTATTCCCAGGATCCTGGAGTTCCTGCAGCATGGATTGGAGCTGGGGCTCCAACTGAGTACTCTGAAGGGTCATATCTCTGCCCTGGCTGTTTTCTTCCAGAGCAGCATTCTCTGATCAGGACTTTATTCCAGGGGGTTACTCATGTGCGTCCCCCACGTAAGCCTATGTTGCCTGTTTGGGATTTGAACTTGGTCTTGTCTGCCTTGCAAGGTGCTCCCTTTGAACCTGTGCAGGGTGCGGCCCTGGCCATTCTTACTCTCAAGGTTGTCTTTTTGGTGGCTATCACTTCTGTTAGGTGTGTTTCTGAGTTGGCGGCGCTTTTCATCCAGCCCCCCTACTTTGAGAGACACCAGGACAAGGTGGTGTTTCGCTTCAAGCCAGATTTTCTGCCTAAGGTCGTGTCTGGCTTTCATCTGAATCAGGACATTGTTCTTCCTTCCTTGTGCACTAATCCTAGTAACGCTAAGGAGAGGGTTTTCACTCCTTGGATGTGGTTAGGTGCCTGAAGTACTATCTAGTGGCTACTGCACCTTTCAGAAAAACTGATGTTCTTTTTGTGGTCCCTTCTGGTCCTAGGAAGGGTTTGGCTCCTGCTAAATCTACTATCAGCAAATGGATGCGTCAGGCTGTGATTCAGGCCTATTCTGCTAAGGGGAAGAATCCTCCCTTCCGCCTTATTGTTCATTCCACTCATATATATTTTTTACAATTTGTAGTTTTTTTTTTGTAATAAAAAATGTAAGTTGGTCAATAAAATCTTTTTATCTAAAAAAAAAAATCTAATTTCTCACAGTTACATTGGTACCACATATGTTTTGGTAAACACACTTTCCTCCCTAGGAGACTCCCCCAAACTGAAACAGCTCTTTAGGAGATTTTCAGATCAACTCACCGCAGTGAGGTGAGTTGATCCGGGCGATCTGTGGGGTTTCACATAGCGGAGCACCCACGATCAGGGTGCCCCAGGGGTGTGGACCAAAACCCAGGATTGTCAAAATCCTGGGTTTTGGTCCACTTTAAAACAGCACTATAGTAAATTCACCACTTCTTATTCATGGTGTATGGCAACAAATGGCAGTTAATCAGGTGACCAACCATTCAGGTTTGACGTGCAAGTTCACTGGCAAATCGAGGTGATTGTCAGTGATACCTGAATGGGAGGTGGTTAACATATGGGTATAGGACTGCTTTAACTTTATTAAAATGGAAATGTATTTAATTTGCCATCTCTTTTCAGAAAGGGGTCTCGGTTCTATCGCGCAGGGAGAGAGCTTTGTCCCACAACTCCCTAGGGCTTCTGTTCGTTCGGTTTTTAAGCCCTCTGAAATGGCTCCGATGGGGGAGAGTGAACCATCCATTATTCCATTGGGGAGAGTCAGGTGAGTGCAATTCCTATTACAGATTAGTAACCAACCTGCACACACATTTCCCCATCTGGTCTATGCGTTTATTAAAGTAGCTATTTATTTTTATAGTAGCTGCGTCTTTCGTAGCTCTCTACAATGTAGTAATTACAGACAGGATAAAACGTATAGTACATAGACAGTTGCAGACCTGATGCAACAAATTTAGATGTGACCCCTATGAGAGAAGGACACAATAGGTTAACACATTCACATTACATAGCACTGTATGTTAATTTCTCTTCTCCTTAAACAGTACCTTCACCCTGAATTAAGTTTCTATTTTGTATGTTTCCCCCACCCTGTACATATAGATTGCTCACATTAAAAATCATCCTTCCTGCATCTACTGCTTTTTCTGAGCCTTCCAAGATGGCAGCACAGGAAGTGACTTTTGACTGTGCCGCTATGCATTCTGGGATTGCTATCCTTTTACTGACCCCAGCTCTGCTCTGTCTTTGCAAAGCACAGCTATAACCCACCTCCCCTGTACATTTGCCCCCTCTCCTCAGTTTGTGTGATGCTTCTGAGGCAAGATGGCAGCGCTCGTATCCTAGAATCCTGAACAGTGTTGCAGTCCAGATTTTTCCTGGTCGGTTAGCAAAGACTTTTGACTTGTACTGATTCCTTTAGGAATCTGACATTGTTGCAGGGTGGGGATCCGGAAGCTGCTGCATCCTTGGCTGGTGTGTTGATCTCAGCTGTAGAGAGGTTGCTTTTCCGGTAAGGCTATGGTCAAGTGTAGGCATATTCAGACGGAATCCTCTGAGGAACGGAAGCCACGCATATGCCGGGAACCCTCCGTATCACCCATCAGATCAGATCGAGGAGCTTATTGAGGCAATATTGGAGGTTCTGCACCTCTCTACTCCTTGGCCACAGCAGCAGGTGAAGAACAATGAACCCCACAAGCATCAGAAGGTCTGACAGGTTTTTCCCAGGCTTGCCAATTTTGACAGGCTGGTGGCCAATCAGATGGTTAGGGTTTGGTGGAACTGGTGTCGGTTCTGGCTTGGCACACCATTATCCCTACTTTGGATAGTGTGGACTTGAGAAACCTAGGAGGTTGGACCAGCTGGCCATGCATGCGTTTTTCATGGTGGGGTCAGGCACGCGCCCAGCTTGCACCATGGCGGCTACGGCATGCAAGGTCTTTATGCAGCAGATTAGGGGTTCGTGACATGGAGGATGGCGCTTATTGCACACACTTTGAGCTCCTTTGCTATGGAGGTTAGGGGGCTGGACTTGCTGGTCGCCTTGTGCCGCACAATCTGGCTAAAACAGTGGTTGACCGACACTGCTTCAACGGTTACTGCCCTCCCTGCCGCATGTGGGCAGGCGCACCCCGCGAGCTCCTCGCGCGTCGGGGGGTTGCAATGGCAGGCGGCGTTCGCGGCGCCACTACTAGGCCGATCTCTGCTGGCGGAGTCACGAGTGGCAGCGCACAGGCTGGCCATCGCTCCAGTTCCCCCGGCTGGAATCTTCTGAAACGCGCGCTCTGCATGTTGCTGTGGCGCAGCTGGAAGTATCCCTCGTGCATTGAGCTTCTACTCGTGTCTCCATAGCGCTGCTCAGCGTGGCCGTGAGTCTTCTCTTCTTACTGTTATTTCTTGTTAGAGGGGAAAATGCTTATATGTTATATCTTATTTTATTGGTCCATGTTATGTTTACTTGTATTTTGCCTATAATATGTTTATATGTTATATATGACAGTATGGGTCATATTGTAATTACTGTCTTTTCCCCTTTTTGATTTTAGACTGTGGGCTGAAGGTTGAGGGTTGTGGTTTCTCCCGGTCCCCATCGTTAATAAGGGGGAATGGCTAATAGGCTTAGGCCATTAGTGTCTTTTAGCCTTTTACGAATATTTTATATTCAAAATCACCATAATGGAGGCATCAGGGGATAGTGAGCCGGGCACTCCACTTGGCCAAGACAGGCTCTGCCCCTTGTGCAGACGGAATCCCCTGGGCAGATTCAGCACAGTTTGCTAACAAACTACCGTCGGTTCCTAAGGGCCTGGATAGACGTTATCCTTTCCCTGCCGAGTTGATTAGGTTGTGGTCACATCCTCGCGAGGTGGACCCTCCGGTTTCAGGTCTGTCCAACACCACGGTTATGCCGTCACTTGACAATGCTTCTTTAACCATTTTAACCAAGTGCCAGCCTACCTGCATTTTTGTCACCCTTTGTTGCCAGACTATTTTGCACTATTATGCGCTCCCCAAGTTCAAATGTGACTTTTGAAGGGATTTCCAGGGATTAGTCTAGGCTTTAATATGAAATGTCTTGTTTGTCATTTTTTAGGTGTATTCTCAATATTTCTGGGTGAAATATGTGCAAAAAAATAAAAAAAAAATCTATTTTTTACAATTTGTAGTGTTTTTTTGTAATAAAATCTTATTACGTGTGAAATCCCAATTTCTCCCGGTTACAGCGATACCACATATGTATAGGTAGACACCCTTTCCTGCCCAGGAGACTCCCCCAAACTGAACCTTTACATTTGAAATACCCCCCACAAACTATATATTCTCTGGAAGTACACACCTCAAGCTTTCTAGGTGTACCAGGCTTGTTGATGTGGCCATAGTTTTCTGGAAGTAATCCCTCAATGTATTTGGTTGCAAAGAGTTTCCCTAAAAAAAAGGATAAAAAAGCAGAATCAAAGCCACATTTTCCTAAAAAAAAAACTATATACAAACAAGAAAAAACAAGTTTAATGTCACGGATTTCCCAGAGGAGAAATCCCAATTGTAAAAAGTGACCGGAAATTGAGACTGAGAGACAGTGTTTACTAGTGAAAAACAGTGATAACCACACATCAAACACACTACAATCAAAACAGTGATAACCACACATCAAACACACTACAATCAAAACAGTGATAACCACACATCAAACACACTACAATCAAACTGCTGTACAGATTACAATTGGAACATATAACATATGTGAAAGCAAACTATACATATATACAGGAGAAAACAACACGCTATGGCTGTACATACACAAGATGAAGTCCGGAAACAAGCATGCATAGGGATCAAAGGAAAGTCCAAGGTGGAAACACAGCTGAGATGGGGGAAGCGAAACACAGCTGAGGCAGGAGTCCTGGGTGAAAGGTTCAGGATACAGATTACAGGGTACCTGGGATCCAGGTACAGCGTTCTGGGAACAAGATGACAAAACACAATGCTAATCCGCTGCCTGAATGGGCTGATCAGCTTATATAGGCTGAGGAGTCACAGGTGCTGGCTGATTACCAGCACCTCTGCAGGACAGAGCCATCTCCTGGTGGTTCAGATTATTGCAGGAGAGTTCCAGAAAATGCAACATCCCCCAAACAGAACGATACCCAACATGCATTGCTACTGTCAAGGGAAGAGTTGCCAAACACCCCAAAGTAAAGCATGTGCGTAACTTGAAAATTTTATTGAATTTTACTTGAAAATTTCAGCTCTGCAGACAAAGTGCGCACCTTGCGATTTTTCAACCAAAACAACCCTTTACATTTGGAATATCCCCCATAAACCATATATTCCCTGAAAGTACATGTTAAGCTTTCTAAGCGTACCCAGCTTGTTGTAGTGGGCTCATCTTTCTGGAATTAATCCTTCAAAGAATTCTTTGGTTGCGCAGGGTTTCCCTAAAAAAATTGTAAAAAAGCTGAATAAAAAACACCTTTTCCAAAAAAATAAATATACAAACAAGAAAAAACAAGCTAAGTCTGAAAGCGCAAGGTCCCCCGAACAGAACAATACCCAACATGCATAGCTACTTTTAACCCTTTTAATTGCCAGCCTACTTGAGATTTTGTCACCCTCTGTTCACAGGTAATTTTTCCCCATTTTGCGCCATGCTTTGCGCCATTTTTGCTGGAATTTTCAGGAAAATTAAATATATATATTCTTAGTATACAGTACGTCCTGCTCCAAATATAATACTTCCAAGTGGGATATATTCCGCCAGATGGCGCTGGACTGCAGAGACATCGAAAATAGGCTCCTCCCGGCCACTCAAATACCCGGGGACCTCCCACAAATCCCCAGAATTTCTCTGCAGTCTGGCTGGAGGACGAGAAATTGGCTCTCTACTCGCAGGTGAGCGGGGTTATTAACCTGTGGCCCTGTAGGACTATTCCCACCCGTTCCACTAGTAATATGCCTCCCAGCCTTGGCTGCGCTGGTCGGGTGAGGGTAGGCAGCACCGCTGTTAGGTGCTTAGGAGCGCTGCTCCACCGCAATCCCCCACCAAAGGGTAGGCGGTTCAGGCTTATGGTGAGCCTCTTTGGGATGCCCCTCCCGCACTATTGCCCCTTGCCCCTACCTATCGGTGGGTCCTATATTCTTAGTATACAGTACGTCCTGCTCCAGATAGATTACTTACACTTGGGTTATCCTCCGCCAGATGGCGCTGCACTGCAGAGACCTGTATAACAGGCTCCTCCCGGCCCCTCAAATACCCAGGGACCTCCCACAAACCCCCAGATTTCTTTGCAGTGCTTCTGCGAAGACTTGAAGTTATCATCTCTCGCAGGTGAGCGGGGCTATTAGCCTGCGGCCCTGTGGGACTATTCCCACCCGTTCCTCGTTTGATGTGCCTCACAGCCTGGGCCGCGCTGGTCGGGTGAAGGTAGGCAGCACCATGTGTACTTAAGGAGCGCTGCTCCGCCGCAGTCCCCCACCAAAGGGTAGGCGGTATAGGCTGATGGTGAGCCTTTATGGATGCCCCTCCCGCATTATTGCCCCGTGTAGTGGTGGGTCCTGTACAGAGGGCCGCCATCCTCCCTCATTCTCCCTGTAGCCTTCGGGAGGGAAAGAGGGGGGGGGGGGTGTGGGTGAGCGTGATTCGTGCATACGGCTCTTTGTCATGTCTTTTGACTAGTATATGTGGTGTCTGCCGCCGCGCTGGCTTGTCTCTTTTTACTACTGCAAATGCTGCCGCCACGCGCGTCTTTTCCTTCATTTGGATGTTCCGCGCCGGGCGGCGGCGTTACCTCAGACGCTTCTGCGTTTTCATTGGCTGCTTGTCTGTGGGCTTCGCGCCCTTCGGGGGGGCGGGGCCTGGCTTGGCGCGCCCTGCGTCACGGCCCGCTCTGGCCCGCCTTTCGAGGTACTCTCGGCGCCATTTTGTCAGCACGCGTGTGGCGGTTATACTTACCGCGGTCCTTAAGTGCCCTCGCAGGTGTTTTTATACTCATTGTAGTGTGTTTGGTTCTGACACCCCTTCTTCCCACTGTCTTTCAGACGGTTGTAGCCATTGACTTCTCCCGGTCCGGTGTAATTGATAGTTGGGCCTTGTATAATTACTCCCACTTCCCTAGCGGGTCATTGGGGCATCCAGGGTTGCTTATAGCGTAAATCCCGACTGGCATATTGTGCATATTAATCACCATGGAGGCATCCCAGGATGGGTTACTGGCGTCCCTTTGGGACAAGACCGGCTGTGTGTAGCGTGTGGGCAGCCTCATGCTGACGCTGACAAGGCACGGGTCTGTGTACCCTGTGCTGAGCAGGTGCTTGCATTGCAATCTGGCCTGCCAGTGGCTGCACCTCGTTTCACTTCACCTACTCCCCCAAGCTTAAATCTCACTCCTGTTGAGTTGCATCCTAGTGGGGATTCTCAGCATGATGTGTCTTCCAGACTGGCTACTGTTGAACAGATTATTGCGAGGTCTTAGCGCGTAAGGGCCCTGGTAAGAAGCGGTACCTGACGCCTAATGTTACTGTTTTCCCTATGGGAACTGAGGAGTTTATGAATCTGTGTGGCTATACCTCGTCTGATGAAGGGGAGCTCTTTTCTGATTCAGGCTCATCTGATGAGAGACCAAGGGGTCATGACGATTCTGGCTCTGACCCCTGGGCCCCGGATGACACTGACAGATTATTGACTCAGACCTTGAGGTTCTGTCTATCTCTTTCCCTGTTGAGGCTCCCAGGCAAAAAGGGGGAGCTTTTCCATACAGCAAAATGACGTTTGGAATTCCAGAGCAGGCACATTTCCATAACCTTGTGCTCAAGGAATGGGAGCGCCCCAGTAAACTTCCCGGGGCTCCAAAGATTTGGTATAGGAAGTAACCCTTTCCTGCTGAGGTGGTTAAATGTTGGTCATTCCCCCCTCGTGGTGGCTGCCCAGATCCTAGGGCTATCTAACACCTCTGTCTGCATTCCCCTGCGGGATGCTGAGGACCGGCGTATTGACCAGCTGGCCTCCCACGCCTTTACATGTGCGGGGACGGCGCTGCGTCCGGTCTGTGCCTCTATTACTGCTGTGGCCACTAGAACCCTTATCAGAAATATGCTTGATAGTGCCCCTGATGATTTGCCTTGTGAGGTGTTTAATGCACTCTCCAGTTGTGATGTTTTTGTAAATTTTGTCCTATCAGTATTGGATGTCACCATCAGAATGTGTGCCAGAACTTCTGCCCTCGTGGTGGCTATACGCCGCTCGGTTTGACTGCGCCAATGGGCCGCTGACAATGCTGCCAAGAAGGCCCTCACTGGTTTTCCCTTTAAAAGACTGCGTCTGGAGGCCGCCTGGACCTTTCTTGCTAAGGGAGGCAGGTTACCCCAGCGCAGGTGGCAACCTCGGCCCTTTGGGGTCGGGGATCCTTCCCCTCCCCTTACCGTGATGCAGTACAGGGTAGGGGGGTATCCTTCCCCGGGGCGATTTCTGGGGTAGAGGCAGAGGACGTGGACGTCCTGGCTCCTCTTGGGGTCCCAAAAGCTAAATCCTTTTCCAAGCCCCCTCAGGCATGATGGGGCGCCCTCACCCATCCGGGTGGGGGGATGGCTGCAGCACTTCGTTCAGGTCTGCAGGATTCATGTCTCAGACCGGTGAATTCAGAAGGTAGTGTCCTCTGGTTACAAGTTGGAGTTTGCTGCCGACCCCCCTCCAAGATCATCAGGTCCCGGATTCCTCAGGACCCTGTGTCAGCTCAGTAGCTAGTGCAAGCAGTGCAAGGCCTCCTGGAGCTGGGGTTCATCTGCCATGTGCCTTTAGGAGAAAAAGGCAAGGGTTTTTATTCCAACCTATTCACAGTAAAAAAAAGTATGGTTCTGTTAGGCCCATCCTGGACTTATAGATTCTCAACAAGTTTTGTCAGGGGCGCTTTCGTATGGAGACTCTGCGCTCTGCCATCAGTTCCCTGAGCCAAGGGGATTTCATGGCTTCTGTGGACATCAAAGATGCTTACTTTCATATTCCTGTGTTCCCAGGTCATCTAAAGTCCCTCGGGTTTGCTCTAATGGATCAACATTACCAGTTTGTGGCCTTGCCCTTAGGCCTCACTTCAGCTCTCAGGGTGTTCACCAAGGTGCTGGCTGGCGTGATGTCTCTACTCAGATGTCAGGGCGTCCGCGTGCTTCCCTATCTGGAAGACATCCTCATCACTTCCCAGTCTCTACATCAGGCAGAGTTGGATACTCAGCTGGTGGTGTTCACTCTGGAGTCATTTGGATGGGTGATCAACCACCCCAAGTCCTCACTGTCCCCTTCCTTGGTAATTCCATTCCTAGGAATGAATCTGGATACAGTTCAGGCAAGGATCTTCCTTCCTCAGCAGAAGGTGGACAATCTGATTGCACAGGCTCAGTCCCTCCTAGCTTGTCCCCATCCCTCCATCAGGCAGGGGATGCAGCTGGTGGGCCTGATGGTGGCGTGCTTCGAAGCGGTCCCTTATGCTCAGTTCCACTTGAGGCCTCTGCAACTTCACCTATTGTCAGTATGGGACATGGACCCAGCGTCCTTGGACAGGGTCTGTGCTCCCTCTTGTGGTGGATGGACTCAAGGAACCTATTGGGGGGCACATCCTTTCTTGCCCCTTCCTGGGAGACGGTCACCACGGATGCCAGTCTGTCAGGTTGGGGGGGTTTCTGGAAGTCCCTGCGGTTCCCTCAGGAGGCCCACACACCCATCAATGTCTTGGAGCTGCGGGCGATCAGGCTAGTTCTGGCTCGCTTGACTACTCATCTTCGGGGCCTGCCTGTTCAGGCGCGCTCGGATAACCAGACGGCAGTTGCCTACATCAATCATCAGGGAGGGACCCGGAGCAAGGGGGCCCTCCAGGAAGCGTCTCTGATCCTGACTTGGGCGGAGGCCAATGTCCCCTGCATTTCAGCTGTGTACATCCCGGGGGTGGAAAATCGCCTGGCGGACTCTCTGAGCAGGGGAACCTCTCGCCAGGGAGAATGGTCCCTATGCAGCAGGGTGTTTCAATCTGTGTCACCATTGGGGCCAACCAAATGTGGATCTGTTTGCGTCCCGCCACAATCACAAGCTCCCAGCTTTTGTCTCTCTGTCCAGGGATCCTCTGGCCCTGACCTCGGATGCGCTAGCAATGTCATGGAAGGACTTTCAGTTCCGGTATGTCTTCCCTCCAATTCCCCTGCTGGGCAGGGTTCTACGCAAGATTGCTCTGGAAGGGGTGCCAGCAATTTTGGTGGCCCCCAGGTGGCCAAGAAGAGTGTGGTTCGCAGACGTGGTGCAGCTGGCAGTAGATCAGTACACTCTGCCCTTGGTGCCAGATCTGCTCGCTCAGGGCTCACTACGCCATCCCAATTTACAAACTCTGGCTTTGACGGCTTGGCTGCTGAAACCTCCATCTTGATGGAGAAGGGGCTGTCTTCCTCGGTTGTGGATACTTTGATTAAAGCTAGGAAGAAGTCTTCCATTTATTACATGATTTGGCGTGCCTACATTGACTGGTGGGAGTCTAAGTCTCTTCCCTGTCGTGTGTTCTCTATTCCCAGGATTCTAGAGTTCCTGCAGCATGGGTTGGAGATGGGGCTCCAACTCAGTACTCTGAAGGGTCAGGTTTCTGCCCTGGCTATTTTCTTCCAGAAGTCCTTTGCTGAGCACCCTCTGATCAGGACTTTTTTCCAGGGGGTCACTCATGTGCGTCCCCCACGTAAGCCTATGGTGCCTGTTTGGGATCTGAACTTGGTCCTGTCAGCCTTGCAGGGTGCTCCCTTTGAACCTGTGCAGGATGCTGCCTTGGCCATTCTTACGCTCAAGGTTGTGTTTCTGGTGGCTATCACTTCGGTCAGGCGTGTGTCTGAGTTGGCGGCGCTGTCCATTCAGCCCCCTTACTATGAGAGACACCAGGACAAGGTGGTGTTTCGTTTCAAACCTGACTTTCTGCCTAAGGTAGTGTCTGCTTTTCATTTAAATCAGGACATCGTCCTTCCTTCTTTGTGCCCTTTAGGGATGCTGGCTTTGACGGCCTGGCTATTAAAACCTCCATCCCGATGGAGAAGGGATTATCGGCCACTGTTATTTTCACAATGATTCAGGCACGGGAGAGGTCTTCTTCCATGATATACTACAGAGATTGGGGGGCCTATATCGCTTGGTGCAAGGCCAGGAACCTTCGGAAATATTCTGTTTCTAGAGTCCTTGAGTTTTTACAAAACGGTCTAGACTTGGGCCTCCAGCTGAGCACCCTCAATGGTCAGGTCTCGGCCTTATCCATTTATTCTAAGCAGACAGCACGTCCTTCTCCAGACATAGTCCTTACATGTGGGGTATACCTCCGCCTTCAGCGCCGTGCACTGCAGAACATGAAGAAAACAAGCCCCTCCCGGCCCTACATATATCGGAGGACTTCCCACAAATCCCCAGATTTCTCTGCAGTGCTTAAGCTGTGAAGACATGAAGTATCACGCTCTCGCAGGCGAGCGGGGCTTGGCAGCCCGAGGCCCTGCGGGACTATTTCCACCCGTCCTCATTGTGAATTAATGCCTCCCAGCCTGGGCTGCATTGGTCGGGTGAAGGTAGGCAGCACCTAGTGTGCTTATGGAGCTAGACTCCACCGCAATCCCCCTCCATAGGGTAGGCGGTTAAGGCGTATGGTGAGCCTTCAATTGGATGCCCCTCCCGCACTAGTGCCCCTCGCCCGGTGTAGCGGTGAACCCAGTATATTGGATCACCTTCCTCCCTAGATTCCCCCGTTAGCGAGGGAAAAAAGAGAGGGGGGGGTGTGTAAGACGGCTAACCCTTGTCCTAATCACACTAGTCACCCATTGTCTTAATTGGTTAACTGGAGTCAGAGCCGCGCTTCACTTTCAGCCTTTTGCTTTCCTACTGCGCTTTACATAGCATTACTCGGCGCGTGCTTCGGCTCTATTTTATTGACGCTTGGCGTTCTATCACGGTATTCACCCTGTCAGATATCTCTGAGGTGATTTCTCCCTCACAATATCTGTCGCTTCTGATTGGCTGCGCGCCTTCGAGCTTCGCGCTCTCCGGAGGGGGGGGGGGCGTGGTTTCGTTTGGCGCGTTCCGCGTCATCGCTCGCTCTGGCCCGCCCTTCGAGGTTCGCTTGGCGCCATTTCCTTCTCACATGCGCGTGGTGAAGACGGTCCTCCCCTCGCTGTGCTGTAAGTGCCCTCATGGGCGATCCCTTTCCTAGCTTTGGCTTCTTCGCGCTTGGCTCTGACATCCCTGTTCCCTTTGTGTCTTTCAGACAGCGGATTTCGGTGGCTTCTCTCGGCCCGGCATAGCATCCGGTCCAGACTTTTTTAAGCCCACTTCCCAGCGGGTGTTTGGGGCATCCAGGGTTGCTTTACAGCGTCAATCCCTACTGGCATATTGAATATAATAATCACCATATGGAGGCATCTCAGGATATTGTGAACGGGGTTCCTTCGGGACAAGCCCGTCTGTGTGTAGCTTGTGGGGTCACACCTAGCAGTGGTGACAATGCACGGGTCTGCTTCCCTTGTGCCCAGCAGGCGCTAGCTGGCCTACCCACTTCTTCCGAGGCTGGGCCCGCACCTCGCCTTGTTTCTCCTACTCCCCCAAGCCTGAGCCTAACCCCCAATACTAGCGGGGACTCTCATGCTGATTTTGCCACTAGACTGGCTAGCGTGGAAAATTTAATCGCTGACTCCTTGGCGCGCAAGGCTACCGCCAAAAAGCGCCATCTGAATCCTGAAGCCACTATTCTTCCTGTGGAATCCGACGATTTACACTTGATTTACACTCCCCCTCAGAGGAAGGGGAACTGTTTTCTGACTCGGGGTCCTATGACGATGAGTCAGGATGAATCTGGTTCTGATCTTTGGTCCCAGGATGACGTTGATAGATTGCTGGCCCAGATCTTTGATGTGTTATCCCTCTCTTCCCCGCCTGTGGCTCCTCGGCAAAGAGGTGACCTGTTCCATACCGCTAGGGTGCGGTTGGTGTTTCCTGAACAAACTCATTTTAATAATCTCGTCTTAAAGGAGTGGGAACATCCCAGCAGACTCCAGGGGGTTCCTAAAACTGTGGATACGAAGTATCCATTCCCTGCTGACCTGATCAAGTTTTGGAGTTCGCCACCCGAAGTCGATGCCCCGATCCTTGGTCTGTCCAATACCTCTATTATGCACTCCCCTGACACTACTACGCTGCGGGACCTGGAGGATCGGCGGGTTGATCAACTGGCATGTCATGCCTTTGCATTTGGGGGAGCCTCGCTCCGCCCGTTTGTGCCTTAGCCATTACGGCGGTGGCTCTCAGGACGGTGGTGAAGACTGCCCTTGAAGGGGCGGATGACTTGCCGTCTGACGCCGCCAATGCTTTAGTTACCTGTGAGAATTTTATCAATTATATCCTGTCGGCATCAGATGATGCTATTAAACTGAGTGCTAGATCCTCTGCTCTGGTAGTAGCCATACGTTGTGCGGTCTGGTTACGCCAGTGGGCCGCTGATAATGTCGCCAAGAAGGCTCTTACGGGGCTTCCATTCAAAGGGCTGCGCCTGTTTGGAGAAAGGTTAGATATCTTCGCCAAAGGGGGCAAGCTGCCCCAGCTCAAGCGTCAGAATCGGCCCTTTCGTGGCCCAAGCTCTCACTCGATCCCCTATCGTGGGGCTAAACAGGGAAGAGGGGTGTCCTTCGCTGGAGCTCGCACAGATTCCTAGAACAGGAACAGAGGACACCGCCCCAAGGGCCCAAGCCCAAAGCCCCTCCCAAGACTCCCCAAGCATGAAGGGGCGCCCTCGCCCGTCAGGGTGGGGGGACGTTTACAGCATTTCCAGCATGTCTGGAGACGACACGTCCCAGACTGGTGGATTCAGGAGGTAGTGTCCTCCAGTTACAAGATAGAGTTTGCTGTACTGCCCCCTACCAGGTTCGTCGGGTCCCGAATCCCACAGGATCCTGCCTCAGCGCAAGTCTTGATTCTGGCTGTGCAGTGCCTTCTAGACCTCAGAGTCATTTGCAAGGTCCCCTCAAAGGACAGGGGCGTGGGGTTTTATTCCAACCTTTTCACGGTGCCCAAAAAGGACGGGTCAGTCAGACCCATTCTGGATTTAAAAATCTTAAACAGATTTGTAAGAAACAGACATTTTCGTATGGAAACTCTGCGCTCGGCCATCGCCTCGCTGCGCCCAGGGGACTTCATGACATCTGTGGACATCAAGGACGCTTACCTGCACGTTCCGGTGTTCCCAGGGCATCAAAGGTTTCTCAGATTCGCGCTGCTGGATCAGCATTACCAGTTTGTGGCTCTGCCATTCGGACTTATGTCTGCCCCCAGGGCATATATATATAGTCATCTCTGCTCAGTCTCTGCAGCAGGCAGAGCTGGACACGCGGTTGGTGGTGGCCACTCTGGAGTCCTTCGGCTGGGTAATCAATTACCCAAAGTCTTCGCTGTCCCCCTCCTCAGTGACACCGTTTCTGGGGATGATTCAGTTCAGTCAAGGATATTCCTTCCTCCACAGAAGGTGGAAGCTCTGACAATGCAGGTGAGGTCCCTGCTCTCGAGCCCTCATCCCTCCATCCGGCAGGGAATGCAGTTGGTGGGCTCGATGGTGGCAAGCTTCGAGGCGGTGCCCTTTGCACAATTTCATTTGAGAACTCTGCAGCTTCACCTTCTGGCAGTTTGGAACAAGGACCCAGCGTCCTTGGACGAGATCTGGGTGCTTCCCCCCTCGGTCAGACAATCCCTTGCGTGGTGGCTGGACCACGGGAACTTGACGAGGGGCAGATCCTTTCTGGCTCCCTCCTGGGAGACGGTCACAACGGATGCCAGTCTCTCGGGCTGGGGGGATTCTGGAAGTCCCTGCGCTTCCAGGGGAGATGGGGTCCTCAGGCCCATCTACCCATCAATGTTCTGGAGCTCAGGGCAGTCAGATTGGTACTGGAATAATTGACTCAGCACCTGAAGGGTCTGGCGATTCAGGTACGCTCAGACAACAGGACGGCAGTAGCCTACATCAATCATCAGGGGAGAACCCGGAGCCAAGGGTGCTCTCCAGGAGGTGTCTCTGATTCTATCATGGGCAGAGACCAATGTTCAATGCATCTCGGCTGTGTACATTCCGGGGGGGGGGGGGGAAATCTGCTAGCAGATGCTCTGAGCAGGGGGTCGTCCCGTCAGGGGGAGTGGTCCCTCTCCAACACGGTATTTCAGTCTCTGTGTCACCGTTGGGGTCTTCCAGACGTGGATCTGTTTGCATCCCGTCACAATCACAAGCTCCCGAGTTTTGTATCCCTGTCTCAGGACCCTCTGGCTCTGACCTCGGATGCTCTGTCAATGTCTTGGAGGGAGTTTCGGCTCCTGTATGCGTTTCCACCAATTCCCCTTCTGGGCAGAGTTATGCACAAGATCGCTCTGGAAGGGGTACCCACGATTCTGGTGGCCCCAAGGTGGCCAAGAAGAGTGTGGTTCGCAGACATGGTTCAAATGGCTGTAGATCATTACGAACTACCAAGGATACCAGACCTTCTAACTCAAGGGTCTCTACGCCATCCCAATTTACTAACTCTGGCTTTGACGGCTTGGCTATTGAAACCACCATCTTGAAGGAAAAGGGTTTGTCCGCTCCTGTAGTGGCTACCATGGTGCAATCCAGGAAGAAGACTTCTTCTGCTATATATTATAGGGTATGGCGTGCCTACATTGACTGGTGTGAATCCAGGTCTCTTCCCTGCCGGGAATTCTTAGTCTCCAGGGTGCTGGAGTTTTTACAACATGGTTGAGACTTAGGTCTTAAGCTTAGTACATTGAAGGGCCAGATTTCGGCCCTGTCTATCTTCTTTCAGAAGACCTTTGCCCAGCACTCTCTTATCAAGACCTTCTTTCAGGGGGTCACTCATGTGCGTCCCCCTCGCAAGCCTATGGTTCCTGTTTGGGATCTGAATTTGGTTTTGTCGGCCCTGCAGGGTCCTCCTTTTGAGCTTATTCATGAAGCAGCTCTTGCTGTTCTCACGCTCAAGGTGGTCTTTCTGGTAGCTATTACCTCGGTCAGACGTGTGTCTGAATTGGCTGCCTTGTCTATTCAGCCTCCCTACTTTGAGAGACACCGGGATAAGGTGGTGTTTCGCTTCAAGCCGGACTTTCTGCCTAAGGTGGTGTCTGCATTCCACTTGAATCAGGATATTGTCCTTCCTTCCTTGTGCCCTAACCCTAGTAACCCTAAGGAGAGGGTTTTGCATTCCCTGGATGTGGTTAGGTGTGTCAAGTCTTACCTGGTCACCACTCAGGCCTTTAGGAAGACGGATGCTCTCTTCGTTGTGCCTCATGGGCCTAGGAAAGGTTTGGCTCCCGCCAAGTCTACCATCAGCAAATGGATTCGTCAGGCCGTGGTTCAAGCCTATACTACTAAGGGGAAGACTCCCCCCTTTCGTCTTACTGCTCATTCTACTAGAGCTGTTGGGGCTTCTTGGGCTTTTCAGCACCAGGCCTCTGTGGAAAAAGTTTGTAAGGCCGCTACTTGGTCTTCTGTTCACACCTTTACAAAGTTTTACAAGGTTGATGTTAAGGCCTCAGCTGACGCTGTGTTTGGCCGCAAGGTTCTGCAGGCGGCAGTAGTTTAAACTGCTTGCTGTTGCCTTTCTGTTGGGGATCCCACCCTTCCTTACGGACACTGCTATTGGATGTCCCACATGTAAGGACTATGTCTGGAGCAGGATGTGCTGTCTGCTTAGAATAATACAACTCTGTGAAGTACTCACCTGTAGAGTTGGTATTATACGCAGACAGCATGTCCTGCTCCACCCCACCCTGATTCTGGATCCCCTGTTTGGTGATTGTTATCTTTGATATTGTTTACCAGTTTTGGGTGGTTGTTTCTCCTGGCCTCTCATTTTCACTGCTTGTTAATGCTGGGGATTTGTGGGCGGTCCTCCGGTATATGTAGGGCCGGGAGGAGCTTGTTTTCTTCATGTTCTGCAGTGCACGGCGCTGAAGGCAGAGGTATACCCACATGTAAGGACTATGTCTGGAGCAGGACGTGCTGTCTGCGTATAATACCAACTCTACAGGTGAGTACTTCACAGAGTTGTATTATCTGTTTACCGTTTCGCTTCTCAAGTTTCTTTTCCTTCTCATTTTCCATTTGGCGTGGCTGGTGGACCATAAGGAATCCTGAAAAATATATAGCCGTCATCATTATTATTAATATTTTTTTTTACTACTGCTTTATTTACTATAATATGTTTAAAGTGGGAAAGAAAACAGGATTTTGACTATCTCGGGTTTTGTTCTTGCTCCCGCTGTGTTAAACCCCTCAGAACACCTAAGATGTAATGCACTGCAAATTGCTCCGTTTACATGAAGAGCTCAGACAACTGGGGCTGCATCCCTATTAGCACGCCTGCCATTCAGAAAGGCTGGAGACGGGAGCACGCTCACAGCCTGAAGATGCGGGATGCCCCCGGGGAATCTTTTAGATGTGTTTTGTTCCTGCTTCATTCAATATAAGTGTGGTGGTAAGTGTACCTTTCTCATGAGGGTTGGAGATGATCTGGCAGGTGGTTTTCCAAATTGAATTTGCTTGCCACAAACTGGTTAGGCTGAGGTGTCAGATATTTACTCCATCTACCTTGAAGACAACCGAAAATACATTACAGAATTAGAAGCGGCATTGCCTTCCTTATGAAGAATTTACAGTGAGTACTAAATATGATTTTGCTTTTAGAAATCAAGGGCATTTAATTGTATATAGACACGGCTTAACTGTACGCAAGAGGTATGTTTTGTTAGCCATCATGGCCTGGTGCTATTCACCAACACCAACAATAGATACTTCTGGAGTTACTGCTTCAAAATTGATTTCCGCTCTTCATATGTTCTCCTTTTTGCAGGTTTATTAGACCTACCCCTTCATCAATTCCCTCTAGAGGGCCAGGAACAGATTTTGTTCCTCAGGCCTCTCCTATGGCTCTTGAGCCTCCGAAGCCAGTGAGTCCACCAGCAACACCTGCTGTGCTAAAAGAAGAAAGACGGTGAGTTTAAAGAAAAAATGAGTGATCATAATAAAGCAACCACTGTATTGTATCTGAGAGACTTTCCACCCTTTCTGCACATCATACATTACCTCTAACCTAGGCCTCACCTTCGCTCTCGCACAGAAGCTGCAGCCCTGTTCTGGTTTCTGAGAACGGCAGCTGTGGTAGTGGGTGGGGTGGCCACTGCCTGCTCCCCGACTAACATTGAACAATGCTGGCTGTTAGTCAGTGCCCCGCAGCTCCCAGCGGATCCCGTGCGCCGCCCATTGATTACAATAGAGGGGTGGGCCTGGCCTGCCCCTCCTTTGCAGTGAATGGACAGCGCTGTTTGGTGTAGGATAGCACGTGAGGCAACGGGAGCGCCATTCTCAGAAAAGTTTTCAGAGCGTCGGACCAGGCCATGCAAGCTGTTTGAAGTAAAGGTCACGGCAGATGCTTAACACCATTACAGATTTTCAGCAATCCTCACAGTCCTTAAAATGCATAAACAATTGCGGAGCTTCACCCTTATAATTAACCCTATCTAGAGATGTTGTCACCCTCTTGTACCATTTATATGCTATATATGTTTAAAGTTGCCTGCTATAGGGAAAGGTTATTGTTACCCCATTGCGTCGGGCTACATCTGGCTCTGTCCTAAACAGTTTTTTTGTTTTTAAATTGAAGAAGAAATGGTCGAGATATTGAGGTCCCTTGGATCTGTGATGCTGAATAAAAATCAGCATAATGGGTGGGGGTCTGTAAGATTCCCAGAACTTGCATACGGCTGTGCTTCTTCCCTCTCCTCTTGTTGCTAGGCAACATTGGAGCCTAAAATGGCACTCCCAGACACACCCCCAAAAGTCCATGCGCACACTTCCAAAGTGCATGCTGCCACTACCAAGGTACTGGAGGAGGAGTTGGGACGGCAGCTGGCGTACTGCTCTCTCCCAGCATTGTGCCTGGAAGAACGGGGGTGCAGCTTTCCCCGCTGCTTTCCTGCGGTGAGGGTAGTTGTGTCGTCCCCACTTGTCGAGAATAATTGTTCATTGTGTGTGCAGTGGGGGGGAATAATCATGCCCACGGCATGCGCTGACATCCGTACTGAGCACAGGGAGGCTGTAAAGCTGGAGGAGGAGGCTGAGGGAGGAAGGAGCTGGAAAGCAATCTCTTCCAGCTGTGCTGAGCTGATTGAGGGATGGGATGATAAGGGAATGTCATAGGCTGAAAATGTAAACCTAGATATATCTGCCATTCCTCCTCCTTCTTTAGAAACAGAAATCAGTTTAAGACTGTGCCAAATGTAGCCCAACGCAATAGTGTAACAATAAACTTTGCCTGCAGAATCACTTTTAACTGTGATTTTTGCAGGAATTCCCAGGAAGATTTAATATTTTATTTAGCAAAGTTACAACTTTAACATGAAATGTATTTTTTGTCCTTTTGCATTATTTTTGGGTGAAATATGTGGAAAACTAATTTTATAGAGATTTTTTTTTTACTTTGTAGCATTTTTTTAAATAAAAAATGTTTTTCAAGAGAACCATATTGTATGGAAAAGCCCTATTCCTCCTAACATTGGTATGTATTGGTAGACACCCCAAAATGAAAAGAGCCTTTTATCGGGTAAAATAAAATGCAACTACTATATGCAACTATTATGCACACTTATCAAGGGTAAGTGCTGCAAGGGTAATGGGTGTTGGGGGTGGTCATGATCAGCAAATTGAGACCTGGGGACCATTTCCTTAATTTAGTTGCAGATTCATAAAAAGGATCAGGGAGACATTGTATTTTGTTATCAGAGCATTTTTATGCACTTCCGCGTTAAAAAAAGGAACGTGCCTCTCCAGTTCTTTGTCTGATGGTATGCGGTCATCACATTGCCAAGGGTGACCATTATGTTAACTTCAGAGAACTCTCTCGATGTGTTATTGGCCACCTAAAGTAACTGACTGGTGATATGTCTTTTCTGCTTTTCGTCTGGTGCAACATAGGACTCCGTAGGTGTCTCTGCTTGAACTTTTCTTCCTGGTCCTTCTAAAATCTATTTTTTACAGTTTGTAGTGTATTTTTGTAATGTACGTTTTTCAATAATATATTGCATGTAACGCCCCATTTCTCCTGGTTACAACGGTTCACATATGTATTGGTAGACACCCTTTCCTGTCCAGAAGACTCCCCCAAACTGAAACAGTGCTTTAGATTTTCAGATCAAATACAATACTACTGCTATATACAGTTTTTCAAGAACAACAACCCTTTACATTTGAATTACCACCAACAACCTTTATATACTCTGGAAGTACACACCTTAAGCTTTCTAGGCGTACCAGGCTTGTTGACGTGAGTATAGTTTTCTGGAATTAATCCCTCAATTAATTCTTTGGTTGCACAGGGTTTCCCTAAAAATCAAAGCCACGTTTTCCGAAAAGAAATAAAATATGCAAACAAGAAAAAACACCTGAAAAAGCAAGGTCCCCCCAAATAGAACAATATCCAACATACATAGGTACTGTCAAGCAAAGAGTTGTCAAACACCCCAAAGTAAAGCAAGTGCGTAGGAGTAATTTTCCTTGAAAATTTCAGCTCTGCAGACAAAATGCCCACCTTTTTGGAAAAGGGAAATACAGGAATTTAGGCAGTGTGGCATTCATTCCCCATCCCATTTGCTATATAGGCAGTGTGGCATTCATCCCCTATCCCATTTCCCATATAGGCAGTTTGACATTCATACCCCATCCCATTTCCCATATAGGCATTGTGGCATTCATACCCCATCCAATTTCCCATATAGGCATTGTGGCATTCATCCCCCATCCCATTTCCTATATAGGCAGTGTGGCATTCATACCCCATCCCATTTCCCATATAGGCATTGTGGCATTTATCACCCATCCCATTTCCAATGTAGACAGTGTGGCATTCATCCCACATCCAATTTCCCATATAAGCAGCGTGGCATTCATCCCACATCCAATTTCCCATATAAGCAGCGTGGCATTCATCCCACATCCAATTTCCTATATAAACAGTTTGGCATTCATACCCTATTCCATTCCCCATATAGGCAGTGTGGCATTCATCCCCCATCCCATTTCCCATTTAAAAAAAAAAATATATATATATATATATATACCGTATATACTCGAGTATAGGCCGACCCGAATATAAGCCGAGGCACCTAATTTTACCCCAAAAAACCTGGAAAAGTTATTGACTCGAGTATAAGCCGAGGGTGGGAAATGCAGCAGCTACCGGTAAATTTCAAAAATAAAAATAGATACCAAAAATGTTTTTGAATACCGTATTTATTTCAAACAGTAAACTAGCTCTGTAAGTGGAAAAGAGGGTCAATAAAAACAATATGGCATCAACAATAACTTTAAAAGTACAAAAACCTTAGCTCATTCAGCAACCAAGCTACAACACAAGAGTTAAAATCCTTCAAAACTGGATTCCTCCTCATCATCTGTATTTCCAAACAGAGCTTCAGCATTAGCTGGTGTGAGGTTATCAGCATAGACATTGTCATCATCACTGAGTTCGCAGTCATCATCATTACTGCTGTCGTTGTCATACAAAGCGCTGTCTTCACTGCCATCCATAGCATTACTAATGCCACATTTCTTGAAGGCGCGTTGCACCATTTCCTCCGGAATCTCTTCCCAGGCATCACGAACCCACTTTGCTATCAAATCTAAGTCGGGCTTCATCAGATTTCCACCTTTTGTCAGTCGGGCTTGACCAGATGACATCCATTCATGCCACATCTTTCTCACACGGTCTTTGAAAGGTTTATTTAAACACACATCTAGCGGTTGCAATACAGATGTAAGCCCACCTGGAATAACGGCCAAAGTAATTTGAGAAGATTTTGCCATTTTTTTTATGTCATCAGATGTGTGGGCTCTGAACATATCCCAAACTAGCAATGATGCTCTTTTCTTTAAGGCTGCTCCTGGTCGTCCATTCCAAATTTCTTCCAACCATTTCTTTGTTCCGTCTTCATCCATCCAGCCTTTAATATGTGCGCGCACTGTAATTCGTGGTGGGAATTTCATCTTTTTAGGCAAGGTCTTTCTTTTAAAAATAATGACAGGCCGCAGCTTAGTTCCATTAGCCAAACATGAAAGAACAACTGTGAAATGGTTTTTTTCATTTCCTGTGGTTCTGAGTAAAATAGTTTTGTCTCCCAAACTTGCCACAGTTCTGTTGCTTGGAAGATCAAAGGTCATAGGTGTTTCATCCATATTCCCAATATCTCCCAGGTCATAGTTATGGATCCTTCTTTGCTTTATGATGAATGAATGGAATGACATCACTTTTTCATCAAGGTCTTTTGGCAACTTCTGTGAAATCTTTGTTCTTTGCCGCAAACATAGGGAAAACCTATTCATGAAGCGGGTACACCATCCTGCTGACGCAACAAATTTTTCAATGCCTGGTGCTTTAAATGTGTCATCTTTAGCCATTTGAAGGGCACGTAAACGAATTCCCATGCGTGTTACGCAGTAACCATTTTGACGACACTCCATAACCCATTTATGCAATTCAGTCTCTAGAGCCCCATATGAAGTTGTTAAACCACGTTGAGCTTTTTTTGCCTTTGGAATCTTTTCCAAGTCAGCTTTCTTTTTCCGCCATTCCCTCACTTGTTTTTCATCAACACAAAATTCCCTACTTGCAATACTGTTATTGCTTTCTTCTGCTCTTGACACAACCTTAAGTTTGAAACCAGCTTCGAATGACCTGCGTTTTTCTTTTGGTCCAGGATTACCGGTAGAAGTATTGGGATCCATTTCTAATAGGATAAAAAAAAGACTTTTACGGGTAGCGTACGGTATCTTTTGAGGCCTAATGCAGGCTGATATTACAAAAAGTGATGACATGACTGTTTGCATAGAGCAGCCTGTGTTAGGGCTCATAATATACGGTACATTCTACCAGTGTCCTGCCTGTGTCCATGAAATATACCGTACAGCCTGCCTGTGTCCATTATAGGAAAACTGTCACATACGGTAAGCATAACCGCACTAACCAGTGGCCCAGGCTGGTAGTGCGGTTTATGCTGAGTAAATACCTGGCTCCTGCCATTTGATTGCCCGATCCGTTCTGCCGTTATACCGGTAGTTGATTGCCGCCTTCCTCTGCAACGCGCCGGCTCCCTCTATACACCTGGAAGCGGCCGCTTGCCAGGCTGGACTGAAGCTGCGCCGGCCGCTTCTGGGTGTACGCTATGGCAGTGCAAAAATGAACGCAAGCATCTTTCCCGTTAGCTTAAACCGGACGTTCAGCATGATTTAATGAAAAGCCCAAACTCTTTAAAAACGGTTCCCCAGCATCTTAAATTAATATATTTAACATTTTTAGTCACTAACTTATTATTCTTTCCCCCACTGGGCTGCAACTCTGTTCAGGAATTTAACGGGCGCCTCCATCTTGACTCAGAAGCATCACACTTACAGAGGAGAGGAGAGTGGGATAAAGTACAGGGGGGCGGGTTATAGCTGTGCTTTGCTCAGACAGAGCAGAGCTGGGGTCAGGAAAAGGTCAGCAATCCCAGAATGCAGAGCAGCACAGTCAGGAAGCACTTCCTGTTTGCAGGCTGCCTGATGCTCCATGAGCCGCCATGTTGGATGTTTAAAGGCTCATAACATACAGTAGATGCAGGTAGGATGATTTTTAATGTGGACAATCTATATGTACAGGGTGTGGGTAACATATAAGATAGACTCTTATTCAGGGTGAGGGTCCGGATTAATGTGAGCAATCTGTATGTACAGGGTGTGGGTAACATATAAGATAGACTCTTATTCAGGGTGAGGGTCCGGATTAATGTGAGCAATCTGTATGTACAGGGTGTGGGTAACATATAAGATAGACTCTTATTCAGGGTGAGGGTCCGGATTAATGTGGGCAATCTGTATGTACAGGGTGTGGGAAACATACCAGTAAGATAGGCTGTTGTTCAGGGTGAGGGTCCGGATTAATGTGGGCAATCTGTATGTACAGGGTGTGGGAAACATACCAGTAAGATAGGCTGTTATTCAGGGCGAAGGTCCCAGATTAATGTGGGCAATCTGTATGTACAGGGTGTGGGTAACATATAAGATCGGACCCTCACCCTGAATAAGAGCCTGATTAATGTGGGCAATCTGTATGTACAGGGAGGGAAACATATAAGATAGACTCTTATTCAGGGTGAGGGTCCGGATTAATGTGAGCAATCTGTATGTACAGGGTGTGGGTAACATATAAGATAGGCTCTTATTCAGGGTGAGGGTCCGGATTAATGTGGGCAATCTGTATGTACAGGGTGTGAGAAACATACCAGTAAGATAGGCTGTTATTCAGGGTGAGGGTCCGGATTAATGTGGGCAATCTGTATGTACAGGGTGGGGAAACATACAAGTAAGATAGGCTGTTATTCAGGGCGAAGGTCCCAGATTAATGTGGGCAATCTGTATGTACAGGGTGGGGAAACATACAAGTAAGATAGGCTCTTATTCAGGGTGAGGGTCCGGATTAATGTGGGCAATCTGTATGTACAGGGTGTGGGAAACATACCAGTAAGATAGGCTGTTATTCAGGGTGAGGGTCCGGATTAATGTGGGCAATCTGTATGTACAGGGTGTGGGAAACATACCAGTAAGATAGGCTGTTATTCAGGGTGAGGGTCCGGATTAATGTGGGCAATCTGTATGTACAGGGTGGGGAAACATACAAGTAAGATAGGCTCTTATTCAGGGTGAAGGTCCCAGATTAATGTGGGCAATCTGTATGTACAGGGTGTGGGTAACATATAAGATCGGACCCTCACCCTGAATAAGAGCCTGATTAATGTGGGCAATCTGTATGTACAGGGTGGGGGTAACATTGAATCTTACTACAATATCTTACCTGCTCCTCAGATGCTGCTTCTTCCCTCACACAAAAATGGCGGGCACGCTCACTTCATTAACTATGCCGGATGACGTAGTGAGCGAGCCCGTCATTTTCGAGTGAGGGACGGAGCAGTGTGACAGAAGGCCTTGCTGGCCAATCAGGAGAAAGCTAGGTAGAGCTGATGAGGTGGAGGGGCGGGGTTTATAGCCGCACACATCGAGAGCAGCTGTGAGCGGCGGAGCCGGCCGTGGCGGACTTAGAGCATTTTTTTTTTTTTTCTAAACCTTCTGACAGGAGCGGTGGAGCGGAGGAGCTGCCGTGGGTGCGCGCCTTAGAAGAAGGCTGCTGACAGCAGGTACCGCCGTCCGCCGTCCGGCGTCGTCCCCCTCCGACTTCCTATCCCCCACCTAATGCCGGCTGTTGTGCGCTGCTGCCGGCACAGTGCCTGGCAGACCAGGCGGCCGCGGGTGCGGCCTATGCTGGCCAAAACGGACTCACTGCGGGCCCAAAGTCACACACTGACTCGAGTATAAGCCGAGGCGGCTTTTTTCAGCCCAAAAAGTGGGCTGAAAAACTCGGCTTATACTCGAGTATATACGGTATATATATATATATATATATATATATATATATATATATAGCAGAGGTGGTCGCCACAGGTCCTGAGTGCCAAACACAGTTCACAGTAGTACACAGTAGTAGTTTACAGTAGTACAAAGGGTCCCTGTCTTCTAATGCCCTGCTGCATTTTACTTTTAGTTTCCCTATCTCAGTTTAGGACAGTGTCAAATGTAGCCAGACGCAATGGTGTAACAATAATTTTTGCCTGCAGTAGCTCTTTAAGCCCCTCTGCTGTAATTCAACTTATTCAGATAGGGCGGATCACAGTCTTGTAGTCCAGCAGGTAAATGTTTACTGACAGCCTTCCCAGCTGAGAAGGGTCATGCTGCTCGTCTTACCCAAAGCTTCGAACGTGCTCACCTATTAGTGGAAGGATTCTGGCATATGTAGGCGGTACTTTTTACTCAAGGCCCAAAAAAAAGAAAAACTCCCATCGTAGGATCACAGACACACAGGAATATAGGAAACTTAGAAGCAGCATGCTGGTAAGTAAATTACAGGTCTGGGGGCACAACCCTAACTCTTTTTTTTTTTTTTTTTTTTTTTGTAACCCAGAAGAGGAAAGCAATAAGGCAGAATACGAAGAACCTGACAGGTCGTTTTCCTTTCAAAGGGTTAAATGTGCGTTCCTCTTAGTTGAAACTGCCAAAAACCCATCAATAACCAATCAGAAATCCTCCTGCAAGACTGAAGGAAATTTTTAGAGAGTGTACTAAAATCCTATTTATCTCCTGTACAGGGAATCCCTTGTGAAGCAAGGATCAAAGGGCTCCGCTTCGCAAATTGGTCTAAATGCAATTAAAATCCACTGCAAAAATGATGCCGTTTATCAATATCATGTCACCTATACGTAAGCATTTTTTATTTAGTATTTTTTATTCTTCACGGATACCCTTCACTGAAGCACATATGTCAAACCTGGGGGATGGATGTGGTCCTCCAGATGGCAGCCATGCCTCTTCTTGCTGACCTTGTCTTTCCGAGGCTGCTGACACTGGTAGCTCTTCTTTGCCCCTATGATTGGCACTGCCAGGTGATGCCACTAATCCTGCCCCCAGACATGGTGCCTATAAAAACAGCTGGTGTGTGCCTTTTTGATGTTCTGGGGGAGAGGAGAGGAGTGTCCACAATTGACCACAACTCTCACCACACAAGGTCCCACCTAACCCAACTTACTGCCACAGCAGAGGGTGGTACAACTGCTGCAGGGGTTATCGCTAGCTATTATCAGGTGGGTGGGGGGGGAATTAATTTCATCAAAATAATTCAGTGTCTGCGCCTGTCCTGGGCATAAGAATTCAGTGAATGCACCTCTTTTAGGCAGAATTATTCTGCAACTGCATCTGTCATGGGCAAAATAATTCTGCGACTGCATCTGTCCAGGCCAAAATCATTCTGTGTCCTTAGCCATACATTTGAATGCAGATCTTTGAAGTCAGCCAGTATGCTTATGTGGCCCTCGGTAAAAAATACAACTCTGTGAAGTACTCACCTGTAGAGGTGGGTATTATATGCATACAGCATGTCCTGCTCCAGATATAGTAATAACATGTGGGTAATCCTCCGCCTGAGGCGCCGTGCACTGCAGACATGTAGAAAACAAGCTCCTCCCGGCCCTACATATACCGAGGGACCTCCCACAAATCCCCAGCATTGACAAGCAGTGAGAAAGAGAAGCCAGGAGGAAAACGACCACCCAGAGACTGGCAATAATATCCAAGATAATAATAACCATACAGGGGATCCAGAACAAGGTGAACCAGGGTGGGGTGTAGCAGGACGTGCTGTATGCATATAATACCAACTCTACAGGTGAGTACTTCACAGAGTTGTATTATTCTAAGCATACAGCACGTCCTGCTCCAGATATAGTAATAACATGTGGGACATCCAATAGCAGTGTCCATAAAGTAGGGTGGGATCCCCATGAGAAAAGGCACAGCCAACCGTAACAGCGCTGTCACCCGCAACCTTGCTACCAAGAGCAACGTGAGCAATGCTCTAACTCAACTTATGAAACCTTACAAAGGCTGAGTGAAACACAAGCAGGGAACTAGTCAGCCTGCTCAACAAACCGAGTGCTGAAGGCCCAAGCCAAGCACAAGTAGAAGAGAACAAAACCCAAGAGAGAAGAATGAATCTCCCTTAAACAAATAGGCCAGAGTAACAGCCTAACCACGCTACTACAACAACAGGGTAGCCATGGCAACCGTAGAACCTTACCCGTCAGGGAATACGAACCCTGGTCTCGGCGAGACCAGCGGAATACTGAAAACAACGCTAACAAGGCTCAGCAAGAGCCGAAACGTTAACCATAGGCTCAGAAGGACAACCAACCGAGCAAGACCAATCCAACGGGCTCCTACACCCGTGGAAGCAACCAGATCCCGTTGCATAAAGGATGGAGACGCCTATAAGCCCCAAGGGGCATAGTCCCAACCATGGACAGGGAACAGTCCAGGAGTCTCCAATGCCTGTTGAGGGATACAGATCCCTTTAAGCTCAGAGTAAGCAAAACACCAGCCCAGAGGCCGGAGGGTCTGGAATAGAGGAGAATAAAAAACTCCGCCTGGACCCAAACTCGGTGCAAGGCGGAACATCCTCACCTAATGGTGTACAGATATATAAACATATATCAATATAAAATGACTAGGCTAAGAGAGCCATCCCCTATGGCACGCCTCTGACTGAGGCACCCGCCCCGAAAGAGTCATCTGAGGCAAGGAACAGTTCAGACAAGAACCTGAATAAGACCCAGGGAAACACTTAGCAGGGCAACAGGATAAGTAACCCCCCCAAAAGGGAGCTTAGAATTCCCTGGGGAATGCACCTGAGCAACCCCTGAGGAATGCTCAACGCAGAAGATTGAACTAGTCTCTACATAGGGCGAACAGGGCGAGCCCTGAAAACCCTCAAAGAACTGAGTTGGGGAACCAACTTCAACCATGCTGTAAGAAACTCTAGGACCCAGGGATAAGACAACATCCCGCAGGAGAGAGAGCTAGTCCAAGCAAGCAAACTAGAGCGACATCTCCCAACATAGCCGGCAGAGAAGGGAGAAGAAGAAAAGGAGGGATCTAGGCCTAACCCTCCAAAAGAGAAAAGACACCCAGAGAGATCCATCTCCAATAGGGTGAAGAACAAACCGTCCAATCCCTGTAAATAGGGGTGACGTAGTAAGGAGCCTAAATAGGCAGAACAGCCCTCGTGAGAGGGCGCACAGTACAACTGTCTTCAGCAGAAAATGCGAACCACACCACACTGGGCCACCCAGGGCCCCCAGCGTAACGGTTCACCCTTGCCACAGCAATCCTGTGCAGAACCCCACCTAGCAGGGTGTAACAAGTTCAGACATAAAGGGTATAATGCCCTGACAGAAAGCCATACTAGGTCCCCATGACCAAGGCCAGAGAGTCCTGGAACAATAACACAGGACAATAAACCAGGACAATAACCAGGACAGAGTCCCTGTAATAGCCATGGGGCCCACAGGCCCACCCCAGTAGGGCTCAGTGAGACCCTAGAATAGGCCCTCCTAGCACAGTAGGACAGCCAACAAGCCAATACCAATGAAGTGCAAGGAGTCTAAACCCCCACTAGATCAGAACCAGACCCTTCTTGAAGGGTCAACCTGTTCCGAGACCTTCACAGATAAACAGGGACAGGCCACTGAGATCAGACTGACCGAGAGTCCCCAAAGAGACAAGACCTAAGGGAAGTAGCCCAGCAAGTTAGGGCCCAAAAGGGCACAATGTGATAATCGAAGAACAGTATGAAAATGGGCCCCCTAAAGGGGCCCCCCTTAGGAACCACGGGGGATTTCATAAGAAATAGAACCCCCTAGTGAACCTGCCAGACTTGGTCCCCATGGTGACCATCAGCAAGAAGGAAGGGATGGTCCCTAACAACTTCCTTGAATTTACAAACTCAAAAGGAACCCCCATAAAAAAGGGGGAGCATACTGACCTATTTCCAGGGGTGGTGGAACACCGTCCAGGATAAGTAACCCAAGGTGCCGCAGGGCCCAAGGGCATCTGAGAAAAAAGAACAGCATCTGGGCTGCCACCAATAGGCCCACCAGCCGCAAGGTGAAGGTAGTGTGACTACAAGGAGGGCAAGGCCCCTTCCATACCAAGGCCACCCATAGCAGAAGGGAAGATTTTAACCTGAACCCATCTAAATGCGACCCCGTAGGGACATAAGGAACCAGGGTACACTAAGTAAGTGATGTGCCTGAGCACCAATCCAAAAGACTCCTAAGGAGCCCCAAGTCAGGTAGAACCTAGCGCGGACGTCACAGGTGCACGTCCAAGACAACACTCCCATACTCGCCTTGGCGAGCCTTCTGGGAGCAGGGGAGGGACCCCAGACAAGACCCTAATCCGAAGAAATGGTCCTGTAACACTGGCTGGAAATGGCCTAGGTGTCCTGAAGGTACAAGGGACTAAAAAGGGAATATGGATCCTCGCAGGCATCAAGAGGTCCACTGGACAAGGGCGCCTGCGGCCCAACAGGTGGATACCATGTAGGAAATACAAATGCTAGGTCCAGAATGCCGGTCCTGGTCAGGCTGCTTCATCCCGGAGGGAAAGGGCAATGTGGATGCAATTACCAGCCAAGGGCCAACCTGTAAGAGAGCCCAGACCCTGCACGCCGAACTCACGAAGGGAAAAACGGGGACTAGAGGACCCCTGACAACCTCAGAAAGGGACCGCCCAGCAAACTCCATTCTGCATCCAGGGGGACCAACACCTGTAACCACCTGAACGAAGCATGGCGCCCTGCGATAGGAGCCAAGTGCTGCGGCAGCCCCCTCGCCCAAGAGGGCGAGGGCATCCCTTCATGCTTGCGTGGTTTTGGCAGACTTTGGTTTCGCCCTGCCGGAGGTCCCAGGGCGTTGTCTGCCCCCCCCCCCCCCCCCCCCCGGGGCGGGCCTCCACTCCGAAAAGTTGGAAGCACACTTCTGGTTCTCGCTTAACACTAACGTAGGGAGGGGAGTCCCTGCCCCTGGGCGGCCAGGACAGCCTTTTGCGCGAGGGCGCCTTACCCTTTCTTCCAAAAAGGTCCAACCGGGCCCCGAATAAGCGTCGTCCTCTAAAAGGAAGACCAGTAAGAGCCTTTTTTGTATCATTGTCAGCCCCCCACTGTCGCAGCCAAAGCAGGCGGCAAATAGCCACCACCAGAACCGAGGTTCTAGCACACATTTTAATAGTGTCATCCATCGCTGAGAGAATAAACCTCACAAAAACATCACAATCAGACAGTTCATTAAAGACCTCGTAAGGGAGATCCTCCGGCTGTCAAGTACCTTCCTAAGAAGGGTCCTGGCGGCCACCGCGGTGACAGCCGCAGCACAGACCGGGCGCAGAGCCGTCCCTGCACTCGAGAAGGCATGGGAAGCCAATCTGTCAATGCGCCGGTCCTCAGCATCCCGAAGGGTACGAGGAGAAGTGGCTGCCATGAAGGGAGGGTTAGCAACCCCAATAATAGGCGCATCCACCTCTGGAGGGACTGACCATCGATCAACCAAATCATGGGGAAAAGGGTACTTCCAGTCCCAGACCCCCGGAACCCCTGTAAGTTTACAAGGTGATTCCCATTCCTTAGATATAAGAGTCTGGAAATGATCCTGATCCAAAAATTCCAGGCACGGCGTCGCCGTGTGGAAACTCTCCCTCTTGGGTTTGGGAGACTCTCCCGGAGGAGAGATGGGCAGTACTTCAAAGATCTTTATAGGTAACTCATCAGTGTCACACAGGCCCCAAGAACCCGGGCCAGAACCGTCGCGGCTCCAAGACAACTCGTCCGAGGAACTGGAACCTCAGAACAATTCACCATCATCAGAAGGATCAAGGTCTTGCATAGCAGCAGACTCCTCAGTTTCAGTGGGAAACCTAGAACTAGGAGGCGTCAGGGACCGCTTCTTTCCAGCGCCCAAGTGCTCCGCCAAACCAGACATCACCTGCTCCGCCGTGGGTAACCTGCGCGGCACCACCTGCTGGTCATCTCCGCTCGAGTGCGACTCATCTGGAGTGAGATTTAAGCACAGGGAGACAGGAGTATTGAAGCGAGGTGCAGCTACTGGTAAACCTGATTGCAGGGCCAGCACTTGTTCAGCACACGGTCCGCAGACCCGTGCTCTGTCAGCATCAGCATGGGGTTGTCCACACATAGTACACAGCTGGTCTTGTCCCCGCGGGACCCCGGACACATAATTCTGAGATGCCTCCATATGGTGATTAATCTACGTAATATGCCAGTAGGGATGTATGTTGTGAGCAACCCTGGATGCCCCAATACCCGCTGGGAATGTGGGAGAATTTAAATATAACCCCGTTAAGATATATAAATATCAGGCCGGGAGAAGCCGCTAGAATCTTGGCGTCTGAAAGACATAAGGATAAGAGAGGGTGTCAGAGCCATGCGCAGCACAAGAAGAAAAAATAACCGAACGCCCGGGAGGGCACTTACAGTAACCAAGGGAGGAGGAGGATCGTGACCACGCGCGTGCGGGAAGACCGACAAAATGGCGCCAAGCGAACCTCGAAGGGCAGGCCAGAGCTGCAAGTGACGCGGAACGCGCCAAACCAGACCCCCCCCCCCCCCCCCCCCAGAGAGCGCGAAGCTCTAAGCGCGGAACAAGACAGAAAAGGAGACAGTAATAAACGCCATGGCGTCGCGAAACAGAGCCGCCGTACGCGCCAAGTCAAATACATTAAAGGCGCTGCGGCCAACGTTAACATAATGTTTAAAGTGCGGCTCTGACCCCTGGTAACCAATAAAGGCTATAAGCATACAGTGTAATAGGGCAAGGTTAGGCCAACGTATACAACCCCCCCCCCCCCTCTTTTTCCCCCCACTAACGGGGGAACTAAGGGAGAAGGTGACCCAGCACTCGGGGTTCACCGCTACACGGGGCGTGGGGCAATGATGCGGGAGGGGCATCCACTATGAGGCTCACCATTAGCCTTGACCGCCTACCTATGGTGGGGGATTGCGGTGGAGCATGGCTCCGTTAAGCACACAAGGTGCTGCCTACCTTCACCCGACCAACGCAGCCCAGGCTGGGAGGCATATTCTTCAGAGAAGACGGGTGGAAATAGTCCCGCAGGGCCTCGGGCTGTAAAGCCCCGCTCGCCTGCGAGAGCGTGATACTTCATGTCTTCGCAGTTCCAGCACTGCAGAGAAATCTGGGGATTTGTGGGAGGTCCCTCGGTATATGTAGGGCCGGGAGGAGCTTGTTTTCTACATGTCTGCAGTGCACGGCGCCTCAGGTGGAGGATTAACCACGTTATTACTATATCTGGAGCAGGACGTGCTGTATGCTTAGAATATGAGTTTGACTCAAGTAATACATCTGATCTGTGGGTTTTCCTCATGGTATTGGTTAGTTTTCCTTGAATGTTAAAAGTACAATTTTCTGAAATATTTCCCAGACTTTCAGATCAGATTCCATAACTTTTAGCCTCCCGTCGTGTACAGTGCTTGGAAACTGTAGATTGTAAGGAGGTCATAAAGGCACGTGGAATCGCCACACAAACTACTGAGCCTCATTTCCTTGTCTTTTGATTTTGAGCATCATTTCAAATCCAGATCTCTATGGGATATTAATTTTAGATTAACATTGATCTTTTTTGTTGTATTCTCAATGCATTCCACTCTGTGAAGAATAAAGATTTGCAATGGAATATTTAATTCATTGAAATCTAGGATGTGCTATTTTAGTGTTCCCTTTATTTTTGGGGGCAGTGTATTTGAAAATATAGGTCATTTTAAACAGACCAAAAATCAGGGGGAAAAAAGCCCAGAGGACTTACCTTCTGGGCGCAGGCCCGGATGCTCCCGCTGCACACAGCTAACTACTGTGGGCTGTGCTGCTGCTTTTGTCAGAGCTTTTGTTCTTTGCTTATGTACTGTGGTAAAACCGTGCTGCATGAACCCGTATAAAACTGCTGGTCACCAGTCGGTATTATGCAGCTTTCGCCGAAGGTCACGCACCACAGCTCCCACCTGCGTCCACCTCCTCGATGCCGCTGCTGGGGAAGAAAAGCCGGCTGCTCTCTGTGAGGGGCAGCCGCAAGGTCAACATCTTTACCTGGGAGCATTGTGGGATACATCCTGATCGGGGATGCCCTGCTGTGTGAAACCCCCCAGGTTGCCCAAACAAACTCACCTCTCCGTGGGTCCTACGGCGCATGCGCTGCCTCTCGTTCAATCAGCCTGCTACCCTCTAAAAGGGAGCGAAAGTCTATCTGTATTTCCCTGGATATGTTGAAGCTAAAAAATCTCCAGTATGATAGAAAACATTAGGACATCCGGTCTGGAAAAATGGAATACCTACCCAGTCTACGCTTTAGAACTGCATGTGTGCCCCCCCCCCCACCTATTACTTGAGAGCAGGTATTACTCATACATGGGGAAATGATATATCCTTTTATATTTTCTATTTATATTTTTCTATTCTTCTTTCTGCAGACCCAATGTGGAGTGTCGCAGTATGCGTTTTGGTATGTTAAAAGATCACCGATCAGTCACAGGACAAGTAACAGCATTTGATGGCTCTATTCTCTACCTTCCTGTCAGACTTCCACAGGTATATTTTACTTCCACAGGTATATTTCACAGGTGTGACTTTTGTGCCATTCATGCCGGAATGCGGTTTTACATTGCTGGGCATTCCAGATCCAGGTGCCCCTGGAAGTGGGTTCACCTGGTCCTTTAGATTCTTTTAGTGCTCCAAAGGTATTGGTGTCCCATGGAACTGATGGGTATTGCTAAGTCCTGGTGGATAGTATCTGCATAGCATGCTTTGGAAGCGGCCAGGAATCTTAATTTGTATTGCAGGACCTACCAATCAGTTCCACGGAACAACCTTGGATTTGGAGCACTAAAAAACTTTATAGGGCCAGGTAAATCCCCATTTGGGATGCCCAGCAATGTAAAACATTCCCCCTTTCCCCCGGGAACAGCTCATGATGGCACAGGGGGCTTTAGCGCCATTAACAGTTTCACTGCAGACATAGTATATTATGTAGTCAATCTTATTCTAAGTATGTCACACACGCCGCTTCAAGATATCCATAACATGTGGGTAATACCGACCTGAAGAGGGCGTTCCTGCAGAGATAATAGCAAAAAGAAAGCCCCTCCCTGATCCATAAATACCTGGGACCTCCCACTCATTACCCAGTTTTCCATCTCTGCAGACGGCGAGCAAGTCAGAAGATGATGGCTCCTCCTTGCACAGGGGGATTTCAGGTAGCCGGGATGACTCCCGGCCCGCTACTTATTTATTTCCGTTTGGACCCCTTTTTTTCCAGAAATCCATATGCCTCCCAGCTTTGGCTGTGGGTCCAGGCGAGGGTATATCAGCACCTTAGGTGCTCAGGAGCAATGCTCCACCGTGAGACCCTATATGAGAGGGTAGGCGGTTACACCGGGTTGGTGACCCCGGTTTGGGATGCCCTGTCCCTTAATTTAATATTCAATGGCCCTCCCAGGATCCCTTTTCCACAGTGGGGTTGGGGAGTGTGGGTCCCTTCTTTATTAGTCTCCAACACTTTCTGTTCTGGGTGTCGTGTCTTTTTTACTGATGTTAGTATGTGTCTCTTTAAATGTTTTACTCAGCGCCGCAGCCGTTTTACAGGAGGCTTTGTGCGGTGCTGGACCTGTCTCTTATCCCCCCCCTATCTTGACTCAATCATCAATGGCGGCGGTAGTTACCTCACACCATGTAATACTGTCCATTTAGTGTGGGGGGGGGCGGGGCCGGACCGTCGGCGCAGGGCCGGGGCCCGTCCCTACTGTTTGGTCTGATTGTGGTATTGTGTGTGTGCTTCACTGTGACACTCGACCGGGCGCGGCGGCCGCACATCACGCTGCGGCGCCGGCCGGTTCTTGGCGCCCTTTTTTCCTGAGGAGACTTCTCCTCACGATGGACCTGGGGGCGGGGCCGGTGTTGCGCGCGTCACCGCTGCCCGCCCCCTTCTCCTCTTCTGTCAGCAAGCTCAGGAGGATCTTCCTCACGGTCGCCATTTCATGCTCCTGCGGTTCTGTGAGTGGCCTATGGCCCCCCCCCCCCCTCTTCCCTATCCTTTGTGCTGTATGGGTGTCTTTTGTCTTCATAGCCTTATAAGCCTTTTTCTGTGTCTTTCAGGTGGTGGTTTCAGGAGGATCCCCAGTAGCATTTAGGGGGTCTCTCCCGATCCTTGATCACTGGGTTCATTATTGCTCATAAATCCTCCCACTCGGGACATTAAAGGGGCATCCCGGGTTGTCTAGTGGCGTAATTCCCTGGGTCATAGCGACTATTCTTAAAAGTTCACCTTATGGAGGCATCCCCGGATACTGGGCTCGGGGCCCCTTCGGGGCATCCCCGGAAGTGTATGTTGTGTGGGGTATCCATTTCTGGGGACGATGTACTTCTGTGTATACCATGTGCACAGCAAACTATTACGCGGCAGTCCGAACCCCAGGCGTCTGGGTCAGCACCGCCGGTCGCTTCATCTCCTCCTCCCACCTTGACACGCACCCCGTGTGACGTTGTCATGGGCAGGGAGCTGCAATCTGAGATGTGCGCCAGATTGGCTAACCTTGAAAAAATTATCTCCAGCTCGGTCGCCCGTAAGGCTCCGACTAAGAGGAAGCATTTGTCGCCGGCTCCGCTGGTGGAGGACCATGAGGATGTTAATAATCTGGATTGGTCTGATTATTCCCCGCTAGAGGAAGGGGAAGTTTATGAGGATTCTGATATTTCGGACGATGAGCAGTCCTTTGGCTCTGATGCTGAGCTTGGTGACTTGGGGAGATCCTCGGATACTCCTCACGCTCTGGCTCTGATGTTGGAGGTTCTGAATATTTCCCCTCCCGAGGAGGTGTCACAGCAGAAGGGTGAATTGTTTGAGGAATCCAGGCCGCGCTTGGAATTTCCTACACAAAGGCATTTTGACAAAATTATTGCTACGGAATGGGACAGGCCGGCTCGGCTCCCTGGCATCCCTCAGGGGTGGGATAAGAAATATCCCTTCCCTTCGGAGGCGGTTAAGCGCTGGGCATCTCCCCCCGAGGTGGATGCACCGGTTTTGGGGTTGTCCAACTCCTCGGTTTTAAATAGACCTGATTGTTCCACCCTCAAGGATGGAGAGGATAAACGTATTGACCAGATGGCTTGTCATGGTTTTGCTAGCGTTGGGTCAGCCATGCGGCCTGTTTGCGCATCGGCGCTAATGGTGTTGGCTGCCAGGTCTGTGGTCAGGGACCTGTTGACTTCTTCCGGGCTTCGTCCTGGTAGTACCGAGTTCCTTAGCCTTAAACGGTGTGAGTTGTTTTTATCCTTTGTGTTAACAGCCTTGGATGACACGTTGATGATGTGTGGTAGGACATCGGCGCTGCTGGTCACTATTCGGCGGTCGGTGTGGCTGCGCCAGTGGGCGGCCGATTTTATGTCCAAGAAGTCACTGACGGCTCTGCCTTTAGTTGGATTACGGCTCTTTGGAGAGACATTGGACTCTGTCACCAAGGGTGGTAGGTTACCTCAACGCAAGAAACAACGCCGTCCCTTTCGGGGGGCGCCTTCTTTTACCCCCTCCTTTCGTGGGGCCAGACCTGGCAGGGGATTTGCATTCCCCTCTTCCAGAGGAGATTCTGGGAGCAGGGGCAGAGGACGTGCCCGTCCAGGTTACAGTTGGGGCTCTAAGCCCAAGCCGGCTACTAAGCCGGCTCAGCAATGAGGGGGCGCCCTCACCCATGCGGGTGGGGGGACGGCTGCGACACTTCTCCCAGATCTGGGATCAAGAGGTCTCGGACAGATGGATCCGGGAAGTGGTGTCTTCCGGTTACAAGCTGGAGTTCGAGCTCCGCCCCCCTTCCAGATTTTTCAGGTCTCGGATGCCTTCGGAACCTCCGGTGGCGCAGGGGCTCCTGTTGGCAGTAGAGAATCTTCTGGACATGGCTGTCATTTGCCCAGTGCCCCCCTCAGATCAGGGCAGGGGTTTTTATTCCAATCTGTTCACGGTACCCAAGTAGGACGGATCGGTCCGACCCATCTTGGATCTGAAGTTTCTCAACAGGTTCATCCGGCCACGGAAATTCCGCATGGAAACGCAGCGTTCGGCCATTCACTCTCTTCGTCAGGGAGACTTTCTGACGTCCATAGACATCAAGGATGCTTATCTACACGTTCCAATTTTTCCAGCACACCAGAGGTTTCTCAGGTTCGTGGTGGAGGATCGGCATTTTCAGTTTGTGGCACTCCCTTTCGGTCTCACCTCAGCTCCTCGGGTGTTCACCAAGGTGCTAGCGGGGGTGATGGCTCTGCTAAGGGTTCAGGGTATCCGCATTGTGCCCTATTTGGATGATCTTCTGATCATGGCCTCTTCTTTCAACCAAGCGAAGTTGGACACTAGAGTGGTGGTGTCCACTCTGGAGAGGTTCGGTTGGGTGGTCAACCACCCCGAGTCTTCTCTTTCTCCGTCCAGAGTAGTGACCTTTCTGGGAATGTCTCTGGACACTTCGCAGGCCAGGGTGTTTCTGCCCCAGACCAAGATTCTTTTGATTCAGGAGTTAGTTCGGCTTCTCTTGTCGGCCCCTCGTCCGGCCATCCGTCTAGGGATGAGGCTGGTGGGGTTAATGGTGGCCTCATTCGAGGCGGTTCCCTTTGCGCAGTTTCACACAAGGACGCTTCAGCTTCATCTGTTGAAGGTTTGGGACAAGTCTCCTCTATCGTTGGATCAGTCCTTCCTGATGACTCCCCGAGTTCGTCGATCCCTGCAATGGTGGCTGGGGTCAGTCAATCTGTCGAAGGGCAGATCCTTTCTGGCGCCGTGTTGGGAAACAGTCACCACGGATGCCAGTCTGTCAGGTTGGGGGGGTGTTTGGAAGGACCTCCAGTTTCAGGGTCTGTGGGGCCCGCAGGAGGCTCACGAGCCCATCAATGTTCTGGAGTTGAGAGCCATCAGGTTGGTTCTGTTTCGCTTGACTCATCAGTTGCGGGGCCTGCCTGTTCAGGTCCGGTCGGACAACCGGACGGCGGTTGCTTACATCAATCACCAGGGGGGGGACTCGCAGCAGGAGTGCCCTCAGGGAAGTGTCTTTGATTCTGGACTGGGCGGAGAGCCATGTCCCGTGTATCTCAGCAGTCTACATTCCGGGAGTGGAGAACACGGAGGCGGACTCTCTGAGCAGGGCCTCCTCTCGTCAGGGGGAGTGGTCTCTCAGTCCCAAGGTGTTTCGTTCGATCTGTCTCAGGTGGGGGTTCCCAGCTGTGGACCTCTTTGCCTCTCGTCACAATCACAAGCTTCCGGTCTTTGTGTCTCTCTCGCAGGATCCTCTGGCTCTGGCGGTGGATGCCATGTCTCTGAACTGGAGGGATCTGGGGTTTCTTTACCTGTTCCCTCCGTTTCCAATGGTAGCCAGAGTGGTGCGCAAGCTGGCCCTGGAGGGCGAGTCGGCGATTCTGGTGGCACCAAGGTGGCCAAGGCAGGTTTGGTTCGCAGACCTGGTAAGACGGGCAGAGGATCAGTTCGTTCTGCCTCTCCTGCCGGACCTGCTCACCCAGGGTCGGCTGCGCTATCCCAATTTACCTTCGCTGGCTTTGACGGCGTGGCTGCTGAAACCGCCATCTTGAAGGAGGAAGGGCTTTCTGACGCGGTGGTTCAGACTCTTATTAGCGCCAGGAAGCGCTCTTCCTCTACTATTTACTATAGGACTTGGAGGTCCTATATTGACTGGTGTGAAAGTAGGTCTTTCTCTTGTCGGGAGTTCTCCATTTCCAGAATCCTGGAGTTTCTTCAACATGGTCTGGATCTGGGGCTTCAACTTAGTACCTTGAAGGGGCAGGTTTCTGCCCTGGCGGTGTTCTTTCAAAGGTCCTTTGCACTTCATCCCTTAGTCAAGACCTTTTTCCAAGGAGTTACGCATGTACGGCCCCCGAGGAAGCCCTTTGTTCCAGTTTGGGATTTGAACCTGGTTCTTTCTGCTCTTCAGGGTCCTCCATTTGAGCCCTTGAATGAGGTTGCCTTGTCTTCACTTACTGAAAAAGTGGCCTTTTTGGTGGCTATCACTTTGGTTAGGCGTGTTTCTGAGTTGGCAGCTTTATCCATTAAAGCTCCGTACTTCGAAAGGCATCAGGACAAGGTTGTCTTTCGTTTCAAGCCGGATTTTCTTCCTAAGGTGGTCTCTGCTTTTCATCTGAATCAGGACATTGTTCTGCCTTCTCTATGTCCTAATCCCAGCAACGACAAGGAAAGGGCGCTGCATTCCTTGGATGTGGTTCGTGTTCTGAAATATTATCTGGTGGTTACGTCTTCCTTTCGTAAGACTGATGCTTTTTTTGTGGTGCCTTTTGGGCCTAGGAAAGGTTTGGCTCCTGCCAAATCTTCCATTAGTAAATGGATTCGTCAGGCCATCATTGGGGCCTATTCTGCCAAGGGGAGGAGTCCCCCTTTTCGTGTTACTGCTCATTCTACTCGTGCGGTTGGAGCGTCCTGGGCTTTTCAGCACCAGGCCTCTGTTGAGCAAGTTTGTAAGGCCGCTACTTGGTCCTCTGTTCACACTTTTTCCAAGTTTTACAAGGTTGATGTTCGGGCCTCAGCGGATGCTGTTTTTGGCCGCAAAGTTCTGCAAGCTGTTGTGGTTTAAGTTGTGCCTTGTTGCCTTGTTTTGGATCCCCGCCCTTTTTATGGACACTGCTATTGGATGTCCCACATGTTATGGATATCTTGAAGCGGGGTGTGTGACATACTTAGAATAATACCATTTTGTGAAATACTCACCTGTAAAATGGGTATTATAAGTATGTCACACACCCCGCTTCACCCGCCCTTCTTGTATTCTGGATCCTTTATATTGTGAACTTTGCGTTGTTATGACTTATATTTGCCTCTTCCTGGTCCCTTACCTTACTGCTTCTATATACTGGGTAATGAGTGGGAGGTCCCAGGTATTTATGGATCAGGGAGGGGCTTTCTTTTTGCTATCTGCAGGAACGCCCTCTTCAGGTCGGTATTACCCACATGTTATGGATATCTTGAAGCGGGGTGTGTGACATACTTATAATACCCATTTTACAGGTGAGTATTTCACAAAAACCTCAATTCTAAATAGATAAAAATTGCTTAGGGAGGTGATATTCATTCATTATTATTGAAACATTAATTGATGTTGGCTGGTAATTTTACCTACAGCAATTAAATAATAGTATAGTTAGTATATTCTTAGTATACAGTACGTCCTGCTCCATATATAATACTTACACTTGGGTTACCCTCCGCCAGATGGCGCTGCACTGCAGAGACATGCAAAACAGGCTCCTCCCGGCCCCTCAAATACCCAGGGACCTCCCACAAATCCCCAGATTTCTCTGCAGTGCCGACTGCGAAGACATGAAGTATCACTCTCTCGCAGGTGAGCTGGGCTATTAAAGCCTGTGGCCCTGTTGGACTATTCCCACCCGTCCTCCCTGTGATGTGCCTCCCAGCCTGGGCTGCGCTGGTCGGGTGAAGGTAGGCAGCACCTTGCGTGCTTATGGAGCCATGCTCCACCGCAGTCCCCCACCAAAGGGTAGGCGGTATAGGCTGATGGTGAGCCTCTAGAGGATGCCCCTCCCGCGTTATTGCCCCATGCCCCGTGTAGCGGTGGACCCTGTACAAAGGGTCGCCATCCTCCCTCGTTCCCCCCGTAGCTCGGGGGGAAAGAAAGGGTGTGTGTGTGTGTGTGTGTGTGTGTGTGTGTGTGTGTGTGTGTGTGTGTCAGTCTCAAGTGTACTGTGATCACACGCTTATGGTCTTTAGTATTGCCCTTGACTTGTAACTGGTGTCAGAGCCGTGCTGTTTGCTTTATTCTAAGCATACAGCACGTCCTGCTCCAGATATAGTAATAACATGTGGATAATCCTCCGCCTCCGGCGCCGTGCACTGCAGACATGTAGAAAACAAGCTCCTCCCAGCCCTACATATACCGAGGGACCTCCCACAAATCCCCAGATTTCTCTGCAGTGCTGAGCTGCGAAGACATGAAGTATCACGCTCTCGCAGGCGAGCGGGGCTTTACAGCCTGAGGCCCTGCGGGACTATTTCCACCCGTCCTCTTTGTAGAAGAATATGCCTCCCAGCCTGGGCTGTGTTGGTCGGGTGAAGGTAGGCAGCACCGTGTGTGCTTAACGGAGCCATGCTCCACCGCAATCCCCCACCATAGGGTAGGCGGTTTAGGCTGATGGTGAGCCTCTAGTGGATGCCCCTCCTGCATTATTGCCCCGTACCCCGGGTAGTGCTGGACCCTGTGTAAAGTGTCGCCATCCTCCCTCATTTCCCCAACTAGTTAGGGGGAAAAGAAAGGGGGGGGTATGTGTGTGGTGGTCCCAGTGTACCAGTATGTCACGCTTATGGCCTTATTTCTGCCCTTCATTAAAGTGGACCAACACCCAGGATTTTGACTATCCTGGGTCTTGGTCCACTTCGGTGGGGCACCCCCGATCGATGCCCCGCTGTGTGAAACCCCCCCGAACAACTCACCTCTCCCAGCACCGACGGACAAGCCGCGGACAAGCGGCTCCTCCGCCGCCGCCTCCCGCACGGCCCTCTTGACGCGCGCGTGCCCGCGCCGGCCACTCACAGACGCCTGGCGCGCGCGCGCACGTCTAGAGGAGCGCGAGGGAGAAGATAAGGTAAGGAGTTTGGGGTGTTTGGGGGGGTTTCACCCCGCGGGACATCACGATCTCGGATGTCCCTCGGGGAGGGAGGTGATCGGCCCGGGAATCTTATAGATTCCCGGGCCGATCACCCGTGGGTGTTGGTCCACTTTAACATTGAAATGTCAGAGCCGCGCTGCTTGCTCGTTATTCGGTTTTCGGCTGCCGCCGTATGTCTTATACATAGTTTGCTGCGTCGTCTAGATGCTGTGGCGCCTTTTCCTTACTAGATGTAATGGTTTTTCTACGAATCCTTAAGCGTGTGATTGTATCCTTGCCTTGCCATTACCTCAGAGCTTCGCGCTCTTCGGAGTGGGCGGGGACTTGAATTGGTGCGCTCCGCGTCACGGCCGAGCATCGAGCCCGCCCTTCGAGGTTCGCTGGGCGCCATTTTGTTGATCTTCGCGTGCGTGGTGGCGGTTCCCCTCCTCCTTTGGTCTGTAAGTGCCCTCGCGGGTGACTCCTTTTTATATGCTTTTCCAGCTGCGCATGGCTCTGACACCCATTCTTCTCCTTATGTCTTTCAGACGCCAAGATTCCGGTGGCATCTCCCGGCCTGATATATATCTTAAACGGGTTCACATTTAAATTCTCCCACATTCCTAGCGGGTCTTGGGGCATCCAGGGTTGCTTACAGCATAAATCCCTGCTGGCATATTGCTTAGATAATCACCATATGGAGGCATCTCAGAATTATGTGTCCCGCGGGGACAAGACCGGCTGTGTACTGCGTGTGGACAACCCTATGCTGATGCTGACAGAGCACGGGTCTGCAGACCGTGTGCTGAACAAGCACTGGCCCTGCAATCAGGTTTACCAGTGGCTGCACCTCGCTTCAATACACCTGTCTCCCCGTGTTTAAATCTCACTCCTGATGAGTCGCACTTGAGCTGGGATAACCAGCAGGTGGTGCCACGCAGGCTACCTACGGCTGAGCAGGTGACTAGGTCTGGTGGAGCGCTTGGGCGCTGGAAAGAAGACGGCTCCTGGTTCTATGTTTCCCGCTGAATCTGAAGAGTCTGCTGCTATGCAGGACCTTGATCCTTCTGATGAAGGTGAAATTTTCTCAGGTTCCAGTTCCTCAGACGAGATACCTTGGAGCCGCGACAATTCTGGCCCTTGTACCTGGGGCCTGTGTGACACTGATGAATTACTCATTAAGATCTTTGAAGTATTATCCATCTCTCCTCCGGGAGAGTCTCCCAAGCCGAAGAGGGAGAGTTTCCACATGGCAACGCCGCGCTTGGAATTTCTGGAACAGGATCATTTCCAGGCTCTTATATCTAAGGAATGGGAATCGCCTTGTAAACTTACAGGGGTTCCGGGGGTCTGGGATTGGAAGTACCCTTTTCCCCCTGATGTGGTTGACTGTTGGTCAGTCCCTCCCGAGGTGGATGCACCTATTATCGGGGTTGCTAACCCTCCCTTCATGACAGCCTCTACTCATCGTACCCTTCAGGATGCTGAGGACCGGCGCATTGACAGACTGGCTTCCATTGCGGTGGCCGCCAGGACCCTTCTTAGGAAGATACTTGACCACCAGCCGGAGGATCTCCCTTGGGAGGTCTTTATTGCACTGTCTGATTGTGATGTTTTTGTGAGGTTTATTCTCTCAGCGATGGATGACACTATTAAAATGTGCGCTAGAACCTCGGTTCTTGTGGTGGCTATTCGCCGCCTGCTTTGGCTGCGACAGTGGGGGGCTGACAATGATACTAAAAAGACTCTTACTGGCCTTCCTTTTAGAGGACCACGCTTATTTGGAGCCCGGTTGGACCTTTTTGGAAAAAAGGGTAAGGCACCCTCGTGCAGAAGGCCGTCTCGGCCTCCCAGGGGCAGGGACACCCCTCCCTACGTTAGTGTCAAGCACGAACCAGAAGTGTGCTTCCAACTTTTTGGAGTGGAGGCCCGCCCCAGGGGGGGCAGGCAACGCCCTGGGACCTCCGGCAGGGCAAAGTCCAAATCTGCCAAAACCGCACTAGCATGAAGGGACGCCCTCGCCATGTTGGGGGACTGCCGCATCACCGGGCTCCTATCGCAGGGCGCCATGCTTCTTTCAGGTTTTTACAGGAGGTAGTCCCCCTGGATGCAGAGTGGAGTTTGCTGGGCGGTCCCTTTCTAAGGTTGTCAGGGTTCTTCTAGTCCCTGTTTTCCCTTCGGGAGTTGAGGCAGGCCGAGTTCGGCGTGCAGGGTCTGGGCTCTCTTACAGGTTGGCCCTTGACTTGTGATTGCATCCACATTACCTTTTCCCTCTGGGATGAAGCAGTCTGACCCGGGTTGGCATTCTGGGCCTAGCATTTATACCTTCACAGGCAGTTCCTACATGTTATCTACCTGTTGGGCCGCAGGCGCTCTTGTCCAGTGGACCTCTTGATGCCTGTGAGGATCTATAATCCCTTTTTAGTCCCCTGTGCCTTCAGGACACCTAGGCCATTTCCAGCCAGTGTTGAAGGTCCAACTCTGCGGATTGGGGTATTGTTTTTGGTTCCTCTCCTGCTCCCAGACGGCTCACCAAGGCGAGTATGGGAGTGGTGTCTTGGATGTGCCCGTGTGGCGTCCGCGCTAGGTTCTACTTGATTGTCCTTCTTTGCTTCCAATTATTCTCAGTGTCACACACCTCTTCCCCTTTAATTCTTACGATCGGGTTACTCCACCAGCAGGTGGCGACGTTGCAGAGAGAAGTCTTAAAATCGAGCCCCTTCCGGCCTTTATATACCTTGGACCTCCCACTTAACGCCCAGTGTTTTCTCTCTGCAAGATGCGACAAGACAGAAGAAAGAAGTCTCCTGCTTGCAGGTAGCCGGGGTCAGACCCCGGCATCCCCTTTTGGTCTATTTCTGCCCAGCTGCTTGTTTTTCTTTGTATACTCTGTTAAAAATGCTGGAAGCCTCCCAGCCTAGGCTGCTGCCTGGGCAATGGTAGACGGCACCTCATGGTGCCTAAGAGCTTAGCTCCTCCGCTCGTCCCCACGCGTGGGGCAACGCGGTTATCCGGCCGGTGATCCGGATTTGGGATGCCCTGTCCCTTTTAGCCTAGCCTTCCCTCGCCTGGTCCCTTCTCCCTTAGCATGGGGGTGGCCCTTGGGGGTGTATTTACTGGCCTTGTTTTTTGACTAGAGTGTGCCTGGCATGTATGTGTTTTAACATCTTTGGCTGTATGTTTTAATCACTGCTGATAGTTTGTGGGGCCGGCGCTGCGTCTAGCCACAGGTATTCCTCTGCGGGGGCTCCTTTTTCCGGGTGTCCCTGGTGGTCTAGTGGTTGTATGTTTTTTCTCTGGGGCGGGCGGGTGCCTTGTTTTTTGTTTGCGGGCACCTGCCTCGCTTATGCGGCGTCGCCATTATAGCGAAGCCGTGGAGCTCGTCTCTAGGGGGCGGAGCCGCGTTGACGCCGCCCTCGCTGTGCTTACGTGACGGGGGGCGGGGCCGGAGCGCTTCGTGCTTTTTGTCCGTCCCGCCCTGCGTCTTCCCTCCTCCGGAGTTGCTGCTGTGTCCCCCGGCTGAGGCGGGCTGCTAAGGGGTTCTGAGGCTTATGCAAGTATTCACTTTGTCTCTTGTCTGTTGTCATGCAGTTTTTTTTGGACATTATTTTCATGCAGTATATATGTGGCTCATGTGGTCGTAATTACTCATACTATTGGTTGCACTGGCTCATCACTATGATTGTGCACTGTTTATAATGCCTTTGGGGTATAAAGGGCTGCATGTTAATTCTAGGAATCTTCAGATTTATATAGATATATATATACACATATTCATATATATGTGTTTTCAGTATACCTTGTCTATTTAATGTATAGTGTCTGTATGTGTATGTTTTGCTTGCAGCAGGTTTTTTGTTATATTTGTTCTGGGGGCTGATTGTGGTCTCTTTGCTACAGGTCCGGGGATTTCCGCGCTGCGTTGGGCCCGGTCTGATATACTTGGCTAGTCTTATTGGTTAAAAATCCTCCCACTCCCGGGACTTTAATTATAAAAGGGGGCATCCCGGGTTGCTTAATGCGTAAATCCCTGGATTATTGCGAATGCCATAATTTCACCATATGGAGGCTTCCGACATTACCAGAAATGGCTCTTCCGGGCTATCCAGGTTTTGGGGCTCCGCTCCCAGGCGATGATGTCATAATATGTATTCCATGTGCTCAGCAGAATATTGCGCGCCAGTCCAGCAATCCGGCTTCTGGCTCCTCGCAACCTCCGTCATCTCCTACCCCCCCCCCCCCCACCTATTCCGGACCCCGTGTGACGTTGTCAAAGGTGGGGATTTGCAATCCGAGGTGTGTGCGCGATTGGCCAGCCTCGAGAAAATAGTTTCCGCCGCGGTGGCTCAGAAGGCTACGGCTAAGCGGAAGCACCTTTCTCCGGCATCGCCTGTTCCGGAGGATGAGGTGTTTGAAGTATTGGATTGGTCCGATTGTCCCCCGGCTGAGGAGGGGGAACTCCTAGAGGAGTCGGACGAGCCTGCAGATCAGCAATTGGTTGGTACCGCTGGCGATCAGGCTGCGGGGGTGCTCCTTGACACTCCTTCCATTTTGGCTCAAATGTTTGAGATTTTGGCTTTGGATCCGCCTGAGGTGGTCCCCCCGCCAAAGGGTGAGTTGTTTGATGTGCCCCAGCCACGTCTGGTGTTTCCCAGGCAACAACACTTTGTGAGGGTTGTCCTTAAGGAATAGGAACAACCCATGCGCCTTGTTGGAGTTCCTCCCAGTTGGGATAAGCGTTATCCCTTTCCAGAGGATTTGGTGAAGCTTTGGTCTGTGCCCCCTGACGTCGACGCCCCTGTGTTGGGGCTGTCTAACACGGCTGTGTTACACTCCCCTGACACTACTACCATTAAGGATGGTGAGGATCGTCGGATTGATCAATTGGCTCGCCATGGTTTTATCAGTGCTGGATCGGCACTGCGGCCGGTGTGTGCTTCAGCGCTTCTTCTGATGGCTGTTAGGTCCATTGTTAGAGATTTGTACGCAGATCTTGATCCCACTTGTGATGAGTTCGGTTCTCTCAAGCAGTGTGAGCTGTTTATGTCCTTTGTCATCACCGCCCAGGGCGATGCGCTTGCGATGTGTAGCAGGACCGCGGCCCTGTTGTTTGCTATTCGTCGGTCGGTGTGGCTGCGCCAGTGGACGGCGGACTTTAACTCTAAGAAGTCGCTTACAGCTCTTCCTTTTGTAGGTTTGCGCCTATTTGGCGACAAATTGGATTCAGTTACCAAGGGTGGTAAGTTGCCTCATGCAAGAGGCCTCGTCGGTCCTTTCGGGGAGCGACTTCCTTTAGCTCCTTTCGGGGAGTCAGAGCAGGGAAGAGGGGCCTCCTTTCCCGCTACCAGGGGTGCAGGTTGGACCCAGGGGAGGGGCCGTGGCCATCCCGGTCAGTCCTGGGGCGTCAAGCCCAAGCCTGCTGGTAAGCCCGCTCAGCAATGAGGGGCTCCTGGCGTTGGTGAAGAATCTTCTGGAAATGGCGGTCATCCGGCCGGTGCCGCACTTGGAGGTGGGCCTCGGGTTTTACAATCTTTTCACAGTCCCCAAGAAAGACGGGTCGGTTCGCCGCGTTGTAGATCTGAAGTTCCTCAACAGGTTCATCCGTACTCGGAAGTTTCTTATGGAAACTCTGCGATCGGCCATCGGTTCTCTTCGGCAGGGGGACTTCATGACGTCCATAGACATCAAGGATGCTTACCTTCATGTTCCCATCTGTCAGGCTCATCAACGTTTTCTTCGGTTCGTAATGAAGGATCGGCATTTTCAATTCGTGGCACTTCCGTTTGGCCTTACCTCGGCTCCAAGAGTGTTCACCAAGGTGCTGGCAGGGGTGATGGCCATTCTCAGATCTCAAGGCATTCGCGTCGTGCCTTATCTGGACGACCTTCTCATCATGGCTCCTTCTCTCAATCAATCGGAGACGGACACCAGGACGGTGGTCTCCACGCTGGAAAGCTTCGGTTGGGTGATCAACTTTCCCAAGTCCTCCCTCGCCCCGGCTAGGGTGGTGTCCTTTCTGGGAATGCGGTTGGATTCTTGTCAGCACAGGGTGTTTCTGCTTCAATCCAAGATTTGTCTGATTCAGGAATTGGCTCGGTTCCTTCTTTCCAATCCTCGGCCGTCCATCTGTCTGGGGATGAGACTGGTAGGGTTGATGGTTGCCTCTTTCGAGGCAGTTCCTTTTGCTCAATTTCACACAAGGACGCTTCAGCTCCATCTGTTGGCGTCTTGGGATCGGCGACCAGGGTCGCTGGATCGCCCCTTCCATTTGTCCTCCCGGGTCCGGCAGTCCCTTCAATGGTGGTTGGTCTCGACCAATCTCTTGAGGGGCAGGTCTTTCCTGACTCCTCTCTGGGAAATTGTCACCACGGACGCCAGTCTTTCGGGATGGGGGGGATTCTGGAAGGATCTTCAGTTTCGGGGGCAATGGGGACCTCGAGAGGCCCACTTGCCCATCAATGTTCTGGAACTGAGAGCCATCCGTCTTGTTTTTGTTCATTTGATTCAGCATGTTCTGGGCCTTCCGGTTCAGGTTCGCTCGGACAATCGGACAGTGGTTGCTTACATCAATCATCAGGGAGGGACTCGCAGTCTGGGTGCCCTCAGAGAGGTGTCCCTGATCCTGATTTGTGCCCGGAACAGGTCTTCTTCTACCATCTACTATAGGACTTGGAAAGCCTATATCGCTTGGTGTGAGGTTAGATCTTTGCCGTGTAGGGTCTTTTCCGTTTCCAGGATTCTGGATTTTTTGCAATCAGGGCTGGACTCTGGTCTCCAGCTGAGTACTTTGAAAGGGCCTTGTCTATCTTTTTTCAGAAGCATTTTGCGCTTCATCCTTTAGTTAAAACTTTTTTCCAGGGGGTTACGCATGTGCAGCCTCCCAGGAAGTCATTACTCCCTGTTTGGGACTTGAACTTGGTTCTTTCTGCTCTTCAGGCTCCTCCCTTTGAGCCCTTGCAGGATATTGCTCTTTCTTCCTTGACTCAGAAGATTGCCTTCTTGGTGGCTATCACTTCGGTTCGGTGTGTCTCGGAGTTGGCGGCCTTGTCGATTCAGGCGCCCTACGTTGAGAGGCATCAGGACAAGGTGGTCTTTAGTTTCAAACCGGAATTTCTTCTTAAGGTTGTTTCTGCTTTTCATTTGAATCAGGATATTCTTCCCTCCTTGTGTCCTAAGCCTAAGAATGACAAGGAGAGGGTTTTGCATTGTTTGGATGTAGTACGCTGTGTTAAGTACTATTTGATTACTACTTCTCCTTTTCGTAAGACTGATGCCTTTTTTGTTGTGCCCTGTGGGCCTAGGAAGGGTTTGGCTCCGGCCAAGTCTTCCATTAGCAAATGGATTTGTCAGGCGATTGTTGGGGCCTATTCGGCCAAGGGGAAGGTTCCTCCTTTTCGTATCACTGCTCATTCTACTCGTCCTGTTGGAGCGTCTTGGGCTTTTCAGCACCAAGCTTCTGTTGAACAAGTTTGTAAGGCTGCTACTTGGTCTTCTGTTCATTCTTTTTCTAAGTTTTACAAGGTTGATGTGCGGGCCTCAGCGGATGCTGTGTTTGGCCGCAAGGTTCTGCAGACTGCAGTCGTTTGAGTTATGCTTCATTTTGCTGTCGGATACCCACCCCTTGTGGACACTGCTTTTGGATGTCCTGATCGTAAGAATTAAAGGGGAAGCGGGGTGTGTGACACACTGAGAATAATACCATTTTGTGAGTACTCACCTGTAAAATGGATATTGTCAGTGTGTCACACACCCCGCTTCACCCGCCCTTTTTGGTATCCTGGATCCTCTATATGGTGAAGCTTTCCTTTGTTTTATTTTGAGGTTACCGATGAATTTCCTGGTACCTTGTCTTACTGCTGGTTTAATTCACTGGGTGTTAAGTGGGAGGTCCCAGGTAAATATAGGCCAGAAGGGGCTCATTTTCAAGACTTCTCTCTGCAACGTCGCCACCTGCTGGTGGAGTAACCCGATCGTAAGAATTAAAGGGGAAGCGGGGTGTGTGACACACTGACAATATCCATTTTACAGGTGAGTACTCACAAAATGGTATTTTTGCATCAGGCCGTGTTGGCTACTGACTTGTGGCTCCTTTGGGAGTCCTGTGGATTGGTGCTCAGGCACATCACTTACTTAGTGTCCCCTGGTTCGGTATATTCCTACGGGGTGGAATGTGGACTTATTATGGAAAGGGCCTTGCCCTCTTTGATGTCACACTATCTTCACCTTGTAGCTGGTGTGCCTGTTGGTGGCGGCCCAGATGCTGTCTCTTATTCTCAGAAGCCCTTGGGCCCTGCGACACCTTAGGTTACTTATCCTGGACAGGGTTCCAGCACCCCTGGAACTAGGTCAGTACGCTCCCCCTTGTTACGGGGGTTCCTTTTTGAGGTTGTAAATTCAAGGAAGATGTCTGGGACCATTCCTTTCCTTCTTGCTTCTCTCTGTAGATGGTCACCATGGGTACCAAGTCTTGCAGGTTGACTGGGGGGGTCTTATTTCTTCTGAAATCCCCCGTGGTTCCTAAGGGGGGCCCCTTAGGGGATCCATCTTCATACGGTTTTTCTGTTGACACATTGAGCCTTTGGTGGGCTCTAATTTGCTGGACTACTCCTCTTCAGGACTTGTCTGTTTTTGGGGACTCTCGGTCAGTCTGAGGACAGTGGCTTGTCCTTTTTTATCTGTGAAGGTCTCGGAACAGGTTGACCCTTCAAGAAGGTTCTGGTTCTGATCTAAGTGGGGGTTTACATTCCTTGCACTTCATTGGTATTAGCTTCGCTGGCTGTCCTACGGTGGCAGGAGGTTCTATTCTAGTGTCTCACTGAGTCCCTACTGGTGTGGCCCTGTGGGGCCCCTTTGCTATTACAGGGACTCTGTCCTGGGTTATTGTCCCAGAACTCTCTGGCCTTGGTCATAAGGACCTAGTATTGCTTCTGTCAGGACATTATATTCTATATGTCTTAACTTTTTTCACCCTGCTAGGCGGGGTTCTGCATAACATTGCTGTAGAAAGGGAGAACCGTTATGCTGAAGACAGTCGTACTGTATGCCCTCTCAAGAGGGCTGTTCTGCCTATTCAGGCTCCTTCCTACGTCGCCCCTACCTACAGGCCTTTTAGGCGATTGGTCGGTTTGCTTTTCACCCTATTGGAGATGGGTATCTCTGGGTGTCTTTTCTCTATTGGAGGGCTAGGCCTAGCTCCCTCCTCTTCTTCTCCCTTTTCTGCCGGCTATGTTGGAGTATGTTGTTCTAGTTTGCTTTGCTTGGACTAGCTCTCTCTCCTGCGGGATGTTCCCTATCCCTGGGTCCTAGAGTTATTATAGCATGGTTGAAGTTGGCTCCCCAACTCAGTGCTCTGAAGGTTTTCAGGGCTCGCCCTGTTCGCCTACTGCAGAAGTCTAGTTCAATCTTCTGTGTTGAGCATTCCTCAGGGGTTGCTCAGGTGCATCCCCCAGGGAATTCTATGCTCCCTTTTTGGGGGGGTTACTTAGCCGGATGCCCTGCTAAGGGTTCCCTTGGGTCTTATTCAGGCTCTTGTCTGAACTGTTCCTTCCCTCATATCGCTCTTCTGGGGCGGTTGCTTCAGTCAGAAGTGTGCCATAAAGGATGGCTCTGTTAGCGGTCCTAGTCATTATATATATATATATGTTTATATATCTGTACACCATGAGGTGAGGGTGTTCCGCCTTACGCCAAATTGGGTCCAGGCAGTGTTTTTATTCTCCTTTATTCCAGACCCTCCGGTCTCTGAGCTAAAGGGATCTGTATTCCTCAACAGGTGTTGGAGATTCCTGGTCTGTCTCTTGTCCCTGGTAGGGATTATGCCCCTTGGGGCTTATAGGTGTCTCCATCCTTATGTACCGGATCTGATTGCTACCACGGGTGTAGGTGCCCTTTGGATTGGTCTTGCTCGGTTGGTTTTGTCCTTCTGAGCCTAAAGTAAACATTTCGGCTCTTGCTGAGTCTTGCTAGCGTTGTTTTTCAGTATTCCTGCTGGTCTCGTCTGAGACCTGGGTTCATATTCCCCGATGGGGAGAGTTCTATGGTTGCCATGGCTACCCTTTTTTTGCAGTAGCATGGTTAGGCTGTTACTCTGCCCTACTCGTTTAGGGGAAGATTCTTCTTCTCTCTTGGTTTTTTGTTCTCTTACTACTTGTGCTTGGCTTGGGCCTTTCAGCACTAGGTTCTGTTGAGCAAGCTGGCTAGTCCGCTGCTTGTGTTCAGTTCTTCCTTTACAAGATTTCAAAGGTTGAGGTTAGAGCATTGCTCTCGTTGCTCTTGGTAGCATGGTTGTGGGTGACAGCGCTTTTACTGTTGGCTGTGCCTTTTTCACGGGGATCCCACCCTACTTTATGGACACTGCTATTGGATGTCCCAAATGTTATTACTATATCTGGAGCAGGACGTGCTGTATGCTTAGAATAATACAACTCTGTGAAGTACTCACCTGTAGAGTTGGTATTATATGCATACAGCACGTCCTGCTCCACCCCACCCTGGTTTCACCTTGTTCTGAATCCCCTGTATGGTGATTGTTATCATTGATGATATTGCCATTTTCTGGGTGGTTGGTTTCTCCCGGCTTCTCTTTCTCACTGCTTTTCAATGCTGGGGATTTGTGGGAGGTCCCTCGGAATATGTAGGGCCGGGAGGAGCTTGTTATCTACATGTCTGCAGTGCACGGCGCCGGAGGTGGAGGATTACCCACATTTTATTACTATATCTGGAGCAGGACGTGCTGTATGCGTATAATAACAATTCTACAGGTGAGTATTTCACAGAATTGTATTTTTATTGTGTATCTGCCGCCGTCGCGCGCTCCTCTTTCCTTTACTGGATGTGCTGCGCCGGGCGGCGGCGTCGCCTCAGACGCTGCGGCGTCTTCATTGGCAAATCATTTTTCTAAGTGTGTCATACACTTCGCTCCTCATGACAACGTTGAACTATCTCAGAGCTTCGCGCTCTTCGGGGGGCGGGGACCTGGTTTGGCGCGCTCCGCGTCACAGCCCGCTCTGGCCCGCCCTTCGAGGTTCGCTTGGCGCCATTTTGATGCTAGTCGCACGCACGCGTGGTAGCGGTCCTCCTCCTCCCTTGGTCTGTAAGTGCCCTCGCGGGCGATTTTCATGATCCTTGATTACTGCGCATGGTTCTGACACCCTTTATTCCCATTATGTCTTTCAGACTGTTGAACACCATTGGCTTCTCCCGGCCCTGTGTAATTATAGCGGCCTTGTAAATTTACTCCCACTTTCCTAGCGGGTCTTGGGGCATCCAGGGTTGCCTATAGCCACTTCACCAACCTTTCCACATTCCCCCAAAAGGATGAGTCAGTCTGGCCCATTCTGGATTCACAGGTTTTCGGCAATTCTACAATTACAGGCAGTTTCTGCATGGAAACTCTGAGATGGGCCATCAGCGCCTTGCGCCCAGTGGGCTTCTTGCCGTCTGTGGGTCAAAGATGCTTATGTTCACATCCCTGTGTCTTCTGGACACCGAAGCTCTTCAGGTTCGTGTTGGAGGTCCAACACTGCTAATTTGTGGCCTTGTTATCTGGCCTCTCTTCAGCTCCCAGAGTGCTCACCAAGGTGCTGACGGGGGTGATGTCTCTGATGAGACCAAGGGGCGTCCGCGCGAGGACCTACCCGGACGTCCTTTTTCACTTCCCAATCTCTACGTCAGGCTAAGTTGGTTACTCGGCTGGTGGTGTCCATTGGGAGTCATTTGCATGGGTGTTCAATCACCTCAAGTCCTCATTGTCCCCTTAATTGGTAACTCCATTCCTAGGGATGAATCTGGATTCGGTTCAGGTGAGAATCTTCCTTCCTCAGCAATAAAGTGGACAATCTGGTTGCATGGGCTCAGTCCCTCATTGCTGTCCCCGTCCCTTCACCAGGCACTATTGCAGCTGGTGGGCCCATTGGTGGCTTGCTCAGAAGAGGTCCCTTATACTCAGTTCCCCTTGGGCCCTTCTGCACCTTCTATTGTTAATACTGGACAGGGATCCAGCATCCCTGGAGCTGGGTCATGTGTACCTTCCCCCCTGGTACGGAGGTCCCTCTTGAAGCGGTTGAACTCAAGGAACCTGTCTGGGGGCAGCCCCTTTCTTGCCCCTTCCCGTAGACGGTTACCATGGATGCCAATCTATCAGGTTGACGGGGGGGGGGGGGGGGAGGTTTCTTCTGAAACCCCCTGCGGTTCCGGGGGAGGTGGGGCCCTTAGGAGGTCCATACACCTATCGATTTTTGAAACAGTGAGCTTTCAGGTTGGTTCTATCTCGCTTGACTACTCCTCTTCAGGACCTGTTTGTTTGGGGGCGCTCGGTCTGTCTGACGACAGTGGCCTGCATTAATCATCTGTGTGGGACCTGGAGCAGGATGATCCTCCAGGAAAGTATCTGATCCTGATCTGGGTGGAGGACAATGTTCCCTGCATATCAGTGGTATTCGCTCCGGTGGATGTCCTTCTGCGACAGGATGTGCTAATCCTTGTGTCACTATGATGTCCAACCAGTGTGGATCTGTTTGGGCCCCGTCACTATCACAAGCTCTCAGCCCTTGTATTCTAAGCATACAGCACGTCCTGCTCCATATATAATACTTACACATGGGTAATCCTCCGCCAGAGGGCGCTGTGCACTGCAGACATGCAAAAACAGGCTCCTCCCGGCCCTACATATACTGAGGGACCTCCCACAAATCCCCAGATTTCTCTGCAGTGCTGACGTTAAAGACATGAAGTATCACTCTCTCGCAGGTGAGCGGGGCTATTACAGCCCGCGGCCCTGTGGGACTATTTCCACCCGTCCTCTTTGTGATATGCCTTCCAGCCTGGGCTGCGCGGGTCGGGTGAAGGTAGGCAGCACCTTGTGTGCTTAACGGAGCCATGCTCCACCGCAGTCCCCCACCATAGGGTAGGTGGTTAGGCTGATGGTGAGCCTCTAATGGATGCCCCTCCCGCATTAGTGCCCCGTGACCTGAGTAGTGGTGGGCAGGGTCGCCACCCTCCCTCATTTCCCCCAGTAGTTAGGGGGAAAAGAAAGGGGGGGGGGGTATGTGTGTGGCGGTCCCAGTGTACTGTTATGTCACGCTTATGGCCTTATTTTTGCCCTTGTTAACATGTGGGTGTCAGAGCCGCGCTGCTTGCTCTTTATTCTGTTTTGGCTGCCGCCTTATGTTTCTCTTATTACATAGTTTGCTGCACTGGGCGACAGCATCGTCTAGATGCTGCGGCGTCTTCTGTTACAAAATGCGTTGTGATTTTTTCCTTGCTTTTTGGCCTACTACCTGCGCTCTTCAGGGTGGGCGGGGACTTGACTTGGCGCACGCCGCGTCACGATCGAGCCCGCCCTTTGAGGTTCGCTGGGCGCCATTTTGATGATCTTTGCGTGCGCGCGTATTGGCGGTTCCCCTCCTTCCCTGGTCTGTAAGTGCCCTCGTGGGTGACTCTTTATTATATGTTTTTCCAGCTGCGCATGGCCCTGACACCTCTTCTCCCTTTGTCTTTCAGATGCCAAGTCTCCGGTGACTTCTCCCGGCCTCATATATATATATATATATATATATATATATATATATGTATATATATGTATATATATAGATATTTAGCGGGCCTACCTACAATTCTCCCACATTAATCAGCGGGTCGTTCGGGCATCCAGGGTTGCCAATTGCGTAAATCCCTACGGGCATACTGTGCCTAGATAATCACCATATGGAGGCATCTCAGGATTGTGTGACCGGGGTCCCTCTGGGACAAGACCGGCTGTGTATAGCGTGTGGTCTCCCCCATGCTGATGCTGACAGGGCACGGGTCTGCGCACCCTGTGCCGAGCAAGCACTAACCCTGCGAGCAGCGCCTTTGGCTGCACCTCGCTCCTATACCCCCCTTGCCTAAATCTCACTCCTGTTGAGTCACGTACAATTGGGGAGTTACAACCTGACGTGTCTTCTAGACGGCCTACGGTTGACCAGATTGTTGCGGGGTTGTCCGAACGCTTGGGTCCTGGCAGGAAGCGATCTTTGACGCCCCCGGCTTCGGCCTTTGCTATGGGAACGGAGGAGTTCTCTTCTCCGTGTGATAGTGCTCCGTCTGACGATGGAGACCTGTTCTCTGACCGAGGTTCCTCTGATGAGAGGCCAAGGAGTCCTGATAATTCTGGCCAGGATGACTGGGGCCAGCTTGACATTGATGGTATGTTGCTTAGGATTTTTAATGCACTGTCTATCTCGCTCCCTGGCGCGGTACCCAAGCCGAGAGGGGAGCGCTTCCATACAGCGACTGCGCGCTTGGAATTCCTCGAGCAGGCTCACTTCCATGCTCTTGTGCTCAAGGAATGGGAATGCCGCACTAAACTTCCAGGGACCCCAGAGGACTGGGATTGGAAATACCCTTTTCCCCCTGAGGTGGTTAATTGATGGTCTTCGCCCCCCGTGGTGGACGCACCGATCATTGGGGTTCCTAACCCCCACTTCATTACAGCCCCGGCTTACAGCACCCTTCGGGATGCCGAGGACCGGCGCATCGATAGGCTGGCTTCACACGCCTTTGCTTGTGTAGGAATGGCGCTGCGTCCTGTCTGTGCCGCGGCCATCACTGCAGTGGCCGCTAGAACCCTCATAAGAAAGATGCTTGAGCATCACCCTGAGGATCTACCCTGGGAGGTGTTTAATGCACTCTCCAGTTGTGATATTTTTGTTAAATTTATCCTTTTAGCTCTGGATGACACCATCAGGACTTCTGCCCTAGTGGTGGCTATACGTCGCTTGCTCTGGCTGCGACAGTGGGGTGCTGACGATGCTGCTAAAAGGACTCTGACTGGGCTTCCCTTTAGAGGGCAACGCCTGTTTGGGGCCTGTCTGGACCTATTTGGAAAAGATGTACAAAGGCCAGCACACCATATGTACCAAAAGTATATTGTATTCAAAGCATACAATGATCCAACATCACACTGTGTTCAAATCACCCTGTGTTCCAAATCCAGGATTCAAAGGTCCATATGTAGTCATACAGCAATCCCGTTGTCCATATGCCAACGTTTCGGGGGTATGATGTGCCCCCTTCCTCAGGGCAGACAAATAGCCCGTGTCATACACACACACAATTTAAAAGAAACTGATACACCATTCCCGCCTGACGTCATAGTGACGTCAGGGGTGGCAAGAAGAATAAGCCAATTCAAATACAAAACAAAAAAACCTTAGTATGGTACTCACCTGTTCCCACTGGAGCCCGCCGCCAAGTGCGGGGACTCCAGCACCGCCGGTCGCCGCCCGCGATCTGCGGGCAGCGGCATTCCCGTCTGCCACGGGAGAGGTGTATGTCACCGGGCGGCATATTAACCTTGGACAAGGCGCTTTGTCCCATCATTAAAAGACCATTCATGAAGGTGTATAAGCGCAATAGAAATCTCAGAGACTCCCTGGTGAAAGCCGATCCAGTGGAAAAATATACTAAACCACCTGTTACATTACATCCTCGAATGGGTTGTTTTAGATGCAATAACTGCAACGTATGCAATTAATTGATTTTAGGCCCAGAATTCACCCATCCCTACACTGGTCGGCGCTATAAGATCCGCGGCACCTTTTCTTGCCTCACAGACTACTGTATCTATCTTCTGAAATGCCCTTGTGGCCTACTGTATATCTACTGTATGTGGGCAAGACCATTGGCGTCTTCAAGAAAAGATTTCAACAACACCGCAGCGATGTACGCATTAGTATCAGTAAACACCAGAAGGGAGAGACCCTGGACTATGAGAAACCAGTAGCCATACATTTTGTGAAACATAACCATCAGACATCCAAGCTCCGCGGTATGGTCATAGATCATATAGAGAGACCACGTCGGGGGGGGGGGGGGGGGGGGATCGCCATCAGCGCCTGTTACAACGTGAAACGTATTGGATACACAAATTGGATACAGTACAACCTAGAGGTCTTCGGATTTTCATGTTTTTTAACTCAACGTTGACAATTCTCCCCTTTTTTTCAGGACATTGTCCCTCTTTTGAAATTTATATTGTCCCTCTTTTGACAATTTTGACAATTTGAATAGTTCGCTTTTTTGCAGTCTATTGTACCACTTCACTGCGCTTTGTCTGCCTTCCTGCCCCGCCCTGTTCCTTCGTCCCTCTGGTCCTTTCTATGTTTCCCCATCTTGAGCCACATATCTTTCCTCCCCTCTGCCTTTTTTCCTCCTTGTTTTTTCTTTTTTTCTTCTTTTCCCCTTCTCTGTGGACATTGTCCCTCCTTGATATAGCCCCCCTCTTACAACACTACACGGCGCTTTTTCTCTTTCTGCTCTTTCTCTTACCCCCCTCTTATAACACTACACGGCGCTCTGGCTGTCCCTCTGGTCTTTCCTCTCTTATCTGGACTCTCTTCGTTCCTTCCCTTTTGTTCTTTCTCTTTCTGCTCTTTCTCTTCTTATAATTGCACTTGCTGCCTTTTTTCTTCCCCCTTTTCTCCCTTTTACCTTCCCTTTTTCTGTCCCCCCCTTTGAACACTCTCCTTGCTTGTCCCTCTTTTCTTCCTGCCTTGTGTTGTGTATAGCATTGTGTATAGCATTGTAACCTTATTAATCATGTAGTAATAATTTTGAATACAGTATGCTCGTGCCTAGGTACCCTGGAGCGTTGCTCCCACCGCCTCCAGAGGTGTGTGTACAAACGGGGAGCGCGACCAGAACACCGCTGCCATGGTCTCCATGGCAGCTGGTGTCTGAAGAGGCACTCGTCTGCCCCCGTTAACTGGGACGGCGTCAGCAGCCGCCGACCTATTGGAAGACGGCTGCGGACGCGTCACTGGATGCCGCCCGGTGACATACACCTCTCCCGTGGCAGCCAGGAATGACGCTGCCCGCAGCACGCGGGCGGCGACCGGCGGTGCTGGAGTCCCCTGACTCGGCGGCGGGCTCCAGTGGGAACAGGTGAGTACCATACTAAGGTTTTTTTGTTTTTTTGTTTTGTATTTGAATTGGCTTATTCTTCTTGCCACCCCTGACCCGCTGACGTCACTATGACGTCAGGCGGGAATGGTGTATCAGTTTCTTATAAATTGTGCGTGTGTATGACACGGGCTATTTGTCTGCCCTGAGGAAGGGGGCACATCATACCCCCGAAACGTTGGCATATGGACAACGGGATTGCTGTATGACTACATATGGACCTTTGAATCCTGGATTTGGAACACAGGGTGATTTGAACACAGTGTGATGTTGGATCATTGTATGCTTTGAATACAATATACTTTTGCTACATATGGTGTGCTGGCCTTTGTACATATTTTGGATTTAAAGTGGCGCCACTGCGGCCCTGGCACCCATCTTTACAGACTTTGTAAGTGTGCACAAGCTATTTGGATCTTTTTATTTGGAAAAGAGGGCAATTCACCCCATCAAGGGCGGCCGTCTGGGCCCCCTCGGAGCAGGGATACCCCTCCCCCTCCGTATCATAGTGTTAAACAAGAACCTGGGGTGCCCTTTCCGGGGTCTGGTGCAGACTCCTGCCCCAGGAGCGGCAGACAACGCTCGGGGCCCTCAGGCCGGGCTAAGTCCACAGCACCTTGCTCCTATCAGGAGGCATCATGCCTCGTTCTGGTGGATTCAGGAGGTAGGTTCCTCCGGATGAAGGACAGTATTTGCTGGGCGGTACTTCCCCGAGCTTGTCAGGGTGCTTCTGGTCCCTGTCTTTCTTCTGGTGTTGGTACAGGCCTTGCTTGGTCTGCTAGGTCTGGGGTCCTTGGCAGGATGCCATTAACAGACAGAGGCAGGGGCCTCTACACCAGTTTGTTCCACATTCCCCTTGAGGATGATGCGGCTTCGCCTATCCTAACCCTCCATGGGTTCGGCAATTTGTATCCACAGGCATTTCTGCATGGTGTCTCTGAGTCGGGCCTCCAGCGCCCTGTACACCGGTGGGCTTCTGGCCGTCCATGGAATTCTAAGATGCTTATGTTCCCATGTGTCTTCGGGACACCGAGGCTCTTACAGGTTGGTGTTGGTGGGTCAACACCGCTGATTGTGGCCTTGTTATTGGGCCCCTCTTCCGCTCCCCGTGTTCGCTAAATGCTCGGATGGGTGTTCAATCACCTCAATTCCTCTTTGTCCCCTTCTCCAGTATCTCTATTCCTAGGATTGCATTTGGATTCGGTTCTGGCTAGTACCTTCTTCCTTGGCAATAAGTGGACTTCTGGTGACACGGTCTCTGTCCCTCTTTGCTGTCACCTTACTTTCACCAGGCAGGATTGCAGCTGGTGGGGCCGTTGGTGGCTGCTCAGATTATGTCCCTTATACTCAGAGCCCTTGGGCTCTGCGGCACCCTATGTTATTAATTCTGGACAGGGTTCCAGCACCCCTGGAACTAGGTCTGTGATCATTCCCCCTAGTTACAGTGGTTCCTCTTGAGATGGTTAAATTCAAGGAATCTGTCAGGGGGCATCCCCTCCCTTCTTGCATCTTCCTGTTGATGGTCACTATAGGTACCAAGTTTTGCAGTTTGACGGGGGGGGGGGTTGTCTCTTCTGAAATTCCCAGTGGTTTCTAGGTGGGGCCCTTAGGGGGTCCATTTACCTACTGATTTTGTTGATCAATTGCACCTTCGGTGGCCTCTATCTTGCTGGACTACTCCCCTTCTGGACCTGTACATTTGGGGACTCTTGGTCTGTCTGAGGACAGTGGTCACTCAGTTGCTGGATGCGATATCCTGATGTCCCTCTGAGGTCCTACTAGTGTGGTCTGTTGGGCCCCGTCACTATCACATGGGCTCTGCCCTTGGTTTATTGTCCCAGAATATTCTGACCTTGGTCACGGGGCTTAGTAATTTTATGTCTAGACATTCTATTCTATATGTTTTATCTTCATTCACCCTGCTAGGCGGGGTTCTGCGCAAGATTGCTCTAAAGGGGGGGGGGGGGGGGGGGGCATGATACTGGTAGCCCCTGGGTGGCCCAGTGGGGTGTGGTTTGCAGAGGTTGTACGCTCTCAGGAGTGCTGTTCTGCCCATTCAGGCCCCTTCCTATGTCGCCACAATCTACTGGCTCTAGTCTGACGGCCTGACGGTTTATTCATTCACCCTGTTGGAGACAGGTTTGTCTTCTGGGTGCATTTGTTTACTGAAGGGCTCGGAGCTAGCTTCCTTCTCTTCTTCTTCTTCTGCCGTCTTGATAGGGTATGGTGTACCCGTATTGATTGGTGTGAGTCTAGGTCTCTCCTGTTCCCAGGGTTCTAGAGTTATTACAGCATGGGTTGGGGTTGGCTCCCCAACTCGGTACTCTGGAGGTTTCAGGTGCTGCCCTGTCCGCCTTCCTGTAGAAGTCTTGTTCGGCCTTTCCTTGTTAAAGCGGACCTTCACTCTGAATAAGAGTCTATCTTATATGTTTCCCACACCCTGTACATACAGATTGCTCACATTAAAAATCATCTTACCTGCATCTACTGCATGTTATGAGCCTTTACACATCCAAGATGGCGGCTTATGGAAGCCGTCATCTTATCAGGCAGCCTGCAAACAGGAAGTGCCTCCTGACTGTGCTGCTCTGCATTCTGGGACTGCTGACCGTTACCTGACCCCAGCTCTGCTCTGTCTGAGCAAAGCACAGCTATAACCTGCCCCCTGTACCTTATCCCACTCTCCTCTCCTCAGTAAGTGTGATGCTTCTGAGTCAAGATGGCGGTGCCCGTATCCTAAATTCCTGAACAGAGTTGCAGCCCAGTGGGGGAAAGAATAATAAGTTAGTGACTAAAAACGTAAAATATATAAATTTTAGATGCTGGGGAACCGTTTTTTAAGAGTTTGGGCTTTTCATTAAATCACACTGAAGGTCCGGTTTAAGCACTCTTCGGGGATTGCTCAGGTGCATCCCCCAAGTAATTCTATGGTCCCTGTTGGAATTAATTTGTATTCTGTTTGCCTTGCGGGGTGTTCCCTTGGACCTATTCCGGATGCTGTCTGAACTGTTTCTTCCCTCAAGTTTCCCTTTTGGGGACTGTTGCTTCAGTCAGACGTGTGTCTGAGAGGGCGGCTCTGTTTAGTTAGCCCTCGTTCTTTATATATACATATATATACACCATGATGTGGTGGTGTTCCGCCTTACGCCGGACCTGGTGCCTAAGGTGATGTCATATGCTCTTTTATTCAGGACCTTTGTCTGCCTCTGGGCCTTATTCTTAGTAATGCTGAAGTAAGGGGGTCTACATTCCCTCAATAGGTGTTGAAGGTTTTCCTGGATTGTCTCTTGTCCCTTAGGGGGACTGACGCCTCTTGGGGTTTGCGGGCATCTCCATCCGTCTGTGCCTTATCTCGTCTGCTTCCAGGGGTTTTATGTGCCCTTTGGACTAGTCTTACTTGGATGGATTGTCCTTTCTGGTCCTAAGAATAGGTTTCAATTCTTGCTGATCCTTCTTGGTGTAGTGGTCAGTATTCCCGCCTGTCATGCGGGAGACCAAGGTTCAAATTCCCCGATGGGGAGAGCTCTAAGTTTACCATGACTACTTTTTGCATTGGCATGGTCAGACTGTTACTCTGGCCTATTCCGTTAGGGGAAGAATTTTCTTCACTTTTTATTCTGTTTCTACTTGTGCTTGGGTACCCTTGGGCCTTTCAGCACCAGTTTTCTGTTGAACAAGCTTTGCTAGATTGCTGCTTGTGTTCAGTTCATCCTTTTCAAAGGTTTTTATAAGGTTGACGTTAGAGCCTTTGCTCATGTTGGTAGCAAGGTTTGCAGGTGACAGCACTTTTACTGTCTGCTGTGCCTTTTTTGATGGGGATCCCACCCTACTTTATGGACACTGATATTGGATATCCCATGTGTAAGTATTATATATGGAGCAGGACGTGCTGTATGATTAGAATAATACAATTCTGTGAAATACTCACCTGTAGAATTGGTATTATACGCATACAGCACGTCCTGCTCCACCCCACCCTGGTTTCACTTTGTTCTGGATCCCCTGTATGGTAATTGTTATCATTGTTATTATTACAGTTTTTGGGTGGTTGGTTTCTCCCGGCTTCTCCTTCTCACTGCTTTTCAATGCTGGGGATTTGTGGGAGGTCCCTCGGTATATGTAGGGCCGGGAGGAGCCTGTTTTTGCATGTCTACAGTGCACAGCGCCCTCTGGCGGAGGATTACCCATGTGTAAGTATTATATATTGAGCAGGACGTGCTGTATGCGTATAATACCAATTCTACAGGTGAGTATTTCACAGAATTGTATTTTCCCTGTCCCAGGATCCTCTGACCTTGGTCATGAGGCTTAGTAACAGGACATGGCAGGACATTCTATTCTGTATGTCTTATCTCCATTCCCCCTGCTAGGCGGGGTTCTGCGCAAGATTGCTCTGAAAGGGGGGACCAGTGATCCTGGTGGCCTAGTGGAGTGTGGATTCACAGACGTGGTACTGAGGGCAGTAGATCTGTACGTTCTGCCAGGAGTGCCGCTCTGCTCACTCAGGGCCCCTTTACGTCACCCCAATCTACAGACTCTGGCCTAGACGGCCTGACTGCTGAATCATCCATCTTGATGGAGACAGGCTTATCTGTCTCGGTGATTGAGACTATGGGAAGTCTAGGAGCAAGCTTCTTCTTCTTCGTCCATCTATTATAGGGTATGGCGTACCCATATTGATTGGTGTGAGTCCAGGTCTCTTCCCTGTCGGCGTTCTCTGTTCCCAGGGTTCTAGAGTTATTACAGCATGGGTTGGAGTTAGTTCTCCAACTCAGTACTCTGAAGGGTCAGGCTCTGCCCTGTCCGCCTTCCTGTAGAAGTCTTTTGCTCAGTTTTCCTTGGTTAAGACCTTCTTTCGGGGGTTGCTCATGTGCGTCCCCCACGTAATCCTATGGTCCCTGTTGGGATTTGAATTTGATTCTGTCTGCCTTGCGGTGTGTTCCCTTTGGATCTATTCAGGATGCTGTCTGGCTGTTTTTTACCCCCAAAGTTGTCCTTTTGGTGGCTGTTACTTCAGTCAGACGTGTGTCTGAGCGGGCGGCTCTGTCTATCTAGCCCTCGTTCTTTGAGATACACCAGGATAAGGTGGTGTTCCGCTTTAAGCCGGACCTTCTGCCTAAGGTGGTGTCTTATGTTCATTGATTCAAGATATTTTTCTTCCTTCTGTGCCTTATTCCTAGCAACGCTGAGGAAAGGGTTCTACATTCCTTCAACAGGTGTTGGAAGTGTTTCCTTGGTTGTCACTGTGCCCCTTAGGAGAACTGATGCCCCTTTGGGTCTACGGCCTTGGTCGCAAGGTTTGCAGGTGACAGTGCTTTAAACTGTCTGCTGTTGCCTTTTTTGTTGGGGATCCCACCCTACTTTTTGGACACTGCTATTGGATGTCCCAAGTGTAAGTATTATATATGGAGCAGGACGTACTGTATACTAAGAATAATACAATTCTGTGAAATACTCACCTGTAGAATTGGTATAAGTATACAGTACGTCCTGCTCCACCCCACCCTGGTATTTGCATTATTCTGGATCCCCTGTATGGTGATTGTTATCATTGTTATAGTTACCAGTTGGTGGTTAAATTCTCCCGGCTTCTTGTTCACTGCTTTTCAATGCTGGGGATTTGTGGGAGGTCCCTGGGTATTTGAGGGGCCGGGAGGAGCCTGTTTTGCATGTCTCTGCAGTGCAGCGCCATCTGGCGGAGAGTAACCCAAGTGTAAGTATTATACATGGAGCAGGACGTACTGTATACTTATAATACCAATTCTGAGTATTTCACAGAATTGTATTTTTTAGTTTCCATGGACACACTAAACATAGATTCATACATTTGTTGAAATATTTATTTATGCAATGGTTTTACTATAGAACAGAGACATTTATAAATATGTTCATTATATTATTTAGTTTTAAACAAAAAGAATATAAGAAAAGATACATAGTACAGTTATTAAACCAGACCAACGCTGTTACCAGCGTCACTTCCCAGAATGATCCCCCTCATTGGATGCCTATTGTTGTACTCCCTTTCTTCTTTACTTTTATGGATATCATTATTTCTTCTGCATTTCGCTCTCAACTTGCTAGGCTGTCAGCTTGTCTAACGTGCCCATATCTCACTGATGGCAGGGGTGATGTCTGCATGACAGGACATTGCTGCACAGGCATGGGATTTCCTTAAAGCGGAACAACACACAGTGATTGGCCACCCAACATACACGTGGGTAGCCAGCGCTGCCATTGTTCTGGCAGCCAATGGCGCTGGATTCCCACTGAGAGAGTGAGATTACGGTGAGGGGCTTATGTCCGGGGGCAGGGGGGGCTCCAGCATTCTGAATCCCCCCCCATCATATATCGGCGGGGACCAACACCCACATCGCACTTTAAGTATTGGGGCGCAAGCTAGGAAGAGAGCCTCCCAGGTGCTCCAAGATGGCAGTGGCTACAGCTGTTTTAGCGTGGAGGGCAATATAAGGTGGATACTTTGAATAAACATGTTTGTTTTGCTTCATGCCAATGTGGGAAGTGACTTTGGAGGAGTTTTTTTTTAACTTCCATATATGAGGGCGGGGATGTAGATGTCTTAATTCTAAAGTGGTACAAAACCCTTTTTACCTGATTGGGTGATCTCAAGAATGGCCTCTGAAGTGATCAGCCCACTGCCCACAACCCCTGTTTTACTGTAGTCTGGGGAGGGCTCCCAGCTCTGAGTGGCATGGTAATGGAGCGTGCCACAACTACAAGGAAACCAGAGATGCAGCTGTGGGCAATGACCACATTGAGGGATCTGTCGGTAGCGGTGAGTTAATCCGTGACCCCAGGGATTTCACTGAACTGGGCATTTGGATGTCCTGGGGCAGTCTAGTTAGACTGCAGGGATAGCCAAGTGAGGGTTTTAAACGGCTTTAAAGATCAGAAGAAGGGAATTTCCTTGCACATGTGTTTTCATACTCTGCTTTCCAAGATGCCGTTATTCGCTGCTTGGTTTCACCCTGTTGACTTCCATTGTGGCAAAGCTGGTTTCACCTGTCGGTTTACTGTGGTGTCATACTGTTTGGGTGGTGTTCACTCCCTTCCACCTTCTTCTTTTGCAGAGACATTTTGTGAGGTTAGCCCCATCTGAGGTGTGAATTTCCTTCCCATTGTGATTGTTGCAATGCTTGCTTCTTTGTGCACATTTGTGTCTGTGTGTGATGTGGGACTGGTGGTAGGAGTAGATCATCTGCAGCAGGGCTTTCCAGATGTTCTGTTTTAAAGCAAGCATATCCGACCGCATAAGAAAACCAAGAATGTGCTAGGTGCACGTTTATCTATTCTTAGTATACAGTACGTCCTGCTCCAGATAAGAATCATTACACTTGGGTATTACTCTGCCAGAGGGCGCTGGACTGCAGAAACCGCGAAATTGGCTCCTCCCGGCCCCTCAAATACCCGGGACCTCCCACAAATCCCCAGAATTTCTCTGCAGTCTGCACTGCGAAGGACAAGAATATGGCTCTCTCTTCTCGCAGGTGAGCAGGGCTATTAGCCTGCGGCCCTGTAGGACTATTTCTACCCGTTCCATTTTTAAATGTGCCTCCCAGCCTTGGCTGCGCTGGTCCGGGTGATGGTAGGCAGCACCGCTGTCAGGTGCTTAGGAGCGCTGCTCCACGGCAATCCCCCACCAAAGGGTAAGCGGTATAGGCATATGGTGAGCCTTTATGGGATGCCCCTCGCGCCCTATTGCCCCTTGCCCCTGTCTATCGGTGGGCCCTCTGTAAAGTGGCTGCTGCTCTCCCTTGTAGTTCTCGGGGGCGGGAGAACTACATGTCTCTAGGTATACCCGGCGCCATTTTTCTTTGGCCTCGGCTGCTGCGTGGCTGGCATCTACCTACCGCGGTTTGTGAGTGCCCTCGCGGGCAGCTTTATTTGCCCTATGTCATTATACATGTCACTTATGGGGTTCTCTTCGCTTATGTGGCTTATATAGGGGGCAGTCTCGGCCCTTTCGGGGCCAGGGCTCCTTTTCTTCCCCTACCGTGGAGCCAGACAGGGGAGGGGGGTCTCCCTTACCGGGGCCCGAGGAGATTTCTGGGTAGGGGCAGGGGACGTGGACGCCCTGGCACATTCTAGGGTTCCAAGCCTAAGTCTTCTCCCAAGCCCCCTCAGGCATGAAGGGGCGTGGGGGGACGGCTTCAGCATTTTGCTTACGTCTGGAGGCTTCATGTCTCAGACCGGTGGATTCAGGAGGTAGTGTCCTCCGGTTACAAGATAGCTCAGGAGGGGGTGCCAGCTATCCTGGTGGCTCCCAGGTGGCCAAGAAGAGTGTGGTTCGCAGACGTGGTGCAGCTGGCAGTAGATCAGTACGCTCTGCTCAGGGTGCCAGACCTGCTCAGTCAGGGTCATTTACGCCATCCCAATTTACAAACTCTGGCTTTGACGGCCTGGCTGCTGAAACCTCCATCTTGATGGAAAAGGGGCTGTCTGCCTCTGTTGTTGACACCATGATAAAGGCTAGAAAGAAGTCGTCTTCCTCCATTTTCTATAGGGTTTGGCGTGCCTACATTGACTGGTGTGAGGCTAGGTCTCTTCCCTGTCGTGTGTTCTCTATTCCTAGGATCCTGAAGTTCCTGCAGCATGGATTGGAGCTGGGGCTCCAACTCAGTACTCTGAAGGGTCATGTCTCTGCCCTGGCTGTTTTCTTCCAGAGGTCCTTTGCCCAGCATTCTCTGATCAGGACTTTTTTCCAGGGGGTTACTCATGTGTGTCCCCCACGTAAGCCTATGTTGCCTGTTTGGGATTTGAATTTGGTCTTGTCTGCCTTGCAGGGGGCTCCCTTTAAACCTGTGCAGGATGCTGCCCAGGTCTTTCTTACTCTCGAAGGTTGTCTTATTGGTGGCTATCACTTCTGTTAGGTGTGTTTCTGAGTTGGCGGCGCTTTCCATCCAGCCCCCCTACTTTGAGAGACACCAGGACAAGGTGGTGTTTCGCTTCAAGACAGATTTTCTGCCTAAGGTCGTGTCTGCCTTTCGTCTGAATCAGGACATTGGTCTTCCTTCTTTGTGCCCTAATCATAGTAATGCTAAGGAGAGGGTTTTGCATGCATGACGTGATCAGGTGCCTGAAGTACTATCTGGTGGCTACTGCACCTTTCAGAAAAACTGATGCTCTTTTTGTGGTCCCTTCTGGTCCTACGAAGGGTTTGGCTCCTGCCAAATCTACCATCAGCAAATGGATCCGTCAGGCTGTGATTCAGGCCTATTCTGCTAAGGGGAAGAATCCTCCCTTCCGCCTTACTGCTCATTCTACTCGTGCTATTGGTGCCTCTTGGGCTTTTCAGCACCAGGCTTCTGTTGAACAAGTTTGCAAGGCCGCTACTTGGTCTTCTGTTCATACTTTTTCAAAGTTTTACAAGGTTGATGTTAGGGCCTCAGCTGATGCTGCTTTTGGCCGCAAGGTTCTGCAGGCGGCAGTGGTCAGACCTGTCTGTTGTTACCTTTGGGGATCCCACCTTACTTTATGGACACTGCTATTGGATGTCCCAAGTGTAATGATTCTTATCTGGAGCAGGACGTACTGTATACTAAGAATAATACAATTCTGTAATTACTCACCTGTAGAATTGATGATATGAGTATACAGTACATCCTGTTCCACTCCACCCTTGGTTTGCATTATCCTTGGATCCCCTGTATGGTGATTGTTATCATTGCTATAGTTACTGGTTGGTTCTGTTATCTTTCTCTCGGCTTCTCGTTAACTGCTTTTCAATGATGGGGATTTGTGGGAGGTCCCGGGTATTTGAGGGGCCGGGAGGAGCCAATTTTCGTGGTCTCTGCAGTCCAGCACCCTCTGGCGGAGTAATACCCCAAGTGTAATGATTCTTATCTGAAGCAGGACGTATTGTATACTCATAATATCAATTCTAAAGGTGAGTAATCACAGAATTGTATTTTTTCCAAGTCATACTTCAGCTTGACAAGATGAGAGAATTATCTTCCACCCCCGACGAGGAAACACAAAACAAAACGGTGGTTAAAAGTACCACCCCTTCCTCCCATCCTCATTTTTTTGTATTTCTTCTCTGGGAAACCTTGGAGCAGAGTGTACCCTGTGTTAGACTTCGGCCAGTTTGTTATTTTAGTTTGTTTTCACACCCTCCAGAGTCTGGAGTTAGCCAGCTGTGCCGGACATTTAAATAACAGGAGTCCTGGAGTCTGCTGCATCTGGGGTTAGAGATTTTTTTTCAGGCACTAGTTGTGTCCTGTCTCTTTAATTCCTGCTCATCAATGGGAGCAGGCATGCTGTAGCGGTGGTGCATTTGGAAGTAATCACTGGATTAATTGCTTGCACGGTTTTCATTTCCTTTACAGGTGAGCGTCTTTTTTTTTTTTCTCCAAAATTTTGAATTTTGGGGGGCGTTTTTCGCATCACTTCCGGTTTCGGCAGAAAGCCGTAAACCGTAAGCCTGCTACAGTGTGTTGGTTTTCTCCTGTCGGACAGGGGCAGTGGCTGTGAAGCCGGCACCCCGGACTGAAACCCCAACAGAGCGGAGCACTGTGGCGGCACCCTCATGCAGCGGCGACTGGACCAGTGGAGAAGGCTGATGGTGGACAGAAGGCGGTAGGCCTTCCATTCCACCTTTTATTATATAAAGGGGTAGTTACATTTAATAAGTGTTTATTTTTTATTATGTTTTAGAATGAAACTGATGTTAAAACTTGGTCTGAAGACAAAAATTTGTTAAAGCAGCCAAAAAGTCCAAGCATTGTGATGTTTGTGGCAGTACGCTTCCGGACACTTGACAGATCAGTTTATGCTTGGGGTGTGAGAAGTCAAAGGAGGAGTCTGACTCCCTGTTCAAAGAGATTTTCAATATTAAACAGTTAGCTGCTATTGAAAATGCTCGGAAGGAGTGTGTTACTCAGGCACAGTAGTCCATTTTCCTTTACCTAGTACTGACTTCCAGGTGAAACGTCAGGAGTTGCCGTTAATAGATTTAGGTCCTGGGGAACTTTCTGCAAACCCCGTGCACATTGATCTGGTATCCGAACACAGGGAAAGAGGGGAAGAGCAGGGCTCCTTACATGATTGTATGGGGAACTTGCTGCAAACCCTGTGCACATTGATCTGGTATCCGAACACGCGGAAACAGGGGAAGAGCAGGGCTCCTTACATGATTCTATGGAGGAGGGAGCCTGGGAAAATGCAGAGCAGGGTTGTTCTCGCTCCTTCAGAAGATCTGGTAGTGCTGAAAAGGCTGGGGTGGGGAATAAACCTGGAAAAGTCCAGGCTGACACCCTCTCAGCAGTGCAGGTTCCTGGGGTTCTTAGTAGACCACACTCAGAAAAAGTAGTTTCTCCCAGAATAAAAAAGGGAGAGACTAAGGACAGAAATTCTCTGCCTGGCAGTAAATCCCAGAGTCTCCTTAAGGCTTATTATGAAGGCTCTAGGGTTAATGACTTTAGTCATGCCGGCAGTTCTGTGGGCACAGTTGCATTCAAGGCCCCTTCAAAGGTTCCTACTAGAGAATTGGGACACGAGAATGGAATCTCTAGATCAGATGGTTCAGTTAAATCCAGAAATCCTAAGGGAACTGCTTTGGTGGACAGATCCAGTAAACTTGGAAAAAGAAAGACAGGTGATAGTAACTACAGATGCGAGCAGCTGGGGCTCACTTGGGAACACTGCAGGTGCAGGGGAGGTGGCCCGAAAGAATAGCAACAAGATCGTCAAACTTCAGGGAGCTTCTGGCAGTAAAGCTTGCACTGATTCACTTTCATTCAAGAATTCTGGGAAAGGAGGTGCAAGTGAGATCAGTCAATGCAACAGCAGTAGCCTATCTAAAACATCAAGGGGGAACCAGGTCCCGAAATTTAATGAGGTTAGCACAAGAAATTTTACTACCACTGCAGGATCAAATACAGTCATTGACTGCAGTTCATCTGAGAGGCACCCTGAACACGCTGGCAGACACTCTAAGTCGCAGGGGAATTCAGCAGACGGAGTGGTGCTTAAATCAGGAATTATTTCAGCTGATTACAGGGACTTAGGGTCAACCTCAGATCTGTTTGCCAGCAAGAAGAATGCAAAGTGCATGAAATTCTTCTCTCTAGTCCGTGAGGAAGGTGCCGTAGCAATAGATGCTCTGGCACAAAAATACGTCATAAGTTAACTAAGAGATTGATCTACGGAAAGGTATGGAAACTTTTTTTCTTCGTTTTGTGAAATTAACAATTTGAAGAAGAAAGAAATACCTACAGTGTTAGAGTTTTTGCTTTAAGGTTTTGACAAGGGACTGGCTGTAAGTACCCTAAAAACTCATGCTTCCGCCTTATCAGTTTTATTCTAAGTATGTCACACACCCCGCTTCAAGATATTCATAACGTGTGGGTATATACTGACCTGAAGAGGGCGATCTGCAGAGATGATTGGAGGAAAGAAAGCCCCTCCCAGTCCATAAATACCTGGGACCTCCCAGCGTGGCTCGAGCGGTGAGCGGCTGCGCATGTATTGCGGGCCGCTACCGGCTGTTCTTTATTATGCGCCCGGTGCTGCGGGTCTCTGCGGCACCGGCGCGCGCATTTACACAATGGAGGGGAGCTTTCCCTCATGATTTAGCTGTGGGGGCGGGACCAGACTCGCGGCGCGTCGCCGCGACCCGCCCCCTCTAGTCACTGGCACTGCTGAGGAACTTGTTCCTCATGCCCGTTTGCGAGGGGGGGCGGAGCCTTTCAGCGCGCAGTCCGCGCTGACCACGCCCCCCTACTTGGTCTCCCGCTCTGCTCTGAGTTAACTCAGGCAGAGGACGCAGCGCTTCTGACACCTGCTGGTTCCGTGAGTGGCCCTGAGGGCCCTTTTTTATTTACACACTTGATTATACTTATACATATATATACAATATATATAAGGATTTGAGATTCATACTATCTTTCTGTGTCTTTTAGGCTGAATCTTCAGGGGTTTTTAGGGTCGGGGGCGGGGGCGCGGCGCCGACGTCATGCGGCGTCTGCGGCGGGCCCAGCGTTCTTGCTTCCTTCAAATGCAGGAAGTCGCGTGGGCGCACGGCCGCACTTTGTCTTCCGTGCTGGCTGCTGGCTGCAGTCTTGTTCCGGCTGCTGCCTTCGCTGACCAGGTAAGCGGCCCCTCCCGTTGGGGCCGTTAAATGGGGAATGCTTTCCTTGCAGTAATATAGTGGGGAGTCACTTTGTATTAAGGGGGCGTGATTTAAGGGCACTTTGGTGCCATGCTTATATGTTTGTTTATACACATGTGAGGATCTGATGGTTTTTCTTTTCCTTGCAGATCCTGGGATCCCTGCTTATGGTGGCCCTCCGGCTCTATGTGCCTGGCTAATTATTGGGATAGCTTTGTGATGTATATATACATAGACTATATATAAATAAATAAATAAATATATATATATATATATATATATATATATATATATATATATATATATATATATTTTATTAAAGGGGACCTTAACTTAAAAAAAAAAAATATATATATTAAAAAAAAAAAAAAAAATCCTCCCTTCCGGGACATTGCTAATAAAGGGGCATCCCGGGTTGGCTTTTGCCTTAAAAGTCCCAGTATTGCGAATACCATAAAATCACCATATGGAGGCTTCCGTAATTTCCGGAAACGGTTCTGCTGAGCCGTTTGGGGGGTGCGTAGGTTGTGGGGTTCCACTCCCAGCTGATGATGTCTTTATTTGCATCCCTTGTGCAAAACAGACTATTGCGCGCCAGTCCGTTGCTTCGGCTGCGGGGCCATCGCATCCTTCATCATCTCCTACCTCTCCCTCCCTATTCCGGACCCCGCATGACACTGTCAAAAGTGGGGATTCGCATTCCGAGGCGGCAGCACAGCCCAGCCCCCGGAAAGTAATGCCCGTTAAAGCAGCGTTGAAGGCTGCTGCAAAACGAAGGCACCTGACTCCGGTACCTTCGGCTCCACAGGACCAGTTTTGTGAACCTGTGGAATGGTCCGATGGATCCCCGGACGAGGATGAATTCCCGTCGGAGTCAGATGAGCCGACAGGTCAGCTTGTGGCTGATGAGATTGGCGATTGGTCAGAGGGGGTTGTTTTTGACACCCCCTCTATTCTGGCTCAAATGTTTAAAATTTTGAGTTTAGATACTCCTGAGGCGGCCGCCCCGCCGAAGGGTCAGTTGTTTAATTAGCCTCAGCCGCGTTTGGTTTTTCCCAGACAACACCACTTTGAGAGGGTGGTTCTTAAGGAATGGGAACATCCCACGCGGTTATCTGGAATTCCTTCCAGTTGGGAAAAGCGTTATCCTTTCCCGCCAGAATTGGTGAAGCTTTGGTCTGTCCCTCCGGACGTCGATACCCCTGTACTAGGGCTCTCCAGCTCGGCTATGGTACAATCTGCTGAGACCACTGTCCCCAAAGATGGGGAAGATCGTCGGATTGACCAATACGCTCAACATGGTTTTATCTATTCCGTGTCAGCGTTGTGCCCGGTATGTGCTTCAGCCCTCCTTCTATTGGCAATTAAGTCCTTAATTCAGGGGCTATATGAGGATCTTAATCCCGCTTGCAAACAGTTCACTGCGCTTAAGCAGTGTGAATCTTTTGTGGCTTATGTCCTGGCTGCTCAGGACGATGCGCTGACTATGAGTAGCAAGGCAGCAGCTATGCTGGTGGCTATTCGCAGGTCAGTATGGCTGCGTCAGTGGTCAGCGGACACGGCTTCCAAAAAGGTGCTCACAGCTCTCCCCTTTTTGGGGTTGCGTCTGTTCGGGGAGAAAATTGATTCAGTCGCAAAGGGTGGTAAGATGCCACAACGCAAAAGGCCTCGTGGTCCCTTCAGGGGGGCAAGTTCCGGTAGGCCTTCCTTTCGAGGATTCAGAGCGGGCAAGGGTGCGTCCTTTTCCGCTACCAGTGGTGCAGGTTGGACTCGGGGGAGGGGCCGTGGCCGGCCCACTCAGTCCTGGGGCACCAAGCCCAAACCTGCTGATAAGCTCACTCAGCAATGAGGGGCTGCCCTCACCCGTGCGGGTGGGGGGACTATTGCGACACTTCTACCGTTGGAACCAAGTGGTTCCAGGCAGATGGATCCAGGAGGTAGTGTCGCCCGGTTACGACCTGGAATTCGAGTCTCACCCTCCTTCACGGTCCATTCATGGGTCGGTTCATCCCGGCCTGAACTCTCATCAAGACGGAGTGTGTCTTTCTTTTGCCCAAATTCACACAAGAACGCTTCAGCTATTTCTGTTAGCGTGTTAGGACCAGCAACCTCAGTCGTTGGATCAGTCCTTCCATTTGTCCTCCCGTGTACGGCAGTCCCTCCTGTGGTGCTTGGTCTCGACCAATCTTGTGTAGGGCAGGCCTTTCCTGACCCCCCTTTGGAAAATTGTCACCACGGACGCCAGTCGGTCGGGATGGGGCAGATTCTGGAAGGAGCTGCGGTTTCAGGGGCAGTGGAGGCCCCACTTACCCATCAATATTCTGAATCTGAGAACCATTCGTCAGGTGCTTGCTCTCCTGACTCAGTACGTTCTGGGCCTTCTGGTCCAGATGTGTTCAGACAATCGATCAGCAGTTGCTTACGTCGGTCTTCAGGGAAGGACGCGCAGTCTGAGTACTCTCAGAGAAGTGTCCCTGATCCGGACATGGGCAGTGTTCCATGTTCCCTGTCTCTCGGCGGTTTACATTCCAGAGGTGATGAAACAGGTAGCGGGCCGGTTGAGCAAGGGCTCTCCCCGTCTGGAAGAATAGGCTCTCCATCCTCGGGTGGTTCGCTTATTGTGTCTCCAATGGGAGACCCCGGAGGTGGACCTGTTGGCCCCTCATCACTATCACAGGTTCCCGAACTTCGTGTCGCTCTCCCAGGATCCTCTGGCTCTGGCAGTGGACGCCATGTCCCTGATCTGGGGAGTTCTAGGATTTCTATACCTGTTTCCTCCGTTGGCTCTGGAAAAGGTGTACGCCGTTCTCGTGGCCCCAAGGTGGCCAAGACCAGTGAGGTTCGCAGACATCGTTCGGCTGGCAGTGGACCAGTGGACCAGTTCGTTCTGCCTCTTCGGCCCGATCCGCTCACTCAGGGTCAATTGTGTTACCCCAATTTACCAGCGCTGGGTTTGATGGCCTGGCTGCTGAAACCTCCATCCTGAAGGAGGAGGGTCTTTCTGATTCAGTCATTAAGACTCTGATCAGTGCCCGGAAGAGGTCTTCTTCCATCACCTACTATAGGACTTGGAAAGCCTATATCGCTTGGTGTGAGATAAGATCTTTTCCTTCTAGGGTCTTTTCGGTCTCCAGGATTCTGGAGTTTTTACAATCAGGGCTGGACTCTGGTCTCCAGCTAAGTATCCGGGTCAAGCATACAGCACAACATGCACGGACGTGTATTGCTGGGCGGGCTCCCTTAGATCTGCCCTGGATGGTTACCGGGCAGACCAGCGGATTACATCTTAGCTGAGAGAGCGGACCCCAAGCCTGTATTTCTGCTTCCCTTATCATTGAGGAATAGAGAACCTCGCAACATAGGGCAGACGCCATTCCTTCATAATTGGCAAACGGAGCACTAACTAACTTGGGATATCTAAACCTGTCCATCCAGCATCAATTTTGGGATTGTGCACCTGGACATGAGGCTTTTGGCAATAATCTAACGGGCCTGGATGGGCTGATCAAGTGCCCTTAAGTGCGGTTTGGTACTGAAGAAGCCCCCTAGTGGGGGTGAATCTAGTTTACCACTTATTACATGATATTACTCACCGCTCTGATTTGGGCAACTGAATCATTGAACAAGTTTAATTGTCTGTAATGTGCAATATGTTCAATTGTATTAGTAATAACCAGCGCATTGGCAAGTAAGACAGTTGACAACTGTGTAAAAAAAAAAAAAAAAAAATGTTTTGTAGTACAATGATGATTACATTTGTATTGTGGTTGACATTGTGGAATTCAATGGGGAATTGAATTGGTAGCATGGCAAGCACCAAGGATATTCTTCTATAACAAACTTTTGTGTTTGTATTTTAACTTAATATTGTAACTAAAATAAATTAATGTACTTGATTCTTATAAAAGTGTAATAGTCAATTTTACTTCAGGCGTGGTCGCACATTGAGTTCCCACAAACACTGGGTCGGTTCATACCCAGAAATACCTCTGGTATACTCCAGCTAAGTACGTTGAAAGGGCAGGTCTCTGCCTTATCTATCTTTTTTCAGAAGCGTGTTGCGCTTAAACCTTTAGTTAAAACTTTTTTCCAGGGGGTTACGCATGTGCGGCCTCCCAGGAAACCATTACTCCCTGTTTGGGATTTGAATTTGTTTTTTTCTGCTCTTCAGGCTCCTCCTTTTGAGCCTTTGCAAGATATTGCTTTGTCTACCCTGACTCAGAAGATTGTCTTCTTGGTAGCTATCACTTCTGTCCGACGTGTCTCAGAGTTGGCGGCCTTAACTATCCAGGCGCCTTACTTTGAGAGGCATCAGGATAAAGTGGTCTTTCGGTTCAAGCCAGACTTTCTTCCTAAGGTTGTTTCTGCTTTTCATTTGAACCAAGATATTATTCTTCCCTCCTTGTGTCCTAATCCTAAGAATGACAAAGAGAGGGCTTTGCATTGTTTGGATGTAGTACGCTGTGTTAAGTACTACTTGATTATCACGTCTCCTTTTCGTAGGACGGATTCCTTTTTTGTTGTGCCCCATGGGCCTAAGAAGGGTTTGGCACCAGCCAAATCTGCCATTAGCAAGTGGATACGTCAGACCGTTACTGCGGCCTATTCGGCTAAGGGAAGAGTTCCCCCTTTTCGTATCACTGCTCATTCCACTCGCGCTGTTGGGGTGTCTTGGGCATTTCAGCACCAAGCTTCTGTTGAACAGGTTTGTAAGGCCGTCACTTGGTCTTCTGTTCACACTTTTTCTAAGTTTTACAAAGTTGATGTGCGGGCCTCAGCGGATGCTGTTTTGGGCCGCAAAGTTCTGCAGACTGCAGTCATTTAAGTTATGCTTCACCTGGCCTTGAGATGCCCTTCCCTTGTGGACACTGCTTTTGGATGTCCCAATAATGGATGAATATTTAAGAAGTGAAGCGGGGTGTGTGGCACACCAAGAATAATACCATTTTGTGAGTACTCACCTGAAAAATGGATATTGTTGGTGTGCCACACACCCCGCTTCACCCCCACCCTTTTCGGTATTACCGAAGCATTTATATGGTGAAGCCCTTTTTTATTTATATCAAAATTGATTTTTGAGGTTACCGGTGGAATACTGGTACCTTGTCTTTCTGCTTTTTAAATATACTGGTGATTGAAGGGAGGTACCAGTTATATATAGGCCGGAAGGGGGCTCGTTACAAGACTTCCTTTCTGCACTACGTCACCTGGCGGTGGATTAACCCAATAATGGATGAATATTTAAGAAGTGAAGCGGGGTGTGTGGCACACCAACAATATCCATTTTTCAGGTGAGTACTCACAAAATGGTATTATTACACGGCAGTCAGGACCCCAGGCTTCTGGGTCAGCGCCGCCGGCCTCATCCTCTCCCCCTCCCTTTTCGACCTGTGCCCCGTGTGATGTTGTCACGGGGGGGCAGTCGCAATCTGATGTATGTGCCAGATTGGCCAGTATTGAAAAGTTTATTTCTTCTGCGGTTGCCAAGAAAGCACCGGCTAAGAGGAAGCATTTATTCTTGGTGTGCCACACACCCCGCTTCACTTCTAAATATTCATCAATTAATGGGTTAATCCACCGCCAGGTGACGTAGTGCAGAGAGGAAGTCTTGTAACGAGCCCCCTTCCAGCCTATATATACCTGGTACCTCCCTTCAATCACCAGTATTTTTCTCTCTGCTTGCTGACAAGTCAGAAGATGGAAGTCTCCTGCTTACAGGTAGGCCGGGGTATTCTTACCCCGCCACCCCCCTTTTGGTCTATTTCTGCCCGGTTTGAGTGTGTATACCTTTATGGTGGAATGGACGCCTCCCAGCCTAGGCTGCTCACCGGGCAAATGGTAGATGGCACTTTAAGTGCCTAGGAGCTTATCTCCTACCGCTCGACCTCATGCGTGGGGCAATGCGGCTATCCGGCATGGTGATCCGGAAATGGGATGCCCTTGTCCCGAGGGTCCCCGTAGCCCCTTACTCTCCCGTTACGGTCCCTTCTCCCTTCACTATGGGGGGGGGGGTTTGAGGGTGTGCTTTAAGTATGTGTGTAAGTGTGTTTCACTTGTATCACTTTATTTCAACATGCGTGTGTGTTCATGTTATGCATTCAGTGTTATTCAGCATGTGTATACATTTGGTTTAGGTCTGCTTGAATGGCAGACTGCGCTGGGTAGGTGGCTGGCCGCTTTTCTTAGCAGATTATTGCTTTAGTGGCCCCCTACCCCCTCCCCCCTTCCCCCGCTGGCTTTTTATGTACTCTTTTAGGCTGCGCTATGCGGTCTTTATTATTATCCTCCCCCCTCCGCGGCCTGGGCGCACGTGTAGTGGCCCATCTGGAGTAATCTCCAGCTGAAAGGCTGTACTGATTGGCGTAGGGGGTCCTGGTGACGCGGCATCGGGGGCGCGGCGCCGACGTCATGCGGCGTTTTGCGGCGGGCCCAGCGTTTACTTCCCTTCAAAAGGAGGAGGTCGCGTGGGCGCGCGGCCGCACTTAGTTGTCTGTGCTGTGGCTGCAGTCCTGCTCTCCGGCTGCTGCTTTCGCTGGGCCAGGTAAGCGGCCCCACCCGTTGGGGCCGTTAAGTGGGGAGTGCATATCTTTTTGTAGTTTGATATGGTGGGGAGTCACATTTTATTAAGGGGGCATGATTTTGCTCATATTTAAAGGCACTTTGGTGCCATGCCTATATGATTCTTATATACATGTGAGGATCTGATTGGGGTTTCTTCTTCCTTACAGATCCTGGGATCCCTGCTTATGGTGGCCCTCCGGCTCTATGTTGCCTGGCTATTTATTGGGATATCTATTAATGCATATATATATATATATCTATATATATATATATATAGATATATATATATATATATAGATATATATATAGATATATATAGTTTATTAAAGGGGACCTTAACTTAACTTAAAAAAAAAAAAAAAAAATTCCTCCCTTCCGGGACATTACTAATAAAGGGGCATCCCGGGTTGGCTTATGCCTTAAAAGTCCCAAGTATTGCGAATACCATAAATCACCATATGGAGGCTTCCGTAATTTCCGGAAACGGTTCTGCTGAGCCGTTCGGGGGGTGCGTAGGTTGTGGGGTTCCACTCCCAGCTGATTATGTCTTTATTTGCATCTTTTGTGCAAAGCAGACTATTGCGCGCCAGTCCGTTGCTTCGGCTGCGGGCCCATCGCATCCTTCATCATCTCCTACCTCTCCCTCCCTGTTCCGGACCCCGCATGACACTGTCAAAAGTGGGGATTCGCATTCCGAAGCGGCGGCACAGCCCAGCCCCCGGAAAGTAGTGCTCGTTAAAGCAGCGTTAAAGGCCGCTGCAAAACGGAGGCACCTGACTCCGGTACCTTCGGCTCCACAGGACGAGCTATGTGAACCTGTGGAATGGTCCGATGGATCCCCGGACGAGGATGAATTCCCGTCGGAGTCAGATGAGCCTGCAGGTCAGCTTGAGGCTGATGTGATTGGCGATTGGTCAGAGGGGGTTGTTTTTGACACCCCCTCCATTCTGGCTCAAATGTTTAAAATTTTGAGTTTAGATCCACCTGAGGCGGCCGCCCTGCCAAAGGGTCAGTTGTTTAAGGAGCCTCAGCCGCGTTTGGTTTTTCCCAGACAACACCACTTTGAGAGGGTGGTTCTTATGGAATGGGAACATCCCACGCGGTTATCTGGAATTCCTTCCAGTTGGGAAAAGAGTTATCCTTTTCCGCCAGAATTGGTGAAGCTTTGGTCTGTCCCTCCTGACGTCGATACCCCTGTACTAGGGCTCTCCAGCACGGCTATGGTACAGTCTGCTGAGACCACTGTCCCTAAGGATGGGGAAGATCGTCGGATTGACCAATACGCTCGCCATGGTTTTATTTATTCCGGGTCAGCGTTGCGCCCGGTATGTGCTTCAGCCCTTCTTCTATTGGCAATTAAGTCCTTAATTCAGGGGCTATATGAGGATCTTAATCCCGCTTGCAAACAGTTCACTGCGCTTAAGCAGTGTGAATCTTTTGTGTCTTATGTCCTGGCCGCTCAGGACGATGCGCTGGCTATGAGTAGCAAGGCAGCGGCTATGCTGGTGGCTATTCGCAGGTCAGTATGGCTGCGTCAGTGGTCAGCTGACGCGGCTTCTAAAAGGGTGCTTACAGCTCTCCCCTTTTTGGGGTTGCGTTTGTTCGGGGAGAAAATTGATTCAGTCGCAAAGGGTGGTAAGATGCCACAACGCAAGAGGCCTCGTGTCCCCTTTGGGGGGGCAGGTTCCGGTAGGCCCTCCTTTCGAGGATTCAGAGCGGGCAGGGGTGCTTCCTTTCCCGCTACCAGTGGCGCAGGTTGGACTCGGGGGAGGGGCCGTGGCCGGCCCACTCAGTCCTGGGGCACCAAGCCCAAACCTGCTGATAAGCTCACTCAGCAATGAGGGGCTGCCCTCACCCGTGCGGGTGGGGGGACTATTGCGACACTTCTCCCAGGTTTGGAACCAAGTGGTTCCAGGCAGATGGATCCAGGAGGTAGTGTCGGCCAGTTACGACCTGGAATTCGAGTCTCACCCTCCTTCACGGCTCGTTTGGTCTCGGGTGCCCATCGTTCCTTTGGCTACGCAGGGGCTCCTGGCGTCGGTAAGGGATCTGTTAGAGATAACGGTCATCCGGCCGGGGCCGCGCTTAGAGATGGGCCTCGTTTTCTACTCCAATCTATTCTTGGTGTGCCACACACCCCGCTTCACTTCTTAAATATTCATCCATTATTGGGTTAATCCACCGCAGGTGACGTAGTGCAGAGAGGAAGTCTTGTAACGAGCCCCCTTCCGGCCTATATATACCTGGTACCTCCCTTCAATCACCAGTATTTTTTCTCTCTGCTTGCTGACAAGTCAGAAGATGGAAGTCTCCTGCTTACAGGTAGGCCGGGGTATTCTTACCCCGCCACCCCCCTTTTTATGGTGGAATGGAAGCCTCCCAGCCTTGGCTGCTCACCGGGCAAATGGTAGATGGCACTTTAAGTGCCTAGGAGCTTATCTCCTACTGCTCGACCTCATGCATGGGGCAATGCGGCTATCCGGCATGGTGATCCGGAAATGGGATGCCCCTGTCCCGAGGGTCCCCGTAGCCCTTTACTCTCCCGTTACGGTCCCTTCTCCCTTCACTATTGGGGGGGGGGGGGGGTGTGAGGGTGTGCTTTTAGTATGTGTGTTTCACTTGTATCACTGCATTTTAACATGTATGTGTGTTCATGATTATGCATTCACTGTATTCAGCATGTGTATATTTTTGGGTCTGCTTTAAGGGCAGGCTGCGCTGGGTAGGGGCTGGCCACTTCTCTTGCAGACTGTTGCTTTGTGGCCCCCTACCCCCTCCCCCGTCTCCCCTCCCCTCTCCCCCGCCTGGCATTTTATGTTTTCATTTGAACAGCACCATGCGGTCTTTACCCTCCCCCCTCCGGCGCCTGGGCGCACGTGCAGTGGCCCAGCTGAGAGTGATTTCCAGCTGATCGGCGTAGGGGGGGGGCGGGTCCGACGTCATGCGGCGTCTGCGGCGGGCCCAGCGTTCTTGCTTCCTTCAAATGCAGGAAGTCGCGTGGCCGCACGGCCGCACTTTGTCTTCCGTGCTGGCTGCAGTCTTGTTCCGGCTGCTGCCTTCGCTGACCGGGTAAGCGGCCCCTCCCGTTGGGGCCGTTAAATGGGGAATGCTTTCCTTGCAGTAATATAGTGGGGAGTCGCTTTGTATTAAGGGGGCGTGATTTAAGGGCACTTTGGTGCCATGCTTATATGTTTGTTTATACACATGTGAGGATCTGATGGTTTTTCTTCTCCTTGCAGATCCTGGGATCCCTGCTTATGGTGGCCCTCCGGCTCTATGTGCCTGGCTAATTATTGGGATAGCTTTGTGATGTATATATACATAGACTATATATAAATATATATATATATATATATATATATATATATAGTTTATTAAAGGGGACCTTAACTTAAGAAAATATATATATATATATTTAAAAAAAAAATAAATAAAATCCTCCCTTGCGGGACATTACTAATAAAGGGGCATCCCGGGTTGGCTTATGCCTTAAAAGTCCCAGTATTGCGAATACCATAAATCACCATATGGAGGCTTCCGTAATTTCCGGAAACGGTTCTGCTGAGCCGTTTGGGTGTGCGTAGGTTGTGGGGTTCCACTCCCAGCTGATGATGTCTTTATTTGCATCCCTTGTGCAAAACAGACTATTGCGCGCCAGTCCGTTGCTTCGGCTGCGGGGCCATCGCATCCTTCATCATCTCCTACCTCTCCCTCCCTATTCCGGACCCCGCATGACACTGTCAAAAGTGGGGATTCGCATTCCGAGGCGGCAGCACAGCCCAGCCCCCGGAAAGTAATGCCCGTTAAAGCAGCGTTGAAGGCTGCTGCAAAACGAAGGCACCTGACTCCGGTACCTTCGGCTCCACAGGACCAGTTTTGTGAACCTGTGGAATGGTCCGATGGATCCCCGGACGAGGATGAATTCCCGTCGGAGTCAGATGAGCCGACAGGTCAGCTTGTGGCTGATGAGATTGGCGATTGGTCAGAGGGGGTTGTTTTTTGACACCCCCCTCTATTCTGGCTCAAATGTTTAAAATTTTGAGTTTAGATACGCCTGAGGCGGCCGCCCCGCCGAAGGGTCAGTTGTTTAAGGAGCCTCAGCCGCGTTTGGTTTTTCCCAGACAACACCACTTTGAGAGGGTGGTTCTTAAGGAATGGGAACATCCCACGCGGTTATCTGGAATTCCTTCCAGTTGGGAAAAGCGTTATCCTTTCCCGCCAGAATTGGTGAAGCTTTGGTCTGTCCCTCCGGACGTCGATACCCCTGTACTAGGGCTCTCCAGCTCGGCTATGGTACAATCTGCTGAGACCACTGTCCCCAAAGATGGGGAATATCGTCGGTTTGACCAATATGCTCGACATGGTTTTATCTATTCCGGGTCAGCGTTGTGCCCGGTATGTGCTTCAGCCCTTCTTCTATTGGCAATTAAGTCCTTAGTTCAGGGGCTATATGAGGATCTTAATCCCGCTTGCAAACAGTTCACTGCGCTTAAGCAGTGTGAATCTTTTGTGGCTTATGTCCTGGCTGCTCAGGACGATGCGCTGACTATGAGTAGCAAGGCAGCAGCTATGCTGGTGGCTATTCGCAGGTCAGTATGGCTGCGTCAGTGGTCAGCGGACACGGCTTCCAAAAAGGTGCTCACAGCTCTCCCCTTTTTGGGGTTGCGTCTGTTCGGGAAGAAAATTGATTCAGTCGCAAAGGGTGGTAAGATGCCACAACGCAAAAGGCCTCGTGGTCCCTTCAGGGGGGCAAGTTCCGGTAGGCCTTCCTTTCGAGGATTCAGAGCGGGCAAGGGTGCGTCCTTTCCCGCTACCAGTGGCGCAGGTTGGACTCGGGGGAGGGACCGTGGCCGGCCCACTCAGTCCTGGGGCACCAAGCCCAAACCTGCTGATAAGCTCACTCAGCAATGAGGGGCTGCCCTCACCCGTGCGGGTGGGGGGACTATTGCGACACTTCTACCGTTGGAACCAAGTGGTTCCAGGCAGATGGATCCAGGAGGTAGTGTCGCCCGGTTACGACCTGGAATTCGAGTCTCACCCTCCTTCACGGTCCATTCATGGGCCGGTTCATCCCGGCCTGTGTCTTTCTTTTGCCCAAATTCACACGAGAACGCTTCAGCTATTTCTGTTAGCGTGTTAGGACCAGCAACCTCAGTCGTTGGATCAGTCCTTCCAGTTGTCCTCCCGTGTACGGCAGTCCCTCTTGTGGTGCTTGGTCTCGACCAATCTTGTGTAGGGCAGGCCTTTCCTGACCCCCCTTTGGAAAATTGTCACCACGGACGCCAGTCGGTCGGGATGGGGCAGATTCTGGAAGGAGCTGCGGTTTCAGGGGCAGTGGAGGCCCCACTTACCCATCAATATTCTGAATCTGAGAACCATTCGTCAGGTGCTTGCTCTCCTGACTCAGTACGTTCTGGGCCTTCTGGTCCAGATGTGTTCAGACAATCGATCAGCAGTTGCTTACGTCGGTCTTCAGGGAAGGACGCGCAGTCTGAGTACTCTCAGAGAAGTGTCCCTGATCCGGACATGGGCAGTGTTCCATGTTCCCTGTCTCTCGGCGGTTTACATTCCAGAGGTGATGAAACAGGTAGCGGGCCGGTTGAGCAAGGGCTCTCCCCGTCTGGAAGAATAGGCTCTCCATCCTCGGGTGGTTCGCTTATTGTGTCTCCAATGGGAGACCCCGGAGGTGGACCTGTTGGCCCCTCATCACTATCACAGGTTCCCGAACTTCGTGTCGCTCTCCCAGGATCCTCTGGCTCTGGCAGTGGACGCCATGTCCCTGATCTGGGGAGTTCTAGGATTTCTATACCTGTTTCCTCCGATGCCCATGCTGGGCAGGGTTCTTCAGAAGTTGGCTCTGGAAAAGGTGTACGCTGTTCTCGTGCCCCAAGGTGGCCAAGACGAGTGAGGTTCGCAGACATCGTTCGGCTGGCAGTGGACCAGTTCGTTTTGCCTCTTCGGCCCGATCCGCTCACTCAGGGTCAATTGTGTTACCCCAATTTACCAGCGCTGGGTTTGATGGCCTGGCTGCTGAAGCCTCCATTCTGAAGGAGGAGGGTCTTTCTGATTCAGTCATTAAGACTCTGATCAGTGCCCGGAAGAGGTCTTCTTCCAACACCTACTATAGGACTTGGAAAGCCTATATCGCTTGGTGTGAGATAAGGTCTTTTCCTTGTAGGGTCTTTTCGGTCTCCAGGATTCTGAAGTTTTTACAATCAGGGCTGGACTCTGGTCTCCAGCTAAGTATCCGGGTCAAGCATACAGCACAACATGCACGGACGTGTATTGCTGGGCGGGCTCCCTTAGATCTGCCCTGGATGGTTACCGGGCAGACCAGCGGATTACATCTTAGCTGAGAGAGCGGACCCCAAGCCTGTATTTCGGTTTCCCTTATCATTGAGGAATAGAGAACCTCGCAACATAGGGCAGATGCCATTCCTTCATAATTGGCGAACGGAGCACTAACTAACTTGGGATATCTAAACCTGTCCATCCAGCATCAATTTTGGGATTGTGCACCTGGACATGAGGCTTTTGGCAATAATCTAACGGGCCTGGATGGGCTGATCAAGTGCCCTTAAGTGCGGTTTGGTACTGAAGAAGCCCCCTAGTGGGGGTGAAACTAGTTTACCGCTTATTACATGATATTACTCACCGCTATGATTTGGGCAACTGAATCATTGAACAAGTTTAATTGTCTGTATTGTGCAATATGTTCAATTGTATTAGTAATAACCAGCGCATTGGCAAGTAAGACAGTTGACAACTGTGTAAAAAAAAAAAAAAATTTTTGTAGTACAATGATGATTACATTTGTATTGTGGTTGACATTGTGGAATTCAATGGGGAATTGAATTGGTGGCATGGCAAGCACCAAGGATATTCTTCTATAAACAAACTTTTGTGTTTGTATTTTAACTTGATATTTTAACTAAAATCAATTAATGTACTTGATTCTTATAAAAGTGTAATAGTCAATTTTACTTCAGGCGTGGTCACACATTGAGTTCCCACAAACACTGGGTCGGTTCATACCCAGAAATACCTCTGGTATACTCCAGCTAAGTACGTTGAAAGGGCAGGTCTCTGCCTTATCTATCTTTTTTCAGAAGCGTGTTGCGCTTAAACCTTTAGTTAAAACTTTTTTCCAGGGGGTTACGCATGTGCGGCCTCCCAGGAAACCATTACTCCCTGTTTGGGATTTGAATTTGGTTCTTTCTGCTCTTCAGGCTCCTCCTTTTGAGCCTTTGCGAGATATTGCTTTGTCTACCCTGACTCAGAAGATTGTCTTCTTGGTAGCTATCACTTCTGTCCGGCGTGTCTCAGAGTTGGCGGCCTTAACTATCCAGGCGCCTTACTTTGAGAGGCATCAGGATAAAGTGGTCTTTCGGTTCAAGCCAGACTTTCTTCCTAAGGTTGTTTCTGCTTTTCATTTGAACCAAGATATTATTCTTCCCTCCTTGTGTCCTAATCCTAAGAATGACAAAGAGAGGGTTTTGCATTGTTTGGATGTAGTACGCTGTGTTAAGTACTACTTGATTATCACGTAGGACGGATTCCTTTTTTGTTGTGCCCCATAGGCCTAAAAAGGGTTTGGCACCAACCAAATCGGCCATTAGCAAGTGGATACATCAGGCCGTTACTGCGGCCTATTCGGCTAAGGGAAGAGTTCCCCCTTTTCGTATCACTGCTCATACCACTCGCGCTGTTGGGGCGTCTTGGGCATTTCAGACCAAGCTTCTGTTGAACAGGTTTGTAAGGCCGCCACTTGGTCTTCTGTTCACACTTTTTCTAAGTTTTACAAAGTTGATGTGCGGGCCTCAGCGGATGCTGTTTTTGGCCGCAAAGTTCTGCAGACTGCAGTCGTTTAAGTTATGCTTCACCTGGCCTTGAGATGCCCTTCCCTTGTGGACACTGCTTTTGGATGTCCCAATAATGGATGAATATTTAAGAAGTGAAGCGGGGTGTGTGGCACACCAAGAATAATACCATTTTGTGAGTACTCACCTGAAAAATGGATATTGTTGGTGTGCCACACACCCCGCTTCACCCCCACCCTTTTCGGTATTACCGAAGCATTTATATGGTGAAGCCCTTTTTTATTTATATCAAAATTGATTTTTGAGGTTACCAGTGGAATACTGGTACCTTGTCTTTCTGCTTTTTAAATATACTGGTGATTGAAGGGAGGTACCAGGTATATATAGGCCGGAAGGGGGCTCGTTACAAGACTTCCTCTCTGCACTACATCACCTGCGGTGGATTAACCCAATAATGGATGAATATTTAAGAAGTGAAGCGGGGTGTGTGGCACACCAACAATATCCATTTTTCAGGTGAGTACTCACAAAATGGTATTATCGCCGGCTAATCATTTTGAATATGATGATGATGCGGATGGCCTGGATTGGTCAGATTATTCCCCTCTTGAAGAAGGGGAGTTATGCAAGGATTCAGATATTTCTGATGATCAGCAAATTGTTGGCGCTGATTCCGATCGGAGGTCAGGGATTTCCTTGGACACTCCTAATGTTCTGACTCAGATGTTTGAGGTTCTGGCTATCTCGCCTCCGGCGGAGGTTGCTCAACAGCAAGGTGAGTTTTATGACGAATCCAGGCCGCGCTTGGAATTTCCTAATCAAAAGCATTTTGATAATATTATTTCTAAGGAATGGGATCGGCCTGCCCGGCTCCCAGGCATTCCTCAGAGTTGGGATAAAAGATATCCCTTCCCAGTGGATACGGTTAAGCGCTGGGCGTCCCCCCCCCCCCCCCCCCGAGGTGGACGCCCCAATTTTAGGGTTATCCAACTCAGCCGTGTTGAATAGCCCTGATTGTTCCTCTCTTAAAGATGGTGAGGATAGACGCATTGACCAGATGGCTTGTCATGGTTTTGCCAGTATTGGGGCAGCCATACGGCCTGTTTGTGCCTCATCGCTGTTGGCGGTGGCTACCAGAAAGGTGGTCAGGAATTTATCCTCCTCCGGTTTGAATCCGGACAGTGATGAATTTCGTGATCTAAAACAATGCGAGGTATTTTTGTCCTTCATAGTAGCCGCTTTGGATGATTCTTTGATGATGAGTAGTAGAGCCTCTGCTCTAATGGTTACTATCAGGCGTTCAATTTGGTTACGCCAGTGGGCGGCTGATTTTGGGTCAAAGAAGTCACTTACGGCTCTTCCCTTTGTTGGGTTACGGCTCTTTGGAGACAAATTGGACGCTGTGGCCAAGGGCGGAAGGCTACCTCAACGCAAGAAGCAACGACGCCCCTTTCGAGGAGCGATTTCCTTCACCCCTTCATTTCGGGGATCTAGAGCGGGAAGAGGTTTCGCTTTCCCTTCTACAAGAGGAGATTCCTGGAATAGGGGCAGAGGACGTGCCCGTTCAGGATACAATTGGGGCTCAAAACCCAAACCCGCGGCCAAGCCCGCTCAACAATGAGAGGGGGCGCCCTCACCCGTGCGGGTGGGGGGACGGCTGCAACACTTCTCCCAGGTCTGGAATCAGGAGGTTTCGGACAAATGGATCCGGGAAGTGGTGTCTTCCGGCTACAAGCTGGAGTTCGAGTCCCATCCATCCGACTAGGGATGAGACTGGTGGGTTTGATGGTGGCCTCCTTCGAGGCAGTCCCCTTTGCTCAGTTTCACACAAGGACACTACAGCTCCATCTGTTGTTGGTCTGGAACAGGTCTCCTCAGTCGCTGGATCAATCCTTTCAAATGTCCCCCCGGGTCCGCCGCTCGCTTCGGTGGTGGCTGAACTCAACCAACCTGCTGAGGGGCAGATCCTTTCGGACTCCTCAGTGGGAGATAGTCACCACGGATGCCAGCCTCTCAGGATGGGGGGGCTTTTGGAAGGATCTGCAAGTTCAGGGTTTGTGGGGTCCCCTGGAAGCTCACGAGCATATCAGTGTTCTGGAAATAAGGGCCATCAGGTTGGTTCTTTGTCATTTGACTCATCAACTGCGAGGCTTGGCGGTCCAGGTCAGGTCGGACAATCGGACGGCGGTGGCCTACATCAATCACCAGGGAGGGACCCGCAGCATGAATGCTCTCAAGGAAGTGTCTCTGATTCTGGACTGGGCGGAGAGCCATGTCCCGTGCATCTCGGCAGTTTACATCCCGGGAGTGGAGAACATAGAGGCGGACTCTCTGAGCAGAATGTCAGTCCGCAAGGGGGAATGGTCTCTCAATCCCAAGGTCTTTCACTCAATTTGTCACAGATGGGGGTCACCGGCGGTGGATCTATTTGCCTCCCGTCACAATCACAAACTTCCGGCATTTGTGTCTCTGGCGAGGGACCCTCTGGCTCTCGCAATGGATGCCATGTCTCTGAACTGGAGGGATCTGGGTTTTCTGTACCTGTTCCCTCCGTTTCCCATGGTGGCCAGAGTAGTGCGCAAGCTTGTTCTGGAGAGAGCAACAGCAATCCTGGTGGCTCCAAGGTGGCCAAGGCAGGACTGGCTCGCAGACGTGGTAAGGTTGGCAGAAGATCAGTTCGTTCTGCCCCTGCTGCCAGATCTACTTACACAGGGTCTTCTTCGTTACCCCAATTTACCAACGCTGGCTTTGACGGCGTGGCTGCTGAAACCTCCATCTTGAAGGAGGAAGGTCTTTCGGATGCTGTGATTCGGACTCTTATTAGTGCTAGGAAAAGGTCCTCATCGTCTGTGTATTATAGGACTTGGAGGTCTTATATTGACTGGTGTGAATCTAGGTCTTTCCCTTGTAGGGAATTCTCTATTTCTAGAATTTTGGAGTTTTTGCAACATGGTCTGGACCTGGGGCTCCAGCTCAGTACTCCGAAGGGACAGGTGTCTGCCCTGGCGGTGTTTTTCCAAAAGTCTTTTGCGCTTCATCCTTTGGTTAAGACTTTTTTCCAGGGGGTTACACATGTGCGGCCTCCTAGGAAGCCTATGATTCCAGTTTGGGATTTGAATTTGGTTCTTTCTGCTCTTTCTGAGCCTTTGCATGATATTCCTTTGTTCCCTTACACAGAAGGTAGCCTTTTTGGTAGCTATCACTTCTGTTACACCTGTTTCTGAATTGGCGGCTCTATCTATTCATGCTCCGTATTTTGAAAGACATCAGGACAAAGTGGTTTTCCGTTTCTAGACGGATTTCCTTCCTAAGGTGGTTTCGTCCTTTCATTTAAATCAGGATATTGTTCTGCCCTCTCTGTGTCCTAATCCCAGCAATGACAAGGAGAGGGCCCTGCATTCTTTGGACGTGGTTCGTGTTGTGAAGTACTATTTGGTGGTAACTTCTGCCTTTCGCAAGACTGATGCATTTTTCGTGGTGCCATTTGGGCCCAAGAAGGGTCTAGCACCCACAAAGTCTACCATCAGCAGGTGGATTCGTCAGGCCATTGTCGGGGCCTATTCTGCTTTCGTGTTACAGCTCATTCTACTCGTGCGGTTGGGGCTTCCTGGGCTTTTCAGCACCAGGCCTCGGTTGAGCAAGTTTGCAAGGCTGCTACCTGGTCTTCGGTTCACACTTTTTCAAAGTTTTACAAGGTTGATGTTCGGGCCTCAGCGGATGCTGTTTTTGGCCGCAGAGTTCTGCAGGCTGCAGTAGTTTAAGTTGTGCTTTATGCCTTGTTTTGGATCCCCACCCTTTATGGACACTGCTATTGGATGTCCCACACGTTATGAATATCTTGAAGCGGGGTGTGTGACATACTTAGAATAATACCATTTTGTGAATACTCACCTTGTAAAATGGGTATTATAAGTATGTCACACACCCCGCTTCAACCCGCCCTTTTGTATTCTGGATCCTTCATTTTGTGAACTTTGCGTTGTTATGACTTATATTTGGCTCTTCCTGGTCCCTTACCTTACTGCTTTCTTTATACTGGGTAATGAGTGGGAGGTCCCAGGTATTTATGGACTGGGAGGGGCTTTCTTTCCTCCAATCATCTCTGCAGATTGCCCTCTTCAGGTCAGTATATACCCACACGTTATGAATATCTTGAAGCGGGGTGTGTGACATACTTATAATACCCATTTTACAAGGTGAGTATTCACAAAATGGTATTTTTGTTAATCATTTTTTCAAATATGTTATGCGTAAGGGACTTGTCGATTGTCTTAAAAGGGTTAATGGAGCCTCCTTTTGAGCCATTGAAGTAGGTTTCAGAAAAATGGTTATCATTGAAATGTTATTTTTTGTTCACTCACTCTTCTTGCAGAAGTAATAGCTAACGCCAAGCATTTTCAGTTAAAGAGCCATACTGTGTGATACTTCCAGACAGGGTCATACTTTTTTATACATTTTTATTTATGCTTTTCATGTTACACAATAATATCATTACATTAAAATTACAATACAATTACAACTACAATTGTATAGAAACAAATTAAAATAAACATACACACACATTCACAACACATTCGCTCTCAGTGTAGACAGGGTCATACATAGACCCAATCCTTTGTTTTTGCCTAAAGTAGTCACTTCAGATAACAGGTCACTGCCAAACGCAGCAGAAGAGAACCTCTCGCTGTTTGATGTAAGAAGAGCCTTGGTTATTTATTTGGAAAGAACCAGAGACTTGCGCTCAGCAGAGCAGTTACTAGTCACCTTTAGTGTGAAGTGTAAGGACTCGGCAGCTTCTAAGTTTACCATAGCAAGATGGATTAAGCAGACTATTGCAGCGACTTTTAGGGGAGTTTCTGCGCATTCCACAAAGGCAATTATGGCGTCATGGGCAGAAAGGTCAGGTGCTTCAATTGAGGAGATCTGTAAAGCAGCAATGTGGTCATCACTCCACACCTTCCTTAACCCTTTAAACGCCAGCCGCGTAAATTTTACGTGGCTGCCTCTCCAACCGTTAAACGCCAGCCACGTAAAATTTATGTGCCTGACTTTCCCCATTAATAAAATAAAAAGTATTAAAAAATATCACTTACCTGACCCCTTGTTTGGTCCGGCCGGGTCTCCTCTTCAGCCAGCGGGGCTCCGATCGCCGATCGGGGCTTCTCCGGCTGCAGGGGAGGGCCCGGAATAGGGTGCCCCCCCCCCCTTTCAGCAGCCGCCGGGATTGCCTGTTAAAAAAAAAAAAAAAAATAAAAAATGACAGTTACTCACCTCCGCTCCCGCCGACTCCCGCCGCCTCTCCTCTTCATGGGGGGGGGGCTCCGATTACCCCCCCCCGGGTCTTCTGTCTTCTGGAGGGGGGCATAACAGCCCTCCCTCCGTCGCATCTTCCGATGGCGGCCGCCATCTTGGATTTTAGCCCCGCCCCTTCGGGGGCGGGGCTAATGACGTCACCGCCGGGTGTCATCGGGGCACCCGGCAGTTCTCCTCTCGCCTGCCTCCCCCCTTCTCTGCCCAGCTGTCACCTGCATCAGATCGCCGCGGGACATTGCTTCTGAAGATCGGAGGTGAGTAAAGGTAAAATGTTTTTTTTTTTTTAATAAACATATTTGAAAACAGGTGTGTTTGTTTTTATTTATACTTTTAACCCCTTGTGAACTGGTAAGGGGTCCATGACCCCTATACCAGTTCACAAGGCCTGGGGGGTGGCAAGTCACCTGCACTAGCGGGTGGCTTGCCATTAACCCCTGGCACCCCCATTACCTGCCTCCCCAAAGGCCAGGGGGGGGCAGAAGAGCCCGGGCCCACATAGGCTATGTGGGCTCGTAGGCTGCAGGGTGGGGGGGGCACAAAAGCTGGCCCCCCCACTCTGTGCCTACAAGCCCCCATAGCTGGTCCCGGGCTGGTTACTGTGGGTAAGGGGGACCCCACGTCAATTTTTTTTTTTTATTTTTAAGGGTTTTTAACCCTTAAAAATAAAAAAAAATGGGGTCCGCCCCCCCTGGGAGGGGGGACCCTATGTCATTTTTTTTTTTTGATTAACCCTTTGTGTTCTGTCATCCAGCAGCTATAAAAGGCTTCTAGCAAGTGAGCAGAAGCCAGTGATCGCCGAGGGACACAGTGCTCCAGGATGGATGGGAGGTGAGTACAGTGTAAAAAAAAATAAAAATTAATAACATTTTTTTTTCTCTGCTTGTGTCTGTGTAATTATTTACATTTAACCCCTTGTGAACTGGTAAGGGGTCCATGACCCCTATACCAGTTCACAAGGCTGGGGGGATGGCAAGCCACCTGCGCTAGCGGGTGGCTTGCCATTAACCCCTGGCACCCCCATTACCTGCCTCCCCAAAGGCCAGGGGGGGGCAGAAGAGCCCGGGCCCACATAGGCTATGTGGGCTCGTAGGCTGCAGGGTGGGGGGGGCACAAAAGCTGGCCCCCCCACTCTGTGCCTACAAGCCCCCATAGCTGGTCCCGGGCTGGTTACTGTGGGTAAGGGGGACCCCACGTCAATTTTTTTTTTGATTTTTAAGGGTTTTTAACCCTTAAAAATAAAAAAAAATGGGGTCCGCCCCCCCTGGGAGGGGGGACCCTATGTCATTTTTTTTTTTTGATTAACCCTTTGTGTTCTGTCATCCAGCAGCTATAAAAGGCTTCTAGCAAGTGAGCAGAAGCCAGTGATCGCCGAGGGACACAGTGCTCCAGGATGGATGGGAGGTGAGTACAGTGTAAAAAAAAATAAAAATTAATAAAAATTTTTTTTCTCTGCTTGTGTCTGTGTAATTATTTACATTTAACCCCTTGTGAACTGGTAAGGGGTCCATGACCCCTATACCAGTTCACAAGGCTGGGGGGATGGCAAGCCACCTGCGCTAGCGGGTGGCTTGCCATTAACCCCTGGCACCCCCATTACCTGCCTCCCCAAAGGCCAGGGGGGGGCAGAAGAGCCCGGGCCCACATAGGCTATGTGGGCTCGTAGGCTGCAGGGTGGGGGGGCCACAAAAGCTGGCCGCCCCACTCTGTGCCTACAAGCCCCCATAGCTGGTCCCGGGCTGGTTACTTTGGGTAAGGGGGACCCCACGTCAATTTTTTTTTTGATTTTTAAGGGTTTTTAACCCTTAAAAATCAAAAAAAAAATGGGGTCTCCCTCCCCTGGGAGGGGGGACCCTATGTCATTTTTTTCTCGATTTAACCCTTTGTAGTGTGGATGGTATTTGTATTTTTTTTGTGAATGTTATAAAATACTTGTTTCAGTTAGAGGGGTCTCCTGGGCAGGAACAGGGGGCTACCGATAAATATGTGGTACTGTTCTAATCGGTAGAAATGGGGCTTTCACATGCAATATGATTTTCCTTAATAAAATACATTTTTTATTTAAAATAAAGGAGTCAATTTTCTAAAAAAATTTATTTATTTATTTATTTTTTTTACTTTACAATATTGTAAAAAAAAAAAATTTACAAACAAGGCATTTCATGTTAAAGCCTAAACTCTGCCACAAAAAGAAAATATGCCATTTTCTTGGAAATTCCTGCAAAAATCACAGTTAAACATCACGCAAAATGGTGAAAAATATCCTGTCAGGAGAGGGTGACAAAATCTCAAGTAGACTGGCAGTCAAAAGGTTACAGGTACCTATGCATGTTGGGTATTGTTCTGCTCGGGGGACCTTGCGCTTTCAGATTTAGCTTGTTTTTTCTTATTTGCATATTGATATTTTAGAAAAATGTGTTTTTTATTCTGCTTTTTTATACATTTTTTGTGAAATCCTGTGCAACCTATGAATTCTTCGAGATATTACTTCCAGAAAGATGAGCCCACTACAACAAGCTGGGTACGCTTAGAAAGCTTAACATGTGTACTTTCAGGGAATATATGGTTTATGGGGGATATTCCAAATGTAAAGGGTTGGTTTTGTAGAAAAAGCACAAGGTGCGCACTTTGTCTGCAGAGCTGAATATCTGAAGTAAAATTACCGTTATGCGCATGCTTTACTTTGGTGTGTTTGGCAACTCTTTCCTTGACAGAACCTATGCATGTTGGGTATCATTCTGTTTGGGGGATGTTGCTTTTTCAGATTTTCTGTTTTTTTCTGGTTTGCAAAATAGTGCAAAATGGTCTGGCAACAAAGGGTGACAAAATCTCAAGGTAGGCTGGCGGTTAAAGGGTTAAACACTATAGACTTGATTTACTATCTGCAAAGCATCAGGCCTTCGGTAGAAGTGTATTGCTTGCAGCATCACACCTGTAAGATATAATTACTTGCCTAATCCTCTCATCGTGTCAAGCTGAAGTCTGACTTGTAAAAACCGGCATTAGACTTACCGGTAATGCTCTTTTCAGGAAGACTTCAGCTTGACTGTTCATTACCTGCCCATATTCCAAGGGTTGGTGTATGATTACTGTTCTATAACTGAGGATGGTCGGAAGGAATGGGGCTTTTAACCTCTGTTTCTGTTTTGTGTTTCCTCATAGAGGGTGGAACATAATTCTCTTGTGTCAAGCTGAAGTCTTACTGAAAAGAGCATTACCGGTTTAATGCCGGTTATTCTTTTTTTTACAAGTGAATTGGGGTGTCTCTGTCTTACAGATCGGTGAAGGCTTCTGATTTGGGCTTTGAAATTTACCCTTAGCAGGGGCAGACACCTCCAAAATTGTCCTGCATGTTTCACATTGACGCTACTTCAGATCAGTTACCATCAAAACTATTTATATTTTAGTTTGTCTGCTTCCCTTATCTGTTACACTGTAAGCTTGCAAGGGCAAAACCCTCACTCCTGGTGTATTTCAGTAAGACCATGTAATTGTTTTCACATCTGAGTGTTATAAGTCAGATGTGACAGAAATGCATAAAGTTATTGGTTTACCCTGTTTGTAATTTTACATTGTATAGCACCATGAAAGATGATGCCAAACATTTGGTGTGGAAAGTAAAGGGCCTTTCATGCCTCCCTGTCATGTGGCGTTAGCAGTGGTACTTGTTCCTAAGCTGAAACGTTTCTGGGTGTGGCACCAGGCATGTTATTTGTTATTCTTTGTTTTATCCTTCTTTATCATTTTCTTTGGAAATATGTTTTAGTGAAGTGACTTGTTATGGCTGTTATTTCTACTATTGCTGTGCAACACTTGTAGGTTCATGTAGTAGTTTCATTCATATAACATGTTTTTTGTGATCTAAATTAGTAAAATAAAGATAACAAAAATACAAATGCAGTATTATTGCAATTTGTTTGCAGACTGTCGAGCTGGAGAGTGAGCGACGCACTGATGGTCAAAAAATAAAAATTGCAGTGCAAATGACCAAGATCCTGGAGCCCAGTTCAGATTTGTGCATCCCCTTCTACAACGTGGTAATCAGAAAGTAAGACTTTTTTTTAATAAAGGTCCTCATTTCTAATAGATTTATCCTTGTGGACTTAAACATAGAAACTGTCATAGCCATTTTAAGGATTACAGTCTGCTATATAGCCCTCAAAAAATATCCGAAAACGGGTAATTTTAATCAGCCCTGATTTTTGGGGCCCTACTCTTCCATATGAGCGCTGTTGACCAACAAGGTTATGCTCTGCATCTGCAAATCCAGTTTCTTTTTCTTCAGCTAGACCATGCATTATCCACAGTAGCCCCCAAGGTGTAGGTTTTTTCACTATATCCAGTCCAGGTCGTTGGACTGGACCCAGGACAATTGGGTATTCCACCGCTAGGTGGCGCTCGACTGCAAGATCCAAAGCTGTCGCTCCACCTGGCCCCCTATAAAAACAGGTGTCTCACTATGATTCCCCAGTGTTCATCTTGCAGTCTGCTGCTGAAGATCATTTGGATACTCTCTCCTGGATACTGCAGATGAGCGGGGCTTCCTAGCCTGTCGGCCGCTGCGCCCTTATTCCCACTGTTCCCGTGGACCCACTACTGCCTCCCAGCCTTGGCTGATCAGGATGGTGGGGTGAATTCTGGGGTCAGGCGTTGACAGAGCTAGGTGATGGGCCGCAGATCCTGCCTAAAGGGTAGCCGGCCATAGGCTGATGGTGAGCCTATGGGGGGGTGGGTCGACCACTCATGCCCATGGGTTTCATGCCCTCCCTGCCCCACAAGCTTTATTATGTGTGGTGCTTTGTACTTTCTTTCGCTGCGCTTACATCTTGTGACTCTGCTGAGTCCTTTACTTTGCTGGATTTGCTCTGTGTTTTTACTTTTGGCTATATACCTCCCTCGCTCCCTCGGCTTCTACTCCTCTCTCCCCTCCATCTTGGTGCCGCGCTGTGAGGGGGGGGGTGGCGGCGCGGCTCGGAGGAGGTGTTGGTTTTATCTTGTGAGGCTGCGACCTCTGTTGTGATGGTGTGCGCGCTTGCCGCCCGGATTCTGTGGGGGCCCCTCCGTGGGCTGCCCTGCGTCTCCTGGGGTCTCTCCCATTCTGCTGGCTATGACAGCGGCATCTTGGGGGCGGGCGCTCGTTTCGCGCCGTCGGCGGGGGGCGGGGGCCACACGATGACGCTATTCTAAGTATGTCACACACCCCACTTCAATCATTAAATATTACACTTGGGTTATATACTCACCGCTAGGTGGCAGTGTTGCAGAGAATCTCCAAAAAAGCAACAGGCCCCTCCCGGTCTATACATACCTGGTACCTCCCAACAATTCCCCAGTGTTATTCTCTGCAAGGTGGCGACACCCCGGCCCCCCCCCCCATGGTCTATTTCTGTCCGGCTCTGTTTATTCCATTTCCCTCATATAACTGGCAGCCTCCCAGCTTAGGCTGTAGGCCGGACGAGGGTAGCTGGCACTCTTGGTGCCTAGGAGATTAGCTCCTCCGTTCGACCTCATATTATGGGGCATAACGGTATTCCGGAGTGGTGATCCGGACGTGGGATGTCCCCATTTACCTAGCAGTTAGATAGCCTTTTACATGAGGTGGTCTGGGCATGGGACAGTGGTCTACTCTCTTGCACCGGTTGTCATGAGTGACTGTGTGTGTTTGCGGCTGAACTGGATGGTCTATGTGGGGCTCCTGCGTTTTTTGTTTTATGGCGCTTTTCCGGCGGGCGTTTGGTGTGTGTGTCAGGATTCGTCAGGCGATCCGGCCCGCTGTGGGGTTCTTGTACTTGGGTGCATGATGGCGCCGTTTTGCGCGGGATTCCTCTCAGGAGCCGAGGGGCGGGGTCACGCGGCGCGCCTGGTTGTGAAGCGCCGAGTTCGGCGCTTGCTGCTCTGCATTATTGTCAGCGGGTGTTTGTGTATGTTTTATGGCGTGTACACTATTGGGGACCGGCCGGTAGCTCCGCCGGTCCTGTTAGGCGGGGATGTGAGCACTGTTCTCGCAGGGCCAGACGCTCGGCGATGCTGGAGAGGGGCGGGACCGCGTTGTGTGCGGTCCGCGTGGTGGTTGGTCGTGTTAGGGAGGGGTGGGGCTAATACGGCTCCCGCGCTTCCAGGGGCACGCCTTCCTCCTTCCTCTCCTGAGCGGCGCTGTGTTCTGGCCGCCATCTCGCTGCGGTGTGTCGGTCGCGCTGAGGCAGTGCTCTCCTTCAGGTAGGCTCGTTTGTTTCCCTTGTCAGGACGGGGGTAGCCTACGGAGATTGTCTAGTTAGATATGCTTCTCTTTCTCCCCCGCTTGATTATCCCCCTTCCCCCCCCCCCCCCCCTCGCTCCCACCTTTTGGAGGTGATGGCAGGACCTATTAACCATCTTCTTAGATTTGTGGTTAAAGGTGGGGGGAGACGCTTTCAGTGGGTATAAATTGTATGATTATTGTATTTACATGTGTATTGTTGTGCCCGGAATGATTGTTGTCCCTGTTTTTGTGTCTTTCAGATCCTGGAACCCCATCTTACAGGGCTCTCCCGGTCTTATATACCTGGTTAGTTTGGGAAATTTGGGATATTTGTCTGTTTAAATCCCATGGTCAGGGTGGTATAGAATTATAGCTAGATAGGTAATTAAAGGGGCATCCCGGGTCGCTTACTGCGTAAATCCCTGGGTTCTGCGAATACCATAAATTTCACCATATGGAGGCTGCCAAAGATACCGGAAACGGTCCTTCGGGACAATCCAGGCTGTGTGGGGGTTGTGGGACTCCGCTCCCGGGGGATGATGTCATTATATGTATTCCATGTGCGCAGCAGAACATTGAGCGCCAGTCCGGCACCCCGGTGCCTGGTACTTCATGGGCCGCGCCATCTCCCTCTCCTCCTCGCCTGTTCCGGACCCCGTGTGACGTTGTCATGGGTGGGGATTCGCAATCTGAGGTGTGCTCCCGCTTGGCCAACCTCGAGAAAATGTTTTCCGCTATGTCCGCTCAGAAGGCTCCGGCTAAGCGTAAACACCTATCTCCGCCTCCGCCGGACTCTGACGAGGAGGTTGTTGAGGATCTAGATTGGTCAGATCGTCCCCTTGAAGAGGGTGAGCTTGTGGAGGATTTGGATGATTCAGAGGGCCAGCAGCTGCTGGGTGCTGAAGGGGACCCAGCAGCTGCTGGATACGTCTTCCATTTTGGCCCAAATGTTTGAGGTTTTGGATTTGGACCCTCCCGAGGCTGCTCCTCGGCCTAAGGGCCAGCTTTTTGGGGGTCGTTCCTTTCGGGGGGCGGCCCCCTTCAATCCGTCCTTTCGGGGAGCCAGAGCCGGCAGGGGTGCGGGCTTCTCGGCCTCCAGGGGCGCAGGTTGGAATAGGGGTAGAGGCCGTGGCCGTCCCGTTCACGCCTGGGGCGCCAAGTCCAAGTCAGCTGCCAAGCCTGCTCAGCAATGAGGGGGCGCCCTCACCCGTACGGGTGGGGGGACGGTTGCGACTCTTCTCCCGGGTTTGGGACCAGGAGGTCTCGGACAGGTGGATCTGGGAGGTGGTGTCGGCCGGTTACAAGCTGGAGTTTGAGTCCCGCCCTCCTTCAAGGTTTTTCAGGTCTCGGGTACCTTCAGTTCCGTTGGCCGCGCAGGGGCTCCTGGGGGCGGTAACGAATCTTCTGGAATTGGCAGTCATCTGCCCGGTCCCTCATTCGGAGGTGGGAAGCGGGTATTATTCCAATCTCTTCACTGTACCCAAAAAGGATGGGTCGTTCCGTCCCATTCTGGATTTGAAGTTTCTCAACCGGTTTATTCGTCCCCGGAAGTTCTGCATGGAAACCCTGCGGTCTGCGATCGGTTCGCTTCGGCAGGGGGACTTTATGACGTCCATAGACATCAAGGATGCTTACCTTCACATTCCGATTTTTCCGGCTCATCAGAGTGTTTCTCCCTCAGGCCAAGGTTCTTTTGATTCAGGAATTGGCTCAGCTTCTTCTTTCCAATCCTCGCCCGTCCATTCGGTTAGGGATGAGACTGGTGGGGCTGATGGTTGCCTCGTTCGAGGCAGTTCCCTTCGCGCAGTTTCACACGAGGACGCTTCAGCTTCATCTTTTGGCGTCTTGGGACCGGCGACCGCGGTCGTTGGATCGGTCCTTCCGGATGTCCCCTCGGGTTCGGCAGTCCCTTCTGTGTTGGTTGGTCTCGGACAATCTTCTGAAGGGCAGGTCGTTTCTGACCCCGCTTTGGGAAACTGTCACCACGGATGCCAGTTTGTCAGGATGGGGAGGTTTCTGGAAGGATCTTCAGTTTCAGGGGCAGTGGGACCCTCAGGAAGCTCACTTGCCCATCAATGTTCTAGAGTTGCGAGCCATCAGGTTGGTTCTGTCTCACTTGACGCATCATTTACAGGGCCTGCCGGTTCAGGTTCGATCGGACAATCAGACGGCGGTTGCTTACATCAATCACCAAGGAGGGACTTGCAGTCTGGGTGCCCACAGAGAGGTGTCTCTGATTCTTGTTTGGGCAGAGATTCATGTCCCTTGCATCTCGGCAGTTTACATTTCAGGAGTGGAGAACACAGAGGCGGACTTTCTGAGCCGGTGTTCGTCCCGCCGGGGGGAATGGTCTCTCCATCCCCAGGTGTTTCGGTCAATGTGTCTTCGGTGGGGGACGCCGGAGGTGGATCTATTTGCCTCTCGTCACAATCACAAGCTTCCGACATTCGTGTCACTGTCTCGGGATCCTCTGGCTCTGGCGGCGGATGCCATGGCCCTGAGCTGGAGGGACCTGGGGTTTCTTTATCTGTTTCCTCCGATTCCCATGCTAGGCAGGGTGCTGCGAAAGCTGGTTCAGGAAGGAGTTCCCGCCATTCTCGTGGCTCCAAGGTGGCCAAGGCGGGTGTGGTTCGCAGACATCATTCGTCTGGCAGTGTATCAGTTCGATCTGCCTCTTCGGCCAGATCTTCTCACTCAGGGTCAACTGTGTTACCCCAGTTTACCAACGCTGGCTTTGACGGTTTGGCTGCTGAAACCTCCATCTTGAGGGAGGAGGGTCTTTCGGATTCGGTCATTCGGACTCTTGTTAGTGCTAGGAAGAGGTCTTCCTCTTCCATCTATTATAGGGTCTGGAGATCTTATGTTGATTGGTGTGAGGCTAGATCTTTGCCCTGCCGGGTCTTTTCTATTTCTCGGATTTTGGAATTTCTTCAATCGTGGCTGGATTCTGGTCTTCAGCTGAGTACCTTGAAGGGGCAGGTTTCTGCCTTGTCTATCTTTTTTCAGAGGTCTTTTGCAAGCCATTCTTTGGTCAAGACTTTTTTCCAGGGGGTTTCGCATCTGCGACCTCCTAGGAAGCCTTTGCTCACAGTTTGGGGTTTGAATTTGGTGCTCTCTGCGTTACAGGCTCCTCCTTTTGAGCCTTTACAGGATATTGCTCTGTCCACTCTGACTCAGAAGGTTGCTTTTCTGGTGGCCATCACTTCGGTTCGGCGTGTTTCAGAGTTGGCAGCTTTGTCGATTCAGGCTCCTTATTTTGAGAAGCATCAGGACAAAGTGGTTTTTCGTTTCAAGTCAGATTTTCTCCCTAAAGTGGTCTCTGCTTTTCATCTTAATCAGGACATTGTTTTTCCTTCTTTGTGTCCTAAGCCTAGGAATGACAAGGAGAGTGCGTTGCACTGCTTGGATCTTGTGGGTTGTGTCAGGTTCCTTTTTGCGTGCTACGTCTTCCTTTCGTAAGACTGATGCCTTTTTCGTGGTGCCCTGTGGGCCTAGGAAGGGCTTGGCTCCGGCTAAGTCTTCCATTAGCAAATGGATTCGTCAGGCGATTGTTGGAGCCTATTCTGCCAAGGGGAAGGATCCCCCTTTTCGCGTTACTGCTCATTCTACTCGTGCGGTTGGTGCGTCCTGGGCTTTTCAGCACCAGGCTTCTGTTGAACAAGTTTTTAAGGCCGCTACCTGGTCTTCGGTTCACACTTTTTCTAAGTTTTATAAGGTTGATGTGCGGGCCTCAGCGGATGCTGTTTTTGGCCGCAAGGTTCTGCAGGCTGCAGTGGTTTAAGTTTTTTCTGCGTTATTACCTGGTTGGATACCCGCCCTTTTTCTGGACACTGCTGTTGGATGTCCCAAGTGTAATATTTAATGATTGAAGTGGGGTGTGTGACATACTTAGAATAATACCATTTTGTGAATACTCACCTGTAAAATGGGAATTATAAGTATGTCACACACCCCACTTCACCCACCCTTTTTGGTATCCTGGTTCTTTATATGGTGAAGTTTTGTTCTTTACAGTTGAGGGTTACATTTGTTTGTTCCTGGTACCTTGTCTTACTGCTGTTTTAATACTGGGGAATTGTTGGGAGGTACCAGGTATGTATAGACCGGGAGGGGCCTGTTGCTTTTTTGGAGATTCTCTGTAACACTGCCACCTAGCGGTGAGTATATAACCCAAGTGTAATATTTAAAGATTGAAGTGGGGTGTGTGACATACTTATAATACCCATTTTACAGGTGAGTATTCACAAAATGGTATTTATTGCGTCACTGCTGCGCGGCCTGCCCCCTCGAGGAATGCATTGAGCAGCATGCACTGTGCCATCTTGATCTGCCTTGTACCCTGCACGCTGCCTGGCTACCTCAGTGTCATGAGTCCCTCTTGTTAAACTGTTTATGGTTATGTTTTATTGTGCATTTGTTGTGGGATACTTATGGCTTTTTTCGCTTGTGTCTTCTAGGTGGGCCCCCTTGATAGATTAAGGATTGTGGTTCCTCCCAGTCACCGACCCCCCCCCCCCACTTCCTCTCCCTATTTAGAGGGATCACAAAAGAGGGACTATTTCTGAGGGCTTATTAAGTTTGGGCCGTCAGTGCCTTGTAATCTACTACCATTGCTCTAATCACCATAATGGAGGCTTCTGGGGATAGTGAGCTAGGGGCCCCATCTGGGCGGGTGAAGCTCTGCCCCATGTGTGGTACTAGCCCAGACTCGGCACTGTTTGTGTCACTTGCGCCAGGAGCGTTCTTTTGGAGCATGATAAGACGGGCGTTGCTGCTCCTAGCCCCTTATTGCCTGTGGCCTTTCCAGGACCCCCTGCTGCTGCACTCAGCCCCCAGCGAGGGGGAAGCCAGCAGGGGGTCCCAAGCTGATTTGGCATACCGGGTGGCCAGCCTTGAGAGACAGATCTCTCACATGGCTCCTAAGAAGGCCACGTGTAAGGCGACATATGGAGCCTGTTTATTCTGATAATGTTGGCGATGATGATGATCTTTTTGGAGGTCTGGGCTCCATGGAGGAGAGCAAGGTGCATGAGGTCTCCACTGTGGATTATTCTGCCGGCTATGACAACGGGCCTGGTTCTTCCTCGGACGAGGATACATGGCTCCCTGATCATACGGAGAAGTTGCTGGCTGCAGTCTTTGAGACGCTACACATTGTCCCTCCTAGAGCGGCTAAGCGGAAGCAGGGTGATTTGTTTAAGCCTGAGAGACAGAGACGTGTCTTTTCTGAGCAGGCCCATTTTTCTAACATGATTTTCAAGGAGTGGGAAAGGCCTAACAAGTACACTGTCGGTGCCCAAGGGCTTGGACAGACGGTGCCCCTTTCCCGAGGAGCTGGTCCGGCTATGGTCCCATCCTCCTGAGGTGGATGCCCCCGTGTCGGGTTTGTCCAACACTACGGTTATGCCTTCACCCGATACTGCTTCCCTACGTGATCCAGCTGACAAGCGCATGGGTCAGCTGGTCTGTAATGCCTTCACCTTTGCCGGTGCTTGGTTCCACCCTGTGTATGCCGCGGCTATTGTCTACCTGGCCATCAGGAAGAAGGTGAGACTTCTTGTGGACATTGCTTAGACTCGCAAGCGGGCGGAGGAGTATAAGGACCTCAAGGCTTGCGTAGAGTTTATTGCCTTCGTTGTCTCTGCCATGGATGATGGTGTCCGGCTCTGTGCCAGGGTCTCGGCCCTGCTTGTTGCACTTCGCCGCTCGCTCTGGTTGCGGCAATGGTGGGCTGATGCCGTGGCCAAGAAGTCGCTCACTAGTATCCCCTTCGTGGGCCACAGATTGTTTGGGGAGCGTCTGGACCTCCTGGTCAAGGACAGGTGACTTCCTCAGCGACGGAAGCCTGCGCGGACCTTTCCGGGCTCCACTGCCTATCGCTCCGTTCGAGGAGGAAGAGGCTCTTCATTTTCAAGTACTCGCAGAGATTCCTGGGGACAAGGTAGGTCCCGCAGCCGAACCAATCCCTCTTGGGATCTAAGTCCAGGCCGCCTGCCAAGGCCCCCTGCCAAGGCCCCTCAGGCCATCCGGGTGGGGGGACGGCTTCTGCTATTTGCTCATATCTGGAGACAGTGCATCTCGGATCGGTGGATTGAGGAGGTGGTGGCCTCCGGTTACAAAATCAAGCTGGCAGTCTGGCCGCCCTCAAGATTTCTTCAGTCGCGGATGTCCCAGAACATATTGCAGGCACAGGGCCTACGAATGGCCGTCCAACACCTTCTGTGGTTAGGTGTGATTTGTACTGTACCTCGTCAGGAACAGGGTCAAGGCTTTTTCTCCAATCTGTTCACGGTGCCCAAGAAGGACAGGACGCTGAGACCTATCCTGGACGTGAAGGGTCTCAACAGATTTGTCAGAGTCAGACATTTTCGCATGGAGTCCTTAAGATCAGCGGGGAGCTCGCTTCGACCCGACGACTTCATGACCACGTTGGACATCAGGGATGCTTATCTGCACATTACAATATTCCAGGGGCATCAGAAGTTTGAGGTTTGTGCTGGAGGATCAGCACTACCAGTTTGTGGCACTGCCGTTTGGGATATCCTCAGCCCCCGTGTGTTCACCAAGGTGCTGGCGGGCGTCATGGCTATCCTGAGGAACCAGGGCATTCGCGTGCTGCCTTATCTGGACGATTTACTGATTGCGGCTCAGTTGACACCCGGACAGTGTTATCCACTCTCGAGGATTTCGGATGGGTAGTCAATTACCCCAAGTTTTCTATCACTCCCTCGATGGTGAGGTCCTTTCTGGGCATGACGTTGGACACCTCTTAGGTCAAGGTATTCCTGCCACCACAGAAGGTGGTGGGCCTCCAGACGCAGGTGCAGGCCTTGCTGTCTTGTCGGCGACCATCAATCCATCTGGGGATGAAACTGGTGCGCCTTATGGTGTCATGCTTCGAGGCAGTGCCCTTCCCCCAGTTTCACATGAGACCTCTTCAATTGAATCTGTTGACCGGTTGGGACCGGACGCAGGAATCACTGGAACTGGAGTTTTCACTGCCCCCCCCCCTGGCCAGACAGTCCCTCTTGTGGTGGCTGGACTCCAGAAACCTTCTGGTAGGCAAGTCCTTTCTGACTCCCCGTTGGGAGATTGTTACCACAGACGCCAGTCTGACCAGCTGGGGAGGCGTTTGGCAAATGCAGAAGATCCAGGGTCAGTGGGGGCCGCAGGAGGCCCACTTGCCCATAAATCTCTTGGAGCCGATAGCGATCCAGTCGGTGCTTCTACACTTGACCCCCCATTTAAGGGGTTGTGTGATCCAGGTTCGCTCGGACAATCAGACAGCTGTCGCTTACATCAATCACCAGGGCGGGGCTCAGAGCAAGCGAGCCCTCAAGAAGTCAGATTCTGACTTGGGCAGAGGAGAATGTTCCCTGCATCTCAGCGGTTTACATCCCTGGGGTAGAGAACCAGGAGGCAGACTCCCTGAGCAGGGGGGCCTCTCGTCTGGGGGAATGGTCTCTCAGCAACAAGATCTTTCACGCTCTGTCTCTCCTCTGGGGTCAGCCAGATGTGGACCTGTTTGCGTCCAGACACAATCACAAGCTCCCAAGGTTCGTCTCCCTGTCAAGAGATTCACTGGCCTTTGCCACAGATGCTCTGGCAATTCCTTGGACGGAGTTCAGGCTCCTTTATGCATTTCCTCAGTTTCCTTTCCTGGGTCGAGTGCTGCGCAAGATAGCCCAGGAAGGGGTACCAACCACCCTGGTGGCTCCTCGCTGTCCGAGAAGGAGTTGGTTTGCGGACATAGTTCAAATGTCAGTGGATCGTTACATCATGCCCGACGACCCAGGGCTTCTCACACAGGGGTCGCTGCGGCACCCCAATTTACAGAAGCTGGCTTTGACGGCCTGGCTATTGAGACCTCAATCCTGATGGAAAAGGGCCTGTCTGCCACGGTTGTGCATACCATGATTCGGGCACGGAAGAAGTCTTCTTCCATGATATATTACAGAGTTTCGCATGCCTGCATTGCTTGGTCTGAATCCAAGAGTCTCCCTTGTCGCACCTTCTCTATCTCTAGGATCTTGGAGTTTTTACAACACGGTTTAGACTTGGGTCTCCAGCTAAGCACCCTCAAGGGCCAGGTCTCTGCCTTGGCTATCTTTTTCCAGAGATCCTTTGCCAATCATAGATTGATCAAGAACTTTTTCCGGGGTGTTACCTACGTACGTCCACCGCGTAAGCCTGTATTACCGGTGTGGGACTTGAATTTGGTGCTTTCTGCTCTCCAGGGGCCTCCCTTTGAGCCCTTGTGCGATGTTGCCTATTTTGACCCTCAAGGTGGTCTTTTTGGTAGCGATAACCTTGGTGCGTCGCGTGTCTGAAATGGCCACGCTTTGTATGAAGCCTCCTTTTTTTGAGCTGCATACGGATAAGGTGGTTTTTTAATTTTAAACCTGATTTTTGCCTAAGGTCGTGTCTCCTTTTCATCTTAATGAGGAAGTAGTATTGCCTTCCTTGTGTCCAGCACCGACTAAGGCTAAGGAACGGACCCTCCATGCCTTGGATGTGGTCAGAGCAGTTAAGTATTACCTGGTTGCGACTGAATCTTTCAGGAAAACGGATTTGCTTTTTGTTCTAACAGAAGACTCTAGGAAAGGTTTGCCACCAGCCTAGTCCACTCTCAGTAAGTGGATCAGACAGGCAGTGGTGCAAGCATATTCTGCCAAGGGGAAGGAACCCCTGTTTCGTATTACAGCTCATTTTACTAGAGCTATTGGTGCTTCTTGGGCCTTCCAACACCAGGCATCTGTTAAACAGGTTTGTAAGGCCGCCACTTGGTCTTCAGTTCATACCTTTACCAAGTTTTACAAGGTTGATAGGGCCTCAGCTGATGCTGTCTTTGGCCGAAAGGTGCTTCATGCGGTAGTGAAATGAATTACATGTTGTTCCGCACTGGGGATCCCGCCCTAATGGACACTGCTTTTGGATTTCCCAATTGTCATCACTTCTGGGACGACCTGGACTGGATATAGTGAAAAATATAATTCTGTGAAACTCACCTGTAGAATTGTTTTTGAATCTATCCAGTCCAGGTCTTCCTCCACTCTTGTTTCATTATCTCTGTTTGCCTGTTATGGTGATTACCATTTTCACTATATCCAGTCCAGGTCGTCCAAGAAGTGATGACAGTTGGGTAGTCTGCCACCAGGTGGCGCAGTTACTGCAAGATCCAGAGCTGTAACTCCTCCCGGCCCCCCTATAAAATGAGCTGTCTCAGTAGAATTCCCAGAGTTTTCTTGCAGTAGCTGCTGCTAGGATCCTCTGGATTCTTTCTCAGGATCCTATATATATAGGACCCCTCCCCCGCTGTGAGGGGGGGCGGGAGTGGCGCTTCGGCGGGCTGCCTTTGCAGGCCGCGGCCTTGGTGTGTGTGCCTGAGCGCTCTGCATGGGAGGGGGGCCTACACTCCTCAGCGACATTTAAGAGTAGGAGAGCGCTCCTCTTCACACCCGCATCAGGGGCGGAGACGCGCGATGATGCATTTTGCATCACGGGTTCGCATGTACGGGCTCCTCTGCACCATTTTCTGCTCCCTGCTGGCCATCAGGTTTTTCCATCGCCCGCTGGTCTTCTCATCCTGACTGCTTCTCCTGTACCTTAGCCTTCAGGATCCTTCGTCCGCTGGTCGGTCCGTGAGTCCTCGCTGCTTATTATATTATTTTTTTATTTGCATGTGCTGTGGGATGCCTATGGCCTCTTCGGCTTGTGTCTTCTAGGTGGGCCCCCTTTGCCAGCTAGGGTTGTGGTTCCTCCCGGTCTCCTACCACCCCCCTCTCTCTCTGAACCCTCTCCCCTTAAGGAGGGATTACTAAAAAGGGGGACTAAATTGGGCATCACTTAGGTTTGGGCCGTTAGTGCCTTGTAACCTGTATTTTTTTCACCATAATGGAGGCTTCTGGGGATAGTGAGCTAGGGGCCCCATCTGGGCGGGTAAAGCTCTGCCCCTGTGCGGCACCAGCCCTCTGGGCGGACTCAGCGCGGTTTGTGTCACTTGCACCAGGAGCGTACTTTTGGAGCATGATAGGGCAGGCGTCCCTGCCCCTAGCCCTCTGCCTGCGGCCTCACTAATGCCCCCACTACTGCATTCAGCCCTCAGCGAGGGGGAAGCTAGCAGGGGGTCCCAAGCCGATTTGGCATACCGGGTGGCCAGCCTGGAGAGATGGTTATCTCGCACAGTTACTGGGAAGGCCACGAGTAAGAAGCGGCACCTCGAGCCGGGTCACTCGGATTTTGATGATGATGATCTTTTGGAGGTCGGGAATCCATGGAGGAGGGGGAGTTGTTTAAGGACTCCTTTTCCTCAGGGGATCAGTCGGTTAGCTATGACAGCGAGCCTGGTTCCTCCTCGGACGAGGATATGTGGCTCCCCAACGACACGGAAAAGGTGCTGTCTTCTGTGTTTGAGACCTTGCATATTGTCCCTCCTACAGTGGCTAAGAGGAAGCAGGGTGATTTATTCCGGCCTGAGATACCGAGGCTTGTCTTCCCGGAGCAGGCCCACTTTTCTAATATGGTGTTTAAGGAATGGGAAAGACCTAATAAATTGTCATCGGTGCCTAAGGGCCTGGACAGGCGGTATACCTTCCCTGAGGAGCTGGTCCCGTCCCACCGATGTGGATGCCCCTGTGTCAGGGTTATCCAACACTAGGGTTATGCCGTCTCCCGATACTGCTTCCTTGCGCGATCCTGCTGACAGGCGTATGGATCAGCTGGCTTGTCATGCGCTCACGTTTGTGGTTGCTGGGCTTCGCCCTGTGTGTGCTGCGGCTATTGTCTCTTTGGCCATCAGGAAGAAGGTGAGACGCCTTGTTGATTTTGCCAAGTCTCGCAAGCGGGCGGAGGAGTATAACAACCTCAAAGCCTGTGTGGATTTTATTGCTTTTGTAGTCTCAGCTATGGATGATAGAGTCCAGCTTGGCACCAGGGCTTCGGCCCCTGCTTGTTGCGCTTCGTCGCTCGCTCGCTGCGGCAGTGGTCGGCTGACGCTGCAGCCAAGAAGTTGCTCACCAGTATCCCCTTTCTGGGGCTCAGGTTATTTGGGGAGCGTCTGGAACTTCTGGCCAAGGATAGAAGACTCCCTCAGAGACGGAAGCCTGCGCAGCCCTTTCGGGGTTCATCTGCCTATCGCTCCTTTCGAGGAGGAAGAGGCTTTTCATTTTCAGGTGGCCGCAGAGATTCCTGGGGACGAGGTAGGTCTCTCGGCCGACCCAATCCCTCCTGGGGAGCTAATTCCAAACCCCCTGCCAAGCCCTCTCAGGCATGAGAGGGCGCCCTCACCCATCCCGGTGGGGGGACGGCTTCTGCTGTTTGCTCACTTCTGGAGACAGCATGGCTCAGATCGGTGGATTCAGGAGGTGATTTCCTCCGGTTGCAAATTAGAGCTGGCAGTTTGGCCGCCCTCAAGATTGCTTCGGTCGCAGATTTCCCAGAACACATTGACGACGCAGGGCCTAAGAATGGCCGTTCAACGTCTTCTGTTATCAGGTGTGGTTTGTCCCGTGCCTCGCAAGGAACGGGGTTGAGGGTTCTACTCCAATCTGATCACGGTGCCCAAGAAGGACAGAATGCTGAGACCAATCCTGGATCTGAAGGGTCTCAACAAGTTTGTCAGAGTCAGACATTTCCGCTTGGAGACCTTGCGGTCCGCGGTGAGCTCGCTTCGGCCTGGCGACTTCATGACCACAGTGGACATTAAAGATGCTTATCTGCACACCCCGATTTTTCAGGGACATCAGAAGTTCCTGAGGTTTGCGCTGGAGGATCAGCAATACCGGTTTGTCGCACAGCCTCAGCCCCCCATGTGTTCACCAAGGTGCTGACAACATCATGGTTATCCTGAGGAACCGGGGTATTCGTGTTCTTCCTTATCTGGATGATTTGCTGATTGCGGCTTAGTCCCTTCAGCAGGCCGAGAGCATCACCCGGACGGTGTTATCCACTCTCGAGGATTTCGGTTGGGTAATCAATTACCCCAAGTCTTCTATCACTCCCTCATTGGTGAGGTCCTTCCTAGGCATGACGTTGGACACCTCTCAGGTCAAGGTATTCCTTCCCCAGCAGAAGGTAGCGGGCCTCCAGACGCAGGTGCAGGCCTTACTGTCTTGTCAGCGGCCATCGATCCGTCTGGGGATGAAACTGGTGGGCCTAATGGTGTCATGCTTCGAGGCAGTGCCCTTCGCTCAGTTCCACATGAGACCTCTTCAATTGAATTGGTTGGGCCTAACTGGTTGGGTCCGGATGCTGGAGTCCCTGGAACTGGAATTTTCTCTGCCCCCCCTGGCCAGACAGTCCCTCTCGTGGTGGTTGAACCCCAGAAATCTGTCGGTGGGCAAGTCCTTTCTGACTCCCCGTTGGGAGATTGACACCACGGACGCCTGTCTGACCGGCTGGGGAGGTTCCAGAGCCAGTGGGGGCCGCAGGAGGCCCAGTTGCCCATCAATCTCCTGGAGCTGAGAGCGATCCGGGTGGTGCTTCTTCACTTGACCCATCTCAGGGGTCGTGTGATCCAGATCCGCTCGGACAGTCAGGCGGCTGTCGCCTACTTCAATCACCAGGCAGGACTCGGAGTAATCAAGCCCTTCAGGAGGTGACCCAGATCCTGACTTGGGCAGAAGAGAATGTTCCCTGCATCTCAGCGGCTTACATCCCCAGGGTAGAGAACCAGGAGGCAGACTCCCTGAGCAGGGGGGCCTCTCGTCTGGGGGAATGGTCTCTCAGCAACAAGATCTTTCACGCTCTGTGTCTCCGCTGGGGTCTACCGGATGTGGACCTGTTTGCGTCCAGACACAATCACAAGCTCCCAAGGTTCGTCTCCCTGTCAAGAGATCCTCTGAAGTACGCCACAGACGCTCTGGCAATTCCTTGGACGGAGTTCAGGCTCCTTTATTCATTCCCTCCGTTTTCACTCCTGGGCCGAGTGTTGCGCAAGATAGCCCAGGAAGGGGGTTCCAAACATTCTAGTGCTGGCCGTGAAGGAGTTGATTTGCGGACATAGTTCAGATGTCAGTGGATCGCTACATCATGCCCGACGGCCCAGGGCTTTTCACACAGGGGTCGCTGCGGCACCCCAATTTACAGACGCTGGCTTTGACGGCCTGGCTATTCAAACCTCAATCCTGATGGAGAAGGGGTTGTCTGCTATGGTTTTTCAGACCATGGTTCAGGCGCGGAAGAAGTCTTCTTCCATGATTTACTACAGAGTTTGGCATGCCTACATTGCTTGGTGTGAATCCAAGAGTGTCGCACTTTCTCTTTTTCTAGGATTTTGTAATTTTTACAACACTGCTTAGACTTGGGTCTTCAGCTGGGCACCCTCAAGGGCCAGGTCTCGGCCTTGGCCATCTTCTTCCAAAGATCCTTTGCCAATCATAGACTGATCAGGACTTTTTTCCAAGGATTTATTCATGTACATCCACCACGTAAGCCTGTATTACCGGTGTGGGATTTGAATTTGGTGCTTTCTGCTCTCCAGGGTCCCCCCCTTTGAGCCTTTGTGCAATGCTGCATTGTCTATTTTGACCCTGAAGGTGGTCTTTTTGGTTCCTATCACCTCGATGCGTCGTGTGTCAGAACTGGCCGCGCTTTGTATGAAGCCTCCATACTTTGAGCGGCATAAGGATAAGGTGGTGTTTCGCTTTAATCCTGATTTTTTGCCTACGTTCGTTTCTCCCTTTCATCTTAATGAGGAAGATGTTTAGCCTTCCCTGTGTCCAGAACCATCTAATTTGAAGGAAAGGACCCTCCATGCCTTGGATATGGTCAGAGCCATTAAGTACTACCTTGGTGCGACTGAATCCTTCAGGAAATCGGATTCGCTCTTTGTTCTCACTGGAGGTTCCAGAAAGGGTTTTGCCTCCGGCCAAGTCCACTCTCAGTAAGTGGATTAGATAGGCGGTGGTGCAAGCATAGTCTGCCATTCTACTAGAGCTATTGGTACTTCCTGGGCTTTTCAGCACCAGGCCTCTGTTGAGCAAGTTTTACAAGGTTGACGTTAGGGCCTCAGCTAATGCTGTCTTTGGCCGAAAGGTTCTTCAGGCGGTAATGAAATGAACTACTTGCTGTTCCGCACTGGGGATCCCGCCCTAATGGACACTGCTTTTGGATGTTGCAATTGTCATCACTTCTGGGATGACCTGGACTGGATATAGTGAAAAATACAATTCTGTGAAACTCACCTGTAGAATTGTTTTTGAATATATCCAGTCCAGGTCGTCCCACTCCGCCCTTGATTTCATTATCTCTTGTTGCCTGTTTTGGTGATTACTTCTTTATATTGGAGCGTTCTCCTGGTTTTTTGTTGGAGAGAGTACATGCTGAAGCTATGTGAGTTAACATGGTTTTCTTGGCCTCCCGGCTTGTCTCCTTTATACTGCTTTTTGACCACTGGGAATTCTACTGAGACAGCTCATTTAGGGGGCTGGGAGGAGTTACAGCTCTGGATCTTGCAGTAACTGCGCCACCTGGTGGCGGACTACCCAATTGTCATCACTTCTGGGACGACCTCGACTGGATATATATTTAAAAACAATTCTACAGGTGAGTTTCACAGAATTGTATTTTTTATATTGGATCGTTGTCCTTAAGTGTTTTGTTAGAGAGAGTACATGCTGAAGCTATGTGAAGTAACATGGTTTCTTGGCTTCCCGACCTGTCTCTTTTCTTACTGCTGTTTAACCACTGGGGAATCATAGTGAGACACCTGTTTTTATAGGGGGCCAGGAGGAGCAACAGCTCTGGATCTTGCAGTAGAGTGCAACCTAGCGGTGGTATACCCAATTGTCAGCACTTCTGGGACGACCTGGACTGGATATATTCAAAAACAATTCTACAGGTGACTTTCACAGAATTGTATTTTTTTTTCACTTTTTTATGCTTTCAATTTGAATTGTAATGGAAGGTGTCGGTTGCTCTTAGACCAAAACCCTCTTATCTCAGATAGGCCCTACAGTCTAGACTCTTGGCCTGGGTGAATGTCCTCCCCAGGGGTATTCTGAGTTAGTTGCCCTGCTCTGTGCAACGCCCCCCCAGATCACCGAGTGCTTACCTCACTCCACGCTCCCTTGGCACATGCATCATTCTCACCTGGTTGCCAATGAGATCATTGCCGTGCAGTTAGCGGTAGTCACTCAAGTTCTGGGAAGCGTATTGTTCAGGGGATGAATAGGAGCTTTAGTCAAACAGCATGGAAGCGTGGAGGGAGGTAAGAGATCAAGATCCAAGCAGATTTTACACATCGGCATCCCAAATGGGCTGCCACTTTAAAGTGGACCAGAACCTCGTGATTGGGGGGGGGGGGGGGGGGGTTCTTTGGTTTAGGTCTGCTTTATAGCGGACCAAAACCCACTGAACTTGTGTAATACATTTGGCCAAAGCCCCTGCCAATACTCTCCTATTAGGGTGTAGAACTAGAAATGGATATTTTTGTTTTTCGAATTGTTTTGAAACACTGATTTATTTGCTGTTCATCGGTGTGAGATGACAGGTGATCAGTCATTGCATAGCTGTGGCAATGACATCATTGCCACACACATCAATGGCAATGAATAGAGGAGGTGGAGTTTCACAGCTAAAACAGGCACCATTATCTGGGATTAGAGTGAAGCAGGAGCAATGCAAATTTGCAAAAGGTACTCCTCATGGGGTGAGCATTCAGGGGATGGTAGATAAAAATGTGTTTTTTGGTCCACTTTAAGGGCTGATTGTAGGTGAAACCTGGACTTCTGGTTGTGCTTAGGATCCCCCAATAGATCTAAATGTACACAGTACTGTCAAAACGTTTATATAAAACAATCGATCTGGAAAACCTGCTACAAAGTAAGAATGCTAAAAATGGAAGTGGTAATTGTTTAGTTTTAAACTTTGTTTTATGTCACGTGTCTTACCCATGGAAAGACAGAGCACAGCAACTATACACAAAGTAGTTAAAACACCTCAGCAAGGTATCAATGCAGCCTAGGGCTTCAAGATATGCTGTCTTTGCACAAAGAAACTGAAAAAATTCACAGCCATACAGTTACCAGACAAGGAATGTGATTTTCTCTCCTAAAAAAAAAAGGAGTGAGAATTCTCACCTGGCCCCTTAGTCTATGGCTGCTTTCACACGGAGGCAATGTTGCAAATCACTCACGATCATCCCGGAGTCGCCAGTAAAACGCTAACCATAAAGAACTATGAACTCTTTCACATACTGGCGGGACAATTCCACTTCGTTCGCAAAGCCCTGCTGAGTTGATTTTTTTTCGCCATTGTGGCAAATTGGATTTACGATCGCTACTAATATGCCTTGCCCCCGAGTAAACCAAGCCTGTATGTCTGTCTGTGATTACATGAAGAGCACAGATACATTTTCAGTACTCTTACATTGTGTTGTGGGTTTTTATAGGCTGATATTTCTCCTTCTGTGGTACTACTTGTTACAAATTGAAGACTCTACTTATGTATGTAAGGGTTTTTTTTTTCAGCAGTGGCGTGTCCCAGTGCTTTCACATTTTAAGGGAGGAAAATTGCAGACTTCCTGAGTAGACAGCAAGTTTCTCAATAGGAGTAGGCCCTATCCCAAAGTTATTTAGAAATTTTTGGTGGCTATCGGTGCTTATGTTGAAGGCACAGATGCATTGGTCGTTCCTTAAAGGAGTTTGCTTTTATAGACTGTGAGACCTGGCCATCACAGACCAACCTAAAAGGTATTGGTATGTGGATATAGACCTGTTGGATGCTGGCATCTTGTGTCTTGCAGCTTGTGCAGGATTGTTGCCCTGAAGGGCTTCTGAGGTGGCTTGATATTCCCAGTATGTCACACCCCGCTTCCGAATATTCATGACACTTGGGTAACTGTCCTGTAGAGGGCGATCTTGCAGAGATGACATGAAAAAAAGGAACCCCTCCTGGTCCACAAATACCTGGGACCTTCCAACCATTCCCCAGTCTTTCGTCTCTGCAGTCGGCGAGCAAGTCAGAAGATGGTTGTCTCCTCCTTGCAGGTAGCCGGGGTAACCCCCCGGCCTTTTGTTTCTATTGCTGCCTGAACCTTTTTTAATTTAAACTATAGCAGTATGCCTCCCAGCCTAGGTTGAAGGTTCAGGCAATGGTAGGCTGCAAGGAGAGTTTTGATGTGTTTTGGTGCTCCTTGTCAGGGAGGGAGGCGTGTTTCTTCACGGCCACTCCTATTGAATTGGTTTACAATGGTAGGCTGCACCTTATGATGTATATGGGAGCTTGCTCCCCCGTGAGACCCCATACAAAGGGGTAGGCGGTGTCCGGGTTAGTCATCCCGGCTTGGGATGCCCTGTCCCTCTTACCCTTTCACCTATTGGTGTGGGTTCTCCCCCCTACTGTGTCCCTCTGTGCCCCTTGGGGGAGGGGGGGGAGGCCTTTTCTCCTGTGGGTTGTTTTACTTTATTTGGGGGAAAAGGTATGTAGATTGTGTGTGTGTGTGTTTGTATGTGTTATTCTAAGTATACAGTACGTCCTGCTCCAAATATAATACTTACACTTGGGTAATCCTCCACCAGATGGCGCTGTGCACTGCAGAGATGCAAAAAATAGGCTCCTCCCGGCCCTTCATATGCCCAGGGACCTCCCACAAATCCCCAGATTTCTCTGCAATGCTGACTGCGAAGACATGAAGTATCACTCTCTCGCAGGTGAGCGGGGCTATTACAGCCTGCGGCCCTGTTGGACTATTCCCACCCATCCTCTTCGTGATGTGCCTCCCAGCCTGGGCTGCGCTGGTCAGGTGAAGGTAGGCAGCACCATGTGTGCTCACGGAGCCATGCTCCACCGCAGTCCCCCACCATAGGGTAGGCGGTTTAGGCTGATGGTGAGTCTCTTGTGGATGCCCCTCCTGCATTATTGCCCCGTGTAGCGGTGGACCCTCTGTAAAGGGTCGCCTTCCTCCCTTGTTTCCCCCCATAGTTCGGGGGAAAAGAAAGGGGGGGGGGTATGCGTGTGGCGGTCTTAGTGTAATTTAGTACACGCTTATGGCGGTTGTTTTGCCCTTGACTGGCAGCTGGGTGTCAGAGCCGCGCTGCTTGCTCCTCATAGCCTTTAGCTGTTGCCGTGCGTGTGTATTTTCTTTACTTAAGTGTGCTGCGCCGGGCGGCAGCGTCGTCGTTCTGAAGTTACGGCGTCTCCATTAGCTAAGGCTTATACTAAGTGTATCTTATCCACTGCTTGTCTAGATTTGACCGCTGGCTCAGAGCTTCGCGCTCTTTGGGAGAGGCGGGGACCTGGCTTGGCGCGCTCCGCGTCACGGCCGGATCGGGCCCGCCCCTCGAGGTTCGCTTGGCGCCATTTTGATGATCTTCACGCGCGCGCGTGGTTGCGTTCCTCCTCCTTCCTTGGTCTGTAAGTGCCCTAGCGGGTGGTTCATTATGATAATTTGTTCTGCTGCGCATGGCTCTGACACCCCTTATTCTCTATTCTAAGCATACAGCACGTCCTGCTCCAGATGTAGTAATTACATCTGGGTAATCCTCCGCCTCCAGCGCCGTTCACTGCAGACATGCAGAAAACAAGCTCCTCCCGGCCCTACATATACCGAGGGACCTCCCACAAATCCCCAGATTTCTCTGCAGTGCTGGAACTGCGAAGACATGAAGTATCACGCTCTCGCAGGCGAGCTGGGCTTTACAGCCCGAGGCCCTGCGGGACTATTTCCACCCGTCCTCATTGTGAATTAATGCCTCCCAGCCTGGGTTGCGTTGGTGAAGGTAGGCAGCACCTTGTGTGCTTAAGGAGCTTGGCCCCCCCGCAATCCCCCACCATAGGGTAGGCGGTCATGTCTAATGGAGAGCCTTCAGTGGATGCCCCTCCCGCATCAGTGCCCCACGCCCCGTGTAGCGGTGAACCCCGAATATTGGGTCACCTTCCTCCCTAGTTCCCCCCGTTAGTGGGGGGAAAAAGAGGGGGGGGTTGTGTGTACGATGGCCTAACCTTGCCCTATTACACTAGTAGGCTTATAGCCCTTAACGGTTACCTGGTGTCAGAGCCGCGCTTCACATTTATGTTTAAGTTAGCCGCAGCGCCTTTATTGTATTTTACTTGGTGCGTACGGCGGCTCTGTTCGTGGATGCTACGGCGTTTATTCCTGTATTCCATCCTGTCAGATTTTGTCTCTAAGGTGATTCACTCGGTCTGGTTTCAGTTGCATAGCTACTGTTTTCTGATTGGTTACGCGCTTCGAGCTTCGCGCTCTCTGGGGGGGGGGGGGCGTGGTTTGGTTTGCCGCGTTCCGCGTCATCTTCAGCTCTGGCCCGACCTTCGAGGTTCGCTTGGCGCCATTTCTTTCTCACGTGCTCGGGGTGAAGACTGTCC